>VCII01000613.1:0-1291828 GCA_006030095.1 Triplophysa siluroides | reverse complement strand
AGGCGCAGAGGAGGGTCACTAAAGCCCATGCGGTACAGTCTAAAGTGAACAATTCATAAAACAAACTCTGTGCGACTTCTCTTTTCATAACTGTAAAGCAACAGTGTTTCTTGGGCTCGTCGCCGTGTGCTCTACACAACTGGGCAGCTTACAATACTCAAACTAGAGTTCTGAGGTGGCAGCTGGTTTGTTAGCCGTTAACGCATAGCGTGGCGTGACGCGCGGTACATAGCAGGGACCTGTGTATGACTAACGTTGGAATGACTGCTAGATTACAGTAACTAAGCGATTGTGCAGAGAATGTATCGGCACAGGACGCACCAGCTGTAGGTTGCAATCAATCGAATAGTACACTGCGGCCTCGCTACTTGGGTAAACATGCCCGTTGGCCTATGACTAACAATTACCGAGTAAAGATAAAGGCCAGTATCCAGCGTGCCATCGTGAACCTATAGGAGTAATACAGCAACAATTGACATTTAAACAATAGTATTCGCTTTGGTTATGTGGTAGGGTCTCCTCGTTTAGCCAGAAACAGATAAGCATCAGGGGAGACAATTCAAAACACTAAAATGGTGTGACACTGACCGGGGAATCGATCATGCCTGCCGTTAAGTCCTGTGATTTCTGAGATCACCTGGCAAGCATGAGTAACAGGTATTAATCTTCTGGTTGATTACCTTTATGAAGCTTATACACACTGTAAGTAACAATTAGTGATTAAATAGAATTGGGGGTCAGGTGGAGACTGCGGCCAATAAGCGAACGCGCGGGATGCACCAACCACATTACTATGCTCAAAATGCAAGGACAGTAAGATTTGATTTTACATATAAGACTTTCAAATCCAGTATCAGGAAGGCTAACGTTAGCACTTCATCCGTTTTGCAACCCGTTGCAGCTCGCACCACCGAGTGCAAGTCCGTCAGATATTGATTCGTGTTCGGGCTCGTGTCCGATCACTCTCTCTCTCTTCCTCTTTGTTTTATTTGCTGGCTCTTCCATGGTGATGGTTTGGAGACTTGCGTTGAACTAGATCACCCAGGCTAGATCGTGTATTGTTAGATGTTGGCTAACTTCAACCAGGCTATGAGTGAAACGTAACGTATGCCGCAAAGCAGGTGATGGGCAGGGCTTGGGAACTTACCCGCACACCAAAGTTACAAGTGTGATTTCAGCCGATATAGGGCTGCTTAGGTACAGCAGCAGTAAAATTCGTCCAGTTAAGAGTCCTACCGCTAAAATAATTTTAGAGAGATTATTTTAAAGGGGTCAAATGACACGGCTAAAACAAATATTATTGTTTGTTTTAGATGTAGTGCAATGTGTATACACGATTTATTACATACCGTGCATGTTTGTATCTCTTCTTCGCCCCGCCTCTCTGAAATGCGCAGATTTTTACAAAGCTCATCGCTCTGAAAAGCAAGGTGTGCTATGATTGGACAATTCACCAGTGTGTAGTGATTTGTCCTATACTGCAACCGTTTGATGGAAATGTAACGCCTCTTACCATATTCGGAACATCAGGTTCCAAAGCAATTGACTGACAGTTGCTAAAATGTTATCGGTACTTCCTTATATCAATTCAAGCCAGAATCTGATCCGGAAAATGATCCAGCACATACATCAACTTTGCCAGCGCGACTCGAGCAGGATGTAAAGGATTGGAAAGGTTTATTAAAAACCTATGTTAAATATTTTAAAACTATACTATTTTAAACTATAGTTTTACCTTTTATATACGACGTTATAAAGACTATAAACAAACAACCATATACATCATATATGTGAGATCGAAACAAGCTTGCATTATAGCAGGGAATGGTAACATAAAATAACGTAAGCGCTTTGAGCCTTCTTGATCAACCAGGGTTACGCCACGTCTCGTCTCAACAAAGACAATTAACCCCATTATAAACACGACATTTGTTGCCTCTTGTGGAACATTATACTGATTATTAGGACTTATGTTGTCTTATTTCACGTTTGCACATTTGTAGATCACAAACTCAACCCGCGTTAGTCCATAGCAAAGTCTTTTACAATGAAAATATATTTACTGTGATTCTGAAGCGCCAGACTGTCATTGCAAAGTTTTAATGGTTGGAATGGCCCCACTTTTTAACCAAAGGTTTCGTGCATAGCCGGTCTTAATCTCTCTCCTACGTTCGTGAAGCAATCGTCGGTGAAATGCGCTGCACAAACTTGAACATTCGTATTGTACTTTTCTGGAACAGTGTTGTAAATAAAATGTAATCATTGGTTTTAAGTTGTCTTCTTTTTGGCAGGGCAAACAAAGAGGCTTTCTTTTTCCAAGGAAACTCCGCGACATGGCTGCGGCAGTGACGATACAATGAGATTTACAAGTACGCCCACTTAACTTGCGTTTAGATTTGGGCGGTCTTAGTCAGATCATGTTACGAAGTGACTTACATTCGCCGGGGTGTGGTTACACGAGGCGTTTCAGGCAGGTCTGGGTGAGCATTTGCTTTTAGATAGAATGTTTCTTTTGTTCCGACATTTACATTTTTGCAATTTTACGTGTCTAATACATGCATGGGTAACTCATAACAAACCAAAGACACAGAAAAACACACAATTGCACCATATGACCCCTTTAAGGTCGCAAAACGGTTTGTTGCTGCTTTAAGGGGGGGGGGGTGTATGTCATTTTCTTCAGGCGTTTGCCCTGCACAAGTTTTTTAAGTGCGCCACACATATGGTGCAACAGCCAATCACATGAAATATTTTGAGAAAATATGATTTTGGTAGAATTTGAGATTTTCATAAAAATTAAATACATTGCCCTCGTCTCGCAAACCCAATGCTCCAATCTTAATTTAACATCTAAAATGATCTTCATTCGTCTACGTTTTCTGAGAGGTGCACCTTCCTAAGTCTTTATGCGTCGGATGTTTGGTTTCAGTTTAAAACATGCAGGATTGAGAAAGTAAAGTGCGGGACCGATGTTGAGAGTTCTTAAGAGAGATAAAGTGCAGGACCAGATTGATGCAAGTTATAAGAGCTCAAAAAGGAGTTATTAAGAGCTTTCATAAAAAGAAAGGTCAAAAAGCAGATACAAGCAATACAAAATAATCCGCACTGCTCCTGACGACAAATTGATCGGTCTCCAAAATAATTATTAAATATCATCTGTAAACTACAGCTTCTGCGACTGAAACTTACGACGAATATCAATCACAACCAGGTGCCTTACTCACTTAGAAGGGCAGAGCTCTAGAAGTGGAATTTCGAAAGGGAGACTGCAAACTATCTCTCAAACATAGCCGTTTCGATCTCACCGTGAACTGAATAATAAATATCATCACCATTTTTTCTTTGACAGACACTTTGCGTTCTTCCCTTTCAGCAATGCTTTTCACAGCCGCAAACATGAAGTTTAGAACGCATGATTCTGGTTAGCCCATGGACCGAAAAAGACTATGCTGTTATCTTAAATCTTTTTTGGCCCTAGGACCAAAAAACAATTACTCCTGTCTGATTGGCCTATGGACCAAAAAAGACGATGCTGTTGTCTGTTATCTTGATTCTGGTGGCCAACAAATCCAGGTGCTGGACCAAAGACGTTTCAGATGTTTGAGAGTAGACGCCTAAGACCCCCCAAGGAAAAAAATAACTCTTCAGATTTACACGGATTTACATAAATTACCTATTTCTTATTCAAAATGGGGAATTTCGCCCAAAAGTGACTAGTTTGTAGATATGAATTGTAGGCTTGTGTGGCGAGTTGGCCCGCACCCAATCAGCGTCGCCATGGTTACAGAGGCAATCAGTGCCACACCTGCCGATCGTCAGTACCTGCGGCAAATCTCCAGAGGATATAAAAGCCGGAGAGTGAAGAGAGACAGTGAGTTACCACTCCACACTGTTCATGTTGTTGATCCTCTGTCTCTTTCTCTCCTTTTTGAAGAGTCCAGCACCTGACGATCGGCAGACCCCTCGAGCCTGATCACGACCACACAACGGGCACGGACACCGAGCACTTCAACACGTCTTCACGGGACAGGATATTCCCACTGGCATCGTGGTGGAGTTGTTTGAGCTCTGTGGTTTTTCACGTGTGTTATAAATAAATCGTGTCTTGCGCCCCACACTTGCGAGTTAAAAACCTGGCTGCAGCATTTAGAACCATCTGGAGTCGTGATATAGAAGACTGGATTACCGTAATTCTTTATATGTTGGTCTGTCTCAATTGCGATAAAACAAGAGCATGTGTGGCTCAAGATCTTTAAAAGATAACCAAGACTTAGTTTCAACTGGAAAAAACTTGAATCCACTACTGCATTAATATGTTCATAACATTTTAAGGTGGAATCTAAGAGGGCTCCCAAATTTTACACAGTTGGTTTGATGAAGGAGTTCAGATACCCAAAATTATGGTTTACATTTGCCTTATTCACCTGAGGCCCAAACACAAAACTTCTGTTTTACTAGAATTTAAGCATAAAAAATCTAGAAACAGCCAAGATCTAATGTCCTCTAGACATGCAAACAGATTTCCTAACCCTTTCATGTAATTTTGCTTCAGAGGCAAATATATGTGTATCATCTGCATAAAAGTGAAATGATACTCCATGCTTCCTAAGAATATTTCCCAGTGGAAGCATATACAAAGAAAATAGGGTTGGGGGAAGGATGGACCCTTGGGGAACACCACAAGTCAGGGGGGCGACTGATGAAACTAAATTCCAAAGCCAACAGAGAATGTTCTGTCACACAGAAAATATTTAAAAAGATCAGCTAAGGGCAAGGCCTCGAATGACCACACATGTCCGTTATTTTTAGGATTAGTCACAGAGTTCAGTATGTTGGCCCTTGAACTACTTAGTAATTTGCTCTGAGAAATACTTTGACCTGGCAGTTTTCACTTCTTTTTTATATATACTTAAGGACATAATTCCATGAGACTCCTGTAAGCTTGTCCTTTATCCATCGCGGCTCTGCTCTTCTGCAGAGTTGTCCAAGATGGCCAGTGATACTATTCAGCCAGGGTTCATATTTATCTTCATACTGTTTAGGTCTCAAAGGACCAATAGTATCTAAGACATTAGTACACAGCGAATAAATCATAATGAGAAGTTCAACATTTAAAACTGTAGCACAATATTCTACAGAAAAAATATATCATTTCTGGAATTGGACTCGATAATGGTGAGATCAAATCTCCAAATGGAGCACTGGCTGTTGTCACACTTACTCAGTGAGTAATTATTTCATTCTTCGATGAAGGAGGCCTCGCTGTATCGTGAAAAATTAAAGACGGAAGAGCATCTGTTAGACACGAGGCAAAGTGAGAAAGGTGACAACCAATGTCTGTGTGTGTCCAGTGATGTATTACGTTTATATCCAAACACAATTATATGCTACGCTCAAGTCAATATAATATTTTTTTTCTCACAAAAGTATAGATCCACTTTACTGAATAAGACATGTATTAAGGGAAATATATGATTTTTGTATTTTCATACAAACTTATTTTTCATGTTTAAAAATAATAGAGGATGACACAATGTACTGTCTGTAACTGAGTATTTGTTGTTAATAGTTATTGCAGTATATTTTACATGAATTAATGCAAGGGGCATGGGGCCGGATTCACGAAACTGATTTATCTTAAGTACGATCTTATATTTTGTCTTAAAAACAAAGGAAGTTCGTAAACAAGGGGTTCCTATGGAAAAAGCCACGGAGCTGTGCCGCGTCACAATCTCTAGCGAAGCAACGGTTACTGGCCTGGGCGTGTCAGACGTGAGTGCTATCACCTTCCAGTGGATAGGTAGGGGGTCCCAGAGCTTTTTGAAAGGTGGGAAGCCCCTGCTATCCGCCCTCACGGGCGGCGGCCTTGTTTCTCTAACAGCGAGAAGCCACCCGATACCGTAAGGTCACTGGTTAAGTGCTACTTACTCAGAGGGGGAACGCGCTACAGAGACCACTTCCTACCATAGGGAGGAGCTTTAGTGGAGACACCAACATGGTCTCGCCTTCAGGGGAGAACTCATGGGAGAATGTGCAGACTAGAGTAGTTTACCGCAAGTTGGAGGTCCACCTAGGGAAGGTAAGGGTTACAAAGGTGGGAACCAATCATGAGGATACATCAGACGGAACCGCCCGACTGGGGGGGTTACAACGTCCGGTAGCACTCGTTTAGAGTAAATGTGGATAACTCTAGTACACGGCCTAAGGGGCAGGGCTACTCTGCTCTGCCCCCCGCCCGAAGAGGTGCTTGTTTAGTGATGGATGGAATGCCTGTTCTTCACGCAGTGGGGGAAGAAGGGAGGTGAGAGTAGCACGCTGACCCACTTTTGAAAGAAGGTGCTTTCCTACCGCTGCCGTCCTACATGTTGCCATGCAGGACGCGGGCTGACACCGGTTCCACTTGGAGGTTGTAGAACCTTGCGAAGGTGTTGGGCGTAGCCCAACCCACAGCTCTGCATATGTCTTTAAGAGAGGCGCTCTGACCCAGTGCCTATACCCCTATGCCTATATCCATACCCCTGGAGGAGTGAGCTCTCACTGCTAGTGGGCACGGGCGATCTTGGGATTGGTACGCTGTCGTGACGGCGTCCACAATCCAGTGCGCCAATCTCTGTTTGGAGACAGCCCTCCCCTTCTGCGGACCTCCAAAGACAAAGAGCCGATCAGAGCTCCTGAAGCCCTGCGTGCGGTCTAAGTAGAGGCGCAATGCACGTACTGGACACAACACGGATGGGGTTGGGCCTGCAAGTTCACCACCTGGTCCCGAAAGGGAGTGGTGGGAACTTTGCGCACTTAGCCAGGTCGGGGATTCAGGAAACGTGAGAAATCACCGGGCCAGAATTCCAGGCAATCAGGTGACACGGAGAATGCTTGTAGGTCCCCTACCCTCTTGATGGAGGCGAGCGCCATCAGGGGAACGGTCTTCATCGTTAGATGAAGAAGAACGGCGTCTCCGAGGGGCTCGAAGGGGGGCCTCTTGAGGCCCGCCAGGACCACATCAAGGTCTCAAGAGGGTACGGAGCGCGGACGAGGCGGATTCCGCCTTCTGATGACAAGGTCTGAACCTGATGACCAGGTCGTGCTGTCCGAGAGACTTTCCAGCAACTGAGTTGTGATGGCGGCTACATACACTTTCAGTGTGGAAGGGGAGAGATTACTCTCGAGTCTCTCTTGGAGAAAGGAAGTAGAAAGGACAGCACATTCCCGATCGAGCAACTCCACGGGTCTTCTCTTTGAGAAGAGCACCTGGACGAGAAGAGGCGCCACTTATAGGCGTATAGCCGCCTAGTGGCTGGTGCCCTAGCCTGAGTGATGGTCTCAACCACCACAGGGGGTAGGCCACTCAGGATCTCCTCGTCCCGTCCAGGGGCCAGACATTGAGATTCCAGAGGTCTGGCCTGGGATGCCATAACGTGCCTTTTGGGAAAGCAGGTCCTTCATCAGGAAATCGGCCAGGGGGGAATTGTCGTCAAGAGCATTAGCTCCGAGAACCAAGTCCGGTTGGGCCAGTACGGCGCAACTAGTAACACTTGATGTTCCTCTTCCCTGACCTTGCACAGGGTCTGTGCAATGAGGCTCACTGGGGGAAAGGTATTTCCGCCAGCTGTGCGCTAGAGCATGCGTGCAGAGGGGGGCCTTGGACAGGGAGCATCATAGCAGGCAATGGGTGGTGTCCAGGGAGGCGAACAGGTCCACCTGAGCCTGCCTGAACTGCACCCAAATGAGCTGGGACTGTGCAGGGGTGGAGTCGCCACTCTCCGCGAGGCGTCGACTGATGAGAGAGCGCATCTGCTGTCTGGTTCAGGTCATCTGGGATGTGTGTGGCTCGCAAGGAGCGGATCACCTGCTGACTCCACAGGAGGAGGCGTCGGGCGAGTAGTGTTAACTGCCGTGAGCGAATGCCCTCCTGGTGGTTGATATACGCTACGGCAGTTGTGCTGTCCGAAAGTACCAGCACGTGCTTGTCCTGCACGAGAGGTTGTAGCCCCTTCAGTGCAAGTAGTAAACCAAATGATTTCGGTTTAAATGAGTCTACTCCACCAAGCTACGGTTATATGCATGAGCATATGCATGGTTGGTCGAGGTGGTGGTGTCGCAACAATCTTTAGAGACTTAACGTAACTCAGAGAACAGAACAAACATTTAAATCATTTGAAGTGCTTGTAATGAACATAATTGCTCTTACACTGGCTACTGTGTATAGACCCCCTGGGCCCTACACTAATTTTCTGAAAGAGTTCGCGGACTTCTTATCGGACCTATTGGTTAACGTTGATAAAGTACTGATTGTCGGAGATTTTAATATCCACTTAGATAGTGCTAACGATGCATTAGCAGTGGCGTTTAAAGAGCCTTTAATAACCTTGCCAATTAATACAGAATCGCTCGATGACATGATCAGCAACATGGGCACTATTTTCTATAAAGCATTAGAAGCGGTCGCACCTATGAAGTTAAAAAAAGATGAATGAGAAAATCATAGCACCATGGTACAACAGCACCACTCGCTGCCTAAAAAGAGAGAAACACGTAAACTGGAGCACAAATGGAAACAAACCCAATTAGAGGTCTTTAAAATTGCATGGAAAAGAGTGCAAACTGTTAAAAAGGCACTAAAAGCATCAAAAGCCGAGCACCTCCGTAACCTCATAGAAACTAATAAAAACAATCCAAGGTTTTTATTTAGTACAATTGCTAAACTAACAAACAAACAGACATCACCTGACCTGGCTATTCCGCCACACCTTGGTAGCAATGAATTTATGAACATTTTTACAGAAAAAAAATCTAACAAATACGAGACAACGTAGTTAAAAACCCAACCTCCAAGTGTGTCTGATGAATTAGTATCAACCATCGCCCCAAAAGAAAAGCTACAGTGTTTTTCACCTATAAAACAGGAAGATTAAATTAAATTTATTGCAACATCCAAACCGACAACATGCTTATTAGACCCCATTCCAACTAAATTATTAAAAGAGTTACTACCTGTTGCAATTGAGCCCATTTATAACATTATCAACTCGTCAAATAATCTAGGCCATGTCCCAGGACCCTTTAAACTGGCTGTAACTAAGCCTCTTATCAAAAAAACAAATTTAGACTCCAATGAACTTGGAAGCTATAGACCGATTTCAAATCTCCCGTACTTATCTAAAATACTAGAAAAAAATTGTGTCCACTCAGTTGTGCTCTTTCCTACTAAATAATGACATGCACGAAAAATTTCAGTCTGGATTTAGACGGCATCATATCACCGAAACCTCGCTCATTAAAATTACAAACGATCTACTTATGGCATCTGATAAAGGTAACATCTCACTCCTAGTCTGCTTGACCTTAGAGCTGCGTTCGATACTGTAGACCAGGGGTGACCAACTAGCGGACTCCGGTCCGAATGCGGACCGTGAGATGCGTCTGTCCGGACCTCAAAGCATTTTGACGTAATAAATGAATGCCTAACATTTTTTTCTAATGCAATCAAATTTATACCTGGCACCCAAGGTCCGCTCAGTAGCAGTTTGGGGGTCCTACGGCGCCACGCACGGACAGTTAACATATGCGCACTGTTGCTACGTTCAGACGTCAACTTCGTGGCGTGAAGAGAGCCGAGACAGACTCGCTGCACAGCGCGCAGACAGATTTAACTGTCAGTGCTTAATAACAATGTCCTTTTCAAAAGTTAGAAAAGTTGATGCTGAAAACCATGTTTTCCGAGATGAATGGGTCGAGAGATTTGCATTTATTCTTGCTGAATGTTCGCTAAGAATACAGTGGATCTTAGGAAAACATAACAAGTCCTTTACTGATGGGAAAGTGGTAAAAGAGTGCATGGAGGCAGAAAGAAAGAAATAAAGACATGAACAAAAAATATTAAAAACAACCGTTTCAGCTGCAACAGCCACAAGAAGAGCTGAAATGTTATCAGAGGATGTTCACAACTTCACAATGGTGCTATTTGTTTATCTCAGTTCAGCAGTAAACACAACTTTAGCTTTCTTTTAAAGTTTGTTAATGTTGAAATGAATGTATGTTCAGTTCGGATTTAGAGTTTAGGGTATTTTGCACAGTTTCCTTCATTATATTGTTGTCAGACATTGTAATGCCGTCGTATAGATCCCTCTTTTGTTGTCTCCCAAAAACCATCAATTCATGTTTTTTAGGTGTTTAATTGTCCGGACCTCGGCTGGTAGGAGGGTTGTTTACTGGACCTCAAGCGATTTAGTTGGAGAATCCTGCTGTAGACCATAAAATACTATTAGATCATTTAGACAATTATACCGGTATTCAGGGACAGGCACTACAATGGTTCAGATCTTACTTATCAGACAGATATCAATATGTCCATTTAAATGGGGAAACGTTCAAAATCTAACGCAAGTAAACTATGGATTACCTCAGGGATCGGTTTTAGGACCCTTGCTTTTCTCCATATACTGCCCTTGGCAACATTATTAGAAAACATGGGAATAGCCCACTGTTATGCAGATACTCGGCTATATCCCCAAGACCAATGATTCCTTCAACTATCCAAACTGGCAGAGTGCATCAAAGATATAAAACATGGATGACTAGTAATTCCTTCTTTTAACTCAACTAACAAACAGAAATATTACTTATAGCACCAAAGACACGTAAACAGAATTTCTTAGATTATAACCTGCAAATTGAAACTGTTACTCCAACAAATACAGTTAAAGACCTAGGCGTTATATTAGACAGCAAACTGTCATTTAAAAATCACATCTCAAATATCACAAAACAAGCCTTCTTTCCACCTTAGAAATGTTGCCAAATTACGAAATATTTTATGTGTTGCTGACGCAGAACGCAGAGGCTTGTTCATGCATTTGTTTCAAGACTTGACTGCAATGCTCTACTTAGTGGTTGTCCTGTATCAATCAATAAACAAACTACAGTTAGTTAAGAATGCAGCCGCCAGAGTTCTAACCAGGTCAAGAAAACGATCACATAACCCCAATTTTATCATCCCTTCACTGGTTACCCATTAGGTATCGTAAATTAATTAAACTTAAGCCTTAAACGGCCTTAAACGCCCCTACCTACTTAACAGACGCTATCACATTACACCCATCACACTCTCTAAGATCTCAAAATCAGGACTTTTGATAACACCTAGAATAACTAAATCCACCAAAGGGGGTCAAGCTTTCTCATACGTAGCACCTAAACTCTGGAATAGCCTCCCGATACTACGCGAGGATCGAGCCACACACTCTCTTTAAATCTAGATTAAAACCACTCTTTTCAGCCAAGCTCTCACTTAATGCATAGTTAATGAACAGCAGCTACGCTCATTATTCTTTTTCTGCCCATCCCGAGGTAGGGAGGGATTCCGCCAGGCACAGATGGACGTCATATGCCCATCCCGCCCGAACTAGAGATTACGCCAGCTACAGCTGCGGACTGACTGACCATCCCAGCTCCATCTAATGCAATTCCATTACACCCCAGAGAAAGGCGACCATCTGACCATCCCAGCTCAGGACCATTCCATCCCCAACCAAGAGCAAAGACGGACTACTTGTCACATTAATGCTAAAGTTACAATACTTGATATTTAATGCTAAACGTACATCACATGTCAGCAGTTTGAGGTTAAAGCTGCATTCAGTGGCCCTGATTGGAGGTTGCTGGGTGGTGTTTTTGTGGGGAGTGGGGGGGGGCTTGTTGGTTGTGGTTGGGGGGATATTATTTGTTTGGGCTTTGTGGGTGGTTTGGTGGTCCGATGTCAGACAGCAGAGGAAGTTACATATTGCCATTACTATTTTCCCTGGTGTTTGTTTTCTGTGTCCGATCTGTGGATGGAGTGGGGGGGGTTGGACCTGAACTCTAGGCAATTGATATGCCAGCGCAGGCGGGGGCCCGTCTCCGAGAAAAGGCCACTGAAGACATAGGGTTAGGCTCTGTAGCCACGTTGGAGCGGTCTCATGCGCTCAACCCGAGGGGTATCACCCCGCCGAGGATGCCATGTGTCCCAGGAGCCTCTGAATTTGTTTCAGGGGGACCGCTGACTGCTTGAAATGTTTCAGGCATTTCAACACTGACTGAATGCTGCAACACAGAGTTGAGTTCCATACAGGGGAGAGCTTGCCCTTTTCTCGGTTAACCTTTTCTCGGTTGACCTGTAGTCCCCAATCGATCTAGGTTCGGAGCACTAGGTCCCTGTGTGTACATAATCTCGAGAGTGTGCCAAGATAAGCCAGTCGGTGAGATAGTTATGTACCCGCACACCTCTCTCCCCTGAGGGGAGTGAGGGTGGCTTCCATGACCTTCGTAAAGACTCGTGGGAGCAGGGACAGACCGAAAGGGAAGACTCTATACCAATAGGTCCAACACTGGAAAGCGAACCGTAGGAACGGGCGATGACTAGGGAGAATCGAGACATGAAAGTAAGCATCCTACAGGTCGATTGTCATGAACCAATCCTGACATCTGATAGACGTCAGGATGCGCCTCTGCGTGAGCATCCTGAACGGCAGCTTTAATAGGTGCCTGTTCAGGGTACGCAGATCTAGAATGGGCGCAACCCTCACCTTTTTGGGGACGATGAAGTACGGGCTGTAAAACCCGTTGGACATTCGGCTAGAGGGACGAGCTCGATTGCTCCCTTCGCCAGAAAGGGTGGCGACCTCGGCCCGAAGCACGGGAGTATCCCTGCCTCTGACTGAGGTTAAGAGGATGTCGCGAAACTTGGGCGGAGGTCTGGCGAATTGGATCGAGTTGCCGAGAAGGATCGTTTCCCGTAGCCACCGTGACCGTTTGGGAAGCTCTGGCCAGGCTCCTAGGGACAGAGACAGGAGGACTTAGGGTACGATCTGCTTCATCAAGCTCCCAGGGGTGGATCAATGGCTGGCAGTGCGGATCCCTCGCTGTGGGAGGCCCCCGGGAGGAGATCGGCTCTGCTGACTTACCTGCCTGAGTTGCCGAACACCGTCGTGTAGAGGGTGAGAGCGGCTGTGATAAACACCCAGAGAGAGAGGAAACTCTTTGAAGTGGGCTTTTTGGGACGGGGCAGGAATCGTCCCGAATCGAATCGACCCACCCGATGGAAGGCTGGGGTCGGGCCCAAAGGTATTCTCGATATCCCTGGGGTATTCCCATGAGGGCCGCGGCTGCTGATGGGGTGGTGGTCTCCTCTTCGTCGAAGAGGACCAGGGCTGCTGGGAAGCAGACGGTGCACGAGATCTCGATGGCCGAAAGGCGGCCGAGTAGCGTCGGGGGGGATGTGCTTGATAGCCTCTGTCTGCTTCTTTACTGTCGAGAACTGCTGCTAGACAGTATCACCTGAACAGCCCCCCCCCTTGCGAGATGGTGGCGTCGAGAAGGCAGACCTTTGGCGTCACTCATCAGGTTTCGGCCAGGTGTGTCTCTCCTGGACCACAAGTGATGACATCGTCCGACCCAGGGGCGGCGGTTGGTGTGAGAGGTCGGTGGCGGTGCGGAGTTCCTGCATAAGTGCTGGGTCAGCTTCCCTCGTGGAGCTCTCTCAACGCCCTGGCCTGCAAATGGCCATAGAGTGGAGAGAGGGGGGGGCAGGCCCGCAGCAGTGTAAGCTCTCAACACACACAGACACAGAAACACAGAATCAAATTTTTTTATGGAATTTGGGAAAAAATAAACAGATTTCATAGGTCCCTAGTTTATTAATTAACTGCATGGAGGCAATGATTTGGATGTCCAATATCCAATGTTTCTCTGAGCAAAATAATTACTGTAAATAATACATTTAAATAAAGTCTCTCTTGCTAAAGAAATGTTCAATTTTTGTATCTTACATTTAGGCACATTTACACTTGTGCCTCTCTTAAAATGGATCCAATTCATGTCCAGTAAAATTAATTGAATGCAAAAACTACTAATATTGTGTAGTACTGTATGCAATTGACCGGTATCGGAATCGGCCGATAGTTGTTTGTTAAAATCGGTAAGCGTTATCGGCCCAAAAAATCCTATCGGTGCATCACTAGTGAAAACCATATGCATTTAGACGGTTTCTCACCTGTCGTGCTCCAGATCATACGGCTAAGCTCCTCTCCTAACAGATATAGAGGAGCCATGGTGAGGGACGCACCTCCAAGGAAAAGGCACAAACCCACAGGACTTAAGTGAGCCATGATGGGATACACCCAAATGCCTGATGCATGGTGCACCCACAATACCCTTAGAATTGAAGTATTACAGAAGCATTAAATAATAATATTTTTAAGTAAATATTATGAAAACAGCAACTACAGTACTTTAAATACACCTGTGTGATAATTAAATACAAAGATAAATTACCATGACAAATACAGGATAGCAAATAAACCTAAAGCGCCAATTGCTTTTGTACGAGTGGGGTATTTGTGATTCTGAAGGTACATCTGGACCAGCAGCAGAGGCATGATTACTGTGTGCTGTAGGGAAAAAAACAGAAATCCTTCTAAACATAACACACTGCTATATGTGCCTATGGAAAACACGAATCAGACATACAGCGGGGAAAATAAGTATTTGACACATCAGCATTTTTACCAGTAAGGGGATTTCTAAGTGGGCTATTGACACAAAATTTCCACCAGATGTAGCCATCAAGCAAAATATTGAATTCATACAAAGAAATCAGAACATTTAAGTATACAAGTTCAGTCATAATAAATAAAGTGAAATGACACAAGTCCACAAGAACACAAGTACAGACAAGAACTCATATTGAGAAACGACTTCTGCAGGGCAAGATTTGAACCCTGAATTAAAAAAAAACCAAATAATAAAATGGTCTTACCAATGCATGATTCAGCCAGACGGGAATGATATCATCTAAGAATTTGGGATAGACCAGCTCTCGGTTGTAAGTATAGAGTGTCCAGAAAGAAGCAAACACAAACTGTGGGCAAGAAGATCAATAAATGAAGTGACAACAGTATACATATTTACGGACCTCTGAAAGAGACCAGCATTTGTTTAAAAGAGGAAAATAAAAAGAGCTTTTGTTTATTTGTGTTAGAAGAAAGGTATACCATGTAACTTGTCTAATTTGTTTTGTTAATAAAAGTTGAGTGAATTTGTTTTACAGTTTTATTATCGTCAAGTTTTCCCCTGTTTTTACATTTACATATACATTTAGTCATTTAGCAGACGCTTTTATCCAAAGCGACTAACAAAGAGTTTAGGGAGCAATAAGCGATATGTCATACAGGAGCCATAATACATTTAATAATACAACGTTTACATAACGTTTTTAATGTTGTTTATATGTCTACTATAAGGTGTATTAATATGCACAACCATGTGCAAATATATAATTTTAAACCACTGCTTAGTATTTTCTCCATAAAACTTTAATGTTAAAGAGTTCATAACATGAGATCATGAATATTACATTTCATGCAGTCTGCCAAATTGTTAATCCGAAGTTGAATTAATAACAGTTATTAGCTTGGAAAAAACTCTGACTCTGAATCACGCAAACGAGTCGTCCCTAGTCCGATAGCTTACTTACTTATAGCATACTTGACCATCTGACCAATCACATCAGACTAGGCTAGCAGAAAAGAAGGAATTAGACAGATGAATCACGGAACGAATCATTTGAGAGTCAGTCAGAATCAGAAGGAGCTGTATTACCAAAGGATATCAATATCACATTCAGTGTTTCCCCTAGGTTTACTGTTTTGGGGGGGTTGGGTCTCTAGATTTTCTTTGCGGCGGAGGTCCGGACAATACTTATTTTAATAAATAATATTTGATCAGTTAAGCCCAGTCGAATGTGTATATAAAAAGTTAACATCTAATGTATTATCAGGTGTGACGAGTCACCCGTTGCACAATCAGCATCGCCATGGAGACGGAGGAAATCAGCGAGGCGCACCTGCCAGTCGTTAAAGCCTCGCTCCAAATAGCTATAAAAGCTGTTGGCACTCGTGGGAAGGTGAGCAACGTCTTCTCACGCCAGGAATCCCACTCAACTCTTGTGTTGTAGGATCGGCAGACTAAACAACCGACAGAACGCCTACGCCAATACCGGATACCACAGCCTAACCTCGGCCGGCTTACAGACGAATGCGCCCAAGAGCTCCGGACACTGGCAGACAATTCCCCGAGGCGCAACAAAGCTCCTTCCTTCCCCCTTGTCATCCTCCTTCTCCCCCGGGAGAATCAATATAAGTACCCTCCGAGGCCATTTATTGTGAAACTTGTGTACGTGCAAACACCTGTATCTAATTCCAGTAAGGGCACAGAGAGACCAGATAAATGGAGACGACCAACAGACAGAAAAAGGTTCCGCAGCTGGATAGGCCAGGGGGTTCAAGTAGCCTTAACAGTGCCTCCCTCCCCCGTGACCCTTCTGCCATGTCCAAGATGGGACCACAAGATGATCCGGAGGCTTTCCTCGATCTGTTCGAGAATTCGGCAGAGACCTCCGCGTGGCCACGGGAGGACTGGGCAATGCGTCTGCCATTACTCACGGGGGGGGGGCTTGGTTGAGCAGCTGGCTGCTCGAGCACTGCCGGTGCAGAATCTCCTGGTCTTTGACGACCTCAAGAAGGCCATCCTCCAGCGGGTCGGTTTCGATCGCTGGGGCTCAGCGAAAGTGGCCGGCCCTTTTGATGGCCCTCCAGCTCCGGGACTCCAGCCGCAAGTGGCTGCTGGCTGGGAAAGGCGATGTCGAAGATATCATCAACCGTGTGGTGCTGGAGCAATTATCGCTCGTCTGCCCAGGAAGACGGCCGAGTGGGTCCAGTGCCACCGGCCAACGTCGCTGGACGTAGCCATACAGCTGGCTGAGGACCAGATGGTGGTGTGCCCCGGGGCGAATCCCTGCCAACGATCTCTCACGCCTCTTCGGAGGCGGTAACTCCCTCTCTCTCTTCTTTTCACCCTATCCCTTTCCCCATCTCCCGTCCTCCCGGACCGCCTCGCCCAACGCCCATCACAAGATTAGGGAATCCACCAGAATATGGGACTGGTCCACGAGTCACCGGCTGCCCCCGGTCAAACCACCGGTATAGGGGGGGTACATACCCGGCTTTAGTGGATTCAGGCTGTAACCAAACCTCCATCCACCAAAGCCTGGTTCTGCCGGAGGCATTGGATGATAGCTGCAAGGTTCGGGTATGGTGTGTGCACGGGGATGTGACAAAATACCCTTTAATGACTGCTGTTATCCAATTCAGGGGACAAAAGCATAGTCTAAAGGTGGCAGTTAATCCGCACCTCCGACACCCGCTGATCCTGGGGACCATTTGGCCTGCTTTTACTGAATTATTGGGGTATTTATGTACGGGTGTCGCTTGAGATGAGGAAGCGGGGAGACGGAGTGCTCGTGCAGGTGGGTGAGGCTGAGCCTGAACCACCGGCGGCTGCGTAAGGGGAAACAAGCGCCATCGGGAGGCTAATCCTCTCGGATTGCGATGACTTTCCCCTGGAGCAGTCCCGAGATGAGACACTCAAGTTTGTATTTGAGCAGGTTCAGAGTATTGATGGACAGCCTCTCCAACCCGTACGACCGCTGCCCTATCCTTATTTTGCGATCATAAACGACCGAATTATTAGTTCCTCATTGTAATCCGATGGCGGGACATTTAGGGCAGGCATCGACACTAATCGCCTAATGACCCGATTATTTTGGCCAGGCATTCACGAGAATGTGCGCAGGTGGTGCGCAGCATGTCCTGAATGTCAGCTGGTAAACTCACCGGCCTCCCCAAAAGTGCCATTCACCCATTTCCGTTTATGCAGGTCCCCCTTCGATAGAATTGGTATGGACCTCATCGGGCCATTAGAGCGATCAGAGAGGGGACCTCGATTTGCATTAGTCCTGTTGGATTATGCAACCCGATATCCCGAAGCAGTGCCCCTCCACAGCATCTCGGCCAAGAGCGTGGCGGCGGCACGCGCTGCACCAGTTCGCTACACTTCCATTTGGGTTGTTCAGAGCACCGGCCACCTTCCAGCGTCTTATGGATCGCATACTCCGACCCCACATGGCATATGCCGCTGCTTACTAAAATGACATTATCATTTACAGTAACGATTGGCAGCAGCATATCCAACACTTGAGGGCAGTCCTGGGGGAGCTGAGGGCGGCGGGTCTCACGGGCCTCACGGGCAACCCGAAGAAGTGTGCGGTTGGGCGTGTGGAGGTTAGGTATCTGGCCTTCCACTTGAGTCACGGACAGGTGCGGCCCCAAATTAACAAGACCGCAGCCGTTGTGACATGTCTGAGACCCAAGACCAAAAAGGAGGTAAGACAGGATATTACAGGCGTTTTGTACCTAACTATTCGGACCTCACCAGCCCGCTGACTGATCTTGCTAAAAAGGACACACCAGATACCGTCCAGTGGACGGAGCAGTGCCAGCAGGTGTTTACTCAAGTGAAGGCTGCCATGTGTGGCGGGCCGCTCTTACACTCTCCTGACTTTTCTCTCCCTTTTCTGTTGCAGACTGATGCGTTGGACAGGGGGCTGGGTACCGTCCTGGCCCAGGAGGTAGGGGATGAGGAGCAGCCGGTGCTGTACATTAGTCGTAAGCTCTCAAAGAGAGAGACAAAGTACAGCACCATAGAAAAGGAGTGTTTGGCCAAACGATGGGCCGTTCTCACCCTGAGATACTATGGCTATACCACGCTCATCTGCAGTGACTCCACCGCATAAAAGATACCAACGCTCGGATCAAGCCTTACAGCCTTTTAAATTTCAGGTGATCCACAGGCCGGGAGCACGGATGGCTTTGGCAGACTTCCTCTCCAGGAATGGGGGGGGGGGCTGCAGGCCGGACGGCTCCCCGGCCTGAGAAGGCGGTGGGGGTATGTGGCAGGGGGGGCGTGGTTTAGCGAGGTCTGCGGCAGGAGAGAGAGCTGGGAGACGAGCGGTGAGTGAGTGGAGCATGTGCAAACAATCAACACCTGTATCTAATTCCAGTAAGGGCGGGGAGAGATCAGATAAAAGGAGACGACCAACAGACAGAAAGAGAGAGAGATATGGACTGAACACGGGAGACCGAAGGGATCGCTTTCCGGAAACCAAAGCTGGAATACGGATCAGATCTGAAAGAATCGTATGGTGTGCTGGAGAATTCGCCACCAAGTTATTTTTGCTGTTTGGACTCTGTTTCTTTTAAGAATCTTTAATAAACTTCTGTGTCAGTCTCGCCAACCTGGTCCTCTTCCTTACCCAAAAGCTGAACCCTGCTTCATTTACATTTGGTTAATTAGCAGACGCTTTTATCCAAAGCGACTTACAAAGAGTTTAGGGAGCAATAAACGATATGTCATACAGGAGCAATCATACATAAGGTGACAATACAAAGTTACTGGTTTCAACAAAAGCTAGACCACTACCTGTTGAGAAAGAGGTTAGTTTTTTTTTCTCTCATTTGTCTGTCAAGTATTCACAGAAGAGATGGGTTTTAAGTAGTTTTTTGATAAATGTAACAACTGAAATAAATGTATCATGAGCAGAAGTACTTACAAAGTTACTAACAAGAAGCCTTTCCATGCCATTCATACTAGAACTGATTCTAAATAATCGATTCATTATGAAATGCTCTTAACATGATATTAATCATATTAATAGCATTAATAATCAGCATTAATGCTAAATGTAGATACAAGACATTATATAATCCGTCACAAACCTACATAGCAAACAGTAATCTGACTGACAGCTAAAAATACTTTGTTAGGCTACAGATGCATTTTCATTTACTTAAAGGGGTGATTTCATGAAAAACTGACTTTTTCCATGTTTAAATGCTAAAATCAGGTCTCTTGTGCATCTGCCAGCTCAGAAAACATGAAAAAAGACAAATCATTAACTTTTTTATTATGTGAGCCTATCTCTGTAAGCCTTTGAGAAAACGAGCGCTTCAGAAATCGCTCTCTTAATGAAGTAAAAAGTCGTTCTTATTAGAGAGATGAGCGGATACTCGGCTGAAACGAGTATCCGTTACGGATAACGCACTTTACGAGTATCATACGAGTAATACGAGTCAATATCTGTGCTCGGATTGAATAAAAATCCTCATTGGGTAGCTGACTGTGTCTGCGTTCTGTGATAGGCTAGTTACAGCGCCCCTCCCCTACACACATACAGATGTATTGTGTTGACTGTGTCCCGCTCTGCTCACTCAGACACAGAACACCAAACGCGAATGAATCGCGCTATTCGAGTATAGTTGGACGCTTAAACATTTTGAGTTTACTCGCTTCATTCGCGCGTGCGATTCGCGTCATTCGCACAATTCGCGTCACTCGCGCCGCCTCATTCGCGCGATTCGCGCCGCAAGTAGGTCTATCGTCTTTGCATTGACTTAACATGTAAATCACTCGCGCTTGACGCGCCATTCGCGTTTGGTCTGAACACGAGAACAGCTCTCTCTCTCTGTCTCTCCCTCAGTCACTCAGGCTCGCTGGTCTTTTCCGTTAACGTTTAGGGTTTCTTCAGCTTCAGGTTTGTTTTTTACTTCGGTTTGTAGTACTTACTTATTAACCAGTAGAGTTTTGGTAAACGTGGGGTTTGTTCAGACGTGGTGTTTGGTAGAATGCGACTCGTCTCTGTCTGTCTGAGTTTTGTTTTCTTTTTTAAACCGTCAGCTGGCTCTAACCAGTTTTTTAAGGAAGTAGTGGTATAAAACTATATTACAAATTAATTAGCTACACACACATACCTTGTGTAAAAAAAAGAAAGAAAAAAAAGAATCACAACAAAAAAAAAAAATCACACTGATCATAAAAAAATTAAAAGTTAAAAAAAGAAAGTTATATTGAGATGAAACTTTTGTTCATTACATTTTACTTCATAATTGCAACCGCATGTGTTGTATTCATTGTTGCAAAACTTGTTCTGTATATAGTTTGTTTGTTATCGTGATCAAAACCATGGATCTGAAGCTCAATGCTGATGCTGTCATGTAAATAGTTTTCTAATCAGCAATAAATATAACAATTTCTGATCATATCAATTGCATGCTTAAAATAACATACCGGTCAAAGCCCGCCCATCTCAAGACAACCCGACCCACTTCCAGGTTAAAACCGCCCACTTCCGGGTTAGGCCCCGCCCAGTCCGAGTACAGATACAGATACAGATAATTCATATGGTTAACAGATACAGATAATGCTGTACTCGCTCATCCCTAGTTCTTATTATAATATTTCCGCACCCAGTTCTGAACGTGTCCACCCATTGCGCCGCCGCCATTGTTGTTTTCGCATGTCTGAAGTTCCAACACCATGGCAAAAGTAGGAAAGCTTACGAACTGTTCTGTTGTTGACTGCACCGACCAACGTTCATAGCCTCACGGGAGACAAGAGAGCAATGGATTTATTTAGTTTTCAATATAAATCATCCACACTGAACGAGGCAAAGCTGCTAATGAAGACATTGTAAGTACCGGTATTTTTTACGTAAGACCCCAGGGACCTGCGGCAACTGTAAAGTAGATAAAATGTCACTGTCACACATTTGTCCGTTCACTATTAAAAAGCAATGTCTGTGGCTTGTAAACATGCAACGGGATTGTCCTGTGTTAAGTTAATTTGACTTAGAGAAATAGCGATGCGTTTGTCTTGAGTGTCTTCACTTCAGAAAACTGTGTGTATGGTTTGTAAACACGCGACGCAGTTCTCTCTCCCGAATGCGGTCATGACCAGACCAACAGGGACTGGAGGGGCTTCGTGAAAGGCCCCGGGGGAAACTGGTGTGCTTATCGAAAACAATGTGTTTGGTGTTCAAAAACAAGACCTTGTTTCTCGTTCGCTTTATGTGACCAATACTTTATTGTTTTGTTGCTGGAAGCACAGGCTCACAGCACGTTTTCTGCTGAAAAGGGGGCGGAGACTAGAAGCTCACTTGCACTTAAAGACAACACACCAAAAACAGCGCGTTTCTCCTCACATGCAAAAGTGGGCATGTAGCGCATGGTATATTAAAAGATCTGTGGTGTTTTTTTAGCTGAAACTTCACAGACACATTATGTGGACCCCTATGATTTATATTATATTTGTGTAAAACTAGAAAAAAAATCACCCCTTTAAGCGTTACAGTAAAAGTGTCCGTTTATGACCTACTCATGGTGTCTGCTACGGTGGCCGTAAAGTGCCAAACAAAACAACAAATAGCAAAACAATAAAAAAGCTAAAAGCTAAATAAAAACCCTAAATCACAATTACAAATCTGAAAAAGCAATATCAAATCTAAAAGCAAAATAGCAAACCATAAAACACAACAACAATTCGGGAAACAAAATAACAAGTCAGAAAACAAAACTACAAGTCAGAAAACACAAGGACAATTCAGTCAACCGGAAAAGGTAGGTCTTTTGTTGGAATGGAATAGCTACTGCTGATTGGACGAAACTCCTGTCAATCAAGATATCAAGGATGCCTAATGTTACTATGAGGAAGGACATTCATATGTGATAGAGAGCATATAAGACAAACTCAACTCGCGTTAGTCCGTACAAAGTCTTTTACAATGAAAATATACTACAGGCTGAAAATTTGAAGCACCAGCGAAGTTGTAATGGTTGAAATGGCCTCACTTTTTAACCAAAGCATTCATGCATAGCCGGTCTTAATCTCTCTCCCACGTTCGTGAAGCAATCGTCGGTGAAATGCGCTGCACAAACTTGAACATTCGGATTGTACTTTTCTGGAACAGTGTTGTAAATAAAATTAAACCATTTGTTTTTAGTTGTCTCATCTTTTGACATGGCAAACAAAGAGTCTTTCTTTTCGCAACGAAACACAGCGTCTCCATGACATTGCTGCGGTGGTGACGATACAATGAGTTTTACAAGTACGCCCACCTCACTTGCGTTTAAAAAACACCTTTCGCGCCATATGACCCCTTTAAAGCTTAGCGCGTAGCAATACATTACATCTAAAACAAACCATAATATTTGTTTTAGCCGTGTCATTTGACCCCTTTAAGGAATAAAAATGGTGTGCCGGTGCAAGGCATTATGGGGGGGGTGTAGTTTGTGAGTGGTTACACTTATATTCAAGTCACTGAGATTTGAAAATATTTTTCATTCAAACATGTTTGTTATCCCTTGTTAGCATTATTATTCATTTGTAATACTTTTTTTAACTGAGATAAAAGGTGAGCATGATTTTTATGTAGAAGTTTAGAAGCCCCTCAGTACAGTTTTTTTTACAGTGTGATTTTTTAGAAAATACCAAACATTCATTCATTTTTAGAATTGTATGAGTTATGATAAGAATTGATTCTAGTGAAAAAATGGATTCAATTACTTGAATCAAAATGAGG
Source organism: Triplophysa siluroides (assembly GCA_006030095.1). Lineage (NCBI taxonomy): Eukaryota > Metazoa > Chordata > Actinopteri > Cypriniformes > Nemacheilidae > Triplophysa > Triplophysa siluroides. Next base: position 1,268,547 of record VCII01000613.1, on the reverse strand, counting down.
TAGAAGTGACTGGCATTAGCACAGCAATACTGTAAAAATTACATTTTTGTCTTGTTCTAGTAAAAATATTTAAAACTTCTTAAATTACAATACATTTACATAACATAAAAGAAAAGTGACCTAAGATATTTAGTCTGGTTTTATTAAAGAAAAATATATCAACTAGGTAAGTTTATGCTCAAAACAAAATTGTAAATTAAATCTACAGTAAATTACTGGCAAGTCTGCTGCAAAATGACAACAACGTTTTACAGTACTGTGTAATTTATCAGATTATCCTACCAATATAAAATAGACATGTAGGATTATTTTACAATCAAATTGTCCTAACAGTATTAAATAAATATGTGATTGATTTAACAACAAAAATACCCTTTCAGGTTGTCGTAGTAGCCGTATAAAATAAACAGGTAGTATGATTTTACAACGCAAAAAAAATACATAACATTGATGTGCGCATGCCTGGTAGGACAATCCAAAGGACTGGGATGACATTTCAGGACACCAGCATGCGTCCCATGAAATGGTCTGTACAGGGCCGGGCAGAGACCTTTAAAGGGGCAGGTGCTCAAAGTATAAAAGGGGAACATGGAACAAGGCTTTAAATAGGGCTGTGCTCAAAACATCAATACAGCAATACTGTATATCGTGATGAATTCCTTGCTGATACGTGTATCAATATGGATGCTTCTGTATTGATACAGCAGCAAATGTCATGATGCAGTTTTGAAAAAGAAACTTAAACATTAGAATGATCTTTCTGTTTCTAAGTATAAAAATATTGATTTGCACCTATTAATAAGTTTTGGATTAGAAACTGAAGTGAATTAAGTTGTCCAAACCTTTAAGGGATAGTTCACCAAAAATTCTGTCATCACTTACTCACCCTCAGATTTCCAAACCTGTAAATGTTTTTGTTCTGTTGAACACATATTTGGAAGAATGTCAGTAACCAAACAGATCTCATCCCCCATTTACTGCCATAGTATGGAAAATAAATAGTACTGGAGTCAATGGGGGATAAGAATCTGTTTGGTTACTGACATTCGTCCTTTGTGATTAGCAGAACAAAGAAATGTATACAGGTTTGAAACAATCTGAGGGTAAAAAGTCATTCAACCAACCTCCAGTACACCCCAGATCCACCCCCCCGACCACATCAGCCCCCCCCCCTTCCAAAGGACACAGTAAACCTGCCAAATCCCCCTCCCAACAAAAAATAGTAAACTCTGTAGGACATGGTCACTATTCAAAATAAACGTGTCCATATCATGACATATTGTATTGTATTGTAGGGAATATGCTATAAAACACTGTGGGCTGACATAATATACAAGAAGCAGCTGATGTTGAGGGGGCTGCTGGGGATGTGGCTGCTCTGGTTGCTGTCTTTACTAGAGGTCGACCGATATGCGTTTTTCAGGCCCGATACCGATTATTTCCTTGTAAATTAGACCGATAACCGATATTTTTAACCGATATATATGGTGTAAAAAAACAAAATTTAGATTAAAATTAAGAACACAGGCTCTGAAACATTTGAAACATTTTTAATTCTGACTGAGAAATCTTAATCATAACACTTATATTAATAATAACAAAAGAAAGAAGGGAGCACCCAGCAGAATTCTGTGAATTCTTTTTTAGATTAGTTTATGGTTTGCTAAATTTCATTAACATTGGTTTATTAAGTTTCAAGTTTATTTATTTATATAGCGCTTTTCACAATGTGCATTCCAAAGCAGCTTTACAGGAGCAAATAAGAAACACAGAGGTAAACTCTGTGCATGGTGTTTATAGAACAAGCAAGATCATTCTAATAGATAATATCTAATAAATAAATAGATGCAGTCTCCCGGTGAGCAAACTACATGTGATGTAGTTTAGCATTAAATACCAAGCATTGTAACTTTTAGCATTAATGTGACAAGTAGTCCGCCTTTGCTCTTGTTGGGGATAGAATGGTCTGGTCAGATGGTCGCCTTTCTCTTGGGTTTTAATGGAATTGCCTTAGATGGAGCTGGGATGGTCAGTCAGTCCGCAGCTGGCGTAATCTCTAGTTGGGGATGGGCATATGACGTCCATCTGGGCCTGGCGGAACTCTCCCTACCTCGGGATGGGCATCACGAGGCGGAGGCAGAAAGAGAATAATTAGCGTAGCTGCTGTTCATTTACTATCCAATAGTGAAAGCTTGGCTGAAAAGATGTGTCTTTAATCTAGATTTAAATTGGGAGTGTGTGTCTGACCCTCGAATAGTATCGGGAAGGCTATTCCAGAGTTAAGGTGCTACGTATGAGAAAGCTCGACCCCCTTTGGTAGATTTAGTTATTCTAGGTGTTATCAAAAGTCCTGAGTTTTGAGATCTTAGAGAGCGTGATGGCTTGTAATGTGATAAAAGCTCTGTTAAGTAGGTAGGGGCTAAACCGTTTATAAGCTTTATAAGTAATTAAAATAATTTTAAAATCAATACGATACCTAATGGGTAACCAGTGAAGGGATGATAAAATTGGGGTAATGTGATTGTATTTTCTTGACCTGGTTAGAACTCTGGCAGGTGCATTCTGAACTAACTGTAGCTTGTTTATGAAGATGCAGGACAACCACTAAGAAGAGCATTACAGTAGTCAAGTCTTGAGGTCACAAATGCATGAATAAGCGTTTCTGCGTTAGCAACACATAAAGAATTTCGTAATTTGCCAACATTTCGAAGGTGGAAGAAGGCTGTTTTTGTGATATTTGAGATGTGATTTTTTAAATGACAGGTTGCTGTCTAATATAACGCCTAGGTCTTTAACTGTATTGTGAGTAACAGTGCAGCCTTCGATTTGCAGGTTATAAACTGAGAAATTCTGTTTACGTGTCTTTGGTGCTATAAGTAATATTTCTGTTTTGTTAGAGTTTAAAAGAAGGAAATTACTAGTCATCCAATGTTTTATATCTTTGATGCACTCTGCCAGTTTGGATAGCTTGAAGGAATCATCTGGTCTTGATGGGATATATAGCCGAGTATCATCTGCATAACAGTGGAAGCTAATTCCATGTTTTCTAATAATGTTGCCCAGGGGCAGTATGTATATGGAGAAAAGCAAGGGTCCTAAAACCGATCCCTGAGGTAATCCATAGTTACTTGTGTTAGATTTGACGATTCCCCATTTAAATGGACATATTGATATCTGTCTGATAAGTAAGATCGGAACCATTGTAGTGCCTGTCCCTGAATACCGGTATAATTTTGTAAACGATCTAAAAGTATTTTGTGGTCTACATTATCGAGCGCAGCACTAAGGTTAAGCAGGACTAGGAGTGAGATGTTATCTTTATCAGATGCCATAAGTAGATTGTTTGTAATTTTAACCAGCGCAGTTTGGGTGCTATGATGCGGTCTAAAGCCAGACTGAAATTTATCATGCATGTCATTATTTTGTAGGAAAGAGCACAACTGAGTGGACACTACTTTTTCAAGTATTTTAGACAAATACGGGAGATTTGAAATCGGTCTATAGCTTCCAAGTTCACTGGGGTCTAAGTTTGTTTTTTTGATAAGAGGCTTGATTACAGCCAGCTTAAAGGGTCCTGGGACATGGCCTAGATTAATTGACAAGTTGATAATATTATAAATAGGCTCAATTGCAACAGGTAGTTACTATTTTAATAATTTAGTTGGAATGGGATCTAATAAGCATGTTGTCGGTTTGGATGTTGCAATAAGTTTAAATAAATCTTCCTGTTTTATAGGTGAAAAACACTCTAGCTTTTCTTTTGGGGCGATGGATGATACTAATTCATCAGACACACTTGGAGGTTGGTTTTAACTACGTCGTCTCATATTTTTTCGATTTTCTGTAAAAAATGTCATGAATTCATTGCTACCAAGGTGTGGGAATAGCCAGGTCAGGTGATGTCTGTTTGTTTGTTAGTTTAGCAATTGTACTAAATAAAAACCTTGGATTGTTTTTGTTAGTTTCTATGAGGTTACGGATGTGCTCGGCTTTTGCTGCTTTTAGTGCCTTTTTATAACAGTTTGCACTCTCTTTCCATGCAATTTTAAAGACCTCTAAATGGGTTTGTTTCCATTTGCGCTCCAGTTTACGCGTTTCTCTTTTTAGGCCGCGAGTGGTGCTATTGTACCATGGTGCTATGATCTTCTCATTAATCTTTTTTAACCTCATAGGTGCGACCGCTTCTGTATTAGAGAAAATAGTTCCCATGTTGCTGTCATTTCATCGAGCGATTCTGTATTAATTGGCAAGGTTATTAAAGGAGTCAGATCTGGCAAGTTCTTTACGAAACTATCTTTAGTAGTTGAGGTGATTGTTCTACACTGTCGATAACGAGGTGTATGACTGATTTCTGCAGTGCGCAGTGTACATGTTATAAGATGGTGATCGGTGACATCGCCGCTTTGAGGTATAATATCGATATTGGTTAGATCGGCTCCGTGAGATATAATCAAGTCGAGTGTGTGATTAAGTCTATGAGTGTGTCTATTGATGTTTTGGGTTACACCAAAATAGTGTAGAAGCTCTTTAAACGCCACTGCTAATGCATCGTTAGCACTATCTACGTGGATATTAAAATCTACAACAATCAGTACTTTATCAACGTTAACCAATAGGTCCGATAAGAAGTCCGCGAACTCTTTCAGAAAATTAGTGTAGGGCCCAGGAGGTCTATACACAGTAGCCAGTGTAAGAGAAAGCAATGGTTTTTTACTTTTGTTTGGAACAATTATGTTCAACACAAGCACTTCATATGATTTAAATTTATGCTCTGTTCTCTGAGTTACGGTAAGAAAGTCTCTAAAGATTGTTGCGACACCACCAGGACGTGGCTCATGCATATAACTGTAGCTTGGTGGAGTAGACTCATTTATACCAAAATAATAATTTGGTTTAAACCAGGTTTCAGTAAGGCAGAGTATATCAAAAACTGTTGTCTGTGATCATTTCATTTACAATAACTGCCTTTGAATTTAGTGATCTAATATTAAGTAGCCCGAGCTTCAGGAGTTGGTTTTGCTCATCAAATATATTGTCTTTAGGTTTAAATCACGATAATGTTTTTTCTCTGACTTTTACATAAATTATTATTAAGTTGTATTATTCGGGGGACAGACACAATCTCTATGTGTTTGGAGGCACCTTTGTTTATATATTGCTGTGTGTAGATGTAACATTAGCTCAGCTAACGTCACTTTAGTTCAGGGCAGACTACACACACAAACACCTTGCATGCTCTCTTCTCTGCGTTATTGTAAAATACTAATACTACTTATACAAATGCGATCGATACAGATCATCGAATGCGTAAGAACTGTCAACCCTGTTCTAAAATACCAGTTTTCCGTGGGACCAGTTTTTAATGTTCTGTCCCCGTTTTACAGCACGTCCAAAACAACCAGAAAACACACTGAAAAAGCCTGAACAACATATCCTGTGGAGTACCAGAGCAACCATGTAGTGATTATTTACATCAGCAGAGGGTGCTGTAAGCTACACTCATTACTTGGTCGCGCGCCGCTTAGCGATAAAGAATGTACGACGAGACATGAGAAAGCGTCATCAAGTTATTATTACATTTAAGAGACTACAATCAAAGTTAACGGGTTCAAGGTACTAACTACTCACATTAAATTAAAGTAAAACTATTTGTATGTGTTTGTATGGGTCAGGCCAGGGAGCTGGATTGCTCGTACGTTGGTGAAAGTATGCAGCGATATAAACAAATAAAAATATTTATCCAAGCAATTACACTGACAACTAATACATTCGCAGTATGGACATTTGTGCTTAAAATGAGCCAAAAATGCAAATAAAAAGCTTAATGTAAAGGTCCATTTCCAAAAGCACAAACATAAATAGTCCTTTTAAAATTTTGAATTACTGGCTGCAATGGCTGTATACAGTTTGTTAAAAAAATTTTTTTAAATACAATTACAGAATGTTAAAAATGGTTACTACAGTATTATTTGTCATTTGTTTTCATTTATTTAATTTTTGTAGTGTTATTGAATTTTGTGTTAATGCACAATACTGTTTGATCATTTGCAATGGTTAGTATTTACAATTTTCACAGTGGACAATTTTTCCATAGAGTTTTGGTAAACTTTATTAAAACCAGTTATTGTCAGTTTGATATGCAAATAGTATTATTCTTATTGTAGTTAATTACAACAGGCTAGTACAAAAACTCATTCATAAATATGTGCGGCAAAAATGTTTTGACCATTTAACTAGGAAATGTCCACGGTTTTCATAAAAAAAATCTGGTCAACTAATTCTAAAACAATTGCCTGATCTTACATATTTTATGACTACGCAAGTATAAATTATAATACTGTTAGTGCTATTATATAAACTACAATAGGTTAGTGTTACTTACGGTTCCAACAGGGAAACACAGAACAGTAAAGTAAAAGTCTCTGGCTGTGGTGAGGATTACAGGAACTCCACTGCGAGTCTGTTTCACAGGCAGGAGGACGTGAATTACATCCATTAGGACGCATAATCCAAAAAACACAGTCTGCATGACCTACAAATAATAATAATGATGATACACAAAAGTAAATACGCAATGTGACACTTACAAACAGACATTAATATTCGTCAATTTATCTCTTACCAGATTAATAAAAGTTAAATATTTCCAGCGACCTCCATACGATCGCACACCGGGATGTCTGTCTGCCGTTTGCAGAGAGCAGTTGGTCCACAGAGTGAATAAATACCAGGTAAAAATGGTAAAATGTACCAACAGGCATATCTTTCGATCTGGACCTATAGAGGAAGCCATTTTGCATATATCAGGTGGAATCTGACGTCAAAGACAAGTTAAAGGTCCTTTAAGTAAAAGCATTTTTAATTCACAAAAAAACAGAGTTTTGAATTAAAACAATAAAAAGCTAGAGGAAATCACATTATAAAATGATTATGATTATGAATTTGAAAAGTTAAACACATACTTTTGGCAGAATTCATATAATCCCCACTACAACAAAATAAGTTAAAAACATGCTTAAAAGTGGTCAGAAATCTATATAAGTTATGTCAAAGATATGTTAATATTAACTATATTAATAAATATATGAATATTAATAATACTGTCTGAAATAGACAGTATTGGTATACATTTACAATACATGGTATACATTTACAAAAAAAATCTATACATGTTTGAATATGATCTAAAGATGTGCAGGGGGAGGAGAATAATACGCGCATCAAGTTTAGTGGATAAAACACTTCCGCAAAGGAAGCACATGTGTATCCTCGCTCATGACTCCTCAGAAATTCTCCTCTCTCCTCCCAGTGTAATTAGAGAATTTCAATAGGGGCTGGCTGCAGCCGATGGGGCGTGTCGGTACACGATCCGGGATGCCTTCACGATCCGTTCTGCGCATGCGCGTCACGACGTAGGAAACGTCACGGTTTCCCTACACTATTGGTATCACGCATGCGATGAAACACTTGACGGCCAGGCGGGCCATTTAACAGTTCACACGGTGGGTCTATTTTGATGTTTTTAAATGTAGCTTACGCTACGCCCCAGATAGCCTTTACATTTGGCCCGGATCCGTTTTAAGCACCTTGCCTCCGTTTCTAGCTCAGATACGTTTTCTGATTGTGAACCAGATCCGTGCCAGATAGAGGTTTCAGCTTAAACATTCTAACTGCCATCAGTTTAGTATTTATATCGTTTTACGGATCTGGCCCAGATAATTTTTCCCATAGGTAACCGAAAGACATTAGTTGTGTCTGACACTGATTTGGTCCAGATCTGCAATATGAATCTGAGCCGATACTGTTTTCACATAGGCTACCTGATGTGGACCACATCCGAAATACTTCCTCTCAAACTGTGTGAAGAACTCCGTGGAATAAACATTTTCAAAACAACATGGTTAGCCTACCTGTCTGCATATATTTTTTTCTATCAATCTAGAGCATGAGGTAAATCCATTGCCATTAAGCTGAGCAATATTATCAGTGTTTAAAAATACAGCAGCAGCATTTTGTGATGCAGGTCCGTTTTACGACAGCGCCAAAAGTGCCAAGTGAACGTTGGGTCTCGCTTGACTGTCGTCTTGCAGATACGGCCCACATTCGTCAAACGGACTTCAGCCAGAAGCGCCAAAAAAAATCAGCAAACCAAGCTGTCGACGCAGATTTCTCTCATTCTGAACCCTCGGAAATTCAAACTGACCAGCTATACCACAAGTAAGTTTTTATGTGTTTATTCTATGTGTTTATTATGTACATCTATCTGAATGTGTTTATTCTAATTTACTGCCTACTTGAATGTGCAAGTGAAATGCTGTTTGCTGTGTAGATAGCAGGCACCACAGTCTGTGTTAGCCGTTTGATGTTAAAGCCGCATCTGCTATAGCGCTACTACGCTAGCATATACAAATATGAGTGTTGCACAGAATAAACCTAATTATAGGATAACCGAATCAACTTTTTAATATCATGGCATTTATATTTGCGCTTATGTGCTGAATTTTAAAAGGTAGCTTTATGCCGTTATAGCGCTGAGAATTGCAGGCACACATTCATGAAAATGACATGCAACATTGTGAGCTTAATTTTACACCTCGACCAACCATTAAAACACTCGCTTTAATTGTATGCTGCCAGCTAGCCATCATCTAACAGTGTCAGTCACTGATGCCACAACCTGCAGCTTATGTAGATCTCTGACCGCCTCGTTGCACTAGCAGAAGAAAAACCTCGACGCGACCCTCACAGCCCTCTGCTAGTGCAATGAGGAGGCCATAGCCTACGTGTAGCTGCAGATTGTGTCATCATTGACTATAGGCGCTTTACGTTACATGGACAATTCAGTGGCGGCTGCTGATCATTTAAAGAGGGGAAGCTCATTTTCGGCCTAAATCATAAAAATTTTCAATTTATTTATATGTAAATTCTGCCCTACGTTCCTTTTCAAGAAAATGCTCTAATATATCTAATATATATATATATATTTAACTCAACGGGAGGAAATGTGGGAATTATGTTAAACTGAAACAATGAATGTGGTGTGAAATTGTGTGAAATATACGATGAAGGTTGCAGCAGTTTGTCTTTCGACTACACATGCAAAATCCGCGATGGGACTGAGTTGGAAATGGAGACACAGAGTGATACGCGTCATAATCTGAAGACCACGCCCACCAACCGTCTCTTTGCATTGCGAGAAGCTGCCGCCTCCTTGTCATTTATGATTTATAACAAAAAAACAATGTCTAAAAGCTGATATGTGACAATGTGTATAGCAAACAAGCTAAAAAAAAAAAAACAAGAAATACGTTTTATAAGCTGTCGACCCCAAAAAACGAGCGTTTTAGGACATAAAAGTGGATTAAAAAGAGATGACAGACCCTCCAATCATCACGCAGACGCTCGGAGTCCGGGCCAGCCCACTCCTCCATTCATCCCAGAGACGCTGAGCGTCCGTGGGCGGGACATAATCGCAGCATTATCCAATGACCGTCTTGTTTCTAAGCACTGAAAAAAACTGTTTAAAGCAGCCCCATTGAAGTCAATGGACGCTGGGCTTCAACAGAGTAATGCACTGTACGCTACGGGAATGAATGAGAAGGAAATCGAGTCAGCCGACCTAAGTAGCTGATTCTGAACGAAATTGTTTTCGTTCGAGATGAACGTGTTTAACGCATTTTTAGTCAATAAAATTTTAACATAATAGTACATATATTTGACCATTCATTTTTTGACAATTATTGCAATTGCAGTCTTAAAGAAATCGCGACTGAGGACATTAACAATCAGTTTGTCCAGCTGTCCCTGTTTATACAATTCTATGCGAGTCTTATGTCCAGGCACTCTGCGACTGCTCGTCTCTCCCTTGACCCCCACATTTATACACAGTGATAAACATCTCCCGCTTCAGCACAGGCCTCCTTGAATTCCGATCTTTCGCCGACACGATTTATTATCACATATTTGAGGAGCATAAGGCACCTCACTCTTATTAGAGTCCTTATTGACTGCTTGTGGCAGCCAAAACTCTGCAGCAGTCGCTCTGTTGCACACTCTGACCCCAATTATCAGAGCAGGATGTGTGTGAGCTAAACATGCCTCTACTCCTAAACATTTCATATATGAATAAGCAACAAGCATAAATGATTATAAGTAAAATTGATGAAACATAGATGATTATACGTAATACCGACACTGCTTATACCCTTCACATCTGATATCATGCTTTGTCATTGTCCTCATTGGGTAGCTTTAGACCTATTTTTCCCTTTTCCTACCCACATAGGCTACACTAGATTGCTCACAGCACTTGATCAAGCAGTCACATGATGAAACATGGCTTCTCAAAAATCACCAGACATACCCTAGTACAATACTACGGTCATTAAGTAGTCTGCAGTTTAGTTAGTATTCAGGCTGGCCCAGACGATTCACCCTCCCATGCACAAGTAGCTTAGTAGCTTCCAAAACATAAAAAAATAAAGTAGTTACAGTGGCATAACCGAGATTCCTCAAATTGCCACGGCAGGCTGATGTAAAGAAACAAAGCAAAGGAAAACCATGAACCTACCAGATATCCAAATGAATAAAGAAATGTTATACTTGTTACCAAATCTTTATTTTTTATAAACCAGACAAATTTTCCAGTCACATAATAAATAAAATTAAGTAAGACAACAACTTACAACATACTTTCCATTTCTTTTTCCAGATGCTGAAAACATGATGCAAACTGTTGAGACGAAGGTATAATACTCAGATTTTCATTCCATTCCAAATTCCATACTTTTTTAAATTATTATTTTATTATTATTTACAGTTGAGAGTTACCTAAATTAAAAAAATGAATAGACGCAAGACACCTGTTTCCAGTTCAGCGTTGAGGAGAAGAGCCAGGGTGGACCTTAATAGAAGGTTAACTGATATCGGCCAGGAAACACCTGCAGCCACACTTCCTCCCAGAGATATTGGGTCTCCAACAGATGATGTTGCAGAACCTGAAAATGAAATCATGGAAGAAAATCTTGGATTAGATCCAATGGCAGCTGTTGTGTCTGACCCAGAGGAAAGATCTTATTATCATGATGATAGTGATGTAGAGAAAATATCTGACTGGGAGGAACCGGAAAAACTCAGAGATCACCTTTCCAACTGGGCATTAACATATGGTATTTCCCATATTGCACTTTCGGCTCTCTTGGCAATATTAACGGTCCACCACCGTGACTTGCCAAAAGATGCACGAACTTCTTAACACAAGAAGAGATTATTCTGTTAGGGAGCTCTGCGGTGGCCTATACCACTACATTGGCATTATTGAGGCGTTAAAACATACCCTTTCCCAGTGGAAAGACAAGCTTGTCGATGGATGTTGTTTACATCTTCAAATGTCAGTGGATGGCCTGCCACTTTTTAAAAGTTCAGGTCTTCAGTTGTGGCCCATTTTAGGTAGGTTGGTTGAGTACCCATGAAAGAACCTGTAGTCATCGGGATGTACTCAGGTATGAAGAAAACCTGACTCATCAAAAATGTATCTCACAGATTTGGCAAATGAGCTTTCAAAATTACAGGAGGGGTTTACATTTGAGGGGAAAAGGCTCACTTTAAAAGTTCATTCGATGATCTGTGACGCACCAGCAAAATCCTTTGTGAAAGTCACAAAGGCTTTTAACGGTTACTATGGCTGTGACAAGTGTATTCAGAGTGGGGTGTACCTCAACCACCGCATGACATACCCCCTCCTGAATAGCCAGACACGGTCTGATGAGGCATTTGCCAGGCAGGAAGATGAGGACCACCACCATGGCCCTCATGCCTTCACAAATGTAAATTTTGGTTTGGTGTCTCAAGTCCCACTGGACTACATGCACCTGGTGTGCTTGGGGGTGGTAAGGCGCCTCATCTTTCTGTGGATGAAAGGTCCTCTGACTGTCCGTGTACCAGGGAGAGACGTGGACAGAATATCCAGAAATCTTCTAAGCTTAAGACCCCACATTCCTTCGGAATTTGCTAGAAGGCCAAGAGCACTGAACGAAGTGGATAGGTGGAAGGCGACGGAGTTCCGTCAGTTTCTATTATACACAGGGCCGGTGGTGTTGCGTGAGGTGTTAAGACCTGATCTATATGCAAACTTCCTGCTGCTTTCGACAGCCATGGCAATGCTGGTCTCCCCTTTCTTTGCCAGAAAGCACAACGAATATGCCAAGCCTCCTTCATGCTTTTGTGGAACATTTTGCCCGCCTGTATGGAAATGATCAGCTAGTGTACAATGTGCATGGGTTGACCCATCTTGCACAGGATGCAAAACATTTTGGCAATCTGGATGTTATATCATCCTTTCCATACGAAAATTATTTGCAAAAACTCAAGGGTTTTGTACGCAAACCCTCAAATCCCCTGGCCCAAATAATCAGACGCCTGTCCGAGGGATTAAATGGTGGTGTTACAAGTGACCAACCCATCAAATTGTGCAAAGAACATGCCCGAGGCCCTGTACCAGTACCAAACTTGATCTGTCACCAGTATGACGAACTGATATCAGAGAGGTTCACCATGACCACAACATGTCGAAACAACACATTTCTGGTGGGCAAAAATGTGTGTCAAATAATGAATATAATTGACTGTCACGGTGATATCATAATTGCCTACAGACAGTACGGGACGATTGAAACATTTTTCACCTATCCTTTTAATTCAGACATTCTAAACATTGTGATCCCAGCTGACCTAGGCCATGAGATAAATTCTCCAAACTGTCATCTTTCACACAAAAATGCATGGCTGTCCCTTTCAATGAGGCAATGGTGGTTATACCATTGTTTCATATGAAGGACTAGACTTTATTTTTGAAAATCATAATCAGTTCAGTTATGTAATTTTAAAAAAAAATCATCTTTTATTTGTTATTTTTTACACAATGATTTTTAAGACATTTTGTGGAGTCATTTTCCTCGACGAGGACACAACAGAAGTTGTGCGAGGTCATGGGTTAAAGATGACGAATGGTTTTGGCCAACATTCATTTCCGAGGAAAAAACCCAAAAGGCCATAAAGAGGCATGAAATGCCAGGCCCTGGCTGGAAAAGCTTCAAAATAAGAACACTCTTTGAAAAAGGTAAATAAACAAGCAAACAGGGCAATTCTGTGTATTTTCATGTTAGGACAACAGTTATGCCTTACTTCCTTTGTTCTTAAATATCTCCATATCTGTCTCTCTTATTTTTTTTTATAAAAGTATATGACTTCTGTCAGGCAAGGCAAAAGCTGAAGGACTACAATACAAATGGAACGGCAGTCCTCCAGTCAGAGGATGAGGGGTCAACTGCAAAAAGGAGAAGAAAAGCGACACAGTATGTACATTATAGATAATTGTTGTATTACTGCAAAAGCTATGGCTGGGGATGGGTTTGGGGTACAAGTCTGTAGTATCAAAATGACACCTCAATGCAAAATCTAAAAAAAAGCCTTTGTTCATGCCTGCCCATGATGCTATTGCCTTGTCATTACAATTTGACCTATGTCTTCACTAGATACGCAGGATTTGAAAACGGCAGTACTGACTCTGAAACTGAGCAGACTCCAAAAAGAAGACCAGAGTCTCGGCCTCTCCCTATTAGTGCTACCCTTCCTAGTCTCCCTCCACCCCCCCTCTGTAAGTTTTGATTTGATTGCCAACTGCAACAATGTACAGTCCAGTGATTTGTACCGCTGCAATATGTTGATTCACGGTTATCCCTTTATCCAAAAGTGGACATCGCAGTGGACATGGGTCAGGAGTCTCTGGACAACATAGGACAGAAAAACATAGGACAACAAACCTATACAGACATAAGCTGGAATGTGAGGAGGGAGTCGGACCCCTTCAATGGTAGGAATCATACTCTGTAGCAAAATTACAATACAAATGAAAGTACAAAGGTGATGTTCTGTCCTGTTCCTTTCTCTCCTTGTCCGACGATCTGCCTCTTTTGTTATCATTTTCCCTCAATGGTCATCTAGTAATCAATAGCTCAGCGCAGTCAACATCACCACCACCTCAATACTTGAGTCCAGTGTCTGACATCAATATGGGCTTCCCCTATTCACATGGTAACTTTTTCATACAAATTTTCAAGTACATGTGTACAATAAATATCCTGTATATATACTTATTTTTTCTTGTTTTCTGATTTTAACATTTACATACCTTTCCTCAATTAGCCAGCGGTGGTGGGAGAGCCTGGAGGTCACCTCCTCTTCAAGCCAACCTTCAGAGTTGGCCATGAAACAGGGCCAATTCCTTGCACACGTAAGAAAAAAAAAAAAAGAGTGTACCTTTTCATTCACAGTGTTAACAATGTTAACAACATATATATATGAGTGATAGTGTGCAGCTGTGGGTTGATTTTATTGACCATCATGTGTGTATTATTTCCTTAATGTTTAAATAACATGAGTCTTTTCTCCAGATTAACACTTTTTTTTCAACTTTCACAATGTTTCAGCGGCTCAGCTACATGGCCTATTGCTTTTGGAAAACCTAAAACAGCAGGTGGCCCAACTCGCCACCATTGTGAACCTGCTCATGGCCAAGGTCAATAACGGCCTCCAGCCAGCAGCCTTTGAGTGGTCAGAGGAATTTCAATTCCCCCTGGAATCAGATGCAGAGCTGGACCGCTTTGAGGCCTGGCTGGCGGACCCTGCCAATGATAGGCAGAAACATGCCCTTGTAAGCATATTCCCCCAATATTTTCTCATTGTACTCAAGACACTGGTTTCATTTTACACTAATCTAATTAATCTGAAGTAATATTTATTGCTAGACTAAGCTCTTTATGATTATGTAACTTGAATGTTATGGATAAAAGCATCATCCAATTGCCCACACTTCTTAATAAAAAACTGTCAAAAAAGTGGCTTAACTGTTTAAAAACTTGTGCAACGATGATCCAACCACTATCTTCATGCCCAGGTGAATACCATGTCTGCTGTCGGGGGGTTGATTTGAAGAGGGTGACATGGAACATACTGTCATACCTGTTTTCCTGCCCCCTTTCCCGAACAATTAATTGGAAGGGTGTTAACAAGAAGAGGGCCTTCCACAGGATGGCATCACGGGCCCTCCTCAGCCGTAAGTAGGCTATTGCTTCAAATGTTTATGTCGTCATTACAATGCCCTTAGTGAATTAGTGTATTTGCCCTTAGTGTATTTATTCACTCAAAAGTCTTACAGATTACTACTGGAAAAGAGTTTAACAGTCAAAACTGATTGTTATAGTAATATATATATATATATATATATATATATACATATATACATACATACATACATACACTACCGTTAAAAAGTTCAGGGTCACCGGCTCATTTATGCATTTAACTCCATTATAACTAGATTTATTAAATAGTCAACTGGAATGCTCCAAGATCATTATTAGTGCACAAAAATCAGTCAAGATGTGCTGAACACATATGGGATAGCTTTGAGAGTTGTTGGCTTTGAATGTCTAATTTTTTGTTTTAGAGAATGAATACCAAGTGCGCCATATGCGTTTATCAATTCAATAAGAAGTTGAATGCTTTAAAATGTCTAAAAATGTAAACGTTTCTAAAACAAAGCTTTGTATAATAATCACACTTAGTTGTATTTGCTAAACTATAAAGAGTAAACAAGCATCATGGTATTCATTTTAGGCTCTTTAAAACAGCCAACTTGTATTGTGTTCACACAGAATTTTGCACGCTTGGAATTCTCCCAATCACTTTTAATTAGACATTGGAAATGGTTATCATTAAACACTAAAATGTGCCCATACCTGTTGAGTACATCTTGACTGATTTCCGTATACTCATGACCGTAGAGCATTCAAGATCATTATTTCATGAAGCTGGTTATAATGGAGTTTAATGCATTAATGAGCAGGTGACCCCAAACTTGAACGGTAGTGTGTGTGTAAATACATATATACAGTGGTGGCCAAAAGTATCCGGAAGTGTTGGTTTTTGAGCAAGATTCGCACTTTTTAGTTTTTTTGATAAATAACCAAACCAGGGTATTTTCAATAGCTAAACTCAACTGAAACAACAATTGTTTTCCCCAAATTCAACACAAAATATCACCAAACTCCAGTTTACTCACTATTAGGGCTGTCAAACGATTAATCACTATTAATCGCATCCAGAATAAAAGTTTTGTGTTTACATAATATTTGTCTGTGTACTGTGCATATTAATTTTGTATTTATAAAAACATACACATATATGTCTATATATACTGTATATATTTAAGAATAAAAATAAATAAACATTTATTTTTAATTAAAATTATTGGATTCTATGAATAAATACATGTAAAAATATTTCCTAAATATGTAAATGTGTATGTGTTTATATGTAGACTATATACATTGCCTAAAACTCGATCACAACCTGCCTGTTACATCAGGCTTTATTTGTAATTAAAATATTATGCTGCTGTATTTTTAGAGACCCCCACAGATATTTGGGTTTTCTGCTTTCATGGGAGCCACTGGCTCCCATCTAACTCGAACCCTGTTTAGTGGGGAGATGAATGAAGTAGTCTACTTTTACTCGCTAGGAAGTACAAGGATAAACGACATATACCGTACCTTTACAAAAGAGGATGACAATCGATCCTTCCCGCACAGATTTCCATTGATTCAATTCTTCCAGTTTTGACGCCTTCGTAAAAAAACAGCATACACCAACAAAAAAAAGCCTTCTGTTATTCTTCGATCTTGCTGGGTTTTTTTTTATTAGGCCTTAGGGCTACGTCTTAACCTCCATGGTTAGATATAGTCCATTTGTCTTATTTTGCTTCAGTTTTACAGGATCAGTTTTTTTTATTATTAGGCTATTTACTGCATTCCATCAACTAATTTACAAACCATTATAGAAGTAGGCCTAATTAGAAGGATTGGCCAATCTTCATTTGAGCAAATGCAATATATGCCTGCCTGTTTTGTCGTCATGCAGGCCTAGCACTGATCCAAATTTCTCATTCATCCTCATCTGTAATGACATCTGTTTCCCAGGCGCAGTGCGCAAAATGCACGTTGACGGCAAATGCGACAGAGGCAGAAATATGGGGGCATGCCATAAGGTGGTTTGCCCTTTCAACAGATAGGAGAGGAGGGCGCCAGGAGACTGGCACGTCAGCAGCAACAGCAACAGCAGCAGCAGCAAGCAGCCACAGCACAGCACCCCACCGAGTGAAGCCGATCAACGACGCAAGACACCGGATTTTGTTTAAGTGCATATTTCTTTGTTCACGTTGTTTTGATAGCCTGTGCGTTTTTTTATCATTAGGCTACAACTAAGAATTCGTGGTCATTAATGCTGTGTTTGTTGTTGACTTTGTTCACGTTGTTAGTTTTTTAGCCTATCATTAAACCTGTGAATTTGTGGTCATTAATTCTGTGTTTGTTGACTTTGTTCACGTTGTTTTAGTATGTGTTTTAATCATTAAAACAATTTATTTCAGCTATAGCCTATACGCATTGCTCCCAACTGAAACCTGTAGCCTTTATCAAGTCAAGTCAAGCTTTTTATTTATAGCCAAGACCTTGTAGTGAAAATGTTTTTCTGGACATTCCACAGACTGTGAAAAATGTAGGACTATGCCTAGGTTGCCTATAGGTTACTATGATACCCTAGCTGACAAAAATGCCGAAAATAAGGCAAAAGGAGAATCCGGTGGTGATTTAAGAAGAATACACATCCGGCACAGGTCAGGTAGGCGGAATCGTTTCACGCACCCGTTATGCATCTGTAACGGGATGATCGGGAGGCGCTGGATCGGCGCTGGCATATATCCGCAACAACCCCTAAAAACAGACCCGAAACGGCTTCGGCCCGATGTGCGTTTGGACTCGGGAACGATTCCGCGAGGCGGATACGGATCAGATCCGGCTCTATCGTATTGCGGTTGCGGCCCTGTTCCGTTACAGCGTCCAGTGGCTATCTGGGGCATTACGCTGTGTTTACCAATCCAAAATAATAAAGGAGTTGTTACATGAACATGTACGATTTTGTTTACATGTGGATAAAGTCTGAGTCTTTCTGTCACTGCAAACCTTCAGTTTCCTCTGTACTCCCCTTTGCGATTCATTGCTAACTTGCCGTGTTTCGATCTGAGGTCAGTAGCATTGTCAAAGACGGTTTGTGTCGTTTTTTTATTAAAAGCTGCTAATATTAGTTAACTTTAAATTGAGTAATTTCGTATTAGTATTGGTCTATATAGGCTAATATATATATATATATATCTCTATAATCTAAATGAGGAAAATAATCCCTTCAATGGTGTTGTGCACACAGAAGTGACTTGTTGAATGAAAGTCTCGCGGTACAAAGGTGCGTAAGCGTGGAACAGATCGTTCAGTGTCGTAAATCGGCGCAAAACAGAATTATAATTTGCGCATGCACGTTTTCTACTACGTCATTATGCGCATGCGCGGACGGATCATGCAGGCATCCCGGATCATGTACCGACAGGGCGAGTGGAGCGGAGATACGCCTGTCGCTACCCGATCCGTCCCGGAAACACGATTTGTTCCGCGCATGCGCGAAAGTGCGTCTACTTCCGGTAATTCCCGTTTTTACGACAATCGACTCGATACGTTCTAATTGGCGCCACTTCCTGTTATCACAGACGTTTTACGACAGTCTGTTAGTGGTGATATTGGAGAGTACAAAAATGGTTGGAAGCGCTATGTGTGCGAGAGAGTGCGAGAGAGTGCGCAAACAAGGGTGACTGGGTTAGGTTGAGTGATTGGGTAGGTGGGTGGGGATTGGGTGGTTGTTTGGAATAATCAAATGTGTAAATAAATGTAATAAATACATAAATATCTTTTCTGTGTGTTTCTTAAATGCAGACATTTGTTAAAATATTAGAAAAGTTAGGTCAATGCCCTGTTCCTCAATCAGCAATTTAAGTAGATGAATAGATGTTTGATTGTGTGACTGAGAGAGGCTGGGTGGGAGGTTGAGATTTAGTGAGTGACTAAAGAAAATAAGGAACAAATGTATAAATAAATTGGATGGATTTCTGAAAATCCTGCTTGTCAAGGGTAACCAGGTAAGGATTTCAATTATTTAATTAGGTTATCAATTTGTGCCACATATTAACCTTGACATATTTTGCCAAAAAAAAAGGTTTTAAGAGAATCACTAATAAACATATTCATTTTAAGTTTTATAGTTTTTCTATAAATAAAGAAGTATTTTTATTTATAAAAATCAATTTCTCACTCCTGACATATAATATTTTGTCATATTGTTCTTGGAATCAAAAAATATAATAAAAAGCAACAAAGATTATTAGAGAAAAACTACTTTCCACTCTTTACAGGATTCTTTGTTTATCCCTCGTACGTTTCACCAAACCATTATAATTTGTAATGTGTTTAATGTCTTTTGATGTTAATTGCTCTTTTTTTATAAAGAGTTTATTTAAAAAAATATTGGACAAACAACTTTTTTATTAAAACTGCCGTAAATTGTTTCGAACAGAAGTAGACGGAGTTTCACGCATGCGCGGAACAAATCGTGTTTGCCGTAAATTTTCGGCCGGAAGTAGACGCACTTTCGCGCATGCGCGGAACAGATCGTGTTTCCGGGACGGATCGGGTAGCGACAACGCCACTCGAAGCCCGAGCGGATATACGTCACCTAACTCTGACTTCAATCCGGAAGTAATTCATGAAACGGCGCTGTTTTAAAGGGCCGCAATCCCAGGTGTTTTCTGCAATGTAAAAATAGTCAGTGGTATCCCCAGCTCAAGTTTCAGCTCAAATTACACCACATATCTTTCATTACAAGATGTTGAACATGACCATTTGTGGCTGCAATGGAAAACGCACCGTTTTTGTGTGTGTCTTTTTAAATGCAAATTAGCTTCTGTTCCCCTCCCACTATGCAAATAGAGGTAGAGCGCTACACATGTGCTTTGTATGACATCAAGACAACCAATATAGCGGAAAGCGCAATTACGTCTGTAATGCCCTTTCCAACCAAAACCATACACTAACTGCAATAAAAATCACCTTAATGCCTTGTTCATAAACACGAATTAAATGGAAAAGACAAAAACATAGATAGAACAACATATGCTGACCATTTACTGTACGAAATGTTGGCCATTGATGATTAATCTTGTGCATGCATATTACTAAAAGACAAACACGGATATAGGCAAAAACATGCATTCAGAGTACTTGTATATGACAGACAGGTATGGAAAGATCAGCAACCAGGTGTTATTAGCTGGGAGTAGCAATTTCTGCCTCATTGTCTAACAAATGCGCACTCTGTTTCTATCCGCTCTAAGTATCGTCACACTTAGGACATACGAGAAAACACTGAACTCACTGAGAAACACACTGCTATACCTTCTTTTCTTTTTTTAATAAATAAGCTTTACAGAAATTATGTCGGTCACAAGTCTTCTGAACTGATGGGCGCGATGCGTTTACCACACACTCATTAACAGCTCCTTCACAACAGCTGTGTATCCCCCACCGAGCCATCTGGTAGACATCATTTGTAGTCCTGGACCAAGCAGCCAACTTGGTTTGTAGTCTCCAAGGTGCAACCACCGAGCTGGCACATACTTTCCTTCCATAACATACCCTCTCACGATGCCACACACCCCCTTCTCTGCTCTGTGGCTTGTGGCTGTGGGGAGAAGGTGTAGAGGGCATCACGTCGTGAGAGGGCCTGTGAATGACAGAGAAATTAAATGCTAGGAGACTCAAGAACCATCGAGTTACCCATCTATTGGTCTCCTTATTTCTTGCCATCCACTGTAATGGAGCATGGTATGTTACTAGGACAAACATCCGCCCTAGAAGGTAGTAGCGAAGGGTCTCCTATGCCCATTTGACTCCCAAACATTCTTTTTCCAGTGTGGAGTATTTTTTCATGTTTTGCTAACTTCCTGCTTATGTACAGAACTGGATGTTCCTCACCCTCTTGCGCTTGGGATAATACTGCTCCAAGCTCCACATCTGATGCATCTGTGTGTACTATAAAATACTTTTTAAAGTTGGGTGCCACCAAGATCGGATGGGACGTCACAGCCCTCTTTAGTTGTTTAAATGATTCCGCTGCCTTTTTGGACCATTTCAGCTTCCTGGATTGTTGTTTCGTGGTCATTTCTGTAAGAAGAGCAACCAGACTAGCAAAGTTAGGGACAAACCTTCTGTAGTATTTAACCAGGCCCAGAAAGGACTTAACCTGGGTCTTTGTGGATGGCTTAGGCCAGGTTTGTATGGCATGGATTTTGGCCTCTTGGGGTTTAACTAGACCTCGTCCAGGTAGTTTGTCTCACTATAGGCTAGTTTACACTTCTTAGGATTGGCCGTAAGGCCTGCCTCCTTTAGCGAATCATAGACTTTCTGAACTTGCATTAGGGGTGTTTCCCAGTCTCGGCTATACACCACCACATCATCTAAATAGGCTGCAGCATACCTTTGATGTTGTCGAAAGGACACGATCCTTCAACCTTTGAAAAGTAGCTGGAGCACCATGAAGGCTGAAAGGCAAGCGGACATACTGGAATAGACCCTCGGGAGTAGCAAATGCTGTTTTTTTCTACATGTGGCATTGGATACGAATCAAACTGTGACACCTCATTTAGTTTCCTGAAATCATTACAAAATCTTATGGTCCCATCTGGCTTAGGAACCAGTACAATAGGGCTTGACCAGGCACTCTGAGATTCCTCAATGACCCCTAATTGTAGCATTTTTCTAACCTCCTCTTTGATAGCTTTTCGTCGGGCTTCAGGGATTCTGTAAGGGCGCTGGTGTATGACTTTGCCAGGTATTGTATGGATCTCATGATGTATCACTTGGGTGTGACCCGGTTCTGAGGAAAAGATCTCTATTTCTCTCTACCAACTCTAACGCCCCCTGTCGCTGTTGTGGTGTTAGGTCTGTGCTGACTTGGACGACTTCTCTTGGCCTACTAACCTTTTCTATGGTCAGGCTACCCTACTAAACAGTGCGCCTCTTGCATGCCACTTTTTAAGGAGGTTTACATTGTAAATTTGTTGTCCCTTCCTTTTACCTGGCTGACTTACTCTATAATTTACTTCTCCAATTCTTTCTGCTACTTCGAATGGCCCTTGCCAGGTAGCGAGGAACTTGCTTTCTACTTTAGGTATGAGCACTAGCACTTTATCTATTCTTTGAAACTCCTTGGGCTGTGCAGGTTGATTATATGTGGCTTGCTATTCCCTTTGGGCCTTTTCCATATGTTCTCTGACAATGGGGAACACTGCTGCCATTCTCTTCCTCATAATTTCCACATGTTCTATCAGGGTCCTGTGTGGACAGGGCTGTTCTTCCCAACATTCTTTGGCAATGTCTAAGAGCCCTCTGGGCTTGTGTGGGTAAAGCAATTCAAAGGGGGAGAACCCTGTAGAGGCCTGGGGTAACTCCCTCCCCGAAAACAGAAGGTAGGGTAAGAGCTGATCCCAGTTGCGTCCATCTTGGTCAATGATTTTGCGTAGCATGTGCTTCAGCATTTTTTTAAAGCGCTCTACAAGCCCATCTGTTGGGGATGGTAAATTGAGGTTCTGAGCTACTTAATTCTCAACAGGTTACACATCTCCTTGACAACTCTAGACATAAAGGGTGTCCTTGATCAGTTAAGATCTCCTTTGGGATCCCTACCCTAGTACTGGGGAGGAAAAGTTATTTGGCTACCTGTTTGGCTGTGGCTTTCCACAGAGGGACAGCTTTAGGATATCGAGTAGCATAGTCTAACATCACTAAAATGTATTGATAACCCTTAGCACTCTTTGGAAGGGGTCCCACTACATCCATCCCAATTCTTCGAATGGGGTCTCAATGATTGGCAGGGGAATTAAGTAGTTTCGCCCTGTGGGTCTTGGTGCTACTTGTTGACATTCCGGACAGCTGCGGCAATAGTTTTCTACTTTTTTGTGAATGCCGAGCCAAAAAAACTTCTATAAAAGTCTTTCCTTAGTTTTATCCATTCCTAAGTCGGCTCCAAGGATGTGTGTATGAGCCAGATGCAGCACTGTTGATCTATGAGTCTAAGGTCCAATTGCTGTTCATGAATGTCTTCTCCACTTTTGCTTACCCTATAAAGGAGGCAATTTTTTACTGCAAAATAAGGATATATTAGCTGACCCTTCTTCATATCCACCCCCTCCACCACTCTGACATTCCTCAGGGCATTAGTCAATGTTTGATCATTTAGCTGTGCCGTACCATATTGTCCTGTTAACCTCATGGCCTGTGCTTCGATTCTGGGCTCACCCCCACTCTCCTGTGATGACTCTTTCTTAGAAGCTCTCGGTCTTCTCTGGATCATTCCTTGTTTCTGCACGAGTCTGAACTGGGAAACAACATTTGGTTACGTATTTTACACAGATTTCCTTGGTCAGCGTCCCTCTTATCTTTGGATTTACCTATTGGTTTATTGGCCCCCCTCATCTTTTTTCCAATATGTCTTGCCAAAAAGCATGGAACATTGGGCAGTCCTGCCAATGAGCACATTTACTGGCAATGTGTGCACTACTCCTGCTTTTACCTCACATTTCCCTTTGGTGGTGATGAGGGTAAATGCACCTGTTGGGTATTTCTGGGTGTCTCCATGCACACAAGACACAGACATGGTATTTTCCTGCGAAAATTTCTGCTTGGGTGACCAGTGACTTGTGAATCAAGGTAACCATGCTTCCTGAATCTAACAAGGCCTCCACATCCTGGCTA
This sequence comes from Triplophysa siluroides, assembly GCA_006030095.1. Classification (NCBI taxonomy): domain Eukaryota; kingdom Metazoa; phylum Chordata; class Actinopteri; order Cypriniformes; family Nemacheilidae; genus Triplophysa; species Triplophysa siluroides. The sequence goes on along the minus strand of VCII01000613.1, from coordinate 1,244,800 downwards.
TTTATTGTCACAGGGCAGGCCATAGCTGGGAAGTTTGTGGTTCCTAACAGTGCAGCAAAGAGATTAGACTGTTGGCTCCCTGAAGTAACTGCCGTTGGCATTGGTTCATCTGGTTTGTCACACTGCCAATAAATATGACCTAGTTCTCCACATTTGTAACATGTTCTAGGGCGCATCAGTTCATGAAATTGTGCCTGGGGAGGTTGGTCTTTTTGGAAACTCCATGCGTGTACTCGCTGTGCCATCCCAAATGTGGTGAGACCGTTTCTACTGAGGATTTCTTTTTTCAAACTGTCATAATCATCTGCAGTATCCATATCTAAAAATTCCTTTTGTGATTGCCCTGATAAAAATGGTGCCAACATCCTAGCCCACTGTTCTTTTGGCCATTTTTCTCTATGTACTGTTATCTCAAAGGCGTGTAGCTATGTCTCCACATTATCTGTATCCCCCATTTTTGGAGTTAAGTCACTAGCTCTTATTTTGTTGCCCTCTTGGCTAATTTAAGTGCAGCTCCTTTGCTTTTAAGTCATTTGCACGTCTATGTTCTTAGTTTCTAGAATTGATTTTTACAAGTCCTTCATTGTTGTATTGTGGTCTTTTGTACTTAACTCAGCGAATTTCCCAGTCAGGTCTTACCAGTCTTCTCCTGTGGACATCAGAACTCTTTACAACTGCATTCTCCACCATATGTGACATTGTGAGGTAGGTAATCACCAAAGCACATGTGGCCTTCTTAAATTGAGTCCAGGCAGAGTAAAAGTAAAGGTTTCTCTTTTCTTTTTAATCAACAACATAAACACCCAAAACTTTTCAACAGAACACATGGACACGCTCCACCCGGGCGGAGCTGTCAACTGATCACCACCTGGTGGTGAGTTGGATCCGATGGCGGGAGGAAGCTGGACAGACTCGGCAGACCCAAACGTACTGTGAGGGTCTGTTGGGAACGTTTGGCCGAATCCCCTGTCAGAGAGATCTTCAACTTCCACCTCCGGCAGAGCTTCGACCAGATCCCGAGGGAGTCTGGAGATATTGAGTCCGAGTGGACCATGTTCTCCACCTCCATTGTCAACGCGGCCACTCGGAGCTATGGCCGTAAGGTCTCCGGTGCCTGTCGAGGCGGCAATCCCCGAACCCGGTGGTGGACACCGGAAGTAAGGGATGCCGTCAAGCTGAAGAAGGAGTCCTATTGGGCCTGGCTGGCTTGTGGGACTCCCGAGGCAGCTGACGAGTACCGACAGGCCAAGCGGACTGCAGCCCGGGTGGCAAACTCGGGCCTGGGAGGAGTTCGGTGAGGCCATGGAGAAGGACTATCGGTTGGCCTCGAAGAGATTCTGGCAAACCGTCCGGCGCCTCAGGAGGGGGAAGCAGTTCCCTACCAATCCTGTTTACAGTGGAGGTGGGCAGCTGTTGACCTCGACTGGGGATATCATCGGGCGGTGGAAGGAATACTTCGAGGATCTCCTCAATCCCGCCGTCACATCTTCCATTGAGGAAGCAGAGGCTGAGGGCTCGGAGGCGGACTCGTCCATCCCGGGCTGAAGTCACCGAGGTAGTCAAGAAACTCCTCGGTGGCAGGGCACCGGGGGTGGATGAGATCCGCCCTGAGTACCTCAAGTCTCTGGATGTTGTGGGGCTGTCCTGGCTGACACGCCTCTGCAGCATCGCGTGGCGGACGGGGACAGTGCCTTTGGACTGGCAGACCGGGGTGGTGGTCCCTCTTTTTAAGAAGGGGGACCGGAGGGTGTGCTCCAACTATTGGGGATCACACTTCTCAGCCTCCCCGGGAAAGTCTATGCCAGGGTACTGGAGAGGAGAATCCGGCCGATGGTAGAACCTCGGATTCAGGAGGAACAGTGTGGTTTTCGTCCTGGTCGTGGAACACTGGACCAGCTCTATACCCTCCAGGGTGCTGGAGGGTTCATGGGAGTTTGCCCAACCAATCCACATGTGTTTTTGTGGATTTGGAGAAGGCATTCGACTGTGTCCCTCGCGGCATCATGTGGAGGGTGCTCTGGGAGTATGGGATTCGGGACCCTTTGCTAAGGGCTATCCGGTCCCTTTATGACCGGAGCAGGAGCTTGGTTTGCATTGCCGGCAGTAAGTCAGACTTGTTCCCGGTGCAGGTTGGACTCCGGCAGGGCTGCCCTTTGTCGCTGGTTCTGTTCATAATTTTTATGGACAGAATTTCTAGGGGCCGGAGGGTGTCGGTTTTGGGGACCACACGATTTCATCTCTGCTCTTTGCGGATGATGTTGTCGTGCTGGCCCCATCAGACCAGGACCTTCAGCATGCACTGGGACGGTTTGCAGCCGAGTGTGAAGCGGCTGGGATGAGAATCAGCACCTCCAATCCGAGGCCATGGTTCTCAGTCGGAAAAGGGTGGCTTGCCCACTTCAGGTTGGTGGAGAGTTCCTGCCTCAAGTGGAGGAGTTCAAGTATCTTGGGGTCTTGTTCACGAGTGAGGGAAGGATGGAACGGGAGATTGACAGACGGATCGGTGCAGCCTCTGCAGTAATGCGGTCGCTGTACCGGTCTGTCGTGGTGAAGAAGGAGCTGAGCCGCAAGGCGAAGCTCTCGATTTACCGGTCAATCTACGTTCCTACTCTCACCTATGGTCATGAGCTGTGGGTCATGACCGAAAGGACAAGATCCCGGATACAGGCGGCCGAAATGAGCTTTCTCCGCAGGGTGGCTGGGCGATCCCTTAGAGATAGGGTGAGAAGCTCGGTCACTCGGGAGGAGCTCAGAGTAGAGCCGCTGCTCCTCCACATCGAGACGGGCCAGCTGAGGTGGCTCGGGCATCTTTTACAGATGCCCGTGGACGCCTTCCCGGGAAGGTGTTCCGGGCATGTCCCACCGGGAGGAGACCCGGGAAGACCTAGGACACGCTGGAGGGACTATGTCTGCCGGCTGGCCAGGGAACGCCTTGGTGTCCTCCCTGAAGAGCTGGAGGAAGTGTCTAGGGAGAGGGAAGTCTGGGCATCCCTGCTTAGACTGCTGCCCCCGCGACCCGGCCCCGGATGAAGCGGAAGAAAATGGATGGATGGATGGACATGGACACTCTTCTCTCTCTGGAGTTCCTCACACACACCCATTAACAGCTCCTTCACAACAGCTGTGTATCCCCCACCGAGCCATCTGGTATTTGTAGTCCTGGACCAAGCAGCCATCTTGGTTTGTAGTCTCCATGCTGCAACCACCGAGCTGGCACATACTTTCCTTCTATAACATACCCTCTCACGATGCCACAGATGGATTTGTATAATTACAGGGTGTTTCTGCACACACGCTGGCGCCAAATAGTTCCATTTTGTGGCTGTGATAGCGGCCCTTTAATTTCATAAACACTTGTAATGCTTTAATGCTACAAAATTAATGTTTAAATTTATTAAATACCTTTAATGTTACTAAATCCAGACATTGCTTCCAGGTTTGTATTAAGAAAGTAAACATTATAATAGTTAGCAGTGAACAAAAAATGAAACATCAAATAAATACATTTTTATAAAAATGTGAACACAAATCACTTAGGAATTTTATATTTAAAGCAAATAACATACAAAAGAACCACAGTAAAATGTTGAATAGTTTCCGCAAATTAAGTTTTAATTGTTTTGAGTAAAAAACAAAAACTACATTTACAAAACACATCAGCTGCGAGTAACAGTAAATAACGATCAACAAACGCTCTTCTTCTTCTTTCCTTTTATTGGCGGGTCGTGATGTGGCAAAACTTGATCTTGCAGTTAAAAAAATCTCTCAAACAAAGAAGGTCCAGGTGTCAAAGAGTTAATGGTGGTACTCGCCATTAGCCAATTTTTTTAATAAATTTGCATACAATGGTTACCAAATGAGACCACCAAACACACCTTGGCGTACGTGCGTAATCATAGTTACCTTTATAAATCATTCGTATGCAATAATCTTTGGTCAAATGTGATTCAGATCAGGGCCGTGCAGAGACCTTTAAAGGGGCAGGTGCTCAAAGTATAAAAGGGGCACATGGAACAAGGCTTTAAATTGGGCTGTGCTCAAAACATCAATACAGCAATACTGTATATCGTGATGAATTACTTGCTGATACGTGTATCAATATGGATGATTCTGTATTGATACAGCAGCAAATGAAAAATTAGACCATTCTAATGTTTAAAAGTATACAAATATTTTATTTGAACCTATTAATAAGTCTTGGATTAAACTGAAGTGAATTAAGTTGTCCAAACCTTAAAGGGATAGTTCACCCAAAAATGAAAATTCTGTCATCACTTACTCACCCTCAGATTATTCCAAACCTGTATAAATGTTTTTGTTCTGTTGAACACATATTTGGAAGAATGTCAGTAACCAAACAGATCTCATCCCCCATTTACTGCATAATAGGGAAAATAAATAGTATTGGAGTCAATGGGGGATAAGATCTGTTTGGTTACTGACATTCGTCCTTTGTGATTAGCAGAACAAAGAAATGTATACAGGTTTGAAACAATCTGAGGGTAAGTAAATGATGATGTCATTTTTTATTTTTTGGTGAACTGTCCCTTTAAGGTTTCCTATCTGATGTAGAGAACAACAGCTGTTATAGTAAACTCTGCAGGACATGGTCACTATTCAAAATAAACGTGTCCACTGTATCATGACATATTGTATTGTGGGATTGTAGGCAATATGCTATAAAACACAGTGGGCTGACATAATTTACAGGAAGCAGCTGATGTTGAGGGGGCTGCTGGGGTCTTTACTGTTGTAAAAAATATAGTTTTGTCATATTAAAAATATAATTCTTCTAACCCTTTTCTGAATTTATTCATTTTTAAAATTATAATGATGATAAGAAAAACAACACTGATGAGTATAATTCAGAGGATGAGAAAATCAGAGTAAGCCTGTTTAACCAGTATTTTACTGTTTTGAAGGCACTCTACCGTAAATACTGTAATAATAATACTTCCAAAGTATTAACGGTTTTAGTCAAATCACATAAAGACCAGACCCCCTCGACGCCCGTGAAACTTTTCTCCCCCAAACAGCAAAGATCGATTCAAGAAGTGAACATGCACCTGTGTTTATATATTGCTGTTTGTAGATGTAACATTAGCTGCTCAGCTAACGTCACTTCAGTTCAGGGCAGACTACACACACAAACGCCGTGCATGCTCTCTTCTCGGCGTTCTTGTAAAATACTACTACTACTTGTAATAATAACAATAATAAGTAGACAAGCACACCGCTCCGCTGAAAGCGACAGCCGCGAATGGTTTGTATCCTGGAAAAGGCGCTAAACTACTGAAGGCGTCTGAACGTGAGGTGGCGTTCCAGATGAGGTGGTCGGTGTGAAAGGTCATCACGGGGGTCATTTAATGTAGGGTTAAATTATTATTAATTAAGTTTACTAATAGTTAGATTGGGCAGGACTTCACAAAAGGGCCTTTAATTACAAAAAAATATTTTTTTGCCTCGACAAAGGGCACTTTTGCCTCAAAAGGGCACTTTTGCCATTAAGGGCCAAAAGGCAGGTGCTAAAGCCATCCGACCCCCCCTCTGCACGTGCCTGATTCAGATAATTCTTCTAATACACTCATGTATACTAATGTTCCTATGAATACTTCTTAATACTGTTTTAGGTATTTTTCAGGTTTATAATAACTGTGGTGAAAACAGTGCCCAGTGCATGTAAAATATAGCTAAATAGGTCTTGTGTGTGCCCAAAATTGCCCAGTGCATGTAAAATATAGCTAAATAGGTCTTGTGTGTGCCCCAAATCCCTCAGAGATTAGACAATAGTCTCAACCAACATGTTTAGGTGTATATCGCCACCTACAGTACCGGGGTGTGTAACATCAGGGTTTTCAGTACTTCAGTGGATTTATAAAAAAAAATAGATTTTCTAAACCTGTATTTCTAAAGAAATTCATGCAACATCAGCTAACATTAACGAGACATCAATATTGATTGTCAAAAATGTATAAATCCGTCGTGTTTATTTATCCTTTTTAATTAATTTCACGGAAGCCATATGCGTTCAATTCAATTCAATTCAAGTTTATTTATATAGCGCTTTTCACAATGTGCATTGTTCCAAAGCAGCTTTACAGAAGCAAAATAAGAAAACACAGAGGTAAAACACAGCACAGTGCATAGTGTTTATAGAACAAGCAAGATCATTCTAATAGATAATATCTAATAAATTAATAAATAGATAAATAGATGCAGTCTCCCGGTGAGCAAGCCAACACTGCCCTGCTGTGGCGAGGAACCAAACTCCCTTATTGATTGATGGAAAAAAACCTCGGGAGAAACCAGGCTCAGCCGGGAGGGCCAGATCCCCTCTGACGTGTCATAGCTGCTCTCAGTGACCCCGACCAAGTCACCGAGCAACATCCCCCGAGGAAGGGGGGGAGCCCACCGCCCGCGACCCAGGCAATCCCACTCGCCGAAACCATGCACGTCCAGCCCGGTCCAACTCCGCGATCGACACCAGAAAAACAGAGGAGCAACCAGAGAAAATAGTAATGGCATATTGGAACATTATTCCTCTGCTGTCTGACATCGACCACAAAGCAAGACCATCCAGACCCACACAGCCCCAACAAATAGAATCCCCCCAACCACAACCAACGAGCCCCCAATCAGGGCCACTGAACTCAGCTATAACTTCAAACTGCTGACATGTGATGTAGTTTAGCATTTAATACCAAGCATTGTAACTTTTAGCATTAATGTGACAAGTATTCCATCTTTGCTCTCGGTTGGGGATAGAACGGTCTGAGCTGGGATGGTCGCCTTTCTCTTGGGTGGAAATGGAGTTGCCTTAGATGGAGCTGGGATGGTCAGTCAGTCCGCAGCTGGCGTAGTCTCTAAGTCGGGATGGGCATATGATGTCCATCTGGGCCTGGTAGAGCTTTCCCTACCTCGAGATGGGCATCCCGAGGCGAAGGCAGGAAGAAAATAATTAGCGTAGCTGCTGTTCATTTACTATGCATTAGTGAAAGCTTGGGTGAAAAGATGTGTCTTTAATCTAGATTTAAATTGGGAGAGTGTGTCTGACCCTCGAATAGTATCGGGAAGGCTATTCCAGAGTTTAGGTGCTACGTATGAGAAAGCTCGACCCCCTTTTGTAGATTTAGTTATTCTAGGTGTTATCAAAAGTCCTGAGTTTTGCGATCTTAGAGAGCGTGATGGGTTGTAATGTGATAGAAGCTCAGTTAAGTAAGTAGGGGCTAAACCCTTTAAGGCTTTATAAGTAATTAAAAGAATTTTCAATACGATACCTAATGGGCAACCAGTGAAGAGATGATAAAATTGGGGTAATATGATCGTATTTTCTTGACCTGGTTAGGACTCTGGCGGCTGCATTTTGGACTAACTGTAGTTTGTTTATTGAAGATGCAGGACAACCACTAAGAAGAGCATTACAGTAGTCAAGTCTTGAGGTCACAAATGCATGAATAAGAGTTTCTGCGTCAGCAGCACATAAAACATTTCGTAATTTGGCAACATTTCGAAGGTGGAAGAAGGCTGTTTTTGTGACATTTGAGATATGATTTTTAAATGACAGGTTGCTGTCTAATATAACGCCTAGGTCTTTAACTGTATTTGTTGGAGTAACAGTGCAGCCTTCGATTTGTAGGTTATAATCTGATATATTCTGTTTACGAGTCTTTGGTGCTATAAGTAATATTTCTGTTTTGTTAGAGTTTAAAAGAAGGAAATTACTAGTCATCCAATGTTTCATATCTTTGATGCACGCTGCCAGTTTGGATAGCTTGAAGGAATCATCTGGTCTTGAAGAGATATATAGCTGAGTATCATCTGCATAACAGTGGAAGCTAATTCCATGTTTTCTAATAATGTTGCCCAGGGGCAGCATGTATATGGAGAAAAGCAAGGGTCCTAAAACCGATCCCTGAGGTAATCCATAGTTTACTGTTGTGCTTGAATTGCACATTAAGGCAGCGTTAGTCTGCGAGTAGTGTAGGGATGCTGAGATAAAACTACCCGAGTTAAAGTTCGAACTTCGGAGAGCTCAGCAATGCCATGTGGCCCCTTCTTTATTATTGAGTGGAGGTGACGTATTTCCTGTTCGAGAGTCAAATCTCCTCAGATAGTCTTACACCTGATCAGAAAACCCTACAAAATAAACTAAACCAGTTAGAATCGACAATCAAAAACAACCAAAATCCTCTAGACTCTCCGATTAATTTGATAGAATTAAATGAAGCACTAAACAAACTAAAACTCAGGAAGGCATGCGGTTTAGACAACATCAGAACAGAAATGTTAAAGCACAGTCCTACAGTGATGCAGGAAACTCTCTTAAAACTATTTAATCTGATATTACAATCTGGACACTTTCCTGAATCCTGGAATACAGGCTTAATACAGCCACTTTACAAAAGCGGAGATAAATTTAACCCAATAACTACCGAGGCATTTGTGTGAGCAGTAACCCGTGGAAGACTTTCTTTAGTATCCTGAATACTCGAATTTAAGCTTTCCTTACCGAACACAATGTGTTAAGTAAAAGTCAGATCGGATTTCTACCAAACCACCGCACCACCGACAACATCTACACACTACAGACATTAGTCAATCAGCATGTCCATCATAAAAACTAAGGAAAAATATATGCATGTTTTATTGATTTAAAAAAAATCTTTTGATTCAATATGGCATGACGGCCTATATTATAAAATTCTACAATCAGGCATAGTTGGAAAAGTTTATGACATCATTAAATCCATGTACACAGAAAACAAATGCAGAGGTAAAATTGGCGATAAAAGAACAGAATTTTTCACTCAGGGGCAGGGATGTAAGACAGGGATGCAACTTAAGTCTGACTCTGTTTAACATATATATAAATGAGTTATGTTACCGTGTTACTGGAACAATCTGCAACAGCCGGTCTCACGTTAAACAACTCCGAGGTGAAATGTCATCTGTATGCTGATGATCTGGTGCTGCTGTCAGACACCGCCGAAGGTCTACAGCAACACCTACAGTTGTGTTCAAAATTATTCAACCCCCACTGAAATTGATTGTTTTGGTCGGTTTGACATTGATTATGATCATTCAGTCATCCTGCTTACAATTAAATCAAAGAGGCACGTGTAGGTCAGACAAATATAACATAACATTTATAATGAAATAACCACAAATGTCTTTTCTGAGCTCACATCATTATCAGTTTTATTCAACCCCCAAGTGATATTCAATCTTAGTACTTAGTACAACATCCTTTTACAGTTATAACAGCTTTTAAACGTGAAGCATAGCTTGACACAAGTGTCTTGCAGCGATCTACGGGTATCTTCGCCCATTCATCATGGGCAAAAGCCTCCAGTTCAGTCACATTCTTAGGCTGGCGCACTGCAACTGCTTTCTTTAAGTCCCACCAGAGGTTCTCAATCGGATTTAAGTCTGGTGACTGCGATGGCCACTTCAAAATGTTCCAGCCTTTAATCTGCAACCATGCTCTAGTGGACTTGGAGGTATGCTTGGGATCATTGTCCTGTTGAAAGGTCCAACGTCTTCCAAGCCTCAGGTTTGTGACGGACTGCATCACATTGTCATCCAATATCTCCTGGAACTGAAGAGAATTCATGGTACCTTGCACACGGTGAAGCTTCCCAGTACCTGCAGAAGCAAAACAGCCCCAAAGCATGATTGACCCCCCGCCATGCTTCACAGTAGGCAAGGTGTTCTTTTCTTCATAGGCCTTGTTCTTCCTCCTCCAAACATAGCGTTGATCCATGGGCCCAAACAGTTCTAATTTTGTTTCATCAGTCCACAGAACACAATCCCAAAACTTCTGTGGTTTGTCCACATGACTTTTGGCATACTGCAGTCGACTCTTCTTATTCTTTGGGGACAGCAAGGGGGTGCGCCTGGGAGTTCTGGCATGGAGGCCTTCATTACGCAGGGTGCGCCGTATTGTCTGAGCAGAAACTTCAGTACCCACATCTGACAAATCTTTTCTCAGTTCCTCAGCAGTCACACGGGGACTTTTCTCCACTCTACGCTTCAGGTAGCGCACAGCAGTCGAAGTCAGCATCTTCTTTCTGCCACGACCAGGTAGCGTTTCAACAGTGCCCTTTGCCTTGAATTTGCGAATGATGCTTCCTATGGTGTCTCTTGGTATGTTTAACATCTTTGCAATCTTCTTATAGCCATTGCCCTTCCTGTGAAGAGTAATCGCCTGTTCTCTTGTCTTCCTGGACCATTCTCTTGACCTCACCATGTTTGTAACCACACCAGTAAATGTCTAGAAGGAGCTGAGTATAACAGTCATTTTAAAGCTGCCTAATTGGTGCTTATTAGGCTTTATTGCTGCTCCCTGATATCCACAGGTGTTTTCAATACCTGATTGAAAACACTTCATTGAACCTCTGTTCTTCAGAGTGGTAGTCTTTAAGGGGTTGAATAATTATGTCAATGAAGAATTCACAAAAGAAACATTTACTACTGTATTACAAAACTAATTGATGTCATTTTAGTTGCATATGGTTCTTTAAGAAGTCCTTGTAGGATTTCATTCTGAATACAATTACAAATGTACACTAAATTCCCTAAAACCATTTACAGCATTGGGGGTTGAATAATTTTGAACACAACTGTACACCTGCTATAGAAATACTGTCATATTTACATATTTTCATATCATGCAATCTGAAAAAAACTCAAAAATTATGATTTTCCAGAAAAATGACAGATTACAGAATAACAGATACACATTCACTCTGGAAAACACTACAATGTAACACACTTTACACTACGACTATCTCGGCCTAAAAATCAGCGCGTCAGGAGGTTTTGATCTGGCAGTGCACTGAGAGAAAGCTAGACAAGCGTTTTACGCCATCAAAGGCAGATTCACCAAAACAGATATTTCAGTTCCAGTCTGGTGTAAAATTTTTGATAGTGTTATTATGCCAGACGCGATTTCTTTAAGACTGCAAGGGAAGCTCAGCTTCCCCTATAATTGTCAAAAAATGAATGGTCAAATATATGTACTATTATGTTAACATTTTATTGACTAAAAATGCGTTAAACACGTTCATCTCGAACGAAAACAATTTCGTTCAGAATCAGCTACTTAGGTCGGCTGACTCGATTTCCTTCTCATTCATTCCCGTAGCGTACAGTACATTACTCTGTTGAAGCCCAGCGTCCATTGACTTCAATGGGGCTGCTTTAAACAGTTTTTTTCAGTGCTTAGAAACAAGACGGTCATTGGATAATGCTGCGATTATGTCCCGCCCACGGACGCTCAGCGTCTCTGGGATGAATGGAGGAGTGGGCTGGCCCAAACTCCGAGCGTCTGCGTGATGATTGGAGGGTCTGTCATCTCTTTTTAATCCACTTTTATGTCCTAAAACGCTCGTTTTTTGGGGTCGACAGCTTATAAAAACGTATTGTTTTTTTTTTAGCTTGTTTGCTATACACATTGTCACATATCAGCTTTTAGACATTTTTTTTTTTTTTTTATAAATCATAAATGACAAGGAGGCGGCAGCTTCTCGCAATGCAAAGAGACGGTTGGTGTGGGCGTGGTCTTCAGATTATGACGCGTATCACTCTGTGTCTCCATTTCCAAATCAGTCCCATCGCGGATTTTGCATGTGTAGTCGAAAGACAAACTGCTGCAACCTTCATCGTATATTTCACCAAATTTCACACCACATTCATTGTTTCAGTTTAACATAATTCCCACATTTCCTCCCGTTGAGTTAAATATATATATATATATTAGACCGTTTGTTCATTAATTCATATAGTCTGAACTAGCCAGCTAGCAAACTGCACACGATGGCAGACAGTGCTAATATTGTCGACCTGATTTTGGCAAAGCCATTAGGCAAGGCAAGGCAAGGCAAGGAAAGGAAAGTCTTCCTTACGAGGAGAAACTTAGAATTAAACAGCAGGGCAGATCAACACCTAAGATTGATTTAGTGCAAAAGATAGGGAAAAGTAACAGGTCTTTTCAGCTCTCCTGGTATGACAAAGTTAGCTGGCTGACTGGAAGTGCTGTGAAAAAGAAAATGTACTGCTGGCCATGTCTCTTGATGAAACCATCTCATGGATGTGTTGTTTGGTCAAAATTGGGGTTTGGAGATCTGTCAAACTTTGACAGGGCATATAAAAGGCATGAAAATAGCAATGAACATGTGAGTGCATGTGCAAGATTAAGTTGCGTGGGCAGGATCAGGGTTGAGCATGCAATCAATGAAGGTGCTCGCATTCAAGTGGCTAAACATAATGAAACTGTTAAACAAAACAGGGCCTTCCTAAACCGCCTTATTGATGTGACATCCTTGCTTGGCCGGCAGGAGCTGTCATTTAGGGGACATGATGAGAGTAGTGAATCATCCAACAAGGGGAATTACAGAGAGTTCACAGAAACATTAGCTAAATATGACTCTGTCCTGTCCACACAATTCGAGTCCTCAACTGTGTTTTCTGGTATGTCACACACTATTCAAAATGACTTGATCTCTGCTCTTGCAGCCACCATTTCTGATCAGATCAGAGATGAAATTCAGGATGCTCCCTTTTTTGGATGGCAGGTGGATGAAACCACTGATATATCCTGCCGTGCCCAACTCTCTGTCATTGTTCGCTATGTGGATAGTGCAGGTAAAATTCAGGAGCGCTTCATTGGATTTTTTGATGTTTCTGGGGGGCGAGATGCTCAGTCCGTTTTTGATGTTTTAAATGAGAACATGCAGGGCTACAATTTTAAGGATAAGCTTGTGGCACAGACCTATGATGGGGCTGCTGTCATGGCTTCAGCTCTCAATGGTCTGCAGGCCAAAGTGAAAGCAATAGCCCCCAGTGCAATGTTTGTGGTTGGACAGTGCAATGCCTCAGCTTTACAAACTGTTCTCATTAGTGGCAACAATTGGAGCTACATCTGCAGGTGTAGAAAGGAGCTTCTCCTGTTTAAAGCGGCTCAAGTCCTACACCCGTAACAATGGGCCAAGGCCGTTTAAGCAGCCTAGCTCTGCTGGCCATTGAGAGGACACTGGTCAAGTCACTGGAAAAGACGCCTAGTTGGTACGACAGGGTTACAGAGCATTTTCTTGAAAAGGAACGTAGGGCAGAATTTACATATAAATAAATGGACAATTTTTATGATTTAGGCCGAAAATGAGCTTCCCCTCTTTAAAAGATCAGCAGCCGCCACTGTATTATGCCTATAGCTCTATATGGCTGCGAGGTTTGGGGTCCACAATGTCTGACAGATTACTCCAAATGGAGTACACCCATAGAATCCCTGCATGCTGAATTCTGTAAAAACATTTTAAAAGTTCAGAGAAGAACACCAAATAATGCATGCAAGGCCAAATTAGGCAGACACCCCCTGATAATACACATCCAAAAACATTCCCTCAAATTCTGGACACACCTTAATTCAAGTCCTCCAAACACACTTCAATATGAAGCACTTAAAACCCAAGAGCTGAGACTTAAAGGCAGTCCCATCTGCCAGCTGGCTCCGAAACTTCAGACCGGCACAACCCAACAAAACCAAATCAGAATAAACCAAATGATCAAAGAAAGTAAAAAGTAATATTTAGATCATTGGGAAAGGGAAAGTAAAAACCAAAGTAAACTAGAATGCTATCGGTCCCTAAACAGAAAATACAATCTGGCAGATTATCTCTACACTGTTGGAGATGTAAAACAGAGACGGATCCTGAGCAAATACAGACTCAGTGACCATAGTCTGGCCGTAGAGAAAGGCAGACACAGACAAACATGGCTTCCAAAGGAAGAACAAGTCTGTGCCCACTGTGACACTGGTGAGGTGGAGACAGAGACACACTTTCTCCTTCATTGTGATCAATTTAAAGATGTGAGAGAGAAACACTTTAACAAAATGTCAAGCTCATGCCAGAGTTTGATAGGTGTTCAGAAACAGAGCGAATGCAGATGTAACTGGGGGAGAAGAGACACACATCAGCTGCTGCGTCATTCATCTATCAGAGGCACACCCTCAGAAACAAACTGCTACCTTCATCATACAATCACTGCACATATACACTCTTGACTTTAGTACATTCATGTTTGTGCCTGAACTCTACTTTTGAAATTGAGATTTTATTTCCATATTTCATTTGTCTACTTACATATACTTTATTTTATATTTAATTCTATATTTATGCCTTACTCAGCACCTTAGTTTAATTTGACTCTAATGTTTGTACTTATTGTATGTCTTCTGTTATATGTTCAATGCTTTGGCAATATTGTAAGAACACGTAAACATGCCAATAAAGTACTTTGAAATTGAAAATTGAAATTGAGTGGAGCTCCACTCGCACCATTGGCTGCAGCTAGACCCCTCTCGAGAATTGAAATTGTTTAAATTTTATTCTTTAAAGTAATTTTCAAACAATAGTAACACACATATTGGTATAATTTCTTCGACAATCTATTAAAACAAGGGCTGTCAACGTTAACTTATGTGATTCATTTTTTCAAATTAAAGCGTGAAAAATATTTAACGCAATTAACGCAGCATCGGTTTGTTTTGACATATTTTGTCTAGCGTTACATGATGTAATCACGCTCTTATTCGTGTACAGGCTTTTAAACCACGTAAGCGCGATTTGAAACCGTTGCTTTGACATGTTCAATGAAGATAGATCACTTTTAAACTGTGAGACATGGCAAAACACAATGCGAGGTCCAGTCTGGTGTGAACAGTCACGGACTAAAGGCTGCGTCGGTGAATCTCTGTCAGACAGCGCATCCGTGTTAAGTTCTCTTTCGTGCTTGAATGAATAAAACCAACAATTACAGTAACAAGTTCCGCCCATTACAAGTTCCGCCCATTCCCAGTTACTCCTCTCTCTTGCACTCTGCCGCAGACAGACACAATTGAGACGTCCTTAAAGATGGCTGTGCTCGATCGGTTTCCTGGTCATAGGATGGAGGAGCGAGGAAACGAGGAGGCATATTGAGAAGCACCCAATGACTACGTTTAAATGCAATCTCATAATGCGATTATATTAGGATCTTTGCGATACTGCGATAACACTTTACCTCGATCATGTAAACGCAATCATTCGATTTAAATGACGTGATTAAGTTCATAATCGCAGTAAGCATATATCGAAGTTTATGGCGTAAGCCGGTTTTAATCGCAATGTAAAGGCATGTAAACGCCTTAATCGCATTTATGCTGCTCTGATCAAGATGCGCGCGTGTCTTTCTGTCACTCACCTTAAGCGGAAATTCATGGTAAACATAAAGACAGTAGGAAGTTTAACCATCAACACAACTCGCTGTGAGCAGTCTCTGCTCTTTTTCTTACAGAAACAGCGCGAGCGCGATGACAGCTGAGCATACACACTACCGTTGCGGATACATTTTCCATCCTATTTCTATATTTATCACGGCACTGAATTATATGGTGGTTTTTCTATTACAGTATTAAGTTTTTATACATTTAAGTAAGGTTTAGGTCACATACACTTCTCTCATAGCAAAAGACTGTGAGCCTCATGGGTCAAAGGTTATGGGCCTCATGAACTAAGCACCAAGCAACACCATTAGGCATCTCCTCAGCATTACACATACAAAAACACTTTGTAGCACACACACTTTTGTAGACATCAGTTGGTTCAAGGTACAAACGAAAACACGAACACTGAATGTGTTCAACTGGTATTGTTTGATGTACGCGTTTACCCTTTGAAGTACACTAAGCTCATTGCAATAAATGACAAAGTGAGATACATCTACATTTTAAAGATGGATGTATATAATTTCTGAGTGATTTTGGGCACAGACACAACATATTTAGATATATTTTACATGCACTGGGCACTGTTATTCACCACAGTTATATATGTATATATATATATATATATATATATATATATATACCTAAGACATACCGAAGCAGTATGAAGAAGTATTCACAGGAACATTAGTATACATTACTGAATATGTAGAATGATCTGAAATCACATTTAACCAAAGATTATTACATACAAATTGATAATAAAGATGATTTGATGATTAAATGTTACAATCAGTATACCTAATCAATGATTGTTCACATAAATGCACTTTATATCATTTTAAGCATGTTTAAGATCACATTTGAGCACTATGCAGCAATATAAAATCCAGTAATGTCTCTGGGCCCTAGAAGCCTGAGGCCTAAGTTCAAGAGGTTCAGACATAAAAACCTAGGTACTTTCCACTGACCTTGTGTACAGATAGGATACAGACATGGTCCCGCTGTGTTTAATAATTTCATATGTGGTGACCTTGTATACAGATAAGACGCAGACATGGTCCCGCAGTTTTTCATAATTTCATATGAGGTGATCTTGTATACAACTTTATTTAAAATGAGGTAATGTCGAGCGCAGGCCAGATTGAAATATAATAGTAGCAAACAGGAAAGGGGACGGGCTAATGAAAAGGTGATATCATATGAAACCTGATTGGTAGAAGGTGATGTCAGATAAAACATGATTGGTTTAAACTGTGATAACAGCTTGAGAACAATGTATAAAAGACGGAGTGAGATGTGTATTCTTGCGACATTTTCAGATGAACTCGGAGTGTCTCACTTTGCTTGCCCGGGCAAATAATGTTTAAACTCTTGGCACCTGGAACCCTTGTCTCTTGAGATTTCTTTCTGCGATGGAAGGCCGATTCGCCACAACAATATTGCAGGATATGTTGTTCATACTGTACCTGCATAGTTAACAGGATTTGTGTGTTCCTGTGGCACAGTGGTTGAGCAAAAGATCGTGGGTTCGATTCCATGAACACACAAACTGATAAAAACGTATAGCTTGGATAAGCTACGGATTCTGCTAAATGCCTAAATTTAAATGTACAAAAATTAAATAATTTACGGTTTTATAACAACACATATTATTAATAGGTGCAGCATACGGTCACAATGGTGTCAATAAATGTAATGTCCTTGCCTTAAATAGGAGTAATGTGGAAAAAAACGTGAATAAAAAAAACGGGTGTAAAATGTTAAAGAAGGTGATGTTTTCTCCGTCTTTTACATGCGTGTTATTTCCAAAAAGGCTGCAAAACCCGCATTTCAATTGTACAGTTTCCAAATGTCATCCACGCACATGGATCTGTACCACATGAGACACTGTTTGTAAAATTACAAAACGGGCAAGGTATAATAGATAAAAACATATTCTTATCTGGTTTAAATGGTGTGGTGCTTCTTCATGTTTGTTGGAGATGACATTTTCTAAAGTGGAAAAAACAAAGACAATTTTAATTTTATAGGTTAAGAGACACTGTATGAGCTGAGACGCTGTGGTATGAGTGTTTGTTAAAGGGGTGGTAACGGAAGCAGTTTCTGCCAATCTTATGTTAATCTTGAGTACCTGTAGAGTAGTACTGAGTTCTTCATATCTCCGAAAAGTCTTTAGTTTTCTCACATTTACAGAAAACAGATACAGCTTTACGATTGTTTCCGAAAAAAGCAGAGCTCCCGTGGGCGTGTCTTGGGCGGAGCTAAAGACGAGTACATACAGCCTTTGCGTAACAGTCCGCCAGCTGTTACATGGATTTAAATACTACACAAAGAAGTTTTGCTGTTGTTATACAGTTAACTATGGCTTACAGTTTGATCGAGCCATACATATATGATCATGAATCGGACCCCGAGTCTGTAGCAGAACAAGAACCACAGCAACAACGACTACAGATGGACTATTAGGTAGCTATCGTTATTACTCGTTAGCTTTGCCATTTTACATTTGCAATATGTATTATTTATACCTTATAACATTAAGAGAATTTACTGTATCGTTGACATTGGTCATGTATCGCTTGTGAAAGCTCAAAGTTTACAACACTATGAAATCCCGTGTCATACCAGTATATATTTCTAACATTTAAAAAAGCCATCATTTAAAATAAATTAAAATATCATAGAAAGTAACGCTTTTTATTTTCTCCTTTAAAACACTGAAATGGCAAACTGGGGATAACCCAAATGTTCGTGCCGTTCACGCACCGACGCAAACAATGCACTTACGCACCGATTACAGACAAAACTTACCGGCTGTGTTTCAGACTCCAGAACGGGAACTTTTTTCGTTGGCACCGCTTCAACATTCAGTTGCAAACGACTTAAATCCAGAGTAAAACTGGGACTTGTTTGAGAAACAATCGTCTTCGAAATGACGTTCACAAACAAAAATATTTTTACAACTCTGTTGCTGTCCGGGAAAAACGAAGTGCATCCACTGTTGTCTTACCTCCGGGTTCTTAGGAAAGCTAAACAACGATTTCTTTCCCTCACATTCAAAAACACACTTCCTTTGTGCCATTACAGATTCTTGGTATAATACAAATTGAAAAATCCTTCACAGCAGCACTTGCCACAACTCCTACATGAGTGAAACACGGTTATGGTTCGCGCATGGGCGTTCTCCTCGCTTTCGCTGGGTGATGACGTATGGTCGCGCTATTTCTCTTGCTAGGTTAAGCGAAAGCGTTACTTTGCCGGGAGAATTATCCAATAAGGGACAAAAAAATGTTGTTGCGCAACGATTTTTTATGTTAGAAAAAACTTTCCGAAACCTGTACGAACACTGGGGGAGTGTATCGAGCACAGAAATAATACATCCAACCCGTTTTTTGACAAATTGACCATGTTAAGCATGAGAAGACAGCACGATTAACATTGTAAAGAAGTCAGACTGCATGACACACCGTTGCACGGCTGCTTTAAGTAACTGCCTACGCCACATTACATTCTCGAACATCATAGTAAACATATTAAGTTAAATAAATAGACATTTTTTTTAACTCTCCTTGTACTGTCATCATACTTCTCTAAACCAATAAGCTGTAAAAGGATTACACTTCTCTATACCAATAAGCTCCTTCTGCACTGCAACTGCACAGCATCACTTTGCCACCGGTGGTCCACCACTGGCCCGCTGACCATAGGGTATGTTGGCTGGGGATGGGCAAACGGGACAGTGAGAGGCTCGCCACCGTCACGCTTGTTTAGATTAATATACCACTAAAACAAACTCCAGCTGTTCAGATGCAGAACCCAAAAGCCACCTCCCTCACAGTATAGGCTACATTAATAAAAAAAAATGCTTTTAATCCTGCTGAATACCACACTCTACCCGGTCTGAAATGTCTGGTATAGCTGAAAGTAAATATAGTACCCTGATAAAGTCCTCTGAACTTCATATAACCTTATCACGTCTTTATTCACGTAATTGTTTCGTACAAGGAGGTTTAAAGTGGTCAAGCATTGGATTTCATACATACTTATAGTGACACCTGCTGGCCAAAGTTGGTACCGCGTGCTAATGTTAGCTAGCCATAATTTTTTTTCTCACTTGTGTTGCTCTTGGAAGAAAAATGTTTTGAAGAGCGAAAAAAAAGTTTGAAAAGCGAAAAAAAGTTTTGAAGAGCGAAAAAAAGTTCAGACAGACAGAGAGAGACAGAGAGAGAAAGTATTCGGACTTAGGCTCAGAAAGGGTCTAGGACACTGTTTTTATTTTTCTCCCTACAAATTTTATTTTTCGCCTTGCGTTTCAGAGCCACCGTAAATAATAGATGAGGAAAGACAAAGAACTTAAAGTTCAGTTTTTTGTTTTTTTAGGTTTTTTAAACTCAAACTTTCATTAGGCCAGTGTGTTTCTGCCTTGCTTAATTAAAAATACAGTAACATGTCACCACACAGACCTATGGTAAGTATCAGCTTTCATTCTATTGGTCAGGTGTACCTGTCTCAGTGTTTTAGTGTTATTTTTGGCGGCCTATTTTAGTTTTAGTCTAGTCTTCGTGTCAATCTGTCATTTTATGTTTTTATTTGTTTTAGTCACATTCATACTCTTTTTAGTCTAGTCAAGTTTCAGTTCTATTTTATTTAACCCAGTCAATAAGTACCTAGTAGTATAGACGAAACCAAAATTTTATTTTAGCCAAACCCATTTCAAACAAGGTTATCTTATTATATTATTGTTACCTTATAGACTCAAGAATACATCCATTTCAGACACGGAAGATGCTCTGATTTGAATTTACGGCCATTGGTAGGGGTGGGAATCTCTAGGCACATCACGATGCGATTCGATTACAATTCAGAGGGCTGTGATGCGATGATTAAACAATTCTCTATGAATATTTTTTCCTATACAAATATTTGTTTCTTGCTGTGTGACTATTAAAATCTAAGTATTTGTAATTACCCAGACCGATTTTACTTACAATATCCTTTATTAATAAAACAAATGGAAGTGATTTCGCAAGTCAACTGGAAGGTTACATTTGCCAGCATTGCAAAGAACCAACAGGAAAAGAGTGACTGCCCTCAGTGCCCTGTAGTAGCATACAGAATGCAGACATTTTTTGCACATAGCACTAGAGCTGGAGAGGTTTAAAGTTTGGTAGCACAGGCCAAACAGTAGGAGCACCTGTATAAATTGTCGGTTGTCATCATTAAAAAAAAATTATGCAAGTGCAGTTCATCATGAAAAGGCAGGTAACTGACAAAAGACATTCCTTTTAATATAATTCCGGGCCATATAATTTTACACTACCTAAATTTGTTTAAATTTTTCTAATTTGTGTGTTTTTCCTTTTTTACTATACAATAGTGGTATATTTGTCCACATATGGTATATTTGTATACTATAGTAAACTGCAGTAAAATTCTTAGATACTATAGTGTTTTTGAACTTTACTATAGTATACAATGTTTATAAATTTACTACAAGCGCACTACAATTTTCAATAGCAAATACTACAGTCCAATTTTTGGTTTGCAAACAATGTGACGTGATTCTGTGGGCGGAGCCTAACTGGTGGCAGAAAGTCTCAACTTCCCCGCTAAAATCAGATTGACAGTTTAGGAAGATGGATTGTCCGGACGCCTTCTCCAGTTATTTTAACAGTTTGCCAGCAGAGGACCGGTTATCTTATATTATTGGAGCTTTCATGCACTGACTCTGTTTAGAATAAGTGAACAAAGAGGGAACAAAGTCTGGACTTTCTGGATCCATAGATGCCTCCCCTGTAAGACATCATCAGTCATTACGTTGCAACACCAATGACATTATGTGGTCGCAAAGTTTATGTCCCTTTCATTAAATAAAATTATACTGAATAATGCTATCGCTAAACTATGAGCATTCCACTTTGTTTACGTAAATATAGTACTTCTGATAACGCGAATGTAAAGACAGTTTTGTGATTGCTGCGGTTCATTTAATTTAGTGTTCATTTATCGTCCTAAACTACATCATTGTTGATATACATGAGTGGAGAAACCTGGAGAAACTTACTGATGTAACCGTGACGTCGACTACAAATTGGTCTATAGTTCACTAAATAATTTTTTGTCTGCTTGTTCAATTTAATGGGACTTTTATCTTGACGGGTCTTTGGGAAGATGCTTGAGTTTTTGTGTTTGCCGATAGCTTCACTCAAACAGTAAACTTGTGAAATAAACTATCAGAGCAACTCTGGAGATGAAGTTCAGTTGTTCATATCCTCTGTTACGGTTCCGTGTGTTTTGTGTACATGGTACTGTTTCTCGCTCTCCTGTCTTTTCTGTGTTCCTTTCTGCTTCACTTCTAGGTTGGTGTTTATTGGCTGACTCGACTGCCAATCATCATTCTGACGTCATGAGGTTCTGCCAATCGGCTGGCGTGCCAGCTGTATTTAAGGACGCAAGTTGATTGTGTGTGCGCTATGCCAGTGTACCATGTGCTCCAACGCGGTCAGCTGTTTATGTTCGACACCAATTGTTTATTGATGCTTATAATATCTGGTCTTATGAAGTCATGTGTTGTGTTATGCGATTTTATCTATTTATAGATCTGTTCTTTGACAATTGATTTCTATCGAGTCCTTTGTTGAAGGTAACGCTGAGGTCCGTATCGGAGTCTCAGTCTTACTATGTCAATTCTAGGTTAAGAATGCATTTCAGTGCATCATGTTAGTTTATACTTTGTTAGTTTAGGTTTGAGAGTGTGACGCCACCCTTGTACTTTTGTTTGTAGATTATAGGAGTTTAGTTGGGCGTCGTATACGCTGAAGACTTCGGTTTCATTTTTCATTTTTATTTCTTTTGTTAGTCAGTTTAGAGGTTAGTATAAGGTTTGTTTTCTTTTCTTTCTTTCTTTAATTTGGGCAACACGCCCTTGTTTCTTTTTCCGTGTTGAATTCCATATGTTTATTTCTGTAACTATGTGTATTTTTCTTCAACGCGACTAGTAAAGACGTTTTGAACTATAATACCTCTGTTAGGTGTCCTTTTTGATCTGCACCACACCCAGTAACAGTTGTCTCTAGGCATGGGAACCGAGAACCGGTTCTTCTTTAGAACCGGTGCCCAGTGAATCGATTCCTTGGAACCATTAGCGTACCTGCTTAACGATTCCGCTTATCGGTTCTGCTCGTTGCAAATGTGTCATCATCATGACGTCACACACGCGCTGCATTGTTTTGGTTACGCAGCAAACATGTCATCGAGGCAGAAGCGATCTAAAGTGTAGTTATATTTCACTAGAAAAGACGCCAATGCGGTCATTTGCAACAACTGTAAAAGTTTAATTTCGGCAAAGGGGGGAACTACCTCCAATATGCAGAAACATTTGGCCACACAGCACGCAATTCATTTGCAGGACTGTCGCGTGTTTGATACACTACTACTTAGCGACACAGCAACAACAAGTGAGTCAAGCAGCAGCGGAGCTAACGAGACGTCATCTGCTATTAATGCCGAAGGTAACTTCTCTATTTAGTTAATGTGAGCGCCATTTCATTGTGTAAACTTTTACTATATGAATAATAATCTCCATTGTCATTGTCAATCAAATTTAGATGATGATGACCTTCACTGTTGTAGTCTGTGTTTTTAGTTTTTATGGCACTTAAATGCCAGTTTTATTTTATTTTTTTGTCTGGACCAATGATGAATGTGAAAAATTCTATAGGTTCCTGGACTTTACTTTGTAGCCTACTTTTAGGTTTGTTCTGAGGTTGCTACACATAATTTGTGTATACTCTGAGTATGTGCTATGGTCTTATCAGATATTAAAGCGAGTTAATACAAACAAACAAATTTGTACTTATTCCCTCACCCAATGAGAATCGATAAGAGAATCGATAAGGAATCGGATTGATAAGCAATATCGATAATGGAATCGGAATCGTTAAATTCTTATCAATTCCCATCCCTAGTTGTCTCACATAAATGCTACGGTATCATCCCTTTTTAACAACAGGCACGTAACATCCTCATACAGTGCAGACGCAGATAAATCCTCGACCATCACTTGTGTTGTATGTTAAACTGTGCACATAATTCACTCAAGAGATGCAGAACAGCCAGATGACATTTAAATAACAGGATTCCGCTGCGCATCTAGGTTAACGCATCAGACGAAATAACGATATCATATTTTGTTTTGTTTTCGTTTTGGTCAAACGAGAATAAAGAGACATTTTAGCATAGTTGTTATTGTGTAAACCAAATTTACTCACGTTTTTATTCGTCAACAATATTGCATAATACATTTAATTATAGTCATCGTCACATGACCAGCATTTACATTGCGTCTCGTTTTCGTCACGTGATAAAGGTTTGTTGACGACGATATTTAGTCATAATTTTCTTTGATGAAAGCAACACTACA
Source organism: Triplophysa siluroides (assembly GCA_006030095.1). Classification (NCBI taxonomy): domain Eukaryota; kingdom Metazoa; phylum Chordata; class Actinopteri; order Cypriniformes; family Nemacheilidae; genus Triplophysa; species Triplophysa siluroides. Next base: position 1,221,113 of record VCII01000613.1, on the reverse strand, counting down.
GTGTTTACTGTTTGGAATGGGAATGTGAATTGTTTCAACTTAAAATAATGAATAAGGGCTCGACAACAAGGACTTCCCGCTGGCCCGGGGCGATCAGGCCAGTGCTGTATCATCACAAAAGTATATAACTTTCACATTTTTAAGCCTTGCCTATTTAAATATTCTTGAGAAGATGCAACAGAGAACTCGATTCGGTTCTCACGGTATGTTTGAGATATGCACGCTTTAATCTTATAGTTTATTTATATACAGTTTAATCTATACTTTATTTAACAGAAGACCATAAAGTGTCATTTTTCATTATTTAATTTCTGTGCCTGATAACAACTATTAGATTAACCCGAAACACCCGAAAAGCACTCTTTATTTTTATTTGCATGTTTGTTTTATTACATTTATTTGTGCTATTGCACATACTTTTATTACTTGTTTGGTTCTTATTTTATTACTTACTGTTGTCTTCAACAATAGTTGAAATTTCTGTGAGTTAGGCTAATTGTTTGTATGGTATCATAAACTCTTTTTATTATATTACATAGGTAAAAACAGCAAAAAAAAAACAATTAACTAGTTATTTGTTTCTTACTTTTTACTTGGGGCCAGTAAAAGTCACTTGCCTGACTGGGCCAGTAGAAAAAAATCAGCGATGAGCCCAGTAAATACTAAGACCTTAAGACATGGTTCATTAACATTGAATAATGCATGAACTAACAATGTTCAATATCTTTCTACAGCATTTACTAAATAATATTAGTTCATCTTAGTTCATACAAATCCATTGTTTGTTTACCCACGTGTTGTTCATTCACAATGTTAAAAACTAATTTAAATATTTATTAAATAATTAAAATAATCATTAACTAAGATGAATAAATGATACACAAGTATTTTCCATTATTAGTTTGTTAACTAATGTATTAACTAATGTTAGAAAATGAAATCTTATTGTAAAGCGTTATCAAATTTAGTCACAGCTGGTAGGCTGCATGTTCACCTGTCCCAAAATAAATTGAACTTGTATGACTTATTTGAAGAGAGCATCATTCAGGGTATTGTTATCATTCACATTCGCTCCAGTAGCTTTTACAGGTCAATACGTCTGTTGATGAAATGCTTTGGTCTGTGAAGATTTTGTACAGATGGACTTTACTTTGCTGCATGCTTGCTTTAACTCTCGGTTACAAAAGTGAAATAATGCCAAAATAATGCATTTGCTTCGTTGCCAAGCATCTCAGTAAATACAGCTCTAAAACATGTGCGTTCTTAGGGTGTGTTCATATTTGTAGTTCGGTTCTCTTTGTTATTTTGGTCCAGACCAAAAAATAAGAAATAAATGTAGTCCTGGTTCCCTTAGCGTTCCAACTGGCATTTTAACAGTGATCCTAAAGATACCGAACCTAGGAGTGTAAAGTCGCAGCGAGATTGTAGATTGTAGTCTGTGTTTTTAGTTTTTATGGCACTTAAATGCCAGTTTTATTTTATTTTTTTGTCTGGACCAATGATGAATGTGAAAAATTCTATAGGTCCTGGACTTTACTTTGTAGCCTACTTTTAGGTTTGTTCTGAGGTTGCTACACATAATTTGTGTATACTCTGAGTATGTGCTCTGGTCTTATCAGATATTAAAGCGAGTTAATACAAACTTGTACTTATTCCCTCACCCAATGAGAATCGATATCGAATCGACAGCTTTTATGATATATATTTAGTAACAGAACTTATCAGACCTCCAAATCAATGATGTGTCCTGGGTTATACGTGCGATAGTATTTCATCAAGCAGTCAAAATGGCACTAGGAATTTCTCCGTTACACACGTTACAGCTCTAATAAACACTTAATTTATTTTACCAAATCACTTGATCACATTTGAAAGCGGACAGAGACCCATATTTTCAACAGTCTGTCCGCTTGTTTGTTGCGCAAAAAGGTTCAGAAGGCTGCCTTTACATTTTATTAAACCACACTAACCGAGCAATCGCACCAGAGTTTGTTTTAATGGAACCAATTAAATGAGAAATAGTACAGTTTTTAACAACAGGGTATCACTGTACTTTTCTAGCATTGATGTATCGTGCAATTTAACGTAGAACACTAAAACAACTCGCCACCTCATGATTTCCCTTTAGTTCCGTTTATTAAACTGAAAAACTTGTCATACTCAATTTTGAAAGAAAAAAACAACAACACCACCACATTCACATGCACACACAAACTGACTTGCACTAGAGTTTACACCAGAGTGCACTTTTTCAGATACTCTCTGTAAAGTAGAAGTCGTTCTGTCGTGTGTTGTGTCAGTCTGCTTCTTTGTGCGCGTACAATACAGGACGCTAAAGGAAACAGTCTTTTCAATCCTCCTGAAGATGCTGGGACAGCCAACAGTTTGCGACAAACGCTTTGTAGCTGGGGGAAACGGGTGGCTTCCCTCCAAAACACCTGGATGCAAGCGTCTCCATTCAACAAGGGCTCAGATAGGTAGAGATCCAGCTCAGACTCTTTCTTTGGCTTTTTATTTGGCAGCACATCATTATCATCAGCTTTAACACAGCTCGTTTCTGCTAAGGTAAATGTTTCAGTTTTACTCAATGCAGTTTCTACAACTGAACAGGCACGAATTTTGGAAGGAGTAAACAGTGTGGTGCTCCTGAATTTTTCCTTTCCGAAGCTGAAGGGTTGGACCTTGATTCGTGGGTCCAGCATGGTGGCTACTATCAAATCGTTTTGAAAAATCAAAGGTTGGAAGTAAGCACGAAGACCGGAACGGAGGGCTGAGCAAAAACAGCTCAACTTTGTGCTCTTGGTCTCAAGAGTTTTATCAAGTCCAATGATAGATGGAATGATGAGGGACAAAGTGATATCATCTTCCTGAAGTACCTGGACAGCCTCTTCAAAAGGCTCTAGTAAGCCAACAAAGTCCACTACTTGCTCACGAGTAACTTGTACCACTGGTGGAGAAATGGAGCAGTCTTTTGCCCCTGTGCGAGCCTGATTCAGCAGGCTCATCACCAATGGCCAAACTGACTCTTGCATCATTTCACGGACCATGATAATCGTAGAATTCCAGGCGATGTTGCTTGAGCTGTAAGCATTACTTAGTGAGAGACTGCATTTCTTTTTCAGAACCTCATTCCAGTAGTCGCTGCGCCGAAAAAATGACACCACACTTTGTAGCTCAAAGAGTATGCGCTCAACAGCACTGGATTTCTTTAGTGCCTCTTTAATTACACAATGCAGCAGGGTCGTGATACAGTCCAGATGTTTGCTGGAGGAAATTTCAACCAGAGAGAGATCATCGATCGCAACTTGATCATCAAGAAAATCCAATACTTCACCTTCATTCAAATCACTCTGTTCAGAACACATACTCTTATAGTCACAGAAAACATCGTGTGTAGCAATCGTGTTCTTGGCTTCATGGATAATACTGTAACCAATGTTATGAGAGAACACCCCATAGCTTAAGAGAACTGACTCAAGTTCACCTCCAATATTGGTCATAAGCTTTTTATACTGCAAATGGCGAAAGGCTACAGTAGGCCTATGAATGTTCCAATCATCATCAAGAAAATGCAAATGAACAACAAGAAGTGGCTCTGCATATTCACTGGCCCATACATCTGCAGTGAGGTGAACAACATTCTGCCCCCCACTCAAAGATACACAGTTCTTAAGATGCTGGATTATTTGTGGCTTTAGAGCTTTCTCCACTTCGTTATACAGCTGCACACCTACAGTGCGCTGTGAGAGTTGCGGGTATTGAGGTCCGATTAAAGTCATTAAATTACGAAAGCCAGAACCTTCAGAAATGTTTAGGGGTAGCATATCCTCAGCAATCATACGCAACATACCATCTACAAATGCTTCATGTTGTGCTTGCAGAGTAGAATGACTATTGGAGCTGGACGGTGAACTTGAATGTGGGTAGAAGGAAGGACCATTGGCTCTCATGTCTTCTCCTGAAGCCTTCCTCATTTGTTTTATCTTGGGCAATTGTTGTTCTTTGCTCTTTGACTGTAAATTAAAAACAAACTTTAAAATAACAAGGATTGATGAATTGTCTTAAATTATCATACATTTAATCTAGCTACCCATAAAAGCAATCATCCAAATAATGACAAAGTATCTAAAAGGTCAAACAGATTAGTGCCCAATTTGCAGGTGAAAATGTGTAAACGATGCAAGCTTCAAGCGAATGTAACAGACTTCTGAAAAATTATTGGTAACTCTTTACAATGAGGTGCTATTTGTTAACAATTAGTTAATGCATTAGCTAACATTAACTAACAATGAATAATACTTCAACGGCATCTTTTAATTCATGATCATTTCAGCATTTACTAATACATTATCAAAATCAAATGTTGTCACTGTTAACATTAGTTAATGCACCATGAACTAACATGAATAACTGACATGAACTAAAAAATTATAAGGATTTAACACTGAAAATACAAAAAATACCTTGTTTTGACTTATGGAAGTACTTGTTTGTTTTAGTTGTGGGTAGAGTCCAAGATTGCTCAAGCCAACCTCTTCTATCTTAAAGATTCCCTTGTCCATTTTACGCTTCAAGGTTGCGTACCAATGGTTCTTAATGGAATTATCAGTCCTACCAAACATGATCAAATGTTAATCAATTACTTTGCCCTAATTTAACAACATGCAAACACACCAGTTTGAAATTTAACTGGCAGAACAATGGGTCTCATTCTCTAAGCATGCGTACGCAAAAATATGTGTGCGTGAAACCTGCGTACAAACGCTTTCACAAACAAATCATGATTCACAAAAACTTTCGTACTAAAATTTATTCAAAATTTAAGAGAAAAGACAGGAACAGTTGAAAGCAGAGGTTCGCGAAAATCACCAGTCTCTTTCTTTCCTTCTCTCTCTCCCTCTCTCTCTAAGAAAAAATGACAAAACGCACGTGGCATCTTAGGATAATAGTTATATATATAAATAAAATTACGCGTAGATGTACATTTAATTTTAAAATTATTTCATCATATACAGTGAAATAATAAAAGCTGTGTTAGACTATAGCTCGAGCTGCAAGGTTTCTCCGCATAGCAGCGCTTTTACAGGCGGCTAACGAGAACTCTGCAAACTGCGTGTCTGTATAAAAGGTGTTTTATTGTGTATGAACTGACTTTGAGGACAGTGCACTTTGAACTACTTGTGAGAGTGCGTCTGTTGACAGCGTCACATGGGGTTGCCTGGAGTAACTTTGAGTTAAGTGAAGACAGGTGGTTAAGGAAAAGTTAGGCGGAAAGCCCTTATATGGGGATGACTGGGAGTGTTTAATGCAAATGACTAAACTCGTGCACGCGGCCGCTCATTTAGAATACTCCAAATTCACTAACATTAGGACGAGGTTAAGAACAAATTCATGTACGTATGCAAGTGTTGTGAATTAGGCGGAAAGTTTTCGTGGGAGGTTCGAATGTGCGTATAAACACAAAAAATCTATGCAATTATTAGTGAATGAGACCCAATGTCTTTAAATAACAACACATGAGATATAACCCAAAACAAAAACTACTGAACAAGCCTAAGATAATGATTATACCTTCCAGGGAGAAACTTTGCAATTTGAGCCCAACGAGGTCCCAAAATACAATGACATTTGATGATTATAAGATCTTCCTCTTTTGTCCAGGGGGTCTTAATCACAGAGGGGTCAAGATGATTATGCCAGCGCTCTCTGCATTGTTTACCCCTTCGACTTTTTAAGCCTTTTGCAATTGTGCTCCAATTCTTGTCACCATACAGAGACACCAATTTTATGAGCTACAAAAGAATAGAAAATGCTTTTAGAATGGCTCTGGAAAATGTCCAATTTATTGCTTCCAAAACACAGAGAATAGCAAACAGTGCACTTCACAAGTTAGTTAGTTTGCAAAGGAGAGCATATGATGAACTCTAACGGCCGCTTCATACTGCACGCGTGAGCAGCGCGTGCCCATAGTCCAGGGCTATTCAATTAGTTTGTCATGGGGGCCAGTTCATGAAAAGCATCCCAAATGAGGGGCCGGAGGGATATGGCTTTCAGTATGAGGGATAACAACAACAATTAGAAATCCGTTTGATTTTTTTCTGAACTCTGTGTTTCCATCCTTCACTATTCAATAGTTATATTTTTGCCCACATGAAAAAATAGTTCAGTATACTAAAGTATTCACTTATAAACTATATTAAAAAACCTGCAGGAGATACATTGAACCATACAGGGAAAAATACAAATTGAAATATATATATTTTTTTAAGTCTATTTAAATGTAAGTAATATTTTTATAAGTTCTAATTAAAAAAAAAAGTAATTTTTATAATGTTACTAGCACATTTACTGTAGTTTACTAAAGTAAATAATATTCTCAATAAAAATCAAGAGGGATGGCGTGGTAAAACAGGACTTTTAATTTGACGGGGACGCTGCATAGTTTGACAGTTGCTTTTTTCAATCCTCACATGAAACAGGAACAGTTCATGTGCATGTGTTCCTTGAAAGCTCCACGAGCACACGCAAAACAATTGCAGATTACATATTTAAACACTATCTGAATATTTCTAAAGTAAATGCACAATTTGAATTTGAAGTTCGGTGTTACTTTCTAGTTCCGCGATATACAACAAACATGCTTGGATTCCGCGATTCAACCAAAGGGCCCTAAATCTGGCAACCAGTATGTTGTATTTTTTTTACTTTTGCCCCATAATACACCCAAACTCTTTCCTACATTTAAAGGGGTCAACGGCTAAAATTAATATTATCGTTTGTTTTAGATGTAATGCAATGTGTATACACAATTTAAGGTTCAAAAACGCAGTATTTTCCACATACCGTGCATGTTTGTATCTCCTCTTTGCCCCACCTCTCTGAAACGCGCTGATTTTTTACAAAGCTCATGGCTCTGAAAAGCGAGGTGTGTGCTATGATTGGCCAATTCACCAGTGCGTAGTGATTGGTCAAATACTGCAACCGTTTGATGGAAATGTAACGCCTCTTACCATATTCGGAACATCAGGTTCCAAAGCAATTGTACTGACAGTTGATAAAATGTCATCGGAACTTCCTTATATCAATTCGAGCCAGAATCTGATCCGGAAAATGATCCAGCCGATACATTAACTTTGCCAGCGCGACACAAGCAGGATGTAAAGGATTGGTAAGGTTTTATTAAAAACCTATGTTAAATAGTTTAAAACTATGGCGAACTGTTTTACATTTTATATACAATAAAAAAAAATATATATTCAATACAATGACAATACAATATGATAAGATTTACAGTCTAAAAGATTCTAAAATATGCATATATAAAATAAAAAGATTATTGTACAGAAAACATCATACAGAGTTTGTGTGAGATAGAAACAAGGCTTTGAGCCTTCTTGATTAACCAGTTTTATGCCACAACTCGTCGCGACTCAAAGACAATCAACCCCATTATAAACACAACATTTGTTGCCTCTAGTTGGAACATTATTACTGATTATTAGGACTTATGTTGTCTTATTTCACGTTGCACTCAACCCACGTTAGTCCACAGCAGAGTCTTTTACAGAAAAATATACTTACGGGCTGTGAATCTGAAGCGCCAGACTGTCAATCGCAAAGTTTTAATGGATGGAACGGCCCCACTTTTTAACCAAAGCTTTGGTGCATACCCCGTCTTCTCTCTCATACGTTCGTGATGCAATCGTCAGTGAAATGCGCTGAACAAACTGGAACATTCGGATTGTTCTTTTCTGGAACAATTTTGTAAATAAAATGTAACCATTCGTTTTTAGTTGTTTCATCTTTTGGCAGGGCAAACAAAGAGGCTTTCTTTTCGCAACGAAACACAGCGTCTCCGCGACATGGCTGCGGTGGTGACGATACAATGAGATTTACAAGTACGCCCACTTTACTTGCATTAGATTTAGGCGGTCTTAGTCAAATCATGTTACGTAGTGACTGAATGGAACTAGGGCTGCAACCAACGTTTATTTTAATTGTCGACTAATCTAACGATAATTTTTTCGATTAGTCGACTAATCTAACGATTTGTTTTTAGATTAATCTAATAAAGATTTCTTTGGTTACCTTATTAATCCTTTGACAAACTTTGTAATAAAGAATAAGTTCTAGTATTTTCTTACATTATAAAGCATATCATACTTTTTACTCCACTACATTTCATAAATACATTTTATTGTTTTAACATTATAATCCTGGTGTACATGTAAAATTAAAACTACTTAATTAAGAGAAGATGGTGATTTTTAAAGTAAATAAGACTGATTTTTAATGTACTTAAGTACTGTATTAAAAACGAAACATTTAAAAATGTGTTTATGAAATACTATAGCATGATATATGCTGTGTATTTTTTTCCTCCATGTAATATCCGACTCTGTTTTCGGTCTCATAATGCAATTGAGTAAAAGTAAGAATGCTACTTTTGATCTCTGTTTATTGCACAAAACGATCACCGTATAAAAGACTCCAATGCAGAGTGGCATAAAAAGGTGCATGTTCATCCTGAACTCAGAATAATGCGCTTAATGCATACGCTTCGTTATTTACAGTTATGCGCATCCCGGACGCACAATGATACCCTTAAAGCACATTCTCCTAAAGTAGCGGGGATCCTTTTGCTCCCCGAAGTAAATAACAGTTAGAACACAACGAAAAGAGATGATATGTTACATGTTTAACACTTGCACACACATGCATTGCATCCATATCCAACAGTTTACAGTTAAATCAGAGGTTTAAAAAAGTTATTGCGAAGACGCACAACATTCAGACCGCTTCCGGTGCTTCTAATAAATTAATAAGACATTTTAAATAAATCCATTAGTATCATTTTGTGATTATGAAAAATAATGAAAACATTGGAACATCTTAGAAAGAGTAACGTTAACGTCCTGACCTTCACCGTACACACGCATGCTGACTGGAGATTAACAGATGACAGCACCAGCGGAGGTCAGAGTTTCTTAATTATGCTATATTGGTTTATTCCACGCATTAAGCTATCGAATGACTTAAAAGGTGCTTTACGGTGGTTTCATGAGTTAGTCCTATTAAGCAGGGTCACAGTCTGCAAAGGTTCACATACACTAACTTACCCTAGCACAATAACGTTAATGTAAATCATTTATGCAAAGCTTAGTGTTAAAATAAATTCATTTATTATGAAAGTCTACATCTACGTGCCCCTCTCCGTCCGTTTGTGATTGCGTGTCCATACTGTGATGATCCTCTGTCCATTCACAAAAATCGCTGTTTGTCGGGCTGTTTTATACTTTATCTTGTTCTGCTGATTAACTTACACACCCCTGGGAACAGAAACTGCCATTACAGCCGATAAGCGTAAATAATACGTTGCATCGATGCATTTCACGCAGCCCTAGCATGCATTGCACACAACAATTTGGTAAAGCTTTCCCACACTTTACTTGTTCGCGTTTGTTTGTACTCCGCCATAATTCTCGCTGTGTGTCCTTCTACTGCGATAGCATTCGGGAAGGCTGCATTACACTCTAGCGCTACAGTGCCGTAGCGGTCAAACTGTGATATTGTGGGCCCTTTTTGGGATAAATAAAAGTAATTTTACTTGACTTTTTTATTGTGTGACTGTATTTGTTTTGTCCCACCCCCCCGTTTAACTGTGTCAGTTCCGGCTGAGCTAAATTTATTCCAGAGATTCTTTTTCACACTATGCTACTTGAAGGGCCGGAACAAATTACATCGAAGGCTGGGTTCGGCCCGCGGGCCGCCAATTGAATAGCCCGGACATAGTCCTTTCACACCAGCAGCGTATGCACCGTGCTGCCTGGGTACCACAGTACAACAATGCAATTTCGCATTACATTATTTGAATACATCAGTGAGCAAATTATCTTCCAAAACTTAATTAAAGCGCTTTTTATGTAGATTTCATAACTAGGATGTGTTATATCCGCCTGTTTCATGCTCTTTTAGATCTAAGTAGTACAAGTTATAAATAAAAAGCAATCGTGCTTTGAAGGATACGAAGTCACTTAAGGGTTAACTCTCCATAGGAGGGTGATGCGATTGCTTTTCTCTTACACATATGCAATATAAGAATATAACGTGATGTCTATTTAGTTTTATCTGTTTTTCAGAAGGTTATGATGACAGTGGGTTTCAGAAAGTACACTGACAGGTAATGCGATCGTTTTCCACTCCTTCATATGCAATATAAACATATTAACATTTAAGATATACTTGTATTATAAATCCTTTAAATGTGCTTGTTGTGGTTTTGGACAAAAAACTCCTGGCAAAAGTGTTTTTGAAACTCATGGCGACTGTTAAAAACACATTAGACCACTTGCATGCTTTAAAGGTGAAAGTGCTTTTTCCTGTCAATCCATGTGGATTTTGTCCGTAAAGAATGCACTGTCGCTTTACTTGAGCGTTTGCAGCGCAGCAAAAATAGGCTCGGCGCAGAAATCATCGCTGCACTGCTGCTTACGTGCCGCGAACACACGCTGCTTACGTGCGTTATGAATGCTCTCATCTGTTAACATGTGTGACGAAAAAAATATGCGCTGCTTATTAAGTGATACTTACACACGCGTGCTGTGTGAAACAGTGCAACACCGTGTCTACACCTGACACGACCGGCATGCCGTGTCATGGGTTCGATCCCAGAGGATTGCACATAGTCAGAAACAAATGTATAATACAATGTAATGCAAGTCGCTTTGGATAAAAGCGTCTGCCAAATGCTATTGTTTTGTTGTGTGCGCCGCTCCGGTGTAGACACAGTGTAAGCAACTGAGTTGTTCTCAGTTTCTTGAAAAGCAGCTATATTTGTGCACAATAAATGAGAAAGAAAAACACAATAGTGCTCACCTTTTCATCTTCTTCTCTGGTCCAACTTCCCTTATTGAGCTCAGGGTCTACTACAACTGTGAACCGGTATTTACAGTTCTGTGCAGTTCGCCCCTGCAAATAAATAAAAAATGGTAAGCCTTTCCCAAACACTTTATTTGTGCAATCTACAAAAAATCCACAAATAAAGTTCAGTTTTAAGCTTCATGACAATACTTTGGATGCTACAACTATAGCAATTGATAACATTTTAAATTTAAATGGTTTCATATTCACTCCACGATATGATACATATCCCGATACGGGTCAATTTTTAATCCTCATTTCTTTTTAGCAGAATTAAGTAACAATATGATTAGTTTTTTTTGTATATTGAAAAACTTTGATAACTTGAATAGCAATTATGTTTTTGATATTCAAAAACAAAACGCAACAAAATGATCAACTATGTGATGATCATGTGTTACTTGTGGAAACTTGCCATTCATAACTACTTACCAGTTAATCTGACAAATCAATGCTGTACCAAATAATTTTGAGAATAAGTTTTGTGAAAATGCAAAAGATCAAGTCCTTATACAGAGACCCTTGTTTCTAAAACTACATCAGACGTGCTCAAATTTGTGGGTACCCTTACAGCTCATTAAAATAATGCTTCATTCTTTCTGAAGAGTGATGAAATTAAAAGCTATTGTATCATGTATACTTGCATGCCTTTGGTATGTCATAGAATAAAGCAAAGAAGCTGTAGAAAGAGATGAATTATTGCTTATTATACAAAGACATTCTCAATTTGTGATTAACTGTTTGAATAATCGCTTGCATTTTTTATTTATTGACAGTCCTAATTTTCAATTCATATAAGAAACAACCAATTATCAGAATATAGTTAGTTGCAGCTCCAGACAAACACTCACAGGTAGGAAGCCTGCTATCAGTTCCCAGTCATCTTTTCCAAATCTTCCCACAAGGGATGCAAGAATTTCATCCTAAAGGTTACACATAAAAAACAGCATTACCAAACAAGGTTACTTTCGGCTATAATTAGGTCTACCCAAGTGTGTGTGTATAAAACACACAGACACGCACGCACATATACAGCCACGAAAAAAATTAAGAGACCATCCCAAATGTTCATTTAAGTACCCATGGCTCTAGACTAACTTTTTGCACTGGTGCGCCTAACTTTTTTTCTTAGGTGCACCAGCACAAAAGTCAGGTGCACCCAAATTTTCGACCGCATCGCATTTAACGCATTTAATATTTAACTGGTATTACCAGTTCACTTTTTTTTTAATGTCCATATAGGCAAAATTGACTTGTAAATGACTAACTAACAATCTGGTCAAAACAAAGTTCTTTATTTGAAGCACAAATCTACAAGAAAGGTAACTTACTGAGTGTTGGTGCTTAAGTGCTTCACTGAAATCGAAACTTAAAAGATCTCAAGATAAATGGACCAGGGCTTGACATAACCTGGGAGGTTGATGGCTCCGTGTCAGAGCATTGCTTGTGATTTTCAGACGGATCAGGCCTTAAATTAACATTATTCACGAAAAAGCTATCAATTGTTCTTTTCATCTTCTCTCATCATCCCCTGCTACACCCACTCTGTTTAACTGACGGCATTAGGCTGCCAACCTCTCTGTCTGACTGCAGCACACGCCTTCACAAACGTACACACCAGAGGTTGCGCTACACTTTTTTATTGTGCGTCCTTTTGACTGACAGGCTCGTAAAAATCCGTCATTATCTATTATTACCCGTCACTATGGTTCAAGGTGGCGTTAGGTGGTATTCGTATGTTAGTGACGTCATCACGCTGTACTTGCGTCTCGGTCTCGGAACTTGTTGTATTTTAATACAACCGAATGCCCAATAAAGCCGTTGTTATTTATATATTAAATATTTTAATGTTTTTGTTCATGTGTGATTAGATCTGGGAAAACCCAACGCATGGAGCAAATTTATATACAGTTTTTAATACCATATTTCAAGCCTTTCCAAATCAGTTTTTATTTTGCTCATATCTTGTGTATGTAACTAAAGTTATGGCTGAGGTCGACTGAAGCGCTATGATTTTCAGGAACGGAATTTAGAGAAAAACGTGTTTAAAGTGATGAAAATAAAAGCACAACAGTCCAGTATCACAAGAAAAAGTCTCTTTACAGTGGTAAGAGACTTACTCTAATAACAATTTAATAAAAAAACATTTCCTAGTGTTGAAGTCTATAAAAATACTGTACTAAACCATTTGAATAAAACGAAAGTAAGGAAAATGGTGCAGCGCACATTTAAAGAACGAGAGCTCTGCCATTATCACTACACAAGGAAACTTACAAACATTACGGACAACAACTAATAAGCAGTGAAGCAAGTTTTACGTTGTTTATCATGTGCATATTGTCTGGACTTTTGATCATCCCTTGTATGTTTTGCGATCGCGTTCCGGCTCGCGTGAGCAGCGGAGCGGGGATAACGGGGATTTACAAATTGCCCTCATTATAATCCGCCAAAATGACGGACAGCCTTCAGATTTTTCCGTCATTGGTAAGAAAATCCTTCAATGACAGAGAATTTTCGGTTAACGCGACCTCTGGTACACAAATGTAGAGGATTATCTGGACCACGGCCAATCAGAAGGGGGTCCGCCCTTCACCATCTCTGATGCTTTAGACCACGATATGGGCCTTGTCTGTTGTTGAATCACAGGTAGACTTTAAGTGTTGTGGAGACTTTTTTTTTCTCCCTCGAACGGCTGGTCGCACCGGTGCGACCTCTGATTATTTTTAGTCGCACCAATGAAAAATAAGGTCGCATATGCGACCAAATTGGTCGCACTCTAGAGCCCTGGTACCATTTCTAGATGTATTGCGGCCATTCCAATTCAGTGTCTGGTGAAGTTTTACAAAATCAAACCCAACAGCAATGTGAAAGAAAATCGAGGTTATCACATTTTTCATTTTTATTTTGCCTAAATACATGTACAAAATTGTTGCTTATAGGTGAATATGAACTTGTTTTATTTGCAGTATTTGAGATCTGAAAAAATAGAGAGCACCTTTTCTGGTATATTGACCTGTTTCTCAAGTTTTCATTTTCTCCAAATAAACGCAAAAAGTAACAATATTTGTATTTGAAATTTGGTAGAAATATTGTAAGTAGTACACAATGATTGTTTTACATAAACACATACCTGTAAATTCAGAAAAACTAAAAATGTTCTGTGAAATGGTCTCTTAATTATTTCCGTGTCTGTATGTATGTGTATATTATAAGATAGACAGACAGACAAACAGATACATGGTGCTTGATGCTTTCACTTACCTCTTGGACAGTCCATTTGAACTTTAGCTGCTCAACATCTTCTTCAATGTCAGACTCCGGATTCAGTTCAAGGCTCATACAATTTTCCATTACACTAGAAATGGAGGTTAAATGGAGTCACAAGTCAGCCCAAATATATGGCTGTGTGCTGATTCACACCTGGACAATTCCCGCATGATTTACGGATGTGACATTTTGTGTTATGGATGTGACAAACTGACAGAAAATGTGTTTGTTACCAATATACTGAATAATCTGTGCATATTTTACTAAACCCTGTCTAGGCACAAGTTTATCTGTTTTAAAGGGAAATAAACATGCGTCATGGGTGTGACAAAAAAAGGCAGGGCTGTGCTAGACGTCTTCACGGGTCCAAAAATGTGAACCCGAACCGACCAGTGAATGTGATACACAGGTCTGACCCGGACCTGTCTAATCATTTTAAAATTGGACCAGTGCAGAACCAAAAAAAATCATCAATTTACTACCCGAACCCGAGCCGAATATTATTTGAAAACTGGACCTGAACAGGCTGGACCCGACTCGACCCAGTCGGCACATATTCCATTCAGTCCGTAAACAAGTTGTGAAAATAAAACCGTTTGTCTCCCTGACTGTGATGCAATCCTCCTTTGTTTCATTCATCTTATCGCCAATTGAACAACAAAAATAGGAAAAAATAAAAGGTATTGAACACTACATATTGCACTACACAGGGAAAACGGAGTAATTTGGGAGTTTTTGCGAAAAGTATTATTAGCATGCCTGGTTTAGAGGCAAACTGTCCTTTCAAAGTCTTCTGTACTTCGTAATAACTGCAACCCTTACTAATACTGTTACATGTGTTACGACTAACAAGTTAGTACATCTTCTAATTCTCTATAACAAGAATACAGTCACCAATTGGACTAGCTAATATCCCGAATGGTGGAACGTTTGGTATCACGAGGCTACTAACGTTACATAAGTTTTGTTTAGGGATGTTCACGCAAAACCTTTGTTTTAAACAGTTTCTTCTTACCTATTAACCTGCACAGTCATATCTTCAAAAGGCTTCTCATATGTCAGTCATATTTCTTACAGTAACAAGACAACTGTGCGTGGATTATAAAGATTATCGTTGTTGAATCGTCTGTAAATTTATGTCGTTTGAATGAATTTGCCGTCCTCCAACTGTTGCCTGCCAAGTCCGCACGGCGCGCGTGTCGCTGCCAGATCCGTCCCGGAAACACGATTTATTCCACGCATGCGCGGAAGTGCGTCTACTTCCGGTCGAAACAATTTACGGCAGTTTTAATAAAAAAGTTTTAAAGAAAACTGTCTATTATTTAAGGAATAATTGACGATAGGCCATTAAATGATTCAAAACATAACGCACACCTTTAGAATTATTGTCAACCAATTAGAATTAAGCATAAACTTAATTTACTTCAACAGGTCCAGGAGCCAACCATTGTGCGAGACCTAAATACAGCGTGGTACTGGGTACAGAATCACAGACACTTATTCCATGGGGAGGTGACGGAGCCTGCCTTTTTGAAGATGAACAGGGTTGATCAAGAAAATGCTCTCAAGAACCTCCTCGGGATCAAGTCTCTGAGGCTGGTTGTTTGGAATAACCAAATGTTTAAATAAATGTAATAAATACATATATAACTTTTTCTGTGTGTTTCTTAAATGCAGACATTTGTTAAATATTAGAAAAATAAGGTCAATGCAATGTTCCTCAATCAGCAATTTAAGTAGATGAATAGATGTTTGAGTGTGTGACTGAGAGAGGCAGGGAGGGAGGTTGAGATTGAATGAATGACTTAAGAATATAAGGAACAAATGTATAAATAAATTGGATGAATTCTGAAAATTCTGTTTGTCAAGGGTAACCAGGTAAGGGTTTTCAATTATTTAATTATGGTACCAATTTTTTCCACATATTAACCTTGACATATTTAAAAAAAAAGGTTTTAAGAAGAGAATAACTAATAAAAATATTAATTTAATAATATACTATATTTTAGTTTTTCTAGAAATAAAGAAGTATTTTAATATATAAAAATTATTTTTTTTGAAGACCTATCACAAAGCATCAAAGACGCCAGGAACAAAATTTGGCCTGTAGTGGAACGAGCGAGAAAGGAGGGAAAGAGAGCAGGCTTCAGAGGGGCCTTCGCTTATATTGATGGTAAAATGATTTCTGCAAATTAAATTTTTTAGTGTGCCAAATAACTTTTCTGATACTAGCGGGTAAGCACAAACTGTTTTTTTTTCTTTCTTTTTTTTCTCAGACAGGATGGACAAACTGTGTTGTATTCAGATAATTGAAATATAGGACAAGATTTTAAGGTCATAAGTATGAAATATTTTCTTTTGAATCTTTGGAAAAAGATAAGCATATTACAATTCATAGACGATTCAAAGAGGATTGAGAAAACACGGAAAATAAAGAAAAGTACTTTATTTAAGCCCTTGCACTCATTGTATTACTTTTGTTGCAGAGTCAGGCAAACTACTGTATTTTTTGTGTTATTCTAGTAAAGTTCTTCTGTTCTAATTGATATCTTGTTCAAGTTCTTCAGGTTATTGTTTCACCTTTATGTCCTTGTCTTCGTTTTCTTTAAATGTCCGGGGTTTGAAAAATAATGTTAAAAGGAAAGCTTTATTTTTGTTTTCTAAGAAGCACAAAGTAGATTTTAGTTTTTTCCAGGAAAGTCAGTCTACAACTAAAGACACTCAATTTTGGAGGTCACAATGGGGCAATGAAATATGGTTGTCACATGGATCGGAATATTCTGCTGGTATATTTCTGCTAATGGTATTGTCATTAATCAATTTATAGTCATTTTTATCAACATCTATGGATACAACTCTGTTGCAGAAAACTGCACTCTCTTTAACATTCTTGATCAAAAACTTTCATCTACATTAAGGAAATATCCCACTTTCAGATTTTAGGTAAGTAATGAATGACATGCAAGATCGACACCCTCCAAGGAAAGCAGCTTCTTCAAACACTAATCTTATAGCATTCATGGATAAATTTGATTTAGTTGACATCTGGAGAGAGATGTACCTGAACGTAACCAAGTACACATGGAGTAATAAAGACCGGTTGAGGCAATCCAGAATCGATTATTGGTTGATTTCTAATACGCTTAGAAATAATAACGTCTCTATTAATATTAGCAACAGTCCACTGACTGACCATAATGCAACTAATATTTCAGTGAGTTTATCACAAAATACTACAACTCATACTCCAAAAGCTTTAATTTGGAAATTAAACAATTCCCTTCTTAAATATGAATAGGTCAAGCAGCAGATTGATGAGTTAATCCAAATTTACTGGGAAAGGGCTGAAACAGAAAAAGTTTATGGACGTAACTGGGAGCTTCTAAAATATAAATTATTGACATTTTAAAGAAAATTTGGTAGTAATATAGCAAAACAAAATAGATAGATGAAATTCTTTCAAAGCTGTCTGCTTTGTCTTTAAAGGAGCCATTGACGGTAACCCAAAACACTGAATACTCTAAATTACAGAATAATTTTGATGAGCTGTACAGAGCCAAAGCTAAGGGAGCCTATGTTAGATCCAGAAAGAAATGGCTAGAAGAAGGAGAGCAAAACTCAGCCTATTTCTTCAGGTTGGAAAGAACCAACGCTATGAATGTTTCTATTGATCGTCTTTGATCAAATTATATGTTTTTGATAATCGTGGGGAAATAGCTGCTTTTTGCTCCAAATTCTATGAAAACTTATATACATCAAGATATTGTGATAAGTCCTTGTTTGACTGTATTGTTTGAAAACAAAGTTATTTCATTAGATGATAAACCAGCTTGTGATGGGGATATATCTCAAACTGCAATTCTACATGCAATTAAGAGTTTAATAAAAAATTACAAAAATACGGGCAGTGATGGCCTAACCCAAAGGTGTCAAACTCAATTCCTGGAGGGCCGCAGCTCTGCACAGTTTAGCTCCAACCAGCTCTAAACCACACCTGGGGCCCGTTCTTCGTACGTTGCTTAAAACATCCAAGATCAAATGAGACATCCAAGATGATATAATCGTGCTAATTATGATCTGGCTAATTAGGTTCTTCGAACACACCTGCCGGATATGATTAGTATAGCTGGATTGAGTTAGTGAGATAATTGCGCGTTCATGCGCTTGTTTAAAAGGGGATATGTATCGATAGTAGAAACATTGATCAGCAACGCTGCTATTGGCTGCTCACCATGGCCAAAGAGCGCGCTCAGTTTTTCAACGCAGCAGAGCAAGAATTATTACTGGAAGGGTATGCTGAGTTTGAAAAAATAATTAAAACGCCAGGGAACACTTCAAAGTGTGCAAAAGCCAGGAGAGAGGGCTGGCAAAAAGTAGCAGACAAATTAAATGCGTAAGTGTTCCATTTTGTGGTTATATGACTTATTATTACAGTATATATTCTTATTTTAATAATTTCTTAATTGCTTAATGTCAGAGCCAGCTCAGGACCCACTAGAACATGGGAACTAGCAAAAGTGTAGTACAAGAATATTCTTCAAACTGGTAATCCTTTCTACTTCTACTGTTTAGTATCTGTTACCAAAAACATTTTAAATGATGTGTTTGTCTGTTTATAATCAGCAATCAAGAAAAAGGCGGAGCAGAAAAAAAACAGGTGGTGGTCCTGCACACCCACATTATACCCCGGCAGAAGAGCTGGCCCTTGGGCTACATGAGAACCGATCCATTGTAAAGGGCATCCCTGGGGGCAGCTCTTCCTTAGACCTAAAGCCAGGGACCAGTAACAGCAACACCTTAATTACAGGTAAATGAGTTTTAAATCATCTTGCTACACTGTAAATAATTTGTTGCTGCGTTAAATTAAGTATGTCCATAATCCAAATGGCTGGTACAGTCATTTCAACAGATACATATTGAGTCAATTGCTTTGACTTGTGAAGGTGAAAACTGCATAACTTAATGTAAAAATATTTTGCAATATGTTATTGATCATATTTTTTCCTAGTGTATTGCCATTGAGTTCTCCTCTTTTGTGTAGTTTTACATAATACACCAACACTTTTACCTGTTCCCAAGAAAGTGGTGGCTGAAATATGTGCAGTAAGTGGACATTTTCTAACTTTACATCAAAAGGAAAGAAAGTGCAACACTTTGTAATACCCATTTTTCTTTTGCACAGGACAGTGAAGAAACCCTCTCAGATGACTGTCCTTTGGAGGAAGTACTTGTAAGTCAGTGGCGGCTGCTGATATTTTAAAGAGGGGAAGCTCATTTTCGGCCTAAATCATAAAAATTGTCCATTTATTTATATGTAAATTCTGCCCTACGTTCCTTTTCAAGAAAATGCTCTGTAACCCTGTCGTACCAACTAAGCGTCTTTTCCAGTGACTTGACCAGTGTCCTCTCAATGGCCAGCAGAGCTAGGCTGCTTAAACGGCCTTGGCCCATTGTGTTACGGGTGTAGGACTTGAGCCGCTTTAAACAGGAGAAGCTCCTTTCGACACCTGCAGATGTAGCTCCAATTGTTGCCACTAATGAGAACAGTTTGTAAAGCTTGCTAGCTGGCTAGTTCAGACTATATGAATTAATGAACAAACGATCTAATATATATATATATATTTAACTCAACGGGAGGAAATGTGGGAATTATGTTAAACTGAAACAATGAATGTGGTGTGAAATTGTGTGAAATATACGATGAAGGTTGCAGCAGTTTGTCTTTCGACTACACATGCAAAATCCGCGATGGGACTGAGTTGGAAATGGAGACACAGAGTGATACGCGTCATAATCTGAAGACCACGCCCACGCCCACACCAACCGTCTCTTTGCATTGCGAGAAGCTGCCGCCTCCTTGTCATTTATGATTTATAAAAAAAAAAAAAAAACAATGTCTAAAAGCTGATATGTGACAATGTGTATAGCAAACAAGCTAAAAAAAAAAAAGAAATACGTTTTTATAAGCTGTCGACCCCAAAAAACGAGCGTTTTAGGACATAAAAGTGGATTAAAAAGAGATGACAGACCCTCCAATCATCACGCAGACGCTCGGAGTCCGGGCCAGCCCACTCCTCCATTCATCCCAGAGACGCTGAGCGTCCGTGGGCGGGACATAATCGCAGCATTATCCAATGACCGTCTTGTTTCTAAGCACTGAAAAAAACTGTTTAAAGCAGCCCCATTGAAGTCAATGGACGCTGGGCTTCAACAGAGTAATGCACTGTACGCTACGGGAATGAATGAGAAGGAAATCGAGTCAGCCGACCTAAGTAGCTGATTCTGAACGAAATTGTTTTCGTTCGAGATGAACGTGTTTAACGCATTTTTAGTCAATAAAATGTTAACATAATAGTACATATATTTGACCATTCATTTTTTGACAATTATAGGGGAAGCTGAGCTTCCCTTGCAGTCTTAAAGAAATCGCGACTGTGTGCACAAATAACTTTATTTAATTTATAGGTGTGTACATATTATTTCTGACTGCAATATGAGTTGCAGGAGGAAACGCCTACAGACAGGCCTACAGCACAAAAGTTTTTTTATGGCACAGGGGGATATCCGTACCCTATATAAACGGAATCTTCAACAGAAAATTTAGTATTTTGATCTTAAAAAACAAAAATTAAGGGGAGAAATTAAACTTGACACCTTAAAGAAGAAAAAACTGGCACTAGAGATTGAGTTGCTTCAAAAGGAACTTCACTATTGCTGCCCTTATATAACAATATATCTTATTGCAGGCAAATGATGACCATCACTGGCTTTTCTGTGAGAAACAATAATTGAAATAAAACTCCATGAACTAAGCATGTTGTCTTGTCTTCTATTATTAATTTAATGAAGGTTTATGTGTAAAAAAAAAAAATTCAAAAATGGTGTTCCACAATTCTGTCCCGTGCAGCTCTGCCACTAGGTTGGTCCAAGTGCACTGGCTGGAGGTCATCATCAGGCTGCACCTCCACCACAGGGGTCCTCTCCTTTCTGATGGTGGCAATATTGTGGAGGATGGCACATGCAACAATAATGTCAAAGGCCCTGTCAGGTGCAACCCTCAGACCCTTAAGACACTGAAATCTTCCCTTTAGTTGGCCAAAGGTCATTTCAATGCGTGCCCTTGTCCTGGCTAGAGCTGCATTGTAACGGGTTTGTGGTCCAGGGTTTGGGTCAGGGAATGGTGTCATGAAGTACTGCCTGCAGGCATAGCCCCTGTCACCAAGCAGGATCCCATCGTAAGCACCTGGAAAAATGCAGTTTTGTTAGGCTCAGAATAAAATTATGTAATACAGTGAGTTTTAAATAATTTTTTTCCTTACCACGTTCAAATAATGTGCATAAATGTGACTCTCTGAAAATCCTGGAGTCATGCACAGAACCAGGCCATGTGGCTTCCACATTTGTGATGTGGAAAATGGAGTCACACCCCATCTAAAATATTTGTAATCAGTCAACTGCATACTTTTTGATTACATTACATTTATTGCTGATCTGGAATATTCATAATTGTAATAGTAATTTACCTGCACATTTCCACTGTGAAATCCCTTTCGGTTCACAAAATCCCCTTCATTGGGGCCAGGTGGGGACTTGATGGGGACGTGTGTGCAGTCTATGGCACCAATAACGTTAGGGAAGCCTGAGGAACAAATACTGTAAGTCCTAGGCTACTTTTTGGCATGATCATGCTTCACAGCCTGTGGTCTTAAGTGTCTTGGAAATACCACAAAGCCCCCTAAAAAGCCCCCTGTGTGCCGGATAAACTTTGCGAATGGCACGACATACAGCACTTTTACCCAAGTTTTCTGCATCTCCAATAGTGTAAAGGAAAGTGCCACTCGCAAAGAATCGCAAAGCTATACAAACTGTTTGTGCAGTTGTTAAAGCCCGACTCCGACGAGTCGAACATTTAACATTTAAAGTCGTAACGTTCAACGACAGTTGATAATGTAGATTACACCCTCCCGAGAAAAACGATATCTCTCAATCAGTAGATTATCGCGCTGCGCTAAAGGATCCTGTCGATCTGGCAAAACGCGATTAATTCGAAAAGCTCTTCGAATTATTCTGGCACCTTCAGCAACAGATTCCTGACGTAAAAACGGACAAGACATGGCTGCGAAAGACTTCCCATATCACCTCCGCTTATAAAGCCGGGATCTAATCCTCTTAACATGAATTAAGCCTGCTCGCGAGCAGGTTTAAGATTGCGCACCTGTTGCTATGACAGCAAGTCTAGGATGAGCTTCGAAGAACCAAACAATCCAAGATCATGCCCAAATCGTCAACAATCAAATCCAGCTAAATTAGTTGGCGACGTACGAAGAACGGGCCCCTGCTTGGAAGTTTCTAGTAATCCTGAAGATGTTGTTTAGCTGAATCAGGTGTGTTTGATTAGGGTTGGAGCTAAACTGTGCAGAGCTGCGTTATTATAATTGACATTATTATTGATGAATCGCAATCAGGTTTTATGTGAAATTGCATATTACGAATAATATAAGATTAGTTTTAGATCTCTTAGATTATGAGGATATCATCCCTAATGACAGATACATGCTATTTTAAGACTTTTACAAAGCCTTTGATTCGCTCGAGCACAAGTTCATATTTCAAGCTCTTGCCAAATTTGGATTTGGAGATTATTTTTTGCCAGCTGGCTGACAACACCACTTTATTTCCAAAGGACGCCTCCCAAATCTCTTTAGCTTTGATATTGATTGAGTCCTTTTCCAGAGCCTCTGGGCTCGTTTAAATATCAGCAAATGTGAGTGTCATGGCTCCGCCATCTTGTCATGTCTATTCTTGGTCTTGGGACGGAGCCATGACATAGCCTAAGCTTCTTTGTGGACAGAGAGGTTGGGCCTTAATGATCCTCTCACTCTCTCTCCGAGTCTCGTCTGTGTTTCCCGCCCTTTTCGTCTCGTTAGCTTTCCCTTAGTGTCGTGTCGTGTCAGTATAACCTGTGGATAAATTTCCTTGCCTGCTGTTTTGTGAGTTAATGTCAATCAAACGCTGTGATGTTCCGTCTATATGCAACATTCCTGTGAAAGATCCAGTTACATACTTGGGAATTATAATTAATAAAGAACAAGATGTAAACTAAATTGTGACTCTTTATTAATGAAAACTCAAAGAAAGTTAAATTCATGATTGCAGAGAGATTTATCAATAAGAGGAAGAATTCGGCTCTCTAAAGCCGAAGGATTGTCTCGACTGACTTATGCAGCTCTTTCCTTGGAGGTTGACAAAGGAACTTTAAAAAGGGTTGATAGCATGTTAAATAACTTCACTTGGAAAAATAAAACTCACTTTATCAGAAGGTCAGTGATAATGAATACAACAAAACAGGGGGGACTGATTTTTTTTATTTTACAACTTTAAACAACAGAATTTTCTTAAAAATCCCTTTTCCAATTGGAATATTATCACTAATTATATATTTTTTCTAAAGTTGGAGGGTTGAATTTTCTCCTGCTTTGTAATTATAAAGTTACTAAGATCCCAATCAAACTTTCTAATTTTTCACATGCAGATGCTCTTGGCCTGGTCCCTAATATACAAAGCATACACAATTTTTCTCTGCACCAATATTATTTGTGGAATAATAAGGATATTCTTTATAAGAATAAATCACTTTTCTTTGACAACTGGTTCAAAAACAGCCTTCTTTTAGTTGGACAGCTCTTTAACTGGCAAGGCAGACTTTATAACTATTCAGAATTCTCGCAGAAATACAATATTCCTGTATCTGCTGAGGAATATGCTGTTGTTTTCAATGCCATTCCTTCTGGTGTTCTTCTCTTTTGCAAGGCACCACTTTTCCATTCAAGTACTTATTCTCTCTCTTTACCTGACACAATAGTTGGAAGTGTGTGCTTTTCTATAGGCCAACAAAAGAATAACTATAAAATCAGAGCTCTCTTTCAGAAAGAGTTAACAACAATACCTTATATAATACCATATTGGAATAATATTGTGGAGAATATATATTGGGAGAAAGTTTGGACTTTACCTCACGAGTATCTGCTTACCAATAAAATAAAATAAATAACATTTAAACTGATTCACAAATGTTACCTGACTAAAGCCTTATTCAGAAAATATCAGACATTGAAGTGGACTGCAGTTTTGGTCAGTCTGATAAAGAAGACTTCATTCACTTGTTTTGGCAATGCACCTACTCAAAAAAATTTTGGTCAGACGTTCTAGTGATTATACAATCTTATTTTGTAAGCGACTTCTTTTTGTTTTAAAGATGCTTTCTTTGGATTGTTTGATTATTCAAAAGAAAATAGAAGAGAATTTCACATAATTAATTTATGTCTTTTGTTAGCTAAATGTCACATTCATAAACAAAAGTTTAATGGATCGAAACCTCTATTTTCTTTGTTCAAAATTGACTTAGAAGACTATGTGGAAACTATCTGAAGTTCTACTAATTTGAAAGCTATGAAAACTGTAAGATATAATTGTATTACCTTATTTTTTTGTTAACCCTGGCAAATCTGTATGTTTCTATTTTTTATCTTACTTTATTCTTTCTTGTTTTTGTACCATCAACTAAGTTTTGTGGAGATAAAACTCGCCTCGCGAGAATAAAAGTAATTTGCGCAAACGAAAATGAATTTTGCAACCAAACGACATTTATCTGAATGTATGCAAACACTCGCCTGCTCTCCCCTTCGAGCACGCTGTGTCCGTGTGATCCATCAGCTCACTCGCTCAACACAACCAATTATTACAGTGTGTCATAATTCCAGCCAATTGGCAATAACACTGCTATATTCCGATTGGCTGGCTTGACAACCAATCACAAGATCTCATGCAGAAAGCTCGGACGATGAAACCCGCCCACGTGGAAAAGATGTGTGTTTAAAGCTCTACAGTAGGTGGTGGTAATACTCATAAAGAATGAACGGCCCGTAAACAAAAACAAGAAGATATGTGTATTTAATCGTTTGGACTTGTTCATATTGAAGTAAAATGTCGAACGCTCAACGACCAAAAGTAAGAATCTTATTTTTTCATTTTAATAAAATCGTGCAATTGCATTACTAGTGTTTCCAAAACGCTGCATTTTAGTGGAGATTCTTACTAGGGCTGGGATGATATATCGCGTAAAATACATATTTTTGTAATCTTTCCTGGAACAAATAGTGCTTTGCATACTTCAGAGTTGGCACTCATTTGATCTACCAGGCCATATAATCGCATGCCATTTTGAATTTGCTGCAGAATTGGAATAAGTCTGGTTGTAAAGTGGAGGACAACACCCCTATAAAGAAGCAAACAATGTTAACACACACACACAACAAATGGTTTAACTTACCTTAACTTAAAACAATTTACAGAATTATGCTTTCTTTGTGCTCATGTGTTATCTGGAAAGTGTACCCTCAATTACAATTTCATCAGACAACATGATAAGAGATTCTGTATCAGCTGCATTTTCAATTTGCAAATTTGAACAGTTAAAGATGATTAGAAAGCATATTAAATATGTTTAGACCTGACTAACTAGACCCGCGGTTTCCCTTTGCCTTTACTCTTCTTCTGCTGTTCCCATTAGTTATATACAGGTTACCTGTACCTTGTTACCTCTAGGGTACTTAAGTTGTGTTTTTTACTCTTGCTATTCACTCAGTTATTGGGTCTTGCCTTTTTTTTATACCTCAGTCCGATAAGAACCTTTGTTGGATTATTCTTTTACGAAAATATATATTTTTTAAATAAAACAACTTTGCCTAGAGAGCTGTCTGAAGTGTTTCGTTTGTGTCCAATTAAATCGTCCTTGTGGTTTAGTGGCAGATCACCCAGCTACTACACCGGATAACTGAGTTCTAGGCCAGCTGATGACAGAGTCCCAAAATGGACCCGGAGATACTCAGTTCCAAGGACCTGTTGGCGGTGATCACTCAACATGAGACTTCTTTCAAGCTCATCGAAGCCATTCTCAGCCGACAAGAGGAATTAATGACCAAACACTCTGAGGTGGGGAGCTCTATTCGTCAACTCTCTGAACGCCATCCCAGTACCTCAACAGCCTCTCCCGAGTGGCAACATGCCCGCTCCAGTAGCCGAACCTCGACTACCACCACTCACGCCCTTTGCTGGAGATCCCAATACCTGCCAAGGATTCCTCACTCAGTGCTCCCTTACTTTCGAGCTCCAACCCTCCAACCCACTCCAGGATTGCTAACATAATCACCCTTCTCTCAGACAGGATGCTCTCCTGGGCCTCTGCAGTGTGGCAGATTAAGGATGCCTGTTGTGAGTCCTACACAGCTTTTGAGGAAGAGTTCAAGCGAGTGTATGATCATCCAGCCAGCGGTCAGGAAGCTTTTGCAGATTTTGCAATCGAGTTTCGGACCATAGCCGCAAGGAGAGGATGGAATGATGAGGTGCTGTGGGTCTGCTTTCAGAGAGGGTTGACTGAGCCTCTTCAAGATGAGTTAACCACCCGAGAGCCAGTTAAGGATCTAGAGTCCCTAATAGCTTTGGCCATCCGCCTGGACAATCGCCTGCGAAAGCGAAAAGCAGATCGGCGCAAGGATTCTCTATCCCAAGGATTCCTGAGTAGGGCTGTTTCTCAAGGTTGTGTCACTCCGTCCAATGATCCCCGGAAGACATGCAGTTGGGCCGCTCTAGACTCACCCACCGATACCACAGCATGTTGATCAAATCTTCATAACATGACAACAAATTATAAACATGGAATGTGTAAGCACTTTTCCAATGATCATGGCCTGAAGAGATGAAGGGGAGGAGAGAGGTGTGATAAGAAGAGAGGTTCAGTTTTCTGTCCCAGCATCACAAACAACCTTAGTTCTTAGCACTTTTCCAACTGCCTTACAGCTTCGTGTAACCACACACCGGCAAATGTACGTCACTTCGTAACATGATTTGAATAAGACCACCCAAATCTAAACGCAAGTAAGGTCGGCGTACTTGTAAATCTTATTGTATCGTCATCGCAGCAGCCATGTCGCGGAGACGCTGTGTGTTTCGTTGCGAAAAGAAAGTGTCAGGCTTTGCCTTTTGTTTTATGTTATTTTTTGGTTGGTGTTTTATTTTTCTGCTGTATTTTGTCCCTGTATATTTATCTCGTCTGGTACCCTGTTTAGCCTCCTTGTTTTGCTAATTACCCTCACCTGTTCCTCATCGCTGTTTCCCTCTATTTTAGCTTGGCTGTGCCAGCTCTCTTTGTGGCGATGTAATTATTTGTTACTGTGTTGCTCTCGCTGTGCTTGGTGCTTAACCTTTTCATATGATTCGTAGGAACGTGGCAATCCGTGAGCCGGTTTGGATTATTTTCTCCCATACGGTTCTTTTTGGTTCCCGTTTACCTTTCCCGGATTTTGGTGATTTTGGTTTTTTTCAGCCAGCTGTGTACCTGAGTGTTTGGACAGGAGTTCCCTGCCTTACTTTTGTTTCTCTCTGTGGAGTCCTGTCTAAATAAACTGTGTTAACCTTACCTACATCTGAGTCCCTTTGTGCACCGTGACAGAAAGACTCTTTGTTTGCCCTGACAAAAGAGGAGACAACTAAAAACGAATGGTTACATTTTATTAAATGTGTATATATATACAGTTGAAAGAAAAAGTATGTGAACCCTTTGGGCTTACTTGGATTTCTTCATAAATTGGTCATAAAATGTGTTCTGATCTTCATCTAAGTCACAACAATAGAGAAACACAGTCTGCTTAAACTAATACCGCACAAACATTATACGTTTTTATTGAACACAACATGTAAACATTCATAGTGCAGGGTGGAAAAAGTATGTGAACCTTTGGGTTTAATAACTGGTTGACCCTCCTTTGGCAGCAATAACCTCAACCAAACGTTTCCTATAGTTGCAGATCAGACCTGCACAACGGTCAGGAGAAATTTTGGACCATTCCTCTTTACAAAAGTGTTTCAGTTCAGCAATATTCTTGGGATGTCTGGTGTGAATCGCTCTCTTGAGGTCATGCCACAGCATCTCAATCGGGTTGAGGTCAGGACTCTGACTGGGCCACTCCAGAAGGCGTATTTTCTTCTGTTGAAGCCATCTGTTGTTGATTTATCTTCTATGCTTTGGGTCGTTTGTCCTGTTGCATCGTCGCCCCCCCCCACGCCCCCCCCCCCCCCCCCCCCACCCACCAACCCTCCCCCCCCCCCCCCCCCCCCCCCCCCCCCCCCCCCCCCCCCCCCCCCCCCCCCCCCCTCCCCCCCCCCCCCCCCCCCCCCCCCCCCCCCCCCCCCCCCCCCCCCCCCCCTCCCCCCCCCCCCCCCCCCCCCCCCCACCCCCCCCCCCCCCCCCCCCCCCCCCCCCCCCAACCCCCCCCCCCCCCCCCCCCCCCCCCCCCCCAAAATTTTACATGAGTAAACCGGGAAGTAATGAAGTAGAGGAGTGTGATAAGCGAGGAGGATTGGGGAGTTGTAGACCTAAGGGAACAATCGAAAATTAGTTACCTTAGAAAAAAAAGGCGGCTAACAAATAAAACGTATGTGTAGGAAGAGGACTTCAATAAGGGAGGGATGAATAAGTAGGAATGTATAAATGAAGGATAAAAGAAACGTGAGAGATGAGGAGGCACTTAAGGGAAATGGGAAGGTAAGAAGCATGAAGGTGAATATAGTAGCGGGGAGAGCGGTGGGTGGATGAGTACAAAATTAAGACCCCCCGTGGGTGCAGAATTGCAGAAAGCTGAATATAACTCATAGTAAATGGGCAAAAGAAAAAAGAAAGTAAGCGGAAATGATGGGTGTAGGGGAAAAAGGGAGATAAAAGTTTACACTTCGGACGGAAGTTAGGGATTATGAACAGTAAATGCGTGCAGAGAACAATATCAGGAGTAGATATACACTAGAACCAAGGAGCAGGGAGAGAATGGGCCAAAAGAGAGTGTAGACATGAGGAAAAGGATGATACTGGGGAAAAATTGGCAACGTGTCATGGAGAAGGTCGAAGAATATCGAGGAAGAGGCGCGACAAAAAAGAAGATAGGAGAGAAAGGAGTGAGGGTTGGAGTAAGAGGAGAGAATGGGGGAATGGGTAGGGGACCAAGGAGGGAGGGGAAAAGGACGAGAGAAGGAAGCGGCGAGTGGGGGCAAAGGGTGGGAGCAAGGGGGAAAAAGAGGGTAGCGAGAGTAGCTAATAGACCTGTGTAGTGGAAGTGATATGGGTAAATGGAGGAAATCGATGAAGAGAACAAGGTGACGCATACTGATGACCAGTATAAGGAAGACAAAGATAGATGAGAGAAATGGGATAATAAGGGAACAGCGAAGTTGAGGAAGCTTACGCAAGGGGAGAGTAGCAGTAGGAGAGACACTAGAGAAGCAATTGAAAAAACGAGAGGAAAAGGGAATTCAAAATAGGAAGGTAACGCAAAACAACGGTTGATGCGCTGGGATGAGGAGGGGAAGGTGCTATAGGGATAGAGACGTGGAGGAGGGAGTGAAAGGAGAAGTGGAAAGTCAGGTAGGGAACAAACGCATGGGGAATTAATTGAGGAAGGAACAAAACGCAGCGCAGGGGGGCAATAAAAAAAAAGCTCGGGGGGGGGGAGCACACAGAAGATAATTAGAATAAAACTCACGGCTAATGGTGAAGGATCTTGCTGCACCCCTGCTGCTTAGCCGTCCCGCCCCACCTCCTCTCCGCTCTACGCTCACCCCCCACTACTGCTACCGTTGGGGAGTTCACGGATCTTCGCCACCGACCGTAAGGAATATCGTGTATCGACCAAGTTAGTGTTCAGTTTAACGGTAAATAGCCGTGATCTCTAGCGTGTAGATGGCATTCTACGCCCCGACATCATCCCCTTCTCACACTCACTCCCCCCGCTCCGTCCCCCTCTTCCCCCCCTCCCACCTACCGCACTTTTCCACAGACCCACGAGCCATCCCTTATTGAGCGTCGACCTCGCATCCCCTAACCGTATCAGGTATCCATGAATGCTTCTAACACAATACCCACTGGAAGGATCACGTGGATTACCTGGGGGGTCCAGCGCGACCACGTTGCCACCTAGAGCATAGGTAATAACCGAAAGAGCCTTAGGCAAATAAAGTCGCCAAAAGACATTTCCCTTCTCCAACCCTACTCTCCCTCTCCCTCTTTCTCCCTCCACGCCTCCATCCGTCCCCCGCTCATTGCTATTCCACAACTTCCGATAACCCCGACTCACCACTCGAGCTCATGATGTGCTCGTCTGATATCCGCACCCCGACCACTCGTTCCGCTTCTCCTCCTGTCATTTTATTCAAAGAATTCTCATCCCAACTAAGTACATAGACCAAAGCAGGGAGACGCGTGGGAAGTGGGAGGAAAAAAGCGTCTAATCACTGTTCCCGACACAAAATATGATCAAGGCCCCACCCCCCCCCCCAACACCCCTCCACCACACTACCCTTCCACGTAAAAAAGATCATATGGAAAAACGAAAAATAGGGGTAAAAATAGATGAAAACTCGAAAAAAACCGTACTGGGAAACGTTCAATCGGGGGACAAGGGAATGGAAGGGGGTAGGAATGTTACAGAACAGAGGGTTCGACGATACAGGAGAGAAGATAAATCAGAAGCGGCGGAGCCCACAGGGGGAACAAAAGAAAGGAGGGAAGGGAGGTGAGAAAGCTGGAGGGAGAACAGAGAAATAATGGTGACCGGAGGAAATAGAAAAATTGAAACGAACAAAGGCAATGAGCGAGGCAAAGAAACTGGTAAGTCAGCAAGAGGAGAAATAAAGTTGGCATTTACAGGAGACGAAATAAAGTCAAGACCTCCCGGGGGTAACGAAGAATGGAAAGCAACGCGAAGACAACACGGGGAGGGGTAGAAAGGAGAAAGACCTATACAGCGGGAATGGCTGCGAACATAATAAGCCCTGTGAAAGAGGAAAACCAGAGAGAAAGAGTGAAGAGAAGAAAAAAAAAGCATGAGAAAAAAGAATGGGACCAAGATGAAAAAAGGTCACGGAAAGACAGTGGAGGCCCACCCCCCCAAATGAAGGAAACCAAGTGAACGAGTAAAAGGGGAAATAAAGAGGAAACGAGCTAAAAGGGGGAGCTCGTCAAAAAAGGACACGTCCAAGGAGAAGGCTTTAGAAAAAGTATGAGAGTAAGCAAAGGTTTAAAACAGAGACTGGTCGGGAGCGGGGTTGGCAGGGGAAAGCAAACGAGCAGAATTCACGGGAGTAAAATTACAAAGGGGGAGGGGAATTGACGAGACGTTGACCGCGGACGACGTGAGCAAGGAATAAAAATTGAGGTAGACGAAGGGAGGAAGAAAAGCAGGCAAGGACAAACGGGGGAGGCAAGGGTAGGTCAAGATAGCGGAACCACTACGGGCGGGGAGCGCAGAGGAGAGAAAAGAAAAAGCCAGAGGGAGACAGTCCAATAAAGGAAGGAAAAAGAGGGCGGAAGAGAGAGCAAGGAGGAGCGAAAAGAGGTGCTCCTGCTAGGTTTCCGGTTTTTTTACTTGATCAGCGACATGAGAGTGTAATAATCGACGCAGTTTAGGGGGCTTATGGGGGGCCCCCCACCCCACCGCTCCCCCCACCGCCCCCCCCCCCCCCCCGCACCCCCGCGCCCCAAGCCACCTCCGCCCGTCCCCGCCCCCTCCCCAACCCCCGCCGCGCCCCCCGCCGCCCCTCCACCCCCCCCCCCACCCACCCCCCCAATCCCACCCCGGCCCGAAAGTCCCCGCTGACCCCGCCGCACCCACACCCCCCCGCACAGGGCTCCCCCTCCGCCTCCCCATAAGCCCCCGCCGCGCCCCTCGAAACCCCGGCCTGAACGTGGGTCAAAGACCGAGACCCCCCGGGGTAGGCAACCCACCCCAGACCAAGGGGATTGATCTGTTTTTTTTGTGTTTAGGTTCTTTTTGTAGTTTTTTATTTGTTTGGATTTTATTTGTACTGTGTTCTGTCTTTTTTTTTTTATAGAATGGTTTTTGGTTTTCTTTTTTGAGGTGATTGAGAGATTGGGGTTATGATCGTTGTTTATTTTCTTTTATTTTTTTTTTTTTGATTGTAAGTTTTTTGGTGAAGTTTTTTTTGTTTTTTTTTTTTGGGGGGATGATTTTATTTTTTATGTTTTGTGTTTTTTGTTGCTATTTTTGTGTTTATTTTGTTGTTACGGGTTTTTTTTAGTTTATTTGTTTAGTTTTTTTGTGATTTTTTTTTGTTTTTGTGCTTTTTTGTTTCTGTCTTTTTGTTTTTTATTGATATTATTATTTATTTTTTTTGGTTATGTTTGTTTTTCTCTGTGGAGGACTGACGACTCGGAGATCGCCCCCCCCCCCCCCCCCCCACCCCCCGCCCCGCTATTGTTTTGTTTTTGCCAGACGGAGAGACCCAGCCGGGTTCCCCCTCCGCTCCCCCCACACCCCCCCCCCCTCCCCCCCCCCCGACCCCCCCCCACCCCCACCCCCCCCCCCCACACCACCAACCCACCCCCCTCCACGGAGTGGTGATCGAAGAAAGAGCCCCCCCCCCCCCCCCCCATCCACCCCTCTACCCCCGCCCAGTAGGAGCCACCCCCCCCCCCCCCCCCCCCCACCCCCGCCCCCCCCGCCCCCACCCCCACCCCCCCCACACCCCCCGCCCCACCCCCCGCCCCCCCGCCAGAGTGGAAAAAGAAGCCCCCCCCCTGCCCCCCCCGAAGGAGCACCCCACCCCGGTGGACAAGAAAAAGTGCCGCCCCCACCCCCCCCACCCGCCCCCCGAACAACCACCACCCCCCCCGCGCCCCGCCAACTCCCCACCCCCCGGCCCCGGCCCCCCCCCCCCCCCCAGCGTCCCCCCCCTCCCCCCGCCCCCCCCCCCCCCCCCCCCCCAACCCCCCCCCCCACCCCCCCCCGGAACCCACCGCCCCCCCCCCCCACCCACCCCCCCCCCGCCCCCCCCGCCCCGCCCCCCCCACCCCCCCCCCCCCCCCCCACTTAAGTATTTTCCTTGTGTATCTTCCCGATGGTCTTAATTTCCTGCAAAATGTCTTGATAAACTTTGGAATTCTTTTTCCATCGACGACAGTAATCCGTCCAGGGCCTGAGGCAGCAAAGCAGCCCCCAAACCATGATGCCCCCTCCACCATATTTCACAGTTGGGATGAGGTTTTGATGGTGTGGCTGTGCCTTTTGTTTCTCCACACATAGCGTTGTGTGTTCTTTCCAAACAACTCAATTTTGGTTTCATCTGTCCACAGAATGTTTTGCCAGTAGTGCTGTGGAACATCCAGGTGCTCTTTTGCAAACTTCAAACGTGCTGCAATGTTTTTTTTTGGACAGCAGTGGCTTCCTCCGTGGTGTCCTCCCATGAAGTCCATTCTTGGTTTAATGTTTTCCTTATTGTAGATTTGTCAACAAAAATGTTAGCATGTGCCAGAGATTTCTGTAAGTGTTTAGCTGACACTCTAGGATTCTTCTTCACCTCATTGAGCATTCTGCGCTGTGCTCTTGCAGTCATCTTTACAGGACGACCACGCCTAGGGAGTGTAGCAACAGTGCTGAACTTTCTCCATTTGTAGACAATCTGTCTTACCGTGGACACATGGACATCAAGGCTTTTAGATATACTTTTGTAGCCCTTTCCAGCTTTATGTAAGTCAACAATTCTTGATCGTAGGTCTTCTGAGAGCTCTTTTGTGCGAGGCATGGTTCACACCAGACATCCCAAGAATATTGCTGAACTGAAACACTTTTGTAAAGAGGAATGGTCCAAAATTTCTCCTGACCGTTGTGCAGGTCTGATCTGCAACTATAGGAAACGTTTGGTTGAGGTTATTGCTGCCAAAGGAGGGTCAACCAGTTATTAAACCCAAAGGTTCACATACTTTTTCCACCCTGCACTATGAATGTTTACATGTTGTGTTCAATAAAAACGTATAATGTTTGTGCGGTATTAGTTTAAGCAGACTGTGTTTCTCTATTGTTGTGACTTAGATGAAGATCAGAACACATTTTATGACCAATTTATGAAGAAATCCACGTAAGCCCAAAGGGTTCACATACTTTTTCTTTCAACTGTATATATATACACATTTAATAAAATGTAACCATTCGTTTTTAGTTGTCTCCTCTTTTGTCAGGGCAAACAAAGAGTCTTTCTGTCACGGTGCACAAAGGGACTCAGATGTAGGTAAGGTTAACACAGTTTATTTAGACAGGACTCCACAGAGAGAAACAAAAGTAAGGCAGGGAACTCCTGTCCAAACACTCAGGTACACAGCTGGCTGAAAAAACCAAAATCACCAAAATCCGGGAAAGGTAAACGGGAACCAAAAAGAACCGTATGGGAGAAAATAATCCAAACCGGCTCACGGATTGCCACGTTCCTACGAATCATATGAAAAGGTTAAGCACCAAGCACAGCGAGAGCAACACAGTAACAAATAATTACATCGCCACAAAGAGAGCTGGCACAGCCAAGCTAAAATAGAGGGAAACAGCGATGAGGAACAGGTGAGGGTAATTAGCAAAACAAGGAGGCTAAACAGGGTACCAGACGAGATAAATATACAGGGACAAAATACAGCAGAAAAATAAAACACCAACCAAAAAATAACATAAAACAAAAGGCAAAGCCTGACACTTTCTTTTCGCAACGAAACACACAGCGTCTCCGCGAGGGAGGGTCAACCAGTTATTAAACCAAAGGTTCACATACTTTTTCCACCCTGCACTATGAATGTTTACATGTTGTGTTCAATAAAAACATGAAAACGTATAATGTTTGTGCGGTATTAGTTTAAGCAGACTGTGTTTCTCTATTGTTGTGACTTAGATGAAGATCAGAACACATTTTATGACCAATTTATGAAGAAATCCAAGTAAGCCCAAAGGGTTCACATACTTTTTCTTTCAACTGTATATTAGTGGTGGGCATAGATACATTTTTTTTAATCTAGATTAATCTCACTGTAATCTTGGAATTAATTTAGATTAAAATGGCTCATTTGAATTCTGCCGAAGGCATTCAGAATATGTGTGCTACCCAAATAATGACTAAAAGTAAGTCTTTGAGAACGGGTTTCTCAAGCCAGGTGGCGCATTAGACCAGGGGCTCAACTCTTGTTTCCAAAATGCATCACAAACTGCTTGAGAAAGCTGTTCTACTATGATAATTGGTGATGAAAATAAATTATGTTCAATAAGATGTACTTGTGTTTACTAACGGTTTATTCAGTTAAACATGCATTTTGAACTGTAGGCCTACATAAGAGGTCGTGATGAACTGTTTACAGTCAGTAGCTTTGTGTCAATCAATCCAAGCTCTATTTCTCCTTCTTCCACCAGTCACTCAGGCAGACCAGCTTGTTCACATTTTCTGGTGACAAACTAGATCTCCTCTTCTGCACAATATGGCCTAATAAAGAAAAAAGTATCTCGCATGGGACAGTTGTGGCAGGAGTCCCCAAGTATTTACGGGCAATGTGGGCCATCTTACCATAGACAGCAGTGTGCTCCGACCACCACTTCAGTGGACACTGATCTAGACTGGCACTGGGCTCTACCTTGTACCTCTCCACAGTATTGTCTTCTGGTGTCTCCTCATCTGATTCTGAGTCTGATCCTATCAGTAGCAGGGCTGTTTTCTTCTTGGGTGGCTCAGGGTTCTCCTCCCCGAGTGGCTGCAGAGCAGGTTCTTCTCCCTTCACCAACTCACTTAGCTTTGCCCACACTGGCTCCCTCTCTGCTCTGGGCAAGCACTTGAGGTCCTTAAATCATGGATCTAGAGCAATCGCCACCTTTGATGAATAAAAAATAATAATTATTGATTGATGAAAATTTCACTTTCCAAATCCAACCTCCATATTTCTTCATGACTCATTCATATATTCATAGACTGTTAAGCCAGTAGATCGGTCAAACAATGCAGTTATCTTCTGGTCAGTCTGACATACCTTAAGCCATTCCAGGTTTATATTCTCCCTCCGCTGGTTGAGGTCATTGGTGAAGGCAGCCTTGAATCGCACAATATAGGCAGGATCATCATCTGAGATCTTCATCGCGTGCTGGAGGTGGCACAGGGCAGGTAGAACCACAGAGCAGGATACATACTTTTCCCCACCAAGGAGCTCAGTGATGTACCTACACAGACACACACACACACACACACACACAGAGAGACAGGCAAACAGACAGACAGACACACACACACACACACACACACACACAACAGACAGACAGACAGACAGACAAACACACACACACACACAACACAACACACCAACAGACAGACAGACAGACAGACAGACAGATAGATAGATAGACAGACAAATAAATAATTAATGACTGATTCATTTAACTCAAATTACACATTTTTAAAGTTCTTAATCACATTACATTTAAGGGCACGTGTTTCTTAAATACAAAGTGACATTTAAAAGAACTTGTATGCCAATTCATGAACACGCTATCTTTGTAGACCATACCTGCATGGCTCCAGCAGTTTCTCTAGCTTTGCCAACTTCTCATATTCAGCATTTGTTGGGAGGGCCAGATTGTGCTTCTGCTGAGAAAGCATTGTGTGCAGTGCGTCTCTGTTGCGCCTCACGCGCTTGATCATCTCAAGGGTGGAATTCCACCGTGTTGGAACATCTTGCACGAGTGGCTCCTGAACTTGTCCAAGGGAGGCTTGCTGGACATTCAGCTCGTCTGAGTTGGCCGGACTGTGTTTGAAATGTCCGACCACTTTACGGCACTTGGCCAGTGCACCATCAAAACCACCTTCCCGAAGTGACATTACAATAGCTCTCTGTACAACATGCGCAACACAGGGCAAATGCTCGAATGGCAGTATCCTCCCTGCTGCCACCATATTAGGAGCGCTGTCTGTTCCAATAGTGCTAATTTTGTCAGCTATCCCCCACTGATTAGCGACGTCGAGAAACTGCCTGGCACACGCTTCTGCAAAGTGACGCTCCTCTGTTTTCATCACACCTAACGGACAGACAAAGTAGATCAGAATAAGTTCACTACTAGTAGTAAACAACTAGCAATCATCAAGAAGCAAACATAATGTGGTGGTAATTTGTGGTGTTGTGGTAATTAATAGACTAAGTAAGTAAATTAAATTATGTAATTTAAAATTACATAACGTAGCCTACCTAAAGCGAAGGAGTGAATTTCCCAGCTGGCATCGATGAGGTGTACAGTAACGCCGAGGTAGTTATCGTTGTTGACAGATGTCCAATGGTACCCAGTCAGTGCTACACACCTCGCCTCTACCATCTTCTCATCTTTTGCGGCTTTCTCTGCAGCGTGCTGGTCATGTATTCTCCTCATGATAGTTCGCCTCGCAGGTAGTTTGTAAGATGGGTCACCTGTGGCCGCCTGGAGAACAAGCTCGAGCCCATCATCTTCAACCACGCTGATGGGCCGGCAGCTGGTGGCAATCCACTGAGCGAGGAGATTAGTTAGCTTGGCTGATAGAGCTGTGCTGACGGGCTTGCCTCGGTTGCACTCAAACATAGTAGGCTAGTTTGACGATGACTTTTCTCCTGCACTACATCAGTGCTTGGCCCGGCATCTTCCGCATTAGCTAAGGGATGCTTTGCGTTTAGGTGGTACTTGAGACTGGAAGAACTCCTACAGTAAACCAATTCCGCATTGCACAAGGTGCAAACAACCTTAGTCTTGTCGAGGTTTCCATTGGGAAGCTTCTTAAAAAAAAAATGTCCCTGAAGCAAACCCGGCGGCTTCATAGCTGCATCCATGTTAGCACGTCACGTTTGATGTGGTAATTTCACAGTAACGTTAGGCATACAGGTTCGAAGACTCGTTCTCGCCCCCTACAGTGCAATTCGGCTAGGTATACATCCGCGCTAAAATATCAAGGTGAAAGTCATCATAGCTTGCATAGTATAGACCCAGCTCCCAACCCAACTTTGAGAATAGATTAACGGCGACATTTCTTTTATCGCCCGATAAGAGTCTCACGTTAACGCCAATAACGGCCCACCATTAATATATATTAAGACTTTTCCAGAAAAGTACAATCCGAATGTTCAAGTTTGTGCAGCACATTTCACCGACGATTGCTTCACGAACGTGGAAGAGAGATTAAGACCGGCTATGCGCAAAATATGATCATGAACCCCATATTTAGAGTGTCCATGTTTGGAGAATGTTTCTGAGACTCTTTGCTCAGCTACCTCAGTAGATACTATCACTAATTCTTTATTATAAGTTGGCCTGACTGAGACATTTACATTTGGCAGATGGTTTTATCCAAGCAACTTACATTGCATCCCTGGGATGGAACCCATGTCCTAGGCGTTACTAGTGCCATCCTCTAACCACTGAGCTACAGCTTCCCATCAAGAAAAGAGGCCACAGAGTTCTGTATTCATTTTCAATGAGTTTTCATTTGTGGGTTCTGCTCTTTTTTGTAGGTTCTTAGCAACATAGAGAGAGCACAGAGCATGCAACAAATGTCATTCCAAAATCGTTTGTGCGAGTATGTTCAGTTCAGGCTGTTGATGATGTTCTGCTTTCTCGGGACCCCAATAAAGGAAGGACAGGAGACACATTTACAAGTCTGCACCAAGGCCCATTTACTGTGGCCAGAATTTCTTCCAAAAGGGTGGCTACTATTGCAAAGGTGTCAATGTGTCAATGCTAAGGACATACTATAGATTGAAAAGTAAGTGTTTGAGAAAACACTTTTACTCTGTATATAATAGTTTGCAATTAGATTAGAAAATATTGGTTATGTGTGTATAATTCCTGTTGTTACTAATATATATCATATATTGTGTTTCATCAGAGGGACCCACTGAGAGGATGTTTCTCCAGGACCACAGTTACTCAATGTTTGAGTGGCAGATAGATCATCCATATGCTTGTTCATGTGCAGAGTGGAAGAAGGACTTGAGCCCTATTCAAGATCAACAGGTAGCATTCTCTCTAATTAGCAACCCTTTACATATTTAAATCCATTAACCATTAATTAATCATGCCAACTAGCATTCTTTATTTTCAGTTGAAGTGCGTGTTGGATGAAAATCGTCCTTCAGGAGAACTGATTGTGAAGCAGGGCAAAATTTGCCCCACATGACAAGACTTCTGGAGCCTGGGTTTGAGACAGTTTATGGAATCTAACGTGCGTATGTTTAGTGTCTTACTTTATTGCACACAAAAAAATCTTAAATAATGCATAATGTTTAACAGGGCAACTTTCATAAGTATGCAACAGTTCTGCCTTTAATTTCAGATCGGAAATGCTTGCCTCAAGATTGTAGAAGACGCTGCATGGCAACATGTACTTTTATGGCCCGGTTTCAAGGACAAGGCTTAGTTTATACCCGATGGTGGTCAAAACAATTGCAGTCTATCTGTCATTCCGGTTTTCTTCCCACCTCTGCCTCGTTTTCGATTTCAACATGGCAGCGGAGTGAAATCAGTCTATTGTGTTGACATACTGTATTAAGCAGTTGCATGCATGCTGAATATGTTCTTACATACATGCATTCACATATACATACATGAATACAAACTTGTGTCTTTACTTTACCGGGTGAAGCAGCCAGCCATTGTCAGAGACCTACATTCAGCATGGCACTGAGTACAAAATCACAGAGACTTATTCCGTGGAGAGGTGACAGAGCCTGTATTTTTGCACATGCACAGGGACGATCAACAAATTATCCCCAGAAAGGTCCTGAATGGTCAATTGGTCAAGGCGAAGGATGACTTTTTGGTTTGTATTGCAGTATCAAAAAGACATGGATTTTTGGTCACACTTTATTTTACAGTGCCCGTGTTACAGTGTAATTATACATTTAAGTACTGAGTAATAATAATTAACTACATGTACTTACTATAGGGTTAGGGTTTGGATTGGGGTGTGGTGTGGTGTGGTTTAGGTGTAGTTACATGTAATTTTGCATAATGTATAGTAAATACTATTGTTACTACATGTAACATGTGTAACAAGGGCACCATAAAATAAAGTGTTACCGGAATTTTTTTTTGCATACTGTTTTGATAAACAAGGCCTAAAGGTCAATGCCATGTTCCTCAATCAGCAATTTAAGTAGATAAATAGATGAGTGAGTGAGGACGAAATTTTTATGCTCTTGCAAACTTGTGATTTACAAATGAATGTAAGAATATGTATTCATTACTTCTACTAACACAGGTGTGAGATTGTTAGCACCTTTCTAGGAGTGTTCCACTTATTTATCCTTTCGAATGTCCTTTTGAAATTCTTCTAGAATGATTGATATCTTGTGTTACTGAGAAGGGAAGATGTGCACGGCCTTGGAGCTGTGGATAAGACTGAAACATAGCATGGTAAAATGTAAAATAAGACTTGATTGGGGGGAGTAAAGAGCAATAGGGGTATAAAAGTGGTATGCAGATAACAGAGAGTGTTCCGCTCTCCGCAGAATGATGATTGTCACTCTGTTTTGAATTGATCCTGCTTGCAAGCAAATCAATATTTTCAAAGACAAATCATGGTCTCATCTCTAAGAAAAATGTCCAAAACAGTGAGTAGGTGAGCGACTGAGGGAGTCAGGTATGGAAGGAGGTAGTGAGTGAATGAATGACTAAAGAAAAGAAAGAACAAATGTATAAATAAATAAATTTAATGAATTCAGAATATCTGTGTGTTTCTTAAATACAGACATTTGTTAAAGAATGCCAAAATATGTAGAGCATAACATAAATAAAACACTAAAACATGTGACAGATTGTATCTGCTCAGTATTACCATCAGGCCCTAGGAAGCAAAGTCATTTCCTCATTATCTTCAGCTGTCATGTTCCCGTGAAAATGAAGCATTGTGTCCGTCAGCAGATGTCGCTGTTTTAATGGCATAACTTAAGCATAAAACCTAACTGTTTGCAAATAAACAATACATTTTATATTTTGAAACACATGAAGTGTTTATTTTTGTAACATTAAAATGTTTGGTTTTTAAACAAAATGTCAATGGCCAAATATTTACATTTATTCATTTGGCAGACGCTTTTATCCAAAGTGACTTACAAGTAGGAGAGCATATAAACATTTTGTCAACACGCTAAACAGTACCGTTAGTTTACAAGGCCATGTTACTAGGAGGATTAAAGCTGGAGTAAGCAAAGGAGAGAATGAACAACAACAAACATTTTTTAGACAGACAGACAGTCTGGACAGTGTTGGTTAGTCAAACCAATGTGTCCCCAAAAGACCTAGACAGGTACATGCTTACCTGCAGGACATTGATTTTCATGTGCAGATATTGCCTGATGTAACCACATGTGACAGATTGTATCTGTTTAGGATTACTTTAGGAAGCAACGTAATTTCCTCACCAAGGTGCGAAGCTTACTGGATCGACAGTCAGCATCAGTCAAAGTGGATTACCAACAGCTACGGCAGTCCCAAATTAAGGAGTTTTCAGAACCTGAGTCAGAACAGGGATTGGTCACTGCTATGGATCTCAAACAAGGTCGACACGAGACTTCCCAGGCCTACTACAACCGACTGGTTGAGGACTTCTACTTCATAACTCTTTTCCTCTGTGAACTGCATTCCAGTGTGAGTCACCACCTAGGCGTTATGGCCTGTCATCGCACAATGACCACCAGACAGCTGAGCTGCTTAGCCCACAAAGGCCTATGTAAAGCAAAAGACTACCCCCATAAGACTGCGAAAAACCTAGTTATCCTAGCCTGACTACGTCAGACTTCGTACTTCCGCTCAATTTCAGTTCGCTTCTGTACTCAGTTTGATATAGCAACCCATCTCCCAGTTTTTCTCCGGCTCCATACCGTCCAACCAGCGAACAGAGGGCAGGCTGAGAGCCGTGACGTAGACGCTAAGCGCCGAATTTAAGATTGTAGTTGGGGAACTCTAAAACTACAGCGGACATGGAGATTCGCTCTGTTGTGGAGAATATTCCCGGCATTTGCCAACTGAAGCCCGAACAAGAAGAGTGTTTGGTTCACATTTTGAATGGAGGTGATGTTGTGGCCCTACTCCCCACAGGTTTTGAGAAAAGTTTAATTTATCAACTGTTAGCGATCGTCAGCGAGAAACTGGGGAGGCCAAAGTCCGGCAATGTGATAATTGTGATTTAACCCATCTCGGTGACACTGCTCCGTGATGGCAAGTCCATGGCCTTCGTCTGCTGTTTTAGGGTCCCTGGAGTTTTACAGGGTGTATCTCGGTTTCTTTTGTCTGTCGAGCTCGAACTGGCACCCTTTTGACAGGTCAGTGTCTCCTTTCTTTTCCAGTCCTTAAATATTGCCATATCATGCTGTAATCTTGCAATTAAGTTGCAGCATTTCCGACAGATTCGAAATGAACGAAGAGCTGTGTTTAACAGAACTAATCCTAACTTTGACATTTGGCTGCAAATATTTTCTTGTTTGTCTCTACTGTCAAATATTAGTTTAGATGGACTAATTGTTACGTGGATGTGTAGATTTACTTCACATAATCTGCAAAAGTCGTTCACAGCCATCTTCACTTCGGTGTTTCCCTCGATGGTTTTGTTTTCGCCGCATGTGTTTAAAGTGGAAGATCGTGGCGGCTGAACCGGCGCATAACATACGTCATAACCAAACGTTATGTGAATGGCTTACGGGTACACCAATGATTTTATACTTCAGACAAGCGCCCCCACGAGAATGTAAATGCTTGTCAATTATGCCCTTCCAGACTCTTTCTACGAAGCAAAGTGAAGTAGCAGAGTTTGGTGTCACCAAGCTACAGATATCCTCCCTTTGTCGGAACTTCATCCAGAACTCACTCTGGAGGGCTCACAACAGCACAACACAGCCAGGTCCTTCAACCATGAGCCAAGAGACTTCAGAGCCAGGCCCATCTTCTACAACCGTGATGGCACTTGTCCCAAGCCATGGAGCAGACAGCGCTCATCTGACAACTCAAAAAGGTAACGCACCATGGGAACAAAGTCGGAGACCTAGAAGTGACCGAAACACAATGGCGGGCGCCCAAACTAGCCCAAACAGCCAGCGGAATAACTCACCCCGACACACCATGGACAACAAAGAGCAAAACAGTGCCACATCTGAATCAGCAGGGATCTTGAGGATACTAAAGGAATTAATCCATAAGAGGCCCAGTGAGCGGCACAGAAAGGATAAATCAGACTCATTATGACTGCGAGTGGTACCCAAAACCAGCGTCCACCCACAAATACCATCACCTGACAACTACACCCAGATCTCTGCCAAGCACCCCCATGATCACCGAGCCAGCCATCATAACACCATAAGACCACGGTACCCAGCCTGCACCTCAACCCATAGCTGACAACCCAGCACGGACTGAGGCACCTCAGCCCTCCACCGATCAGAACTCTAAGGTACCAGAAAGTGCTTTGTTAGTTGTCTGGCCCCCCTGTGTTAGTTGTCTGCCCACCCCCCTGAACAAAAGGAAACCCAACCCTCGCTGCCCCGCTGAGGCGAAACCTTGTGCCCAGGACATCTACACGCACGCAGAGATTATAGGAGATCGGTGGCTAGTCAACACGTACAGCCACCCTGACCTATGATCAACATGACACCACCACCCGCACCACTCTTCCCAACCTAAACCTGCGGGTCCAAGTTTCAAAAGATGCAATCCTCCATATAGATGACGTGGTCCTGTACCATCTCCTAAATCTCTCTAATGCAGCCACAATAAACTGTCAAAACAGTTTAAGACAAAAGCTTACATCCCCCTAG
Source organism: Triplophysa siluroides (assembly GCA_006030095.1). Taxonomy (NCBI): domain Eukaryota; kingdom Metazoa; phylum Chordata; class Actinopteri; order Cypriniformes; family Nemacheilidae; genus Triplophysa; species Triplophysa siluroides. Next base: position 1,177,246 of record VCII01000613.1, on the reverse strand, counting down.
CAGAATCTGGAAAATGCTGAAATTGTGATATTTTGAAAATTAAGGTTTATTTTTTATTTAGTCCTGCCCTGAACAAGTTATTTTATGAAAGAAATGTAAACATAATGTTCACATTAAAGACTAATAACAGAATTTCAAAAAAATAGCCCAGGTCAAAAGTTTACATCACCCTGATTATTAATACTGCATGATGTTACCTGAACAATCAATGACAGTTTTTATGTTTTGTCATAGTTGTCTAGGGGTTTTCTTGTCTGTCATTAAACTGTCCACTGATCTTCAGAAAAATTACTCTGGTCTTTTAGAATCTTAGCTTTTTCAGCATTTCTGTATATTTGACCCATGTCTAGCTACTGCTAGACAGAAATAGTATGATGTTGAAATTCATCTTTTTACAGTGAGGAAAATCAAGAGACTCACACACAACTAATACAATAGTTAGAAACATTCCTTGATACTTATGAAGTCAACATGATTCATTTAAAGTCAAGTGGGTGTAAACATCTGAATTTTTTTTTTTGCGTGTAAGTGTCACGATTTGACTCTGAAATGATTTGGTAAATACCTATTATTTGTACTTTAATAAAAACATTTTTTTTTAGAGCACCTCATCCCTCTCCTACCCTAAAGCTAAAACTTCCACTTCCCAAACACATAAACACGCGACAAGGAAATGGAAGTCGGACATGGGTATTTATTGCAAACACTGACCGAAAACAGTATAAAAGCATTACAAACAGGTCGCGTTGCGTTTCGAGTCTTCTTAAGCTGTACGATATTGTTCTGTGAGCACAGCAGGTTTTAATGCATACTTTTAGGCTGCTCTATAGACTCTGCCTTTTTCTTTGGTCTTTGGCGAAGCCCACATTGATGCAGACTTCACTGAAGTTACCTACCCAGGAATCCTTGTGAACACCCAATCACAGATTGGATGGGATGAGTGTCGTAGAAATACATTTAAAAATGTATCCGTCATGTTTACGTATATGTTTTGATAAAATTCTAAATTAATTAATAATTAGTTTCTTATTCACATTATTGCTTATTTTTTTTCTATCAAGCCAGCTATTCAAGAATAAAAATGTTTAAAGAAGTGCATTTTCTTACTTATGGTAATACATTTACATTTAGCCATGTAGCAGACGCTTTTATCCAAAGCGACTTATAGAGAGTTCAGGGAGCAATAAGCAATATGTCATACAGGAGCAATAATACAATAGGTGCTAAAACAAAGTTACTAGCTTCAGCAAAAGCAAGACCACTACCTGTTGAGAGAAAGAGAGAGGGTTAGTTTTTTGCTCATTTGTCTGTCAAGTATTCACAGAAGAGATGGGTTTTAAGTAGTTTTTTTAATGTTGTGAGAGATGTGTTTTCCACCAGAAAGGAGTTGTGAAGGAGAATGAGCGGGAAATCGATTTCTGCCCTTATGAGAAGGCAATACAAGACGCTGCTCGTTTGCTGAACGCAGGGTTCTTGATGGGGTGTAGGAGTAATAGAGGGTGTGAAAGTATGCCGGTGCAGATCCAGTGATAGTCTTGTAGACAAGCATTAGTGACTTGAATCTGATACAGGCTTCAACCGATAGCCATTGGAGAGAGATGAAAAGGGGTGTCACATGAGCCCTTTTGGACTGTTGGAAGACGAGGCGTGCTGCTGCGTTCTGAACCAGCTGGAGTGGTTTGATAGCCTTTGCAGGAAGCCCAGCAAGGAGAGCATTGCAGTAGTCAAACCTTGAGATTACCAGGGCCTGGACAAGGAGTTGTGCCGCATGCTGAGTGAGATACGGTCTAACCTTTCTAATGTTGAATAAGGCATTTTGGCATGACTGCGTTGTCTTTGCAATGTGATCATTAAAGGACAGCTGTTCATCAAATATGACTCCGAGGTTCCTGGCAGTTTTGGCAGGATTGATTGTGATAATGGCAAGTTAGATGGTGAGATCGTGTTGCACCGTGGGGTGTGCTGGAAACACGAGTAGTTCTGTCTTGGCAGGGTTCAGCTGGAGGTGATGCTTTTTCATCCAAAACTGAGATGTCTCCTAGGCAGGCTGTAATGCGAGCTGCTACAGTGGTATCGTCTGGGTGAAACAAGATGTAGATCTGTTTGTCGTCAGCATAACAGTGATACGAGAAGACTTGTGCCCGTATGATGGGTCCCAAGGATGTTGTGTAGATGAAAAAAAGCAGCGGTCCAAGCACCGATCCCTGAGGGACCCCAGTGATCATGTGGTGAGCAGTGGACTGTGAGCCCCTCCATGACACCCTGAAGGATCTGCCGGAGAGGTAGGATTTGAACCAGCGGAGAGGAGTGCCGGAGATTCCTGGAGATGACAGGGTTGCTAGCAGTATCTGGTGATTGACAGTGACAAACTGTGCAGATAGGTCTAGCAGAATGAGGACCGAGGATTTAGATTCCGCCTTGGCTAGCTTCCGTGACCGATAGCAGTGCAGTAGCAGTGCAGTCTTAGTGGAGTGGTTTGTATTGAAGCCAAGACTGCTTGTCATCCAGTAGTATATTCTGGGATAGGTAGGAAGACACCTGGTTGAAAACTGCCCTTTCACGTGTTTTTGCAATAAATGGGAGGTGAGAGACGGGTTTGAACTGTCGGTAGTAGAGGGGTCCAATGTGGGTTTCTTAAGTAGGGGCGTGTCCTGGGCCTGTTTGAATGTGGATGGAAAAGTGCCGGTGAGCAGGGAGGTGTTGATGATGTGTGTGAGTGCAGCTGTGAGTGTGCTGGATATGGCCTGAAAGAGATGGGAGGGGATTGTGTCAAGGGGACAGGTGGTGGGGTGGCTGGAGAGGCTTCAGCGTCAGTCAGTGGGGCGAAAGAGGAGAGTTCAATGTTTGAAGTGAGGGTAGTGTGTACTGAGGTCTGAGGTGCTGAGAATAGTTTGGTGATTGATGATGTTTTCTCAGTGAAAAATACAGCGAGGTCCTCTACAGTCAAAGATGAAGTGGGTGGGGGAGGAGGGGGGCAAAGAAGAGAGTCAAATGTCTTGAAAATCTGCAGAGTTTTAGGTGCATTGCTCACCTTGGTCGGATAGAAAGACGTTTTAGCTGTGGTAACACTAGCAGAGAAAGAGGAGAGTACTGACTGGTAGTCCCTTAGGAAATATCGCAAGACCAAGAATCCTGCTGACCTTTCATCAGCCCTGAGTGTACTCCGTTGTTCACAGAGGATGTCAGACAGCCAAGGGCAGGAGGGGGTGGCGCGAGTTGGTCTGGAGGACAAAGGACAAATTTAATCTAGACAGGATTTAAGTGTTGAGCATAAGGTGTCGGTGGCAGTGTCAACATCTGGAAATGCACAGTTGGAGGGAAGAGAGGATGTAATTTTAGCAGAGAGGGTGCTAGGGGAGAGATAGCGAAGGTTCCGTCTAAAATAAACGAATGGTGGTGTAGTGCAGTGGCAGTGCTGGGGGGAGCTTGCTGGGGCCATATCCCCGTCAGAAAACTGCTTAGCCCCGGAAAGGCACCCCCAAGGATTTCCTAATATATTTTACAGAGTGTCTATTTACACTGATCGAAAATAGCCCGTCTTCTAAGCAGAGGCTATTCACCAGTTGCTGATTGGATTAAGATATAAAATTACGCTGGTCAGCTGATGTCGTCTGTGGGGTAGAGCGTAAAGCGAATGGTTATTTTTTCTGATCGTCGCAGGTTCCAATTGCATCCTGAATACTTTTTCCCATCACATATCAGATCATAAAACCATTTATTCTAAATAAAATTTAAAGATTGAAAAGTGGCTAACGAGAGTGTTTAATAATGAAGTTGAGGGGTAAGTTTTAGGTGAACAACTGGCAATGTAACTAAAAAGACCTGACGGCATATTGTCCCTCCCACCAATATTTCTTAAATATAATTTTATTGTTTTTAATATCAGCAGGGCAGTGTTGGCTTGCTCACCGGGAGACTGCATCTATTTATCTATTTATTAATTTATTAATTTATTAGATATTATCTATTAGAATGATCTTGCTTGTTCTATAAACACTATGCACTGTGCTGTGTTTTACCTCTGTGTTTTCTTATTTTGCTTCTGTAAAGCTGCTTTGGAACAATGCACATTGTGAAAAGCGCTATATAAATAAACTTGAATTGAATTGAATTAATATAATTGCAAACAATCTGATATCATCCGAAATCAATGTTGTACATGGCATCTGTTATCAAGACTGATTCTGTGAGTTGGTGGTTGGCTGCCCAGATTAACTTTTCCAGTACTTTAGTGTAAGAAAAAGTGACTTTCAGATAGCAGCGAACTCAACGCATTTACCTGCAAGAGAAGCTCTCCATCTTACAGCAAAGAGAAGAGAAGAGCAGCTTAAGAGCAGGTAAAGCAGATTTTTATGCCTGCCGTGGCAAATCAGATGTTGTGTTTTTATACGTGAAGTGCGTATAAACCACACAGGTGCTATCCGAGTTTACATTATAGTTACAGAATTGTAAAACTACAACAGAATAAGCTATATGGATGTAGCCAGGTGGCCGCCTAGTGGTAGCGACTACGCCACCCCAAATGAATGGGGAAATAACTTAAGGAAAACACATGTCCAATCCACTCGAGAGACTAGGCAAGAGGCGCGAGTTCTAGTACAAATCAGTGTTCGTTTATTACAATAAATACAGACTTTGGCCAAATGTCAATTAAAAATCACAATAAATAGAAATGAATGCAGGAAAGCCAAACTACAAAAGTATCAACAAAGGAGCTGAGGTGTTCCGTAAAGAGAGTGGGCTAACACACAACCTAGTTGTGTAGAGAATCACCACACCCCTCAGAATCACATTCAAAGGCACAGCAAATAACAGCAATAGTGACATAGCAACCTTCAATACGATAGCATCACTTGGTGCAATAAGGAGTCAGCCCGCCTCAGGACACTCAGCTCCTGCAACAAAAAACAAAAGAACCACATTAAATCAAAGGAAACAAAACAACAACAAAAAAACTTTCAAGAGAATCAAAGAAAAGAGGTTAACAAAGAAACAGACCAATCCCACGGTCACCACCCAGAGGTCACGATATCACCACCTGACCGGTTCAGTCCTTTAGCTTCGTACTCACAACTACCATAAAGGCACGGCAGTGAAAAGCAGGACGCCCACACTTATGGCGATGGCCTAAATAAAGAGAAACAAAATACAAAGAAACCCAAAGTAACAAAAGAAGTCTAAATTAACTTGGCTTTCCACTATGAAAAATAGTTCAGGGACAGTTACTAGGCAGAAAGCGCCACGCACACCATTCCCTTCCAAAGCAACACAAAGCAGCACCGTTCCCTCCAAAGCAAGAGTTCTCCCTCCAAAGCAGCAATTCTGCCCCCTCCAAAGCAGCAGCGTGGTCCAGGAACAGGTAATAGAAAACAGGAAGGCGTCACGACAACAAACCTCCCCACCTATTCTCAGGAGCAAGAGAGGAATCAGAGTTACGAACTTACGCTGTGCCGACAAGACAATACCTCTCTAAAGACGGTTTACATACCTAATGATCCGATGAAGTATTGCGCGATGACACATTACACTCGTACGAGAGAAATTAACTTTAGTTGATAAATGCCCCAAATAACAAACAATGGGACAACAAGTGCGCTGCTTAAACTGATCAACGTATGACAACAAAGTAGCGCGAGAGTATTTAGAAAGCACCGCTTTCTCTTTCCGGCGTGATGACCTCAAGTATGTCCCAAAATGCACTCCCATGTACCCTTGATTTTTGTTTCATATTATATGTCTATTGTACTGATTTTAATGCAAAAAGTAGGTAATCTTATCAAATTCACTTAATCCGTGATAAAGAAATGAATATGCTGTGGTCTGCTGTAGGTTCAGCTCCCTACGGGAAGCACGAAGTGTCCGACCTGACGGCCGTCGTAGCTGTATCTTCCAGTTACGCATTGTGTTTTATATTGTAATATACAAACTTAAGTTTTGGGGCGGGTTACATGCTCAAATACGACTAATTTGTTCGTACAAAATAACAGAAAAATTAACAACACCCTATCATATTATATTGGGGTGTAATCATTTTGAATTTAATCAGACAGATTAAATTCCAAATTATAACACCCCAATATAATATATGGTGTTGTTAATGTTTCTGTGGTCGGAAATTGTGATAACGGGTTGCAATATGTATCTGATGGTACATGTTTTGTGGTGCTGCAAAAGTTTACAGAGTGTGGTGAGACCTCATAGGTTTACAGAGTCCTATGAGACCAGGTTGAATAAACCTTAATCTATATGTTTTATTATATATATATATATATATATATCAGGGTACATCCAGAAACAACTCAATGTATTTAAAACTTCGTATACGTGTTAATAATTCAATTTAAGACTCAATTAAATAACATTTACATTAATTTATAAATTTTCCAAAATCACTTATAAGGATATGTATAACAGTAACAAAATGTTTACAAGCTTTTCACAGATTTTGCAATTATCATTTTCAATGGTTTAATCAACAAATGTAACTTCTGCAACGTCTGTCAATGTTGCACAATGAAAATGTGCAGACTGATGAAATGATTTTTTCCATTTTATTATACATGCAAAGCATTTATAAACTTATTTTAATCTTTATGGCTTTAACCTTCATCAGCATAGTATAAAAACAAGCCTATGTTTTTCCATTCCAGTCTTTATCATCATGATTATATGACAATGATATTTGCTTGATGCCGTAAAGGGCACTCCAGTTTAAGAAAACCCTTGATCGGCGAACATGTCTCAGAGAAAGCCATCTTCTCCAGAAATATAGGAGAAGCCATTGAAAGCATTGGAGCTGCTGGCAGCGAGGCTTGCCGTAGTTTCTGGGGTGCGACCCACAGAGTTGGGCACCATCTCTCTGGTGAACTCTGGGTCAATATGCTGAAGGTCTGAAGGGCCTCTCTGAGGAAACATGTAAAAAGGCTTATTAGACAACTTGCCATTATAGTGCCAAATAAAATATGGAAATCAGGAATCATTATTAACAAAGCAAAGGTGTTAATAAAGGAGTTACTTATAATATTTTTTTTACCACAGAACGAAACAAAACTTGGTTTTACCACATTGGGGTTATATGGAGGAGTGATTCGCTTGTGATAGAGGTCGTCCCAGTTTATGGGGGCAAAGAACACATGATTCTTAATCTCCAGCTGCAAAGTTACAACAGATATTATGTTAACAATGCAACTTGGCCTAAAACATTTTAAACCTAAGAAGAGCTGGCCGAATAGTACATTGTCATAATACCATCTTAATTTATATGAAGATTTTATCAAAGATATTGTAAATGGTGATAAAAAAAAAATACTTTTTAGCAGCACCAAATCTTCACTCACAAAATCAGCAATAGCTCCTATTCGTCTGCGCTGATCTTTCTGCAAGAGTCCGTAGAGCAGATGGCACACAGCCTCAGACTTTCCAGGTGGCAGGTAAAGGGGTTTATGCAAGATTCCATCATACATCTCAGATATATCTCGACTGTAAAATGGAGGCTGTTAGAGATTCAGAAAAAGCTAAAAATATTTGTTTCATTCCACCAAATGTTTAAAGTGCTGTACACAAAAATGCTTGAGTGAATTAGCAGACATACTAAGCTATACAGCATCTCGTAGAGCACTGCTCCAAGGCACCACCAGTCCACTGTTCGGTCATATGGCTCCTTTCGTAGGACCTCTGGAGCTAGATACTAAGAGTGAAAGAACATAATATCACATTAGGTGATGTTAGATGAAAGAGTTAAACCTTGTTTTGCATCTACACTTCTACCTCAGGAGTTCCACAAAAGGTTGTGGTGGTTTCTTCTGGTTCTATCCCTTCTTTACACAGGCCAAAATCTGTTAACACTACATGGCCCTGATTTATGAGAAAAACAAAATCAAGACAGTATAGCATACTGAAATGCATTTGAAAACTGTTAGAAATGCATGTCCAAATAAATGTTTTACCTGGCAATCTAGGAGTATGTTTTCTGGCTTGAGATCTCTGGATAGGACATTTTTTCAATATTTAGGCAAACGGTAAATGTGACCATAACATGATAAACAGAAAGTCTCCCAGTTATTCACCTGTAAACTATGTTGAGAGAGTGGAGGTAGCCAATGGCACTGGCCACTTCCGCCGCATAGAAGCGTGCCCGTGGTTCGGAGAAACACCGCTCTCGTTGAAGGTGGTAAAACAGCTGGAAAGTGAAAAACGGAAAACCATTTAGACCAGCTACTGACAGATACGATCTGTTATTAAGATTTTTTGAGAGCTAATGTGAGCCTACTTGATTTGGAAAAGTTCAAGTAGGACCGAAGAAAGAAGATTTTGTGCTCCTCCAAAAGTTTAGCTCTGACATTTATATTGGCATACCTCAGTTGATTATTTAAAGTAGAACATACAATTTTATAAAAAATCCCAAACAATATTGCTGACTTTATAGCAAGCATTTGGTAAAATCTCATGAAATATTACTTAAAATAGAGGTTATTTCAAACACTGATGCTTGTGTGTGACTGACTGTTGGATACATAAATCATGATGTTTCTTAGCACCATCTCATAATACCTCTCCTCCATTTACATAATCCAGGACAAAATAGAGCTTCTCTGTGGTCTGAAAGGAGTAGTGTAAGCCAACCAGGAAAGGATGTTTCAGGCTCTTGAGTAGCACATTCCTCTCTGCCATAATGTTTTTTTGCTGTTGAACACAAAGCATCATTATGATAGGTACACACCGGTAAATATACCATCCACATCATAGCATTAGACAAATTATAATGCTATACCGTACGCTTGAAACAAATTAACGAAAGAGGTTAATTTTCATCAATAATACTAATTTTATTTCAACATGAAACCATTTGATCTTACTGGCTGCATTTCCAACCAAACTTTAGCTTAAATTTGATGAGTTTAAAAAAGAAATCACAATTACACATTACAAATTTATAAATAACGTTGCAAGGGGTTATATAAATCATGTGAACATGTATTGCAAGTGGTCACAGTTGCTCAGAAAAGTCAGAGCGGAAACAGCTGCATATTTTAAAGCATTGTGACATTCATTTAAATCAAATTAAAAGAGATGGAAATGTTAACACTTCCACTTGAATATCCAGAGAATGAAACGGATATGCTAACTTTATTGTACTGTCACAGTGCAAAGGACAGGGTTAGATAATATTATGTTTAAGATTATGCTTATTTTATGGCACACTCTGTTAGCAGTTGAGGAGACTTGTAGGGGTGAGCGGGGCAAAACCTACTGCAGGGTTAATTGTAACATGGCAGTTTCGCAGGGTGGAGCGATTTATGCATTCTGTATTTTTTCTCTTACTGTCCGACAACAGTGAATTTGTGAAAAGATTGAATGTGTTTTCATAGAGATACTGGACAAATAGTGTTTTGGTGTCAAGACCGTACATTTCAATATCATAAATACATTTTTTAATATAGTGTGTAAATCACCAAACACAAACTTGTGTTACTTTTTGCCTGAAATATAGCATCATTTTAATACATGCGAGGCAATCCTAGCAGCTATTATCTAGGCTTTAAACATTTGAACACAGTGGGGTTAGCTATAACACAGTGTTGCAACTAACCCTTCAAATGTATAATGACAATGAAATCACAATTCCATTTTTCTAAATGATATACGTTACCCTGGACAACAAAAGCAGTCTTATGGGTATTTTTTTTTATTGAGATTTTTACATCATCTGAATAATTAAGCTTTCCATTGACGTACAGTTTGTTAGGATAGGACAAACTAAGACCAATATATGATTATTTATTTATTTATTTTATATATTTATTTATAACTCTGGAATCTGAGGGTGCAAAATCTTAGCATATAGCATTTTACAAAAAATAAATAAAGTTTTAATATATTTATGGTAGGAAATTTACAAAATATCTTCAAGGAAAATTATCTTTACATAATATCCTAATGAAAAATAATATATATGGGTCAAAGAATGTTTTGTTGGCTATTGCCACAAACATTCCTGTGTTACTTAAGACTGATTTTGTGATCCAGGGTCCATTATAATTTTTTTGGTCATAACTTTTTAGCTTTCCCTCTGATCTATACTGTACATGTTTATCCATTATAGATGAAAGATAGATGGATATGTGCATTTGTATAGACGTATGCACAAACAGTAACCATCATCAGTATATACCTACAATTTATACCCTGTCTGTTAAAACTGACCTCACCCAGGCATGGGTATGTTTTTGTTAGTTTTTAATGTCTGTAATGTTCGGTTTAACTGAGAACAACAGGCAGTGTTTATTCGTAGCAGATATGTTTACGTTGCTTGTGTAATAATCTGATTAATCTAACTCAAATATCTATAAAGTGAATAACCAAACAGTGTTCAGTTGTGCCCCACCTTCTGTCTAAAACTAATCTCTCAAGGGTTGGTTATATGAAATACAAATAAATACCAACCTCTTTCTTCTTCAAAATAACCTTTTTTTGCAAAACTTTCACAGCATAGAATTTTCCATCTGCTTTGATTTTTGCCAAGAGTACCTGCAATTGAAAAAGCATTTTTAGCCTAAATAATAGCATTTTGTTTTCTGCAGGTCGGTTTTATAAATAACTAAAAAAAAAAAAGCTTTTCAGACCTGCTGAAATTGTTGTGGTCAAGGTAACCTTAGTACACCTTCTGAAGTGTTAATAATTTGTAAAGTCATATGGTACATTTTTAATCTGATAGTGGCATTAAGCGTGCCTCACCTTCCCAAATGTTCCTTTTCCAATCACTGCAAGAAAGTCAAAGTCAGTAGGTTTGGCACTGAAAACACACAGGGCAACAACAGTTAACACATATTACCACATATCACAATGACCACACCATAATCAGTGCTTTAACACGATACATTAATTTCATGTTCATTCACACAAATCATTAATATGTTCAACCCATGAATCTTTGTTATGACAAAAAAGGCAGAGGTATCTTACTGAGGATTGCCAGACACACCCAGATTGACATTGCCTGATGATGAAGATAATTCCTAAAGGAGACAATTGCATGTTAACTAAAACAAAGCCAAGATCTCTATATAGTAGTAAACCAAATTAGCTTACTTGATTATAATGTGCCATCTTCTGTATCTCTTGTGTTTCACAGGAGAGAGTCAAAGTAGTTCCTTTCCAGAAACGAAAGTTTTGAAGTGACCACTTGCTCTGAGCTCTTATGCTGGTCTAAATGTTGATGTATCACAGAAAACTGGATATTCAGGTTTGTGAAACAGACCCATGAAGGACATGTGGAAACTCAGCATGAAAAAGTTTACACAGTAAATACAACTTTGCAAACGGGCTATGAATAACAAGTGTTCTATAGGGTAATCTCTACTATTTTGTGTACAGTATTAACTAAATAGGCTTAGTTTTTTCCTCAATATCTACATATTGGGAGGTCAAAAGAATATGCTGGATTAAATATAATCTCAATTAAAAGTATTTGGCATAATTTGCAGCCACCTCAGTAGTTGTGTACAAAATACACTGTAAAGTGTCAGTTACGCTCCACAAAGTTTGGGCGATATATAGGGGACAGATCCTTCTCATTTTATGCTCCTAAAGTCTGGAACTGCGGTTTCCAGCTGATATTAAAAAAGCAATAGTGACATTAAAAAAACCTTTTCAGGTTATAGTTTATAGCTTTTCTTGATGTATTATTAGTTGCTCTTTGACATCCACGTTTTAAATATGCAATATATTTTTTATTGTGTACAGCACTTTGTGAAGCTCCCTTTAGGGCACCATATAAAAAAGTAAATTCATATAATGTTTTGACTTGCCCTTGTTAAACTTGCTTTATGGTTAACATGAATATTCCTTGATTAACAACCACCCTAAACATTTTCTGAATAAATACATTCAACATTCATATTTTAAATTTAAATACATTCATTTGGAATGTTAAGATCTTTAACAACAACAAAAACAATAATAAAGAAACTGAGAAATTGGCATGCAATAATGTGCCTATTAATGTCCAAGTTACTATTATTCTTCACAAAGAAGCAAAAGTAGCTCACCTGTCTGCATGTAGCCCGCATTTGATATTTTTTTCTGATAGTAATGCTTGGTTGAAGTGCATCATTTCTGCCCATGCCTCGGAAATGTCTCTTCAGGAAGCAGATCTTGCTGGTTAAGTGAATGATCAACCAATGTGTGCAAACACAAGATAGGAAAGCTTGCGTTTGTGTGAGCCAGCTAGACAAAAACATCAGCCAGTTTGTGTGAAAAGAAAGTGAAGAAAAGGTTTCCCAGCTAGACATGTTTTGTTCTAAAACTGGGAATATTACCAAGCAATGTTGCATTACTGTTTTTAGCGGGTAGCTTTGTTTTATTTCCCAGAACGTTCTCTTGAATGATAGGAAATATAGTGTAATAATGAATAAAGCAGATCCACGTGCAGTAAACATTGAATGGCGGTTTCCCAGACATGGTTGAAGCCTAGTCCCAGACTTAATGAAATGTTGGAGACATCTTGAACGAAAACAACTTGCACTGGCATATCTTAAAATATATCAGTGCGATTGTTTTGTCTCAAGATGTCATGAACGCGGGGGAAGAACCGAAATGCAAGGCAGCGTAGGGGTTAACAAAAGCACTTTTATTAATAAAGAAAAGACCCACGATGGGGCAAAACACAAAAACAAAGGATCAAACCGAAAACTACCCACAACAGGGACAAACAAACAAACAAGGTCAATAATCAAATAATAATCCAAACTGGACGGGAAAATCCAAATTTTGAAGACAAGTCTTTCTCAGCGACACGTGCAAGGTAAGCGGCTGTACAACACACACAATGATCCGACCTGGAAGAGAGGGAATAGGGACAAGATATAGGGGAACACTAACAAGAGACAATTACACAGGGCTAGTGACGATCAGGTGACGGGACTCAAACACTAACGGGTAGTGGTACCGGTAGGACAGGTGAAACAGATGACACACTAATGGGCGCTAATGGATAACAGGGGGCGGGGCTAGACGACACGACACCAGAGAGAGACCATGGCATTGCAAAATCAAAACAATGCCATGCCCTTTTTCCACATAAAACACATGGTCATGTCACGATCCCTCCAAAAGACCTGAAAATCATGACAAGGAAGGCGGAATCAAGACACAAGATGTAGGTATGATGACAAAATTTTCATTGTGAAAATCAGTTGAGGATTGCGAAAGTTATGATATTTATAATACCGAGGAATATAGTAAAAAAGTTAACATTAACTACAATAGAAGTCGTGTGACCGAAAATGCTTATTATTCACACATTTTTGCTTGTAACTTCCTTATTTTATCAGATATTTGCATGAAATTTGAATAGAAGGTAGAATTTTGTTAGTTCTTTCAAATGAAAAAGTGCAAAAAAAGATCTAAATAATATTATGCTTGTTCACTTTGTCATATCCACATTTCAATTGCCCAGGCCTACTGTCATATCAAGTGTTCTTAGCCTATTCATTTAGGCAGAGTTACAGGCTAGTCCTCAGTAATCTAACTAGAAGTGATGTAAACTATGTTACAATTTTGACAAGCATGTCAGAAAAACCATGATATACATATTAAACTACATAGCATCAGTAATAATTTCAAGAAAAACACCGTCAGAATGAGTTGAATACAGACAAAGTTTTTTTTTTTTAGACCGACACCTGCAGTACATTCGCTAATCTACCCGCCACAAATGTTACTAACCATTTTCCGCGATTTAGTTAAATACTTTCTCCTCGATGGATTTCGATGGAATTTCGTCAGTAACAAGATAAAAGCTATGTATTTAGGTCCACCTATCTTTCAGAAGTGTCCAAAGCTTAGATGAAGCCCACCGACCGGTTGAACGCAACGCAAATTTTCTGAAAGCCGCGGTGACCTGAAATCACATTAGGGCTGAAATCCCGAAGTGTCCAACGCTTCAGGGGCTTGCACTCGATGTAGTTACCGTCGTTTTCAGGAAAAACATCCTCCCACCAGGCGGCCAGGAGAAGATATTGAATGACATACACATTTTAGTACCACGCGGTTTGGAACACATTTTTGAGTCAGAATGTTCGCCGCGAGTGGTTGCTATGTCATCATACCTACAAGATGCACACCAGTAATGTTTTTTGTAAAGTATGTTTTTTACCACAACTTAAATATCCTAATTTAACTAAGACTTAGTCCTGGTTTAAGTTAATCCTTGTCTGGTAAACCGGCCCTTAAGGATATAATACAAAAATGGCACGCAACAGGAAATAGCATTAGAGTCCAAAATAATGGGAACACAGAACACATCATGACATATAGGCTATATATGTCATTGTCTGAAATCAGTCACTTATTTTCATTCACTTCTTTCCCATATAGTGGACTCAAATGTCATTCGCTATAGGGAATAGTGAAAGAGTGAACTAGGGAGAGGTTTTAGACACAGCAAATTAAATTTAAAACAGCTAAAAGTGTGAATGTCAAAATGAGAGTCCAAGTGAACCCAAACATGTTCAAATGTGATGTTGTTAGACTGGAGGACCAGAAAGCAGGCTTGCAGGAAGAAGGCAGAGCATGGGTTCGGAAGACAGAGGCAGTGTAATTGGGAGTCAAGACGAAAGAGGAGCCAAATGGGGTGGAGGGGTGAGGTACAGCTGGAGGCCCAGAAGTCTGTGGCAAAACCAGCATTATGCCTGACCAAAGGGTCAACAAGCTGAGATTTCTTGTAAAATCTCAAAATGACAAAACAAGCGTTCACCTTTACTGATCCTTGCTGGTGAAACGGCATCCCAAAGATCTTCCAAATCAGCCCCTCACAGCCATGCCTGGATCAAGGTTTTGTCGTGAAAAATTTACCTAGTAGGACAAATTGTATTTATTACTGCCAATGTTGTAGAAAACGCCTAGATAACTGACTTCAGATCTGATCTACCTCAGCTGTCTAACAGTCCTCCCAAGCGTCAATCTGATCAATTAAATGAAGGAAGGTGAACATTACTGTCCAATCAAATAAAAGACGGCAGGAGTTGCTATTAACAGAAGTCGAGCTAGAGTTCAGGTTTAGCTGTGAAAGAACGCGATGTAAGTAGCTAAATGTTTATCATAGAAATGTTAGGGACCATTCACATTAGACATTGTGTCTAAAAAGATGTGTAATTCCAGGGCCTCACCACAAGATAACCAGGCCGATTTCTCCCCTTCCGACAATGTTAGGTAAAGTCTTGAGGCCTCATTTATCAACAGTGCGTGGAAAAGGTTCTATATTTTGTTAAAATATAGACGCCCGACAGGCCCAACCAGACTTGGTTCTCGAAGCTAATGCTCTTGACAACAACTCCCCCCTGACCGATTCCCCTGACGAAAGACCTGCTTTCTCGGGGGAAGGGCACGTTATGGCATCCCAGGCCAGACCTCTGGAGCCCCTCTGTCTGGCCCCTGGACAGGACAAGAAGATCCTGAAGGCGGACTCGCCTTGATCGCGCTCCGTACCCTCGTGGCGGGCTCAGGCCCTTCAAGCCCTCAGAAAGGCCGCTCTTCCTCATCACGATGAAGACGCTTCTCTTGTTGGCGTTCGTCTCCATAGGGTAGGGGACTTACAAGCATTTTCCGTGTCCCCCGATTGCCTAAGATTAGGGTCCGGTAAGTCTCACGCTATCTTGAGACCCCGACCCAGCCAAGTGCCCAAAGTTCCCACCACCAGGTGGCAAACTTGCAGGTGCTCCTTATCAGGGAGCAAGACCCAACCCCACTCGTGTTGTGTCCAGCATGCCAGCTGCGCCTCTACTTGGACAGCAGGCAGAGCTTAGGGCTCGCCGTAACTGGTATTAGCCCGCGTCCTGCATGGCCGCGTGTAAGGTTACCGGTCAGGGCCTGCTCATCTTTCTCCTATAACACAACGTCGAGAGACCGACATAAAGGGAATGTCTCGGTTACGTCTGTAACCTCGGTTCCCTGATGGAGGAAACGAGACGTTGTGTCCCTTATGCCACAACGCGTACCGGTTATCTTTTGGTGAGGCCCTGGAATTACACATCTTTTTAGACACAATGTCTAATGTGAATGGTCCCTAACATTTCTATGATAAACATTTAGCTACTTACATCGCGTTCTTTCACAGCTAAACCTGAACTCTAGCTCGACTTCTGTTAATAGCAACTCCTGCCGTCTTTTATTTGATTGGACAGTAATCCTTACCTAACCTTCATTTAATTGATCAGATTGACGCTTGGGAGGACTGTTAGACAGCTGAGGTAGATCAGATCTGAAGTCAGTTATCTAGGCGTTTTCTACAACATTGGCAGTAATAAATACAATTTGTCCTACTAGGCACATTTTTTACGACAAAACCTAGATCCAGCCATGGCTGTGAGGGGCTGATTTGGAAGATCTTTGGGATGCCGTTTCACCAGCAAGGATCAGTAAAGGTTAACGCTTGTTTTGTCATTTTGAGATTTTACAAGAAATCTCAGCTTGTTGACCCTTTGGTCAGGCATAATGCTGGTTTTGCCACAGACTTCTGGGCCTCCAGCTGTACCTCACCCCTCCATTAAATTAATGTGAACATGTGTGTCCCAAATATAGCGAGACAGTGCTGGACAGACACAGCCATCGCCCTTTCAGCTAGCCTATTGCGCGCTCAACTGTGCCCCTTGAGTGCGCATGGGCCCGGTTGTAGGTAGGTCTGTTCCTGCTGGGTGCTTGGGTTGGTTAGGGGGGGTCATTAGCCACGGCTTCAGCAGATAACCTTGATCACCTAACAATAAGATAAGTTTTAACTATAACCCAGCAATAGCATTTTTAACATGTTGTATCTTTAAACTCACCAATGAGCCAGCTATCCTCAACAGCGCCTGCTTGGAGACGCATACCCATCGAGCTGTTCTGCATAATGAATGAGTTGTGTGTTCCTCCAGGCCACAGCGCAACAACATTTAACAACGACAAATCGGCATCACAAATGATTTGCACGTCAACAGAATGAAACCCTTTTCTATTTACACTATTAAATTTGTTAGTTGACGGTGCTTTTATGGCGATATGGGTGCAATCTATAGCTCCAATTATGTCGGGCGATGGTGTAAAAGCCCCATTTGATTTCGGCTTGTTGAGGATTTTGGTAAGGAAAATGGATGTAGTTTGGGACCAAGGAAATAATTGCATCCAACACCGCCGGCATGACCCTACTCAGTGATGGCTGGGAAATGCCTGTTATGTCTGCAACCTCACGCTGAAATGTGCCGGTAGCTAAAAGGGGGTCCAAGGGTTGACAGGAGTTGGATGTGCACGGGAATGGCTTTTGTGCGATTTGTTTCTCGTTCCAACTTTGGTCCTAAATCACGACACAACAGTACATTTTTTGGGAAAGCGGTACCTACTTAGAAGCCACTCCGTGCTCTTGCTAAACAGATCAGCGCGATCTTTGAAAACGCGCTCCCTGCGGAGTGCATTTGCAATGTCTTCCAATAACGCAAGATAAGCCAAACTTTTGAAGGCAGAATTTGAAACCAAATAAATGAGTAATTGAGTGTTTAATAATTAAATGAAACACAGGAAATATGTGGATGTGGATCGCTTAATGTGCATTGTGACACTCTTGTTATTTGTAGTGTCACTATTCTACCACTAGATTCTCTGCGTAAGCATGCTCACAGGTGTACGTATATTTTCGCACATTTCTACGTATAGGTACGAATTTGTAAATCCCACACTTTGCGTGAAACTGTTTTTACGCACTCACTACGCACAAATCTGAGCGTACGCACTGTTGATAAATGAGGCCCCTGGGGTCTCATTTATAAATCTGTGTGTAGGAACCTTACTAAAAGTGTACGTGCGCCCGAAAGCCAAAAACTGTGTACGGCAAAAAATATTAAGACTTATAAAACCATGACCTGTAAGCAATATTCGCTTTATAAATCACAGATCACCTGCAAGTGTGCGTACGTGAATCAGACTCATATCCCGCACTTTGGCTCTCCTGTTTTTGCCAAGTGGTTGATATCCTTAGGAGAACATCATGTTGACCCTGGGACAACATTTAAATCAACCAATCAGATTTCAGAAATAAGTTTACAGTTTATTTTAAATTCTATCTTCCAACCAGGATTAGGTGCTTCTAGACCATTGTTTTTCACTTCTCATTTCCCTCTGATTTTAGGGGTAAATTATGGTCAGGGTTGGGGTTTGGTGTGGGTTTAGATTAGATTAGATTAGATTCAACTTTATTGTCATTACACATATACAAGTACAGTGTAACGAAATGTAGTTTAGGTCTAACCAGAAGTGCAATTAGCAAGTGCAGGATATACAGTTTGAATAAATACAGAATACAATATTAGGGAAATACTATACAAATGTTCTGTGACAATATGACAGTCGGTATGTACTATGGACAATATATACAGAAGGATATATACTGTGAACAATAATGTACAGGTGGTTATGAACAGATAACAATTTAGACTATACAATAGTGCAAGTGACTTAAGTGTGCATTAATTACAGACATTAGATATTAAAGTTACAGTGCAGTAGATGAGTTAATGAAGTTATTAGAGTTACAGTGCAGTAGATGAGGTAATGCAGTTATTAAGGTTATGGTGCAATAGATGAGTAGATGCCGTTAATAGAGTTACAGTGCAGTAGATGAGTTAGTGCAGTTATTGAAGTTATGGTGCAATAGATGAGTAGATGCCGTTAATAGAGTTACTGAGTTACACTGAGTTACTAATACAGTTATTGAAGTTATGGTGCAATAGATGAGTATATGCAGTTAATAGAGTTACTGAGTTACTAATACAGTTATTGAAGTTATGGTGCAATAGATGAGTATATGCAGTTAATAGAGTTACTGAGTTACTAATACAGTTATTGAAGTTATGGTGCAATAGATGATTATATGCAGTTAATAGAGTTACAGTGCAGTAGATGAGTTAGTGCAGTTATGGAAGTTGCAGTGCAGTAGATGAGGTAATGCAGTTATTGAAGTTACAGTGCAGTAGATGAGGTAATGCAATTATGAGAGTAGTCCATTAGTGCAAATGAGCATTCAGTATAATATTCCTTGTGTGCAAGTGAGCAGTATAGAGTGCAAATGATGCTGTGTGTGTGTAAACAGTCCGGTAGAGCAGATACATGAAGTACTGGTGTGTACAGTTCAGTCATGCATGGCAGCCCTGTAGTGCAATGTAAACAATGTAATAGCAGCATTGAGTTAAAGATATGAGGGGTAGTGAAATCAGTGGGGGGCAGAGTTCAATAATGAAACAGCTCTGGGAAAAAAGCTGTTTCCTAGTCTGCTGGTTCTTGTCCGGAGGCACCTGAAGCGTCTACCGGAAGGCAGGAGAGTAAACAGTCTATGAGCGGGGTGAGAGGAGTCCTTGAGAATGCTGCGAGCTCGACGCAGCCAGCGTTTCTTCTGGATGTCCTCAATGGAAGAGAGTGTAGTCCCTGTGATGCGCTGGGCTGTTTTCACCACCCGCTGCAGTGCCTTGCGCTCAGCAACAGAACAGTTCCCGTACCAGACTGTGACACAGTTGGTTAGGATGCTCTCTCGTGCAGCGATAGAAGTTCACCAGGATAGTTGAAGACAGTTGGTTCTTCTTCAGTGTCCTCAGAAAGAAGAGACGCTGGTGAGCCTTCTTGACCAGGCATGAGGTGTTGGTGGTCCAGGACAGGTTCTCCGAAATATGGGTCCCCATGAACTTAAAACTGGAAACACGTTCAACAGCCATCCCATTAATATGGATGGGGCTGTTGCCTCCTTTCGCCTTCCTGAAGTCCACGATGATCTCCTTTGTCTTGGCGGTGTTAAGGAGCAGGTTGTTGTTTGAGCACCATGTGGCCAGGTGCCGGACCTCCTCTCTGTAAGCAGTCTCATCGTTGTTGCTGATGAGACCAATCACTGTTGTATCGTCTGCGAACTTGATGAAGGAGTTAGATCCATTCACAGGCCTGCAGTCGAGTGTGAAAAGGGAGTAGAGAAAGGGGCTCAGTACGCAGCCCTGTGGTACACCAGTGTTGAGGGTGGTTGTGGTGGAGCAGATGTTGCCTAACCTAACAAGCTGAGGCCTGTTCGTCAGGAAATCCATAATCCAGTTGCAGGTTGAGTTGTTAATGCCTAGGTTTCCAAGTTTGATGATTAGCTTGGAAGGGATGACGGTATTGAATGCAGAGCTGAAGTCTACAAACAGCATGCGTGCATAAGTGTCCTTATTGTCCAGATGTGTGAGCACGGAGTGCAGCGCCATAGACACTGCATCGTCTGTGCTCCTATTGCTATGGTAGGCAAATTGGTATGGGTCCAGTGTGGATGGTAGAGAGTCTTTTAGGTGTGACAGGACCAGCCGCTCGAAGCACTTCATAACAATGGGTGTGAGTGCTACAGGGCGGTAGTCATTCAGGCATGTCGGGCTGGAATTTTGGGAATGGGCACAATGGAGGTGGATTTGAAACACGCTGGAACCACTGCTTGGGCGAGGGACAGGTTGAAGATGTCCGTGAAGACCCCAGCGAGCTGCTCCGCACATGCCCCGAGTACGCGACCAGGGATGCCATCTGGGCCAGCAGCTTTGCGCGCGTTTATCCGGCTTAGTGCAGTGAAAACATCTTTGGAATTTAGTGTGATGATTGGGTGGTCAGTAGAAGGTGTGAGCCTGGTGGCGGGTTCCTTATTGTCTCTCTCAAAGCGTGCATAGAAGTCATTAAGCTCACTCAGGAAGGCGGCATCTGTGGTTATGGGGATGGAGTGGTTGGGTTTGTAGTCACTTATGGCCTGGATGCCCTGCCACATGCGTCGAGGGTCAGAATTGGAAAAATGCTCCTCTAGCTTCAGCTTGTAGCAGTGCTTGGCCTTTCTGATGCCCCTCTTCAGATTTGCCCTGGAAGTACTATAGGCCTGTGCGTCACCTGATCTGAAGGCAGTGTTGCGTGCTTTCAACAGGAGGCGCACTTCCTTGTTCATCCATGGTTTCTGATTGGGGTATATGGTGATCTGCTTCTGAGTTGTGACACTATCAATGGTGTTATTGATGTAGTCCAATACAGAGGAGGTGTAGCTGTCTATGTCCGTGTGAGAGCCACTGGTTGCCTGAGAAGCAAACATACTCCAGTCTGTGTGTAGAAACCTTTCCTGGAGTGTGAAGTCTGCCCCCGCAGGCCACACCTTGATCGTCTTCACTGATGGCTTCACACGATTAATGAGAGGTGAATACTTGGGGGTGAGGAACAAAGAAAGGTGATCAGATTGACCCAGGTGGGGGAGGGGGGTCGCGGCGTAAGCTTCAGCCATGTTTGTATAGACATGATCTAAAGTTTTGTTTTCTCTTGTGTGGCAGGAAACATGCTGGTGAAATTTAGGGAGCACAGTCTTTAAGTTTGAACGATTAAAATCTCCCGCAACAATAAATGCAGCCTCCGGGTGAGCAGTCTTTTGTTTACTGATGGCTGCATGAAGTTCTTTCATAGCAAGCTTGGCATCAGCATCCGGTGGAATATAAGCTGCCGTTATAATGGTTGAAGTGAATTCCCGTGGCAGATAAAACGGTCTACATTTAACCATGAGAAACTCAAGGTTAGCCGAGCAGTGTCTCCCGACAATAACAGAGTTTGTGCACCAAGCTTTGTTGACATAAATGCACAATCCACCTCCTCTTGTCTTACCGGATTCCTCTGCCGTTCTATCCGCCCGGTGTGTTGTAGCCCGCTAGCTCAATAGCGTTGTCCGGTATGCCGCTGTGTAGCCATGTTTCCGTGAAGATTATGACATTGCAGTTCAAAAGTCTTTTGTTGTTGATGATGCGGAGTCGAATCTCATCCATTTTGTTCACTAATGATCGTACATTAGCAAGGAAAATGCTGGGTAAAGAGAGCCGGTGTGGTGTTAGCTTTAGCTTAGCTCTTAGCCCTCCGCGCTTCCCCCGCCTTTGTTTACGATCTCGACGCCGCCGGCGAGCACTTCCGTCCGGCCGTGTGGGGTGCGTAGCATCGGGTGTTTTGACGATCTCAGGGACGAGTTGAATGTTGCTGATGTAACTTCCGGGAATGCGCAAACCGATATCCAAAAGCTCATGCCGGGTGTACGATGTGAATGCACAACTGTTCTGAACGAACAGGCCCGAGATGAGCAGGAAAAACACTATATAAATGCTAAAACTGAAGAGACGCTGAGCCTCGCGATGTTCACGCGCCGCCATCTTGGTCAAAAAAAAAAAAAAAAAAAGGTTTAGGTTTTATTTATAAAAATGTTGTCCTAAGGACATCAACCATTTGGCAAAATCAGGTCGAGCCCCGGACTGTACACGCCCATTTTTACCCATACATAGTCAATGCAAAGCACCTCATGAATAAAGATTTGTATAATAATAAGCCTGGCATTCAATCCGATTGTTGAGCCTGACGTCATGCATCATAATGGAAGTATACCGTTTCTGGGTCCCGCTATCAGATGCCATAGAAAAATAACAAAAACATATTTAAAACTGACGAAAACCCCCAATCCTATCCTTTATCTCCACAACTAAATCACAAATGGCCACACATGAGATTCACTACGATTTACAAATTGATAATTGTTATAATTATCAATTATAATTCTTTTTATAATAATTATATTAAAGGCAAAGAAGGTCTCTGCAGCCTTTATATGTTTACAGCACTTATACTGATCATTAACACCTCAATAAAGTCACATCATTAATTAGTGGTGTCCTTCACCTGAGATAATATTTTAAGTCATTATTGTAAAAGACGAATGTTTCTTCATTCCGGTTTTGTTATGAACATAATTAGGACTGATAACGAGAACATGAAGAGAAACGATTGTGCGAGAGCTTAATGGCTTTATTTCCAGCCTTTGACAGTCGATCTTGATGCACAGTATTCAAGGAAAATCATGTATTTGGTTATTTACTTACACTGTGTTCTGCAGTTATCTAATGGTATTTGATGTTGTCCTGTATTCAATGCAGTCGGATCATCTCCTCCTCGTGTGCTTATTGTGGGCCTCATTTATGAAACGAGTGTACGACCGAAAACTGAGCGTACGGTCGTTTCCTCCCAAAACTTGGCATGGACGTGAGCGATTACTACGATCAAATCTCACGACAGGTCTCAGTTCGTGTACGCAAGTTTTGAGATAGGGTGAAGGTCTGTGTATGCTTTATCCTTTTGATAAATTTAAAGGAATAATAACAAATAGAAAGAATAGTTTTTTTTCGTTTAGTATTACATAATGTAAAAATAGATTCCGAGGCGATTTCTTATTTTCATTACATTACTAAGTATTTTCCTTTCTAGCCTAATTACATGATCATTTAATTGTTTGAAATTACATGGTTATCGGGTGCTTTTGTTTAAAAAAAAACTTTCATGAGCTTTTAGTCTACTTCTAAGATAATTAACCCCAATTAAAATGCACAATTAAAAGTAAAACATTTAAAAACCTACAATTGTCAATTACAACTAATGGGTAGGGTGATAGCTTCTTTGTTTGACAAATACGCGTTTTAATGATGCGTTTTTTTATTTGTGCGATCTGCGATGTTCGATTTGGTGGAAGACGCGCACTGGGTCACAGCTTGAGGTTGCCTGGCTTTGTGTGGCAGGTTCCAGGCCGATTTGTGGGGGCTGAAGACCGCTGCCTGCCTCTGACAGATCTGAAAGAGAAAAAATAAATGAAGCAAACATAAAACTGTGTGTGCTTGATTTAAGCAGCCTGAAATGCAAGATTAGCAGCATTGGATTTAAACCTTTATCCTGTCGTATAACGATTTCTGCGCACGGATCTGCGCTCATTTCTTCGTTAGATTGAAATGTGGCCCAGTGTGATGGTAAGACAGCGCTGATTAAATATTTAAATTTGTTATTTAAGATTTGA
The DNA here is from genome assembly GCA_006030095.1 of Triplophysa siluroides. Lineage (NCBI taxonomy): Eukaryota > Metazoa > Chordata > Actinopteri > Cypriniformes > Nemacheilidae > Triplophysa > Triplophysa siluroides. The sequence goes on along the minus strand of VCII01000613.1, from coordinate 1,153,374 downwards.
GTTGGATTTTACATTTACATTTAGTAATTTAGCAGACGCTTTTATCCAAAGCAACTTACAAAGACTTTTATAAGAAGGTACGTCAAGTTGGCTTTTAATAGATCACAATCTTTCTTCCTACGGGAACCAGCCACCATTTATTCTGCTACCCGGGCGTGACATCTGTGGCTACGGCCCCGATGACCACCCACGTTAGCAGCGTTAGTGATATGGGGAACTCTGCGAACATAAACCCACAAGCCAAGTGCTCACGGGCCGATCGCACCCCGATTCGCTCTTCTGAATGTTCCCCAACCGGCGGTGGCATACCGCCCGGATCCTCAGGCACACACTCGGAAACGATGTGTGACGTAGATGAGATGTCGCTCGCAGCATCGGAGGGAGACTGGCATCCGACTCTGACGAATCCGAGCTCCACCCCCAGCGGTCGAGTTCAGGAGGAAGCAGAAGTGATGTCATCCGTGCTAACCCGGGGATATGTGGTTCCTGAGGTCGGAGCGCTCCACTCACGGACCGTTCCAGTGAAACCAGCTCCGGCTCCCTTACTTCCCTCGATGGTGGGGCAGCCAAGGACTATGTCGAGATCCCCCGGGTGGAACGTCCGCCTGCGGTGCACCTATGCCGCGGACGGCTACCACCTGGGGGGAATCGGCCACGCCTACCGTCCAAAGCGGGTAAGACTTCGGCATCACTGGTGTCGAAAGCTTGCGATGCCGCGGGCCAGGCTGCCTCCTCTCTCTACGCCATGGCCATCCTGCAGGTCCGCCAGGCCAAGGCGTTAAGAGAGCTCCACAAGGGTAAGGCCGACCCGTGTATAATGCAGGATCTCCGTGCCGCCGCTGACAGCGCTCTATGGGCGACCAAGGCGGGCCCTGGGTCGGACGATGTCCACGGTAGTGGTCCAGGAGAGACACCCCCGGCTCTACCTTGCGCAGAAGAGTGACACCAAGGAAGTCCGCCTTCTTGATGCACCCATCTCGCAGGGTGGGTTGTTGGTAACACCGTCGAGGACTGCGCTCAGCAGTTTTTGACGGTGAAGCAGACAGTGGCAATTAGCCACATTTTTTCACGCGGCGACTCGGCCGCCTAGAGGCCTCCGAGATCCCGCGTGACGTCTGCTTCCCGGCAACCCAGGACCCCTTCGACATCGGCTCCTGTGCCCCCACAGACGGCACCCCGGAAGCGGAGGTCGAGGGGGAAACCTCCACCCCGTCAGCAACCTTCTCGCGAGAAGGGACACTGACGGGAAGACCCCAGGGAGAACAACATCGGGCCCGACCTTCACAGCCACGGCTCTGACCGGTCGGTACGGGACGGCTCCTGCCTCGTCACCAAAGCCGGGCCCTTTTCAGGGCTTGGTGCCCACTTACTCGCAGAGTTTTTCCGTTCTCCCCGGGTGTACTTGCAGCCAATCGCACACTCCACTGGACTGTGCCCGGCAACCCGACCTCACGCCCTGGCGAGGCGTTGGGTCGTACACACACGACAGCTGCCACCACTCTCAAACCGACAGTACGTGCAGCGGTCCTGCCAGGCAGGTAAAAAGGCGGAGCCAACCTTCCCTCCGGGGACCCCCCGCGACAGACGGTTAGCTCCGCCAGCCGACGAACCACCCACCGTGGGAATGATGAAGCAGACCGTCCCCTTGGTCACCCTGTCACAGTCCCTGGGAGCTTGAGAGCTGCCCACACTGTCTCGCTGGCTAATGAGGGCGGTCCGTCTTGGTTACTCGATCCAGTTCGCCAGAGACTCTCCCAAGTTTCGGGGCATCATCTCTCCCTCCACACTGAAAGAGTATGTAGTCGCTATCGCCACTCATCACGACTCAGTTGATGGAAAGTTTCTAGGGCAACACGACCTGGTCACCAGGTTCCTAAGGGTCGCGAGAGGGCGGAATCCGCCTCATCTCCGCTCCATACCCTCTTGGGACCCTAACGTTGGTCCAAGAGCCCTCTGAGGTTCCGATCTTCCTCACCTGAGTAAGACGGACCCCCTGTTGGCGCTCGCTTCCTTCAAGAGGGTAGGGGACCTCCAAACATTCTCTGTGTCCCCGGATTGCCTTGAATTCGGCCCTGGTAACTCTCACGTTATCCTGAGACCCAGGCCCGGATACGTGCCCAAAGTTCCCACTACTCCCTTTCGGGACCAAGTGGTGAACTTGCAGGCGCTGCCCATCGGGGAGGAAGACCCAACCCCATCCATCTTGAAAGTAATTTAATAAGCGTTAAACAAATCAAACATGAACAAAATACAGATAATCAACTGTTACGACTCGGATTGCTTAATATTAGATCTCTCTCAAATAAAGCACTTTTTGTTAACGATATGATAACCGATCATAAAATAGACATGCTGTGTTTGACAGAAACATGGCTAAAGCCAGATGATTATATTACTCTAAATGAATCCGTTCCCCAAGATTATTACTATAAACACGAGCCTCGTCTAAAAGGTAGAGGGGGAGGTGTCGCTGCACTTCACAATAATTATTTTATCACCTCTCAGAAGTCTAATTTTAAATACAATTCTTTTGAAGTCATGGTACTTCACGTATCAACACCTAATACTAATGACAAAACATTTTTAAAATTTATTCTAGCTATTGTATATAGGCCTCCAGGGCACCACACAGATTTTGTTAAAGAATTTGGTGGGTTCTTATCAGAACTAGTACTGGCCGCAGATAGAGTCCTTGTCGTTGGTGACTTTAACATCCATGTAGATAATGATACAGATGCCTTGGGAATGGCTTTCAAAGACACTCTTAACTCCATGGGCGTTAGTCAACATGTGTCAGGACCCACTCACCTTCGTAATCATACTTTAGATTTAATACTATCTTACGGTATAAATGTGGACGATGTTAAAATCGTTCAGCAGAGTGAAGACATTTCGGATCATTATCTGATATTATATTTGCTTCACTGGCCTACAGCTGCAAATCAAACTCCTTGTTACAAATATGGTAGAACGATTACTTCAACTACCAAAGATGCGTTTCTCGACAATCTGCCTGAATTGTCTCAAATATCTAGCATGAGTAAAAACGTTGACGATCTTGACATTACTATTGAAAATTTGTACTCTACCTTCTTGGAAACATTAGACACAGTTGCTCCTCTGCGTTTAAAAAAGATAAAAAATGGCAGCCCAACACCGTGGTATAATGAACACACTCAGGCTATAAAGAAAGCGTCCCGTGAAATGGAGCGGAACTTTAAGAAAAACTAATTTAGAGGTATTTCGTATAGCATGGAAGGATAGTACTCGAAAATACAGGAATGCCATAAAAACGTCTAGATCCGCCTACTTTTCATCACTAATAGAAGAAAACCATCACAACCCTAGGTTTTTATTTAACACCGTGGCTAAATTAACAAAAAATAAGTCGTCAGCGACTTCAGATTCTGATTATCAGCATAACAGTGATGAATTTATGAACTACTTCACTAGTAAAATCCAAGATATTAGAGCAAAAATTATAACAATGCAACCAGAAGTGAAACCCGCTGAACAAATTAACTACAGCACCCCTAAGGAGAAATTGCAATTATTTTCTACAGTAGATCATGATGAACTCTCTAAAATCATTAGATCATCCAAATCAACAACATGCGTGCTAGACCCTATACCTACAAAACTACTGAAAGAAATGCTCCCGGAAATTATAGATCCTCTTCTTAGTATTATTAACTCATCTCTGACATTAGGACATGTGCCTAAAGCATTTAAGGTGGCTGTTATAAGGCCCCTTGTCAAAAAACCCAAACTCGACCCAAGAGAACTAGGGAATTACAGGCCTATATCGAATTTACCTTTTATATCTAAAGTTCTTGAAAAAGTAGTTTCAACTCAGTTATGCTCCTTCCTCCAAAGGAATGACATTAATGAAGAATTCCAGTCTGGATTTCGAGCATGTCACAGTACAGAGACTGCTTTGATCAGAGTTACAAATGATCTGCTTTTAGCGTCTGACCGTGGCTGTATTTCGTTATTGGTGCTGCTAGACCTTAGTGCTGCATTTAACACCATTGACCACAGCATACTCCTACACAGACTCGAAAAGTACGTCGGCATTAATGGAATAGCATTGAAATGGTTTAAGTCTTATTTATCTGACAGTTTTCAATTTGTAGCAATAAACAATGAGGTGTCCCGCAAATCGCAAGTCCAGTACGGTGTACCACAGGGCTCAGTCTTAGGGCCTCTGCTCTTTGCATTATATATGCTACCTCCAGGAGATATAATAAAGCGACACGGAATTAGCTTTCACTGTTATGCTGTAAATTTCTTTACAGTTTGGCCATAACAAACACCATGTTCAAGCATAAGGGTGTCCATCAGTGCACATGGCACCAGGACACCCTTGGCCGGAGGTCGATGATCGACTTTGTAGTTGTTTCATCTGACCTACGGCCGTATGTCTTGGACACTCGGGTGAAGAGAGGGGCGGAGCTGTCAACTGATCACCACCTGGTGGTGAGTTGGATCCGATGGCGGGGGAGGAAGCTGGACAGACTCGGCAGACCCAAACGTACTGTGAGGGTCTGTTGGGAACGCTTGGCCGAATCGCCTGTCAGAGAGATCTTCAACTTCCACCTCCGGCAGAGCTTCGACCAGATCCCTCGGGAGTCTGGAGATATTGAGTCCGAGTGGACCATGTTCTCCACCTCCATTGTCAACGCGGCCACTCGGAGCTGTGGCCGTAAGGTCTCCGGTGCCTGTCGAGGCGGCAATCCCCGAACCCGGTGGTGGACACCGGAAGTAAGGGATGCCGTCAAGCTGAAGAAGGAGTCCTATCGGGCCTGGCTGGCTTGTGGGACTCCCGAGGCAGCTGACAGGTACCGACAGGCCAAGTGGACTGCAGCCCGGGTGGTTGGGGAGGCAAAAACTCGGGCCTGGGAGGAGTTCGGGGAGGCCATGGAGAAGGACTATCGGTCGGCCTCGAAGAGATTCTGGCAAACCGTCCGGCGCCTCAGGAGGGGTAAGCAGTGCCCTACCAACCAGAGGAGAATCCGGCCGATGGTAGAACCTCGGATTCAGGAGGAACAGTGTGGTTTCCGTCCCGGTCGTGGAACACTGGACCAGCTCTATACCCTCTCCAGGGTGCTGGAGGGTTCATGGGAGTTTGCCCAACCAATCCACATGTGTTTTGTGGATTTGGAGAAGGCATTCGACTGTGTCCCTCGCGGCATCTTGTGGAGGGTGCTCCGGGAGTATGGGATTCGGGACCCTTTGCTAAGGGCTATCCGGTCCCTGTACGACCGGAGCAGGAGCTTGGTTCGCATTGCCGGCAGTAAGTCAGACTTGTTTCTGGTGCATGTTGGACTCCGGCAGGGCTGCCCTTTGTCGCCGGTTCTGTTCATAATTTTTATGGACAGAATTTCTAGGCGCAGCCAGGGGCCGGAGGGCGTCGGGTTTGGGGACCACACGATATCATCTCTGCTCTTTGCGGATGATGTCGTCGTGCTGGCCCCATCAGACCAGGACCTTCAGCATGCACTGGGATGGTTTGCAGCCGAGTGTGAAGCGGCTGGGATGAGAATCAGCACCTCCAAATCTGAGGCCATGGTTCTCAGTCGGAAAAGGGTGGCTTGCTCACTTCAGGTAGGTGGAGAGTTCCTTCCTCATGTGGAGGAGTTCAAGTATCTGGGGGTCTTGTTCACGAGTGAGGGAAGGATGGAACGGGAGATTGACAGACGGATCGGTGCAGCTTCTGCAGTAATGCGGTCGCTGTACCGGTCTGTCGTGGTGAAGAAGGAGCTGAGCCGCAAGGCGAAGCTTTCGATTTACCGGTCAATCTACGTTCCTACTCTCACCTATGGTCATGAGCTGTGGGTCATGACCGAAAGGACAAGATCCCGGATACAGGCGGCCGAAATGAGCTTTCTCCGCAGGGTGGCTGGGCGGTCCCTTAGAGATAGGGTGAGAAGCTCGGTCACTCGGGAGGAGCTCAGAGTAGATCCGTTGCTCCTCCACATCGAGAGGGGCCAGCTGAGGTGGCTCAGGCATCTTTTCCGGATGCCCCCTGGACGCCTTCCCGGGAAGGTGTTCCGGGCATGTCCCACCGGGAGGAGACCCCGGGGAAGACCTAGGACACGCTGGAGGGACTATGTCTCCCGGCTGGCCTGGGAACGCCTCGGTGTCCCCCCGGAAGAGCTGGAGGAAGTGTCTAGGCAGAGGGAAGTCTGGGCGTCCCTGCTTAGACTGCTGCCCCCGCGACCCGGCCCCGGATAAGCGGAAGAAGATGGATGGATGGATGGATGGATGTTATGCTGATGATACTCAACTTTATATTTCCTCGAAGCCTCATGAAACCCAGCAGTTCCATCGAATAAAGGAATGCATAGTTGATTTAAAAAACTGGATGAGTAACAATTTTTTACTACTGAACTCGGACAAAACAGAAGTGTTACTTACTGGATCAAAAACCGCCATACGTAACAACCAAGAATACTGCTTAACTATTGACGGATGCTCCATAAAATCCTCGTCGTCAGCTAAGAATCTTGGCGTTGTATTCGATAGTAATCTGTCATTTGAGAGCCATGTCGCCAACACCTGTAAAATTACATTTTTCCATTTTAAGAGTATATCTAAACTACGTCATATGCTGTCACTGTCAGATGCAGAGAAATTAATTCATGCATTCATGACATCAAGACTAGATTACTGTAATGCACTTTTAGGTGGTTGCCCTGCAGGCCTATTACAAAAACTGCAACTGGTTCAAAACGCGGCAGCTCGAGTTCTTACACGTATAAAAAAGTCTGAGCATATAACCCCGGTTCTGTCAACCTTGCACTGGTTACCTATAAAGCATCGCATTAACTTGAAGATCTTGCTTATTACCTATAAAGCCCTACATGGTCTAGCGCCGCAGTATTTGAATTAACTTCTATTGTATTACAATCCTCCACGTGCATTACGCTCTCAGGCGTCCTGTCAGTTGGTAATACCTAGAATTTCAAAATCAACTGCAGGTGATTGATTCCTTTTCTTATCTAGCGCCTAAACTTTGGAATATTCTTCCCTGCACTGTCCGGGAGGCAGACACACTCTGTCAGTTTAAATCTAGACTAAAGACGCATCTTTTTAATCTTGCATACAATACACTTCCATAATACTAATCCTCAGAGGATTTAGGCTGCATTATTTAGATCAACCGGAACCAGGAACACATCCAACAACAAATTATGTACCTGTTGCATCAAAGAGTGCAGAACAGTACTCTACTCTCAGCCAGTCTTGTCTCTTTGTTCCAAGGTTACCGCAGGATGCAGTTCATGCCCAGACCTGATGGCAGAGCTGAGAATGGGAAGCGGTGACCTGACAAGAGCTGAGATGATAGAGCTGGATAAAGGACGCGGCAACTTGACACGATTTTTCTACAACACTTCAAATGCTTAGATGTTAATGATAATCTTAAATCTATAATTTACCTTATTAGTAAGTTTATTTATTTTTTATGTAGCCTTGTTGTGCAAGCACTGTTGAGCTTGTGCAGAGGCAGCAGCTTTTGCCAGAGGGGAACTGGAATCCCCTGGTTGGGCCTGGGTTCTCCTGAGGTTTTTTTTCTCGATTGGAGTTTTGGGTTCCTCGCCACCGTTTGCATATTGTTTTGCACTATTTGCCTGGCCGGGGGGGCTGCTTTAGAATTTAGAAGTTAGACATAATTAATATTGCATATAAGAATTTATAGTCTGTTTAATATTTGACCTGTGGTTCTCTCTCCTTTATCTCAAATGTGTGCTTTCACTGTGCGTGTGTGCGAGTGTGTTTGCGTGTGTGCGTCTATGTCAATGTGTGTAAGTATGTATGCATATTGCGTGTGTGGAGCATTTGTATTTCTGTCTTTTGTTGTTTTCACCTTTTTCTTGTTTTTACAGGTATTTGACTTTAGTTGTTTTTCTTGTATTCAATGCGTCTCATGTACAGCTGCTTTGTAACAATGAAAATTGTAAAAAGCGCTATATAAATAAAGTTGAGTTGAGTTGAGTGTCCTGGACCGCACGCAGAGCTTCAGTAGCTCTGACCAGCTCCTTGTCTGTATTGGAGGACAGCAGAAGGGGAAGGCTGTCTCCAAGCAGAGGCTGGCGCACTGGGTCGTGGATGCCGTTACGACGGCATTCCGATCTCAGAATCTCCCATGCCCACTGAGGGCTTACTCCACACGGGGTATAGCCACCTCCTGGGCACTGGCCAGAAGCGCCTCTCTAGCAGACATCTGTAGAGCTGCGGGTTGGGCTATGCCCAAACACCTTCGCAAGGGTTAACAAAGCGTAAACCCGGTGTCAGCCCACGTCCTGCGTGGCGACATGTAGGACTGTCATCCGGGGGGGCGTATGCCTGCGAAAGCACCTTCCCACCCTCCAAGAGGTTGGGTCAGTGTGCTATCTACCTTTCTTCTTACCCAAACACATGGCTAAGAAACTGGTACCTCACCAACCTTCCTTCTTACCCAGACACTGGTTAAGAATAGGCATTCCATCCATCACTAAGCAAGCACCCCCTGGGGGTTGGCTGGGCAGAGCAGCCTTCCCCCTTAGGCCGGGACACCATATGACCTATCACAGATAGCTGTAACCGGACCTAGTGCTATCGGACGCAGTATTACCCCCCCCCCGTGGGCTGTTCCGTCTGATATACCCTCATGGCAACGGTTCCTACACATGGTAACCCATGAGCTTCCCCAGGTGGGCCTCCACCTCGCGGTTAACTACCCAGTCCGCACGTTCCATGCGTTCTCCTCCAAGGACGAGACCATACCTATATCCACCATTTCCTCCCCGCGGGTAGGAGGTGGCCTCTGCAGTGCTTCTCTGATTAAGAGTTGCGCTCACCCGGTGTAAACCCGAGCCGGACGGCCTCTCGCCAGTAGAGAGCTAAGGCCCCGTCCGCGAAAGGTTACCAGTCAGGGCTGTACCCATCTTTCTCCAAGAAAGCTCTGGGACCCCCCGACCACCACACTGGAAGGTTACAGTTTCACGAAAGCTTCGAGCTGACACGCCCAGGCTTGTTACCGTCGCTTCGCTAGAGATTGTGACGCGATACAGCGTTGTGGCGTTTTCCATAGGCAACCCCATCTGTCGTTCTCGACACAACGTCGAGAGACCGACAGAAAGGGAACGTCTTGGTTACGTATGTAACCTCAGTTCCCTGATGGAGGTAACGAGACGTTGTGTCCCTTATGCCACAAACACGTATCGTATTCTGCTGCAGTCGTGAGAGGCTCTCAGGCTCTTCAGAACAAGAGGTAAATGAATGCTGCACAACTAGTTATATTTCTCAAGTATAACAATAACATCCCCCACCCAACCAGCAAGCTAGTCGGCAGGGGCTCTACCCCCAATCTGCAACTAACACCTAGGCAGGACCAGATCTCTGGTGACCATAGCAACTCACACCAAATGTGTGTATTTTACGACCGAATGGAATGTAGGGAGCTGAACTCTCTTTACTCACTTTGGGGACAGACATAGGACACAATCCTAAATACATCAATAAAGAAATGTACGTACACTCATTTATAACCTTTCCATGTATTGATGTTCTTGTTGTTATGTCTGTTTTAAACATTAATCCAAAGTATCCATGAATGAGTGTATAACTACTGGAATTATTAGATTTGTAGTAACTCATTTAACCAAGATGATATGTAGATCATGTTTGGTGTCTATGAGCTACATTTGTGACATACTTAATGTTGATGGTTGTTGTGTTTTGGTAACTCTTTTCATATTAGTTTTATCAAACTCTTAGAAGTTTTCTTAGTGAACATCCAATCAGCTTTCGCATGCAAAACACCATCTGAAAGACAAAGACAATTAACTTTCCCTCCAAAGTTGCCATCTCCTGATTGGATCAGTCACGTCTGTAGGATGTGACATCCTTACAGTTTAAAAGAGACCACGAGAAGGGTCTCTCTCTCTCTTCAGGTTTTCGGGTGTTTCTAGTTTGTTCGTAGTTCGTTCGCTTCGGGTTCTTCAGGTTTTTCGGTTCACAGGGGTTCGTCACCCTGCATCTCTAAAGGATGGACTAGAAGAAGACTTCACCCGTACCCATAAGTTTGTGCCAGGCTGCGGCCTCGTCTTTCCAGATACAGATCCACTGCATAAAACTGGTTCCCTCTGACCACATCAGCCAAGATCAACTTGAGCCTCAACAAACTGCATCAGGACACTTTCTTTCTTTTGATGGGCAAGACGTGCAAGTATCAAACTTAGTCTTATTAATGGATGCATAGAGCATCATTAATCCTTTTAACGAAGGTGCTTTACAAGAAGAAACTGATGTTTTGTTCAGGCTATTGATCTTCTGAATATCATATACTGCCATAAATCCATGCTCTGTTCTTCTCTCTGCTTCAACTTCAACCTTCTTCCAACGCTTAACTGTATGTGTGTGTATGTTAGATTAGTAGGTGTTTAGTCTAGGTAATAAAGTCCTGTTTTATTTCATGCCGATTCTTGCTGCCTGCTCGTATTGCTAAGTGATTTCCCCACATCATGAATTTTGATCCAGATAATTATAATTGATCATAATCAATTGAATTCATCCCAATTTGGGCTGATATTTGTTTCCCTTACAAAGGGTGGTGGAGAATATATTGCTTATAATTGTGATCAAAGCTCATGATCATTTTTACAAATTTGGTGAAGAATAGTGTTTAAATAAATACTGTTCCTCATTGAATACACTACACCAGCTTCCTTTTATACCAGACATCCGGGGGCGGAGACCGGCATGCAAATTTAATTCACCAAATTTCATTGGCCTTTTCTATAGTAGTCAGAGTTGATTGTTTCTCAAGTGTGAACCCCATCTGTCGTTCTCGACACAACGTCTCGTTCCCTCCATCAGGGAACTGAGGTTACATACGTTACCAAGACGTTTTTTCTGGGGGGGGTCCTTTATTTATCGAGGATGGTAGAGGGCAGACAGGAGAAGAGATTGTGAGAGATGGAATCGAGATATATGAATTTATCTTTACACCGTGTCTACACCGGACGCGACAAAAGACATTAGAAAGCATTAGTGTAAAAATGTGTAACAGATCCATAGAGAAAGTTGCAACTACTTTATTGTTACCACCATCGGCTATCGCCTTGAACCACTACCCACCCCCCATGTCATGTGACCCCCTTCCCTTAAAGGGAAACACCCAAAAACTCTACATCCCCCTTCTTTTAGGAAGAGAGAAAATAACAACACAGTGAACTGAATAAGATAAAACCAATAACATAACACATGAACAAAATGCAAAAGAATACAAGTACACATAGCTCAATAACTCAGGTCATAACAAAGTCTTTGTAAAGTTGGTTAGGACGGCTAACTCTTCCAGAACGAGTCACTACCGAACAAGGGCTATCTGTGTTCACCTTAGGGGACAGTGTTGCAGGAGGAACCCTCAATGTTGGATGGTAATGACAACTGCCCCAGCATTACTCTCACCTGAGAAGCCATTGTCAAGTTCAGATGAAGGGATTTCTGAAAAATGGAGTACGTGCCGCCTGTTCCTGGCTCCCCGGGGGGGAGTTAGCACAGTCTCGGGGGTACCCCATGGCCTGTGAGGGGCGATGGGGGTATGTAGCGAGGAAGGGAGCCGCGGGGCCGTTGGCGTAAGTGAAAGTGGAAATCAGCTGTGCGCGGACCGGTCCCGCATGATGATGATCATGGTGATGATGAAATACTTTAATAATCCCAGATGGAAATTATTTTTGTTACAATACTCCAGATATAAAAACAACATATCATACAAACAACATCTATTCAGAGAACAAGATATAAATATAATATATATATATATATATATATATAAGATAAAATGTACAGTTAAATAATGTGCAAAAAATTATTGTCCATTGTTTGAATCAGAATTACAGAGAGGGGGTGTCAGACTTTCTTAGGGAGGCATTGTAAAGTTTAATTACCACAGGCAGGAATGATTTCCTGTGGTGATCTGTGGTGCATCTGGGTAAGAGGAGTCTTCCGCTTAAGGTGCTCCTCAGCTGGGCCAGTGTGTCGTAGAGAGGGTGTTAGACATTGTCCAAGATAGACTGAAGCCTGGACAGCATCCTCCTTTCTGCCACGGTCGTCAGTGTGTCCAGCTCCTCCCCCACGACATCACCGCCCCTCCTGATCAGTTTATTTAGTCTGTTGGTGTCTGCGACCTTTAGCCCACTACCCCAGCACGTGACAGCGAAGAAGATAGCACTGGCCACAACCGAGGACCTCAGCCTCCTTAGGAAAAAGAGTTGGCTTTGGCCCTTCTTGTAGACCACCTCTGCGTTTCTGGTCCAGTCCAACTTATTATTTAAGTACACCCCCAGGTACTTATACTCCTTCACATTATCCACAGGGACTCCGTGGATGGTAACAGGGGTCACAGGCGATTTTACCCTCCTCAGATCCACTATGAGCTCCTTTGTCTTTGTCACGTTGAGCTCAATGGTTCAATTTACTCCAGGTGACAAAGTTGCCCACCACAGTCCTGTATTCACTCTCATCACCCTTTTCAATGCAGCCAACTATCGCTGAGTCATCAGAAAACTTCTGAAGGTGGCAGGACTACAGTATTTAAAGTCTGAGGTGAAGAGGGTGAAGAGGAAGGGAGAGAGGACAGTCCCCTGTGGGGCCCCAGTATTGCTGACTACCCTGTAAGACATACAGTTCTGTAGACGTACGTACTGTGGTCTGCCTGTCAGGTAATCAACAATCCAGGACACGATGGGGGCCTCCACCTGCATCGCAGCCATCTTCTCACAGAGAAGAGCCGGACGAATGATAAGTCAAAGAACATGACTTTCATAGTGCTCGCAGGCTTATCCAGACGAGTGTAGACTCTGTTCAGTAGGTAGATGATGCCGTCCTCAACTCCCAGGTGGGACTAGTAGGCGAACTGTAGTGGATCAGTGAAGGGCTTAACCATAGGCCTTAGCTGCACCAGGACGAGCCTCACAAGGGTCGTAATGATGTGGGACGTCAGGGCCACCGGTCTGTGGTCCTGAGGGCCACTGGGACGCTGCGTCTTCGGCACAGGAATGAGGCAGGATGTCTTCCACAGCACAGGGACCCTCTGGAGGTGCAGGCTAAGGCTGAAGTCTTGACTTAGTACTCCACAAATACACCATCGGGGACTGCAGCTTTGCCGGAGTGGAGACTCATCAGCTGTCTTCCACACAGAAGTTGCCCCGCCCCATGGCTCCCGCCCCCCATCATCTCAGGTTGCTGAACTATGCCTGGTTGAATGTTTTAAATGCTGCTCTTATCATTTAAAAATGCAGATACAGTATATACTATATAAAGTTCTTAGAGATTCTCCAGCAGCTTTTCAAAATGATCTGAAGTCTGCAAGGAAATGTAACTAAGTACCTGAAATTGGATATTTAACCCCTCTTCTTTAGTAACATCCTTAAGCTACTTTGGACCTTTTATCTCGAAAATAATGTTCAAATTTGGGTTTATCTAACTTCAGTAATTTCTTAGTAACAATTACATTAAAAAAATTCAGTCTGGTTAAAAGTTACTCTCTTTTCAGTCTGTTAAAAGTTACATAGTCGTCACTATAGGTTTAAATTACATTTTTGTTAGCACGACTCTGGTGACTTGTGTTTTTGGTGCACAGTCCTTTTACAGTAGATCTTACCTCTGCCTTTGATACAGTTGATAACATTCTGTTAATTGAAAGATATGGTATTTTGTGTACGTTTATTACTTTGTGTGCACACAGATGCATTTTAGCACGTGACCCAACCCAACCCAACCCAACCCAACCCCACCCCTCAACCTAACAGATTGTACATTGCATAATACAACAGGAAGATACGGCTGCAGATGTAATTTATTCAAAAAGGTAATTATTCCAAGCGGTCCGAGGCCGAAGAACAGACCCAAAAGCGATCACCTTCTCCTTCCACCATAAAACTGAGATCCGGTTGCATACAAATTAAAAAACTGCCGCCGGAACATCAGCTTCGATTGTGATATGGCATTGGCTCTCATGTGACTCGTAGTATCCTTTTAATATAGCACAAATTAGCAAATTTATGAGCAGTAATGATACGTCCTACAAATGAAGCTAAATTACCAGACCACAGTAGTTAAATCAAACACGTATTCATGTTGATGAACTGAATGATATTTATTGTATATAATTAACTTTTCCAAAAGAAAAACATACTGTAGTTTAAACATTGAAACATTAAAAACTTGACCTCTGTTACGACAATTGACCCTGCTACAGGTTTCCATTCATATATAATTGAAATATAACACTGATTTGAAGATGCGAACTACAGTATGGGCCCTATCAAAGACCTAGCTGGCGCATGCGGCGCAAGTACTCAGCCAAACGCAGTTATCATTTTCACATAATGTGCCACGTTGTTCAAATAGCAAATGCATTTGCACTCATTTGTGCGCCCATGGTCAAAAAACGAGGTGGGTTGGAATGTTGCTATTTTGAGGCAACTGAAATAGACTGTGCCACTGACAAATTGAAACCTGGTCTAATGTAAACAGCGCAATTTGTTTTTGTTATTTAAAGAGCGCGTTAGCAATATGCGTATTTTGAACACGCATACACGCTGTTTATTACACACAGAGGGATGCGCAGGAGCACACAAACATACGTAATATTAAAAGGATTACAATGTAAAAGATTATTATTGTGTACATAAAGATATAAATCCAATTTATCCTGTAGATGATATGATCCATTTCCTCGCAAGGAAAAATATAGCAAATCCGCCATGGTGCAAGCACAACTGGCTCATAAAGGGAATGGGAGATGAGGCTCTAATTGGTTTACTTCACGTTACTCCCAAAACACACCTATTAGCCTACTCATCAAAAGAATAGGGACAACCCTTTTAGACCATGCGCAGGGCGCACAACCATTTTTTCCATCGTTAAACTTGCCCTAAGGGCACTTGCCCCATTTGCTTTAGACCATGCGCTTAGATCATTAAAAGAGGGCCCTTAATCATAAAAACATATTTTAATCCTAATACATGTAACTATTAATCTATTCTCTCTTTTATGGGTATTGTAAAATGTTATTGATGGACAGCATTGTCTGTGATCCCTGAACAAGTCTTTAACTGCCTCAGAGGTCTATTTGTAGCTATAAATTACAGCTCCCTCTGATGGTTCCTTAGGTAAAGTGCATAAACATCAACAGGGATCTAAAAAGGTTACAGTAGCACCAAGTTAAATTAATTCAGACCTGAAATGTTTGTCCATTAATTTCACTAGTGTGACCACAACATACAAAAACCAAATGATTACAGTTTAAAACTCTAAATACTTAATCTGACATAACTCTTTCCTCCTTTTCCTGAAAAATCAAGTTGGTTTAAGACCAGACCTGCAAAAAACCCTAAAATAAATAAATAATAATAATTAATATAATTTTTTTTCATGAGTAATTAAACAAATGAAAGCATAAAAAAGGTTAAAATTTGTATTTGTTTTATCGAGTCACTTTACTTTACTTTTGTATTTTCCTATGACAAAATTTTTTCTGCAGGTTTTGGTCCTCCATTAGAGTTTGGCCTGGTCTTGAGTCCTGGTGTTCTCTATCTACGGTGGGTTTAAGAATTACACACCAAATATGTGAAATATGGATCAATACAACATGACAAGTTTAAGGTTGATCACAAGCACTCACTTCAGGCTTTCATCAGTACTCTTAAAAATGAGAATAGCATTGTGAATTTTCAGGGCAGGTCCAAGCTTTATATTCATGATCTTCACAATATCGTTTTGATTCAGAAGAAGCAATGCTTCTCCATCGATCATCTGCAAAAGAGAACAAAAAATTTACTGAGGAGCTTTATTACTAGGACCAAGTGATCAGCCTTCACTGTTATTTAAAAAAATCTCATAAATAATCCACTAATACATTGGCAAAGCAATTATTTTAAAAGGAAAGTAGCCAGGGCTGGAGTGGGACTGAAAAGCAGCCCTGGACCTTTTGGCCAAGAGCGGCCCTCCATCAATTCCGTCTGTTCGCAATTGCCTTCAGGCCCGATCGTGCTTGCCCCCTCTGTTTGTTCTGTTGAATTGAACTAATAAAACATGTATGATTTAATATGTTATTATTGCCTTAACCGACTAAAATCTGTTTTTAGAAACAGATTAAATATTTTAATTAATTTGACAAACCTAATTTTAAGCTTCTGGGGGCCGTAACTTTACATGCAGAAAGAACTATGGTTGTTGTTGTGTATTTGCATTGGTAAACATTTACAGCTGAACTACTACAAAATACTTTTGTGACAGAAATAACACTTTTCCTGCAAATATATTGTAGGGTGCTTGTGTAGAAAATAGTTCCATGATGTTATTTGCTATTTTTAATATTGTTCAGGAAAAATACATACATAGGCTTTTGCACTGTAGGAACAATTTCATAGTTCTGGAATTATTTACAGAAATACCCTCTATTGTTGTGTTCACACAGCAGGAAACGGGAAGAATTTTAGTTCAGCGATGCATTTTGGGGGGATGAAATTAGCTCCTTTTCTGGAGCAGGGTGTAACCCAAAAAAAGGAACTCCAGCGACACAAGCGTATTTACTGGCTAAAAGCGTTTGTCACAGAACAGTGTTTTAAACTGACAAAAACATAGAAAGCTAATGTTAGAACATTTACCTGTTGTCTTTGTCTGTTTGTTGTGTTTTTCCTCAGTCTCTGTGATATGTAGCACTTTAAATTATCATAGATTTTTTTGTCTCTAAGTCCTCCTTTTTGCTCTTTCAATTCTAACAGTAAGAAAATGGGTTCTAACAAATTCACAACAGGCAAACGATATTCGTGGCTTCCGAGTGGTGTTTTTTACAAAGACATTTACACTGTTGATACTTAACATTTATAAAGCTGATGCCAGCTTTAATATACTGTAAGCCACACGTTTTCTAGTCTGTGTACCCTTGGTTCTATTGAATGTATAAAGATGTTATATGTAAAAATGATAATCACTTACTTCATCTCTAAATATTTTGGCCTGCTCCTCACAACAGATAAGATTATTGACAAAGCCAAAGACCTGCCAATGAAACAGCAATATATATTCATAAACACAAGATCAGGTCAACACCCTCCAAAGTTACAACAAATATTACATGTGTTGCCCACTATTTTAAACTCATTACATGTTGAGTTATAGTTGACCAACAGTTGGAAAAGAAATACAATACAACACTGGATCCATGTTTTAAGGCACAAAGTGACAGCAGCCTGCTGTTACTGCTGTTCTATGCTGTTAATATGAATCAAACAACAAAAGAAAATGTCTCGGTTACGGATGTAACCTCCGTTCCCTGATGGAGGGAACGAGATGTTGTGTCGAGACAGAATGGGATATGAACTTTCCTGTAGCTCAGTGGTAAGAGCATTGCGTTAACAATGCAAGGTTGTGGGTTCGAGCCCAAGGGATTGCACATACCTATGTATAAATGTATAGGATAATGCAATGTAAGTCGCTTTGGATAAAAGCGTCTGCCAAATGCATAAATGTCAAATGTATAGAACTAGACTCTGTCACCATGTTGGCACGCCTTATCAACAAGCTCTTTCCAGCTCATTTGGGAGCAGTTCGGGCAGGCACAGGTGAACCTGTTTGCCTCCCTGGACACCTCCCATTGCCCGCTTTGGTAATCCCTGACCGAGGCCCCCCACAGCTGGCCGTGGGACAAGTGGAAGTACGCCTTCCCCCCAGTGTACAAGGTCAGGGAAGAGGAGCATCAAGTTCTGTTAGTTGCGCCCTATTGGCCCAACCGCCCTATTGGCCTTGGTTCTCAGAGCTGATGCTTCTGACAGCGACTCCCCCCTGGCCGATTCCCCTGATGAAGGACCTTCTTTCTCAGGGGAAGGGCACAGTCTGGCACCCGAGACCAGACCTCTGGATCCTCCACGTCTGGCTCCTGGACGGAGCTCCAGCCACTAAGTGTCTGTATGCCTACAAGTGGCGCCTGTTCTCGTCCTGGTGTTCTTGCGATAGGTGTGGGCACACCATCTTCCTTTTATACCGATATGTACGGGGAGGAGACTGGCATGCCATGCCATTCACCAAGTTCATTGGCCTTTTAAAAGTACAGTCAGAGATGATAGGTTCTCAAGTTCATTACATTTACATTTATGCATGTGGCAGACGCTTTTATCCAAAGCGACTTACATTGCATTATCCTATACATTTATACATAGGTATTTGCAATCCCCTGGGATCGAACCCACAACCTTGCGTTGTTATCGCAATGCTCTTACCACTGAGCTACAGGAGATACCGATAAGAGATGCTCTGCGCCGGGGAGAGCTTGCTCTTTTCCCAGTTGATCCATAGGCCCAGTCGGTCGAGGTGCAGGAGCACGAGTTCCCTATGCGTACACAACAGATCTCGCGAGTGCGCCAAGATGAGCCAGTCGTCGAGATAGTTGAGAATACTCACGCCCTGCTCTCTGAGTGGAGTGAGAGCAGCCTCCGCGACCTTGGTAAAGACACGGGGAGACAGGGCCAGACTGAAGGGCAGGACCTTGCACTGGAATGCTCGACCCTCAAAGGCAAACCGAAGGAACGGTCTGTGCCGAGGGAAAATGGAGACATGAATGTACGCATCCTTCAGATTGATAGCGCATCGAGAAAGTGTACCTTCTCGATGTCTCTCGTCTGCGCAAGGTTGAGCCATAGGTGTCTCTCCTGGACAACCAAATGGACATTGTGCGGTCCAGCGCGTGCGCCGTCACTTTGGTCGCCCGGAGAGCGAAGTCAGTGGTGGTGCGCAGTTCCTGCATAGCCGCTGGGTCGTGTCTTCCCCAGGTACCAAGAGCCGGTGGCCGGGCAAGCATGGCTGACATCGCAGTGCCGGCATGCCGTATCGACGAACTCTACTTCAGCATGCTGGCAACCCAAGCATGTGATGCAGGTATCGTGCTCATCAGGTTCGAGGACGAGGTGGTCGCGACCCAGATTATAGCAGCGAGACATGTCTGACGACACGAGCACGCTGCAGGAAATTTCCGCTTTTTTAGACACCTAAGTCTGCTACCGCAACGCCTAGGGGAAGTCACACACAAGAGGATGAGTCCGGTGCTCTGAGTCGTAAATCCAGTAGGAATTTATCAGAGATAATAATGTTCAGCATGTGATGCCTCGCTGGTTCCGAAGAACAAAAGGTGAATGAATGGGCACGCCATCTTCCTTTTATACCCGTATGTACGGGGCGGAGACTGGCATGCCATGCCATTCGCCAAGTTAATTGGCCTTTTAAAAGTACTGATAGGTTCTGAAGTTCAAACCCCATGCTGTCTCGACACAACGTCAAGAGACCGACAGAAAGGGAAAGAGAGAATTACTCACTGCTGTCAGCTCAATAACTTTTGTAGCTTAAATAGGAATTCATACAGTGAAAACTGTTTTAGTTTTATAGTTTGTAGTGACAAATCAGCTAAACAAAAGTAACTACTTTTTTGAGGTGTCATATGTATATACATGTTTTTACCGTTTGTGAACTCATTCACTGTGCTCTGTTTGTGACTTGTGCCCTTTAATCACCATTAATATCTTTGAAACCAATGATTAAATTACTTCTAGAACACAAATCACTTAATTTTGCTCTAAAAATGCTACCCCCAAAAGTATTTTTATTATTATAGTTAAAATTGATATGTTACAAACATAAAAAATAAAAGATGGACGACGTGCCCCCATTCACTTGAATCGTAGAAAAATGAAGCCAAAATGGCCGAGATATGGAGCCGCGCGGTATCAAGGTCTCACCCATATTCCCCACACTCAAAAAAATTAGTTATGGCAGAGTTTATTATTAAGTATTTGTATCTCTTTGATTTTACTTAAATAATCATATTTTGAAAATGTATTTAGTCAGATTGCATTGAATCAATATAAATCTGTTAATTGTGAAAACTATTTGATTTAATCAAATCAATAGTATGTTTATGGTTTAATTATTACTAGCTGCACAACAAGCCAGATCCAATAAGTTAAATTGCTTTTGCTGTAAGAATAATGTAAATAAAATAAAAAAATGTAGTTAAAATATAAAAAAAGGGGACCTTTCATTTCAATTTGCAATATAATTCTCTTACTGTCTACAGAGACAGTTAACTAGAAAAAGCAAGTGGAAAGAGCAATTGAGCAATACTCAGGAGTATGAAGTGCTGAAGTGAAACACCGACAAGATGTGGTTCCCGTCAACAAATGGTGAAACGGGTTCTGGAGCAGAAAAGTGCCACCACAGAGAGACTCTTAAAGGACAAAAAGACCAGGCCCCTGGTTCCTACCTGGCAAGATATGGATGTTTTAGAGTCTACACATGCAACTGTAAGCCCACTCCTTGAATTGACTGATGCCTTGTCCAGTGGGTCTTACAGTATGTCAGTGTATCATTCTTAAAACCATTGATGCATCTCTTCAACACCTCCATCTTAAAGGAAGCAGTGGATGACACAGAGCTCACCAGGACCATAAAGACAAAAGTTTGGGATACCTCGACGAAAAGTATGATGACCCAGCCATGGATGATCTACTTGACATGCCATGCCTCAATGACCCAAGCTGTGGCTAGCTTTTTTCAAACAGGCCCACCACTACTACTAACCATACCTGTCAACATCTGGGTACCAAAATCTTGGAGACCCACGGTTGCCTTCTGGGAGGTTCCATGGTTTCCCGGGGCTGTTTGCAAACTCCGTCGTTGGTCCACTCACAATCGCGTTCCAGGAGTTTCATGGGAGAAATAAAAGACATACGGGCATTTCATGGGAGAAATAACAAACGGGTGCTGGGAGATGGGATTGAAAAATGGGAGAATCTTGGCCAAAACGGGACAGTTGACAGGTATGCTACTAACACAGAGGGCTTGAGTGCACAGCAAGCAGTTGAGAGGGAGCTCTGCAAATACTTTCTGTCTCCAGATGTTGATAATGACTTCAAACCTCTAGTGTGTTGGAAGTCAATCAAAATAACTTCTCCAGAGTAAGCCAACTGGCACAACATTACTTGGGCATTCAGGCCACAAGCTCCCCCTCTGAGAGGGCTTTTAGTGCCGGTGGCAACATTGTCACATGTAAAGGGCATCTATGAAGCCAGACAATGTAGGCCAGCTTGTATTTCTTGTCAGAAACCTCTGGGTAGTGGGTTGGGCGATATTCTCTATAGTCAGATCGTACTATAGCCATCCTGTGGATCTCCGATACACGATAGTATTTTTGGGGACAAAAATAAAAGCTTGCGTGGCTAGAAAATGCTCATGAGTGACTGAAATTAGCATTCTATTAGAGTGTAAGTTCAGTGCAGTTGGCAACATTGTTACTACCCACCGCAATTGATTGCCAAACAGGAACAACTCGTACGCTGGTTTTAAACCCTCAAGCGCATTGCAATTCCTGCAAGGAAAAGCCAGAGCTGCGTGCATCACAAGCTCTCTCGTCCGCGGAAAACTCAAACTCTGCACATTACAAACTCTCTCTGGTGCGAGGAAAAGCCAGAGCCTTGCGCATTACAAGCTTTCTCGTGCACGGAAAACTCAAACCCTGCACATTATAAACTCTCTCTAGCATGAGGAAATTAATTTGCAACTAACAGTCACCTATCATCTAAGGAATCAGCTATCGCTGATATGTCTGAGTATCGACGATACAAGATAGTATCGTCAATCGGAACAACCCTACCTCTGGGACCTCCAAACCTGCTCCTGGAGGGCTACTGTCCTGCAGACTGCACCTCCAACCCTGCTTTAGCACACCTGCCTGTAATCCAGCAACCCTGAATACCTTGATTTGCTGCTTCAGCTGTGTTTGATTGGGGTTGGAGCTGCAATCTGCAGGATAGTAGCCCTCCAGGAGCAGGGTTGGAGTTCCAGAGCCTGTCATAGGGTGTCATAAACACTCAATATTCCTGCCCCTGTAACATGTGTTTTTGTTGTTCCTTACTCTTTATTTTCTGTTTTCGGCACCCCTTTTATATTCTTTATCCTGGTTGAAGCACTTTTGTTTCAATCTATAAGAATAATCAGCCTATGTTATAGTTTAAAGTTAAAGATATTAATATTAATAAGATGAATCTGAGAGTCTTATGTTTATTTGACGGTATAAATTCTAAATACAAATAAAAGGTTAACATTCATTTATAAGTAGTTTTTCACGGATTCACACGTTCCGGCTCACCAGCCTTCTAATTACTTCCGCACATGACACCCATCACCCGGACTATTCAAATACTCTCACTTGTCCTTTGTTCTACTTCTGGCCTAGTTGTCAGTTTGTCTTCCTAGTACCATACCCAGTTGATATCGTGTCTTCTCTGTGGATTTATGTGCTTGTGGATCATTGACTTTATTCCCGAGGACTTTAGGATTTTATTTTGTGCTTCCGTGTGGATTACGTGTTTGTGGATATAGACTGTGTTCTCTCCGTTTGTGTGTTACTATTAAAAACATCTTGGTTATGGATGTTACCTCAGTTCCCTGATGGAGGGAATGAGACATTGTGTCGAACAGACAGATGGGGTTTGTCTTGAGAACCTATCAACTTCGACTAGACTTAATTCATCACTTAGGCCAATGAATTTTGGCGAATTCATTTTGCATGCCGGCCTCCGCCCCCGGATATCCGGGTATAAAGGGGAGACGGCGTGCTGCGTTCATTCATTCGAGAAGGCATGTTCCGGCGACAGTAAGTGTACATAAACTGCTTGCTTACTCTGGTAATTTAGGAGAAGCGAATTGTCATCACAAGTCTGCGGTATAGTGCGTGAGTCTGCAGTTTACCCTGTTACCTTGTTTTAACTGTTGAACTGGACTGTTGCCTGTTGTTAGTTAAGATTATTTGAGTTTGTTTATTTAATAATTCGTTGACTGATTGCTAAAGTGATAGGTAGGGGGTGACAGAGCTTTTGGAAAGGTGGGAAGCCCCTGCCTCCAGCCGTCACATGCGACGGCCTTGTTTCTCTAATCGGCAACCGTAAAGTCCAGTGGGTAAGCGCTATTTCCTCAGTGGGAACGCGCTACAGAGACCACTTCCTACCGTAAGGAGGAGTTTAGTGGAAACAGCAACATGGTCTCGCCGGTAGGGAAGAACTCATGGGAGAAATGTGCGGACTGAAGGAGTTTACCGCAAGGTGGAGGTCATGGGTTACCAAGGTGGGAACCAAACATGAGGATACAGCAGACAGAACCGCCCTGCTGGGTCACTACGTCTGGAGCACTAGGTCCGGTTAGAGCTATGCGGTAGATAACTCAGCTGTTACCCGGCCTAAGGGGGCAGGGCTGCTCTGCCCTGCCTGCCCGCAGGAGGTGCTTAGTGATGGATGGAATGCCTATTCTTCACCCAGTGGGGGAGGAAGAGAGGCGAGAATAGCACACTACCTAAGGAGGGGGGAAGATGCTTTCGCAGGCATACGCCCTACTGGCCGTCGGTCTTACCTTACCTGCCATGCAACACTCGAGCTGACACTGGTTCCACGTGGAGGCTGTAGAACCTAGCGAAGGTGTTGGGCGTAGCACAACCTGCAGCTCTGCAGATGTCTGCCAGAGAGGCGCCCTGAGCCAGTGCCCACGAGGAGGCTATACCCCCGGGTGGATTGAGCTCTCACTGCCAGTGGGCACAGGCGATCTTGGGATTGGTACGCCATAGTGGTGTAAACAATCCAGTGCGCCAATCTCTTTTTGGAGACAGCCCTCCACTTCTGCTGACCTCCAAAACAGTCAAAAAGCTGTTCTGAGCTCCTGAAGCTCTGCGTGCGGTTCAAGTAGAGGCGCAATGGGTGTACAATGGCGGCTACATACACTTTCAGTGTGGAAGGGGAGAGATTACTCTTGAGTCTCTGTTGTAAAAAGGACAGGACGTTCCCGATCGAGCAACTCCGCGGGTCTTCTCTTCGAGATGAGCACCAGGACGAGAAGAGGCGCCACTTGTAGGCGTATAGTCGCCTAGTGGACGGGGCCCTAGCCTGAGTGATCATCTCAACCACCACCGGGGGTAGGCCACTCAGGATCTCCTCGTCCCGTCCAGGAGTCAGACATGGAGGTTTCAGAGGTCTGGTCTGGGATGCCACAACGTACCCTTCCCCTGGGAAAGCAGGTCCTTCGTCAGGGGAATCGGCCAGGGGGGAGTTGTCGTCAAGAGCATTAGCTCCGAGAACCAAGTCCGGTTGGGCCAGTATGGCGCAACTAGTAACACTTGATGCTCCTCTTCCCTGACCTTGCACAGGACCTTAGCAATGAGGCTCACTGGGGGTACTCAGAGTGGGACAGACCGAAAGGGAGGACTCTGTACTGATATGCCAGCCCCTCGAAAGCGAACCGTAGGAATGGGCAATAACGAGGGAGAATCGAGACATGAAAGTAATGTGAAATCTAACTAAAACGAAAGTAACTGAAATCTGAAAGATGCCAGGATGCGCTTCCGCGTGAGCATTCTGAACGGCAGCTTGTGTAGGTGCCTGTTCAGGGTACGCAGATCTTTTTGTGGGACACATCTCGGCTAGAGGGATGAGCTCGATCGCTTCCTTCGCCAGAAGGGTGGCAAGCACGGGAGAGCATACTTGCCTCTGACTGAGGTTGAGAGGATGCCCCGAAACTTGGGCGGGCGTCTGGCGAATTGGATCGCGTAGTCGAGACGGATCGTATTCCGTAGCCACCTATTCCGTAGGTTTGGGAAGCCGTAGCCAGGCTCCCAGGGACCGAGACAGGGGGCCCAGGGGTACGATCTGCTTCATCGACCTCCCGGGGGGTGGTTCGATGGCTGGCAGTGCGGATCCCTCGCCGTGGGGAGGCCAGGAGATCCAGAGATGCAGAGTATGCTCGACATTGCGTCTCACCGTGATGCAACGTCAGGTTGCTGAACACCATTGTGCAGAGGGTGAGAGCGGCTGTAATAAATTGAATTATGCCCTAAAAGAGGTTGTCCATCAACTTAATACACGTGGCCCATTACTATAAGCTTCAGGTGGTCACTTCCTGTATGACTTAGTGAAAAACGGGAAAAAGTCCCCCTGCAGTTTATTGGAATAGGCCACACGTATTCATTTGGTGGACAACCCCCTCCTTAGCAAAACTAAGGCCTTATAATGATTTATATGATTCAACAACCACGTTAATCCCCAAGTACACTCTATTAGACATACATATGTTAGCAACAACTCAGAGAAGGCTGAATCATGCCTTTAAATTGGTTGTCCACCTTAATACACGTTGCATATTCCTATAAACTACTCGATGTACCACAGAGCTGTTCACAAGCTTCATATTGGGCCCTTGTTCAATTTACGCACATAGGTCCTCGTACAATTTACGAACATTGGTCCTCGTACAATCTTTTATAAACTGCATGTGAACCAATCCATTTTCTAGTATGTTTGCATTGCCCGTCCACCTGAGGTTTATAGGAATGTGCCACGCATATAAAGTTGGTGGTCAACCCACTGATGAGCAAAACTATGCCTTTATATACATTTATTTGCTTCAACGAACATTGAACCCCTGGTAAGTTAATCTTAATAGACATACATATGTTAGCTTCAACTCACAGAAGGTTGAATTATGCAATAAAAGTGGTTGTCCACCAACTTAATACACGTGTGCCATTCCTATAAGCTTCAGGTGGTCGAATAAACAAAAAAACTACAAAGGACTACAAATATGGCACACAACCGGAAATAACTTCCGGTTTTGTGCCATCTTTGTAGTCCTTTGTAGTTTTCTTGTTTATTGGATTCACCAGGCGTTTATAATCAATTCTATTAATAAACAACAACGCAATTCCCTTAGTAAGCTTTATTAGACACACATATGTTAGCAACAACTCACAAAAGGCACGATAATGCCCCTAAAGTGGGTTTTTCACCAACTTAATAAACGTGGCCCATTGCTGTAAACTATATGTGGTCATTTCCATTTCCATTTGCAGTTTATGTTAATGGACAAACCGTATGCAGTTGATGGACACGTTGCTCATTCATAAACTACAACTTTATTTTCACTTCTATGAATCACCAAACCTCCTCATTCGCTTAGTAAAGTTTATTAGACATTAATTGTTAGCAGCAACTCACAGAAGGCTGAATTATGGTTGTCCAACAACTTATTACACGTGGTCAATTCCTATAAGCTGCAGTTTATTGAAATGGGCCACGTGTATGAAGTGGGTGGACATAATACTTATTAACAATGTTTAATAAAAAAAAAAAAAATTGTTTCAAAAACCACATTATTCAATGAGTACACTTTATTGTACGCATAGTCGCATACATGTTGGTATCAACTCATTAAATGCTAATTTTGCCTCTTATATGTTCAAGGCCTCATTTTCAAGTGTCATCCATTACTTTTTGGGGAACCACGCTTTTGCCCTTTCACTATGTCCTTTGTAGGACTGTAACACAAGTGTCTGTGAGGTTTGGGGTCTCTCGGGACCCAGATGGCCTTTGCGGAAAAGGCCCTTGTGTACGTTGCATTTTCATGGAACGCCTTCCCATATTGCACCTTTTGACCCCTTAACAAAGTCACCCGGCTTTTCCGCACGATCGGTGGACGATGGACTGTTGCTTGTGACCCAGTTTCGGATCGGTTGACCCTGTCGGGGCCACGTCCACGAAACAGATATGGGAAACCCATTTAAATAAGCTATACAAGGAATTTTTCAGAAAGATCCGAGGGGCCCTAAGTTCTAGATTCTGACCCATCTGCGCCTCCCCCGAGCACATCTCTCTAGAGGAAATGGAAATGTTTTTTGCGCCCAATCACAAGAATAATCACACAGTCTTCTCTCTCATATAACCCTCAACAGCCTTGTGAAGCTTTCAGGGGTGGGGGATTGGAGATTTTTCAGAAAAGGTCTAAGAACTTTGGACAATTGGGGGATAAATGGGAGGCTTCCAGACAAAAATGATCTAGAATTTCCAGACCCTTGTCAGGGCCCGGTTTCGAACTCGGGTCGTCGACGTGGAAAGCGGTAACTTTCCTAACTGAGCCACTGGAAAGTGTTTAAACCCAAAAGGTGAGGCAGACACAACGATGCTTGCAAAGGATTTAATGGTCAAACAAAAAGATAATCCATCAAGCAAATCAATATAAAAAATAATCCTCAAAAGGGTAAATCCACAAAAGGTAATCTCAAGAATAAGAGGAAAATTGAGCTCACCGTAATCAAGAACGGGCAGTAACATACAAACTTAGAGCGAGGGACTAAGGGCAAAAAAGGGTGTATAAATACGCTCAAACAAACAAGGCACAGGTGCAAACAATAAACAAATCAAAGGTGAACATGACCCCCAGGCGACCCCTGCTGGCCAAATGGTGACAGAATCCTCCCCCTAAAAACGGCTCCTGACGTTCCTACCACCCTTATTGGGATGGCTGGCCCTGAACTGACGAATGAGGTTAGGGTCCAGTATGTCCTTGGCAGGAACCCAGGAGCGTTCCTCTGGGCCGTAGCCTTCCCAATCCACCAGATACTGCCAAGATCGCTGTACTCGACGAGAGTCCAGTATCCGGCGGACGGTATATGCAGGCTGGCCCCCGATGATCCGAGGTGTAGGGGGAGGTCTGTCTGCAGGAACAAAAGGAGAAAAAACAACAGGTTTTAGCAGTGATACATGGAATGTGGGATTAATTTTAAATGACCTGGGTGACTGCAAACGGTAGGTAACAGGATTGATTTTCCTGGAGATCTTGAATGGACCGATGAACCTCTGTGACAACTTGCAGGACTCCACTCGAAGCGGTAGGTTTTTTGTAGAGCCACACTCTTTGGCCAGAACGTAAGGTAGGACCCTGGCGGCGATGTCTATTAGCCTGCTGCTGGTACTGCTGTGAGGAGCGTAGGAGATGGAGACGAACCCTCTTCCATGTGAGACGACAACGTCTTATGAATCTCCTGGCCGACGGTACACCGACCTCTGTTTCCTGATCTGGGAACAATGGAGGAGCATAACCAAACTGATATTCATGCGGGGACATACCGGTTGCCGAGGAGCGTAGAGTATTGTGTGCGTATTCAGCCCAGACGACGAATGAAGACCAGGTGGATGGATTATTAGAGACCATACACCTGAGGGCAGTTTCCAGATCCTGGTTCATCCTCTCTGTTTGGCCATTGGACTCTGGATGACACCCCGAAGACAGGCTGGTAGAAGCCCCTGTGAGCTGGCCGAAAGCCTTCCAGAATTTGGAGGAAAACTGGGGACCTCGGTCAGACACCATATCCTGGGGAATACCGAAGACTCGAAAGACATGGTCGATTATCAGTTCGGCCGTTTCCTTGGCCGATGGTAGCTTGGGCAGGGGTATAAATCTGGCTGCTTTGGAAAATCTGACGATGATAACCAAGATGATAGTGTTACCACGAGAAGGAGGGAGCCCCGAGATGAAGTCGAGTGAGATGTGTGACCATGGTCGGTGAGGTATGGGTAATGGATGGAGGAGTCCTTGAGGGCGAAGATGGGATGATTTGCCCCGACTGCAGACAGAACAGGCCTTGACGAAGGTGTTAACATCGTCCACGATATTGGGCCACCAGAACCTCCGTCGAATGAACTCCAGAGTGCGGCTGGCGCCAGGATGGCACATGAGGTGTGAGGAATGTCCCCATAGAAGAACCTGGGACCGTACAGCATTTGGAACAAACAGCCAATTGTTACGACCTCCGTTCGGACCTGGGCTCGGTGGCTTGGGCTCGTCTGACGATATCCTCAATTTGCCATGAAACTGGAGCCACGATCTTTACACAGGGAAGAATGGGCATGTTGGCATTCTCTCGAATCGTAGGAGCGTATACTCGAGATAAGGCGTCTGGTTTCAAGTTCTTGGACCCGGGTCGATAGGTAAGAATGAACTGGAAACGATTAAAGAATAATGACCATCTAGCTTGTCTCGTATTCAACCGCTTAGCCTGCTTCATGTATTCCAGGTTTCTGTGGTCTGTGAGCACCTGAAATGGTTGCAAAGCCCCCTCGAGCCAATGTCTCCACTCTTGCAACGCCAGCTTGACTGCGAGAAGTTCCCGATCTCCCACGTCGTAATTCCTCTCAGCAGATGTGAGCCGGTGTGAGAAGAAAGCACACCGGTGAAGCTTCTTGTCCTCTCCCCTCTGGGACAGGATAGCCCCAACCCCGACTTCGGAGGCATCAACCTCCACCACGAATGGCTTGTCCGTTGTGGGAAGTATAAGAATGGGAGCGGAGAGAATACATTGTTTGAGCCTCTGAAAAGCCGTCTGCGCTTCTATGTTCCACTGAAACCTCTTGTTGTTACCTTTGGTTAGTGCTGAGAGAGGAGCTGCCACCGAGCTGAAGTTCTTAATGAACTTACGGTAGAAGTTGGTGACCCCGATAAAGCGTTGAACCTCTTTAATGTTCTTAGGGGTGGGCCAGTCCGCTACCACTTTAACCTTCTTGGGATCCATCTGGATATGACCAGGTTCCACTACGAATCCCAGAAATTGCACTCGGGTGGAATGGAACTCACACTTCTCAGGTTTCACATAAAGGTGGCTATCCATAAGCCGTTTAAGCACCTTTACGACATGCACCATGTGTTCCTGGAGGGAGCTCGAGAAGATAAAGATGTCATCTAAATAGACGAACACAAAGAGGTTCAGCATGTCCTGGAGCACATCATTGATGAGCGCTTGAAAGACGGCCGGGGCGTTGGTCAGGCCGAAGGGCATCACTAAATATTTGTAGTGGCCAGTAGGTGTGTTGAAGGCCGTCTTCCACTCGTCGCCGTGTCTGATCTGTACAAGGTGGTAGGCGTTCCGTAGATCAAGCTTGGTAAAAATGGTTGCCCCCTGTAACAGTTTGAATGCCGTGGCCATGAGGGGAAGCGGATAGCGGTTCCGGACAGTGATTGCATTGAGCCCCCGGTAGTCAATGCACGGACGTAATCCCCCATCTTTCTTGGCCACAAAAAAGAACCCTGCTCCCGCGGGTGAAGTAGAGGATCGGACGATGCCTGCAGCCAGTGCGTCTTTGATATAAGTGTCCATGGCCGTACGTTCAGGAGGGGACAACAAGAAGATCCGGCCCCTGGGAGGACAGTTGCCAGGAAGCAGGTCAATGGAGCAGTCATATGGCCTATGGGGTGGTAGAATGGCGGCCCTCTGTTTACTAAACACCAGCTTGAGATCATGGTAGCATTCGGAGACACGGGACAGATCAATGGGCTCGGAAGACTCGAGAGAGGAACTCGAAAAAACACTGGTGGCTTGACATGTAGGACCCCACTGCTTGATCAATCCCACAGACCAGTCGATGACAGGGTTGTGATCGAGAAGCCAGGGGTAACCCAGTACAAGGGGAAACTCTGAACATGAAATGAGGTGGAAAGTTTTCGTTAACTGGTGTTGTGAAACTGAGAGTCTCAGAGTAGCAGTGGCATGAGTGACTAGTCCAGAACCCAGAGGACTCCCATCCAACGTGTTCACTCTGATGGGATCTGTGAGAAGGCTTGAGGGAACGCTATTCTCCTGCGCCCAGCTACCGTCCATGAAATTCCCTGCGGCTCCAGAGTCCACCAGAGCTTGAAGTGAGAATTCCCGGTTGTCCCAGGAAAGGGTGACTGGAAGGAGCAAACGGGCGTTGGACGGATGGGAGGAAGTGGTGTCTCACCTTACAGCCCCTCCCGGTCTGTACGGGGCCGCAGTAAAGACAACATCGTTCCTTCATCCGACGGTCTCTCTCGGCCTGGGAAATGCGCCCGATCTGCATAGGCTCCGTAGGACTCGGGTCAAAAAGTGGTAAAGACTCGAAACTGGGAAGAGTGGGTGCTGGAGTGAATAATCTCCGGTCTTGCTCTCGCTCTCTTAGACGGTGGTCTATGCGTGAGGCTAGTTTGATGAGAGTCTCGAGACTATCCGGTGGTTCCCGAGTAGCCAACTCATCCTGGACGGTGCCTGAAAGACCCTTCAGGAAGCACACCGTGAGTGCCTCGTCATTCCAGCCACTGGCCGCTGCTATCGTGCAGAATTGTATGGCATAATCCGTCACGCTGCGCCGACCCTGCCGGAGTGTGAGAAGTTGTTTCATCGTCTCCGGACCACTAACAGCATCCTGAAACACTCGCTTGAACTCTTCAGAGAATGCTACGTACGAGGCACAAAAGGGACTTTGGGTCTCCCATACAGCAGTAGCCCAGGCCAGGGCTTTATCTGACAGGAATAAATATATAAATAATATTTATCTGTGAGGAAGCCCTTGCAGGCACGAGGATCACCTGAGAACCGCTGCGGGGGTGGAAGACGAGGTTCAGCCATGGGATTAACCTCCACAGGAATTCGGACTGGAGGGACTGGTGCCGGAAGGGTGGTTAGTGGAATCCGAGCACTTATCTCCCTGATGGATGTCAGCATCTCTGACAGAAGTTGTGAATGTTTCCCCATTAAGGCTTCTTGTTGGCCCAGCGCGGCTGCATGGTGTTGGACCATCTCTCCTTGACGAGACAGCGTGGCTAGAAGATTATCGAGACTGACTGCCTCTGGGTTCATGATGGCTCTAAGTTTCTGTCAGGGCCCGGTTTCGAACTCAGGTCGTCGACGTGGAAAGCGGTAACTTTCCTAACTGAGCCACTGGAAAGTGTTTGAACCCAAAAGGTGAGGCAGACACAACGATGCTTGCAAAAAGGATTTAATGGTCAAACAAAAAGATAATCCATCAAGCAAAAATCAATATCAAAAATAATCCTCAAAAGGGTAAATCCACAAAAGGTAATCTCGAGAATAAGATGAAAACTGAGCTCACCGTAATCAAGAACGGGCAGTAACATACAAACTTAGAGCGAGGGACTAAGGGCAAAACAGGGTGTATAAATACGCTCAAACAAACAAGGCACAGGTGCAAACAATAAACAAATCAAAGGTGAACATGACCCCCAGGTGACCCCTGGTGGCCAAATGGTGACAACTCTTTGGCCTATCGTTTCCCTATGGAAGGGTTTCCACCTACCATCTAGGCCAATGTGTTTTAATTAACCGTTTCGTGGACAGCTCTCCCTAATTTGACCTTTTGACCACTAAATAAAGTCACAAAGTCGCCTGGCTTTTACGCACGATCGGTGGATGATGGACGGTTGCTTGTGACCCGGTTTCGGATCGGTTGACCCTGTCGGGGCCATGTCCACGAAACCGATATGGGAAAGCCATTCAAATAAGCTATTCAAGGAATTTTCCAGAAAGGATATTCTAGATTCTGACCCGTCGGGTGGCCCCCGACGACATACCGAGAGCACGTCACTTTAGAGGAAATGGAAATATATTATACACCCAATCACAAAATGAACCACACAGCTTTCTTTGCCATTTACCCCTCAACAGCCTTGTTAATTTCAGGACTGGGGGATGGTGAATTTTTCAGGAAAGGTGTAGAGCTTTGCACCTTTGGGGGGTACCTCGGTGGCTTCTAGAAAACACAAATCTAGAATTTCAAGAACCTGCGACCTTTAATTACCTACGGAAGGCCTTCCACTCGCCACCTATCCCATGCGTTTTGATAGGGGGTTTGTGAACAGGCCACCCTAATTTGACCTTTGAGGACAAACTGAGCATTCTACAAATTGTTGCTAACATATGTGTGTCTAATGAAGTGCACTTACTGAATAGTGTGTTTGTTGATGGGTATAAATGAATATAAAGGCACAGTTTTGCTAATAAGTGGGTAGTCCACCAACTTAATACACGTGGCCCATACGTATAAACTGCTTGAGGAACTCCCGCAAGGGCACCGGAGGGTCCAACGGGCCCAAAACATATGTTTAAATTAATATACAAATGTGAAACATTGTTAAAAAGCATTATTTCCACCAACCTACTACACGTGGCCCATTCGTATAAACCGCATGTGGACAGGCAATGGAAACAGACTAGAAAATGGACTGCTCCATTTTCTAGTATGTTTGCATTGAAACTGCTTTTTAACAATGTTTTATATGTATATATATTCGTTTCTAAGTGTCATAAACAACACGATTCAGTCAGAACACTCTTTTAGACACACATATGTTTAAATCAATATACATATGTGAAACATTGTTCAAAAGCATTATTTCCACCAACCTACTACACGTGGCCCATTCGTATAAACCGCATGCACTGCAAAAAATGACTTTCTTACTTAGTCTTTTTTTCTTGTTTTCCAGTAAAATTGTCTACAAATTCTTGAATCAAGATGGATTTTCTTGATGGGCAAAATGACCTAAGAAAATAAGTCTTGTTTTAAGTGAATTTGTGCTTAAAACATACAAAAAAAATTGCCAATGGGGTAAGAAAAAAAATCTTGAATTAAGGTCGACCTTTTTCTTAGTCACTCAATTCAAGAATTTTTTTCTTACCCCATTATAAATTAATATAAAGGCACAGTTTTGCTAATAAGTGGGTTGTCCACCAACTTAATACACATGGCCCATACGTATAAACTGCTTGAGGAACTCCCGCAAGGCCACCGGAGGGTCCAACGGGCCCAAAACCTCACGGGAACTTGTGTCGCGGTCCCCCGAGCGACATACCGAAAGGGCAAAATCCTGGGTCCTCAATATATATTTATATTTGATATCCTTTTAAAGTATCGCTTTCCCAGCCCATTCATTTCAATGGCAGACACTTAGAAACGTGGCCTGATTTTAGCTATGTACTCATCCACTTTTAAACCCTTTAGGAAGGAGCCATGGACCCCAAACTGCAGGGCCTGGTTCGGGGGTCCGTGACAGTGGTCACTGCAAAGGCTTGATGCCCTTTGACCTTAGGAACCTTGATTTCTGGTCCTTTGATTACACCCAGACCTTCAACATATAAGATACAATATTTTAGGCCAAACTGATCATTTCACTAGCTGTTTCTAACATTTGTGTGTCTAAAACAGTGTTCTCACTGAATCATGTTGTTTCTGACATTTAGAAATGAATATATACATTTTAAGCATTATTTCCACCAACCTACTACACGTGGCCCATTCGTATAAATTGCATGCACTGCAAAAAATGACTTTCTTACTTATTCTTTTTTTCTTGTTTTCCAGTAAAATTGTCTAAAAATTCTTGAATCAAGATGGATTTTCTTGATGAGCAAAATGACCTAAGAAAATAAGTCTTGTTTGAAGTAAAAAAATATGAAATTTCAGTGAATTTGTGCTTAAAACATACAAAAAAAATTGCCAATGGGGTAAGAAGAATAATCTTGAATTAAGGTCGATCTTTTTCTTAGTCACTCACTTCAAGAATTTTTTTCTTACCCCATTGGCAGATTTTTTGCTTGTTTTAAGTGTTTTTGACTAAAAACAATACTTATTTTCTTAGGTCAGTTTGCTCATCAAGAAAATGCTTCTTGATTCAAGAATTTTTAGACATTTTTACTGGAAAACAAGAAAAAAAGACTATGTAAGAAAGTCATTTTTTGCAGTGTGTGGACAGGCAATGAAAACAGACTAGAAAATGGATACATTTTCTAGTATGTTTGCATTGCCTGTCCCTCTGCGGTTTATAGAAAGGGCCAGGACTATATGATTGGTGTACGTGGCACAGATTGGGCATTTAAAATTTTTGGTTTAAAAACATCACAGCTCGATTGGCACGCCCCCTCAGACAAACATATGTCAGCCCCGAGTGACAGAATGCAGGTTCTGGTACACGTAGTGGGGAAGCTGACAAAACGTGGTTTGGTGGTACAGGGGCGTGGCCATTGAAGGCCCTGCAGGGTCAATGGTCAAACCGGCACCCATAATTGATCAGTGGACAAATAGTTGTTCTGTGGACATTGGCACCAATGGGCAGTAACCTGGCATTCAACTCCCATGCAAATAAATGAGTCGAGGTACTCGTATGATGATGGAGGACACGCGGGGAAGCCGATCGACATGGGATAAACCTGTGGGGTACAAATACGATGTTCGTGAGGGTCCTATGGGGTCTTCGAGGGGTGCCGTGGCTCGAGAGCGCCCCTAGTGACGTCCCACACCCACTATCCGGGGGCAGCGGTTAAGGAAAGGGTCTTACCACGGGGTTAGCCGAAATCACCCACTTCCCCTTTAGATATGCGCGTCATGGTATCCTTTTTCACACTACGATCCATTGCAATACTATTCGTCAAATGGCAATTTATTTGAATGGACTTTTTTCCATGAATCCTCTATTTGTGCTTCCTCATGCACCTCCAGGAAAAATGGAACCGGGGCCGGGCTCCGACCCGAGGTACCATGTTTCCAGCCGTGAGCGTTGGGGAAGGGGCGGTGCGGTGCACGCAGCCCAATGCTCACAGCGGCCCGGGAAAGCATGGCTGACATCTCGTCGTCCGCTTCTTCCTGGGCTCGACCCCCCGAGGGAGGGACCTCCAAGGAATCATCGGGGTCGGATGCCAGAAAGTCACCCTCCGATGCTGCGATAGACATCGTTACGCACAGTTTCCGAATGCGTGGCTGAGGAACAAGAACAAGGTATCACACCCACGAGAACAGCGGGACATGCCGCGCTGGCAATTTGCTCTTTTAGAAGAAGTCTCAAACACCTCCGGAAACACCTGAGCGGCTGTATTATCCATCCATCCATTTTCTACCGCTTGTCCGAACTACCTCGGGTCACGGGGAGCCTGCGCCTATCTCAGGAGTCATCGGGCATCAAGGCAGGATACACCCTGGATGGAGTGCCAACCCATCGCAGGGCACACACACTCACTCATTCACTCACGCACTCACACCCTACGGACAATTTTTCCAGAGATGCCAATCAACCTACCATGCATGTCTTTGGACCAGGGGAGGAAACCGGAGTACCCCCCCGAGGCACGGGGAGAACATGCAAACTCCACACACACAAGTCGGAAGCGGGAATCGAACCCCCAACCCTGGAGGTGTGAGGCGAACGTGCTAACCACTAAGCCACCGTGCCCCCCCGGCTGTATTATATTGTATTTATTTTCTTGTGTTTGTGCTAGAACAATGTGCAAGAATAACACCTTTAATTTGTGAGAAAATAATTTACAAGCATTCAACTCTCTCATTGCATGAATTCACATACTGTTTGCATACTGTCTGTGAACGCACGTCTTTTGGTGCAGGTGTATAAATGTGTTTTGCACCATATTTACTGCAACAATTGTAGCAAAAAGTGCACGAGTATCTCAGTTTGTGATTTGTAGAATTAGATTTGTGCACTTGCACTGAAGGATTCAATTCTTCAAAAAGGTGTAACTGTTGTGTTATGTTTGTGGTGGGAGAGAAAAAAATATCTACAAGTTTGCAACTTCAAATTTTGATAGATTACTGATACACATCTGTGGCCGACCGCTACAACTACAAATTTGACACTCACAGGCGCTCAGAAGTTTTGCTCCAAAAATACATTCATATTGTAGTCTTCAGCTCAGCCCCAAGACCGTGATATGTCCTGCTTCTCTCCCCTACAGTCCTGGGCCTCCATTTGGAATTTTCCATTATCTTCAGGTGGGCGTCTGGAGACATCTATTTGGTCTATCTGTCCATCCACATTTTGTATTGCCTTCCCTTGTCCACCATTTTGTAGTTTTTTGTTCCTTTCCAGTTGAAGTGCTGTGACCCGTGTCTTGCTCCCTTGATTAGTCTGTCTGTCTTAACCTATGTGTTTGTTGTCTGGTATTGAGTGAGCGAAGTTTAGCTCCTACAGTACTTACTCCAAGCCATTTAAATCAATATTGCCTTATTGTAAAATCACATTTATTCAATACTTTTTAACTAATTACTTGTATTTAATTTTTATAGAAGCAATTTACAGAAAATAACAGTAAATAAAGTAATTACCTCTTCTACAGTCCAGGTAGCTACTTGACTTGCATGAATTCCTGCAACTCCAGGCAGTAACTTACAGTGCTGCTCCCAGCAGAGAGAGAGAGTGCGGTCAGCATTAGCTGTGAATGCCGTCATGAAGAGAGAGGGGTACATGGCATCAGATGTCATATCTGAAACATGCACAATATATAATATAATTATTTAAATATTGCTGTGCATAAACACTTAGACAGAGACTTTCTTTAACAATTTTCAAGTGAATACATATGCACATAAAATGTACAACTCACTCTGACAGTTTCTTTGCTGACTTTTGCGATATTTAGGGGGGCGACCAATCCTGTTGACAGAAAAGACACTGACATTTAACCCTTAATTGTCTTAATTAGAGTACACTTAATGTCATAAAGCTATCTTAATTTTATTATTTTACCTCTGATATCTCTAAATATTGAACGTTAAATACTATTTACTATAACACAAATCTTAATTTCACTAATTTAAACCACAAAATAATTAATAGCAATTACAGGGAAATATCCAGTGGCCACTACAAGGCTGTAGAATTAATTGACTGCATAGGCTAAAATCTATAAACCAATGTTATAACACTAACTCTTAACTTCTACATTTTATCACTTTTTATCAAGTAATATTATTTTAAATTTTTCAAGTTCTAGATTGTATCATTGTATCATTTGTGCTGTTAAAGGCCATCACAATAGCTATAGAAAGCTCAGAAAACTTCACGAACATTAATGTTACCATGTGACACAACAAGAGCTTTTGCTATGGTCTTTTGAAGATGGATCAAGAAACCAGGACAAAAGGGAGTGGGAGGAGGTTTTATGGCTTTGCTCTCAATGATCCAGTCCCTACAATGATAAAAGCCTATCACTGGTAAGACATGAAGCTGCTGATGATGGAAGAAAAGCTCTGAGAATTCTGAAAGAAGATTACTCGGGAAAAAGTAAGCCGAGGATAATAAACATGTACACATCGCTTTCCCAGCTATGCATGGCGGACAACGAGAGTTTTCCCGACTACATAATAAAGGCAGAGAACATCATTACGGCACTGAGAGATGCGGGAGAGACCATGAGTGACGGCCTAACCATAGCTATGATTCTCCGCGAATTAGCCGCTTCAAAAAAAGCTGTTGATATAACACAAAACGTTCACAGACTTTAAAAGAAGGCTACGGATTTACGAGGAAGCAGAGAAAATGAAAACAACAGAATATGCAGATAATGTGATGAAAGCACAGACAAGACAGGGACGAGTCTTTTCCAAGTCGTACCCTAAAGACAAGAAAATGAAGATACCAGTGTAACATGTTACAAATGTGGAGTAAAAGGACACAAAGCGAGAAAATGCTACAAAAGAGTATGGTGTAATCATTGTAAAAACAGTACACATGCAGAGTTCCTGTGCAAGAAAAAAGGAGACAGAGATGGCGCTAGAAAAGTTACAGATGAACAAGACAGCGACCAAGATCCTCTATTCAAAGCTGAACATTCAGAGTTCGGGAGACCCTCGGACAACGAAAAGAAGAAAGGCATCATGGTAGACGCTGGTGCAACATCCCACATAGTGAATGACATACAAAAGTTTAAACTTTTAGACCTGAGACTCATTCATTAAAATTA
Organism: Triplophysa siluroides; assembly: GCA_006030095.1. Lineage (NCBI taxonomy): Eukaryota > Metazoa > Chordata > Actinopteri > Cypriniformes > Nemacheilidae > Triplophysa > Triplophysa siluroides. The sequence goes on along the minus strand of VCII01000613.1, from coordinate 1,114,964 downwards.
GCCGACGGGACAAAGTGTATGTAGAAATCAAGTGTCATGGTTCCACTACCATGTCATGTTTTATTCCTGTCTCTAGTGGAGCCATGGCATTGCCTGAGGGAAAGAATGATTCTTTCTCGTGTCTCGTCATTGTTCCCTACATCTCGTTCCTCGTCAGCCTTTCCTCAGTGCTAATCCCCAGCACCTGTTCCTCGTTATGATCCTGTGTTTGTTCCCTTTAAAACCACCCTTGTGTTCTTTGTCTTGTGCTCGTGCATTGTACTTGTACCTGTTCGTGGATAGTCCTTGTATGCCTTGTATTAGAGTTTCCCCCAATTCAAGTAAGTCTAGTTTATTGTGAGTTTACTGTTGGTCTTGTCAAGTTTATATTTTGAGTCTGTTAGTTTAGTATAGTCTGTCTCCGTTCCCGTTTTTGCCTGTTTCCCCTGTTTTACCCCATCGTGGGTTTTGTTTTGCCTGTTTGTCTTTGTTTTGTAAATAATAAAATATCCATGTTTGTTACCACTACCGTCTGTGTCTGCCTGCAATTGGGTTCCCATGCCATGTCTCCACCTGAGAATCATGACAGAATGCACGAGCCACAAACAAACCCAGTAGGCAGCATGGACGGTACGACGTCATCCTTGCGGTCTCGCCAGGCCCACTTGCTGCTTGGATTCCGCCAGGGGAATTACGGTGACCAGGAGTTCGCCAGGGCATTCTCGGCGGTGGCGGAGGTGACCGAGTTTGGTGAGGCGGAGTTGAAGACGATCTTCAACTGCTGCCTCACTTGGCGCCTCACACCGTCGGAAGAGGCTGCTGGCTCCCCTAGGGTTTGCGGACATGGTCAGGTACGTAATCAACCGGCGCGATCCTGGGGGTGAGGTTCCACATGGGACTTTCACCCCACGGTCGAGCGCTGCGGAGGATCTCGTCCTGGCCGCCGCTGCCCGGGGGGGCTCAGTACCCTCTGGATCGAGCTCCACGGCCGCCGGTCCTTCTGGTGGAGTCCGAGATGAGTGGGTGGCTAGAGACTCGGGGGCGACGTCGCTGGAAACCTCCTACCCTGTACTCCCTCGGTCCCCCACTGACCATAGAGGGAGGAGAAGGGCACGTGGAGGAGGTTCCAGGCCGAAGTTGCTGTCCTGCAGGTCAGTGCAGCAATCGGCAACTGTTCCGGAGATCCCGAGTCCGGTGGTCCCGAGTCCGGTGGTGTCAAACCCCATATATTTTTTGGGGGGGCGCCGTGGGGAGGTGACGGTCCGAGCGGCCAGCCCGGCTGCAGATTCCTCCCAGCAACCGGCAAGCCGGTCCAGCAACCGGCACCAAGCCCGGTCCAGCAACCGGCACCAAGCCCGGGGCACCAAGCCCGGTCCAGCAACCGGCACCAAGCCCGTCAGAGAGCGCTGCCCAGCCGCCCGCCAGCCGCCGTCAGAGAGCGCTGCCCAGCCGCCGTCAAGTCTGGCTGCCCAGCCGTCGTCAAGTCCGGCCTTCCAGCCGGTGTCCCGGCCTTCCAGCCGGTGTCCCGTCCGGGCTTCCAGCCGGTGTCCCGTCCGGCATTCCAGCCGGTGTCCCGTCCGGCATTCCAGCCGGAGTCCCGTCCGGCATTCCAGCCGGTGTCCCGTCCGGCATTCCAGCCGGAGTCCAGCCCAACAGTCCTGCAGGGGACTAGGACAGTTCCCCCAAGGGCTGGAACTTCCCCACCCAGCCCTACCCCTTCTGGACTTCCCCCAATGTTATCTTGTTGCCCCCACCCCCCCTCCCATGTTTGTTATTTTTATTATCCCACCCCAACCCGTGGGTTATCATGTCTTGTATGCCCCTTGTCATGTTTGCCTTGTCTGTGGGTTTGTCTGTTCCAGTCGGTCTTGTCTTGTTAGTTACCCCTTGATGAACACCTGGAGGGGTTCATTTAAGGGGGGGCTTATGTCATGGTTCCACTACCATGTCATGTTTTATTCCTGTCTCTAGTGGAGCCATGGCATTGCCTGATGGTTTTGTGTGGGAAAGAATGATTCTTTCTCGTGTCTCGTCATTGTTCCCTACATCTCGTTCCTCGTCAGCCTCTCCTCAGTGCTAATCCCCAGCACCTGTTCCTCGTTATGATCCTGTGTTTGTTCCCTTTAAAACACCCTCGTGTTCTTTGTCTTGTGCTCGTGCATTGTACTTGTACCTGTTCGTGGATAGTCCTTGTATGCCTTGTATTAGAGTTTCCCCCAATTCAAGTAAGTCTAGTTTATTGTGAGTTTACTGTTGGTCTTGTCAAGTTTAAATTTTGAGTCTGTTAGTTTAGTATAGTCTGTCTCCGTTCCCGTTTTTGCCTGTTTCCCCTGTTTTACCCCATCGTGGGTTTTGTTTTGCCTGTTTGTCTTTGTTTTGTAAATAATAAAATATCCTTGTTTGTTACCACTACCGTCTGTGTCTGCCTGCAATTGGGTTCCCATGCCATGTCTCCACCTGAGAATCATGACATCAAGAGGGGACAGGTGCAAGGCATGAACTAATTACAGGCAATAACGAGACGAAAGGGCGGGAAACACAGACGAGACTCAGAGAGAGAGTATGGCATTCAACAAGGCCCAAAAACCTCTCTCTACAAGAAACAAGGTATCCTGTCCTGGTTACAAAAGACAGAAGCAGGTTTGACATCCATGAAAGTGGAAATTTGTATTATGTACCAACTATTGAAGAGAATGGTGACAAGTGCAAAGTGAGTCATGATTTACAAACCTGGCATGAAATTTTGAGCCACTGTAACTATGAAGATGCGCAAAAATTAGAAGGTGTAGTGAGAAATATGGAGATAAAAGGAAGCACAGTCAAACAAAATCAGTTTTGTGATGTGTGTACGCGAGGAAGATTCACTCAGACAAGAAACAAGGAGCCTGAAGGAGAAGCAAAGAAACCCTTGGAAAGGATTCAAACTGATCTGGCTGGCCCCATGCTGACACAGAGCAAAGAAGGACACAGATATGCACAGTCATTCACAGATGAGTGATCTGGTTACTATGTTTATGTATTTTCTTAAGTCTAAAGCTGACACAGTACAAGCCACAGAGATGTTCTTGGCCGACATAGCACCTTATGGAGAAGTCAAGTGTATCCATTCAGATAACGGCACTGAATTTACGAATCAAAACTTTCAGACACTATTGACAAAGAACAAGATTAGACATGAAACCTCTGCGCCTTATTCGCCTCACCAGAACGGTACAGCGGAGAGAGGCTGGAAAACACTCTACGAAATGAGCAGATGCTTACTGATCGAAAGCAAGTTACCTGACGAGTTATGGAACTACGCTATGCAAACAGCGGCTTATGTGAGAAACAGGTGCTACAGCAGGCGTACAAAGAAAACGGCATACAAGTTATTCACTGGAAGAAAACCAGATGTTTCAAAAATGCCAAAATTTGGAGCAACATGTTTTGCTTACCAACAAGAGAAAGGAAAACTAGCCTCTAGATGTGAGTAGGGTGTTTTCATTGGCTGTGACAAAAACAGCCCGGCCTACCTAGTGTACTATCCTAACAATGAGAAAGTCCAAAAGCATAGACTGGTGAAGTTTACAAATAAGACAACACAGAAAGAGAAACCCAAACCGCGGAGTCATACACATAATATGATGATATAGATCCGAAAACTTGGAGAATGTACCAAGTCAAGGCATTCAAAGTGTAGTGTCTGAGAGTTTATCTGAACAGATTGATCCTACACAGCCAGGTAAGGATACAGAGACTGTAATCAAAAGGAACCCACCAAGAGCTAGGAGGAAACCAGCTCACTTACTTGATTTTGAGACTGAAAATATTGAGGACAAACTGCAAACATGCATAGATTTTTGTACATACCAAAAACCTACCAGGACGCCACAGCATCAACCAAATCAAGGCAATGGAAAAATGCCATGGATAAAGAAATGCAATCGATGGAAGAAAACGTCTCGTTTTCCCCGATAGATGGGGTTCGCCCTCAACTCTGACTACTTTTAAAAAGGCCAATGAAATTGGCGAATTAAATTTATCTCTTACTGGCAAGAGGCCGCCCGGATCGGGTTTCACCGGGTGAGCGCAGCTTCCTTAATTAGGGATGCGCTGCAGAGGCCACTTCCTACCAAGAGGGAGGAGATAGTGGATATAGACATGGTCTAGTAGGGGAGATCGCATGGGACATACGGACTGAGTAGTTAACCGTGAGGTGGAGGTCCACCTGGGGAGGTCATGGGTTACCAGGAGTGGGAACCATTCATGAGGATACATCAGACGGAACAGCCCAGGGAGGAGTTGTTACAGACGTCCGGTAGCACTAGGTCCGGTTAGAGCTATCTGTGATAGTTCATATTTTGTCCCGGCCTAAGGGGGAAGGCTGCTCTGCCCAGCCGACCCCCAGGGGGTGCTTGCTTGGTGATGGATGGGATGCCTGTTCTTAGCCACGTGGTGGGGAAGAAGGGAGGCAGATAGCACACTGACCCAACCTGCTGGAGGGTGGGAAGATGCTTTCGCAGGCATACGCCCAGCCGGCTGCCGGTCCTACGCGTGGCCATGCAGGACGCGGGCTGATACCAGTTTACGCGGAGTCGCGAAGGTGTTTGGGCATAGCCCAACCCGCAGCTCTGCAGATGTCTGCCAGAGAGGCGCCCCTGGCCGGGGCCAACTGGGACCGGGATGCCGTCGTGACGGCGTTCACGGTCTGGTGCGGCAATCTCTGTTTGGAGACAGTCCTCCCTGCTGACCTCCGAAACAGACAGAGAGCTGATCAGAGGCCTAAGCTCTGCGTGCGGTCCAAGTAGAGGCGCAGCTGGCATGCTGGACACAACGAGTGGGGTTGGGTCTTGCTCCCTAAAAAGGAACACCTGCAAGTTCGCCACCTGGTGGTGGGAACTTTGGGCACGTGGCCGGGTCGGGGTCTCAAGATAGCGTGAGACTTACTGGACCCTAATCTTAGGCAATCGGGGGGCACGGAAAATGCTTGTAAGTCCCCTACCCTCTTGGAGACGAACGCCAACAAGAGAAGCGTCTTCATCATGATGAGGAAGAGCGGCCTCCCTGAGGGCTCAAAGGGCCTGAGCCCGTTACGAGGGTACGGAGCACGATCGAGGCGAGTCCGCCTTCACGCGCCCCTTAGAGATCTACTGATCAGGTTGTGCTGCCCTAGGGACTTCCGCCACTGAGTAGTGATGAGCAGACGCTGCAAACACTTTCAGTGTGGAGGGGGAGAGATTTAGTCTCCAGTCCCTTAGGAACAGCCTGTTCCGATCGAGCACCTCCGTGGGTCTTCTCATCGAGAAGAGCACCAGGATGAGAAGGGGCGCCACTTATAGGCGTACTGCTGCCCGGTGGTAGGGGCCCAAGCCTGAGTGATGGCTCCACCACAGGGAGGGGGGATAGCCAACTCAGGATCTTTTCGTCCTGTCCAGGGGCCAGACATGGGGGCTCCAGAGGTCTGGCCTGGGATGCCATAACGTGCCCTTCCCCCGAGAAAGCAGGTCTTTCGTCAGGGGAATCAGTCAGGGGGAAGTTGTTGTCAAGAGCATTAGCTCCAAGAACCAAGTCGGGTAGGGCCCGTACTTGATGCTCCTCTTCCCTGACCTTGCACAGGATGTGTGCAATGAGGTTCACTGGGGGAAGGTATCCTTCCGCTTGTCGCGCAGCCAGCTATGAAGACTCGTGGGAAAAGGACAGACCGAAAGGGAGGACTCTGTACTGACATGCCCGATCTCCGAGATTGAGACATGAAAGTAAGTGTCGCTTAGGTCACTTGCCATGAACCCATCTTGACATCCAGTAGACGTCAAGATGTGTTTCTGCGTAGCATCCTGACGGGCAGCTTGAGTAGGTGCCTGTTCAGGGTCTGCAGATCTAGCAACCCTCCTTTCTGAGAACGATGAAGTACGGGTCACCACCGTTGAACATCACGGCTAGAGGGACGAGGTAGCCGAGACGGATCATATCTCCTAGCCGCGTTGCGGTTTGGGCAAGTCTTGTCAGACTCCCAGGGACCGGCCGGGGACTAGAGGTACAATCTACTTCATCGACCTCCCGGGGGGGTTCGATGGCTGGCAGAGCGGATCTTCCGCTGTGGGGGGCCCCCGGGGGGGCCATCGGCTCTGCTTACCTGCCTGGCGATGATGTAGCAACGTGCACTGTCTGTGAGAGTGTAGAGGGTTGCTGTTTATCCTCGACACTGTCTCGCCATGACGCAACGTCGAGTTGCCGAACACCGTCCTGTAGAGGGTGAGAGCGGCTGTGAAAACACCCAGAGAGAGAGAGAACCCCTTGAAGTGGGCTGTTGGGATACCGCGTATCCAGCCGCGAGCGTTGGGGGACAGTGCGTCCACTACCGCCCCATGCTCACGGCGGCCCGGGAAAGCATGGCCGGCATTTTCGACATCCGATTTTTCCTGATCTCGAACCCCCGAAGGAGGGAGCTTCAAGGAAATATCAGGGTCAAAGATGCCAGTCAGTCACCCTCCAACGTTGCAAGGGACATCTCATCATCACGCGCCAATTCCGACACGTGATTGAGGAACAAGATCAACAAGATCTTTTGGGGAACGATCAAACGAGCGAGGTACGAGCGGTCCGTGAGCCAGCGGCTGGCGGATTAGCGCTTCCAATAATCCTCATGTCACCCTCGGTGCTTGCCGGAGCGGACGGCAGGGCCGTAGCCCTGCGGTCACGAAACGGGGAGCAACACAAGGTGGCGGCTGGTTCCCGGGGGAAGACAGCCGCCTGTGACGCAATGTCTGAATTGTCATCCGCCCACAGTGCGGGCAGGACGTATCCACAACGGCTGCCTCAACGTGCTGGAAACCCAAACACCCGAGGCAGACATCGTGTCCGTCCCCCTCCTCGATGAGTATGTTGCACCTGAGAGAACAGCGGGACATGCCACGCTGGAGAAATTTGCTCTTTTAGAAGGAAATTGCCTCTTCTAGAAAGATCTCGAACACTTCTGGCACCGCCGAGACGCCCAGGGGAAAGTCGCTGGAAGGGACGATCCGCTGCACCACGTCGTGAGAATCCGGCGATGTAGATAGGAGCAGTCTTGTAGTCAGGAGTGAAGGCTCTGAAGAACAAAAGGTGAATGAATGAAGCACGCCGGCTTCCTTTTATACCGGACATCCGGAGGTGGAGCCCGGCATGCAAATTTCATTCGCCAATTTCATTGGCCTTTAGTCAAGAATCTCATCCTGCACCAGATGGACGTTTAGACTGCTTATCTGCATGCACCAATTGATCACGAAATATACATGGAACAGCAAGAGGGCTATGAGGAAAAAATCTAAAAAGGGAGAAAAGCTAGTATGTAAGTCAGAAAATGTTATTTATGGTCTTAAGCAATCTGGCAGAAATTTGAATGCTATGTTACATGTACTGTATGTTTGATTAAAAATGGTTTTACACAAAACTCAGCTGATAACTGTGTGTATACAAGTGATAAACGTGATGAGAAAGTAATCCTGATCGTGTGGGTAGATGACCTGATCATTGCTGCTAACAGCAAAAGTGTTCTGGAAAGTGTAGAGAATGCTTACTGAGAGGTTCAAAATGAAAGACATGGGGAGATTAAAATACTTCCTGGGCATTGATTTTGAACAAGCAGAACAAGTATAGTAAAAATGTCACAGGAGAGATATGTGATGAAAATTCTAGATCGTCTTGGTATGCAAGAATGTAAAGCTAGAGAAACTCCATGCGAGTCAAAGCTTGATTACTCAGATGATGCTGAAAAAATGAAAGAACCAAGAAAATACAGAGAAGCAGAGGGAAGTTTAATTTACTTGTCCACTTGCACACGACCTGATATAAGTTTTGTGGTCAGTAAACTATCTCAGCATTATGCTGAACCAACAGAACAACACTGGAACACAATAAAACTTGTTCAGATACCTTAAAGGTACAGCAAAACAAGGATTGTGTTTCAGAAAAAATTACAGAGGGAGAATAGGTCTAAGAGTCTATAGTGATGCTGACTGATACAAAAGACAGACGTAGTACTTCAGGATGTTGTGTCAATCTAAGTGAAGGCAGTTCTCTGATTTCATGGAAATTCAAAAAACAGCCAACAGTGGCATTGTCGACTTGTGAGTCAGAGTACATGTCCCTAGCATCAGCTATGCAAGAATATGTTTACTTAGAGCAGCTACTGAAAGGTATGGATGCATATGTATATGCACAAACAAAGGTGTTTGAAGACAACCAAGGTACCATAGCACTAGCCAGAAACCCAATCTGTAGGCAAAGGTGCAAACATATTGATGTCAAATATCATTTCATAAGGGAAATTGTAAATGATGGCAAGGTCATTTTGGAATATTGTCCCACTGAGGAAATGGTTGCCAAAAATATGCTACTTGTGCATCAGTGAAAACCATATGCAGATCACATTGTTCATGCTGGGCAGACGTGTAACATTATAAACAGGTGTGGGCAGTTCACTGCAGCCCAACTACTTTGGAGCGTAGCCTCCTCGTTAGTGTGTCCGTCTCCTATGTCAGTGAGGATGGATTGCCGGTTCGAGGCTCGTTTGGAGAGGGTGTAAGACTGGTGACAAACAGCTAAATCAGAAATGAGTGTATAAACGTGACAACAGCAGACCCTGTCTTTAAGCTAATACTGTATGTGAGGTCGAATGTGACAGAATTTGTTATGCCAGAAGGAGGAGAGTCAAGCGGCAGGTTCACAATAATATGCTTTTATTCACAACAGCAGAATCACACAATTATATTCAACAGTTCAAAGATAAACAGGGAACAGGGCTCGAGCTAAACAGGGAACAGGGCTCGAGCGCTCGGCCGGGGAAATTAACTAGGGAGGTTCAAGAGTCCCGGTGGGTCCGTAGGACCGACCTCACGGGGAAGAGTCACACTAAATTCCGTAGCCCAACCCCAGCGGGGAATGTTGGTAAATCCGCTTGAACAACCCCGGAGGGAGAATCTGGTAAATTCGCTTGGACAACCCCGGAGGGAGAATCTGGTAATTCCGCTTGAACAACCCCGGAGGGAGAATCTGGTAAATCCACTTGAATAACCCCGGAAGGAGAATACGATAAATCCACTTGAACAACCCCGGAGGGAGAACTTGATAAATCCCCTTGAATAACCCCGGAGGGAGAACTTGATAAATCCACTTGAATAACCCCTGAGGGAGAATGCGATAAATCGATTTGATCAACCCCGGAGGGGGAACTTGATAAATCCACTTAAATAACCCCGGAGGGAGAACTTAATAAATCCACTTGAGTCGACCTCACCAGGAAGAGACCACAGGGACCACGGTATTACCACTTGACCTGGGAAGCCCTGTGACGAAATCAAGAGCAACATGGGACCAAGGGCGGGAGGGAATGGGTAAGGGACGGAGCAGACCAGCAGGAGGACGATTGGAAGTCTTGCATTGAGCGCAAGTCAGGCAGGCCAACACGAACTGTCCTGGAAGAGCACCTTGAAGGGTAACTGAGCTCGTCCGAGAGGAGAGTTTGAGCAAAGTGTGGCGCCCACCAGGACTCTCTGTCTTACCGGTGGGCACGATCTTTTAAAGGACACTGGAGAGCGTAGTGACCCGCCTTCCCGCAGTACAGATAAAGACCCTGAGCCATACGAAGTTGCTTTTGCTGGGGGGTAAGGCGGAGTCGACCCAGTTGCATGGGCTCGAAACCGGAACCAGTAGTCGGGGGAGTCTCGTCGGGTGACATGGGCTGAGGTTGCCTGGGAAGATAGGAGGAACAGCGAGTCGGCTCTCCACCCGAAGAGAGAGACTGATGAGCGCCTCAAGTTCGCTAGGCAGATCAAGAGCAGCCAGCCCATCAGCAATGGTGAAGTTAAGGCCCTCCATGAAGCGTGCGCGCACCGCACTAGCGTTCCAGTCGCACGCCGCTGCTAGTGTTTTGAGGCGGATGGCATAATCCGTGACCGAACCCGCCCTCTGTGTGATATGGGATAACAGGGCGGCGGCTTCATCCCCCTGAGCAGAGCGGTCGAAAAGCTTAGTCATCTCAGTGCGAAACCCCTCAAAAGTGGAGCAGAAGGAAGCCTTGGCATTCCATACGGCCACACCTGACAGAATATCACTATTATTATAATTATTAATGAACGCGGACAGGAGAAAGTAAACTCCACAAGACGAAAACGTAACATAATGTTTTATATATGAGCAAGGACACAGGCCCATGTAAAGACGTGAACGAAAAAACATAGCGTTTATCCGTATTAAATTAAAGTGTGACGAAATAGTGTATTGACCTGGGTTTAAATGACAAGCATTGAAATGTTTTAATTATCTACATGTCAGTAGGCAACAGGCTTTTAAAAACAGATTCCACTTCTCAGTTCACGGGGGATGGGGAGAGGTGTGAACGTCTGGCTTTTTGAAAGAGCAGAGCTTAGAATTAATGTCTTACCTGCAGGGTGACAAATAAACTTCTCAAAATTCAACTTCTTTTGAGTTTTCGGTAAAAAGCGATTTCTTCTTACAGCAGGAGATGGGGGTTGATGGGGGTTGTGTGAGCAGTAACAAAGCGCTGAATATCTCACAGTACATCAGCCGCCAGGGTGGTACGCGCTCAGGACAGTGTCGCTCCGCTGGACGTCATGATGCGGCGCAGCACCGTGGCGTTTCGTATAGGACCCCCATTCTGTCGGTTCGACACAACATCAAGAGACTGACAGAAAGGGAACGTCTTGGTTACGTATGTAACCTCAGTTCCCTGATGCAGCGACCGAGAATGCTTCTCAGGTTCCTCAGCCCAAAAGGTGATTTAACGGGCACGCCATCTTCCTTTTATACCCGTATGTATGGTGCGAAGACTGGCATGCCATGCCATTTGCCAAGTTCACTGGCCTTTTAAAAGTGCAATCAGAGATGATAGGTTCTCAAGTTCAAACCCCATTCTGTCGGTTCGACACAACGTCTCGTTCCCTCCATCAGGGAACTGAGATTACATACGTAACCAAGACGTTTTGTAGACAGCATTTGTCTTTTACGCCTTAACCTCTTAACTCTTCCCTGCTGAGTGAGGCAACGAGCTAGACGCGTCAACACGTGCTGAGTGAAGATCTGTGAATGGACTGCCACTCAGCGGTAAACAAGAGTCAACACTCATTAAAGAAGTACCGCCGCGGAGACAGTGACAGCGGAAGGATCATTCTGGTTGAGTACCTTCTGTACCTTGATAGGGTTCAAACAACTGAAAATCAAGTCAAGAATCTTGGTGTGATTCTGGAGTCGGACCTTAGTTTCAGTAATCATGTTAAAGCGGTAACTAAATCAGCATACTACCATCTCAAAAACAAGAATTTATTTCAAATACTTTTACCTGTTAAATCACTAAATGGCCTAGGACCTTAATACATTGCAGATATGCTCACTGAATATAAACCTTACAGACCACTTAGATCATTAGGATCAAGTCAGTTAGACATACCAAGGTTCACTCTAAACAATAGGAATCAGATTTTATGCCGCCCGCAGCTTCCAGAAGAGATCAGATATGCTAAAACATTTAGCCACATTTCAAGCTATTTGAATCACCATTGTGTATGAAATGTGCTATGCAAATAAAAATGCCTTGCCTTGACTATTTATATATTGATGTTTATTCAATCACTTTGTTGAATCCAACATTGTTGAATCAAGTCCAACTTTTTAGTTTGCTTTTGTTATAAAAATAAAATGATTTTGCACAAAACATTTTCCTCAAGGTCGTATTAGGGTTAATTAAACATTTATAGAATCACAACATCAACATGCAACTTTCCAATTGTACTTGACAAACACAACTGTAAGCACTGTTTTACCTGCCATGGTACCGTGACTTTTTTGCTCTCTGGCCAAAGACGAGGAGTGTGCGCTTGGATCCTTCTGTATCAGAGAGATCCGCCTTGAGTCGGCCCTGGTTTCTCTCAGCCAATGGACAACCAGATAAACAATGATGAGCGGTAAAACGGCCAGTCACATGACCAGACCCATCACATCCTGGAGTAGGACACTTTCTGTTGATAAAAACCCCACTTCATTAATTTGTAGCAATATATAATTAGTTTATAATATTTAATTGTGTATTGAATGTATTGTATGCAAAAGTCCCTTGTCAAAATAACCTGTGGTGGAAGCTGTATTTTGAGGTGTTGCGAGGCAGAGGAAGGCTTTTACAGGACATGGAGGAGAAGTTTGCCTGTTGGACTGTCAGGTTCTCCCTGGAACCTAAATGGTGTATAATACTCTGAAGTGACAGAGTATTTCTTACATGAGCATATACGTGTCAGTGAAATGATACTGGATGATGAGTTTAGGTTCTCACCATCTTTCTGGGCACTCGGCTGGCAAGTTGGGTGTTTAAGGGGGTGTTCTGTGCTTTCAGACCAGCCTACTGGGTGGATGTCGGGATGGTCAGAATCCATCCACTCGTCATACAAATGGCTCCACCCATCAAAATGAATCTAAGGACAAAAGATTTGAATACCTAAAATATACTATATATTGCTACCGAAGAGGTAAACTTTTCTTTATGAAATCTCCAGCAAACAGCCAGTATAAAGAGAAGTTTAAAGCTTGTTTTATCACTCAAAATTACCATGATCTGTTATAATAGTTCTTATTTTTATAATAATGATTTAAAATATAGCTGCAAGTGGCATAAAGCGAATATTTTTGGACATCACTGATAACCAATAAAAAACAAAGGTAAAAAGGTTTATATCATAATACAGTTGTTCATCAGTTAAAACAGATAGATAACACAGTAACTAAAATAATAATCCAAGTTTAATACACCAAAGCATTGCGAAGATAACTTTTTTTGGTGTGCACACTGTTCGATTTTGTTGATGCCTTTGGGTCTTTTTGTCTTGAGCATCTTATTACCTTCTTATTCTAAAATAAAATCACTTTCTGCTTTGAATTATAAGGCTCTATCTTGAAAAATGTTAATGAAAGTAAGTAAGTTTCAACAAACACAAACAGTTTAGTTCCCTTTCTGTCGGTCTCTCGACATTGTGTCGAACCGACAGATGAGGTTCGCCCTTGAGAACCTATCAACTCTGACTACTTTTAAAAAGGTCAATGAAATTGGCGAATGAAATTTGCATGCCGGGCTCCGCCTCCGGATGTCCGGTATAAAAGGAAGCCGGCGTGCTTCATTCATTCACCTTTTGTTCTTCAGAGCCTTCGCTCCTGACTACAAGACTGCTTGTATCTACATCGCCGGATTCTCATGACGTGGTGCAGCGGATCGTCCCTTCCTGCAGCGACTTTCCCCTGGGCGTCTCGGCGGTGCCAGAAGTGTTCAAGATCTTTCTAGAAGAAGCAATTTCCTTCTAAAAGAGCAAATTTCTCCAGCGTGGCATGTCCCGCTGTTCTCTCAGGTGCAACACACTCATCGAGGAGGGGGACGGACACGATGTCTGCCTCGGGCGTTGGGTTTCCAGCACGTTGAGGCAGCCGTTGTGGATACGTCCTGCCCGCACTGCGGGCGGATGACGATTCAGACGTTGAGTCACAGGCGGTCTTCCCCCGGGAACCAGCCGCCACCTTGTGTTGCTCCCTGTTTTGTGACCGCAGGACTACGGCCCTGCCGCCCGCTCCGGCAAGCACCGAGGGTGACGTGAGGATTATTGCAAGCGCTAACCTGCCAGCCGCTGGCTCACGGACCGCTCGTACCTCGCTCGTTTGATCGTTCCCCAAAAGACGGTCCTACTGTCTTGTTCCTCAATCACGTGTCGAATCGGCGCGTGATGATGAGATGTCCATTGCAATGTTGGAGGGTGACTGACTGGCATCTTTGACCCTGATAATTCCTTGAAGCTCCCTCCTTCGGGGGGTCGAGATCAGGAAAAGTCGGACGTTAAAAATGCCGGCCATGCTTTCCCGGGCCGCGGTGAGCATGGGGCGGTAGTGGACGCACTATCCCCCAACGCTCGCGGCTGGATACGCGGTACCCTGGGTTTGCGCACGGCTCCAAGCCGCGCCTACCCATCAGTGCCGTGTATACCGGAAGTGCATGATGAACTCGGTAAGACCTGGAAACGCCCACTTCTCGGCGCGTACAGGTCAAACTAGTTCTGTCACCCTTTCTTTCCCTGTTGGTGGGTCAGATAGAGGATATGTCGATGTCCCCCAGAGGGAATGTGCCGCTGCGGTCCAACCCGCAGTTGGCTGCCACCTAGTGGCTCGATCTAGACTCCTGTCTAAAGCATGTGGGCTTTGCGGTGTCCCTGATGCCGGGAGCTTGCACTGCTGCGGGCAGAAACTGCCCCTCTCTTCGCGCTACGGCGTGGAGGGGGGGGCGGAGTCTGCCCCTCTCTTCGCGCTACGGCGCGGAGGGGGGGCGGAAGCTGCCCCTCTCTTCGCGCTACGGCGTGAAGGGAGTCCCAACAGGGCAAGACCGACCTAGCGGTTATGCAGGAGATCCACGCTGCCACCAAACCGCTTACGAGACACCTCTGGGTGTCAAGTGAATGAATGAAGCACGCCGGCTTCCTTTTATACTGGACATCCGGAGGTGGAGCCCGGCATGCAAATTTCATTCGCCAATTTCATTGGCCTTTTTAAAATTAGTCAGAGTTGATAGGTTCTCAAGGGCGAACCCCATCTGTCGGTTCGACACAACGTCTCGTTCCCTCCATCAGGGAACCGAGGTTACGGACGTAACCGAGACGTTATCATTTGTCTTAAAACATTCAATTAATGTTGTAATAATGTGTTGACATGCACAAAAAAAGTTACATTTAATGATTTCTGTGACATTTAATTCATATTTAACAGATTTTTCTTAATAAGTATGGCTGAAATAGCATGCTAATGTTTATTGTTGTATTTGGGCTGTCACGGTGAAGGAATTTCCCATGCAGTGATTTGTGTGGCTAAATAGCGCGGTATGCGATATTACTGCATTCATCCTGATTTTGGTGCCAATTAAGATAAAAATTATTAAAATTAAATGAGCTATGTTGTAGGGTTGTTATTATGTAGCATATATTGTTTTTTACTGACAAAGACAACTGGTGTAAAACATATTAAATACTTATTTATATATTTATTGGTAAACAACGAGCAATGGAAAAGCAAGGTAGGCCCAAAGTATTTTTACCTTTATGAAAGAAAATATTTATTCCGCGGTCAGACTAAACTCTTTGAGCATGCAAAATTCGTTCGGACAGTGCTGCAAAAATGGGCAGGAGCGATTCCACCATCTTTTACATTTCTGTACCGAGAGGTCACGTTGTGACGTTTTGATATTTGGTTTAACGCATTCACGTGAGGCTAATTTGCAGGTCAGAGTTCACCAAACTTTAACTTTGCTACGCAGTGAAATATCTTCGGACAGGCTTGCATTTCTGGTCTGTGGCATGCATATGAATGGAAGTCAATGGAGCAAAAAGGCAAGTGTAACCGGGGCATTAAGACCAACTTGATTATGATAAAAATGAGATAAATATAAATTGTCAAACTAAAATATATAAACACAAATTGTTTAGGCTTAATACAATTTACAAATTACAATCATACAAAGTGGTCTTATTGAAGTAAAAAAAAGTATTTGTGCAACTGTAACATTAATGTTGTTCACACCAGACATGTCGCGATACAATAGGAATTCCATAGCCGTGAGAGCAATACACAACGATTCATAATAGAAACTTGTTTGCCTCGTGTCACTTCTCGTGTAGATGCGGGCGAAACGAATGTAATACAAATTGCACTAGATATTACGCTGTAGCGAGGAAGGCGGGACGAGAGCCGTCGGACAAAGAGGCGGGGCCGTGGGCGTGAGTGATGATGGATATCAGCTGTGCGCTCACCGGCTCCGCATTACGACGGAGGAGAACGGAAGCATAAAAGGTCGAGCTGACAGCATAGTCAACGAGAGAGGACCAGGCCCGGACATATGTTTAAGTTTGTATTTATGTTCTTGTGGCCGGCAGTCGACCGTGAGGTGGCTGCCGGCATTTTACTTCCGTGTTTTTGTTTGTTTATTTTATTAAAACTTTATTTGAATGTTCGCCGGTTCCCGCCTCCTTCCTTCCTTTTAATGAACCGTGTTACATACGCCATTATCAATACTGTTGTTATGATTAAAACAGAGATACAAGGAAGAGCTGGATCCAAATGCAGTTAAGTCCATTTTTTCCATAAAACAGGGAAAATCCACAACAGCACAGACTGAACACAAGGAATACACTCTGAAACAAACACAACAGTAAACAATAACCGACAAGGAACAAATGAAACACAAGGGCTATATATACACGGGGTAATGAGCAAACAAGACGATAAACTACAAAACGAGACCAGAAACAGGAACTAAGAGAAACACAAACTAAAAGTCCACAAGACACTAAACATGGAACACGTAACAGCTGGTGGAACATTTTTCTCGGTCCGGACAACCACATCTCTCACAACATTCAAAAAACTATTTAAAACCCATCTCTTCTGTGAATACTTGACAAACAAATGAAAAAAAACACAAAAAAAGACTACTAGACCACTCTCTTTCTCTCAACAGGCAGTGGTCTAGCTTTTGATGAAACCAGTAACTTTGTATTGGCACCTATTGTATTGTTGCTCCTGTATGACATATCGCTTATTGCTCCTTAAACTCTAAAAAAAGCGTCTGCTAAATGACTAAATGTAAATGTAACAGAACCCCCCTCCTAAGGAGCGGCTTCCAGACTCCAGATGGACCGGAGTGCCAGGCCCGTGGAGTGTCAGAGAAAGAGCACCAGGGCCTAGCCAAGGTAGCGCAGGCAGGGCTGGGAGCCAGGGCGTAGCCGGCAACCGGCATCTTGCGGAGATGGCCAGCCCACTTCCACTAGCCTCCAGGACGCTCATCCCTGGGGGGATTACTGTCACAGTCCCATCTGTTTCCCTGCCTGTTTCACCTGAGGGGCACCGAGGGGCACCCAAATAAAATTCTGCTTAGGGACCAGTAAAGGCCTGGCCCGGCCCTGCATTACCATTGTAAAACTGAAGGATTTTACGCTTTAAGTGTTTGTTTTAGGGGAAAATCTCACAACCTTATTGTATAATCTAAACCTCATCTTGTAATAAATTAATTTCATACCTCCCAAATGCTAATAATACTAGCATCTCTTAGATGTATCCATTTGGCATCATGCTTTTACCCAATGCAATTCAAAGTGCATTTTACAAGCGTGTTTGTGTTTCCTGGGAACCAACCCATGACCTTAGTGCTGCTTGTAACAAGGAATGCTACTCTGTAATTAATGAAGTAGTTTTGAATACCTTAATTCTGTAAGTGTCCACCTCTTGAACTGTAGCTACACGGGTGAGCCCTGGACATCTTTTATCCACTGCCTCCAATTTCATCTGCACCTGGAAGCCATGAGGAGGACGCTACACAAACACATAGAAAGCAGGTATGGCCATTTAGCCCCAAACTTACTCTAGGATATGTCTTAATTAAATTATCTATGTTCATTTAGTAACAAAACTTACTATGATTTCATACAGATATTGGTTTCATTTAGTGATGTACATGTCATGATAAACTATACATGTAAACTATATAGGCCTATTAATGTATGTGCCTTTTGTTGAGTGAAATATTTAACAGACCACTTCAAATGATTCAATGGCAACTGCAGTTGAGCCTGTCTCTTCCAAATATTTCTCCCAGGAGAATCCATCGGGGTCAGGGTAATCTAATAGGGGACAATTATTTTCAGCCAGTGTTGTATAAAATACAGTTATACTTGAGTAAATTCAGCACATGGGAAAAATACTGAAGTAATTAGTACCTGAGATTATGTAACTAGGTTTGGGATGTCAAAAACCGCACCCAAATGAAACACATAGCACACATAGAAATTGCATTCATATTCTATGCAGTATATGATAGGGACAATCCAAGGGTAATTGTGAATTAAAGGATTGCGGATGTTGGTTGCCTCCACAAAGTCTATCAAAATCCATACACGAATTGGCCTTAGCAAATAATTAAAATAGGCGGCAGTATAATTAAGCAGAGAATTTTATTTCAGAAGAAGCGTATTTGGCGTGCTGTCCAGGGAGAAGCCACTGGGGTCGGTGTCCTTCCCCGGAGCCTGAAGGACTCCCCCCCCCATAAATAGAGGGTTTAAAAGTGAGCAGTCGGGGGGGAGGATGGACTATTGACTTGACTATTTATAGGTTTGGTCTTGGTTTGTAATGGACGAGAGATGTAATGGCTGGCAGCTGCGTAATTATCTGCACGTGTTCCTCCCAGACTTTGTTAATCAAACATCATTTAATGCGTCTGAGCCGATGGCCTTGTGGTCAGTGCTCTGACATGTGGCTCGGTTGCGCTTCGGGCGACCCGAGTTCGAGTCCCGGCTCAAGGTTCTTTCCCGTCCCCACCCCCTTCTCTCCCTTACTTCGCTTCCTGTCCTCTCTCCCACTGAACTGTATCAAGGTTAAAAAAATCCTCAAATGCACAGCTAGCCGTAGATTATCCTGCTTATACCATGGTCATTTGCCAAGTTAAATACAAGTTGAAGCTGTTATTGGTGTTTACAGTGCAAATTACGTTTTTTTTTCGTCAGTTACGGCTCAAAAGATGCTTTGCTAAATTAATAAATGTAACTGTAAATGTAATACTGTAAACATTACATAAGAAATAATGAATTACTAAATAGTTCAATGCAAAGAAGAGCTGCATTTTGTTGTTTGTGACAGTTAATCATCACAGTGACATTTAGGCAACAACAACCACATCTGTTTTGTGTTAGTATGTCCCAGTGCTATGTACTAAAATGTATATACTTTTTCATAACAGAAACAGTACTGTAGTCGAATTGGGATGCAGCAAAGGGCAATTTTTTTGTCCCAGTCCCGACATGCGAGGCATCTGGGTTTCGTTGCTGTTTCTGTGAGCAGTGGCAGCGCAATGTCCGATCTGTGCATGTGCATCTGTGTGATATAGTTACATCATAGGCAGTGCATTCATTTCAAACAGTGATCAAACTGACTGGAACTTGAATGCACACCTTCCAGCCAATCAAAATCAGGTATTTAGACAGACGTAAGACACATGGTATAAAAAAACTTATTAACTACTATCACCAGAGACAGACAGACCTTGGATGTGTGTGTGTGTGTATGATACGTCCTCATTAAGATATAAAAGTAAATATGTCTGTTGACTACTTTGTGCATCCTGCAGTCTTTGGCCGACTTAATCAGACAGACTGTCTCAATATTACTGGACCTGTAAATCACCTTGTGGAGGTGTAAGAGGGAGGCCCCTTTCCTGACACCAGCCAATGGGATGAATATATGGACTGTGAGCATCACACCTGCAATGAAGAAGAAACTGAAGAACCTGGAAGTCTATAATTTATAAAGGCAATGGCTAAGACAAAGCTTGCTTGAGAAGTTATTGTAACTTACCAGTAGTCATAAGTGTCATCCCAGTTATCAAAATGAACCAGAAACCGGATGCCTACTTTGTCTGTTACAGTGGCAACACAGATGAGAGAGGGATTCATGCGGTCGACTGCCTCTAACTTCATCCCCACCTCAAATCCACAATCAGTTTCTGTCTGTATGATGACAAAACAAGGTCTTTGCAAGTAGCTGCAATGAATGTTAAATCTTACAGGTGATTTTATCCAAAGTAGGCACCATGCTGTTTTCTCTGGGATTTAAACCACACCTTGATGAAATTGTTATGTTACGCCTGTAATGACTTACTTTGATTGTGCTAGAGAACAACTCTTTTGGGGCAGTCTGTGATCTGGTGATTTTAAGATAGTTAGACCAAGAAAACTCTTCCTCTTTACATCCTGCAAGAAAAAAAGTACATAAGAATATATTGTGCATAACAAGAATATACAGTAAAACAGTGTCTCAGCACACAACTCTTACACACAGTTACATAATGTTTCTGGCCATAGAAAAAATTGTATGGTGCAGTGTACATGTTTGGGCTTCTTTGCCTTTATTTTTTATTTTCATCCCTTATCTAATAAAAATTGAGTAAACATGAAATGTACATGGTCAGAATCATCAGGCATCTTTAAGGTCTGTGCAATATTTCAAACAATTTACATTTACGCATTTAGCAGATGCTTTAATCAAAAAGTGACTTAAAATAGTTAGGTAAACAACAAAGCTATTCATCCAAAGGAGGTAATAGTATAAAGAGTGTTTCATATTAATTATACTGCACTGTATTTGTATTATTTTCTACAATAGAAAGACTGTAAGACCAAAATAATGGTCATATTGCAAGATTATGAACATTTACTAGAATAGAAATGTATTATTATTGTAACACATTGTCTAAAGGGGATTATTCATGTTTTTAAACTTAAAGTACACATGTTCAAATGTAGAAAAGTAATATATTTGACTTGATAAAATATAACCAAAAAATACCATCCAATTAGATTTCAGAATCAGAACTGAACAGAATCTGTTTTACAATTCACCTTTTGGAGTATATAACTTGTGTCCTGTGCTTTCACACCATCCAGCAGGGTGAATATCAGGGCAGTTGGAATTAACCCAGAAGTCATGGGAGTCAGAATAGCCATCAAAATGAAGACGTAATCTAAAGCCACAAACCTAGAAACAAATATATATAAAAATGACAATCAATGTATTTAAATATAAAAACAGAATGTGAAATGTGCTTAAAATGTGATAAGAAGTCATACAGCACCTCAGCCACTGTTAGGGCGAAATACATTGAAGGATGCTGCGGGTCGATGCCCTCCAACTTCATACCCTGTCTGAAGTTGTTTTTAATAATGGGAACCCTCTGAGTCTAGAGAGTTGATATATAATTAAATAAAAAATGTAGATCTATAATTCAAGTACTACAGACAAATTTACCCTTTATTAAAATTATTTTTGTGGTATAATAAAACATCACAGCTACATAAAAAATGTCATTACATGAATGATTCATTCATAGATATACTTGATGCTGTGTCAGTAGCTGCCACTAAAAAGGGAAAGACTGGCCAGATTGGATTGACATAAAGTGCCTCTAGGTTAGCTTTATCCTCGAGGAAAAAAGACAGCCCACATATCCCCGATAATAACAGCACATGAAAAGCAAGCATCCAGCATATTTTTCCTGTATCTCCTCCAACTCCTCGTAATCCTCAACAAATTTCAAAAGGTCATTTAACCAACTTATTCAGTTGTTATTAAGATGGATCTGCTACTTAGGCTGTGCGGCTAGCATCATCAACACAAAGCGAAAGTTTGATTCAGTTCAATATTGTGAACCGGTTTATGGAATGCAGAGAACAGGACATTTGTATCATGAATGTGCAAAAATACGCTACTCTTCCATCTTTAATAAACTCATTTTCTAGCAGATCCAATACTCACAACAACTTCTTAGCCAAATACAAGAAAATATAACATCACACAGTCTCTCTTGTGCAGTTTCACTCTTGCATCCTGTATGTTCAGTTACTGTGCAGTTTGATGTGATTTTAACCCTGACAAACCTGAAAAGAGGGTCCAACTCTGCAGCACAGTGTACCTACTAAAGTGGCCGGTCAGGGT
Source organism: Triplophysa siluroides (assembly GCA_006030095.1). Taxonomy (NCBI): domain Eukaryota; kingdom Metazoa; phylum Chordata; class Actinopteri; order Cypriniformes; family Nemacheilidae; genus Triplophysa; species Triplophysa siluroides. Next base: position 1,093,460 of record VCII01000613.1, on the reverse strand, counting down.
ATACTGTAGAAATGTAAAGTACAGTATATAGCTTGTAGTTTCTTTCAAATAAATACTCGGGATTCAATGTAGTTACGTGCTTTACTGAAAACTCTGGAATAACATTACATGCATTTAACCCGAGCCAGGCTTTGGTTACACAGCAAAAATGGTTACACAGAAAGATCCCCACATAGCTGATATACACAGTACACAGTCTTTGCAGTGTTTCATGGACTAATACTGTAGTGGTTTGCAGCTTCCATAGTGTCGACAGCTATCAAGTAAGTCTATGAAAGGGAAAGTTGAAGATGTATGCAGCTCTGGTTTCCTGAATACAGAATAATGAAAAAAGACTGTGGAGACTGAACCACACTCCCTCATGCTCCTTCCCTATTTAGGGAACCAGGGCAACAATTGCAACTGAAACCTTACATTTTGCTACAAATGTTTACTTCTTGTTGTAAAGTAAAGTGGTCAAACCTCTTGGAAGAGTCGGACTGGAGCAGCCATAGCTTTCTGTTCTTCTAGATACTGTGGCCACGACCATGATTCAAGTTTAGTCTCTGCTGTACCTGGAGAATGACCATATTGTAGTCACAAACACAATATACCCTGCTTTAGAACTACAGTATCTGCTGCGCAATACAAAACTGCATGCAGGTCTATAAAAAAACCATTTACAAATACACATTCATGGCAAGTGTGAAGATTTCTTAGCAGCTAGAAGGATGTATTTTGCAAATAGAATGTATATTAATGAATAAATATTTATTTTCCCTATTGTCTAGTTTGTCTAATTAAACAGCACATAGCAGCAACCTGGCGCAAAATCATCAATTTGTTTCTTACGTTTTGTAGCTTAATGCTTACTATTAATGAAACTGTAAATATTCCACTGAAATAAAATTGAATATTTAACTGTTTTATTTCATTATTGGATTTTCAATGGAATCTCTCACTTTGTTTACATCTTCAAGGGTCAGACATTGTGAATGAAAGCATGTATTATTTCTAAAAGGTAACCTGCCAACTTGGCAAGGCTCTCAACATTTGGCTCTTGACAACGGTCAATGCTTTATATAGTAATGTCACCTTATGTGTGCACAGTGCAAGTGTGTGAAATCTTTTGTCTATTAAAGTTAAAGTTCACCCAAAAATGGAAATTCTGTCATCATCTACTCACACTCTTGTCATTTTAAACCTGTATGACTGTCTTTCTTCCACAGAACACAAAAGAAGATATTCTGAAGAATGTTGTTAATCGAACACCTCCGGCACCTGTTCACTTGCACTAGTTACGTGTCCATACAATAGAAGTGAATGGAGAGCGGAGCTGTTCGGTTAGCAACTTTCTTGAAAATATTTTATTTTGTGTTCTGCGAAAGAAAGTAAGTCATACGGGTTTGGAATGACAAGGGGGTGAGTAGATGATGACAAAATGTTCTTTATTGGGTGAACTATATAATAGAGACTATATAATAGTCTCATCAAAAAAATACAGTAGCCTACCTTTGTTTGATCTGCCATCAAATTTAGAAGTCTCAAATTTCTCCTCCTTGAATTACAAAAGTGTTTTATATGATGCATGAAGTAAATGTATCAAATCATCAACAACGTTTATCAGTGAAAAAAAATCACACCATTGCTTCATTATCAGAGTCTTCTTCCGAAGGGCTGTTGTATTCCCTCCTCATCCTCTTCTTTATGGGCTTCAACATTTCATTTTCATTAGAGGTCAACAGAGCCTTCGCAATGCTCTCAACACCTGCAGGACTATAGCAAGAGACATTTTTAGTGCAATTTAACAATATTCTTTGATTCAGGGACTGATGCTCTGGGCTAGTTGAAAAAGATGGCGGCGGTTAACTTTTGCAACGCAAGAGTCAGCAGACTATTTCCCGGTCATATAACGCTATTGAGTTGTTTTGGCTTAAGTGCTCAACAAGGTAAAGAGGATCTGTCATTTCGCTGATATATTACTTTTAACACCCATATTTGCCGGCCCAAAACCCTCCTTTTCCCATACAGAGTTATACGACCAGAAATTAGTCTGCTGACCTTGGCGTCCCAAAAGCTCACAGGGGCAATCTTGTGCAACTAGCGAATTAGAGTACCTCTAGAACCAATGCACACTGTAATTATTTATTGACAGATCAAATGTACAATTTACCTACTGAAATACTAGAAGCTGTACGATTATTTCCGGGAAAAGACGAGCTGCTGAAGGCAGGCAGGTGGGTCGGAACTACAGCACAAGCAGTCGGGTACATAATACATCATCGCATTAATCCCTTCGCGTTTTTTAAATTATGCACGTACATGCCGATTGCCAAAAAAACACAGACATATGACTTATGCTGGGTTCACACCAAGCGCAAACAATCGCGTTCCACGCTATTTATTACTCGCTGCAAAAGTTATTTTTTATTAAGTTAGTATTTTCACGTGAGTGACACGATCTGACAAATATTTTAAACTTTTGCGGAAGATGAGATTTGTATGTAATTTACTTGCGCAAATCGCTTAATTCATGTTTGGGGTGAACGCAGCATTTGATTGACTAACCGCGTGCAGTTAATGTCTGGCATCTTTTAGCACTTGACCGCGCCATTTATCAGTTTCAAACGATCTCCAAATCCAGCTTTATATCCACCGTTTATATAACATCCATCACTGAAATGCCGTGAAAAAACAAACACACCTCAACTTCTCTCATTATCGCAAGAGTAACGAGTTGCAGCTGCAGGCCCACAGCACAGCCAATCTTGACGCAGCGCAGCAAATCTTGATTATTGGGTCTTCCTATCGCTCGTTGGTTGGCGCGTGGGCGGGCTATTTCTTTCGCCTTACGAAACAGGGATCCAGACTTATGAAAAACTTTCCAAAAAAAGTTGGAGTGCTGGGGGAGTGTATCAAGCACACAAATAATACGTCATATGTCCAACTCGTTGTTTAACAAATTGACCATGTTAAGCCAGCATGTTTAACAGTGTAAAGAAGTCAGAATGCATGAAATAGCATGTTACCCACCCCATCTTTAATGTCATTTAGTGCTTCAGCTAGTATTTCTGGCTAAAACTAGCTAACGTTAAAGTTAGTGCTAAGAACATTGTGCTAACGTTGTCATGGTTCTGCCTCCTCTTGTATATATAACGCCAGTCTCCGCCCCGTGCTTACGGGTATAAAAGGAAGATGGCGGCGGTCATTCACTTACCTTTTTGTTCTTCGGAACCTGCGCGACTTTATATGTTGCATATCCTCTTCGAGAGCGTTTTTCTTCACCTGCCGGCGACGACGCGGAAGCAGCGGATCCCTTCCAGTGAAGACGGCCTTCCCCTCGACATCTCGGCAGAGAACCACAGAGCTTTTTCCTCTATAAGAGCATATTTTTACAGCTGTGAGCATGTCTCGCAGCTGTGTCCTTTGGTGCGGCAGACTCATCCCCGAGTCAGACAGCCATGAAACCTGCGTCACATGTTTGGGCGTCAAGCATGCTGAAGCCGGTTTCATTTATACGACATGTTCTGTCTGCGAGGACATGTCTATCAAGGTGTTGCGGTCACGGCTGGCAACGTTCTTCGGGACGATTGCCGCCAACCTGCTCGCTTCTCAGGCGAGTTTGACTGCCGATTCGGCGAAGTCGACCGCCTCGACGAGCAGCGGGGGTGATTTGGGGGCTTCTATGGATGTCGCTCCGCCGGCTCCGGCTTGGCGGACCGCCCATACCCCAGTTCGCTCACTTGGTGCATCCCCGATGGACGGCGGTAAACCGTTCCATAGCGGGAAGACTCGCAAACGAGATGAGGACGAGATCTCTGTTGCGGCATCGGACAGCTACCTACTGGCATCTGACGATCTCTCCGAGCTCCCGCCCACAGGCGGTAGAGCTCGTGATTGGACCGACGCGGAGATGTTGGCCATGCTAGCCCGGGCGGCCTGCCCGGACGAATGGTTTCTGGGGCGGGGCGTGGTGAAAAACCGCGGACCACCCCAGTGCCGGTCTTCCCGGAAGTGCATGAGGAACTCACGAGGTCGTGGAATGCACCCTTTTCGGCACGTTCCACACTCGTAAATTCGGTAGCTGTGAGTTCCCTGGATGGTGGAGCAGCCCGAGGCTATGTCAACGTCCCCCAGGTGGAGCGTGCTGTAGCGGGAGGCGTCGGCCTAGACTCCCGTCCAGAGCGTGTAAGCTCTCCTCGACACTCGTGTCGAAGGCTTATAACGCTGCTGGGCAGGCTGCTTCCGCACTCCACGCCATGGCGATCCTCCAGGTCTTTCAGGCTAAAGCCCTGAAGGACCTGGATGAAGGGAAGCCCGACCCCACTCGCATGAGTGAGCTGCGCACTGCCACAGACCTCGCGCTCCGTGCGACGAAGGCCACGGCAGGGGCACTGGGTCGGTCGATGTCCACTATGGTGGTCCAAGAAAGGCATCTGTGGCTAAACCTTGCGCAGATGAGTGACGGCCTTCTGGACGCGCCTATCTCGCAAACCGGGCTGTTTGGAGACACCGTGGAGGACGTGGCACAGCAGTTCTCCATGGTGCAGAAGCAGACGGAGGCAATACAGCAGATATAATACAGCAGCCTTGAGACCTAAATGTGGTCCTATAGGGCCTTGCCTGTTCGAGCCCCTCGGAGGCGCCTCTCTTCCTCGGTAACAATGCAGACTGCACTCCTGACGGCGCTCGTTCAATCAAGAGGATGGGGAACCTCCAGGCTTCCGTGTCCCCGGGGTGACTAGAATTTGGCCCTGGTAACTCTCACGTGATCCTGAGACCCAGGCCCAGTTACGTGCCCAAGGTTACCATCATTCCTTCCGTCAGATGGTGAGCCTGCAGGCGCTTCCCTCTGGGAGAAAGACCCAACCTTCAACGTGCTGTGTCCTACGCGCATTCCGCGTTTGTTTCATGACCGCACACAGATCCCTTAGAGCTCTGAGCAGCCGTTGTCTGTTCCAGAGACAGCTCCAGGGGAGGACTGTCATCAAACATAGTCTGGCGCGCTGGATTGTGAATGCCATTTGGCGTACCAATCCACGGGTCAACCTTGCCCACTTGTAGTGAGAGCCCACTCCTCATGGAGCATGGCCTCCTCGTGGGCATTGGCCCAGGGCGCCACTCTGGCAGACATATGTAGTGCTGCGGGTTGGGCTATGCCCAGTACCTTCGTGAGGTTTTGCGACCTCTGAGTGGAACAGGTGTCAGCCCGCGTCCGGCAAGGAAAGGGGCCGGCATCTGGCCTGGACGTACGCCTGCGAAAGCGCCATCTCCCCTCTTCAGGTGAGTATAGTGCGCTATCAGCCTCCCTACTATTCCCCCTTAGGGTGAAGTATAGGCATTCCATCCATCACTAAGCTTGGCATTTGGTAATAGACCGGGTGGAGCGATCTGTTAGAACCAGGTCTAGTACTGGTAGAGTCGCCCCTATTCAGGTGGACCCCTATACTTGGACTAATGCCCCATACGTAGTGACTCCCCTGCTGGGTATTCCCGTATGTAGATTTCCTTCACTCAGTATTCCCCTGAAGGCGAATCTGTGACCTCCCCTCCGGTGGCTCTTCCACCTGGTATTCTGTCTCCCGAGTCGGGTTGACACATTCCCGCATGCGCTCTCCCTATGGGATGACCATGCTGAATACCTCCACATGTACCTCCCCAAGTGGCAGGATGTGGGCTCCGCAACACACTCTATAAAAGGAGAGTAGTGTTTTTTCCCAGTGCGGCCCGGAAGGGACCTCGTTACAGGGGTGAACGCCACCTTCCGTGATGACCGTCAGAAGAAGCTTCTTAGTATGTCTGATACTGAATCCACTGGAAGATTACATCTTGCGATAGCGCTCAGTTTGACTCGCTAGGCCAGTCACTGTCGCTCCGCTGGAGGTCGTAATGCGGCGTAGTGCCGTGGCGTGTAGAGATACGTCCCCAGTCTGTCTCTCAACACAACGTCGAGAGACCGACTGAAGGGGAACGTCTCGGTTACGTATGTAACCTCCGTTCCCTGATGGAGGGAACGAGACGTCTTGTCTTCATGCCACAACACTACGCCGATTTGCTGCAGCAACCGGGAGGTATCTCTCAGGTTTCTCAGCCCAAAAGGTAAGTGAATGACCACCGCTATCTTCCTTTTATACCCGTATGCACGGGGCGGAGACTGGCGTGGGCGTGCCATTCGCCAATCCCATTGGTGTTTAGAAATTCCTCTCGGAGATGATAGGTTCTCAAGATCAAACCCCAGTCTGTCTCTCAACACAACGTCTCGTTCCCTCCATCAGGGAACGGAGGTTACATACGTAACCGAGACGTTGTATGTAGAGAGAGGCTTTTTGGAGCTTTTGGCTGGTCATATACTCTCTCTGGTCTGCGTTTGTTTCCCGCCCTTTCGTCCCATTATTGTTTGCTAATAAGTTCATGCCCCGCACCTGTCCCCTCTTGATTTTGACCCCTTTATATAGTCCTTATGTTTCATTGTCCTGTGTTCGGTCATTGTATATCTTGTGCTGTATGTATCCTGTGTGCCTCAGATGTTCCTGTCAGTCTTAGTAATTGTTTATTTCAGTTTTGTTCTTGTCTAGTGTTTTGTAAGTCTAGTGTTAGTTAGTCTACGTCCGGTCACTTGTATTATTATCTTGTATCCTTGTTTATACCCCATCGCGGGTCTTTGTTTTGTGTTTTATATAATAAACCCTTTGTGTTAACCCCTTCACCATTGCTGCCTGCAGTTAGGTTCTTCCCCGAGTTTCATGACAAACGTACAAACCTAAATAGCTACTGCTCTCGCGTCATGTACAATGTAGGTCATAAACAAAGGTCTACATTTCAGTGCCTCTCCATATTAAACTGGTTAAATGTACTATAAATTAATTTACTCTCACCCTGTGGTATATGAACATTGTTGATCCTGGATGTTGTCATCTGCGATCGTGACGACCGCTTCTCTCACTTGCATTGTGATCAGTAAACCCTCACTTTCAAATTAATCTTGTTATCCACCATATTTATTTTAAAATCGTTTATATATCCCTCTATGGCATTTCAATGCTCCTCGATGAAAGTGTGTCCAAAATGTACCAAAAACATATTCGGACAAGGTTTTCACACTGACAGCTGCCATTGTTACTCTGTCCGCTTGTCTGAGGTAGCAACAGTATCTAGGGGGCAGGGCTTACCTATCAATTATAGGTAACATGACATGACCAGCCTAAACCAGCAAATGACCAGCTTAAACCAGTACAAACCAGCTACCGTGCTTCAAAACCTACCTAACCACCATATGCTGTTCTTTTCAAGTTATAAAATACTTGGATGGTTACTACAACAGATGAGGAAACCTCTTATTTACTTTTCAGACATTGGCTCCTTGCGTAGTTCCTCCGGGTAGCTCCGTATGACTGCTATCCCGCATTTCCTATGAACCAGACTGTCCTGGACTTCCATATGTGCTCTCTGTAGTCTATCTGCCACTGCAGAAGCAGCAGACATGCCATTTCCATCAGCTGAGACATCTGTAATTACAATTGTTTTGACAATCCTAAACTTATTCAACCTGACAAATTTGACACAGTCACCGGTCAGGATTTAAATATAAAAAGCTACAGATGGCCTGTATCAAACATCTATACATGAAAACATCATTAAGCCAAATTAGACAATACAACAGTCTTAGTGAATTTAAATAATTACCTGATTCTTTAACTTGTTTGAGCATTAAATTGGCAGATTTTGCCTGAGATTCTTTAGTGGTCTGGTTAGAAGAGATGGTTTTCCCTTCACTTAACACTTCCAGTGATGCGCTCTCACTAACACAAAACTGCAACGAGTAGAACGTTTTTTGTTAGGTATACAATGATAATACTAAAAATAATTCAGTAAATAATACACATTGTCCGCAAAGTATTCATCACATTTAGCTGATTTTCTCAAAGATCTCGTTCTACTGTTAAGCAAATGTATACAATAACTTGTTGATCCTAAAAACAACAGAATACTGTCTAAAGGACACATTTCTCACTTTTAAATTGCTTGCCGGCAGTATGGCCATTCTCTCCTTCCAGCCCAGAACGTGCACAATGGTCCCTCCAACCTGAGCAGGCAGTGATGCAGCCTCTAGTTCACTGATTCCTTTAATAGTCCTGCCTGCATTTTGAGGCAACTCAGCGTTTTGTAAAGGATGAGCTAAGGCTATGGGGGAAAAGCCAAAAGGTTTCTCTCTGGCAAATACAATTTACTGAAAGGTTTCTTTTTGGGCAAATAGAATTCACTCTAAGCACTGAAATGTTTGTAATAAAATCTAATATTCTTTTAAAATAACAAAAATAAATTAAAATGATTTCATGGATAAGATCAGCTGAGGTTGAGAGTCATTCTTTCTATAAGAATAAGCACCTGGTAACACAATTGTTGTAGTATCCTGCAGTTTCTGCTGGTGAGAATTGTTATCTGGCGTGTGAGAGACATTGCTTTCAGATGATGCAGCTGCAATATTTGGCAGAATATCCAGGTCCTCTTTGGCACTCATGACAACACTCCACTCAGTACCGCTGACAACTAAGAAACTGGGTACATCAGGATTACACAGGAATCATTTCAATTGAAAGGTTGATCTTACATGGATAGGTTATTAGTCATTTGTATGGAAAACTAACACATGCAGCACAATGATATGAATGGTTAAAAATAATAATAACAAATAAAATGGCAACGTTCAATGATTTGGTGCGAGAGCCACATTTTCAAGCTCACTATGCCCTAATAGTTGATTAAGCTTGACTGGTATGAATCAGCAGCATTCTGCAACAATCACATTTCTTCCCTTTCTGACTGAGGTCAAGCCAAGCATGGTTAAAAAAATACAGTAAATGGAGTGGTGCAGGGATATTGTATTTTCGAATGCCAACCCAGAAGTTAGTGCCGGTACTGGTACTGGTTTGCCCGACCGAAAGCCTATGCATTTTACCCATGTCCTGAAAAAAATATGATATAAAGGTTTAGTATGTTTACACGTTTTGTCTATCAAGATAATCTTTACAAATTGACACAACATTTGATATTTTTGAGCCTAAATACAATTGCCAGAAGTAAAAATCCAACATGAGGCTATAAACAGGCTACACTTTGGTCGCTCGATATCAACGTCACCAACACCAAGCTTCCGACAACTTTTTCAAACGTTTTTTATAATAAAAGTGTTTAATGTTAAAGAGTACATAACTAGGGATTTTTAAGGTCTTACTTTGGTTTATGGAGTGTCCAACAATAAGTTTATTGTAAAAACACTATTATTTCGTAATAATAGGTAGTTATTCTTACCTTATTTCTTGACTGACTCTCAAATGATTCGTTCCACGATTCATCTGTCTAATTCCCTCCTTTCCGCTAGCCAAGTCTGATATGATTGGTCAGATGGTCTAGTCTGCTGTGATTTGTCTACCGCACATGAGGCTCACAAGCTACAGTGTTTGGAGGAGAAAAGTGAAGTTTTCGCGGGCAGTCCTAGCAAAACGTAGTAAATCCGTGGCGTTTCGCGAATCGGACTAGGGACGACTCGTTTGTGTGATTCAGAGTCGACTCCCTTTTTTCCCAAGCCAATAACCATTCACCTTCGGATTTACAACTTACTGCCTGCTTTCAAACACGGCAACATTACTCACTGATGTCATGTTATGTACTCTTTAATTACTCAGTGAATGAATCCCTATCCACGTTTTTAGAGATTTGTGCCCATGTTGCATTATTTGTGGGATTTATATATGCACTGACGTAACGTCCCCATCAAAGGAAGAAGTCGCTTTTAGCAATTTGTTAGCAACTGCTTTTTAAGACACAATAAGGCTTTAAAAATGTAGGAGCGGGTTATAACCAGTGTGATTCATGTCATAGATTAAAACTTGAAAATATTTAGAGGTTTTGTTAACCACAAATCTTATTTCAGGCGATTTACCAAAACCCATTGAGACGATGGAACCGGAAGTGCTAAAATGGTAACTCGCTTCCGGGGTTTGTATACAAAAATACGTCATCTCTGAGGTACTCTATGTAGTAGTCACATGTCAAATTGTTTTCCCAGTGCTTGAAGTGGGCCGGTACGGGGCGTACCTTTAGTTTTTCTTGCGTACCGGCACTTCTCACATGTTGCTGGTACTTTGCCACTCCAAGTCAAAGCTTCATTGTATGGGTGACAAATAGTTTATCCCTAAGGGTGACAAATAATTTCTCCCTAAGGGTGATAAATAGTTTCTCCCTAAAGGGGACAAATAGTATCTCCCTAAAGGGATGGGGCACTTTTGCTGCGTTCCATGGGATTTCAGATATCCCCATCTCAAACCCGGAAATAAATGTCTGGAACGCCACTCGAAGTCTGACATGGGACCTCTGAACTCGTGTCAGATCCATCAACCCTGACATGACAGGGAGACGTGTAATTTAGTGTCACGCCCAAAATGAGTGAGATTAGCGGGGAAAAAACTTAAAAACAAACTTGAAAGTATTTGTACAGTTCTCCTGTAAATTTTACATTGTTTTGACGCTCTTTAATATTCCGTAATGTGTGATTGGCTGGAAAGCATTAGGGTCGAAGGCAGAACATTTACACACACGCACTCTAAAGCACAATTTTAAACCCAGATTTTCTTTACCCAGGATCGTTCTCTCCAAACAGTGTTAAAAGATTTATTTATAATATTAATAAAGTACTGCTATGAAAACACCAAAAACGTACAAAGGCAATTCAATTCAGAAATCCTCGGTTTAATATTGTGCTTTAGAATGCATCTGCATTTTCGTTGATTGGATTACAATTGTCTAGTCTCTCTTTGCTATTGCACTTGTGTACATTGCTGGAAATGTCTTTACACAACTAACACTGAACCAGATATGCCCCCTAGCGTGCATTGGAAAAGGCATATTATGTTAGCTTTTTACTTCTGGTGACTGTATTAAGGTATCAAAAATAGCAAATGTTGTGTTACTTTGTAATAATAATCTTGATAGACAGAACCTTTGTTAATCACAGATCTAATTTTTTGCGATTTTGCAAAAGCCTACGGGGAAAATCCAGTACGGCGCTAACTTTCGAGCTGGCCTACAAAATATTTCATCTCTGAGGTAGGCTAATTTACTCCGTTACAGTTCTAAACACATCCAATTCCGTAAATAAAGAAGGTAAGCAAGGAAACTTGTTAAAGGTTGCCGTTTTTGTATTAATTTCCAAACTGATAATAATGATATAAATAAATTAACGGTGATGATCATGTATAACCCACAAAACGACAATGTTATATAAACTGATAGTACCGATATACCGACGCATATATCAAAAAAAGCTTGTGTCATTGATGATGGACGGTAATGATACTTACCCATAAACTGGCTTTGGAAGAAAAGGAATTGAAAATGAGGCTAAACACATAAACCGATGGTGATGGTGATAATGATGCGTATCCATACATTTACGAAGACGCTGATGATGATGCATAATCCATAAACTCATGGTGATGGTGCCGGAGCTCATCCCTTTCCCCCATATACCTAAATGAAGCAAAATAAAATGGCGGAAGCCAATTTCTTGTGCTGTGTATACTGCAAAAGAGGCGAAGCATCTATTTAATTATTTAATTCCGCTTCTAAAGACTATTTAAAATACTGACTTTTTATAAGGGACCTATGATTTCAATACAATTTGACGGGTAAAACGAATGGACGTAGAAACGGGTGATGTTAAAGCCAATCTTTAATTACAAGACATCCACAGCTTGATTCATAATTAAGGGGGTTGTCTGATAAATAGAATTAATAAAAAAAACACGATAAATGCGGGTCATCTACAACGATCCAAAAACACAAATAAATATTTGTTTATAGCGATCTATAATGTTCTGTCATGAAATGTGTATAAAGTGAAGGTGAACAGATAATAAATGTATTCTCACCAGCCCTGGTCCTGCTGGGGTGAAATGTGGTATGCGCATGCGCGTGAAATTCCTATGACGTATGTAACAGCACGTGATTGTGGAACAAGATTGAAATTTTCTTATAAATGGGACAAATAAAGATCTCAGACCAGTATTTCATGGGAAGAAGAAAGTTATTCCAAGAGGGATTATTTCCATGCTATTGTGAATAATAGGCCTTTTAACTGGAGAAAGGCATGGTGGCCATAATACAAATTTTGTGTTTTTAATAAGCTACAGATTCTACATCAAATATATCCAACTAATATTTAATGCTCTCAATTTTTGGACATTGGAAAGGGATGCCCCTTTTGTAACAGTTGTGAGGAATCTCTAGGCCATTAATGTTTTGATTGTCAAAGGTACAATTATTTTGGAAAAATAGTTTGACAATCCTGTTAATTTAGTCGCAATTGCAATTTTTTTATTCATAAATGTTTCACTTATGTTCTTTTATTTTTCATGACAATTGTCATACCGTGTTGAACCTTACTTTTTTTACATATTAATACAGTATTTTTATCTATTTTATCATTTTTAAAATAATTGCAAAAAGCTATTTACGGAGTACACTAAACAAGTGAAAATGTGATGTTAGTTGGTACAAAAAAAAAAAAGATTACTTAAAAAAGTATCTTTAAATTATCTTAAATATGATTTTAATTGATATTGAATAATATTTTCACTTGAAGAAAGTCAATTTAGATGCAGTGTTATAAAGCACATTTCAGAGAAACTAAAATAAAAAAACCTATTCAGTTTATAACATGATTGAAATCTGATTAGATGTAATGTAAATGTGTTGCTCTTAAGCAGATTACTTTTATGTTATCAATGGAAAAAGCAAAAATGCCCATTAGATATAATTAAATGTTTATTTCTTATCGGTCGTGTTTTCCTGATTTACTTACAATGATCAGGCCTTTTCACCTCTATTCAGAAACTTGCTTATAAGATCCTAAAAAAAGCTAATCTCACAAATGTATCATCTTGATTTTTGGGGGATTCAATATGATGTACAGTGTTTGTATGAAATATGTTCATTTCTGTCAAGAAAAACCAGGGTGACTCATGAGCCACGGTCACATGCAGTCGCAGTCTCACTGTTCTATTCTGTCTGTCGAATACCTTGATCCAAAGGGGGTCAGATGGGGCTTGAGGAGTGGTTAAAGTAAAATGCGAAGATTATCTGAGTTAGAGGTTGCGCCAATAACTGTAGATTAATCTCAAATAGAGTATCGCCAGCACTGGTGTGTATTTAAATAACATAAATAAAGGCATCTAAAGGCCTATATTGACACAGTGTCATCCTCAAAACTGTTCTCTGAGACACCTGAAGAAACCATCTGGCTGGCTCCTGACTCAGGATAAAGGGGAGATACATGGACATTGAGCCAGGGTAAACTCAGGCTGATACTGCTTCTTCCTCTATGGCTCCTCACTGTTCATGACAACGGGGTGAATCTTTATGGGTCACGAACATTTGATGCATTCCTTAAGCAAAATATTCACGCTTGAACGCCATTGCCCTGTCTTTCACTGGTGCTATTCAATGACAATTCAGAATTACAGGTGAAAGGAAGTTTTCCTAAAGCTTCAGCCACTGATGCAATGTTTAGTGAACCATACTTGCAAGGGAACTGAAAATGCATCTAACCACCATCCACATATAAATTAATTCTTCCCAATGACACACAAAAGTAGTCCAAAACTATCAGCAAAACTATCTAGTGCTCTTTTAATTAACACACCCTTTTTAGCCCAACAAAGTGCAATTAATTTTGGCTTAAAACGGCACTGTAAATTTAAAAAAATCTGTAATTATTTCTACAATTTCATTTGGTGACATTTTGCAACCTCTTACAAAAATATATTGACAGTACCTAAAATCCACATGCCAAAAACTGCAATTTGAATCATCATAAAAATGTTTATGATCAACACAAAGAGTATTACATATTACATTACTCATGCATGTAATAGCATGTTTGAGCAGGACAAACAATAAAATGACAAACAAATATTTAGAAAATTATAGACACAAATAATGAATTGGCTAACATGCTTAAAGCATTATCTGCATTCCTAATTCAACTATTACCGGCAGTCCTAACGCAAGCGTCAAATAAAACATGATTATTTCAGATTATATATATTTTTTGTCAATGCCCTTTACCATCCCTAGGCTTTAATATTGTGAATATTATCCATATATGACGTAAATATTCAAAGTGCATGCAACCCTTAGATCAGTTCTGAAGAGTGGGAAAAAATATAGGAAAAAAATATAGGACAATTAACTAATATGTTTCTAAAGCCTGATTTCTGCCAAATGGAATGGTATTTTACTGATGCTATGTGCCCCAATATTTATTATTGTTAGTAAATGTATTAAGTCTGACAAAACCATCATGTGTTAACAAATAAAAGCATATACATGTTTGTTTGCTAAACAACTTGTTTGGCTCTTTTTATTTAAGAGTGACAAATCATGTGGGTTGAACACAATTTTAAGTAGAACAATTCCTATCAAATGCATCATATTGATTTGCATATTGGTACATAAACAAACTTTTGTTATTACATTATGAATGTGCAACATAAGAATGATTGTCCTAGGGAGAAACTGGATCTATAACCATAAATATATCTTTTAAAATCCAAAAAAATCTTAAAGTGCCTTCTGCAATTGCCCATATCTTTCCAGCTTCATAGAGGTTACATGTTTATGAACATTCTCAATGAAAACAACATTTCTACAAGAGCTGCATGCAAAGGGTGTACGTGACAAATTTACGATTCCTATGAAGAACAAATCACAGTTTCCTAAACTTTGCAATCTGCAATTATTGTTGGCTCATTGACATAATGTTATGCTCTCTTATTTGTAACTATGCTTTGGATAAAAGCATCTGCAAAATAAATTAATTTAAATGTTTTTTTTTTCATAGCAAGAAATAAAAACACCATTAAATAGATTTTTTATCATACATTAAAATGAATGGTCAAGGGATAAAGATGGATGATTTAACATACTTTGGTATATTAAAAAGGGATATCTGTTGTGAGAATATTCACAATAATAAACCAAAACACATGGATGGCTTTGATGCTCAATCTTTTAGCTTACTCTCCAAGAAATCCTGGATTTTGTTGATTTTTTCTTCTTGCTGATCCAAGAGATCCATTATGACCCCCATTGGTGTTTTCTTTAGGCCAACAACCTCAATTTTGTTCTCCAACTTGTTCTTCATGCTGCGAAGTCTCAGAGAAGCGTGGATTAAAATCACTGAAGAAGTAAAAGACAACAGTAAGGCACCAGCAGCAACTCTCTGAAAAATGATTGCATTAAAGTCAACTTGGACCACACTGAGGGACAGAGGTAATTTCGTAAAAAAAAAAAAAAATGTTGTAATAAACCTTCATCCCCAAGTTTGGAAAGTTTTTTTCCAGCGCAACTCTGTAAAACAAATAAGTAGACTACTTATCATTCAAATATATGTTTCTGTATGACCTTTTCTGAGGACATACTGTATTACCCACTTAAGCCTAACACTATCAAGGCATTTTAGATCAAAACATAGTGCCCAATGTCACAAAGCCGTGTCTCAGTCGCAGGTCATTGATCCTCCAACAGGATAACGGTCCAAAAGCTAAAAACATCTAAGAATGGTCAAATATAACATTTGACTATTATGAAAGTTATAAACCCTGAATTTAATTCCATTAAACCTCTATGAAAAGAGATAAAGTTAGGAGAAGGCTCTTCTCAAAACAGAAAAAAATTATGCTCAGTAAGAACAGGCCAAACTAACTGTTTACATATGTAGAGGTCATGTTACCCACTACAGAAATTGCTTGTTTGCAGAAATTACCTCTAGACTGAGGAGGCCATCATTTTGAAAAGATTCTGTTGAAAAATCTAAATTATTAATGTCTTTCTCTATATTGGTGGTACTCAAATCTGATATGCATTTTCCCGTTAAGTTTAGCCTTAACCCAGAAAAACACACCTGAACAAGCAAATCAATGTTTTCAGGAACAAACGCTGCACAAATTGCTTGGCTCATCACATTACATTTCCATTTAGTCATTTAGCAGGCGCTTTTATCCAAAGTGACATACAAATGAGGTTAACAATGGAAGCAATTGGAACAACATAAGGACAACAAAAAGCATATGCGCAGTAAAACTGGCCTCAATTAGCCTACCACAGTATACAAAGCAAATTTGAGATAGGGATTCCTCGAGTAATTCGAATACAAAAAAAATCATTGAGGCAATTATTGTTGTCTCGAAATTTAATTTAATCCATTTAACTACAGTTTACACGGAGCACTGCGTTTACCCACGGACCGTTATTACTAACGCACAGCCCGCTAAACTCCATACATGTTACAGGGCTCTCAAGTCTCACGCATTCACCGTGAGACACACGCATTTTAGTCTGTTCACACGCTTGCACGTATTTCTCATGCTGATAAATAAGTGATAGCTTACTGAAATAGTGAACGGCAATTTACTTAGTTTTAGTCTATTTTGCGAGTGAAACTGGTTTTCGGCTGCATTGAATCCATAAAACTAGATGGAGACTATTGGATGTCGAATCCTGTTATTTACACATGTCATCTGGCTGTTTTGCGTGTCTGAGTCAATTAACTGCACAGTTTAACGTGCAACACGTGTGATGCTGCGTCTGCGCTTTATGAGTACATGAACACATGAACTTCATCTCCAGAGTTGCTCTGAGAGTTTATTTCGCGAACATTTTATTGTTTGAGTGAAGAAACAGACATAATAAAAAATAAGCGTCTTCTGACAACCTGCCAAAATAAAAGTCTGGTTATGTGGACAAATATATTACTATTTAATAGTAAAAGAAAGAAACAAACTAATTTAGATAAACTAAAGGCATCATGCATAAGCTGAAGTTAGTTGTTTACCTTTGTAATTATTCTTTCTATTTTTATTAATGTTTCTTATTTATACATTTGTATTATATTGCATTTTGAATGTAATATGGCAATGTAATGTATTAAATGGTTTAACTTTTCACAGATATTAATGTGTGCAATTTCAGCAATCATTTTTCTTTTTCTAAAAAGGAAACACATTAGTTGTTAATTTTAAGAGACCTGTCTTATTTTCTCTTGTTCAGTATTTCTCTTTAATAAAGAAAAAGTATTTATTTTCCGAATACCCGATTAATCGATGGAAAATCTGTAGAATTCTAGATTACTAAAATATTCGATAACTGCAGCCCTATAGTGAGAGCGTGACTGCTCCATGCTTGAATCGCTCTTTCTGTACTTTAATGTGAGTTAAGCCAAGCAATCTGCGTGGCCCTGTATTAAGTCCAATGCATCTGTTCCTGAATCCTATTTAATCAAATGATCATCCATTGAAATTAATGAGATTACGTTGCTTTGTTACTGAAAGTGGCCGTTGTTGTGTAGAGAGCAAAATTAGAAAGTTGTTTTCTTTTTCATTGCATTTGCTTACTAAAGGGGCATAACCTGTTTTTCACTTAAATAAATGAATAGTACTTTTGACACTACTTTCATCAGATCAGTGTCCTGTTGTATTTTTCAATGGTAAAATGTGATAATAATCATAAGCAGAAAAGAAGGATCTGGTACTTACATAGCATGGGAAATGTAATACCAAAGAGAAAAACCATCACCCCTCCACACAAGGATAGCAGGAAGTAGCTGATTCCCATAACAGCAACCACAAACAGAGTCGGATTCTTCTTCTTAAAGTTCTTGATCAAAGACTGGTTCTCTCCAGCCCACACAGAACCCATGAAGACCAGAGCTACAACAGCGCCACCAAGAAACATGCCCAAGGGGTTCAGAACACTGGAAAATTCAAAAAAGTAATTAGGTGATTTAATGCACAACAGTGATTTCAAGTGTCCGATTCCTATTCTTTTCGATTCAGAATTTATTTTCGATTCCCAACCCTAGTCAATAGCCATAG
Organism: Triplophysa siluroides; assembly: GCA_006030095.1. Lineage (NCBI taxonomy): Eukaryota > Metazoa > Chordata > Actinopteri > Cypriniformes > Nemacheilidae > Triplophysa > Triplophysa siluroides. The sequence goes on along the minus strand of VCII01000613.1, from coordinate 1,075,551 downwards.
TCTACTTACAATAAAGTACATAACCTTTTCACAAAGCTACTATTTGAATGAACAAGACCAAAGCTGAAATGCTGTGCGTTGTGTTAAATAAAAATATTGAATGAATCTAAACTGTTCCTTTCATTTGTATTATTATTATTGTTATTATACTATTAATGCAGCATTGTACTAAATCTAGTAGCCCACTAGTAAACATAGTGTAGCAAATGTGAACTACAAAGGTTTTCTTCTGTAGCAGTATTACATTAAAATATTAAAAGTACAGTATATACAAAATAGCAAGTGCATTTGTCAGATCATTTCAGACAAACAGCAAAACATTTTGGAATACCTGGAACCCTGTAACTAGTTAAATGTTAGTTTAATATTTTTTGATATTATAATATTAATGTATTGAATAGTTTAATACTTTGATGTTAGTACATTTAGGTCAATGCCAAAGGTATTTTAAAATTGGTTCGGGGAGTATAAATGCATAGGTAAAACATTAAAGACATGGTTTAATGCTCTACTTTATGCATATAAGTTCTATACAGAGAAAGAAGGGTGAGCGATCCCCCTCTGACGTCAACAGTCACCAGCCGGGTTTCCATCCAAAGTTGCGAATTTAGCTTATGCGCAAAATTGGAATATCGCATAAAACATTTGCAAATAAGCACCGTTTCTATCCAACTAGTCATCCATCACTTCCTAATTAACCAGCCCTAAATATCAGAAAGAAAAGTAAGAGAAGCCACCGAATATAATCATTTTCATATATAATAATACTTGCATTATTAAAAAAGCAGACGATTACGAAACACAATAAATGCTGTGTTTTTGTGGATGCCTGCTGTTTGGGAAATGCAGTCGTGACAGTTCTAAGAGGCAATTAGAGAAATACTTTGACGACTTTGCTCAGGCATTTAATAATGAGCATAACAACATTTCTGATGCTGTGTAATAAGATCAGTACTCTGGTTAGTCAGGTTACGCCATCTCATAGTGCAGTGTTGTGACTTTTTGGAGGAATTTATTTGGCAAATGCATTTCCATCTCCCATTATTCGCATTAATCCTTTTTCGCAAAAATGAAAAACCACCTCAAGTAAAATTTTAGTTTTTAAAATAGTTTTTAATTCGAAATTTTGCATTCCATCACTCGTTTCTGATGCAAAAGCCTTGGTATAGAGAGCATGCAGTATGCCCATGACGTCACCGCACACGTGAAGTCAAGCGAGTCACGCCCACTGAGTGGCAAAAAGACTGAATTTACAGCTATCTGTACTCTATTTAGAACAAAAAAAAAGTTGTTGTGCGATTGATTTCACAAACAGATTGAGCACGAAATCAGACATTTCTTTTTAAAAACCGAAAGACAGAAAAAAAAAGAATGTATCGCTGCAATGTGCTAAAACATATGGAATACTCGGAGCCATTGAGAGAGAGAGTTGCGTCAACTCTGTTGACTGCAATGGAACAGTTTTTTCCCAGCAATGGCTGTTCATCTCAATAGTTCCTGGAAGATACTACTAACGCATGGAGCTGCGGCTAAAGAGACCAATTGAGGTAAAACATATTTAAAGATGCAAGTTATTTAATGAAATAAAAATTGAAGAAATAAAGAATTAAAGGGAAAAAAACATAACTTCCTGTTACTATCTGAAGGCTCCATGAATCACATGATGCTCGAAAAATTTTCACTTCCGTTGTTGCGACTCTCTCTCAACGACTCAGGGAATACTGAAATGTGGATGTTTTTTCTACACATTTATATATGTTATTTATATGTTCCAGACTGCCACTAAAACAGTCACACTTGCGACTAAAAATATTAATTTGCGGGTGATATTTTTGCAGAGATCGCCACTGGCGACCATGCAAATTTACTCGTTTTTATATTGTTACTACCGAAGCGCAACACTTTAAAAATCCAGTGTACCGAATGCCAATGGGAGTGAGAGAGAGCTGTGCAGGTAAACCTCACTCCTCGACCCCAAGAGGTGCTCTAGCGACAGACACTAGAAGCTGCGGTCTTTCCTCGTAAGAGCGCCAGCACTCTGCTCTCCATTTTTTCCACACTAAGCACCCACAAATCTCCGCAGAAAACTCCATGAATTTCTGCGGATTTCAGCGCTTGTTATTGACAAATATACAAACACAACATGAGCGCTTTGCTATGAAGCGCTGTTTGCCGTGACATATTTTAGTGAGCCTGATGATGAACAATGTGATATTTGAGATGTTTAAAGCTAAACTAACCCCGGAGAAGTTCAGGGAACATAAGAACATAACAAACGACATGCGAATTATCTGGTTAAGTTTTATTTAAAGTTATCTTTACATTGGGTTGTGAACATGTCATTATTACAAAATAAAATCAACATAATAACGTATTAACACAACCCCTTTCTTTTTGCTTTAAAGCAATGAAATGTTTATTCTATCATACAGTGTACATAATATATTAATATGGTCTTGACATGCACCTTTTCTGTTGATTCAAATGAATTCAGAGTGTAAATTTGGTCTGGTTTAAACAGTCGTCTTAGATTTTTAAATAAGCAGAACCAAATCGGCTATCAACTACATTAAAATAAAAGTAAGGCTATTTGAACACATTTACACAAAATTATAATTGTAGACTAAATGCAAACACATTTGATACTATTCCACAGAACTCTGCAGATTTTTCCCAAATTTCAGTGAAGAATTAACATGAAAAGTTCAGTATGGCCTGCTTGTGAGGAAAAACAACAAAAAACTAGGGATGCACGATAAATTGTCGGCCATATCGGTATCGGCCAATAAATGTTCATTTTTAATGTTCATTTTAAGGCCGATATATTATAGCCGATTAATCATAAATCATTTCCTCTGGTTAGACTTCTTCAGCTGCACTCTGCTCACAGTTAAATACAGTCCAGTACCGTCTTTCTGTTGTGATCACTCACTTACTGCTATTAGCAAAACATTGTTGATGTAGGTACAGTATGTAGATACAGTATTTATGAATGTGTAAATTATAGAAAACAAAAGCTTATTGTTTGATTCAGACTGCTGTCTGAATGCTTTACGTCTTGAGACATTTTCTGGGTTGCTCGGAAGAACATCAATCAATTGTTTATTAAGAAATTGAAGGTTAAAGAATCGTTAAGTAGTGTAAAGTAGGCTTGGTACATGATTTTCATGGGAAAAAAGAGAACTAATGGTTACCTTGTTTTCTGCAGTGAATGTTTTCAAATAAAAGCAGTTGTCAACATTTTGCCTTTTGTTTCAGTCTTAGGGAATTTTATATTAATATTTAGATACTGTATAACGGCCAATATATCGGTTATCGGCTTCCAATGTAAAATAATGATTGGTTATCGTCATCGGCCAAAATTTACACATCGGTGCATCCCTAAAGAAAACGTTATGTGAGCAAAACCTATGAGAGGGAAGATATACATACAACAGGATAAGTAAAAGTACGTTACTTAAAAATGTAAGTTCATGTTCATGTGGCTCTTAAAAAAATAATTTGGTGCCTGTGTTTTTCCTCACAGTTGTTTTTTATTTCATTATTTTTTTTTTGTCTGGAGCCCTGTTATGTAAATGTAAAGTTTCCCCAGCGTTTTGTAACCTTATTTCTTTAAACATTCTAAGCAGATGTATTTAATACAATGAAATGAGGAAGGCGGGACGAGAGCCGTGAGGCAACGAGGCGGGGCCGGTGGCTGAGTGATAGTTGGAATCAGCTGTGCGCACACCGGTCCCGCATCTCTCACGGAGGAGATTGGGAGCATAAGAGGACGAGCTTCAGGACTGCTGACGAGAGAGGACCGTGCCCGGATGTGTTAAGTTTGTATTTATGTTTTTACTTCCGTGTCATTGTTTTCTTATATTTCTTAAAGTTTGTTAAACTTTCGCCGTTTCCCGCCTCCTTCCTTCCCTACTTTGAACTGTATTGCATTGGTGCCGAAACCCGGGAGGAAGGAGAGACCTCACTGCTGAGGGGGATCGCAGTGCTGAGGAGTTCGAACAGCGCGGACGAGAGAAGTCTATGAGCGGCTGCCGGAGGCGGTGGTGCTGGAGCAAGTATTCGGATAGGACGGAGGGCTCGCTGCCATGCTCCTAGGTCAAGGTGGGGTGGCTGCCATCCAGGAGGAAGCGGAGGAGTCGTTGCCGTCGGCCAGAGCCTGCTGCCATCCGCCGTGAAGGGGAGGAGCAGGAAACTGGAGAGTCGCCATCGCCGGCTGTCAGGGGGCGGAGGAGGATCGAGCCGTCCAACGAGCGTCCAGTACCACCGCATGGCACCACGAGGAAGAGCCTCTCGGCTGGCTGAGGACCGAGCGACAGTGTGTCAGGGAACAGGACCAGATTTTTTTCTTCTTTTTCCTCTCTCCCCTCTCTCGTCCCTGTCGCTCCTGGTGCTTCCGTCTCCGTTCTCTCGTCTCGTTGGTGCATACCCCCAGGGGCTGCAGATGCCGAGACTGGCTCCCGGGAGGGGGAGTAAGAACAGTCTCGGTGGTACCCCTGGCCTGTGAGCACACTGGTCCCGCATCTCTCACAGAGGAGATCGGGAGCATAAGAGGACAAGCTTCAGGACTGCTGACGAGAGAGGACCAGGCCCGGACATGTGTTAAGTTTGTATTTATGTTCTTGTGGCCTGCAGTCGACCGTGAGGTGGCTGCCGGCCTTTTACTTCTGTGTTATTGTTTGTTTATTTTGATTAAAGTTTGTTAATCGTTCGCCGGTTCCTGCCTCCTTCCTTCCCTACTTTGAACTATATTGCATACAAACTTAAAGATTAAGGTATTGTAAACACTGTAAACATTTAGAATAGCAATGTAAATCTTGTAAAATTCTGTTTGTTAAACCACTAAAAGTTTTTTGCTTGAGAAGAAAATGTTTACTTACGGCTTTGCTTTGTGTATTTCTTCGTTAAATCAGGTACAAAATAAATATCAGTCAACCGCAATTCCGTGTCGAAACTGTCGAGTCCAAATGCTTTTAATTTCAGCAAATAATTGTGTTTTAGTCTCAGTTTCTTTGTTTCTCCTATTTAAAGCATTTAAATCTATAAGTGCAACGGGTGCTTGATAAAACTGCACAAATGTTCATTGTTAATTGTTATAGTTAATTATCAATGTCAGTAATAGGCGCAACTTGCACTCCTAAGTGTGACCCAGTGTGTGAAAACTAGACTAAAAATATAGTTATTAGTGACTAGCATCAGAGTTTGATTTTAACCATTTATTTCAATATGATTAATTTACTCTTTGATATGGCGCAATCAAAGAGCAAATGCGCAAGTAGCATCTATAGGGAAAAATTTGTTTAAAGATGCACCTAGGATTACGGTCAACATCGTGAGTCAAATTATCCAAACACTACATCATACATCGACAACCAAAAAGGGGAAAGGCTTCAAGCTATACATTTCAAGCTACATCAAGAAATATGAAAAAAAAGTAAAAGTGCCCAATCAAAGGATCGGAGATGTCGAGAAGTTTGCCATTGTCCCGCCTCCAAAGTCTCCGAAGTCAACTCGACGAGCGAGCAAGTGTTGAGCAGTTGCGACAGCATAGAGAGAATTGCGCGCGCTCGTCAAAGCCTCTGCTCGCAGACTGCGTTTTTGTATGGGGTGTGGTTTATGCTATTGCATTGCAAACTAAGCATTCAGTCGTGTCGATCGTCGCGCACTTTGTCGTGTCGATCGTCGCGCACTTTGTCGTGTCGATCGTCGCGCACTTTGTCGTGTGCTCACATGCGTGTCGACGTGTGTGTAAACATGCGTCTGGAGAACGCACGACGTGTTGACGTGCGTGTAAACATGCGTGTGGAGAACGTAAGTCCGTCTTAACGTCTAAACTAGCAATGCTTACAGACGCGCCAATGTGTGGACAACGTTCATTCGTCTTAACGTGTTTTTGACTATAATCAGAGTAGATTATGCTATTGTCACACTAGAAAGCAAAAATTGGAGAAATAAGTGTTTTAACTTACTATGTATGTCCTATCCCCCATGCATGTTTAACCATAGTTTCTGAATCAAAAGCAAAGCTTTACTACAGTAACCATATTAGGCTATATGTTTTATTCGTTAAATAATTTTGACCACCTTTTTCTGGATAAAAATCTGTCATTCTTTATTTTGGAATATTTTCTAATCATTCCCTAAATGTTACACAGCCTATCTGTGGAAATTTGAGGTTATATCCTGTGCCTGTGCCTCTTCCTACGATTAGATGGTTCAGTGTGAACATTTTCTGACTTGTAATTGGAGCCCATTCATAGTTTCCTTCTAACTGTCACATGTTTGTTTCCGTTTTTTTTCTGTATGTCCATTACCATAACCAACGAGGATACAGTAGAGACCCAGAGGCGAACCTTGGGTGCTTTTTAGGATATCAGCCACTAGGTGGCGCTTAGGTAGCGCCATTTTGGGTTGAAATGCCAACAGATTTACAGAATAGCGCAAAATAAAATGATCAAATTAAGTCATCAGCATATTTTATGATACATACAGTTCATTTTGGATGGTCATGTTTTAAGTTATCACTTTTGAAATCCAACCATTAAGTAGCCCACACATTTGAGGTATAGATTTAGCTTATATGCTACTTAATTGAGTGTTTCCATTTTATACAACTTTACACATTTACTTTTACTATTATTAGTTACTATTACTCTACAAGGTCTGAAATATATATATAATATTAAATAAAGATTTTTTTATTTTGTTGTATGTTCATTTTATTAAATAATCATTTGTTGAATGGGTCCTGCAGTTTGGTCGATTTTATATAAACTGTATAGATTGACATCTAGCGGTTGATCTTGGTATCATAATATTGAAGAGACAAGTTTAGCAAAGTAACAATCTTCGTGGTTTCTTTTGATTGTTATCAGAAATAATCTACAGGCACTTTTGTTTTTGAATTTGTACGTGAAGTTAAGTTGGTGTCACAAAATGCGCAGTAACGTTTATGTTGTTAAAATGAAACCGTCTATTTACACTGATCAACCCACCAGTAAAATGTATATGTTTAGAAATCTTGTAAATATGCAATGTTGATAGTCTGGGCTATATGGTTATCTTGATCATTTTGTTTTACATGTTCTTGATAAGAAACAAGCATATAGGCCTATTTCACTCTGGTAAGTTTGTTCCTCAGCCGGTTGACAAGCCGACAGCAGAGAAAATGCGCTGCTCTTCTAACTCCCTGTAACAAAGATTTGACAAGAATATCTGGCTTTATTGCTAATAATGTTGAAATAAATAATATTTAAACTAGCTTGCGATCTGAGAGAACAAAGATTTGGGAACACATACAAGTGACTTTTACATTTTCTGTATATCACAAAGTCATAAGAGTTGAAGTGAAGAAGCGTTAACCCAGCTAACAATTTGTGGTTCCCAGAACGTTCCCAGAACGTTACTTTTTAAGGTTCGTTTTTGGTTCTCCAGGAAAGTTTTCTTAACGGCAATAGAACGTTCCCAGAACGTTCTGGGAACCAAAAACTAACGTTAGGGGAACGTTCTGGTAACCAAAAACTAATGTTAGGGGAACGTTCCCAGAACGTTAGCCAAAAATATTTTTCTCGGGTCCGTTTTGCCTCACTACACGTAAGTAATAAATACATCCATGCTGCGTTTTTATCCATCGCTTGTCTAACCTTAATCTAATTAAAATAAGTAAAATACATCATCACACACAATATGGAGGATGAAATCAATTAGATCATTCTTTAAGCCTAATAATTCTTTTTTCATTACTGAAGTAGCCTTATTTTCGATTTAAACAGCACAGTAACGTTATATCATTTCTAATAAAACCACCATGTGTAGGACCTACTCAACACAGATTATTCAGATATTGAAATAAAATAAATCACAATATAAGCTCTCAAACACAAATAATTTAAAGCTAGTAAACACACTAAAAGAAAGTACACATTGATATATATGATTGTATTTTCATTTAGCTTAACTAGTTTATTATTTTCACCCATTAAAGGGCAAATGTATTAATTTAATTTGGTCAGTAGAACATCTGTTAATGTGATCTTATAATTTCTGTATTGCACATGTCACTGACGTTTACCAGTTTTGACTGTTTTTACCGTTAAATAATAACCAAAAAAGAACCATCAAGGAACGTTATTTTCTGGTTATTTTCTGGTTGCAAAATAATAACCAAAAAAGAACCATCAGGGAACGTTATTTTCTGGTTGCAAAATAATAACCAAAAAAGAACCATCAGGGAACGTTATTTTCTGGTTATTTTCTGGTTATTTAAAAAAAAACAGCCTGCAACGTTCTGGGAACGTTATTTTCTGGTTGCAAAAATAAAAAACCTCAAAATAACGTTCTTATAACGTTATTTTTTGGTTCCCAAAAAAATAACCAAAAGGGAACCAAAAACTAACGTTAGGGGAATGTCTGAGTTTGCTGGGAAATTACACAATTTCAATGAGGTCTTCTGTAGCTGTAACATTTTGAAAAATAGTAAAATACGTAATTTTATTTTTGAACAATTATTACGATTCAGGGAGTGTGACAATTACTAGTTTTAAAACTTTAGATTAAACCAAAAATCATAATTACTATACTCTTACTCTAAAAAAAAAGTTTAATTGTCATAAGAAATAGGTTCTCCAGGCGTTTAGGCAGACGCACGTTCTCCAGGCGTTTTGGCAGATGCACGTTCTACGGGCATGTATGGCAGACGTAATCTACACGTTGATTTCTTACGTGACGTCACCGTGACGTCTGTATAGATCAACAGCCTCACGTTACTAACGTGTCTACGTGACATATGCGTGTACGTCTCCATATAAAACAAATGGAGACGTACATGCACGCTTACACGTGTGTTATATGTCGTGCTTGTCAGTCTCGTTTGCTAACGATACAATCCGAGCGTCATAGGACGTTAGGTTTTGGCACGGATCCCGCGCCATAGCTAACGATACAATCCGAGCGTCATACAAAGCTACGTCCGCGCGATTTCGAGCGCAGCACCGACACGTGACCGTGACGTCTCATATCTTACGTCTGACCCTGAATACAATGTGATTTTAGCCAGACGGCAGGCGAGCGTATACACGTTTGTTCTCCCGTCAGTTTGCTTAGCTAGTAGCCAAATTTGCACAAATCACACCTCATATTTTTGCACGCAGAGCAGAAATGCGCTCTCGCAAGGATTATTTTCCGTGCGCGGATACTGTTCTGCGCTCTCGCGAGGGTGTGTTTACGCTCGTGTAACTGGTCTGACCGCGCGAGTTTTGGGTCTGAATAAACTCCATAGAAGTACGTAATTACCCTGCCTGCATAGTCTATTCTGGCTACATTTCATCATTCTATCTGTAGTCTTTGATAGCTTAGCAGGTTTTGGGGTAATTGCTCTGAATACAACCGTATGCATTTTTGTTACTTTTGTGATTCACTTTTTGTTTTTCTGAACCTTTCCTCATACATACATGCTGCAGCTTCTGTGCTTTGACCTATAACTGCTGCTATCTTATGATTATATGATTTCAATGTTGTTGTTATACATTTTTTTTTATTAGTTCAACTTCTCACGTATATTATTTATAGTATTTAAGATTGTATTGTGTGTTTGCAGTGTGACAAATATCTTTTTGATATTATATTTTAGTTATTTAAGCTATTAGTCAAGATATTAAAAAGGTTTTTATTATTACTCTATTTATTACTTTTCATGCTGTCTGCGCAGTTACTCGCATAGCAAGTGACTCAATTATTCCGGAGAGCTAAAAACAAAAGGCCTGTGAATTTATCACTATCTGGGAACACCCAGCTGAAGCAGGGTGGGTCCATTTAAAACACATTCCACATATCAACGACTTTTACAAGAATTTCACACGTCATGGTTAACAAAACACAAAGTAATTCACTGTTAGTCAAATTCTGCTTTGAAATACTGCATCGGACAAAACGGCGTCCAAATTTGTAGCTAAATATACCAAACATATGCAATACCAACCACTTTGTACAATGCTTTAGCAATCCATCAGTAGACAATAAAGCTAACTTGTAATAAAGCTATTCAATTTCCTAACTTACCCGACAATCAAAAACACGACGATGGCAGCAGCAAAATAATCGTCTGATAATAGAGCAGATTACTGATCACTCTATTATTCCATTTGCTCAAATCAGATATATCAGGTTTAGAGAATCGGTCAACACCAGGACAAAAATCCTCCCAGGGTCTCAGCGATGCAATTTCCATCCCCGCCATGATGCTACCGAATGCTACCCAAACATTGACACTGTCATTCACTTAGCAATGCTCTGACACGCACCATCAAGTGGGTGGAGCTTAAGAGCACGAAAATTGTCTCCGATTTATATTTCACTTTATGTTGTCATTTTAATGTCTGTACACGTTTCTCAGTGCCATCAATACGCTGATTATGATTAATAAAATCATGTTCAGACTGTTGCTAAAGTAATAGCGATGATATGTTGCCATGTGGTATCTGCTACATATCTCTACGCTTCCTGGAAAGGACGAATCACAGTCGTCTATAATTACTCATTAATTTGCCTCAGGAGGCTAGAGGACTGCTTTTTCGTCCCGCACCCGCTAAGATCTTACATTTAAGATTTCACATTTAAATGTCTCCATAACAGATGTAAAATATAGGCTATTAAAAAAAATAACCAGTTATTTTTATTCGTTTTATCAATATACAAAATTGTTATCACATTATAATGACAATACAGTAGACAAAATTTCACTGTGTAATGTGAAAAATAAATTAAATATGATATCTATGAATAAACAAAACCAACGCCTCGTTCAGACTGGCAGCGACACCCTGGGACAAGGCGACGCGATGCCATTCATTTCAATGGTAGCCTAGCGATGTCCAGCAGCACGAGTGATAGAGACTGCTGGTGACAGGAAGTGGGCATGTGAGTGTCTACCCAGATTGCACAATCCATCTGGCTTACGTCTATTTGACGTCTGCATTTACATGATCCGGAAGACATCTGCAATACATAGTTTGCTCATCTGCAATACGTCTCAGAGACGTCTGAATGTCTGTAATACGTCTGCTAAAGATCTGGAGATTTGCTGCGTAAAAACATCTGCTAAACATCTTAGAAAGCTTTACACCCATTCTAAATCATAAACATCTTACATACATCTTCTAGATGTCTATATGACGTCTGACAGCAGACATCTCTGAGACTTATTGCAGATGAGCAAACTATGTATTGTAGTTGTCTTGCAGATGTAAATGCAGACGTCAAATAGACATAAGCAAGATGTATGTGTGCTATCAGGGTAGCGACTCGACTACGTTGAGATTTGCTCAACTTTATGCAAATGATGAGCAACTTTCGGGAGTGACTACCAATAGGAGTACAGCTGCGGAGCTCACATCATCCGTATCTCATCTGTTACTGCAGGTTTGTTTATAAATGTTTATGACAACCAAAGCGGAACGCCTTCTAACGACCTCATAGCGAGAGATTGGCAACACAGTCACTGGTGGTCTGAATCATAGACTGTATAAAAGATGCATAGTGTGACGCCGCTTCCTTCCATTGTAACGAATTGATCGTAAAACGTTCGACGATGGGCGCTGACATGTTACGCAAAAACGTCAGTTGAAGCCTGGGCATGCGCAGAAGGAATCGTCACGAAGTGCAGTGCGGTATCAAGGTCCTGCCCATATTCCCTGGTGACTCAATTGTAAATGAAGAAATCATGTTACACGTACTTTTATATATTATCATATAACAAATGAAAACCAAGCTTATTCAAAAAACGAACACTGAGACATACGTGATAAACGGACAAAAATACCAGAAAACAGCTTTGGAAAAACATTTTTTTGAAGTGTAATTGAATTTTATAGTGTGGCTCCTGTCCCATTTGTTTACATGGAAAGGGCAGGGATTATGACCTGTACTGCAGCCAGCCACCAGGGGACGATCAAAGAGCCAGCAACTATTCAGGACATGGTAGGCACCCCTGGTCTGAATACAGAGTAATAGCTAGTGCCAAATGAATTTTTAATGCAAAAATTCGTAGCGCATCCTGCGGAAGAGCAGCGGTAATGCAGACCTCTAGATTAGGCCTTCCATTTGAGAATGGCCATTGTTTCATTAGAGATGGTCTCGATGCATATCTGGCCTCTTAGCTGAAGCAAGCTGCGAGACTGACAGCGTGTAGGCCTATTTATAGCATGAGTTTATGTTCGTATTTGGAGTGCAATGCAAACGCAGAAATTACCTATTGCGTCTATGAAACGCATTTTGTGGCTTATTATAGGCACCTAACCCACACCACTAATCCTGAGCTCAGAGTTAAAAGTGTGTCTATACCCTTTCTTGAGTGTTTTGTTTGTGTAGGATCTGTCCTCTCTGTGTTAGAGTGTATTTGCTGAAGCAAGTCATGATAAAATCGATCACCGGCCTATTGTATAAACAGGCCGATGCACACTTATCACAATTAAATATAATTGTTGTTTATGTTGTTAAAGGTGCTGTGTGTAATTTTTAGCGGTATCTGGCAGTGAGGTTGCGAATTGCAACCAACCGTTCACTTCACCCCTCCCATTCGAAGCACTACAGAGGCTGATTGAGGATTAAGATGTTCCCGAATTAGATAAAGTACTTACAAAACAGATTCTGTAGAGCAGTTTGTCTGTTTAGGGCTACCTAAATGTACCTTGGAAACAGCATGTCAAACAACATTCCATGCAAGGGGACCCACGCTGTATATAGGTAGAAATAGCTTCATTATGTCAGTTTTTTATACACATCTGAACACATATAGGTAAGTATATTATATTGCATTTCTGTCAAGAAATCCTCCAGAAAACTACATACTGGTAATTTAAATAACATCAACAACAACTCCATGAGCTCTAAATAAAAACCAGGCAGGGTATAATTTATTATTCCATACATAATGTCACAATTCAGTGACATTGCTCAACTGTTTAACAACAAATGTAGTTAAATAAAAAATGTTTGCAAAATACATGTAGTTAAAGAAAGATCTTACTCACGGAAATGTGTTATCTCAGAAAAAGCCTAGTATTTAGCATTTGTGATGTTCTAAATAACAAGACAAATTATTGTCCATAAAATATTTCCATAAGATTTAAATTAAAATTTGAAAAAGTAAGAATGGAGAGGAAAATAGCAGATTACAGTAAACATAACCATAAACCAATCTCTATTGTACAATCAGTCATTTATCCATATTATGCATTAAAAAAAAACAGGTTTGACCTAAATGTCTTTCACAATTGAAATGTCTTTGTAGTCAGCAGTTGTACAAAAACTGCACCTACAGCCCCCCTTACCAGGGGTTTATTGTCTTGCTGAAAGGCACAAATGTAAGTAGATTTATAAGCGCAGTATTTTTTAAGGTCTATTGTCACAATACCTTTACCAAAGAGTATAGAATGCCAAGAGGCGAAACTCAATAGAACATTGCAACACTCACGCCCAGTAGCAGCCCTGCGTTTCCGCCATTTTGGAGTGAAAGCGACTCAGCAGTCCAATTGTTTTTTGCTGCAGTGACGGCAATATAAGCTGATTTGTTTATAAAAAATAATAATAAAGCTGAAATCCAACCTGAATGATGAAAATGACAAAACCTAGAAACCATGCGAGTTATCAAGTATTAGCATTAGCATTATAAACACTTTAATAATACCAACAAATTAAGGACATGCTTCAGAAAAATTGGCATTGTTGAACAATAAATGGCTTCGTGGCTGATAAATGGCTGAATAAATTGTGTCCTATGGTGTGACATATCAAAATGTAGAAAACAAACAGTTCACATTATATTTTATATCATTAACATTCAAGTTAATAATATAAAACACTATGAGAAAGATTTTTCTCCATTGTTCTTTCCTACATTTTTGCTGTCAAACCATGGGACAAATTTGCATATTAATCAGTAAAATTCCCAAATTCATAATTATATTTTAATAGAAACCTTTAGAATCGGGTTTTCTATAGTTTTTTTTCAGAAATGCATCCTTGCTAGAAAAACAATTAAAACCATCACAGAAATTCTAATGGTTACCATTATGAATTATCCCTTTCCATTTAAACCATTTTAAAATTATTTTTTGTAGGTGTGTTTTTGGATTTAAAGGGGTCATATGACGCGGCTAAAACGAATATTGTCGTTTGTTTTAGATGTAATGAAATGTGTATACATGATTTAAGGTTAAAAAAAGTTTTCCACATACCGTGCATGTTTGTATCTCCTCTTTGCCCCGCCTCTCTGAAACGCACAGATTTTTTACAAAGCTCATCGCGTGGCTGTTTAGCAAAAAGCACCAGAGTTTCGCCTCTTGGTCTTTGCCACTACAGTACATGAAACAGAAGAATACAAAGTACTAAATCCAAGGGTTACTTTTTCACCCTGCAATGTGAATGACTACACAAATGTTTGTGTTGTTTTGTTGTTTGTGTTGTATTAGTTTTGTCAGGTTACGTTTTTGCCTATGATGATTATAACAGATAAAGAATTTACCACATTCTATGAGTAATCAGTGTAGAAATTCAACTGTAAAATGAGATCAGTATTATTCCCTAATGTATCGCCAGTCTTTGTAACATACTTCAAAGCTGGATTTAAAGTGTTACATTGTTTGAAAAAATATGAACTTTTGTATATTGCCTTTACTCATTAATGCTACAAAATCTGTAATGTTACTCAGTACTTAAAACAAACACCTGAATGACACAGGTGTTAAACTGACTTCCTCCGTAAGCGTGACAGCTCTTTGAAGCTCTGTCTGAGACAGAGAGTACTACACGGAGAGGAAAGGCCTGTATTGTCCCTGGTTGAGGAGCCACCTTTCATCCTATATGAAACAGACTTGTAGTAAACAGCATTAATTTGGCAATCAAGACACTTTTGTTGAGATGCGACAGGACTGTCACAGTGGCCCAAGCAGCAGCAAACATAAGAACACAGCAAACACAGTTGTGACTGGGATTGACATTGATTTGGGCTCAAAGGTAGTGTCAGACCAGGCTCGTCTGCTGGGGACAAGATGAGGTTTGTGCAGCTGGTGCCCTCCTCCATGGACATAAAGAGGTTGCTATGGCTGTGCCTGTTAGGCCCAGTGTTCATGGCTGTGAGGTTGCGACCCCTCTTTAACGAGGCGCGCTCCTGGGCATCCCGCTTCTCATCCTCGCTGTTCATTGTGAGAAACCTTAACACCACCAAGTTAAGGAAAGCTCCAATGACTGTCAAGCCCACAAGGATGTACATGAAACTAAATACCACATAAGGTGTCTTTTCTTGAAGGTCCTCCTTCTTTTGAAGAGCCACAAGATCCCCGAACCCAATGGTGGTCAGAGTGATGAAACAGTAGTAGTATGCGTGGAAGAATGTCCAGCCTTCAAAGTGTGAGAAAGCTGCAGCACCAACACATAGAGTTCCTAGGCAAGACAAGAAACCCACCAAAACCATGTTCTCCATGGAAACTTCAGTCTGACGAAAGCCTAGGCATCTCTTGACACGGCTGAGCAGGTAGCGGACAAAAGTATTTATCCTCTCACCTAGACTCTGGAACATCACCAGTGTGAGCGGGATTCCCAAGGCGGCGTAGAACATGCAGAAGACCTTACCAGAGTCTGTACCAGGCGCCGCATGTCCATAACCTGCATGATTGCCAAGTCAATCAAGTTCTTTTGATTAGTCTTACTACAAAAACTAGTGAATAAAATTTACAAAAACATTTAAAGTAAAAATGTAAGGTTTAAAATTGTAAAAACTTCATGCATTTTGAGAACTAATATTTGTTATATTGTTAAAGTACCAAGGCACTGCTAGGCAGTTCCCAAGATGCCCTAAGTGGTTATTGCTCTTTTTGCAACTATCATGCCATCATAAATAGAATTTGTGCTTGCATGCACAGTATGCAATATTTGCATAGTATAGCCTCCTATATTTTAGTACATTTTTGGTTGAGTACTTAAAGTGATAGTCTGCACAAATTAAAAATTCTTACATCATTTACTCACCCTCATGTTGTTACAAACCTGTATGATTTACTTATGCAAAACCGAATATTAAAGAATGTTGGTAACAAAATACCAAACAACATCATAACCAAACAACAAAAATGTGTTCCCCAGAAGAAAGAGACATCACGTTTGCAATGACATGAGGGTGAATAAATGATGACAGAAGTTTTAATTTGTGTCTGATTAATTTGTTACAATAATTACGTAATACAAAAACATATCGTACATTCAAATCTTTCACGTCAAGGATAAGATGTGCAATAGTTACGAACGTCTGATTTCTACCGCTTTTGGGAGAGCCAGAAGCTAGTCAGAAGGCCAAAACACTGAAACTCACCAATCGTTGTGATGACTGTTATGGCAAAGTAAAACGATCCAGCGAATTTCCATTGTCTGCCTGCGCGATGAGGTTCAGCCTGCAGCACAACTCGTTCGATCTCCCGATAGTCATCTTCGGAAAAGCGATACTTTCTTTTCATGTCGCCGCGTTTCTGCTCTAAGATGCGCCTTCTTGTGCTCTCAGTCTCGGACTCCAAAGCGTCAAAAACCGCGGCGCCGACCAGCAGGTAAGAGAACATGCAAAGGATAAGAGAAAGTGTCCGCACGTTCTGTTTCTTCATTATTACAGGACCTCAAACAGGTTGTGCATTTCAATGCATCTGTATTTAACGCTCAGTGTTATGTACGTACCTATTACATAGAAGAAGAAAGAACCCCGGTGTTAAGTCAAATACGTATCCGAGAAAGAGCAAACCCATCGTTTTCTTGATTTTTTTTCTTTCAGCATTAAATGTGCGTCACATATTTGTTTTGCTGTACTATTACAGATTTGGTATGCTTCGTTTCTGAGAGATCAAGCCAATGGATATTCTTCCAGAAAGGCGCAAATAGGAGGTTTAGATATAAATACCTTTCGGATCTAGCGACCAATAAAAATCTCCTGAAGTCCTTGAACGCACTGTCAGTCACAAGAAATCATCATGCGCTATTTGAGTGTAGCTCGCGTTACTGTAGGCTATGTGATCATACCACGAGCTCTAAAGCATCGGATTACGCCCTCGAGAAACCAAAATCCCAGGCGTTACACGTCGCTGTCTGAGGTGCTGAACTTCATAAGTGGTTAATGTTGTTAAAAAATCTTGTAAATGTATAAGGTAGCGAGTGGGAGCCTTTTACCCCACATACGGGGTAAAAAGCTCACCAGCATGGCACATAGCATTACTTTAGATACAATAATCATTGTTTTAATCATGTTTACGTACTTGTTCAAAACAATCATTTTAGCAAAGTTAACTTTTTGTTTATTTTGATAAATAAAATAATTCATTTTTTTATTTTTTAATATACTGTCATTAAAATATGTTAATATTCACAATATATAAAAAAGTAAAGATTTTGAAAGCATTGAAGATCTCATTAATTTAATATAGATTTACAGTAGTAACAATAAATTATATTTTATGATATTGATTAATAAATTTAACATCTGCACTATACAAAATATTCAACACTGGCTTTTGCTTAACTAAGACTTGAAATAATGGACATGAAGTGACATAGAAAGCATTAAGCATTAAATGTAACTTTTTATACATGTCAACACATTATTACAAATTTTAAAACCAATTATAAGTAAACTGTTTGTGTTGCTTAAAAATATTGCTTCAGTAAATGTTTTGCAAGATAGAACCTTATTAATACCAAAGTGATGAAATAACAGTATACTGATATGCAACAAGATTAAACAATTTCACTGAAACTGGTGCTATAGCACTTATAGTGGTTCTTGGCTCGTAATCATAGGGGAACCACTTTAAGTGCTACAGTATATAGAACCATATCTTGGTGCTTCAGAGGTTCTTCAGCGATTCTTTGGAATGACTGAGGTGCTATATAGCATCGCTTCCGTTTAAAGAACCTATTAAGCCCCTGTGTGGTTCTTCAGCGGTTCTATATAGCACCTTAGTCATCCCAAAGAACTGCTGAAGAACCTCTGAAGAACCACGGAAACACCAACATATGGTTCTATATAGAACTTAAAGTGGTTCCCCTATGATTACAAGCCAAGAATCACTTTGGTGCTATATGGCACCATTGTTTTTAGAGTGGTACTGCACAGTGAAACAAACAATAGCTAGAAATCAAAGCTTTATCCTTAAGAAATTGCAGCTATGGACCAGTCAGTCAGGCTTCTCATGTTGTGGTCAGAGATAATTATGTTATCAGATCTCTTTGTGATTTAAAGCAGATCAGACTAAATCAATTACATTTAACGTAATTAGGCCACCAGTCATTTATCATACAGTTTCCCCCTCTTTTTTTTCATCCTCTGGGGAGTAAGTAAGTTTAAAGCCTGGGAATAAATTGTCATGATCCTGCCCTTCTTGTGGTTGTTTTTCTAGTTTGGAGTGACAGGATCATGACAGTCCCATGTCTTGTGTTTGGAAGCACATGGCCATTGTTTGATTCTTTGTGCCAAGTGCTCTCCTGTCTTGCGTCTTAGCCGCGCCCACTTGTTTCCTTATTCATTATCCCGTTCTCAGTTCACGCCCTTCACCTGTTGCCCTCATTATCAGTGTTGGTAGTAACACATTACAAATGTAACGATATTACAGTAATACATTAGTTTTTGCTGTAACGCAGTAATATAATGCATTACTAATACAATTTGTTTACAATCTCAGTAATGTGTGTTACAACGTGTTCCCCTTCAGTTGGTCTCTCGACGTTGTGTTGAGAGACGACTGGGGTTTGATCTTGAGAACCTATCATCTCCGAGAGGAATTTCTAAAGGCCATGGCCCGCCCACGCCAGTCTCCGCCCCGTGCATACGGGTATAAAAGGAAGATGGCGGCGGTCATTCACTCACCTTTTTGTTCTTCGGAACTAGTGCAATTTATGTTGCATGTTATTATCTTCGAGAGTGTTTCTTCTCCTGCCGTAGACTCCCGTCCAGAGCGTTTAAGCTCTCCTCGATATTCGGGTCGAGGGCTTATAACGCTGCTGGACAGGCTGCTTCCGCCCTCCGCGCCATAGCGATCCTCCAGGTCTTTCGGGCTAAAGCCCTGAAGGACCTGGATGAAGGGAAGCCTGACCCCACTCGCATGAGTGAGTTGCACACTGCCACAGACCTCGCGCTCCGTGCGACGAAGGCCACGGCAGGGGCACTGGGTCGGTCGATGCCCACTATGGTGGCTTAAGGAAGGCATCTGTGGCTATCCTTGCACAGATGGGTAACGTCCAGAAGGCCCGCCTTCTGGACGCGCCTATCTCGCAAGCCAGGCTGTTTGGAGACACCGTGGAGGATGTCATTAGTTCTCCGCGGTGCAGAAGCAGACTAGGGCAATACCGCAGATATTGCCTCGCCGCGGCATGACCACCCACAGGTCGTCACGTCCCCGAGCGCAGCCTGCTTCCCGACAGCCCCGCCCCTCCACAGTGGGTGCCTCCGGCGCAGGGCTCTCCCAGAGGACAGCCCGCCCGAGACGCAGACCAACGCGGAGGAGAGCGACCCCCCCCATCAGCAGCCCGCAAGGGAGGACCCCAAGCGGCCCTGACGGGACGAACCCGGGGAAACATTGGGTCCGACTCTGCCATTCTCCGCGGTGTCGGGACGAGACGCTACCTGCCCCGTCTCCCTCAAGTCCGGGCCTTTTCCAAGGCCCAGCACCCACCTCCTCATTAAGAGAGTTGTCTTCCCTGGGTTCCCTTCCTCCACAGCACCCTCAAGCAGACGGTGGTGAGGATGGATAGCGCGGCCGAACACAACCTCCACGCGACGTTGGTCGACCAGCGCCACAAAGCAGGTAAGTCAACAGAGCCGTCAACCTCCCCCATGGTGCGAGGTGACCGTTCTATCAGCCATCGAACCAGCCCTCCCAGGTATGGTGAAGGAGATCGCCCCTCTGACCCCGTTGTCACGGTGCATCAGCCCGTCACGGTGGCTGGAGAGGACGATCCATCTCGGTTATACGATCCAGTTCGCCATGCGCCCACCGAAGTCTCGGGACATTCCGTTCACCTCGGTGCGAGGAGGGAATGCCCCTGCACTTCGGGAGGAGGTCGCTGCCCCGCCGGCGAACATATGGTCGATTCCGTCCCGATAACCGAGATGTCCTTGGGGTTACACCCATACTTCATAGTGCCTGAAAAAAGGGGGGCGGGGCAGCGCCCCATTGGATGCATCTCCTAAACAGGCACCTCCGGCTGCAGTTTAGGATCTTGACGCAGGTGCACATCTTGGCTTCAATTCGTCACCAGGATTGGTTCGTGGCAATCGACCTGAAGGATGCATATGTCATCCTCCCTCGACACCGACCGTTATGCGGTTCGTGCTCGAGGGAAGAGCGTGGCAATACAGCATCCAACCCTTCGGTCTGGCCCTACCTCCTCGGGTTTGTATAAACTCAGTGAGGCCGTCTTGTCCCCTCCGGGTACAGGCGTGCGAATTCTCAACTGTCTCGACGACTGTCGCCTTAGGCACACTCGTGAGATGTTGGGTACGCGAGGGACCTCGTGCTTCGGCACCTAGACCGTCTCGGGCCTCAGGTCAACTGGGATAAGAGCCTGCTCACCCTACGCTGAGCACCTCTTCTCTCGGTATGGAACTAGACTCTGTCTGGATATCAGCGGCTCACTGCGAGCGCGCACAGTCAGTGCTGCACTACCTGGCACGGATCAGGAAGGGTCCAGTGGTCCTACCGAAACACTTCGGAGGCTCCTGGGGCATGTGACATCCTCGGCAGGGGTATCCCGCTCGGGTTGATGTCCATGTGACCGCTTCAGCACTGGCCTCAGAGTCGGGTTCCGGGAACGGCGTGGCACCCCGACGCTAGGCGGATGACGGTTACGCCTTAGTGTACAAGTAGGCATTGACCGGAGGATTGGTACGCCAAATGGCATTCGCAATCCAGCGCGCCAACTCTGTTTGGAGACAGTCCTCCCCTGGGGCTGTCTCTGGAACACACAACAGCTGCTCAGAGCTCTAAGGGCTCTCTGTGTGCGTTCATGAAACAACGCGGTATGCGCGTAGGACACAGCACGTAGAGGTTGGGTCTTTCTCCCGGAGGGGAGCGCCTGCAGGCTCACCATCTGACGGAAATAGTGATGGGAACCTTGGGCACGTAACTGGGCCTGGGTCTCAGGATCACGTGAGAGTTACCAGGGCCAATTCTAGGCACCCTGAGGACACGGAAGCCTGGAGGTTCCCCATCCTCTTGATGGAGCGAGCGCCGTCAGGAGCGCAGTCTTCATCGTACCCGAGGAAGAGAGGCGTCTCCGAGGGGCTCGAACGCTCAAGAGGGTGTGCGAGGTGGATTTACCCTCCTCGCACCTAGAGGAACCTAGTGACCAGGTCGAGCTGACCGAGAAACTTACCCTCCACATGATCGTGCTGAGCGGCTAAGCGGCTACACACACTTCAATGTGGACGAGGAGAGGTTATGTGTCTCTTCTCACCCAAGGTTCCCATCACTATTTCCGTCAGATGGTGAGCCTGCAGGCGCTCCCCTCCGGGAGAAAGACCCAACCTCTACGTGCTGTGTCCTACGCGCATACCGCGTTGTTTCATGAACGCACACAGAGCCCTTAGAGCTCTGAGCAGCTGTTGTGTGTTCCAGAGACAGCCCCAGGGGAGGACTGTCTCCAAACAGAGTTGGCGCGCTGGATTGCGAATGCCATTTGGCGTACCAATCCTCCGGTCAATGCCTACTTGTAGTGAGAGCCCACTCCTCACGGAGTGTGGACTCCTCGTGGACATTGACCAAGGGCGCCACTCTGGCAGACATGTGCAGTGCTGCGGGTTGGGCTACGCCCAGTACCTTCATGAGGTTTTGCAACCTCTGAGTGGAACAGGTGTCAGCCCGCGTCGGCAAGGATAGGGGCCGGCATCTGGCTGGACGTACGCCTGCGAAAGCGCCTTCTCCCCTCTTCAGGTGAGTAGCGTGCGCTATCAGCCTCCCTACTATTCCCCCCTTAGGGTGAAGTATAGGCTTCCATCCATCATTAAGCATGGCATTTGGTAACAGATCGGGCGGCGCGATCTGTTGGAACCAAGTCCAGTACTGGTAGAGTCACCCCTATTCAGGCGGACCCCTATACTTGGACTAGTGCCCCATATGTAGTGACTACCCTATAGGGTTGTCCCGTATGTAGATTCTTCACGTTTTCCCCTATAGGCGAATCTGTGACCTCCCCTCCGGTGGCTCTCCACCGAGTACGCTGTCCCCCGAGTCGGGTTGACACATTCCTGCATGCGCTCTCCCCATGGGAAGACCATGCCTTATACCTCCACATGTACCTCCCCACGTGGTAGGATGTGGGCTCCGCAACACACTCTTCATGAGAGAGTAGTGTTTTTCCAAGTGCGGCCCGGAAGGGACTTCGTTACAGGGGTAACGCCACCTTCCGTGATGACCGTCAGTAGAAGCTTCTTAGTATGTCTGATACTGAATCCACTGGAAGATTACATCTCGCGATAGCGCTCAGTTGACTCGCTAGTCCGGTCACTGTCGCTCCGCTGGAGATCGTAATGCGGCGTAGTGCCGTGGCGTGTGTAGATACTTCCCCAGTCGTCTCTCAACACAACGTCGAGAGACCGACTGAAGGGGAACGTCTCGGTTACGTATGTAACCTCGGTTCCCTGATGGAGGGAACGAGACGTTGTGTCTTCATGCCACATCACTGCGCCGACCCGCTGCAGTGACCGAGAAACTCTCTCTCAGGTTCCTCAGCACAAAGGTGAGTGAATGACCGCCACCATCTTCCTTTTATACCCGTATGCACGGGGCGGAGACTGGCGTGGGCGGGCCATTCGCCAATCCTATTGGCGTTTAGAAATTCCTCTCGGAGATGATAGGTTATCAAGATCAAACTCCAGTCGTCTCTCAACACAACGTCTCGTTCCCTCCATCAGGGAACCAAGGTTACATACGTAACCGAGACGTTTTCCCCCTGAAATTCTTTTTTTATAATTTACCGAAACATTCCATTCCCAGAAAAAAACAAATCTGTGATTAAATTATTATGATTGTAATACTTTTTCCTGTTACTGAAATCCGATGGTTGAAATGAATGCAACGGATTCTAAAAAAGATTAGAAACGAAACAAAGTAAGTAGAAAGAGGTTTTGCGTTTTACCCTGCCATTTGGCTATAGGTTGCGTTATGGTGTGCTCTGCCTCTAGCATATTTCACCAGATGGCCGTTTGTCTACTTTTACGATTCTGACAGTGATTGTTAGTTAAATTGTGTCATGAGCCTTCTCTGCGCCTCTTATATTTGAGGCTCCATATATTTTACTCGACTATTTAAACACATTTAAAAATGCGGACTGTGGGCGCTCGACAACGCATTGATGCACATTGTTTGTCTGATACGGAATGTCGACGAATAATTGTCATACTAGTATTAGTTTCGCAGAAATTCTGTTTAATTAACTTTTTTTTATATTGTGGTAGTCCATGGATATAACCCGATACAGGCATTGACACTCGAATCCTAAAGTATTAATTCTTGCATTGTTTTATGAATTGTAGACAGACATAAGGAGCCTGTTTCAGATAGGAGGTTTAGTGAAAACTCTGAGTATATTAATCCTGAAATGAGGGAAACTCTGGGTTTTCCATTTCAGAATGTGAGGTATGTCAAACCCGAGAAAGCGGGGTAACTCAAGCCCGTTTCTAAAGGAGATGTAACTTATACTCAGAGTCAGTAACCATAGTAACTTACTCTGTGAATCTAACCTGGTCGGGAGGAGGTTTTCTTTGGTAAACCCAGAGTTTACTTCGATCTCCTCCCCCTTTTAAAGCGCAAGTGGTGTAACTCATTCATTCATCCATCCATCCATTTTCTTCCGCTTATCCGGGGCCGGGTCGCGGGGGCAGCAGTCTAAGCAGGGATGCCTAGACTTCCCTCTCCCTAGACACTTCCTCCAGCTCTTCCGGGGGGACACCGAGGCGTTCCAAGGCCAGCCGGGAGACATAGTCCCTCCAGCGTGTCCTAGGTCTTCCCCGGGGTCTCCTCCCGGTGGGACATGCCCGGAACACCTTCCCGGGAAGGCGTCCAGGGGGCATCCGGAAAAGATGCCCGAGCCACCTCAGCTGGCCCCTCTCGATGTGGAGGAGCAGCGGATCTACTCTGAGCTCCTCCCGAGTGACCGAGCTTCTCACCCTATCTCTAAGGGATCGCCCAGCCACCCTGCGGAGAAAGCTCATTTCGGCCGCCTGTATCCGGGATCTTGTCCTTTCGGTCATGACCCACAGCTCATGACCATAGGTGAGAGTAGGAACGTAGATTGACCGGTAAATCGAGAGCTTCGCCTTGCGGCTCAGCTCCTTCTTCACCACGACAGACCGGTACAGCGACCGCATTACTGCAGAAGCTGCACCGATCCGTCTGTCAATCTCCCGTTCCATCCTTCCCTCACTCGTGAACAAGACCCCCAGATACTTGAACTCCTCCACTTGAGGCAAAAACTCTCCACCTACCTGAAGTGGGCAAGCCACCCTTTTCCGACTGAGAACCATGGCCTCAGATTTGGAGGTGCTGATTCTCATCCCAGCCGCTTCACACTAGGCTGCAAACTGTCCCAGTGCATGCTGAAGGTCCTGGTCTGATGGGGCCAGCATGACGACATCATCCGCAAAGAGCAGAGATGAAATCGTGTGGTCCCCAAACCCGACGCCCTCCGGCCCCTGGCTGCGCCTAGAAATTCTGTCCATAAAAATTATGAACAGAACCGGCGACAAAGGGCAGCCCTGCCGGAGTCCAACATGCATCGGAAACAAGTCTGACTTACTGCCGGCAATGCGAACCTAGCTCCTGCTCCGGTCGTACAGGGACCGGATAGCCCTTAGCAAAGGGTCCCGAATCCCATACTCCCGGAGCACCTCCACAAGATGCCGCGAGGGACACAGTCGAATGCCTTCTCCAAATCCACAAAACACATGTGGATTGGATGGGCAAACTCCCATGAACCCTCCAGCACCCTGGAGAGGGTATAGAGCTGGTCCAGCGTTCCACGACCGGGACGAAAACCACACTGTTCCTCCTGAATCCGAGGTTCTACCATCGGCCGGATTCTCCTCTCCAGTACCCTGGCATAGACTTTCCCGGGGAGGCTGAGAAGTGTGATCCCCGATAGTTGGAGCACACCCTCCGGTCCCCCTTCTTAGAAAGAGGGACGACCATCCCGGTCTGCCAGTCCAAGGGCACTGTCCCCGACAGCCACGCGGTGCTGCAGAGGCGTGTCAGCCAAGACAGCCCCACAACATCCAGAGACTTGAGGTTCTCAGGGCGGATCTCATCCACCCCCGGTGCCCTGCCACCGAGGAGTTTCTTGACTACCTCTGTGACTTCAGCCCGGGTGATTGACGAGTCCGCCTCCGAGCCCTCAGCCTCTGCTTCCTCAATGGAAGACGTGACGGCGGGATTGAGGAGATCCTCGAAGTATTCCTTCCACCGCCCGATGATATCCCCGGTCGAGGTCAACAGCTGCCCCCCTCCACTGTAAACAGCGTTGGTAGGGCACTGCTTCTCCCTCCTGAGGCGCCGGATGGTTTGCCAGAATCTCTTCGAGGCCGACCGATAGTCCTTCTCCATGGCCTCACCGAACTCCTCCCAGGCCCGAGTTTTTGCCTCCCCAACCACCCGGGCTGCAGTCCGCTTGGCCTGTCGGTACCTGTCTGCTGCCTCGGGAGTCCCACAAGCCAGCCAGGCCCGATAGGACTCCTTCTTCAGCTTGACGGCATCCCTTACTTCCGGTGTCCACCACCGGGTTCGGGGATTGCCGCCTCGACAGGCACCGGAGACCTTGCGGCCACAGCTCCGAGTGGCCGCGTTGACAATGGAGGTGGAGAACATGGTCCACTCGGACTCAATATCTCCAGACTCCCTCGGGATCTGGTCGAAGCTCTGCCGGAGGTGGAAGTTGAAGATCTCTCTGACAGGGGATTCGGCCAAACGTTCCCAACAGACCCTCACAGTACGTTTGGGTCTGCCGAGTCTGTCCAGCTTCCTCCCCCGCCATCGGATCCAACTCACCACCAGGTGGTGATCAGTTGACAGCTTCGCCCCTCTCTTCACCCGAGTGTCCAAGACATACGGCCGTAGGTCAGATGAAACAACCACAAAGTCGATCATTGACCTCCGGCCAAGGGTGTCCTGGTGCCATGTGCACTGATGGACACCCTTATGCTTGAACATGGTGTTCGTTATGGCCAAGCTGTAACTAGCACAGAAGTCCAATAACAGAACACCACTCGGGTTCAGATCAGGGGGGCCGTTCCTCCCAATCACGCCCCTCCAGGTGTCACTGTCGTTGTGTCACTGTGTCACAGTCTCCAAGAAGGCCGGGTACTCTGCACTGCCATTTGGCCCATAGGCGCACACGACAGTGAGAGACCTATCCCCGACCCGAAGGCGCAGGGAAGCGACCCTCTCGTTCACCGGGGTAAACTCCAACACATGGCGGCTGAGCTGGGGGGCTATAAGCAAACCCACACCAGCCCGCCGCCTTTCACCATGGGCAACTCCAGAGTGGTGAAGAATCCATCCTCCCTTGAGGAGTGTGGTTCCAGAGCCCAAGCTGTGCGTAGAGGTGACTCCGACTATCTCTAGTCGGAATCTCTGAACCTCACGCACAATCTCAGGCTCCTTCCCCGTCAGAGAGGTGACGTTCCATGTCCCTAGAGCTAGATTCCGCGTCCAGGGATCGGGTTGTCGAGGCCCCCGCCTTCGACTGCCGCCCGATCCACTTTGCACCGGCCCCTTACGGTCCCTCCTGCAGGTGGTGGGTCCACGGGAGGGTGGGCCCACGTCGCTCCTTCGGGCTAAGCCCGGCTGGACCCCATGGGGGGGGCCCGACCACCAGGCGCTCGCATACGAGCCCCAACCCCAGGCCTGGCTCCAGGGTGGGGCCCCGGCTGCGCCATGCCGGGCGACGTCACGGTCCTCGAATTTTTTTCCATCATAAGGGATTTTTGAACCGCTCTTAGTCTGACCCGTCGCCTAGGACCTGTTTGCCTTGGGAGACCCTACCAGGGGCATATAGCCCCAGACAACATAGCTCCTAGGGTCTTTCGGGTACTCAAACCCTCCACCACGGTAAGGTGGCAGTTCAAGGAAGGGTAACTCATTCATTCATTCATTAATACAGTCATTCATGGCACACAGACCATCTCAGTGGTGTGAAAACGTATTTGCCCCCTTCCGGATTTTTTGTTTGCATATTTGTCATGCTTAAATGATTCAGATCAAACACATTTTTATATTACACAACATAACATTGTAACACTCCCGTTTGCCCCTTGCCTTGTTTTCCACATTTTTCCCTATGGACTGCCGTTTTCACACGCTCCCTCACCATTGACTGTCTTCACATGTTCCTCGTTATTAGTCGATCTATTTCGCCAGCCTGGAAAGCAGGTTCGTTGAGCGGCGCTATAATGGCACTGGACCGGACGGCTGCTTATCGGAGCTGGATTATCTTACCCTGTTGCAAGTCTTGTCTATGGTGTATTATTGTTTTTTTCTCCCCACTTACCTCATGTTTTGCTGTATTTTTCTTCTTAAATCCATTTCGTTACACTGTACTTGTTATATGTGTAATGACAATAAAATTGAATCCAATCCAATCCAAAATCCCCAGCACCTGCTGATCCCTCGTTCTCTGTTGTATTTAAGTTCTCCCCTTCGTAGTATTCCTTGTCCAGTATTATTTATGTTTCATGGTGTCGTGTATCTCCTGTGTTCCCGGTCCATTAAAGTCAACCCTTTTGTGTACTACGTCGTGTTAGAGTATTCCCTGCACGGACCTTTGTATTTGTCTTTTACTACAATTGTAAATGTTTTCTGCCTCAAACAGACTCAAACTTTGATCAAATAACTGTTTAAACAGTTTGTGTTGAGTGTTTATATTCAGGCTTTGCGGTTGAGTCATGCACTTACACCTCAACATCAAAAACCATCATTTATTAAAAGAACTCTAAACTCAACAGATAACAAACAGTAACAACGATATTAAAGCATAAATTAAGCCAGCAAGAACTAAAACACTAATCTTTAAAAGAAAAACAAATAAGAAACACAGAATTGAACATGCTGCAATACATCTTGGGCAGTGGCGGTTCTACATTGAATCCCTCTCCGGGCAAGATCCCCTCTGGGTGCCCCCCCACCTACCCCACCCATCCAAGAAAAAAACTAAATTTTTGCAAAACAGCCATGTTTTACCATGACAATATAAGTGTAAGACAAGCTTATATTTCTCAATTGCACAAATCCTTCAACAGAACATTTTAAAAACACAATTCTGCACAAACAGTATAAGTTATCAGAACTTAAATATACTCTATATACATAAAAGTGGCAACATATGTACAATCATGATGTAACATGAGCGGAAATCAACAATAATATAAAATATTAAGAATAATATACAAATAAAATATAGAATAAATATTCTAAATAGCACAAATCCTTCAACCCACAGATCACACTAAAGCAAATCTAATTATTACACTATTGCACTAAGAACAGAAAACACAAACTAAAACCTGACCTTTCTGGCCTCCTTGATGCAAAATCATCAATAATGTCATCATACCAAATCTCTGCTCCCCTTTTGAGTGATTGATGCTGATGATAGCAAGGCCAGTGAGCCGTTCCTGAGACTTGGTTGACCTCAGGTACGACTTGATCAACTTTAGTTTTCAAAAGCTCCTCTCTGCTTGAGCCACAGTGACTGGCAGAGTAAGTGCAATCCTGAGAGCAGTCCAAAAGTTGGGGTAGATCTCCGATAGATCTTTATCATGCATAAAGTGATAAGTTCAAGGAGGCTGATGCTCTCTACTGTCCAAATCAGAGTGCCCTTAAAAGTGCAGTGTTTTTATTATTAATGATGTGCTTTGTCACGCAACAGAGTTATAGCAAATAGCTAATGTTCGTCTTTGAAACTTCCTACACATATGTAAATTCCGTTGGCTAATTACAGTGCCCAACATTAACCCAAATGATGGAAATAAGTAATAACTGTACTTGTAACAGTGTTGTTGCAAAGCACAATCTTATGGTGAAATTAGATCTCGTGTTTGTTGAGTTAAGATCGGATTATTGTTGTATAAGCATAGCAAGCATCATAGCAAGAAGGCGGCTAACGAACGTAAGAGTTAACGTTAAACCACCGATTAACAGTAGCCCTTCATTGATGACATGGATAACGTTACCCTAATCATACAGAGAGAACGTAGTTGCATACCTTTATCTTGTTGCTCTTTTCTCCTCTTCTTCTTCTTTTCTTTTTTTTCCTATATTGGGCACCTGGCGGCTTTAACCTTTTTCTCTCCATCGCTGTCACTGTGTTTATCTGGCACTCGACAATCAACAGATTTCCCATCACCCCCAACACTGTCACTCACGACCAGAAGTCAAGACTAAACCAATTCACCTCCACATAATCGTTTTTATTAGCCATTTCACACACACAATTCAGAAAAAAACTAAACATGCTAACTATAGGCCTGTGTTTTTATATTATGAATGAAATGTGCGTTATTTGGAAGAAAGTCAAGGTGTGACTGACTTTAGCCCACTAAGTGGATCCCCCCTCTTTGTCCGCTCCATTTGGGAGGTGAACTGTCCACCGCGGGCGCGGCCCCTCCCCTTTCCACTTCTCACACACTTCTGCGCTTCTCAGCAAGCAGGGCGGCAATGTGCCAATTCCCCACACAGACAGTTATATGACAGATAATAGAAAACCGCTTAGCGGCGCAGATTATTTTTCTTTTTCAAGTGCTTGTGCCGCCCCCCACGTGTCGTGAAGAAATGCCGCCCAGGGCGGCTGCCCGGTTCGCCCGTGCCTAAAACCGCCACTGATCTTGGGAACTTTCAAACTCTTGCAATATTGCTTGTTCAGAATACACTGTTTTGTAAATTGGGCAAACTTTTGGCCAAAAACTTGAGAAACTAACTCCAGTCAACAAAATAATCTTTGTTAGAAACATGTTTAGGCTAATTTTGTTCAGTATATGTAAAACAATAATTTGACTCCTTTAACTAAAAATGCTATGTTCAAGTTACTTATTTATCTTTGTAGGGAGAACATTTTGCATGTTGGATTTTTTACAGTGCTTTGCAGAATTGTTATAATTCAGTAACATTGGGGGGTCTTCGAGCATGAACAGCCTTTTCAAGGTCATGCCACACCATCTCAATTGGTTTTAAATCCAGACTTTGACTAGGCCACTCCAAACCTTTATTTAGATTTTTTTTACCCATTCAGAGGTGGAATTGCTAGTGTGTTTTGAATCATTGTCCTGCTGCATAAGCCAAGTGTGTTTAAGCTTGAGGTCAGAAACCGATGCCCGGACATTCTCTTTCAGGATTTTTTGGTAGTGCGCAGAATTCATGGTTGCATCAATTATGACCAGTTGTCCAGGTCCTGAAGCTGCTAAGCAGCCCCCTGACCATCACACTACCTCCACCATGTTTGACTGTTGGTATGATGTTTTTTTTTATGAATACTCTGTTAGTTTTACACCAGATGTAACGGAATACACACCTTCCAAAAAGTTCAACATTTGTCCCATCAGTCCACAGAATATTTGCCCAAAAGTTTTGGGGATCATCAAGATGTTTTTTAGCAAACGTGAGACGAGCCTTTGTGTTCATTTTGGTAAGCAGTGGTTTTCGCCATGGAACTCTCCCATGGATGCCATTTTTGTCTCTTTCTTATTGTAAAATTATGAACACTGACCTTCAGTTCTTTAGATGTTGTTCTGGGATCTTTTATGACCTCCTGGACGAGTCGTCGTTGTGCTCTTGGAGTAATTTCGGATTGGCCGGCCACTCCTGGGACGGTTTACCCCTGTTCCATTCTCCATTTGTGTATAATGGCACTCACTGTGGTTCGCTGGAGTCCCAAAGCTTTGCAACCCTTTCTAGACTGATACATTTCAATTACTCTGTTTCTCATCTGTTCTTGAATTTCTTTAGATCGCGGCATGATGTGTTGCTATTTGAGATATTTTAGACTACTTCAGTTTGTCAGACAGGTTCTACTTAAGTGATTTCTTGATTCAACAGGTCTTGCAGTAATTAGGCTTGAGTGTGGCTAGTGAAATTTAACTCAGTTATTCAATTCATCACAGTTAATTCATGATTTACCTAGGGGGGCAATTACTTTTTCACATAGGGTCAGAAATGTTTGGATTGTTATTAAATGTTAAAATGTTTGGACCTTAATAAATAAAACCATCATTTAAAAACTGCATTTTGTATTTACTCTGGTTTTCTTTGAGTAATATAAAAATGTGTTTGATGACCTGAATCATTAAAGCACGATAAATAGGCTGCATTAATTCATTGGGATGTACTTTGATTTCAGGAGAGCAATTTAGGACCCGAGTGGAATTTTGTCCTTGCCTGTGCATTTTTATTAAAACTGTACCGTTTTTATTTACAGTGAATTAGATATATCAAAATATATCTCATCCATCCTTACATCAATAACATCAGCCACTGTACCTGTATTACATCAGAGCATAATTTTCTATATGCAATGAGAAATGACTTAATAACGTGTATAAATAAAGTGCACGAATAAAGAAATCAATAAATACTGACATAAATGCAGAAATGAAGCGATAAAGGTAATAAACAATTAATTTTGACGTGTAGCCATTCCAACTCAATTCTGCTCAGAGCAGGGTTCGAACCGGCAATCAGTTTAACTTTTTACAAGAGTCTAATGCCCTACAGGTGTCCTATACACCAGCGATTCCCAAACTTTTTCATTCCAGGACCCACCTAGACAGGAATAATCTATCTTGAGACCCACCAAAATATTTTTAATTGGAAATATGGGGAGAAATTACTCATTTATCCTCTATAAGTAGAAGAGTTTTTTATTTTCCCTAAATAGAATAAATGAAATTTAAGCTGCAATACCAAACATCTAATGGTAAAATATCAAAGCTATTGTTATTGCCAGTCATTAACTGGATTAAACAGTTTTTTGTGTATCATTCAAAAGCCAAGTGACTTTTCACAACCCACCTCATGCCACTGTGCGACCCACAAGTGGGTCCCGACGCATGGTTTGAAAACCCGTACTATACACCATGTCGTCTCATTCGCGTAATTAGAGCACTCATGACGAGTGGGAACATACGATTTTTTTAAATTATTTCTGTATTATTTCTGTTGTTTCATTCATTTAATGATGAATTTATTTGTTTATTGGTACATTTATCAATTTATTATTTTAAAACTTAAGTCATTTTCAGCACATCAGTAAATCCACTGTATGCAGAGTGGAAAGTGTGCCTCACTCTCAAGTGCTTTCTGCTGCCATGTTGCTTTTTTTGGTGCCGTTGCCATGATGAATCGTAATATTGGAGCTCCATTAATGATGGCTTTTTATTGTCGTGGTTCACGCGCTTAACCCAGGGTAAGCCTACCCAGAGTAAATTGAACTAACTCAAATCAGCTGTTCTGAAACCAAAAACTCAAAGTTTCTTATTTCTAAGTAAACCAACTCTGAGTTCAAGGTTTAACCTAGAGTTGGTTGAACCTCCTTATTGAAACGGGCCCCATATTTGCCTTATTTGTTGTTGCGGTATTTGTCCCGCCCCTCCTGCGCTGTGATTGGATGGCCGAGAAAAAGGTTACGTTCCTGTAGCTCAGTGGTAAGAGCATTGCGTTAACAATGCAAGGTTGTGGGTTCAATCCCAGGGGATTGCAAATACCTATGTATAAATGTATAGGATAAAGCAATGTAAGTCGCTTTGGATAAAAGCGTCTGCCAAATGCATAAATGTAATTGTAAAATGTACATAGATGACCACAATCATTCTGCATTAAGACATCGCCCTCTACTGGATGTACAATGAGCAGCAATAAACTATATTTTATTTTAGAATGCATATACTGTTGAATAAGCAATAGAAACCATCATAAGTTCTACTGGATTTAATGGTTATGATGGGAATTGTATTGGTTGTAATATATAAAAAATGTTTTTACTGGTATGTGTTGGGTTTTGAAGACGAGACCATTAAATCATCCTACTGAAATAATGTCCAAAACACACTACAAAAAATGTATTTAATAAACCCAATTGTTTCCAATGGAGTTTTAATGGAAACCATTAGAATTTCTATGGTGTTTTTTTTCAGCAGGGTAGTCATACTTTTGTGGTTATTTTGATCAAAGTAACTCAATAGTAACGCAAATGTAGTGTAACACATTACAATTCAAAGACAGTAATATTGTTATATGTCTAATTACTTTTAAATTACAGTAACTAATATATAATTTATTACATTTTGGAGGTAACTTGCCCAACACTGCTCGTAATGCCTCTTTTGTGTTTGCTGTCCTGTGCTGGACTGTCTTGTCACCCGCGTCACGTCTTGTCTGCCCCTCAAGGTTTTGTTTATCAAAGTTGAGTTTTATTCTTTGGTTTAGTAATGTTTTGTCAAATAGAACCTTATAATTCCAAGCAGAAAGTAATTTTTTAGAATTAGAAAGTTTTTTCGATCTAAACAGTTTGAAAAAATTAAATTTCCTAAATCACAACTAATAATCTCTCCCTGGTATTCATAAGTAATCAGTAAGATTGTAAAGTTAGTAGTAGTACGTTACTTGATAGGTAACCAGTGCAATGTTGATATAACCGGGCTGATGTAATCATACTTTTTTGTTTGTGTAAGAACTCGAGCTGCTGCATTTTGAACTAGCTGAGTTTTGTTGTAAGCCTACGGGGCAACCACCCAATAGTGCATTAAATGAATCTAGTCTTGACTTCATGGATGCATGTGTGGCAGTCCCCTGTGTTGGTCCCTGTGTGTTGGCGTTTGGGGTGTGGCTGCCATGAGTGATAGCCTATCAGCACCTTGACTATTTAAGGGTGGAGTTATGTCACCTTTTCTGACAGCGTGTCTGTCTTTCTGGAGATGCTGGGGCGTGTGCGCTCAGCGTTATAGAAGGACGACGCTGCTGTTTTGCTGCTCTTTATCTTGCTGCTGCTTTGTGTTGCTTCGCCACATTGTTGCTCATCTCGGGATTAGATCTCATTTCAACGCTAATGGCGGAGTGAATTGGCGATCCTGGTGTCCCCTTGCTAACATTACCTCAAGCGCTTTTCCCATCTTGGCCCTCGGGCTGGTTGTCCCGTAACGTTGCCACTTACCAATATTTTTATAGTGGCTTTCCTGGGTTCGAATTGGAGAGCCTTAGTGCTATTTATTTGTTCTTTTAGTTTGGGTTTCTTTTCTGTTTAGTTTTCTAAGTTGATCTTTGATTTATTTTTGATTTGTTTATTTTATTTTTTGTATTTTGTTACTCATTATTTTCAGTTGTTTCGTAAGAGTTTTATTGTGATAAGTCTTGATTTTCTGTTCAGATTTATAAATTAAGAGGTCTGATTCCTTATGTGTTTTCTTTTCAGAATCAGAAGAAGAAGGAGCTTTATTACCAAGTATGTTTTCATACACAAGGAATTTGACTTGGTGACATGAGCTTAGTGCAGAAGAAAGTGTACACATGGTGCAAACATAGTGCAAATATACTTTAAGATAGAAAAAAATGAGAATAAAATTAAAACAATAATGCACTATATACAAAAAATGAAAAAATATAGACAAAAAACCAACATATCATTTTTTAAAAGAGTGAGCAGATCTGTTATTTACAGGTTTAACCTATTGATTCTTACAATGTACAGTTTCCAGATGCTATGTGCAATGTAATGGACAGTGTGTAGTAAGAGCTTTTAATTGTTCAGGCTGAGTACAGCCTGCGGGAAAAAACTGTTCTTGTGTCTGGCTGTTCTGGTGGTCAGTGCTCTGTGGAGCAAGATGGTAACAGTTCGAAGAGGGAGTGAGCTGGGTGAGTGTGGTCCAAAATGATTTTCTTAGCCCTTTTTCTCTTTCTGGAGGTGAAAAGATCTTGGAGGTTGGGCAGGGGGGCACCAACAATCCTCTCAGCAGTCCTGACTGTTTGTTGTAGTCTCTTATCCTGATAGCACAATCCATCTGGCTTACGCACAAAACATCTGCTAATCATCTTAGAAAGAGCAGCTTTACATCCATTCTAAATCATAAACATCTTACAGACATCTTCTAGATGTCTATATGACGTCTGACAGCAGACATCTCCAAGACGTATTGCAGATGAGCAAACAATGTATTGTAGATGTCTTGCAGATGTAAATGCAGACGTCAAATAGACGTATGCCAGATGTACGTTTGCTATCAGGGTTAAAGGGGTCATATGGCGCAAATACGTGTTTTTCTGTGTCTTTGGTGTGTTATAAGTTGCTCATGCATGTATTAGACACGTAAAATTGCTAAAATTAAAGTGTCGGAACAAAAGATGCATTCTATCTAAAAGCGAATGCGAACCCAGACCTGCCTGAAACGCCTTGTGTAACCACACCCCAGCGAATGTGCGTCACTTCGTAACATGATTTGACTTAAGACCGCCCAAATCTAAACGCAAGTGAGGTGGGCGTACGCGTAAATCGCATTGTATCGTCACCGCTGCAGCCATGTTGCGGAGACGCTTGTTTGCCCCGCCTAAAGATGAGACAACTAAAAACTAAGGGTTACATTTTATTTACAACACTTTTCCAGAAAAGTACAATCCGAATGTTCAAGTTTGTGCCTCGCATTTCACCCACGATTGCTTCACGAACATGGGAGAGAGATTAAGACCAGCTATGCGCGAAAGCTTTGTTTAAAAAGTGGTGCCATTCCATTTACATTTACATTTAGACATTTATCAGACGCTTTTATCCAAAGCGACTTACAAAGAGTTTAGGAGCAATAAGCGATATGTCA
The DNA here is from genome assembly GCA_006030095.1 of Triplophysa siluroides. Classification (NCBI taxonomy): domain Eukaryota; kingdom Metazoa; phylum Chordata; class Actinopteri; order Cypriniformes; family Nemacheilidae; genus Triplophysa; species Triplophysa siluroides. Next base: position 1,039,688 of record VCII01000613.1, on the reverse strand, counting down.
TACAGGAGCCATAGTACATTAGGTGCCAATACAAAGTAACTGGTTTCAACAAAAGCTAGACCACTACCTGTTGAGAGAAAGGTCAAAATATTCACAGAAGAGATGGGTTTTAAGTAGTTTTTTAAATGTTGTGAGAGATGTGGTTGACTGGACAGAGTTAGGAAGAATGTTCCACCAGGAAGGAGTTGTGAATGCGAATGAGCAGGAGAGCGATTTACTGCCCTTATGGGAAGGCAATATAAGACGCCACCGGTTTGCTCAACGCAGGGATCTTGATGGGGTGTAGGAGTGCAGGAGGGTGTGAAAGTAAGCCGGTGCAGATCCAGTGATAGTCCTGTAGGCAAGCATTAGTGACTTGAATCTGATACGGGCTTCAACCGGTAGCCAGTGGAGAGAGATGAAAAGGGGAGTCACGTGAGCCCTTTTGGGCTGTTGGAAGACAAGGCGTGCTGCTGCGTTCTGAACCAGCTGGACCGGTTTGATAGCCTTTGCAGGAAGACCAGCAAGGAGAGCATTGCAGTAGTCCAACCTTGAGATTACCAGGGCCTGGACAAGGAGTTGTGCCGCATGCTCAGTGAGATAGAGTCTGACCTTTCTAACGTTGAATAAGGCATATCGGCATGACCGTGTTGTCTTTGCAATGTGATCATTGAAGGACAGCTTTTCATCAAATATGACTCCGAGGTTCCTGGCTGTTTTGGAAGGAGTGATTGTGGTATTGCCAAGATGGATGTTGAGATTGTGTTGGACCGTAGGGTGTGCCAGAAACACGAGTTGTTCTGTCTTGGCAGGGTTCAGCTGGAGGTGATGCCCTTTCATCTAGGGATGCACCGAATCGAACATTCTTGGCCGAAGCCGAACATGATGTGAAACACTTGGCCGAAGGCCGAATTATACCGAATACCGAATATGTTTTTTTGCATTTCTTCTATTTATTAAGCCATTTTCTTCACTATTGCACAAACTGAATAGTCAAAATTTGCTTTTTAAAATTTGTCTTGCTTTTCAATAAAATACAATACAACTTAATTTAAAATTGAGCAAAACAAAGTACACTAGAACAAAAATGTAGCCCTCTCCCTTAATGAATAGCCTACATAAATTAGGCCTATAAAGAATATTAATGCTAAAAGAATGTAATGTAAGTTACTCTATACCCCTACAACAAAACAGTTCATTAAAAAGTGTCATTCCACATTAGGCCTATAAACTAAAAATATGAATAAATGCTGTATTATTATAGGATACATTGCAAAATGATTTTAAGAAAAAAAACATTCAATGCAAGCAATCATTACTGATGCTGACTGACAACCATATCAGTTCACGTCTCTCCTCCAAACTCCGCCCACAAAAGCTGACTGTTCTCTCAGAAGGTGCACTCGTGGCCGGGATGCACAGAACATACTTTGACAAGTTGTTTAGTACGGGGAACTGTGTGCGCGCGACCACTGTATGATGTCAAAGGATGTCGCGAGCGGCGGGACTACTGTCAGACAGCCCGCTTCCGTCTGAAGTAAAGTTGCCGTCCGGTAAAGACACTTTCATTCGGAAATTTACTTCCGTGCGGCAAGTCTCGTGCTGTGTCTTTCTCTGACACTTTAAAATGCTCCACGCACACTGCCAAAATGTTTGCGGCATTAATAAAGCACAGACGTCTCTCTCTCTCGCTTTCTCTCTCACTCTCTCTCTCTATGCGCTGGTTGCTAGTTGATCTTTAATCGAGTCATGTTCGGTAAAATGTATTCGGCCATTTCACACATTCGGCCATATATTCGGTGGCCGAACATTCGGTGCATCCCTACTTTCATCCAAGCTGATATGTCCTCGAGGCAGGCTGTAATGCGAGCTGCTACAGTGGTATCGTCTGGGTGAAACGAGATGTAGATCTGGGTGTCGTCAGCATAACAGTGATACGAGAAGCCATGTGCCTGTATGATGGGTCCCAAGGATATCGTGTAGATGAAAAAAAGCAGCGGTCCAAGCACCGACCTCTGAGGGTCTCCAGTGATCATGTGGTGAGCAGTGGACAGCGAGCCCCTCCATGACACCCTGAAGGATCTGTCGGAGAGGTAGGATTTGAACCAGCGGTGGGGAGAGCCGGAGATTCCTAGCGATGACAGGGTTGCTAGCAGTATCTGGTGATTGACAGTGTCAAACGCTGCAGATAGGTCTAGCAGAATCAGGACCGAGGATTTAGATTCCGCCTTGGCTAGCCGCAGTGCTTCTGTGACCGATAGCAGTGCAGTCTCAGTGGAACCAGTTCCAACCATTACAACCATTACAACTTCGCTGGCGCTTCAGATTCACAGCCTGTAAGTATATTTTCATTGTAAAAGACTTTGTTACGGACTAACGCGAGTTGAGTTTGCCGTGTGTTTGTGATCTGCAAATGCAGACACGTGCGCAACGTGAAAAAAAGACAACATAAGTCCTTATAATCAGTAATAATGTTCCAACTAGAGGCAACAAATGTCGTGTTTATAATGGGGTTTATTGTCTTTGTTGAGTCGCAACGAGACATGGCGTAACACTGGTTGATCAAGAAGGGCAAAAGCGCTCGCGTAATTTGTTATGTTACCATTCCCTGCTGTAATGTGATCTCGAAATCTCACACAAACTATGTATGATGTATATGGTTGTTTGTTTATAGTCTTTATAACGTCGTATATAAAAGGTAAAACAGTTAGCTATAGTTTTTAACTATTTAACATAATATTTTTTTAATAAAACCTTACCAATCCTTTACATCCTGCTCAAGTCGCGCTGGCAAAGTTGATGTATCGACTTGATCATCTTCATTTTCCGTATCAGATTAGGGCTTGAATTGATATAAGGATGTCACGATGACATTTTATCACCGGTCTGTCGGAACAATTGCTTGAGAACATGATGTTCCGAATATGGTAAGAGGCGTTACATTTCCCGCACACTTGCAGTATTCAACCAATCACTACGTACTGGTTAACTGGCCAATCATAGCACACCTCGCTTTCCAGAGCGATGAGCTTTGTAAAAAATCAGCGCGTTTCAGAGAGACGGGGCAAAGAGGAGATACAAACATGCACGGTGTGTGGAAAATACAGCATTTTTTTACCTTAAATTGTGTATACACATTACATTACATCTAAAACAAACCATAATATTCGTTTTAGCCGTGTCATATGACCCCTTTAATGTCAGGAGCTTGACAGAGGAGTCTATTGCAGTGCAATCGTTTATATATAGGGAGAAGAGCAGTGGGGAGAGCACACATCCCTGAGTGACACCAGTGCTGATTGTGAGTTTTTGTTGCATTGATAGGCATGATAGGCCCCGGGGTTGGGAGGCTAGCTGGTTTTGAGTACTGGTGGTGGTGTACCCATACGGAGTGCTGTGCTGCTTGTAACCACTTTTCACTCAGTGTAAGTGTATGCACGTGTGTAACTTTAGGATTTTGACTTTTTGTGGACTGCCTACTGTGTGTGATTTAATAAACATCTCTGTTTTCCCCCGCATCAGAGTCTGCTGCCTTGTTGTACCATGACACTTTCAGAGTCAGCGCTTTACAGTTGCGTGCTTGGCATCTCTGAGTGGTTGACAAGGTAGATTTATACAGCCCTTAATGACCTTCTCAATCTGATATGATCCCCAAAGGGTTAGTTCAATCAAGAATGAACAAGGACTTTCTTTCTGCTGCAAAACACAAAAGAAGTGTTTTGAAGAGTGTTGGTAACAACACAACATAGTCCCCACATATAGAAATAAAAACACTTTTTCTCAAAAGATTTTGTGTTCCACAGAAAAAATATGTTTTGGGAGAATAAAAAAGCAGGTTTTGAACAACATAAACAATAAATTATGACAGAATTGTATTTTTAAATAAAACATCCTTTATTGTGTATGCTTTCTAATTGGCTTCTCAATTTTTCACCTTGTTGGACAGTCTGATTGTGTATAAAAGTCATAACAGGCTCTATATTTTAAAAATACTCTAAAAAGCCCAGTAGCAAGGGTTTTCTGAGTACTTATTGGATAGTGAATAGGTTGCCATGGTGATACTTAAAAGGACAGAGTGTTATGGGATATATTGTAATAAAATCACATGTACAAAGTGTAGCCAAAGCAGTGATAGAGGGAACAATGTGACTGATGCAATGATATAGAAAGTACAGTAGACGGTTTCATTGGAAACACTTGCCTGGCTTGAACCTAACTTCTGGTCTGTGTTTGTTGTTGCTGCTTGGTTGATCGTCTGGCTAGTTGCTAATTATATAACTATTTATATTTAATTTAATTTATATGAATATTATCTTGTATTATTATTTTATTGTATAATAATTGTATTATATAAATAATTTGTTAAATTGTATTGTATATTAATTTCATTAAATAAACAATTTGTTGAATGTGTCGCGTAACTTTGTCGCATTAGTTTAGCCAAGTAACGGTTCTTCTACTGATGATAACCCAAAATAATACTGGCTAGACACTTTTAACTTGCTAGCTAATTTAACTTGTTATTTATTTTGCTTGTTATCTGAAATAATCTGCAGGCAGTCTGTTCTTTGCTGATGTGTACCTGAAATTAAGTTTAGGCCACAAAAGCATGCATGCGCAGTGATGTTTGTTTATGCTTTGAAACAGTCTATAAAATAACAGAGAATAATCAAGTTTTTTTCACTTAGCTTTGTTGGGTCATGGTTCGGCTGTGAGCTGAGGTTAGGACATGAAAGACAAATCAATTGTAATTTGCATACAGCAGGGATTATGGTTTTTCAATTTAAGAATCTTGTTCTTGAGGAATATAGTTGAAGATATAATCTATAATAATATATTTATATATTTAGTTTAGGATGTCATTAAAGATATATATATAAAAAATATTTGATGACATCCTAAACTATATAAATAATATATGTACATATTATTTTAGTTTACCAGCAAAGGAAAAAGATTCAAATAAAATGTATTTTCATCATGAAATTATGTCATTAAAGATGGCTGACTGCAGTAATGCACTCGTTAAATGAACATTATCTGATTATCATCTTCTCTTCATTTCAGCTGTTGCCATGGTTACCTTTTTCCTAAATAGCAGTCCAATCCTGGGGCTATAGTCTGTAGTCTCTGGATGGTACTGTAGATGATGCCATTTATAGCCACTATGGTGAGAGGAATGCTAACTTGCCGGAATGTGTTCGATATCCTATATGGCAGAGCAAACCTGAAAAAATAAGACTAAAACTAATCAAAAGTTCCCGTGCTTAGCTGATGACATTGGAGGATTCTTGTGTGAGTCACAGGTTTTAGTTTCATTGTATTCTATACATGTATTTTTGTGTTGCTCTAGTCTACAGGTGTCAAACTCCCGCCCAGGAGGCCAGTGCTGGTTCTCCCCTTTTGGTACACAATTTCTTTGTTTTGTATTTTCACTATAATGTCCTTTATACTTGCAACACTACAGATGGTCAGAAGGACGATGCCACACAAAGGAACTAAGGTGCAAGATGTAGGTTTAATCCAAAGGTATAAACCGGTGAGTAAAATCCAAAAACAACAACATTAAGAAGTACGAAGTACGAAGTACGAAGTACGAAGTACGAAGTACGAAGTACGAAGTACGAAGTACGAAGTACGAAGTCATACATCCACGGGATGGTAACAGTATTAACAACTAAGAACAGTACAAAAACAACAACACCTGACAATGAACATGACAAAACACAGGGTATAAATAGTGTCCAGGAAATGATGATCAGGTGCAGTGCAATCATGGTGAATGGCTGGTGCAAAGGATTATGGGGTATGTAGTCCGTGAGTTGTTACAATACTGTCTCTGCAATTGAACTATATTAGAAATAGTTAACACTGGATAATTCTAAACCCTAAGGCATTCTGTTTATCAAGGTAAAAGTTGTATAACAAAACACATACATTAAATTAATGAGAAAAAAACAAAAATATAATATATAGTCCATTTAACTAAATAGAGAAAGAAAAACACAAACACACGTGTTGTGTTACACTGGCATGTTAACACTACACTGATGCATCTCGACAAGCTAATGCTGCAAGTACAAGTAGTTATCTTAATATTCTAATATCTTAGAAGAATATGCTGCCAGTATTTAGTAGTAATAACAAAGTACAAACATTACATTACTGTTCTCGTTAAATGCAGCATTTTACAAACATAATAGCATATATGCTGATTTCACACCGTAAGGCACCGGTGGGAAGAAAACAAGAAGCACAGGTAAACAACAATCCCTTAGACCACAAACCTGAAGTTACTAACACGCAGAGGAGGGATGTCTAATCCCTCAGGCTGTTTTACTAAAAATATTTAGAGATATACATAAGTAAAATAAATGACAACAATAAATACATGACTGATGCAATGATATAGAAAGTACAGTAGACGGTTTCATTGGAAACACTTGCCTGGCTTGAACCTAACTTCTGGTCTGTGTTTGTTGTTGCTGCTTGGTTGATCATCTGGCTAGTTGCTAATTATATAACTATTTATATTTAATTTAATTTATATGAATATTATCTTGTATTATTATTTTATTGTATAATAATTGTATTATATAAATAATTTGTTAAATTGTATTGTATATTAATTTCATTAAATAAACAATTTGTTGAATGTGTCGCGTAACTTTGTCGCATTAGTTTAGCCAAGTAACGGTTCTTCTACTGATGATAACCCAAAATAATACTGGCTAGACACTTTTAACTTGCTAGCTAATTTAACTTGTTATTTATTTTTCTAATATCTTAGAAGAATATGCTGCCAGTATTTAGTAGTAATAACAAAGTACAAACATTACATGTCATGGTTCCACCTCTCCTTGTCAGGTATTTCTTGGTCTAGAGGTGGAATCATACAGGATCCTTTGTTTCTCTAGTCTGCGTCATCGTTCCTACCCTCCTGTTTCCTAGTTTGTGTTAATTAGTTTATCCCTTGTACCTGTTCCCTCTTGATTTGCTCCCCTTTAAAACATCCTCGTGTTCTTTGTCCTGTCTGGTTCATTGTACGTCTTACCTCGTTTGTTTGATGTCCCTCGATCCTGTTTTCATTGTACATGCCTTGTTACCTTGTTCCTGTCCCTTGAGTTATAGTAAGTGTCAGTTTAGTGTTTGTTCCCAGTGTTTGTTTTATAGTTTAGTTAGTCCTTGTTCTTGTTTTGTTTAAATATATTATCTTGTCTTGTTTTCCCCCTCGTGGGTTTTGTTTTGCCTGTTTTGTATAGTCTTGTCCTGTATAATAAATACCTGTTAACCCCTTCATCCCTGCCTCTGCCTGCAATTGGGTTCTCCTGCCTAGTCTCTGTGCAATCGTGACAGAATGAACCAGCCAAACCGAACCCAGCAGGCAGTAGCCAACGACACCAACCGTTGGTCATGCACCTCCAACCCAGTGTGGTGGGAGGCGATTGCCTCCCAGTCACATGCTGGAGGCGGTCCGTTCCCGGCCCAGTGCCATAGGCCTCTGCAGGACTATGCTCGGGAGGTCGAGGCCAGGAGGGCGTCTGTACCCGAGGTGCTGGTGAGTGCCTACCTAATGGCCGGGATGGACAACCCACCATCTTTTCCTGAACGGGAGGAGTTGGTTTATCAGCCGTTCCCACAGTTAGTGGAACGGCTGCAGCTTCGAGAGGAGTGTTACCAAGACTCCTCTCCCAGCTGTTGTCCAATCTCCTCCCGTCCGGGGTTGGGGTCCATTCCGGAGGACCGTGTGGTGGGTACTCTCACCTTGGGGAATTCCACACAGTCTTCCTCCTCACCTCCTGTAGCCCCTCCGCCGCCGACGGACTCGGTGGAAAACGGGGGAGACGGGAATCCTGGGGGTCCTCGTCGGAAGCCTCCAATCCCGAGCCGCCCACCCCATTCACCTCGTTTCTTCAGCCGACCACCAGGCGGGTGGCTCGGCTGAAGAGGAAGAGGCAACGGAGGGCAGCTCAGAACGGTGAGGAGTCCCCAGTCCGTCCCGAGTCCGGAGGTCCGAGTCCGGAGGGTCCCGAGTCCGGAGGTGTCAAGCCCCAAATATTTTTTTGGGGGGCGCCGTGGGGATGTGACGGTCCGTGCGGCCAGCCCGGCCGCAGACTCTCCCCTGCAACCGGCACCAAGCCCGGTCCAGCCGCCGTCAGAGAGCGCTGCCGTCAGAGAGCGCCCAGCCCTCAGAGAGCCAGCCGCCGTCAGAGAGCGCTGCCCAGCCGCCGTCAGAGAGCGCTGCCCAGCCGCCGTCAGAGAGCGCTGCCCAGCCGCCGTCAGAGAGCGCTGCCCAGCATTCCAGCCGGCCGTCCAGCCGCCGTCCCGTCCGGCATTCCAGCCGGCCGTCCAGCCGCCGTCCCGTCCGGCATTCCAGCCGGCCGTCCAGCCGCCGTCCCGTCCGGCATTCCAGTCCAGCCGGCCGTCCAGCCGCCGGCCGTCCAGCCGCCGTCCCGCCCGGCATTCCAGCCGGGTCCAGCCCAGCAGTCCTGCCGGGGACAAGAACAGTTTTCCCCAGGACTTCCCCTGTCAAGCCTCCTGGGGCTCCGCGCCCTGGCGCGCCCCCAAGGGCTGGAACTTCCCCACCCAGCCCTACCCCTTCTGGACTTCCCATGTTTCCTTGTTTGCCCCCAAGGGAAGAGATTTGAAAGTGGCTAGTGAGTTTGCCTCCCTGATGTTTATCGGGAGAGAGTTACAGATCTGAGCATAAGCAGAAAATGCTCTATCACCCATGGAGCGGAGCCGTGTCTTGGGAACATCTAAAAGGCCATACCGAGAAGAGCGTAGATTTCAACATGGTTTGTAAGGAATTAATAGATCAGACAGGTATTGAGGAGCCAGGTCATTCAATACCTTAAAAGTTAACATAAGGATTTTAAAATCAATATGGTATTTGACAGGGAGCCAGTGTAAAGACTCTAAAGGGGAAACATGAATAGTGCTTATGTGCAACTCACTAGCGAATAACTCTGGACTTGGAATTAGGGAATTCACACAGTGTCTTCAGTCTTCTGCATGGTTTACATTGTCATCATCAAGAAAATCATCAGAAAGGTGTCTGTGTTGCTGTTTCCTCATATAGTCTACATACCTGTTTTAATAGTTCACTATACTCTTCTGAGTCTGACAGAACCATGTGCAATCTCTCTTTAATCAACCTTGTTAATCCAGACAACCAGACTACAAAACTATTAGCAAGATGCTAGGTAAATTTGACTTCATATCATGGCACGATCAGCGTATGACATCAAGTACCGCAAGACCCAAGCTCCGTATGCTTTTGAATCACGTCATACACTAATCGACCTACCACAAACCTAATGTGCAGCCAGCAGACACATTACTTTGCGTAGTTTGTGTACTATTTCCTTGATGTAGGGCCTATGTGTTAACGGTTAATTTCATGGAGGCCTGATATAAACCTGTAAATTGTTTATAAGAAATTGAAGCCATTCTTAGAGCCCCAAATGCACTGTGCTTTGTTCTCCCTCCCTCTCTCTCTCTCACACGCGCACACACACACACAATAACAAACAGAACATTAAAGAGGTTTCATGTTGCATGTAAAAATTCAAGTGTGCTGAAAAGTCATGTTTTTATAATCGTGAAACAGTAATTTGGCTCTATTGCAGAAATGAATAAACCAAAACTGAAAATATGCGTCTTTGGTTAAAAAACGTTTCAGACCCCTGACTTACATGCACTGTAAGCTGCCTTATATTTATTATTAAAAACATTAAATATAGCCTATGTATTTATTTGTAAAGTCATATTAACTGGTCTAGAATTATCACATCGAATCCTGGTTATGATCAAAAGGAACCATAAGAATATTTGTGAAAAAGGCAATACCAGTCCTATTTTTGCAGTGTTTTTTTTTTATAATGTCTATAGCGTATGTAAAATAGAAAGGCAGTAGTGTATAGATAGAGATTATATAGGGCAGTAGAGATGATGGGAGTCCATTCATTCATTGATGAGTGATGATGCTGGGTGCAGTCAGTGAGGTGCTGCGGGCCCGCGGACATCTGCACACCTAATGGAGCTGTGCGGATGCCTATCAAAATCCCTTTTATCGATCACATTTATTAACACTTATATGAGCTTTCGGGATGGACGACGACCTGGTGTGTGAATACGACTCCACCTGGGATACGGAGAGCGACGGAGACGAACTGGAAAACACCGGTCGCAGCAAGAAAACACGGCCCGCATTTGTATGTTGTTTCCTCTCATTGATTACCAAACTGGTGCAGGATGTTGGTTTTATTTTAAACAAATATTAAGACATGAATCTTTAATTTTACTTTTGGTCAAACGATTTTCTTCGCGTTGCATTTAATGGTAGCGTGACTATAAGTTAGTTAATAAACGGACAGGCTGGCGCTTAGCCAACTCCGCATGCGTCTTCTCAGATAACGTTACCTCACTGAGCTTCACCAGACTATTGGCGACTAAACACATTTCAGGGGCTATCTCACTGTAACGTGGTGGTTTTATTTCATTTTAAAATTGTATCATTCTAGTGCGTTTTCGAGTTTTAGCACGTTAGCCCGTTATTTAACCGACTAGCTGACCGGAAGTGCATCATTTCCGTCTGATCTTCACATCATCTGCTGTCTGCGGCGGGGATGTGGATGATGTGTGAGTCGCGTGAAAGATCTTAAGTTTGCATTACATGCAACAATTCTGCAGCATTAAACCTTAATGATATACATGTTCGAATAGATATTGTAGTTTACCTATGGGGTTATCTGACTGTTTTGTTGTGAATATTGGTTGCGTTCTATTGCTTACTAACTTCTTTCTGTGTCACGGACTTTGCGCGACTGCCCACTAGTGGCGGAGGCGATGAGCATCCCATCCCTTTTATTTCAAAACATGCTGTTGCTGCAAGAAAACAAAAAAGTAGCAGAATTAATAATGGTAATATTTATTTTATTAAGATGAGAGTTTAAAATATGAGAAATAGAGACGATCATAGAGGATTTGTCTTACAGGTTGAAGATATTTATAGGCAAAATATAAATCAATTTATATATAAAATTGTATAAATATAATTTAATTTAATGTAATATTATAAATTATTATATTATATTATTGATTTATTTAGAATTTGATATATTATACAATTTGATATAAATTAACAAATATGTCGCAAAATAGGAATAAAAAATAATTACGTAGCTAGAAGTAAAAAAAATTATAAAGGAAATAGGACAAACTTGGTGTACTTCTGTCAAAAAGCATTTAATAATTGGCAAACCAACAAAAACTTTGTTTTTTGTCAATGGTCACAGTGAAAAAAAAAGCACATTTCATGTACATTAAAGGCAAAGCATATTACTTTGGGTGATTTATTCGGTAAATTGAGTGAAATACTTTTTCATACAATCTTAACATGTCTGTTTTTTAGTTGCAATTTATATTTATGTCATAGTTTGTTGTAAAAATGTGTCAGCGCATCATCATTCCGGTGTAGTGGTCATCTTGGTGCTTGAAAGTACAGGGCTACATTTTATTCCTAGACCTCCCTGTCTACCGGACAATCAGCATATTTCGGTTTAGCAAGTTAGTTAGTTTGTACTTTATTATCCAGCCTTGGCTGGAAATTGGTCTTTGGTCTTGCTATACAATCAACGATACAATTAACAACACAGCATCACAATACATAACAATACAATACACAGCATCCACCTCAACGTAATAATTTAAATTAAAATGTAAAACAATCACCTCCTAAGCCTTATTCAAAACACCTACTGCATTTGGTACAAATGTTTGTTTAAACATTAACTTAGTTGCTTTCTGGTTTCTCTTACGACGAAGAGATGAAAGCAATTAAAAACATGATTCAGAGGGTGTGTTATATCTCTAGCAATTGCCAAAGCTTTCCTCTTAACACCCATTCTGTATAACTGATCAACTGACTTTTGTTTAGAACCTATAATTTTACCTGCTGTCCTGGTAATTCTATTCAATTTTGCTTTATTCACAGATGTTATTCTACCAAACCATACAGTTATATTATACCCCTTAAACACTCTCAATTAAGCTACTATAAACTTTCTGCAAAACCACAAGACTTACAGAAAATTCTCTCAGTTTCTTTAGCAGGAATAACCTCTGATTTGATTTACTACAAATAAGAATCAACATTATCAGAAAAAACTTATTTGCAGTCGCTTAATGTTCCCAAATTCTTAAAAGTCACATAATGCTATTTCTGTTAAGGGTTCTGGATGATACATTTTTTTTTTATTTTGTCTTACCAATATTTATCAATAAGGAGCTCACTTCACACCATTTTTCCAATATTGAAACCTGCTCTTCATACTCAGAGTTCGCACAGTCTTTCCATAAAAGTGCAACAAGTGCCATGTCATCAGCATATTTGTATAATTTACAATTCGCACTCTGAATTTGTATTCCATTTGTATAGACAGAAAACAGCATGGGTGACAGGACACATCCTTGAGGTGCTCCAGTATTTAAAAACACAGTATTTGATTTGACCCCTCGAGCACAAACTCATTGTGGTCTATTTGTCAAGATATTTTTAGTCCAATGAACAATTACACCATTTACACCTAAAACCAATTGCCTCTCTAAAAGTAAATGTATCTGCATTGTATTAAAGGCTGATGTATAATCAATAAAAAGAACACAGACATAAGCCTTTGCTTGTTGTAAATGGCTAGCAATTGTATCAACCATAGTAAGCGATGAATCATCTGTCCCTCTTTGTGATTTATATGCAAATTGCAGTACATCTTATTGCTCTGAAATATGTGATTTAAGATGAAAATTCATGACCCTTTCCATGCATTTAGCAAGTTTTGATGTCAGGGCCACCGGACAAAAAAATCTTCAACATTTTTATTTCTTATTATTTTAATAGACTTTAACCACTTTAGTATCAATACAAGTTTCTTCACAAAATTTTATATAGGAAGTAATACAGTCCGTTAGTTCATGAGGGTCTCTGCATGAATCGAAAAATACATCCCAGTTTGTAGTGCTAAAACAGTCTTTTAACATGTCCTCATGTCGCTACAGATTGCCATTCCTTATTCTTGAAAACAAGGTTGAAGGAGCTGTTGTACCTCAAACTGTCTGTGTACTGTAGATGCAAACTTTGAAAGTCTACTGGATTTACTGGGCAAAGCATGCTATAATATCAGACACCATGTGGAATGGGTTGCAGCTAATACACTAAAGTTCCTAATGTAATCAGTTCAATTCAGTTAAAGCAAGAAGCTGAAACTTAAGGTTGTCCCTTTATTTTTCCCAGTGGTCCAACTCTTCTTCCAGAAACCTCAGAGCAGCCAAGGACATGCAAAACTACAGACACGGATATCCGGTATGAGTTTAGATTTTTCACTTTCAGTAATATGAACTTAAAAAGCACGTTGAATACCACCTGTTTCCTAATTACGAATAGGCCATGTTGGTCTGATTATCTCCCAGAATATCAATGAAGAAGAATGCCCAGAAGAAAGAATGATTAATTTAAAGTTCTATCTCAATGAAATTAAGTCTTCACCTGATGGTACGCTCCTAAGATTCTCTTGTTCCTTAATAATCCTGAATTTGAACTTTATCAGACTCTGAGCTCATATTTTGTTACGCACTGTATTCTTTAGATGTGTCGATTGAGACATTTCACACAGAGTGGAAAACTGATTATAAAAGGCTGGAGAGAGTTCATTCTTATATTCAGTGGTAAGAATTATGTACCTGTTACATATTTTCGTCTTTAGTAATATGTGATTAATCTTTAGCTGGATTTTATATACAAATGAATACATTACTTTTGAAATCCTAAAAAAGTTCTGTTGCTCCTCCTGTAGGTTGTTTCCTTTGCGGGAGCCCGGGGTAAACTACATGGCTGCAGAGCTCACCAAGAAGGAAATCCAGGTGAGTCTGTGATAAAATGGCTGAAATGACCTGAATTCATGAGGCACAGACTGATACTGTACACTCTCAGATAGGGAATCGGGTACGGGTGTCGTTAAGATTTAACGGTAATACTACTCTTACCGATACTGCTTATCAGTCCGGTACTTTAAAGCGGGCGTAACACAGGGGGTTTCTGCCAATCTCATATTAATCTTAAGTACCTATAGAGTAGTATTGCATACTTCGTATCTTCAAAGAGTATTTCGTTTGATCATATTTATAAAAGATGGATACAGCTTTACGATTGTCTCCGAAAACATGGAAGGCCTATACTTAAAGTGGCCATAACTCCAAGACAGTTTCTGCATATCTCATCTTAATCTTGAGTATTTACATAATAGTATCGTACCCTTCAGATATCCGTAGAGTCTTTATTTTGATCACATTTATAAAAGACAGATACAGCTGTACGATTATTTCCGAAAATATATGACACATGCGGGGGGAGGGTGGAACTTAAGCACATGCGCACCCATTGTCAACAAAACACAGACATCAGTTTCACTCACCGCATGCGGTTCATGTCCGGCATCTTTTAGCGCTGGGACGGCACCATATATCAGTTTCAAACGCTCTCCAAATCAAGCGTTATATCCACAGTTTATATAACATCACCCAAATGCAGTAAACAAACAAACTCTCTCTCCTGCTTACAAGTGAAAGTGACGTCTGCGCATGCTCCTTCTCCTGCTCTCCTTGCTGCCGCATACTTTTCTGGGAGAATTGTCCAATAAGGGACTAAGAAAAATGGTTACGAAACAGTTTTATATGTTTGAAAAAAACTTTCCAAAACCTGTACGATTGCTGGGGGAGTGTATTGAGCACATAAATACTACATACGCCCAATTCGTTTTTTGACAAGTTGACCATGTTAAGCATGAGAAGACAGCACGTTTAACATTGTAAAGAAGTCAGAATGCATGAAACACCATTGCAGGGCCGCTTTAACAGTCTTCTTAACCGTTCTTTTGTATATTTATAATTGTAAATTAACACTTTTTATTTTGTGCAATGCAATGTTTTAAGCTCGGACCAGCAGTACTAAACGAAGTGGGTTGGTTCATTATAGCTGCAACTTTAACAAAAACGTTTAAAAATATTTTAATGTGGGACTCCACACACAGCCGTGGTCACGTGGCTCATGGCGCTCTCAATTGTTCCAAACTGTCAGTCTGTTTGAATGGGTTTTAGCGTGAGAGACAGTGGAAGCAGCTGTGTTTGCAGCAAAATACCAACACATATGCACTACTTACTATGCTGATACATTTATAGTAACATTTTGTCTGATGAGTGTTAGAGAGACAGCATTAATCAGTTTTGTGTGTTTGATTTGACTAGGAAGAATGTATAATAGGGATGCAACAATATAGTAAACACACTGTTTTCGTATGCAGTGTAAAACAGATGAAATACATTCTTGATTTGCCAAATTCGGACATTATCACTTTGGAACAATAGGGTTTCCAGCGGGTTCGTAAGCATTATACTCAACATCAAATTGCATCAACTTACCATATATCTTATATCAATTTACCAGCGAATGTGTTTGGGAAAACACTGAAATACTCCTACAGGGTATATACTTTTACCCCAAGGACCTCTTGTGTACCTTTAATGGTTCAGTTAAATGTTAGGCAGTCAAAAGCATACTCCACCACAAAATGAATATTTTCTGTCATGAATTATGCACCCTGAAGTCATACGATAACCCTAGGTTTTTTTGTGGCGTAGGATCCCTTTAACTGTACTTTTAAAGCTACACCATAGGTTTAAGATATAATTAGGATATTAAAGAGATCTAATCTGTTACCATTTTTTTCATGAGTTGTGCTGTTTTCTGCAGGCATTTAGAGAAAATGAAGAGGCCAAGAGTCGTCTTGTCGATTCATACGAGCTCATGCTGGGTTTCTATGGAATCCAGCTGCTAAACAGAGAAACTGGGGAGGTGAAGCGAGCTGAGAACTGGAGAGAGAGATTCGCCAATCTAGAGAGGTCAGTCACAAAAGTTCATTCGACTGGAGGTGTTGGTCATATGAAACATAAAATAGTAAGCATTATATTTACTAAACAATATTGAAAAAATAGCCAAGCCAGGTTTCTGCTCAAACAGAACTGAACATATTTTGTGATACATGTCTTTAAGGCTGTAAACCTCAGCTGTTTAGGTAACATTAGTAAGGAATGGTGAAATAAAACAAAAGACTTTGCAGGTTAGTGATGTACAGTCAGCCAATAACAGTGAAGCAAACCCAAGTTACAATATATATTTATATTTGTACTGCTCTCTTACATCACCGTTTTATTTTGATTGGTGTCTCCAGTTGTTTTGCCATCATTTTTGGATTGTTATCTATTCTCAGCCTTTTGACTTTTAACACCTAAATTAAATGGACGTGGCCATATTGGACATCTCAGTTTTAGCCTCTTTTGTTTTTTGGGTGTTTGATTCCGTTAGTCCCTTTTGCTTACACGTCAATTGGGTCAGTCTGTGTCAATTGGCCAGAGGTTCCTTGCAAAACGCACAGATTTTGATCATTGTTTTTATGGAGAAACAATACCTTAAATGATGAAAACATTTATATATATTTATAATGTTATTTTATTACACAGCTCCATGGCATACTTGATTCTGATTGGCCAGTCGCAACGTTTGCAGGTTTGTTATTCCCAGATATCAACCTCTCCAAACTAATTACACGCGGTAACCCGGGTGAAGCAAATCATTTTGACAGTTTTTTTTGACAATTTAAATATAAATATGTCTTTTAATAACATATATGACATTATATTTACAAATTATTAAACCAAATTGCCTGTTCGTGACATATGAACGTCATTTCTTACGTTAAAAACCGAAAGTAAACGTCTTTTCCTCGCGGAAGTTCTGCATTCACATACCTGCAAACTAGTCACTTTTCGGCAAAAATCGCTGTTTTGAATCAAAAATAGGTCCTTTATGTCAATTGTGTTAATCCGAAGAGTTTTTTTCGCGGGGAGGTTTAGGTGTCTACTCTCGAGTGTCTGAAACGTTTTTTGGTCCAGCACCTGGATTCGATTGGCCAACCAGAATCAAGATAAAGGCTAAAAGCGTCGTCTTTTTTGGTCCTTAGGCCAACCAGAATCAAGATAACAGCATCATCTTTTTTTGGTCCCTGGGCCAACCAGAATCAAGATAACAGCAACGTCTTTTTTTTTGGTCCTTGGGCCAACCAGAAACAAGTGTTCTTAACCTCATGTTTGCGCCCGTGAAAAGCATTGCTGAAAGGGACCAACGCAAAGTGTCGTCTCAGATAAAGAGAGAATGACGTTAATATTTATAATTCAGTTCACCCGTGTCATCGAAACTGCTATGTTATGAGAGACAGTTCCTAGTCTCCCATGATTCCACTTCTAGAGCTCTGCCCTTCTAAGTGAGTAAGGCAATTGGGTGCGATTGAAATTCGTCCAATGTTTCAGTTGCAGAAAGTGTTGTGCAAGTTACTTCCAAACTGTAATACATTACAGATTACTTTTTACTGTTATTTAAAAGCAATCCCTTACCTTACAATATTACTCAACCTCTTTATTACACTGCTGATTTCTTGAATTAACTAGGCTATACAAAAATAAATACAAAAAAATACTAAGATTAAACGCATTTAAATACAAAATACAATAAAAAAAATTCAAAGGTATTTAAATACAAAAAGTTCCATCCCATCACTGAACTAGATTATATAGAATTCTAGCTAGTCATCATGTAAACATTAGCTTACCTTGTCATTGCTGCTGGTCACAGGGATCTTGGTAACTAGCTTCCTGAACGCAGCCCAATGACCCCTCAAAACACGCCCAAAAGGACTGTAAACTAGCCCAATTATTTTCCAGTGTCAAATCAAAGTTAACAACTGCCAGAAGATGTTTCCATGGTTAAATGTATTGCATATGTATAATGTTTACAAGCACATCAATGTTTTAGTTGTTCTAGACTGAAGGAAAGATTATTGATCTTTCCTTGAGAAGATCAATAATATCAGAATGGAAATCAGCAAAGCTCCATGCGGCAGTCAGGTCAGTATGACTTCAGTACATCAGAAATTAGTAACTCTGTCTGAATTTCATACAATTGATCACAAAACCTTGGAGGAAACGGTACAGCATCTTAAAGCCTCAACTTGCAGCCTTGACACACTTCCCACATCCTTTTTCAAAAGAGTGTTTAACTGTTTGGAAGCAGATCTCATAAAATAGTAAATACCTCACTGCTCTCAGGAACTTTCCCAGAGTCCCTAAAATCTGCAGTTGTCAAACCTCTACTAAAAAAGAGCAATCTAGACAAAACCTTACTGTCTAACTACAGGCCAATATCAAATCTTCCTTTTATAGGCAAGATCATTGAAAAGGATGTCTTCAATCAGCTGACCAAATTCTTGAACTCAAATGGCTACCTGGACAATTATGAGTCTGGTTTCCCTCAACATCACAGCACAGAGACAGTTCTCATAAAGATAATAAATGATATTCGATTGAATTCTGATTCAGGCAAAATATCAGTTCTGGTATTACTAGATCTCAGTGCTGCTTTTGACACGGTAGATCAAACCATACTCCTACATAGGCTGAAAACTGGGTAGGGCTTTCTGGGTTGGTACTTAAATGGTTCGGGTCATACCTTAAAGGGAGAGGTTACTATGTGAACATAGGCAACCATAAATCTGACTGGACACCCATGACTTGTGTTATTCCACAGGGCTCGATTCTTGCTCCGCTCCTCTTCAATTTGTATATGCTCCCACTTGGCCAAATAATGAAAAAGTACCAAATTGCCTACCACAGCTATGCAGATGACACTCAGATCTACCTAGCTCTCTCACCCAATGACTACAGGCCTATTGACTCTCTTTGCCAGTGCATTGATGAAATTAACAGCTGGATGTGTCAAAACTTCCTTCAGTTAAATAAAAACAAAACTGAAGTCATTGTTTTTGGTAACAAGGATGAAACTAACAAGGTAAACTCATACCGTGACTTAAGAGGTCTAAAGACACAAAGTAATGTAAAAAATCTTGGTGTCATTTTAGAGTCTGACCTTAGTTTCAGCAGTCATGTCAAAGCAATAAGCAAATCAGCGTACTACCATCTCAGAAACATAGCCAGAATCAGATGTTTTGTCTCAAACCAAGATTTAGAGAAACTAGTTTATGCTTTCATCACTAGCTCTCCATAACTCTTTTTTTTCTTTTTGAGCTCTTATAAATCAGGTCCTGCACTTTATCTCTCTTAATAACTCTTTTAACATCAGTCGTGCACTTTATTTTCTGAATCCTGCATGTTTTAAAACCGAAACCAAAACGTCAGACGCGAAGATTTAGGAAGGTGCACCGCTCATAAAACGTAGACTAATTAAGATCATTTTAGATTACGACTTGGAGCATTGGGATCGCGAGACGAGGGCAATGTATTTATTTTTTATGAAAATCTCAAATTCGACCAAAATCCATATTTTTCTAAATGATTGTCAATTTGATTAGCTGCTGCTCCATAGGTGTCATGTGGTGCACTTGAAAAACTTGTGCAGGCCAAAAGACTGAAGAAAATGACAATTCCATCTGCACCCCTCCCTGATTCAGTCAAAATTAACTGAATTGAATATTTCAAATTCACATTTCATGTCCAGTTTTTTCTCATGTGGCAAGTAGCCGTGTAATAAGCGGGTTCCAAGACCATCTGCTTCGTGTTGGGTCCTGATCGCACTGCCGGGGATTATTTCCGTGATAAAATACACTCAAAATACTGCCTATACATCGCATGTCCCTTGAAAATTATTAGCAATGTTGTGTCAGCCTCTGTAGCAAAAGGGAAGGGTGGATTCAGCCGTTGGTTGCAATTCGCAACCTCACCACTAGATTTTTATGACTGGTCCTTTAACACTAACACCATTTAGTAGTAGTATTCATCCTAGTGCTCATACATACTTGCAAGGTTTTATGTTGGCATTTCTGGCATGGTGCCAAGTATGATTTGGCATTATAATGCAGGTATTGGTAACCTCTTTGTTTTGAGGTTGCTGGCAAACAATTTGATACAAACAAATGTTTTATATGTGTATTTAAAAGCATGAAAACAGTCAATTGTGTAGATTTAGAACCCATTATAATTTCAAATTTTGTCCCCACTGGATGCGGTGCGATGCGACAAACCCATTAAGAACACGTCGCGTCTGGTGTAGACATGGTGTTATTCAACAGAACACATACTGAATAGAAATGCTGTAAACATAGTAGAAATGCTTAAACATTATACTTATAGTTGTTTGGGTACTGTTGATGATCGGATCACTGGTTGGGGTGTTGAAATAGATTTGGATTTGGATTCAATTTATTGTCATTACACATATAACAAGTACAGTGTAACGAAATGGATTTAAGAAGAAAAATACAGCAAAAACATGAGGTAAGTGGGGAGGAAAAAAAAAACACAGATACAATAATACACCATAGACAAGACTTGCAACAGGGTAAGATAATCCAGCTCCGATAAGCAGCCATCCGGTCCAGTGCCATTACGGCGCCGCTCAACAGACCTGCCTTCCAGGCTGGCGGTTCAAAGCATGCGGAGGAGTGGGAGTGATAAGTCTGTATGTGTGTGTGATAGTTCTAAGTCTTTGGTTGGGGAGGAACGCAAGAGCGTCTCGCTGCAGTGCTCCCACAGGGTTACATTTTCCCAGCTGCCTTGTCCAAGGCCGTTTCTGGATCCGGGGAGTCGAAAGATAAGATTGTGATTTGTTTAGTCGGGAGACCGTATTCCAATATGTCACGGTAACCCTCATAGTCCGAGTGGTTCAATGGTGATTCTGACCTCCGATATTATCAATTTTCCTTCCCAGAGCTGTTAGGGTTTCCCTGATGGCGACCATATTTCAGTTAATAGTCTCAGTCTCAATGCTGACCGCTCTTCCAACAGCTTCGATCAAAACGGGCAGCCTTATGACAGCTGTTCCCGTTTTATGAATTTTTCGATAACCCAGGGCAAAGCCTAATCCAATCAGCACAAGACCTGTTATCATGGTTCCAAATAGGTAAATATCCTCGATATCCTCGACTGAAAGAGCCGCCAGACACACGATCCGCCATCTCTCCCAGCCGTCCATCGTGTAGCCAGCTGCGTACGTTCCGTCAGGACACGCGGGTTCCCCCGAACCCAATTTTCACCATCGAGAAAATGGTGTCAATTGCGTTGAGAGACCAGTTGATCACTTCCATAATTTCCAAGTTTGGAGAGCAGTGCAGAGAGAGTCTCTCAGTAGATGAGACGAGACAAGACAGGAGACAAAGCAGGGAAAATATGGGCAAGGACGGGGAGTGAGAAAATGCGACCGCCTCCGCTGAGAGCCAAACGAGAAGATGTTAATAGATGTTAATCTCTCCCCCTTTAGGTCAACACACGGCTCCTGATTCCAGTGTTTATTAAAGCAATAAGCCTCAAGAAGCAGTTGGTTACAGTGTATTTTATAACACCTAAGGGCGTTGTGACTAGCGGTGTGCCTAAAACCCCCTAAGCTGTTATAAAATACACTTGTTACCCTCTGCTTCGCAGGGCTTATTGCTTTTATGAAACGGTTATTCCATATGCGTAGCAAGGTTTCATAAAATAAAGTGATATTTAGGCTATGTAATGTGGTCAGCAGTTATAAATCGGGGTATTTTATTATGGTTTAGAACTCTGCTCTACCAATCAGAATCAAGGACCAGATTTAACCGTTTTATAATTACCACTATGATACACTCTTAATAATAAAGGTGCTTAAAAGGTTTTTCAGAGCGATGCCAAAGAGCACAGATGTCAAACTCAGTTCCTGGAGGGCCGCAGCTCTGCACAGTTTAGCTCCAACCATAATCAAACACACCTGATCAAAATCTTCAGGATTACTAGAAACTTCCAAGCAGGTGTGGTTTAGAGCTGGTTGGAGGTAAACTGTTTAGAGCTGCGGCCCTCCAGGAACTGAGTTTGACACCCCTGCCATAGAAGAACCATTTTTGGCTCCACAAAGAACCATTCAGTCAAAGGTTCTTTAAAGAACCATCTCTTTCTTACGTTTTTATAACTTATTTTCACCACAAAGAACCCAGGTATTAGAAAGTAATTTTTCTGTATAAATACTGATTTCCGTATTTTTTACCTCGCTGGGATCACCCGCGCACATTGCATAAATTCAAATTATGTTTATTTGTGATGGGGTGGGGTGTTGGGGTTTGGGGATGTCCGCATCATCTTCCAGCCGGCCAACTAGATCCTTTCTATGCTCTCCACATGCGCACGCTTAATGCGCAGAGTGACCGCTTTATTCAGAAGTTCAGAACATAATTCTTTAAATGATCTTTAAAGGGGTCATATGACACGGCTAAAACGAATATTATGGTCTGTTTTAGATGTAATGCAAGGTGTATACATGATTTAAGGTTAAAGAACGCTGTATTTTTCACACACTGTGCATGTATGTATCTCCTCTTTGCCCCGCCTCTCTGAAACGCGCAGATTTTTAACAAAGCTCATCGCTCTGAAAAGCAAGGTGTGCTATGATTGGCCAGTTAACCAGTGCGTAGTGATTGGTCGAACATTGCAAAGTGTGACAGAAATGTAACGCCTTTTACCATATTCGGAACATCATGTTCCCAAGAAATTGTACTGACAGGTGATAAAATGTCATCTGTACTTTCCTTATCAATTCAAGCCCGAATCTGATCCAGGAAATGAAGATGATCAAGCCGATACATCCACTTTGCCAGTGCAACTTGAGCAGAATGTTAAGGATTTTTAAGGGTTTAAAAAATGTTTTAATGTTAAATTGTTAAAAACTATAGCTAACTGTTATACCTTTTATATATAACGTTATAAAGATTTGCCGTTAGTGATCAACCAGTGTTACGCAATGTCTCGTCGTGACTCAACAAAGACAATAAACCCCATTATAAACACAACATTTGTTGCCTCTAGCTGGAACATAATTACTGATTATGAGGACTTATGTTGTCTTTTTTCACGTTGCGCGCGTGTCTTCATTTGCAGATCACTCAAAGAAACAAAATGCGCTACAAACACACGAAAAACTCAACTCGCGTTAGTCCGTACCAAAGTATTTTACAATGAAAATATACTGACAGGCTGCGAATCTGAAGCGCCAGACTGTCCTTTCGAAGTTGTAATGATTGGAATTGCCTCACTTTTTAACAAAAGCTTTTGCTTACAGCCGGTCTTGATCTCTCCCAGGTTCATGAAGCAATCATCCTTGAAATGCGCTGCACACACTTGAATATTTGGATTGTACTGTTCTGGAACAGTATTGTAAATAAAATGTAACCATTCGTTTTTAGTTGTCTCATCTTTTGGAAGGGCAAACAAAGAGTTTAGACATTTTTTTTTGCCTCAACTAAAAAAAAAAACGTTTAACATTTTTTTTGTCGTTAACAGTTTTTTTTCATGATTCAGAAATAACATGATTTACCTACTTCTCTTCTGGTTTTAGGAACATGCACAATAACCTCCGGATTACCAGGATACTTAAGAGCCTGGGAGAACTGGGCTTTGAGCATTTCCAGGCCCCTCTTGTTCGCTTTTTCCTTGAGGAGACACTTGTTAAAAAGACCCTTTGCAGTGTTAAACGCAGTGTGCTTGACTACTTCCTGTTTGCCGTGCGTGACAAACGTGAGCGCAGGAAGCTGGTCCGCTTTGCTTTTCAGCACTTTGAGCCCAAAGACAAGTTTGTTTGGTGCCCCAGGAAAATTCAGAAACGCTTCAAGAAAAAGTCAGAGAAGCGGCAAAACTCAATAGTCCCCAACGGAGAGAGTCTGACAAATGATGAAGCTCATGTACAGCATAAAACCACAGGTGAGCAAAAATGTAAGCCAGCTGATGTTATAGAAACTACGAAGCATGTTGAAGATGACTCTGGGATGAATGTTGACTCAGAAAAACAGTCTGAATGCACCTTCGAAGATCTCGAGAAGACAAACCTAGATGGTACCTCTGTAGATTTACCTCTAAATAATGGAACCATCATGGACAATGGTGAGATAGACCATTCTAAACCAAGTAGCGTTGAAGACCAGTGTGGTGCAGATGCTAAAATCGAGCTGACTGAAGTCACTGAAGCACCTAAACAAATACTCGGGCTTGAATCTGATCATGAGGCCTCCGAGAAAAAGTGGGAGTGTGCAGCAGGTTCTAACACAGGTTTGGCGGAATGCATCGAGTCTCAGGCTGAGATGGGCAGTCTGATCTGTCCAACCACATGCCAGTTAGACGAAAAGGAACTTCATGAAGTAGCCACAGGCACAAATAAAGAGAGCACAGTGACTGACAGCCCTGAGAACATCCCAAGGCCAGACTTGAAGAACAGATCTGGAGTGACTGCCCAGAAAGAGACCTCGGCTGAAGTTATGAACGTGAGATCAGGCAAGAGCCGTGAGTACAATAACATTATCTGCATCCAATCACATGGATCAGACAAGGAAGAACCAATGGACATGGTGGAATTCAGACCTCACAGTGAATGATTCCTGAATGTGACGCTACCAAGAACTCTGAATCTCTCAGCACTAAAAATGAACACTTTATAAACTTAAGCTTATAAAAAGATCAGATATGAATTGACTCTTGTATAGTTTTTTTCACGATTAATTAAAGGTGCATTGTGGAATCTTGGCCTTTTTATTGCCATCTATGGTATAAACATAAAATTGCCAGTTACTTGCTGAGTCCAAACAAAATACGAAATATTATCAATTTACATTTATTTGTAGGTATAGCGCCTTTCAGGATGCAGCTTCATACAAACCTTACAATAATTGAATTATTGTATCCTTATGGTGAATCGTTGTGAACTGAATTAAGGCATTGAACAGTTTTGGACCCTGCATTTTAATGTACTCTTTAAAAATAGAAATGTTGTGGAAAATCTTCCATACTACACCTTTAAAATACTGTACGGTTTTCTGTATTTATCTGTTTAATAGAAATGCTATTGTCACTTGCATTGGCAGGGCCAAATATACACCTCTTTTTTGTCTTTTGTAACACGTTTATTCTAGTTTGAGTGTTTATTTGTCCAACTTGTATTCTGGATTATTAATAATATTTTCATACCTTGTACCTTGTTTGGAAAAAAGAAGACAAATTTAACAACAAAAAAGTCAAAGTCAGGGCTGATGAAGGTCATGTACGACATAAAAAGAAAGTCAGTCAGAATCTGATATCAAAATAAGTCTGAAAATTAAACAATCAGAAAATGCAATAACATCTGAAAATAATAAACATTGGAGCAAATGGCAATTGTCTGGGTCCAGGCATGTTTGCACAAAATGGGGAACAGGGCCTTTACTGGATAATAAAAAAAAAAGATCCTGTGGATAATCCAAATATAGTTGCATGTGAACACAATTTTTCATGAGATGCTAGCTTTGCATGTTAGTAGCCAATACCTCTTTAGCTGAATCTTTGATCACTTTATGATCCCACTACTACTATTGCAAATGAAATTGGTCAGTAACAATTTCAATAATTTGGATATAATATCTTTCAGACTCCTTACATGCATATTGTCTATATACTGTATGCAGCACCATTTAAAACTTGAGTAAAGCTTTTGATTTGACGTTTAGAAGCTTGTGATCTGAATTTGTATGCTTAAATATACACTGCTTGGTTTTGTAGACAAATTATAATTGTGCAAAAATATTTGTTTCTGTCAATTACAAAAATTAAATTTTACCTAACTAAAATGTTTTTGAAATGGATGACTTGGGTTAAATAATAACAAAGACATTTTGTGTGATAGGTAGTGAAACCAGCTAGATGTGAAGTCAGCTAGATGTGAAGTCTTTCAATATTGTTTAAGACGCTGATAGTGCATATGCCAAGACAACATAATGCAAATTCTAGGAAAAGGGTGACTACACCATGGATAAAATGTTATAAAAAGGTTTGATTTCAGTTTTTGCATCACAACATACTGTAGTTCCCTTAATGTTTTTTTATAACTATTAAATAATCCTGGGTTCCAGCAGTGATAAAGGGTGTTTTGTTTTTGCAAAAATCCTGGTCTGGGGATGATGCATGCCAGGTTTGTGCGAATTGGATGAGTGACCTCGGACAAGTTCAAAATCGTGAAATCTGCAAATTCAGATTGGCCGAAAAAAATATAGATAGAAATCGAGGATGTACATTTTTTTTGCCGAGAATGAAGTAAACTAAATAATGACGTTTATAACCCATACTTTTGTGTAGATTATTATGTTGATTAGCTTTATTTACACAAGAAACTATGAGGGGTGTAGATGTTTCTGGGAGGAACTCCAAGGAATGCAATCTGTGACAATGCAGCCTCTGGTGCCAGAAAGGGTAAGGGTGCATGTGGTAGCATGAACAGGTGGTCATCCAGAAGATAGTCTTCAAAGTGTCGCAATTCAGGGCACCAGTGGAGGAACTCCTCCACATAGTCGGTAATCTGGCGTCCATGATGAAACGGCATTCAGAGCGATAAAGATGACTGTAGTCCAAACAGGCACCACAGACACCTTACTAGATAACGGATGAGTCTTTTTTCACAAACAGTGAATGACAATGGGAACCATTCAGTGGTGAGTAGCACATAAGCTCTATTTGGACGGTTATTGTTTCTCATAGGGACATAAGATATTTTCACCAAGTCAGTAATTTAATTGACATCTGAAGTGTAAAAATCCCTGGTCGAATTAACAGGTGACCCATCCCAAATGTTTGAAACCTTCCAGGAACCATGCAATTCATTTTTTCAGATGTCCTCTTAAAAATACAGTAACCACCTGAAAGCAGTGGTGTTAATAACTAAATGCTCCTAATACAGTGGCTCTCAACAGGGGTGGGGGGGCCCAGCTGACTTTCAAGAGGGCCTCAAGATGACTTATATTTTTAAATTAGACAAAATAACGAATTTACGATTTTTCTTATTATTTGGCCATTTTTTTATTGATAAATGTTTTTCAAGCTAATGTCAAACTCTAAAATATGTAATTGGGTAGAAATTTTGAGTTTTTGTGAGTGATGGGGGGGGGGGCCTTTGAATATTGTTGAATACAATGGGGGGGGGGGCCTTGGAGTCAAGAAGGTTGAGAACCCCTGTGCTAATCCTTCTGCATTATTCAAGCTTGTATGATTGTTGTTCTTTTGTTTTGTTGTTTTCTATTCAAATTCCACGAATGCAAGACGATGGATTTTCTGCTGTTCATAATAAAGACCATTTTTTTACACAGAGTGAGCACTGATCCTGTTTCGAGGAATTTCACATCTGTCAGACCTGGTAAAATCAAGCAATTACTGGGGGAAAAATGTTCAGTATGAGACAAAATGGATTTAGTGTTTTATAGCTCATGCAGGAAAAGTGAACACCGTGCCAGTAAATGTGGTGGATCATCCAGTGAGTTCTGTGTCATAATAATTCATCATAAAAAAAAAAATGTACACTTTGCTTACAAATGAATAGAAAAACAAAATCAAGCAATTGCTGAAACACATGCCTACATAATCTTTTCTTTACTATGACAAAATCTGAAATTGGCTGGGATGCGTTTATTTCCCAGGACCTTTTCAAAGATTTCTTTCCTCATTAGTCTTTGAGGATGTAGTGCAATTCTGAGCATGTCCTGCAGTGAAACTATTCTCTCTTGAGTCCATTTCCACCCCCTCCGCTGGACTGAGCTCTGCCCCTTCAGATGAAGCCAGGGCTTTATCTTCATGCTGAGAGTCATTCAGCAGCGGTAACCCGGCGCAGGGCACAGGATTGTGGACTGTACAGTAGCCATGGCCGTGTTGTCAGCTCTTCAGGTTCTATTTCTGTGCCAGCTGTTAACATCATCTTTTGCCCAGGTAAGACACTCAATGAAGGATGATTTTGGTCGCAACATGTAAGACTCCTGGTAACCTGTTGCTTTAGCTCAAGGTTCGGCTTCTATTATGCAATGAGCGTGTTTGCTTGTTCACTTTTGTATGTCGGATGTGCTTGCTGTCTGAAACTGTATCCCGCCAGAGAGATATTAACTGACAGTAATATCTATATACATCTGGTGTGCGAAGGGTCTGTAAACTCCCTAAAGATATATTGTTTAATAATTTATTTTAATTTATATTTGTTTCGCTCAAAATGCTTCTGGCTCAATACAGTGTTGTTTTACACTTTCACAATGTACGCTCTTTCATAGCAGCTTGAGACATTGCAGTTCAGTCTTAAGTTTAAAAGGTTCACACTGATCAGTGCCATTTTAAGCATGGAGAAAATTTTGCTTTTTCTGTATTTGTCGGTAACCACTGTCGTCTGCGTCAAGCAAAACAATATTTAAAAACAAACAAAAATAAATTAAATCTGTGGAGCTATATGAGTGCTAGTGGTGAACAAATTTGATAAGATATGCTTGATAGAACAATGTATAACATTGAAGGATATCAGTTTTACATTATGAACTTTAACATGATTAAGTTTACTTGTCAGTGTCCTATATTAAATTTGTTTAAAATGTTTTGGGATTGTTTGTGTTATAACAGAGGCCAGGTCCGCGTGGTTCACCTGGACTGCCAGGGCCACCTGGACCCCCAGGGAAAGATGGCATTGATGTGAGTTGACATATAGATGTTTCAATTAAAAAAAAATTGGTTTGAGAAGAATGGAAAATAATAACCTGTTTTCCTCTTTCCTCGAGAGGATGTTTTTCTTGGTACATTTTCTGAGCTTAGAGCTACTGCAAGTTTAAACATCTAATGCGGAAATGGGAAATTGTATTTATCTTTTGATACGGCTCTTCTACCAAACATGGTGAATTATAATGTAAAGCCTTCTTATAACTTACCTTTAACATTAGCTATATTAAGATAAAAATAGAATAAAAATAATGTATTATATGTATTATTAATTTCTTTAATATAATACATTATTCATTCATATATTCATATATATATATTTATATTTATATATATATATATATATATTTAAATGTATATAATTTTAAGGTGTCCTGATTGTTCTACATGGGGTGTGTTTTGTTGTCTGAGGAGACAACACACTTTCAGGAATTTACGAACGTAAACTGTGAATAACAGGGAATGTTTCCTTAGTAAATGACACCCTGTTTAGCACAGGCTGTAGAAGTTCAGTGACAGAGGGACCATTCATTCAGCTTGCTGAAATCAAACACAACCCCCCCCCTCCACAACCCTCCACTCCCTCTTTACCCCTCAATTTTATTCAGCTCTGACTATATCTGTTCTTCTCAAAAAAGTACTAAAGTTATCAGTATGTTAATATAAATCTGCATTAGTTTTATTGTTCTTGTTGTTGTGTTATTATGTAATATCCAAAATTAAATAAATCAACAGAAGCTCAGTCAGTATGTTTTCTCTGCAGGGTAAAGATGGTCCTTCTGGACTTGCTGGAAAGCCCGTGAGTGTCTCTGCTTTCTTACTTCATAATCCAATGCCTTCCAATCATTTGATATATTTTTGGACTAAAAGCTAACCTTGAGTCCATCATATTCGTTTGCATTTATCACTTCTAGACTTTACTTGAAGAAACATGTCAACTAATAATCAAGGCACAAATCATATGGTCCAAGACATATGGTCACTTTTGCTGTTTTTCATTGCAGGGGCCAAAGGGAAAAGCTGGTAAACCAGGGGCCGCTGGAAGCCAGGAATACCCGGCCTCCCTGGAGTGGATGTAAGTCCATAGTTTTTAAATCCATAGTCTTTTAATTTGTTAATTAAAGGAATATAAAATGTGAAATGTTCTTTCGATTTATCAATGGGAATGTTTTGTAGGGTTTGACAGGACCTGATGGTCCCGCTGGAAAGGATGGACCACCTGGAGCAGTAGTAAGTAACCTGTTGACTTAATTTAGTCTCTTAAGTAAAACCATCCTCCCACAAACCCCGTAAACACTCAAACTTGACATAATGACATCACTAAGAGTGTATTTGAAAAGCTAAGCACCAAGCCTTCATTTACTAGTAATGCTTCACTACAGTAGAGAATCTGCCAGTAGGGCTTAAAGCTCAGAACCACTTTTCACTTATTCTGTAAATGGGTTTGATTCTTGTGACTCTTAACAGGTGCGGGAGGTGTGTACACTCACTAGCGGTTTTAATGAGCATCATGTGACTTTGATTTTTTTGAGCTGTTATTTTTCTTCATCCTAATGTGGTGGAATGTGTAATCTTTCCAACCACAGGTTTTCTGTTAATCCTTTTGGTGAATCAGGGAAAATCCAGATTTTTCTGTGTGACTGATGGCAGTAAACTGGACATTGGACTGCTTATTTAAGAGTGATCTGTAAATTTTCAATTGAACTTGTTAATGGTCATGACGTGTCATTGTATTTGGTTTGGCGAATATGAAGACTTGCTACTTCTAATACACACATGCTGCAGTGAGCGTAGAAGTGATGCAGCATCGATGTTAGGCACAACATCCCTTAAACAGATCTAGACATGTGCATTCAATGTATACAGTTTATCAGCATGTATGTTCCCTGATCGTTGAGATGCCGATTTACCTAATGAGCTACAAGATTCCAAATTAGAGATTAAATTAAAACATTAAAAAAAAAAAACTGCTGCTGGTTGAGGCACCAATTTGAGGAAAGTGACAAACGACTGGCATATGGGTTGGAGAATATGTTCAAACTGATTTAGCTGGCGGATTGAAGGAATATTATAACTATCACCCTGCTCCTCTAGAGTTTTATGACTGATCTAGGTCTTTTGGACAATTCCAGCGTTATGGATGTGACATAAAAATGCACAGAGAATGCATTTGTTACCCATGTACTGAATCAATTGTTTTTATTTTACTAAACCCTTGTTGATAGAGTTTAAACATAAAAAATATAATTCTATGTATGAGTTTTTTTATTTTAAACAAGGGAAATAAACATGTGATGTGACAAAACAAGGACACCGTTTTTGGGAGACGACAAACTTTCTAGGATTTCTGTGAATTGAAATGCACAAACCTGAAGCAATAATACCCAACAAATGGAGATGCCTCTTCACAGAACATAAAATATTTCTTTTATTTTTATGTGCCCTTTTATGAGGAATATGTATCGTTATGGACGTGACAATCCTGAAAATGGCACTTATCTGACTATGGAAAATCATGTACTAAAAAACAAACAAACAAATGCTTCAAAAACTTTAATAGAGACCCTTACATGGGTATTTTAACCACCAAATGTTGACATATGTGCTGTTACTCTAGTAAAAACCTTTGGTAAAAACTTTAATGTTTCATGGTAAGGTTGACATTTTCACAAAATTGCCCATTTATTTTTAAACAAAGCTGTTTAATAATGTCATTTATTTAAGTGAATTCCGTTAATTAAGGTAGTATTATCATTAGCTATTGGCATTTCAGGTTAAATGAAGGTGGGTCTTAGAGGTTTTACATTTTACTATACACTGTCATGAAAAGGTATTTTAGTTAGTTTCAGTGCAGAATTATTTCTATTTTTTGTTTGCAGGGCGAACGAGGACCTCTCGGACCACCAGGACCTCCTGTAAGTGCTCTTAGTAAACCTGCTCATACTTTTTAACCTTTCTGCAACAGCACAGTACCAAATAATGTTGCAGAGACATAATAGAAAACTTTCTGGTTTACATGCCAGTCTTACCTATTTAATGACTTACATCAAGTCTCACAAACATGCTAAATTCCAGCATCCAGTAAACTTTCACACTAAACATTGATTCAGACAACCACATGAACTCCTACCCTTACACACTTTTAATCTTCTGTTTACCTCAGGGCAGAGGGAGACCAGGAGCTGCAGTGAGTACAACCTATGCAAAATAATAATTTTAACAGGGATTTGCTATGTGTGCACAAAATATTCATGTGACAGAATGCTTTTGAAAGATTGACATTGCATTTAAAGGTCCAGTATATGAAATTTAGTGGCCTCTTAAGGCTGAAATACTCTACACAAGACTTTTGCTCATATTTTACCCAGATTTTCAGTCTGGACTTGTTGCAGAAAGTCTGTGCCAGTCTGCAGATTTGATCAGTTAGTGTGTTTCTATCTGAAACTTTCAAAAAGTCTGCAAGTGTATGATGTCTAGTTCCGATTTAGAAGTCTTATAGTGTATTCCAGCCATTAGTGGTGAGGTTGCAAATTCCCTTTCAAAGCATTTCGGCGGCTGACACAAGGCTAGGATGTCGTCGCATTTTCGCTTCTTTGCTAAAGGAGATAACGTATTTACGAAACACCCTATGCAGAGCAGTTTGTCCGTTTACGGTTACTTTGGGGAAAAAACGGTCAAATTTCATGCATTCTAAGGTAATATGAACATAACGCTTCTTTATGTAAGGTCTTTATACACCTCTGAAGACATAGTAATGTACATTAGATAGCATTTCTGTCAATATATCCTCCTAAAATTACACACAGAACCTTTAAGGGACACTTCTTATCAGAACATGCATTTCTTTGAAAACCAGACCTCAGCAACCTCAGCATTGTTTGTGCCAAGCTTTATAGTTAGCTATGAATGACATGAAAATTGTGTTTAGTCACCATGTTGTTGTTTAGAGATGATAAGTTCAAGATATAGTTTTTGCATAAATCTTTTTTTTAAATACAAATATATTCAACGTGTCAACTAGCCCTTATGTTCTGTACTTAGCATCTGTGTTTTCTGATTTAAGGGTCTTTCTGGAGCTGATGGTCTTCCTGGTGGACCAGGACCTCAGGGTCCGCCTGTAAGTGTCTGTTTAAAGATTACATTCACTTTCTGAGAACTGTATTTTGAAATTTTAAGCAGTTTTAAGCATTTTAAGGGCCAAACGATTTCCAATGATAACTGTTTTTCATATTTTTAAACATATCAGCACACTCTCACAAATGTTGTGATTGGTGACACAAGTTTGTGTGATGGTTTGTAGGGACCTGAGGGTCTTCCAGGACTTTCTGGTCAGCAAGGCCAAGACGGACCACCTGTAAGTACCACATACAAAGGCATGTCAGCAGAGGACACAAAACATGCTTTTAAAAAATGACAAACTAGTTTTATAGGGTTGCTTAAAGTCCCGGTGAAATTAAATATGACAATTCCTAATGCAGTGTTTATTATTAATAGCTTATCAGTGTGGAACATTCTCTCAGTCTTCAATCAAATTTTTTTTTTTTACTTCCGCTCTCTTTCGGCTATCCATCTCCGATGATGTCAGTTAGAAGGCTTGGGCGAAGCATTCGTTAACTCCCCTTCAACTGTCAGTTTGCTGCCAGCAGGGCTAGCCCGAGGAATAGGCGACATAGTCAACATGTGAACAGCTTCTTTTATCATGGCGCGATTATAATTCTTCATCTTTATGCGTTAATTATTCATGTGCAATGTAGAACAGCTAGTGTGAGCTATGTAGGTAAACCTCACTCCCTGACTTAAAGAGGTGCTCTAGCGACTGATGCTAGTGTCCGTGGCATTTAGCCTCATTGTTCTGCTTCCCAGCAGATTCAGGTGGGGCCGTTTACACATGTCGACACAGTTAATAAATGCATTAGCTTTGCTTCATGGGCAAACACAAACATTAATTTTTTTATACAAAAGGTGAGTTAAAATAAAAAATATCAGATGTGAAAGGTAAGAAAAAAAAATAGCAATATAGATGTACGAATTATACGTTTATGCCATTTATGTTTACATACTATATTAAAATAGCTTATTTAAAACCACTTTAATGGTAACATTGTGTGCTTTTTTTTACTGGTTTCAACTTAGTGAACTGCAAAGTTTGTTTAGTGGCACTGTGACCTGCCCGTGCCTTTTATTCAAGTAAATCCAAAACAATAGAACAAACTTCTATCTGTGTCCCTAAAACATTTGGCAGAGGGAAACAAAATGTTTTAAAAAACATAAACTTTATCTAAATAATAATAGTACTTGTCATATATGAGTTTTATAAAGGCTAATATTGAAATACTGTATTATTGAGTAAACAAAAAGTTTAAATAATTAGTTAAAAACATTATTTTCAGACAATGAGAAGGTAATTAGAAACTTTTATTACAAAGAGTTTTTTAGTTGTTATTTATTTCCTTTATTTTCAGATATTTTAATGTATTAATTTATTTTGTATCGAAGGGGCACAAAATAAAATGTTGCCTTGGGCACTGGCCACTAGTTCCATAATACTAGTTCTAAACACAAAGATATATTTGGAAGAGTGTTTGTAACCAAACTATTTTCTACAGTAGTAGGCGAAAAACTAATGGTTCCCAAGAACTGTCTTTCACATTCTTCAAAATATCTTATTTTGTGTCCAGCATAACAAAAATTGTACACAGGGTTGGAATCAACCAGATGATGAGTAAATGAGGACATAATTTACTCTTTTGGGTGAACTATCCCTTTAGTTTAAATGATATGTTTGATATGCGAATGAGTTCAATGGATAGATGATTTATGTAAACATGTTTAAACATGTAATCTGCTTTCTTTTCCATCTTTTTAGGGGCTTCCTGGAACTCTTCCTGAAGGTAGTGGAGACCTGCTGGTATGTTAAGATGATCGCCACTTTTTGCTTTAAAAACCACTGCCATGCAATAACAATGCACTTTAAAGTATGCTGCTTATTTTCACAAGTAGGGGAGAGCGGGGCACAACCAATAACTTTTGGGTTTTAGCTCACCCACAATATTTGAGCTTGATTAATCAGATTTTTACACAAGCAACACACACACTTGTTGAACACTTAGCTCATTATTCTTTGATCTATAAACTATAATAATAAATCTGTCTATAATAGATGGATATCCACACATCTACAGTATCATCCAGCCATCCCTCAATACATATGGATAGATATACAGTCAATACAGAATGGGAAAACGCTGCACAGTTCATAATAATAATTATAATGGTTAGTTTCCTTGATACTGTAACACCGTGTCTACACCAGACGCAACAGGCTCGACGCAACATGACAACCTGCTTGTTCTTAATGGGTTTGTCGCGCCACATCCAGTGTGGACAAAATTTGAAATTATAATGGTTTATATTGCGTTTCTAATGTCTTTTGTAGTGTCACGTCCGGTGTAGTCAAGGTGTATGACAGTGATTTAAATAATATAAGGCTAAATTTGGTGACTTACACACCCAACTGACAAATCATATGATGAAACATATGATCCTAAAGACATAACTGTTTTTATATGAATACTAACTGCAACCCATGATACTATTGCAAATTCTCTTGTACCTGTTAATAATATATCTATAGTATGTATTTATAGCTCATCTGTAAGACTTGCAATAATAACATGAGAGTTGTTCATTGTATACAATCCCTATGTATTATTGTATACGTGTCTGTGAATGTGTGTGCATTTCATGTTCTATGTTCTATGTGTTTAACTTATGTTGTTTTTCTTGGTTTTGGTTTATTGCAATGCAAATTGTTATAGCGCTGTAAAAATAAAAATGGAAATTTACTTCAATGCTGCCAATACACTCTTTGTCCATTATCTCAGTGAAAACACATCAACACGTCTCACAAAGCTACCTGTCATTTTGCAATGAGAGAAAATGACCGAAAGCAAAGATTGTTCGATCCCATATAACTACATGTAAAACATCAATGTTACCATAAACCCTGCGTTAGTTTGTGTCCCGCTCACTCCTGCTGTATGTAGGGCAGTCTACCCATCATTTGCTCACAAATAACACAAAGTGATGAGCTTTAGTTCAGTTCACAACATTGTTTAAAAACTAAGAGTTTATGTTATCTTGCTGAAAAGGATCAGCTGTCAGCAGTCTTGATTTTCATTGGATGCAGATTGATTGCCTCATTGTCTTGTTTTTAGTGTCCGTCCATCTGTCCTCCAGGTCCTCCCGGACCTCCTGGAATGCCTGGATTTAAGGTACTTTATAACAGCTCTTCATTGACATTTACACATGCCTGTATGCTACAAAAGATATTACAGTAATTTCTGAGCTAGTTCTGCGTTCCATTTAGGGTCATACAGGTCATAAAGGAGATAAGGGAGAGGTGGGAAAAGATGGAGAACTGGTAAGGTTTTACTAACATTATAAATACTAAGGTCAAACTCTTTAAAAAAAATAAGACAAAACCAGAAGCTTGTTTAATGTGTTGATGTGATTTTTATGTATTCTCTTTTTTTAGGGCGATCAGGGTCCGCCCGGTCCTCCCGGAATCCCGGGGACAGTGGGTTTACAGGTGGGTTACAGGTGGGACTAACTCACACCTCCAGAGCACTATGAAGCCAATTGGAATTCAAATGCTTTTAAGCTGTAACAAAACATAAGTCACACACACTTAATACAAAGTATTAAGGGATGTTTTAGTGTTAGGTTGCATCACATTTGGCCAAACAAGTGTTCATAAACACCTTCAAACAACACTAATTTGCCCTTATGCTGTTTTAGGAGGATAAATTGCCCAGTGCAATAATGTTTAGCTCTGTCTTAAATCTCAGTGTCGTAAAGGCTGAACGCAGTGACAATAGGTTTACGTTACGTTGCTCAGGACAACTAAGCCATCAACAGTAGCAAACAGCGGAGATTTTTGGAATAAGAGTGGACAAGTGTAGATTGTCATGATTTCCACAGCTCTTTGTCTCAAATTAAAGAATTAGGCTGTTTTTCTAAGGTTAACCAGTAATCAGTTGGGGAAATGGCCGAGATCCACTGGCGAGACTCTAGTTGGGGACATATTTTTTAAAACCCACAGTATTTATGTACGAAATTTGCATTGCATAGGGGCTATTATGTGGATAAAAGCTGGGTAAAAGATTCCAGCCCTGCTAGTAAGAACAGCTTTATCAACTAGGTTATGCCTTAAGAAGAGAGAGCTGTTAAACCAATTATTTTACGAGGTAGCTAAATTGTTCGAGAAAAACAACAATGAAGGCCCATCCCAAAACTTAATAGTCACTGATTTTAAATCAGAACGTAGTAAAAAATTTGAATGACATTCGAAGAACTCGTACAAATTAACAACCTTGTGAATTATTATCAATTGCCATTGAATTGTGTTGATGACACTACAATTCTATTTTGTTAACACTAAATGTGTTAAATTAACAGATGTTAACATTGGAATTGCTTTGTGGAAAATCTATTACATGTATTTTATTATTTATTTGTTCTTGATAAATTCAGGGTCCCCGGGGTCTGAGGGGTGTGCCGGGTCCAGTAGGGCCAGTAGGTGATAGAGTAAGTCCCCCATTATGTCAACAACACTTTTTACATGTTTCACATTTTACGGAAATCGAGCATCAATGCAAACATGCAGAGTTGTCTTTGATGAGTGACATCTCTCTGTAGGGATTGCCTGGCTTCAGAGGAAAACCCGGCATTGCTGGAGTCATTGGAAAAACGGTGAGTCTCCTCTTATTTACCTTTATTATGTTGATTATTTCCATTAAGGTGTGTGTTTGCATCAGGAGTAAATCTCATTCATAAATGCGTTTGTCTTTTTGTATATTCCAGGGTGACTCTGGTGATAAAGGACCTCAAGGTTTTAAAGGGCCCAAAGGAGAGATTGTAAGTTATGGAAAAACAAACCTAGATTCGGGTTCATTTGAATTAAAACATGCCGTTTATTTTGGTGTAGTTGAAGTATACGTATTATGAATATGAAAGAGATTGTTGTCCTCTTAATAGGGAAAAACGGGCCCTAAGGGAGTACCGGGAGGTGTAGGACCCAAAAGTGAACCTGTAAGTAACCTTTCTTTGCATGTGTCTATAAATGATGATTGGATTTTCCTAAAATGTGAGCGTTGTTAAATTGTAGGGCATGCCAGGTCGAGATGGTAAGGATGGGACTCAAGGCCTGGATGGTGAAAAGGTGTGTTTACTGCTAAAACATTTGTACTAGTTACTAGTTTAAACAGCAGTATATCCCAGGTAAACCACAGTAATGCCATTGGTGTATGTGTGGGCTTGGGTTTGTAGGGCGATGGTGGACGACCTGGGGTATCTGGTGAGAAAGGACCTAATGGATTGCCTGTAAGTATTATCAGCTGCTTAAGCAGTTTAAATGTTGATATCCCAATATTAGCATTGCATGCATTGATGTTTGCGTGATTCGTGTTTATCTTGTGTAATTCAGGGTTTGCAAGGAAAAGCTGGTAGCAAAGGAGCCAAGGGAGAAGTTGTAAGTACATCAACCTACCAATCTGTTGAATTTGTTAGTGAATGCATAGACCAGATCAAGAGACAGCCAGTGACATTGCAAGGAAATAATATCTTGTCAAGGGTTTGAAAGTAATTATACTGCAATTTACTACAGTACATTTTCACGTTTTGTTTTCATATGGGCTGAGTGAAGGAAATGTAAATGATATGTTATTTTTTGGTAGTGTTGAATATGCAAAGTGAGAGGTTGAAAAAGCCTGAGATGAGAACAGACTAGGGTCTGTCTCATAATCTGGTTAGCATCATTGGTAATAAATTCTCAGACTCATTACACCACTACTTTGGTATCTGATTTACTTGAAAGCTTGGAGGGTTGTTTAAAGGGATAGTTCACCCAAAAATTTAAATTCTGTCATCATTTACTCACCTTCAAGTATAAATGTCTTTGTTATGATGAGCACAGAGAAAGATATTTGGAAGAATGCTTATAACCAAACAGCTCTTGGACCCCTTTGACTACCATAGTAGTTTTGTTCTGTTGAACACAAAAGAAGGCGGGAACCGGCAAACGTTTAAATAAAGTTTTTAATAAATAAACAAAAACACGGAAGTAAATAAACAGCCGGCAGCCCCTCACGGACGACTGCCGGCAACACAAACATAAATATAAACTTAACATGTGTCCGGGCCCGGTCCTCTCTCGTCAACAGTCCCGTCGCTCGTCCTCTTATGCTCCCAATCTCCACCGTGATCTCAGGCCCCGCCTCACGGCTCTTGTCACGTCTTCCTAACCACAAAGATATTTGCAAGAATGTAGGACAGCAAACAGTTCTGGGACACTTTTGAACTGTTTGGTTACAAGCATTCGTCCAAATATCTTTCTCTGTGCTCAACCAAACAAAGAAATGTGTACAGGTATGGAGCAACTAGAGAGTGAGTAATTCATGACAGACTTTTCCTTTTTGGGTGAACTATCCCTTCAAGGTACATTCTAATGTGGTTAATCATTGTCCTCCATTCAGGGAAAACCGGGAGAGATGGGAAAATCCGGACCATCTGGAGAGCCAGGTATCCCTGTATGTATCTGATGCTAAATAAACACATCAAACCACACAAGTGTAGAAATACCAAGACATACAGCATTTCGAGTCTGAGTTGAATAATAGATTATGTGATCATCAACCATTGATGCCTTTGTGCTGATTGCTGCACTATTGAAGCTATACTGACTGTTACTTCACAGGGCGAGATTGGCATCCCTGGAGAGAGAGGAGAGGTTGGACCCAGAGGTGTGGCTGTAAGTAAACCAATAACCAAAATTTCTACTGGAGATTTTTTATTTTGTTTTAAACAGGCTGATTGTCACGTGTAGCGGATTCCAAATGAACTAAAAACCACGGGAATACAAACAAAGGATACTTTAATAATTCAGGAGCAAAACTCACGTGAACATAAAACAATAACCAACATCAAACTGAGGAAAACACAGGGCTTAAGTACAAAATATACCAAGGGATAAACAGGTGCTGGAGATAAACTAATCATAAGACACGGGTGAAAACTAATTAACTAATAATGAAATAAACCAGGGGAGGAAAAAACCTAACAGAATATAACACAAACGTGACATTACCCCCCCCCCTTCACAAGGCGCGTCCTCGCGCCAAAACAGTACCAAGGGCGGAAGGGGGGGTGGGCGTCCTGGAGGCCGGTGCTGGGAATAAAGGACATGGTGGGATGGGAGACCTCCAGGACGATACGTCCAGCTCTGGGACTCTGGAGGGCGCCGGCCGCTCGGGAGGCCTGGAGGGCGCCGGCCGCTCGGGAGGGGCACCGGTCTAGCCTGGAGGGCTATCCCTCCCTGGGAATGGCTCTGCGGGCCGGCTGGGCAGCGGGCTCTGGCGGCTGGCAGCGGGCTCTGGCGGCTGGGCAGCGGGCTGGCTGGCGGCTGGGCAGCGGGCTCTGGCGGCTGGGCGGGCTCTGGCGGCTGGGCAGCGGGCTTGGCGGCTGGGCAGCGGGCTCTGGCAGGCTGGGCAGCGGGCTCTGGCGGCTGGGCAGCGGGCTCTGGCGGCTGGGCAGCGGGCTCTGGCGGCTGGGCAGCGGGCTCTGGCGGCTGGGCAGCGGGCTCTGGCGGCTGGGCGGGCTCTGGCGGCTGGGCAGCGGGCTCTGGCGGCTGGGCAGCGGGCTCTGGGCAGGGCTCTGGCGGCTGGGCAGCAGCGGGCTCTGGAAGGCGGGCAGCGGGCTCTGGCGGCTCGGCAGCGGGCTCTGGAAGGCCGTACGGGAACGGCTGGAGAGGCTCGGGAAGGCCGTACGGGAACGGCTGGAGAGGCTCGGGAAGGCCGTACGGGAACGGCTGGAAGGCTCGGGATTTCTGCGCGCTCTGTCTCCGGTGGAGGACTTCGGAGAGATCGCGAGGTGAGTCGGATCGCTCGCCGCGTGCACGGACGGGATTGGATGATGATCGATCTCATCCGGGACGGTTTCGCTCAAACGGAGTTGAGCACCCAATAACCTCCGAATGAGATCGATAAACTCCACAACGGGTCTGTCCTTGAACTCAGGACACAGACACCGAAGGGAGTCATCATCCAATCCCAACAAAAAACACGCATTAAGCGAGCGATCATTCCAACTCACCTCGCGACTCAGAATGAGGAAGTCCTCCACATATCTCTCCAGAGGACGGCCGTCCTGGCTGAGGTGGTACTTCAGATTGTCCTCTGGAGAGACGTTGAGCCGCAGATAATCCATTTTTAAAGGTTGGTTATTCTGTCACGTGTAGCGGATTCCAAACAAAGGATACTTTAATAATTCAGGAGCAAAACTCACGTGAACATAAAACAATAACCAACATCAAACTGAGGAAAACACAGGGCTTAAGTACAAAATATACCAAGAGATAAACAGGTGCTGGAGATAAACTAATCATAAGACACGGGTGAAAACTAATTAACTAACAGACTAACAGAACTAACTAACAGAATATAACACAAACGTGACACTGATCAAGTCCAGAGAAACAGATGTTGAACTGATCAGTACCTCGATGCAGATCAATACTCTTGCAATACCATCTTTTACAATCATAACACACTCTTCACAGATGTCTAAGTTTTGAATGAATTTTCTCAATACCCATGAGTCATTTATTCATAATTTTTGCAACCATTCAAACGCATAATATTAAATTACACCGTATTATATTGCTTTTGCAATGTAGATCTCTAGTCATGTATGGTCTTAAAATCCTATCTAGAATATAGTGAAAGTGCCTCATTATGCTCAATGGCCCGGATAGATATTTGACATAACGGGGCGGTTTGAGCTTTTGTGTCTCTTAATTCTTTTTTTTAGTTCAAGGGATGATGTTTGTATTTGTGTCATTGTTTTAGGGTGGCATTGGACTACCTGGAAACGCTGGTCCACAAGGTGTAAAAGGATTCCAGGTCAGTTGCACATGTGCATACTGTTTTATTTTTCATTTTAATGTGATAAATGTTTTCCCGGTGTTAAATCCCATCCATGTTAATTTGACCTTCCATCCTCACCAGTAGTGACAAGGCATTTAACCAGTTGTTTGTTTTGAATTGGTCACATTGCTGCATTGCATATTTAGTGAGGACAGACATACAGTATAATGCATCTGGGTAGCGTTAATAGCGTGATGTCATTGCAGTCTGTCTGCGTTATGAAGTTTTGCATTTCCGTTTAGGGTGTTAAAGGTGCTCTTGGGGATCCAGGTTTACCCGGCCCGACTGGAATCAGAGGCGGGTTTGGTGAGAGGGTAAGTGATTTTATAGACCATCTTAAAATAACATTTATTTACATGATATTTCTCCAGAGGATACAGTGTGAACGAAAATGCTTACATGAAAAAAGAAAAATCTTAATATATAGCGTCTAGGTTGAGGTGTGTTTGTATTTCAACTTCCTTATAAAAGGTACACATTGTCATAAAGCACAATACACAAATTGTCTTGATTATTTTGTCATTGTAAGAAATTATATGTATACCCCCTATACTAAATACTATATAATATAAATTTGAAATACTTTCATAGAAAGACACATTAATACATTCACATTGTTTAACACGCTGTTGACAATGTTTAAGTAGCGTTTGGTAAGTCGAGCATCAATGTTACTAGAGTATAGCACCACATTGTTTTTCACGAATAATACCTTCAATTGTGAGGAAGGGTATGTTTTCACTTTCTGTGTTCTGATCAGCAGACGATAAAACAGTTGGACAAAATCCCATAGACTTTGCATCTTCTGACCTGAGCTGTATCTAAAGCTCTTTTGACTGGCCTTGGCCTGTAAGGAACCACTCAGAACAACCCACATAGCAAAGCAATAACAACCACTCAGAAACATTCTACATTCTTGGCAAGTTAGAAGTCATTCGCAAAATCTTAGCATCCTGGTGGTGATTTTTCATCAGTAATAATTTTGTAATGTAATGTTTCTACTTTTTAATGCATCACATTAGCTTAGTTTTTAGTAAAGATCTAAAGTGGGAACAAAGTCTTCTTCTGTTCGGACCCTATGGCTCAGGATACAGAACAAAGACTGTCTGTATTCTGCAGCCACCGGCATCCGCTGATAAACACACGCACACACACACACACACCTACACAGTGCGCTTACCTTGGCCCATACTTTCATGTTCTATTTATTTTAATACTCTCTCTCTCTCTCTCTCTCTCTCTCTCTCTCTCACTCACAGGGTCCTCTTGGGGCTAGAGGTCCTAAAGGAGACATGGTAAGAATAATAAGTCACAGTGTGATGAAATAACATGACATATTGAAACACTCAGTGTTTCGTTTATTAGAAACACTATACTTAAGCTTTGATGCATTAGTCTCAGTTCTTCATGGCATAGATTTCACAAGATGTTGCAAGCATCTCATTTAGACTCTGGTCCATGTTTATATAATACAGTCAGGACATTTCTTCCAAAGTGGCATGGGACCACTGAAGAACAGTGAACTCATTGTCATTTTGATGAAACTAGTTTGAGATGACCTTTGCTTTGTGACATGATGATGCATTAATATGTTTAAAAGTACCTATTAAGAAAATTGTACTATCATGATCATGTGGTCAGCAACAATGTGGCACAGTGAATCATTTCATTTTCTTTCCATTCCAATTGTTGATGTGAACATTAACATTAAGCTCCTGACGCTTACTGCCCATGTGTTCTTAATAAAGTGTTCAGGTGGTTAAAGGTGGTTTTGTTGTTAAAGTGGTGTGTTTGTGTGTTTCAGGGTGTGGCCGGAAGTGACGGTTTACCAGGAGAGAATGGAGAGCCTGTATGTAACTCATTCCTGAAATTATATTGATATGTTGAATACATACAAGTCTATACTTTCTGACAATAGCAAATATTCATAAATATTGATATATAGGTAATTCAAGATATTCAGGACTGACACTATTTCCTTGTATTTTAGGGTCCCTATGGCCCTGTCGGGCAGAAAGGAGAGGTGAGTTCAATATTCAGTATCTCTCTGTCCCTGTTTTCATATCATTATGTATCAGCACCATAGTTTGCTTATTTAGTCCTTCATGCTGAATGGTCAATACAGTAACACAATAAGGTGTAGGAAGCTATAGTATACATGTTGTGAGCTGAATGGTAGTCAGCAGTGCTTGAAGTTGGAAAAAAGGTTCTAGTACTTTCTTGTGCACATTGACATATGCCAATTATTACCACATTTGATTTTCTACAACAAAAAACTGTATTTGGAGATATTGCTGGTACAACATATTTATTTACTCAAGGAACAATTTGCCAAATCACTGACTTAATAATGTTGATTACAAATTGGACCAAAGAAATATAATTTTGAAATACTCATTTCATTAGTTCTGCAGTCTATTGAATTCTTCTGTTAATTAAATCTAATATTTGGATTGGATTGGATTGGATTCAATTTATTGTCATTACACATATAACAAGTACAGTGTAACGAAATGGATTTAAGAAGAAAAATACAGCAAAACATGAGGTAAGTGGGGAGAAAAAAAACACAGATACAATAATACACCATAGACAAGACTTGCAACAGGATAAGATAATCCAGCTCCGATAAGCAGCCATCCGATCCAGTGCCATTATAGCGCCGCTCAACGAATCTGCTTTCCAGGCTGGCGGTTCAAAGCATGCGGAGGGGTGGGAGTGATAAGTCTGTATGTGTGTGTGTGTGTGATAGTTCTAAGTCTTTGGTTGGGGAGGAACGCAAGAGCGTCTCGCTGCAGTGCTCCCACAGGGTTAAATTTTCCAGCTGCCTTGTCCAAGGCCGTTTCTGGATCCGGGGAGTCGAAAGATAAGATTGTGATTTGTTTAGTCGGGAAACCGTATTCCAATATGTCACGGCAACCCTCATAGTCCAAGTGGTTCAATGGTGATTCTGACCTCCGATATTATCAATTTTCCTTCCCAGAGCTGTTAGGGTTTCCCTGATGGCAACCATATTTCGGTTAATAGTCTCAGTCTCAATGCTGACCGCTCTTCCAACAGCTTCAATCAAAACGGGCAGCCTTATGACAGCTGTTCCCGTTTTATGAATTTTTCGATAACCCAGGGCAAAGCCTAATCCAATCAGCACAAAGACCTGT
Organism: Triplophysa siluroides; assembly: GCA_006030095.1. Classification (NCBI taxonomy): domain Eukaryota; kingdom Metazoa; phylum Chordata; class Actinopteri; order Cypriniformes; family Nemacheilidae; genus Triplophysa; species Triplophysa siluroides. The sequence goes on along the minus strand of VCII01000613.1, from coordinate 994,963 downwards.
TATCATGGTTCCAAATAGGTAAATATCCTCGATATCCTCGACTGAAAGAGCCGCCAGACACACGATCCGCCATCTCTCCCAGCCGTCCATCGTGTAGCCAGCTGCGTACGTTCTGTCAGGACACGCGGGTTCCCCCGAACCCAATTTTCTCATCGAGAAAATGGTGTCAATTGCGTTGAGAGACCAGTTGATCACTTCCATAATTTTCCAAGTTTGGAGAGCAGTGCAGAGAGAGTCTCTCAGTAGATGAGACGAGACAAGACAGGAGACAAAGCAGGGAAAATATGGGCAAGGACAGGGAGTGAGAAAATGCGACCGCCTCCGCTGAGAGCCAAACATACAACTATTAGTTGTATATAATATATACATACTGCTTATGCCTCATATGTTATAAACCTATCTGTCATGATTTCAGGCATGTTAAGATGAACATTATGTGACAAACCATCTAAGTTTTCATTTAAAACAGCAGAATTCACAAAAGTTCAGTAGTTTTTATCTCTGAAATCTGCCCATTTATCGTTTTTATAGTTAAACCGTTGGCTTTGTTAAATTTGCCTTATCACATCTCACTACACAGCACAGTCGTCATTAAAACTGGCGTCTGTCAGCGCCCGTCTGCCGACAGTATCGTTCTGTCTTTTCCAGTTTGTTTGGCTGAAATCTACTTGGCCTCAGTACTTTAATTGGCTAGAATTCCGTAAACCTTGTTTAATCGATCAACTTTCTGACATTAGGTAGCTCTGCGCTAATCTCAGAGACAGGAAGAATCTTGGGCGTGACTTTAAATTATGCATCTTCCTAAGGTCAGGGTTTATCGTTCTGAGAGTTCAGAGGTCCCATGTCTGACTTTCAGTGCCATTCCAGACATTTATTTCTGGGTTTGAAGTGGGAATATCCAAAATCCTAGTTGTCTGGATTGCAGCATAAGTGCTACCTCCCTGTAGTGGGATGTCATCACTATTAATCACACATATATACACACACGTGACATAATCCATTTGTTCTACCACTTCAGAATATTTTGTAAGAAAAGTAAAAAACACATTAAAGGATGTTTTATAAGATTGGAATTAACAAAATATTTACCTAGTAAATATGTACAGTAGTGGTCATTTTTGCATGTTTGACCATTGTCCAACAATGACTGAATGATGTCGTATGATTGTTTGATACGCATCTATTATAAAAATACAAACTAAACGCTTAAGCTCAAGAAGGCAACACAATACCCTTTGTTCAGCTTGCTTTTTGCAATAGCTTTGATTGGCTTTGTTTGTTTTTAACAGTGACGGATGGCCGATATTCACTTTTTTTTTAATTCAGTTCAAATGCATGTATGTAGCGCTATTTTTAAACATACTATATTGATGTTATTTATAAAATTTGCATGGTTTGGAGGATGATACTTCGATAAAAACTAAACATCCTGAACTGGAACTCCGTGCCCCTTAAAATTCCTTCCCTGGACACAGTAACCTGTAACACAACTCTATTCATAATATTTTTATAAAACAGTTCTAGTACTTGATTTTGATCGGTCAATAGTTGTATCGTGGCTTTTATTCACGATAAATGGCAACAAACACCAACAAAGGCCAACAAACATCAACGTTCTAAATTCTTATTCACATTGATCCAACAAACATGATTCTGTTTACCACTGCGCAGAACCTTTAGCAACCACCCTTAGCAATAGAAACAAAACATTCTGTTGCTCTTTCAGTCGATCAGGGACTATTTTCGCACATAAAAGTTGCACTGATCAAAGAAATTCATTTAAATAAATATCTCAATAATATCGTTATGTTTAAAACTTTCAGCCAGGGAATATATGATATTGGGCAGCCCTACAGTAACTGATGTCAATCATATGTTTTCTCATTCTCAATGTGTTACAGTCTGGTAAGCGTGGTGAACTCGGACCTAAAGGAGTTGCAGGACCACAGGGAGAAACCGGACCAAGAGGTGCACCTGGAAGAATGGGAACGATGGGATTACAAGGAGAGCAAGGTTTTCCTGGAGTTGCTGGGAAGACTGGTGTTCCTGTGAGTCTGATAATGCACTGTAAGATTATACTGATTATAATATACTGTTGTCCTTTACAACTTGAACTGATTGTTCATTATGTCTCAGGGCAAAGTGGCCAGTGAGCAGCACATCAGGGAACTGTGTGGATCAATGATTGATGGTAAGACATTTACACTACACCACACTTAGTCTACATTATACTGTTTTTTGAAAAGGACTGAATGAGTTTACAATCTGCCAATGTCCATCTTAGATCAAATTGCTCAGCTGGCCGCAAACCTAAGAAGACCTCTGGCCCCTGGTGCTGTGGGACGCCCCGGACCTTCTGGACCTCAAGGGAGGCCAGGAGAAGTTGGATCCATTGGTCACCCTGGAGCACGTGGTCCACCAGGTTATAGAGGACTGCCAGGAGATCTTGGCGATTCTGGTCCAAGAGGTGAGCGACATCTTTGAGAAAGCATGCATCTGTTTTTTCAGTTGAAATTTACTAGAATAGATTTTTAGTGGGATTAATTAAAATAGGATATGATACACTGTGGAAATCATACTGTGGTGTCAAAATATTTTTAGACAGCTTAAAACTGCTCATAGGTGGCATGAGTTTAATGTTTCAATTATACAATTATAGAAACTGCCTCTGAGTTGGAATTGATAGTTGGGGATGTGGTGAGTCAGGGAGCAGGCTTAATTGCTTTTCATAATAAGTCTTTTCACTGCAGCCTTTCAGAGAATGAGTTTTATTTGAAAAACAAAAACCTTGCAGGAAATAAAGCATACATGTGTTTTACATATATTTTTGCCAAACCTCCCTCAATTTTTCCCAAAGCTAAGCTTCAGTTTACGTTCCAAACACATCAATGCAACATGCATACATCTTTAATAAGTACAATTAAAGATGTATGCGAAGCAGAGGGTCTTGTATCACACTGAAGAGGCTTATTTCGCGTACATTATCCTGCTTATTTCACGGCTACTTGCCACATGAGAAAAAACTGGACATGGAATGTGAATTTGAAATATTTATTAGCTAATTTTTACCGAATGCCGACCTTCCGCGAAGTAAAGCCATTTACTTTTGTTTTTAAGGTAAGAAACGACGTTCAAACGTCACGAACAGGCAATTCGGTTTAATCATTTGTAAATATGATGTCAAATATGTTATTTAAAGACACATTTAGATTTTGCATTGTCATAAAAACCTGTCAAAATGATTTGCTACATCCGGGTTACTGTGTGTTATTAGTTTTGAGAGGTTGTTATCTGGGAATAACGAACCTGCAAATGTCACGACTGACCAATCAGAATCAAGCATTCCAACGAGCCGTGTAATAATATATTTGAATAAAGAGTGAAAAGTTGGACATCAATTTTGACCACTACTGTTGTTAATCACTGCTATACAGAGAGAAAGGGCCAGATCTAGTAAAAGTTCATATTATATAAATTCTACTCACTTTTGTAAGTCTTGTAAGTCAGTTCACTCAGGCATAATCTACCTGGAAACCAAGAGCTTTCAAAATAAAAGCAACGCAACATATCATAATAAACAAAAAGCCCAAAATAACAAGTATCTGATGTGTCGTTTATAACAGTAAGATTTCGCAGAGCATAATGTTGTTTGTTTTATGCATTGTTGCTAACACATCAGCATTAATGGCCTGAATTGTTCTGTTTTATTACAACCTTGTTTTGTTCTTCAGAAAACCGGTTGTCATTTTTCTTTGGTGTTTTGCATCGCTAATGGTGCAAAAATGACACTTTATCTTCGCATTTGTTGTTATATTAGTTTTATATCCAGAAACTTAATTTCTTACTCCTTTTTCTTACTCTTCAGGCGATTTTGGTGAGCCGGGTGATAAGGGTCAAATTGGTAAAGCCATCGAAGGGCCCGCTGGAGACCAGGGTGAACAGGGTATGTACAGACTTGCAATACAGTACATGCATTAAAAAAGTAATTCACTTTAAAATTAAAATTTCATGATAATTCACTCACTCACATGTCATAAAGCCGTCCATGTGTTTATTTCTTCTGTCGAAAACATATTGAGGCTTTTGAGGAAAGCTTTCCAGGGTTCTTCTCTATATAATGCACTTAAACGGGGGGCTGTTGGTTAAGGTCCAAATTTCAGTTTCATCGCAGCTTCAAAAGGCTCTACACGACACCAGCCAATGAATAAGGGTGTTGTCTAGCGAAACAATTAGTCATTTTCCAAGAAAAAAATAAAAATAAAATTATATACTTTAAACATGAACTACTCCTTTAAGAGTCCTCATGCCTGTAGTCTCCATGTTAGTCAAATCAACTTTATTTATTATATATATAATAGCATTTAATGCACGTTATTTCTAAGCAATATTACAGTATAAAATTATGATCTGTAGTAAAGATAGTGAAGTATAAATATTGGACTTTATGCAGTTTATGTACTCAATAGTCATAGATTTTTAAAAGACAATAGACAATAATATTCTTAGCTCGAATTTGTTCTGATGTTGATACAAATCACTTCAAAAGCAACGCTGATGTTGTAGATTTGTTTCATTATTCTCAAATAATATCGTCTAAGTTTTGCTTGCTTTTGTGAGTCATGTATCTCCATTTCAGACCTCAGTAAAGTTCCTCAGCTAGTCAACAAACCCAGCTGAGATTCAGTGTCTTCTCTCTTTGCCCAACAGGTTTGCCTGGTGTGAATGGCGTCGTTAAAGACGGGCGTGATGGAGCACCTGGAGATCCAGGAGAGCAAGGAGAAGCCGGAAGAACAGGACGCACAGGACACCAGGGATCACCTGGAATCTGTGACACGTCAGCATGCCAGGGTGCTGTGGCTCATGGGAAGTCTTCCAATCCCAAGAACCACTAAAACATCTGCATGATCAGGAGAGACAAGAGTGAAAGAAATCACATGAAAGTGTTTTTGAGAAGAATATGTGAAGAAACGTTTGTGGATCATCACAGCATTTCAGCGATGAACAAACGAGAGTGGAACTGTGTGATTTCGACTCAATCAGCACAACTGATGAACATCCTCAGACTTGAATCACCAGCATGTGTTGATACAACAAAAGACTAAACTTCACTGAGAGACGGGAGAAGCTGACTGATGCATGAAAAGCAACAGCAGTAAAAAAAAACAAGGACTTGATCAAAATCAACAAATGTAGAAATATTTGACGTTTTACTGCATCAGCATTTTCAAACGTTTGTGTTTTTAATTGTTTTGCTTTGTCTTTTTGTCCTACATTTACTTCCTTAAATGTGTACAAAATCACTCTTTGAAGAATAAAAAAATGCATCGATTCAGATGCTTCAAACTCTTGTAAAAATCTGTAGGCTCTAACCTCGATTAACATTATACATTATTTTAAATACTATTTATTTCCGAGTTACTCTTGTGTGTACAGTACATTGCTACAGCACGATGTAAAAAATAATAAAGACACTTTTCAGTAAATAATTTATCTTAGAGCTTGACTCTCTGAACTTTTCAATAATACATCAATGATGTTTGTTTTAATAAATACAATTTTATTTAATGCATTAAAAAAGATTTAGGCAACAAATGTTTCGCTTGAAAGTTGGCAAAAATACCAACTATTAATAATAAAAATCTCATACAAAAAATGGCCAAACAAATAAATAGATGAAACATTTTACTGATATCAACATGTATCATGCGAACAAGCATTAGCAAACAAATGATTGTAAAACTGACTGTAAAGAACAGTCTTTATATGAAACGGTTAATCACAACACATTCTGAACTGTGGAAAAATAAGATGTAAAATGGTCCTTTCACAAGCTCCTCATAATACAGCAGAAACAACAAGTCATTTGTGTGAAGAAGGCTTCATATAGTCGTTGTTGGCTTCAAGAGGCTGTACCGCTGAAACACAGCTGGGCATGATATGAACTCCAGCCTTCTCACAGATTGTACTCTGAAAAGCCTGAAACAGGTTATTTCATACATGTTAAAGTCATTCAAAGCTAAACACAAACACTGAGAAGGGTAAACTATTACATCTTTGAGGGAATCTCCATGTATTTCTCTGATATACTTGAGGAAGGATAAGGTCCACTGCAGCGTGGTGGCTTTATCAGTGTCGGATGAACAGAATGGGACCAACTGATTTAACTCATCACAGCACAGACTGATTCGTCTCCTGAGTAAAAGACCAACATTATTGATAAATGTAATGATTTCTGATTTCTATAAACAATTATAGTTTCTTAACGATTCCAATAACCAATATAGAAACATACAGAATTAAATAACCCTCCATTTCGACTGATTTTAGCAATACTATTGAATGTTTTTTTCCAAAATAATTATTCATATAAATAGCCAATTGAGTCACATATATTCAATTAAAAAACTGATTTTGTTTCTTTATTATACTTTTTTCCTCATCAGTACAACATAGCAAACCAAGTTCTTGCTCCTCAACCCTATGAGAATTTATGATTCTGTCATCATATACTCACCCTCAGATTGTTCCAAACCTGGATCAATTTCTTTGGTCTGCTTAACACAAAGGAAGATATTTGGAAGACAAATAGTAACCAAACAGATCTCATCCCCCATTTACTGCCATAGAAGGTTAAACAAATATATGGGAGTCAACGGGGGATGAGATCTGTTTGGTTACTGACATTCTTCCAAATATCTTACTTTGTGTTTAGCAGAACAAAGAAATGTATACAGGTTTAAAACAATCTGAGGGTGAGTAAATTTTCATTTTTAGGAACACTATTCCTTTAAGGCTTTAACTGAATTATCAAACCCCACTCTTTCACTTCATAACCCCACCTGCGATCTCGTTCCTTTCTGTTGTGTATTTCTCTGCGCTGAGTTTGATCCGAACAAGATCTTGTTTTTTTGCCCTGTTTAGTGTTCAAAGCACCAACAAATGGCTTCCAGTTCTCTGAATGCTGCGTTCCGTTAGAGGACCCACAAATCCTGGTGTAGATGCGTTTTACAGGAAGCCCAGCTATATCTGCTGCCTCATCTTTATTAAAGAGAGAAACAAGCCATGTCAAACATAATTTAAACATGTCTCTATGCCTGTCTCTAAGGGGCGATTTCCCGTACAAGGATTAAGTTAAACCAGGACTAGGCCTGAGTTAATTTAATATATTTAAGTCGTTTTTAAAAACATGCTTTACAAAAAAAACATTACTGTGGACAAATTAGGAAGATCTGTGATACCAGTGATGTGTCATTGAAGCTTGTGATTTACATTGTGCGTGACACTGGCGTGTCTCTTTCAAAGAGCCTTAACATACAATATTCTGTGTAGACTTGTAATGGGTCAGAGACGCCGCTTGCGGATTTGCACGCATGATCGGTGCATATAATCTGCTCTGTGGTGTTGTTTCTCCTGCTGTCGATCTGCTCTGTGATGTCGTGTGACACTGATGCGAAATTAGACATCATTCTGAAGTGTAGCATGGTGTCGTTATTTTTTTGGACCGCACCTGCCAGACTGAATACGTAACAAAGTTATATCTTCTAAATGCGAATTTTGTCAGCGTTTAGGAGCATATCTGTTTATTGATGTCCTTAAGGCTAACACATTTTTAAAAGGAAAATAACTTTCATTTTGATTTCAGTTGGTCTTTAATTGCAATTTTGAAATACCTTATAAGGGCTGCATGATTATGGCAATAATCACAGTTGTTTATATTATTCCCTTGATATTGTAATTGCGATTATTTATGTTGATAAGATTTTACATGGAAGTATGTTTTCAAATGTTATAACTTTCTGTTCTATATATGAACATTCAAAACAAACGGCTCCTACTTGATTATTGTTGTTTACGTAGTCTCAAAAGATCAACCTTGATTTTAAACATGTTACACATTAAAACTCATAAAAACTATGGAATTCATATGTAACTACAGGAATTATGTGTGATGATAAAATGCTAAACACATCTAGACAAGTGTCTTTGTTAGTCAATAAACTTTTTTTCGGTGTATTGCATATGTTACAAGATCAGGGAAAATTGAGTTCTATAAGTTATATGTGGAGTGGGCAACATGAAGATGAGTAAATGTAAAGTATTCCATTAAGCATTTCAAAGTACACAACATGTTAAATATTAATTATTAACATTTGATTTGACTCATTTTATTAATGAAGATATCAAGGCAAAAAATGTTGGCACACCAGTGGCCTAATGCAACATATACGTAATTGGAAGAAAATAGAAATAAAAGGACTTAAATAGTTCATAACTTTGGAACAGTTACATGGTGCTGTCACCAAATTCCCATGCTCACGTCATGTGATGACAATAAGAGTCCTGTTTTAATATGCTAATATATCTTATATTTGCTAATATGCTGCAAATATATATTTTAATGTTGGTCGTTTGAGAACTGTTTGGTCAATTCAAAGTTTGCAAAAATTTTCTCCAGATGACACACAGAAAGTGACCCAGGCAGAGTTTGAAAACATGTTAAAAAATTTGATGTACACAAAAAAGATGTTATTTCATTTAGCTTGAAAGATATAATGGCGTCTTACTCTTCAGTGTGGCAGATATTTGCTGGTCAGCGTTGTCAGTGCAAATGACTCGCAGGTCTCTAATTACAATGTCAGAAACTTCCACTGCTCTGAAACTGCAGGCCAGTTTTTCAGAAAAGATCAGCTCAGACTGTCCACTGGCCTCCAGTAACTGAAGAAGGTAAAGGCTATAGAATACTACTCAGAAACAACACTAAACACACAGCATAACTAACCAAACAGAATCAGCCATAAATACTTTAGGCCCATTTGACTGAACAGTGGATTATTTATCATCAAAACAACTGATATGAGGAGCACTAATAAGATGACTGTATGAATAAGTTTCATGAATGCAGTTTCACCATCTTATCTAATTTGCTCCACTTCTCTGTTTCTGCCTGCACTGCTTTTTCTGGGGTGTTTGTAGAATGACACGCCATTGACAAAAATCTGGAAGGCAAATAATAAAATCATTACAACAAAAAGACAACTTTTGAATAGTTTATCCCAAGAATAAAATTGGGTATATGTATTCAAACCCAATTGGGTAATTCAAAGTCATAACGAATAATTTAGGAAAATGTTCTACTAGTTTTTTGGTCCACCATGACCTGTGCCATTTCTCTTTGCACAAGAATGCCTGCAAACGATGGTGATTTTCTGTTTTGATGCCTTGCACCCTATTTGCGTCTTGTGTGCACCACATTTTTCTAAAATTCTCAGTTTTGTTACAAACAAGAAAGAACACCACAGTGAGTTTGAACGACATGACGACAGGTTTTCGTTTTGGGGTAAACTATTCCTTTGAAAATACTTTCATGATCCTTGATTTTTAAAGCGATAATTCAAGTGCAAACTTTGAATAGCTGTTTTTAATTACATGAACATAAGTGTCTGACATATTTAAGTTAACTGCGTTTCCCAATGTCAAGTTATGACCTTGTTGTATCAAAATAGCCATAGAAATGGTATTTTACTCTCACTGTGCAGCCTATGTGTAATTGTGTATGCACTGTGAACAGAGAGAAAGTAATTTGAACTTAAATTATATTGAAATGACTTTCATATAACCTCATTTTATAAGTTAAGCAAAATACAACTACATTTCAATATAAAATCAAGTTCAATATAATTTACATTTAATTGACATATAAAGCTAATTTGTTTTACTTCAATATTTAAGGCAGCTGAAATTAATGATTTTTTACAGTGTGGAGTCATGATTCCCTTGCACAGATGCTTATTTACACTTTCAATTAAAATATTGATTCCTAAAGGTACAGCACTTTTAACAAAGAGACAGCATACTGTATGTGTTATGCCTGAGAGTAATATCATCTATCACCTAGTGACCTGTCTGGCATTTTCCTTCCTCTATGATTTATAGGCTATAAATGAAGAGTTCAGAAGCAAAACCCTCTAAATCCGTCAGACGACTTTTCGTTTAGGTGAGCTGAGCATTTCCATCATGCTCAGGGTGTGGTATTTAATGGGGTTTGAAGCAAAAATTATCTAAGTAACTATACTATAGGATGTCAGGAAGCTAAACTCCCTCCCGACTTATCTGTATTTATATATATATTTATTTTATGTGTTATTATTTTTGTGTTATTTGTATGCACCATGGGTTTGAGAGTAACGCAATTTCAATCATCCATTAGTATGTACTGTACATATGGCAGAATTGACAATATAGAAGACTTTGAACTTGTTGATCTTGTCCTATGTGTGGAGAGTATTACTTGCATCTTTATAACGTTCTAATATTAACAAAACATACTATCAGAAACGTTTTAACGTTACAACATGACAAAACCTGTTAGTAAATACTTATAACAGGAAGTCTGATGATTATATTTCAAGTAAAACAGTAATTATTTATATAAGGGAATCGCAACTGAATTTGTTCGTATAACGTTACTCCCCTGAGGTAAACCAGTCATTGCCTGACTATTCTATCATGACAGTTAAAAACATTACAACTACTCTAAATAACGTATCTGGACTATGAAAATGGACGTATACCTACAATATTTCGACACCAAACGAAATATGCTCGATGAAATTAACTGACTTACATGTCGCAGTTGAACAGTTAATACTGTCTCTGTCTGTAATCCCCAGGATTTGAGGGGATTCACTGAAGTGTTCAGGCGTTTCTCACAGAAGAGTAACGCGTGTCTGGGGGGTGTGGCCACGACGCCCCTAAAAGACTCTTCGGACCATACGAGCACACAGAACTCCACAGAATTGTATTTTCAACAAATTTAAATACAATTTAACTTTACTTGTATATACATACCATATTGATACATTTATTAAATACTATTCAGCTGTAGCCTATACTTTCCATAAACATTTATCGTACCTATTTGAAAAACCTGTAGCCCTATGCAGGGATGGGCAGTATTTCAAATACATGTATTTAAAATACGTATTTGAAATAGAAAATAGTCACTTGTTTGCCGAATAATTTGTGAAACACTGCTCTCGTGATTAATGGGTTTCTTCACATATAAATTGATTAGGTTTTGGGTCATTTTTAGGTCATTATGTGAAAAAGGTTTTGAGTACACTTCTTAAACCCTCAGTAAAACCCAGTTAACTTCAAATTGTGACATTATAACAAAACATATCAATATATGATAACATTAAACACACTAAAATTGAAAAATACTGTCTTATACATTTTTAAATGCATTATTTTCTTTTAATTAACGATTGTATTAAACAAAATAATCTCCATCAGTTTAGTGTATTGATTGTGTGCATCTGTGATGACACTGATGAATGATACACCACACAAAATCTTTAGCTTTTAGTAGAAAAAAAACAACCTTTGGGTGAATAATGCCAAATTCTAATTTTATTTATTTTTTATTTGACAAACTTTCTATTTTCTATATTTGAAACAAATAACTTTACATTAAATTAATATAAAAAATACTATTCTTAAAAGGCATTGGACCACTTGCGTAAAAAAAACATCAAAATTGTTTGAATTTCTTTTCTTTGCTGTGGTATCATAACGTATTGATAATTGTGAAACCATTATATACATTCTTACTGTGAAGTAAAATTAAGATTTTGGTCATATCACCCATCCCTTTTCTAAGCTATAGCAGAAAAGGTTCCCACAGTATTACAAAAAGTATGATATTTTTTAATAGTGTTCACCACAAGTAATAGACTACATTGTGGTCAGAAATAAGTATATTAATGGCTGCTATTTTGCACTACATATGTTATTTTGTAATTGCCATCAAGGAAACAAGCAAGGATCAAGGACAAGAAGATCAGAGGAAGGATATGGACATCTTGAACATGTATCTACTTATTAGACAGCTGTTTGTGAGGTTCAACACAATCCTTCCCTCTTCAGCTCCTGTTGAGCGCTTGTTTTCCTTTGCGGGTTTAATCAATAGGCCACACAGACGACGCCTTAAACCCAATCTTTTTGAAAAGCTGGTGGTGCTAAAGGATATCGAATAGATGGATGTCTGAAACGCACAAGTACACCACCTGGAGGAGTACACCATCAGTTATTTAAAATATAATTGACTGTTATTGAGTTTTTGTTACTGAGTTCGAAGTTATGATGGTGATAAAACATAATAAAATATTTTTTTTTATAAAGTTTCTTTTTTTGTTGTTGTGTATTTCCTACCGGGCAGGGGAAGGGAAGCGGTAAATAAAATGAAAACGAAAGTTTCTTAGCAGTTAAACACATCATGCTTTTTGGCATTTAGAATAGGCCCAGATAGATTTCAGCCTAATAGGGGTACCTGCACTGAATCACCAATTTGACATGTATTTTGTGTATTTTCAAAATACAAAATACTGTATTTGTATTTAAATACATTTTTCCACACAGTATTTTGTATTTGTATTTAAATACACTTTTCCACACAGTATTTTGTATTTGTATTTTAAATACATTTACATGTATTTATGCCCATCCCTGGCCCTATGTACATGTACACTATGATGTTTACTATAGTAAACTATTGTAATTAGTATACTGTAGTATAATTAGAGTAATTATACTATACTATAGGATAGTATTAGAAGCATATAGCATAGTAATTACTCAAGCATAGTAAATCATTAAACTGATTGATAAATACAATTTCCTATAGTAAGATTTAAAAACACCATATTACTATGCAATTTTATTAAAGTAAATACTATAGTACACTACAAAACAGTATTTTCCCCTGTGCGAGTAGCTTTCTTCCTGAACAAGCGCTGAAGATTGGGCAAATATTAGTCCAGCAGCACACCATAGAAGTAGCTTCTAGGTTGATGTTTATTATTCTGTGAAACTCAGCACAGATCTGTAGGCTTCATGAAGTGTCCCTGTCAAAAAGAAAAAAAAAATCAGATTTTGGACAGTGAGTGCCATTGTCCACTGACAAAGACAAAAAAGTCTTAAATGTACAAAAAGCTCATACATCTCAAAAATGAGTAGGCCAGGAAAGAAACTATTGTGAGTCTATTTTAAGGGTAGACCAGCATTGTATCTTACAGACAGGTAAATAGTCACATTTTTTTGTCACTTGTCACTGATCTTAACTTAATCCATAATTTGAATACTCAGTTGTTTGGCTTGCAGCATCAGAAAATAAGAGAGGAAGTTACTTGCTGGCCTTTTAGTATCCAGCTGCAGTCCGGCAGCGCCACATATTTCAGGACACACAATGCTGACTACCAGTCCCAAGCTTGAAGGGGTAGGATGGCAACGCCATGCGTTTCAAGACACACGTAAAAAAGAAAATTTAAGAGAGCACATCTGCCTTTGTTTTGTCAGGAAACTTGTTTGTCTGGCCTGTCTTATGCCGTAGTTCCCCATCTGAAACTTTGGACTATATTTCCAACCATACATTTTTATAATACAACCATACAGGGATACTTAGCGACAAGTGCATCTCCTACCGCTGAACTTTTTGTTTTTGAGCCATGCATTTTAGCTGCAAGGGTCTCAACAGTATTGTTTTTGTCGCTTTACCATCGCAAGCATAGGGGTCACTGCAGTGGACAGCGATCAAAACTTTTTTTGCTTTTGCTTGGGTATTGATGGCATAGTTGCACATCAACCACTAGGGGACACTACAGAATCATGCTATACATTGTTACTCCTTTAGATGTCCCCTCAAGTGAAAAATGATGAGTAAATGTGTAAAAATGTGTGTAAAAAAGTTCAAAATCTTGTTTTTCCTTAAGAGCAGAAAAACATCCTAACTGAGGGTTTCAGAATTCATGCTTAGAAGGTTGAAGAAGCCTTCCTTGTTTTCTCACATGCAGCATTGCCCTAAAAGAGTTCAAAGAAAACACGAGCACTTGAAAAACATAAGGGTATGTCTCTGTACAGCAGACGAATATGCATGTGAGACAACAGTAGTAATTCTTTGCTTTGCATGCAAGTACCATTAATAATAAAAAACATTCATCCCTGTGTGGTAGCTCAAGAAGCCCTCCAAATCCTGTTTTTAATACCGAGTATAAATGGTTAACTCGGCGGTAAACTCCATTATACTTCTATGGCCAAATTTCCATAGCTGCTTTACAAAGAAATAATTATAAATTTGTGAAATATGTTATTTGTACAACAGTGTTGTACTGAGAAACAGTCTAATTCAGGATGGAAAAAAGGAAAAGAAATAGAAAACAGGATTATTTTACTGGTGTCTTTGCCGTCTATGGGGGGTCAGAAAGCTCTCAGACCTCATCAAACCTATCTTGGTTTTACGGTTGTGGAATTAAACAATAAATTCAACTTAAAAAATAAAAAGTATTTTTTAAATAAAAATTACATAAAAAAAGTAATAAATGACAGAATTTGTATTCTTTGGTGAACTATCCCTTTAACCTTACGGAGAAATCCTCTTCCTCCTTATGGTGAGAAGTATCACTGTCCATATGAGCTATTCTCTCAGATGTTTAGCCTACATGTAAGCGGTTGTAACGGGGTTAAAACTGTTATAGGCCTAGTTTGTTTTAATTGACATACATTTGACAAGAGATGTGCCGCTAATGAAACTGCACATCTTAAAAACTAAAAATGTTACACCGAAAAAACTCAAAGCAGTCAAACCCAGATTGTTTAGATTCACAGGCTCACGTCTGTGTCATATTTGAGAAAAAAGGATTGTTGTGACTGTAAAGCAGGAGCATGTTTGTCTTCCAGATGGTGGAAGTGTATTAAAGATGTTTAACAACAACATGCAACCATGCCCTTCTTCATTATTAATCTTAATAGTATATGACAGCCCATACAAACATGGTGATCAAGTGAAATCTAATATGAAAAATGTGCATGAATGTTTAATTGATTCTGTGGCTTATTCAGAGTGAAATGCAATCTGTCACTTGAATTTCCACCATTTTTTATTTTTATGAAAAAAATGCTGCTACTCTTATGAAGTCTGGAATCCTCATTAATTTAATTTTCACATAATGATTTTTTTAAAGAGTTCCAAATTATCCTCCTAATAGCATACTAAAAAAAATTAACCAGAAATTCGAAAGCTCTCCTAATGCTTTTAAAACATGCTGTGGGGATGCAATTAAGCCCCCCATTAGTCAAATTTTTTAATCTGTGCATAAACTTTAAACTCATCATTTCAAAAATTATGCCACATAAACTTGTATTAATTGACATTAAGTATTAATGTCAAACCACTTGGAACTGTGAATAATTTGCAGTTAAACACACTCAACACATTTACAATAATTCTACAATAACTTCTATAGCAATATTTGTGGAAAAACACAATTACACTAGTGGTTTAAAGTTTTTTGTTTTACTACATGAGCTTGGTGAACAGACATTTTGAGATTCTGAAAGACTTACAAACATACATTTAGAAAATAGCTTAAAAATGTATGAACACAAAATGTACAGTTATTTTTATATTTTGAGAGCAAGAACCAACTGCACAGCAGGAGATAAAATTCTAAAATGTTACCATAACCTTTAGTAGTTTCCACTTACATGTCCTGCTTACATTCTCAAAAACAAAACATTTTCCAAAGGTAACTGAAAGTAGTAACTCAAGTTGGTATAGCAAAATAAAAAGTGTATTTCTTCCTTGTCTATTCAAACTCTGAACATCTAGGACTGGTTGCAAGAAACCCCTGAGGGTAGGAAAACCCTTAGTAAAAATACTGTTACAATTAGAATTAAGGGGTTTCTTACCCCAAGGGGTTTCTTGCAACCGGGCCCTGAACCTTAATGATTACCTATGGTACAATTCTATAGCCCATAATCTAAATCTTAGCTTCTCAACCAATCATTGGAATATCTACTACTATCATTTCTTGCCCTTCCTCTTGTCAATCTCTCTCTCTCTACACACACACACACACACACACATTTATATAGAATAATCTCTTTCTCTATGACTACTATTTCCAAATCTCCGCCTTTGGCCAGCCCTTCTGCTGCTGTATCTTCCTCGGGTCCCTCTGCATGGTTGTCCATAATTACTGTCCTGGACACTTTGCTGTCCCCTTCTACCTTCGTACTCTCCTCTTCGTTCTTCCTGAACAAGACTTCCTGAGGTATCACTTTGATAAGGATTAAGATTCTGACCCTCCCCATGAACCCAAAGTCCACTGATATCATTTGTCACAGGACGATGTCTCATGGAAGCTGGTCCCCGAGACCTGCTGCTTACATTAGGAGGCCTCTGTAACCGGGGGTTGTTCAGCCTAATTCGACATCCAACTGGAGTGGGTAGTAGTGGACCCGACAACCTTAAAGGGCGAATATTTGTCTGCCCAGAAGGAGACTCAAAAGGTTGCCTCAAATTCTGACTTTCACATGCATTTTGATGTTCTGGCCTTTTAAAATGACTATGAGTTGTGTTGGGAAAACCAGATGACTCTGAGTCATCATGAGCCTCAAAATTGTCACAGTTTCCAGATAAAGGCCTTCGCTCACCATGAAAATCAGGAGATGGTGCATTTTGGTCCATAAACTGTTGCGGTGAGTCAGAGCGAGGTCCTCTAATTTGTGCATTCACTTTTTGATTCTTTGCAAAACCTTTTACCCCATCTTGTCCTCCAAATCCAGATTGCTGAGGTCCTCTTGGTTGACATTTTATTTCGGGACACAGCTGTCTCTCAAACATGCTAGGTGATGCCTCACAAGTTAAGTCTTGAGGGTATGGTTCAGACAGTTTTCTCAAACAGGCTTCTGCATCTTCTCTCCAAATGTTTCGAGAGAAAAAGGGCTTTGTGGTTCAAACGCTTCATGTGGTGGAGGACGCCCTCTTGATTTATAAGGGCGGTGATGTGAAAAACCTCTATTATTAGAATGTCCTTCATGAAATCTACCTCCTTTATTATGTTCATTGTCAAACTGTCTATATGGAGCATTCCCTTTTGGGGAATTACAGTGTAATAGTTGCGAGTTGTGAATCCGTCCTTCAGATGGCCCTCCACTATTGACAGGGCCCATCACGTCCTTAATTATGTGATGTGAACCACTGTGTGTGTCAATACCATCCTGAAACGTAGATGACCCTGGAGACGTACCCCCAGGTTGGACCCCCCCTCCGATAGTTTTAGAATGTGCAAAAGAACTAGTATTGGCATTCGTGGACTGAACAAACTTTCTCTGTTCCATCACGGACAGAGGCTCTGTTGATGGTTTGCCTTTATCAAAACACGAAGGGTTTAACGGCCTAGGTCTGAAAGTACCGATATCCACAGGGGGTGGGCCTAATATCGAGTCTCTTTGCTGAAACTGAGAAGACTCGTCTCTATGAAAATGTTGTCCCTTCATGTACGATTGGCCTGCCTTGTGGCGGAACGGATTTACTTCAGGTTCTTCGCCACTGCATCCACGGAACTGGGGTGGCCTGTGTTCTTGACTCCACTGATGGTCTGTCTGGTCTGTGTGGTTGGGAAGCATTTGCTTATTAAACTGGCCGCGTTCACCAGACGTGAATCCTTTCTGCTTGCGAGACGTTTGCAACTGACTGCTGCATCCTGCCTCGTGTGCTAAAAAGTCTCTTCTTTTAATCTGAGGTAGTTCTTGGGTTGGAATATCCCTGCAAGTCAATTTGCTGTTGTTAGATTGTGGAAAATCTCTATATTGAAACTGGAAAGCCTTTTGTGGGTAATCCCCTGCACCGGACAGACTATCTGCCTCATTCTGGAATGAATTCAGCCACTGAATTGACGGCAAACCTCTCTTCTGAGACGAATGATTTGACCCAGAAAAATGTGCTGGTTGGTTATGAGACAGTTGGCAAGGTGGTTCTTTCTTATCATGGTGAGGAACACCTCCCTGAGTTTGGGGAGGCTGTAATGTTGGTGTAGTGCTATTTAAAGGCTGGTCAGCATAACTGTGGGCAGTTTTAACGTTCTGCATGTATAGCATTGGTAGTAGTCCTTGTTTAGAGGAGTGGTCAATTTTGCTGTTTATTTCAGAATGATTTCTGTTATTATTTAGCAACTTTTCCCCAGGGTTTTGGGATGTGTGAAGTCTCTCGGCATCAGCCTTTGCATTTGAACCTTCCTGAACGGAAGGCTGCTCACAGACAGGTTGTGAAGACTGAGCATTATGCACTGATGGCTGTTGCTGGTCAGTCTTATGTGAGCGATCACTATCGTCCTGTGAAGATCTGTCTCTCTGGCTCGAGTGTGATCTTGTTGAAGAATCACTTCTCCTCTTGTAGCGTGATGATGAAGATGTGTCTCTGTGGTGGTGGCGATCATGATGACTTGTTCTTGATGTCAGTCGTCTTCTTTCACTGTCTCTTCGGCTAAACGAATTCTTTGAAGAGTGTTTACTTCTGTGCTGTTTGTCTGAAGCATCCTTTGGCACCCTGGATCTATATAACGCTCTTGATGATGCTCTATCGTGGTGGTCCGACCTACGTTCATGCGACTTCTTTCTCGAAGACTCTCTACCACTTCCCGTTACACTAGAATGTTCTGAGCGAGACCTTGTAGTGTTTTGTAATTGTATAGTTTCAGTGTCTGCCCACCTTTCGCTGGGAAGTTTTTTATCATTTTCCAATTTCTCTTTATTGCTAAACGAAGATGCTACTGTGGTCTGATTCTCTTCCATGTTTGATAATATTTGCATTGCATTTTCGTCTTTGGGAGCCTCAGTTGCATCTTCAGCATCTCTGCTTGTTTTTCGACAGGTCCGTGGATCCCTAATGTGATTTACTGTTGATAGATAAGGCAGTTTTTCAATTTCTTCCTCTTCATCCCTGCCGAAATTTGGAGGTGGTGACATCAGAGCGTGAGAAACAGAAAAATGGGCCATGGACAAACCAATGGCTTCCTTCCGTAGGCGAAGAGTCTCTGTCTGTTCCTCTAGCTGCCTTTTTTGTTCCTCTATTTGCCTATTTAACTCCTCAAGAATTTTTTGCTGCTCGGGCAATGTTGAATTCAAAATGTTGTCCTGCTCACAGATGTTAAACTTTTGGAGAGGTATGGCATTACCGGCAAGGTAAGTTTGCATTTCTTCAAACATGGTCTCATCCTCTGGATCATAGGCTACGTCACTGTTTGCGGTGAACTTTTCTTGTGTATTTGTAGCTTCTGAAGTTTTTGGTGAATAACTTTTGGCAAAGTCCTCTTTGTCAACTGCATTATACTCCTCCTCTGGGTCATACGGTCTATCATCATCTTCAGCCACTGTAGGTTGACTGCTATACTCTAAAGCTCCATATGTGAGAGCTGGATCATATTCCTCAGGATCGTAAGGCCTATCATCACATAACTCTGTTGTATTTGCTTCTTTACTTGTCTGTTGAATTTGCTGAACCTTATCTGTTGCAGAGTTTATTTCACAGTTTTTAGCATCAGGGTTTTGTTTTCTTTGACCAAATAATGTGTCAAGTATTGTCTGAAGTGGGGTGGTATCGGTGGAGTCTCTGGATGGGTTGTCACATGTGATGGGTTTTGTTTGAGATAATACAGATGAGCAAGACTGAGAGCTAGAAATATATGACGGATCTGGATTCGATGAGGTTTTGATGAGGACATTAGGATCACTTAGTGTCTTGGTGTTATGTTGTCCAATATCAACTTCGAGAGGCTTTAAAGAGGTAGGATTGTTTGCTTCCTTACTATCTGAACGGATCAACAAGCTAGGTTTCTTCTGACCAACCTCCTGTAGAAATGCCTCAGGACGCTTAGGTTTCTGACAGACCGCCAGTCCTATTAGAAGATTGGGATGATTCTGTTCAAGCCCTAATATAAGTAATAACATAAGGTCATTATCGTTTTCATTGTCTTCTGATATGATAACATGATAACGTATGTGATCTGTTCATTGTTTACCTGGACCCTCTATGGGAAGCAGTACAGAAGGGATGGACTGCTTTGCACACAGGGGAATAAGGTAAAGGTCTTTGATGTGTTTGCAAATATTAGAAACAACCCCGAATCTCCTACGACTGTTGAAGTACGAGAAGAGGGACACATATGCAACCTCTTCTTCTTCAGATCCTGGATGGAACCGGATCAAGGACATTTCCTGTATATAAAATAAAATGCAAATAAATATCATTGAGGGCATTTTATAGACTTGACCATGATGCTGATGGCAGAATTTTTATTGTTGGGCATCTCTCTAAGCATGTCAAAATTAAGTTAATTAAAAAGTTCTTTACGTTTTCTAAAATGGTTTATACTGTCCCCCCCATGTGCCCATGATCAGATCGCTACCAAAGTAACTCTTGGTACAACTGTTCAACTTTGTTTATCAAAGATAAACAACATATAATATGATGACATAAACCTGACATTTTCAATGTAAATCATTACATTGAGGATTAACATAAGAAACCTGGGTATGATGAAAACAGTTTTAATAAATGTTTGAATGTATTTTGTTTATTTCCATGAAAGGTTAAGTAGAACAGCTTTTCAATTAACTGTGAGGTAATGTGCTTACCTTTCCCTCTGATGTCTTTATCAAATCAACATATTCCCATACTGTCTGTGGCAAAATCCTGCCACCAATCTGGATAGTGTCTGGCAGGTCCTAAACAGGAACATGCATACATTTAATATATGTCAGTATGTCTTTCATAATATTATTAAGCAACCCCATGCTCTGATTAAAAGGGCTTAACCTCTTTAAGAAAGTCAGGAGAGCCTGATATTAAATATCCTTTTGTCACAAACTTGGCCACAGTTGGCATGTTCAGAAAACCCTTCCACACAGTGTCCTGTTTAGATAAAAATTGTCTTGTTCCTTTGTCAGATGGGGTGTGAGATTCCATCAGCCTAAAAATAGAGGCAGAAGAATAAATAATCACACTTATAATTAACACTTTGTTATCCACTGTTTGTTTTATATATATAAAAATAACTGCACAAACCTTGAGGTGGTTGAGCAATATGAAGCATCCAGCCTAGAAGCCGATGTAGGTGGGGGTTTCATAAGAATAGATTTTGGCACTACGGGAACGGGCACGTGCGGGGTGGGCTGGACCACCATTGTCTCTTTGAGAGTTTCTTGTACGTTCTCCACTGGGGGTGGAAGTTGGGACTGGGGTAAAACAGACTTTGTGTCAGTACTTAGCGTTAGAACTTGTCGGAACTGCGCTGTACGGGGATCTCTTCTTGAGAGGGACACGATGGGAACTGATGGGATCAAAACCGGAGAGAAATCCCCTGATGATGTTGGAATTTCACAATCATCTGCACTGGGAGAAGCCGGGGACTCTGTTATATTGGAATCTTGTACTGTAGTAGGTGGAGGCACTTCATCCATCACATGATCAACCCACAATGACATCCCTTCCGTGCTTCCCTTTGTCGTCTCAGTTTTTAACTTCTTCGTTTCAGGGTCCCCGTCCGAGGATCTCTGGCCTATGTGTAGTAAATTCACATTTTAGCATTTTCAAAGATGCTTCAGTGCATACAGTACAACTACGTCTTGTTCTGCGGTCAGACTAGATTTTCAGAATGCGAAATCTAGTGTAACCACAGAATTAGTCTATTTCTGGTTTACTTTTTTTGTCTCTCTTCAGACATTTTGATCTTTAGTAATTGGGAAAGTTTCAAGGATTGTTGAACCTGTGGTCGGAGATGCTTATCATAAAATAGACAGCTGTAGTCCTCGATGCTGATTGGTCAGTACATGAATCCAGCTCGGCTAAACTACACAATATAGTTACAGCTGTCCCATGCAACACATGCTTATCAGATCTGCTCAATCTGTCTGGAAGTGCGGCAAGAACTGGTTTGTACTCAGCACTGACTAGTTTTTCTAATTGCAATGATTTAATGTTTAACGATCTAATGACACTTTTGTAAGACACTTTTTTGTAAGAAATATTTTGTAATGTTATCTTAAAAACAAATGACACATTCATAATTTTAATGGAATACTTGTAATTAACGTTTGTGAAGGAACATTTTATATTTTGAATGTTTGTGAAACTGTAGGAAGTGAAATACAGTGAGTAAAACATAAGAGCATGTTCACTTTCGGGTGAACTATTCCTTTAAACAATATTTTATTCATGAAAATGTATACTATTAAATATATATTATTGAACATATATATTTTCTTTAAAATCAAGATGTTTAGAAGATATACCTGTACATATCCTGCAATTAAGGTCAAACAGATGGCATTTATGTTGTGATGTTGTGTCTTTCAGCATGCTGCTTATCATGTCTGGGACATCGGTGCTGAATTTCCTTGCCAGGCTTTGCTTTCGTTGAGACAAACATGTTTTTTCATCCTGAGGGAAGACAAAAAAACGAGAAGCTGAGGCAAAGAGACTATATTTGTATCAAAGTTTTAATATGTACAATAAATTCACACTGTTAAGTAACATTAAGGCACTAACTCACTGAGCTAGTGGTCGCATTTAACGGGTTTGTGCTCTTCACATTGACCACATTTTCTTTCCCATGCAGAGAATGAGAGGCAGATATCTCCTCTAATGTCATCTGATACACATCTGAGTCACAAGCAATGTCCTGTCGAGAACGGTCAGAGGGTAAAACACTTTACACAACTAACTAGATAGGGTTGCTTTGTGATATTTTTAGGTGTGCACATAGGTTTACCTCAACAGACTTGTCCTGTTGAATCAGATTAATAAGTTTCATTGAAGAAATCTCTCCTTTCAAAAGCTGATGACAAAGCTCCTAAAACATGCAAGAAGAAACAGAATAAAATTCCAAACTTAAAGGGGTCATATGGCGCAAACACATGTTTTTCTGTGTCTTTGGTGTGTTATAAGTTGCCCATGCATGTAATAGACACGTAAAATTGCAAAAAATAAAGTGTCGGAAGAAAAGATGCATTCTATCTAAAAGCGAATGCTCTCCCAGACCTGCCTGAAACGCCTCGTGTAACCACACCCCCACAAATTCACGTCAGTTCGTGGTATGAGTTGTATAAAACCGCCCAAATGTTCACACAAGTCAGTACAATTGCTTGGGAACCTGATGTTCCAAACATGGTAAGAGGCGTTACATTTCCATCACACGCTTTAAGTATTCGACCAATCACTACGCACTGGTTAACTGACCAATCATAGCACACCTCGCTTTTCAGAGCGATGAGCTTTTTTAAAAATCTGTGCGTTTCAGAGAGGCGGGGCAATGTGGAGATACAAACAAGCACGGTTTGTGGAAAATACAGCGTTTTTTAAACCTTAAATCGTGTATACACATTGCATTACATCTAAAACCAATGATAATATTCGTTTTAGATGTGTCATATGACTCCTTCAAGCTAAAATAAACCATGTGAAACACATGGTGACATTTACTAAAACATACCTTATTTTGGGGATTTTTCAGGTTATGTATGAAATGCTGGCATTTATCCTTATACAGCTCATCTGTGGTGTAATACATATTGAACATGTCTTTCTCAGTGTTCACTGCCAGTTTTTCAACATCATGCTCAGTAGTGTCCAAATGGTCACTGTTATTTATCCTGGTAATAGAACACATTGCTGTAAATTAAAACACTGTCAAAAACGATGTGAATTTTCTTATACTAATAATATATATTCTTTACATAAAGATATACATACACAAAGTTTGTGAATCCTTTGTGCTCCATCCTAACCTGTGCACATAACCTGTTTCTAAATCACTAGCTTGCAAGGTCTTCTATAATATTCATTTCTGTATTTATTTGTTTTCAATACAAACTTTAACATATTACTTTATATTGCAGATTCTACTGCACTGGATCTAACTTTAACTGATATTCTGCTGGAGTCAGATAAAATGTTACAAGATCCATAAAAAATTATAATACTACATTAGACCATATAGGCATCAGATCTGCCTCAGACTAATGACATTTTAAACCACCATCTAGCTGAGGCCTTTAAATCTACTCAAAGTTAGTGATCTGGTATAACTTTTCAATTTCAATTTCAACAACAAAGATAATGTTAATAACAATCTTTCAAACTTGTTTCAAATTTCTCAAGCAATTTAGATAAACTTGATGCTATGACATTGCTTATTTGTTATTTGACATTGTTATTTTAAAATTATTTTAGATAAAAATCGCCTGACTGCATCTCTCATTTAGTCTTATTGCTGCCGTAACACCGTCCTATAAACCGTGACCTCTCGTCTTTGATAAAAAAGTGGAATTTTCATCATTTCATCTAAATGAAAAAACCTGTAAACGGACCAAAAAAGTCCTCTTTCAGATGTAGCAACATTTTTAACACACAGACAAATGTTTTCTTATAAAATGTATCATATTAAAAATGTATTTGTTTTAGAGATAAAATGCTGATTTATTTCGAGAAATGTGCATTAGGAGTACGACATCACATTTCCTCCTCTCACCTTAGAAGCAAAACTTCAGTCAGTGAGCAGCGAATATTCTGCCTGATTTGGAGGAGACTGGAGAGAGGGGCCATGGCATTATCATCTGGGGTGGGTCGAACATCTGGAGGTTTGTTGGACTCAACAACTGACTTTCCTGGAGTTTTACTAAGAGCTCCTCTAAGGATTTCCAGCCGTGGAGAGCCTGGCATGGTTTTCCTGGCTCTTGCTGGAGTGGACTTCTTGATCGGTGGGGCCACAGGCGTCTTTTCAGAAGAAGGATTATCTAATGTCAAATTTGAAGGCTTGCTCTGTGTGTCGTCACTCAACTCAACATCTTTTTCCCTAATGACTGGAGGAAAAATAAAAAAAAGAATGCATAATTTATTTGTTACGTCATGTATTTCGTTTGTTGCATGTACCTTACATTGTACTAACACAACCTTGGCATATGACAAATATTTATCTGGACTTTTGCAGCTTTTGAGAAATGTAGCCTGAGCCAAAGCGTCTTAAATTGCATTATCCTATCCATTTTTGTTTCCAAGTATGTGCAATCCCCTGGGATCGAACCCATGCTCTTGGTGTTGTTTGTGCCATGCTCTTACCACTGAGCTACAGTAAAGCATTGTTATAAATTAGAAAAAGTACTTCTGTTCAAATGTAATTTATAGCTGAACAATTGAACAAAAGTGTAGTGCAAGTGGCTGAAAGAAAGACAAGTCTCTACATTCTTTCATACACAAACACATAACTTTTACATATTCACACGCTTGTTTACACTACAGGCTGACATTTTTTCGGGAATCCCGCAGGAAAATCACTATTAATCACGTGATTGGGTCGGGAAAAAAATTAAACGGGAGTGGACGGGATTGGGAATCGTTTTTATGTATCTAAAAACGTCATGCGCATTAGACAGCGTTTAAGCTGAGGAGCTATGATACGTTGCTTTATATAAAGACATGCAGCTGTACAAGTACAATGCATCGATTGGTTGGTCTGGTATTTGTCCCGTCTCTGCTGCACTGTAATTGGACAGTAAAAAATGCTATGATGAACAGAGCGCTCTCTTCCAAGTTGAACATTTCTACTCTGCGCTTGATCGAACACCGGCGCTGACAGGGTTCGTTGACCAATTCGGCCACAATGGTCGCATATGCTCCCGAAATTTTGCCTGTGCGTCCTCAAAACATATTTGGGAGCATTTGTGCGAGTGCCTGTTTAGTTGTTGTGCGACCTGTTTTCACTATTGTATTGTGAGTGTGTGCGTGTACAGTGACAGGCTGGGCATTGACAAAGAGAAGGTGTTTATTCCGAGGCGCTACTTGACCATTGTTTTTCTATGTCAACACGAGCTAAACGGACATGTTTGACCATTTGTGCGCGTGTTGCATCTTTTGCAGTGACTCTCGGACACGGTTTGCGTTGTGTGCGGAAGCACGCACCAAACGGCTGGACAGCAGCTGACTGTACCGCAAGTTTTGCAAATTTAAGTTCAATAAAACAACATACAAACTATATTATGGATGTCTTCTTAACTAAGGTGGGCACTGTGATCTGTACTGGATTTTTTTACTGCAACTGACAAATTCCGGCTAAAAATACACAACACGGGAGTGGGAGGGAATGGGAGTCATTCTTCTTGGTTTGGCACGGGACAGGATTTCCCCCCAGTTTTTTCACGGGATTGTTTTTGTGGGAGTGGGATGGGAGAGGTTTGAAAATCCACTCCCGTGTCACCCTCTAGTTTAGACCCATGAGCAATCGTGATTATAGCTGTGTGGAATACACCAGTCTGCACGAAACTCAGCCATTCAGTGAGTGCCAGCAAATAAGTCTAACACGTGCTGTCATGTTTGTGCTCTATACTTTCGTGCTCTAGAGGTTTTTTAAGAGACTGTAAGAGATCGTGCTCGGGTATATGTGAGTACGCCCTTAGCATCAGTGCATTGTGTCAGTTAAGTTTACGTCTATTTGAGTTGCCATTCATATTACATAACTGGTAGATGTATAACACATATTTTTTGTTAAATGGTTAAAAAATAAGGTATTCTCCTTATTAGATAACAGAAAGAAATGGTTCATATTTATTTAAATTTTACTTGTATCTATTCATATTTTAGTACTATTTAGTACTATTCAGTGTTGTTGTGATAAGTGACTTTTGTATGTTTTTTATTTATAAACTAACTGATTGCAATAGTCTTCCTTGTGTTGTTAATACAATACAAATTTTATGAGCTCCCTATCATATATATATACAGTGGGGCAAAGAAGTATTTAGTCAGCCACCAATTGTGCAAGTTCTCCCACTTATTTGCAAATTATGTTGGAAAATAAGTATTTGGTCACCTACAAACAAGCAAGATTTCTGGCTCTCACAGACCTGTAACTTCTTCTTTAAGAGGCTCTTCTGTCCTCCA
Organism: Triplophysa siluroides; assembly: GCA_006030095.1. Taxonomy (NCBI): domain Eukaryota; kingdom Metazoa; phylum Chordata; class Actinopteri; order Cypriniformes; family Nemacheilidae; genus Triplophysa; species Triplophysa siluroides. The sequence goes on along the minus strand of VCII01000613.1, from coordinate 968,193 downwards.
CTCGTTACCTGTATAAATGGCATCTGTTTGAACTCGTTATCAGTATAAAAGACACCTGTCCACAACCTCAAACAGTCACACTCCAAACTCCACTATATGGCCAAGACCAAAGAGCTGTCAAAGGACACCAGAAACAAAATTGTAGACCTGCACCAGGCTGGGAAGACTGAATCTGCAATAGGTAAGCAGCTTGGTGTGAAGAAATCAACTGTGGGAGCAATTATTAGAAAATGGAAGACATGCAAGACCACTGATAATCTCCCTCGATCTGGGACTCCACGCAAGATCTCACCCCGTGGGGTCAAAATGATCACAAGAACTGTGAGCAAAACTCCCAGAACCACACGGGGGTACCTAGTGAATGACCTGCAGAGAGCTGGGACCAAAGTAACAAAGGCTACCATCAGTAACACACTGCGCCGCCAGGGACTCAAATCCTGCAGTGCCAGACGTGTCCCCCTGCTTAAGCCAGTACATGTCCAGGCCCATCTGAAGTTTGCTAGAGAGCATGTGGATGATCCAGAAGAGGATTGGGAGAATGTCATATGGTCAGATGAAACCAAAATATAACTTTTTGGTAAAAACTCAACTTGTCGTGTTTGGAGGAGAAAGAATGCTGAGTTGCATACAAAGAACACCATACCTACTGTGAAGCATGGGGGTGGAAACATCATGCTTTGAGGCTATTTTTCTGCAAAGGGACCAGAACGACTGATCCGTGTAAAGGAAAGAATGAATGGGGCCATGTATCGTGAGATTTTGAGTGAAAACCTCCTTCCATCAGCAAGGGCATTGAAGATGAAATGTGGCTGGGTCTTTCAGCATGACAATGATCCCAAACACACCGCCCGGGCAACATAGAAATGGATTCGTAATAGAGTGTGAACCTACACTGGTGTCACGGTTCGGTTCGATTACGATTATCATGTCATCGATTCGGTTCAATTCGATATCACAATGCATTGACGTCTCAAATTTTCAATTTTACTAGTTCACATGTTTGTAAATAAATACAAGCAGTCAGATATATGAACTGAAAGTTAAATTTTACCTGCTCTTCTTCAAAGTATCAAACATAAAAAAAAAACTCAAGTCTGGGCATTAGCATGAGCAGGAGCAACAGGAGCAAATACAAAAAATAAATATTTCTTTATACGATAGCTGCCATTCCTCGACGGCATGAGACAGTAGCTCTGCAAGATGCGTACCTGTGTGAGACTTATAAACCCCTCTCGTTTGCAGCACATGTGACACAATCTTCCAGTCCTCGTTAATGTAATGTGCCGTTATTGTCACATACGACTCTGTTGCGACCGAAGTCCAGGAATCGCATGTTATTGCAACTCGATGAGCTCGGCTCATTAACTTCATTACCTGGGCCTTGGTTTCGTGGTAGAGTTCGGGCACAATGTTTTCTGAAAAGTGGCTGCGTGAGGGAAGCTTATATCGCGGCTCCAGTGTATTCAACAGGTGGCGAAACCTGGGGTTTTCCACCACAGAAAAAGGCTGTGAATCCCTTGCAATAAAAGCCGCCACTGCTCTGGTAATTCTCTGCCCTCTTTCCGAGTTGGGCGGCAATGTTGATATCATTTTATCTATATTTTTAGCTGAGCTGGGTCCACCTTGGCAGTGGCACTGACATGCGTTAACAGCTCAGGGTGAAAACGGCTGACGTGGTTTCTCAAGTTTGTGGTATTACCCCCTGCGTGTTTTATTTGTGCGTGACAATATTTACACACAGCTTGTGTCCTGTCCAGGTCGTGCTTACCGGGTTTTTCATAAAAGCCGAAATGTGCCCAGATGTCAGCTTTTAAAGTAGTTGGAGCATTTCTGATTATTCGCGTCTCGCCTTCCTCCGCCACTGTATGATAAAGCAGTAAAAGCACGTATGCGACATGACGTCAGAAAAACGTAAGTACGTAATACCCGGTTATGGTCTGTAAGTGAACCGATACCGAATCGTCCTCGTTTGCATTGCGATGCATCGTAAAAACGATTAATTTCGACACCCCTAATTCGTAAGAAGCATTTCACGGTCCTGGAGTGGCCTAGCCAGTCTCCAGATCTCAACCCCATAGAAAATCTTTGAAGGGAGTTGAAAGTCCGTGTTGCCCAGCGACAGCCCCAAAACATCACTGCTCTAGAGGAGATCTGCATGGAGGAATGGGCCAAAATACCAGCAACAGTGTGTGAAAACCTTGTTAAGACTTACAGAAAACGTTTGACCTCTGTCATTGCCAACAAAGGGTATATAACAAAGTATTGAGATTAAATTTTGTTATTGACTAAATACTTATTTTCCACCATAATTTGCAAATAAATTCTTAAAAATCCTACAATGTGACTTTCTGGATTTTTTTCTTATTTTGTCTTTTAAAAATGAAAATTGATGAAAATTACAGGCCTCTCTCATCTTTTTAAGAGGGAGAACTTGCACAATTGATGGCTGACTAAATACTTTTTTGCCCCACTGTATATATATATATATATATATATATATGCATCTTAGAAGAGATTGAACCTTTAGAGTTAGAAAAAGAACTTTAAAGTTCAAATATGAACTTCTAATAATCAAAAAAGGTTCAAAGTTGAACTTATATGTTCTATAAGTAACCCTTTGTTATTTGGTATACTGTTAGAAGTTCTTTTTAGAACCTCTATTGTGGCAAAATTGTTCGAATAAGAACCTGGCCTGTTATCAAGATTCATTTTTGACCCTTTTCTAAGATGGACTATTTTCTGTGTATTTTGTTGTTTTGTTGCTGTTATTATAAATAGTATAAATAGTATTAGTATTAATATAATTTTATTATCAGATTTTTAGCCTACTTTAGTTTACAACACATACAAAGATTAATATCTAAAAAATGTAAATACAAAAACAATTTGAGAGTAGGACACCACCATCTCAAACAATAGACATGTCATTTCCCCATGAAAAACAGAGAAAAACATCTCCAATCGTTTTAACTTATTTCAAACATCTAAAATGACATAGAACTTATAATTTGAAGAGCCAGTGCTATGTTCAAGCAAACTCGGAATGCTTCTTCCCATATACTACTTGGAAATAACATCAGAAACTCAGCTAATACTCTTGTCTGTGCTAGTTATTCATCTATAATTCTTCTTGGTGACTTTAATATACATGAACACACTGTACAATGCAACAAATTGTTATCTGTTCTGGATTGTTTCAGTCCAACTCAACATGTAACGTTTGCTGCTCCCTCCAGGGGTCATATATTGGATATTTTATGTACATCTGGTTTATATAATATTCTTGTAAGTGGAAGTGATTTTACCTTTTCAGATCACTCCTAAACTTCAGTTTTAGTTTCCCTACATCTGTATCGCCTGTGAAAAACATGCTCACTTATCGTAAAATCTGTTCTGTGGATCCATTGGCTTTCTCTGATTCAATTAGGGCTTCTTTTTTTGTCAGATTGTTTACTATCCAACTGTCCATCAGAAATATGCAGCATCTATAATAAATCCTTTCCCCAAATTCTTGAGAAACATGATCCTGTTGAAACTAGACTGGTTCCATCTGCACATGTTTCATCCTGGTTCACTCCGGAACTCTGAGCAATGAAAGCTATGGGACATCGCTTGGAAAGATTGAACAAGCAATCTGGCATTGTGCACTCCTTGGCTTTGAAAGAGCATTTGCTCAGCTACCGTACAGCCCTCAATGCTGCAAGATCCTCATGTTTCTCTTATACTATTAAGAATTCTATGTGCAGGCCCAAATCTCTGTTTGCTATGGTCAACAAGCTCACTAACCCCTCCGTTATTTCTGGCTCTGAGGTGCTTGTAAATATTTTTTCCCATTACTTTTCAGACAAATTGAAGTCAATCACTGAATCCATTTCCAAAGACACCACTTATACAATTGACTCAAATGCTCACTTGATGTCAGCTGACTCTGCTCACTCAACAAACTCTCTCTCTGCTTTCATTCTAACTACTTCTGCTGCCATAAATTACCTAATTGTGAAGACTAATTCAACATCCTGCCAGCTTGATCGTACGCCTACTGTTTTGCTTAAGATGTGTATTCCTGAGGTTGAAACTTTCATAACACATATGATAAACTGTAGTTTAGCATCTGCCATTGTTCCAGCAGAATTCAAAATGGCTTCAGTGACCCCCATTCTTAAAAAAACGTGCCTTGACCATCTAAACATGAACAATTACAGGCCAATATCAAAGCGACCATTATTAAGTAAAATTCTTTAAAAAGTTGTGCCTTCGCAATTGAGATCTTACCTAGATGCTAATGGCCTTTTAGAATCTTTTCAGTCAGGATTTCGCTCATCACATAGCACTGAAACTGCTCTTCTTCGTGTGGTTAATGACATTCTCATATCTCGCCTTTCTGAAAACGGTATCACTGGTTCAGCTCTTTTCCTAGCTCATTTCCTACATCAGCGACAAAAAAAATATTATATCACCATACAAGGGTATAAATCTGCCACTGCTCCTGCTCTCACAGGGTGTTCCTCAAGGCTCAGTTTTGGGTCCACTTCTGTTTATTATCTATATTTCTCCACTTGGTAACATCATACGTAGGCACCTGCTTCAATTTCATTGCTATGCTGATGACATTTAAATTTACCTTACCACCAGCCCTGATAGGATATCCCTGCCTGATTTGTTAATTGCATGCATCAGGCATTTCAAGCATTGGATGTCCTTGAATTTTCTTAAACTAAATAATAAAAAAATCAGAAATATTTAGTGTTAATGCCCCTAAATTATGGAATTCGCTACCCCTTACACTTCGTAATGTATCATCCATGCCTACCTACAAGACTCAGCTAAAAAAGTAAATTATCAATATGTATTTTGGATAATGTGGCTATATGTGGCCTATGTGTTGTATTGTGTACGTGGACGTGCAAATGTGTTTTATGTATTGTATAGCACTATGTAAAGCGACCTTGAGCTTTGGAAAGGCGCTATATAAATAAAACTTCTTCTTCTAATAGTCAGACATACGACCCATGAACTCAGGGCAGATCAATCAAGCACGAGCGCATGCAGTGAGATTAGTGGGAGCTAACTTATGTGAAACATGAAGAAACTGTAAAGTATTTGACTGGAACGCTGTGAGGTTGGAAGTGGGATATTTCAACTCGACTTGTCTCGATATGTCTCTCGCACCTGTGGTATAGCTCACAACCGTTACAACCTCTGCTGCGCGAGTGCAGGAACTGAGAGGAAATGCTTCAATATTTGAGGCAAGACTTAACAAAACAACCAAGACCTTTATGAAAACATAAAAATAAAACAAATGAAAAGATTAAAGTTTAGAAGTGGTTACTGTACATTAAAATAGTTAAAATTAGTTAACCAATGTCAAAGTGACCTTTTTCTATTAAGGACAGTGAAAAAGTTATCAAGAGAGATGTATAGGGCTACAAAGGCAACATTTGTGTTAATTATTTCACCCCCTCACTTTCTTTTAAGTGAGAAAACGATAAACACATCAATGAAAGGGGAAAGATTCTAAAAGACGCAGGTGACAACACACCTGCAAAATGGATGAACTGCATTTCTAGAAGCACAATATGGACAACAATCACTTGTTTAACTTTTAAAACATGATTTCTTATTGAACAGCCATAGTACCTGTAGTCTTCAAGGCACAATAAACATACATCTGTTCTAGCAGAACACTCTGTTTATTTAGGTAAACTATCTGCTGATTTAGTGACTATTACAATTATTCTGTCCAGTACATGAACTAAACTTCATAACATATTAACATGTACATGTATGTAATAAGTTCTGTCTGTCAGCTGCAATAAATCAGCAGTAGTCGGTCTAAAAGGGATAGTTAACCCAAAAAATGAAAATTCAGATATACAGTATAAATGTCTTTGTTTTGCTGAACACACAGGAAGATATTTGGAATAATGTCAGATCCCATCCCTCATTTACTGCCATAGTAGGTAAAACATAAATACTATGGGAGTCAGTAGGGGATGAGATCTAAATATCTTCCAGCAGAACAAATACATTTATACAGGTTGGGAACAATCAGAGGGTGAGTAAATGATGACAGAATTTTCATTTTTTGGGTGATGTACTGTATCCCTTTAAGTGTGAAAGTTTGTTCAATCTTAATTAAGATAATGTACATGACAAGACTGAATATTTAACTGAAACAAATCTATTAATTTCTTCTTTTTTTCCTGTGGTATATTACTGTATAGCATTTAATCATTCCATGCGTTCCATGCGATGTTGATTTTGTGGTTTTCTAGATGTGTCTCTCTACTCTCATGTTGCCATTAATGTGGGACTCACAACCTGTACAAAGATAATTTAAATAATTTTAACGAACAGGAAATCCTTGATCTCCATGTATGCCTTACCAAAAGGAAAGTGCTAATGTTTGATCTAAATTGATTAATGCATAATCTGTGAGTAATACGTTTTATTGAGACAGGCTTATGGCCTGAAGGAGTACTGAGTACTGCAGAGGACACAACATAACACAAATGAGTTTCACTGATCTGTTTTTCTGGTCAGTTTTAAGAGGATTTATTTATTATAGCATATCAAAAAAATGAACACAAATTAATGATCCTTATTACCTCATGCTGTGGCATCTTGATGTTTACTGATGATACATATTCCTCTACTGTGATCTACTGTGTGAGATGCCACATCTAAAATTCGAGTTGAAGATGTTAAAGTTTATTGTTATTTGATTAATTTGTCTGTTTTTCTTTCTATCAGGTGTCAGTGAAGCCTACATCAGTGCAATGCGGCAGCTGATGGGCAAAAGGTCATTTGAAATGTTTTTTAATTGTTTTTTTTAGTGTTAGTATTACTTATTATTGCACTTTTTCAAAAAAACAGACCGTGGCCCTGAAACTGTCACTGACGTATCATACAACTGGGATTTACACAGCTCTGCATTGCATACATCAGATTATGGACTTTCTCTCGGTTTATGGCTGATGCTAGGAAGACTGTTACTGACTGACAAAGTCAACATTCACTTACATACAAAAACACTAGTCAAAAAACAACATATTTTCTCTTGAGCACTGCTAAGGAAAGAAAGTCAGGAGGGTTTGGAATATGAGTTAATGATCACATATTACAGATAAAAATGGGCATTTTTGTTTGTATAGGCCTATATGCAGTGAAGTGTGGTTGCTTTATTTCACAATTATCTTACTTTGTTTATGTCATACATATCACAATCAAATTTTTATTGTTATTTTGTTTTTTGTCTGAAATTTTTGCATGTACGCAATAAATATTTATTGGAGAATCATGGTGTTGTGTCCTTGTTATGAAATGTTATAGTATAATGTGTAATATAATAATAATAACAATAGTAATAATAATACTACTGAAATGGTGACTAGAAAAGGGTTCCAGAAGGAACTCTGCTGGTTCTTTAATGAACCTTTAAGGTTCCCCAACAGCTGCAATCCCCAGGAACGTCAAAAGGTAAATGTTTTAACCTTTTCTTCTTAGAGTGTATATATATATATATATATATATATATTTTGTTTTTGTTTGTTCAACACACTGTTTTTAATTCATATAAAAGGCCTCAGGTCTGGAGACAGCAAAAACATTTTGTACAAAGAATGAAGGTATACATAACCAATTTGTGTGATGTTAAAAGCAGGACAAGCACTTTAAAGTCTAAGAAATAAGAAACGAAACAGTCACTTTTATTTATGTGAAAGTTAATTTGGACATTTAAGTATTTATCAAACTTGTGACTGGCTGTTGTGAGGTTAAATGGATAGGTGAGTTTTGATTGTGCGCAAGTCCAGTTGGTGGTTGATCATCACACGGCCGGATCTGCTGACCACAGCATAAAATTAAATCTGTATTTTTCCCAATTATTTCTTAATGCGCATTTACTTTCAAACCAGAAGTTACCTGAATCAATTTTCTCCTCTATGCTTAAAATTAGATTTCTTTCCCCGATATTTTTAGACAAATTCATGCTTTCCTCCATTCGTTTGCAGAGATTTTATTACCGGCTGACATCACAGACTTCTCGTTTCAAATAGCGGAGTTGACTTTGTGCTTTTTCTGTGAAAGTGTTAATTCTGTTTTTTTCAGTATCTAGTATCTAGTGACATTTAGCTCATAGCCACAAGTTATCCTACATTTAGAACAAAGAATGCTTTGTTGAACCCACGTCTCACTCTGAGACCGTTTGAGAGAAGGATTTTTTTGTACATGCATTTAAATAGAACTGAGGGAAGAAATGTATTTTCTCTGGCTATGATTTTGGAAGGGTGTTGTTTCCTCAGATCCCAGAGAAACTGTACACACACCTCATTCAGTGAGTACATTTCTGGGACACAAATTTGGCACTGATATACAATGCTTGCAATCATTTTGTTTAGACAGCAATAAAGGGGGGGGTTCATGTCTCTCTTTCTCATTTTGAGGCAAATTATGTATTTAGGAGCAAAACCTTTCTAGGCAAAGCATTTAAAAGAGTACTTGCCTTCTTTCTGAAGAGTGAATCCCTAACTTGCATGTGGCAAACTTAAAGGTCTGTTCTAGAGACACATTCTTGCCTGTGATTTTTTGTGCAAGTGTAATCCACCTCATACAGCAATAGGTTAGGGTGGTATTTTTTATTTGAACAACAGGTGATGGTAATTTTGTAACAGTGATCGATAAATATACTCTTTATGACGTTTATGTTAGTTCATTGGGCATTGAATAATGTCCACAGTTATAACTGTTATAAAGTATTAGTAAATGTTGAGACTAACAAACTAAAAAGAATAATTCAGTAAGTAGACAGCTGTTCAGAAGTATTGTTCATTGTTGGTTCATGTTAGCTGCATCAACTAATGTTGACAACACTTCTTTGCAACCAGTATTTAAGTTTTGTCTATGTGGTTGAATTTGAGTTATCTGCGAAGGTGTGTATGAATGTACTGTTTTGTACGTCTCTTGCAGTGAAGTATGTAAATTAAAAATAATTTGCAATATCAATCATGTAATGCAATGTTAAATCCAAGTGGTTTATCTAAGTGGTGCTTTGTGGTACAGCAGGATTTTAAGCCTTCAGAGACGTAGCTGAGCGTAGCTGCCAGACAACGAATAGGGCCACCGGTAGGGATGGGCGATATGGCCTAAAATCCATATTGCGATATACATTGCAGCCTCTTGCGATAACGATATATATTGCGATATATAAATTATAATAGAACCATTTCAGAACATTTTACACAGACCCTTAGGAAAGCCAAACTGCTAAATGTATTTTTTTTTTTTTAAGAAATAAAGAAACGTATGTCGTTTTGAGAACATTTATTGTGCAAAAACAAAACTGTAATTATACAACAAAATGTTGCAGATGAATATAAAAGTATTTCCTTCTAAAAGGCACTATACTTAGTTTAAGTCCTTGGTTCTTAAATGCCACCCAAGTTGCAGAGAACAGAAATACTGGTGTCTTTTTAGTTAAGGAACATGCACTGTACTGAAAATACTTCCAGTATTAATTAGGCAAAGAAAATTATTTTGTGTAAATGCACAGATACTTTAAATAAAAACATATTTCAAACCTGCAGCCGAGGTAACGCATTTGGTTTTAAACATTTTGTTCTCCTAATGAAATTAAAACTGGTGTCTTGTTAATAAAGGAACGAACACTGTGAATTAGGGATACATTTCCAGGATTAGGCATGGCTATTTTAAATAAAGAAAATTCTTCCAAGTGTAGTGCACATATACTTCAAATGAAAACATTATAAAGTGCTAAATGAAAGCACAAAATAAATAAAATACTTTCAGTATAAGGAACATATACGTCAACTAAAGAAATTTTTTAAAGTTTCTTTACAGTAGTGCCATGCCATATATACAGTAAAAAGTGCAAATGTAGTTTTAGTTATTTTCTTAAAGGACACAAAATATGCAAAGAACAGGAAAAACTGTCTGGTGTCTTCTCAGTTAAAAAGCAACAACAACGAACCCTAAAATCAGGCACTCACTGAGATTTTGTTTAATACACACCATTTGTCATTTGTTAGGCCCTAAAGATTATTAGCCAGGAACACAAGCTTGTCCACAGTCTCTGGCTTCAACAGAGACCGGTAGCATGTAACAATGTACAATGCACCTCATATCGTGGATCAATAGCTCTGATCATGGCTTTAAAGCCGCGTCTCTCTACCGTTTGAAAAGGGACCATGTCCTTACACAAGTAAACAGTTATGGCCCTGGTAATTTCAATCCATCGCGGGCTCTTCCTAATATAAGGAGTACCTTTTGAAAATGACTGTTGGATTGAGGTTTGGATCAGTTCCTGTTTTTTCTGTCCTGCGTTCTTCGTACTGGAATCTTGCGGTTGGCTGTATTGCCTGGCAATGCTGGTATTCAACGACATGTTTAGTTTTGAGGTGGTAGAACAGATTAGTCGTGTTACCGCTCTTAGCTGGAACTTTTGCCCCACACACTCTACAGAGTATATTTTTCTGCTGCTCGTCGGACGGCTTAAATCCAAACCAAGTCCAAATAATAGATGTTGCACCGGTCTTTTTCACGAGCTCCTCTGTTTCGCTGACGCTTTCAGCCATGTTTATTCAAGATGACGAATATGATGATTCGTTGCAGCCGGCTGCAGCTCGTGGCTCTAAATTTCGCGGGTAGATTGCGTCATCAACATGCATTATCGCGATAGTGCAATAGAATTAAAATCTCTATCGTAGGCCAATTTTGTATCGTTTATATCGCATATCGTTTATATCGGCCATTACTAGCCACCGGTGTGCTGTTTATTGAATGTGTGCAAAGGATTTTAGGTGATTAGAGGGCGAATAAAAGACATGAAGGCTGCCTTCCAAGGATCCTTCGAACTGAGATGCTAGATGACGTGGCAGCCAAGATACGTAGCCTTCCATTTAGGCACTATCATATCAGGACCTGGGTTCCTGTTAAAGACTAGTTTGTAAAGGATATGTTCATGATGTGATTGCAGACACAAGCTGACAGCATAGTTGGCTTTGTAGAGTACTTTTCTGGTGAATGTTGAAGTGTCAATGTTCGCTCAGAGTCTCTTCGGTTGTAGCTCAGAGTGACGGACCAACCTTGCATACAAGATTTTAGAAAACAGATACTAACTCCAGGATGGTTTTTTTTCTGGTTTAAGGTTGCTACTTAACCACTTTTTTAAACATGTTGTCATTTGCTTCAAGGATGTTCCCCTCTCGATTTCTCACAGTTAAAAAAATTCACTTTAAGCGTTTTAACCATCTTTCTGAAAAAAGTGTCAAGAATGTTTTACATTTGTATCATTCAGAATGGATTTTATGGTTAAAAGGCTGTGTGGATAAGATGTGCTCAAACAAAGGGTGCTTCTAAATCAGTGGCGGCTGCTGATATTTTAAAGAGGGGAAGCTCATTTTCGGCCTAAATCATAAAAATTGTCCATTTATTTATATGTAAATTCTGCCCAGTGGCGGCTGCTGATATTTTAAAGAGGGGAAGCTCATTTTCGGCCTAAATCATAAAAAATGTCCATTTATTTATATGTAAATTCTGCCCTACGTTCCTTTTCAAGAAAATGCTCTGTAACCCTGTCGTACCAACTCTGGCGTCTTTTCCAGTGACTTGACCAGTGTCCTCTCAATGGCCAGCAGAGCTAGGCTGCTTAAACGGCCTTGGCCCATTGTGTTACGGGTGTAGGACTTGAGCCGCTTTAAACAGGAGAAGCTCCTTTCTACACCTGCAGATGTAGCTCCAATTGTTGCCAGTAATGAGAACAGTTTGTAAAGCTGAGGCATTGCACTGTCCAACGTGTGCAGTTTGCTAGCTGGCTAGTTCAGACTATATGAATTAATGAACAAACGATCTAATATATATATATATTTAACTCAACGGGAGGAAATGTGGGAATTATGTTAAAGTGAAACAATGAATGTGGTGTGAAATATACGATGAAGGTTGCAGCAGTTTGTCTTTCGACTACACATGCAAAATCCGCGATGGGACTGAGTTGGAAATGGAGACACAGAGTGATACGCGTCATAATCTGAAGACCACGCCCACGCCCACACCAACCGTCTCTTTGCATTGCGAGAAGCTGCCGCCTCCTTGTCATTTATGATTTATAAAATAAAAAAAAATGTCTAAAAGCTGATATGTGACAATGTGTATAGCAAACAAGCTAAAAAAAAAACAAGAAATACGTTTTTATAAGCTGTCGACCCCAAAAAACGAGCGTTTTAGGACATAAAAGTGGATTAAAAAGAGATGACAGACCCTCCAATCATCACGCAGATGCTCGGAGTCCGGGCCAGCCCACTCCTCCATTCATCCCAGAGACGCTGAGCGTCCGTGGGCGGGACATAATCGCAGCATTATCCAATGACCGTCTTGTTTCTAAGCACTGAAAAAAACTGTTTAAAGCAGCCCCATGAAGTCAATGGACGCTGGGCTTCAACAGAGTAATGCACTGTACGCTACGGGAATGAATGAGAAGGAAATCGAGTCAGCCGACCTAAGTAGCTGATTCTGAACGAAATTGTTTTCGTTCGAGATGAACGTGTTTAACGCATTTTTAGTCAATAAAATGTTAACATAATAGTACATATATTTGACCATTCATTTTTTTACAATTATAGGGGAAGCTGAGCTTCCCTTGCAGTCTTAAAGGAAATCGCGACTGTTCTAAATATACCTCAGGGCTCCAGACAAAAAAATCTATTAAGGAGCCATTGGCTCCTATAGAGAAAAAACACAGGCGCCAAATAATTGTTTTAAGAGCCACATGACATGAACTTACATTTTTTAAATGACGTACTTTTAGTTATTTACATTTACATTTAGTCATTTGGCAGACGCTTTTATCCAAAGCGACTTACAGATGGGGTAAACAATTGAAGCAATTCGGACAACGCAAGTACAACAAAAAGCAAAAGTGCAATCAATAAAACTGGCTTCATAAAGCCTACCACAGTATACAGTGCTAAGTTAGGTTAGAGTTTTTTTTTTTTGTAGAAAAGAGATAAAAGTTATCCTGTTGTATGTATATCTTCCCTGTCATAGGTTTTGCTAACATAACGTTTATTTAAGTTGTTTTTCCTCATAAGCAAGGCCATACGGAATCTGCAGACTTTTCATGTTAATTCTGCACTAAAATTTTGGAAAAATCTGCAGAATTCTAGTATAGTATCAAATGTGTTCAAATTGCCTGAACATGCTGCTTGTCTATACTGTATATATTAATGCAGCTGATTGCAGATTTGATTCTGCTTATTTAAAAAGAGGCGGAGAAGGTTTGTTATTTATTGATGCTAAGACCAGGGTTCGAATTGAGGGGGGGCTGGGGCGGTCCCAGTGGCAATCTCTGCCAAAAATCACTTGCAAATTAATATTTTTTGTCGCAAATGCAACCATTTTAGTCGCAGTCGGGTTTCTAAGGTGTCATAATGGAGGATACACAAGTGTACCACTAGATACGCTAAAAATCACACAATGGTCCTTTGATATAATTAATATTTACGTATAACATATTTGACAAACTTCATATCCATTTTTTATAAGCATGTTTTTAACTTAATATATTCAAGGTCCAATGTGTACAGTCATCATTAATACGTGCATCACTGAGCTTTCCTGTGGCTCAGTGGTTAGAACATGGCATTAGCAACGGCAAGGACATGGGTTCAATCCCAGGGATTGTATATGTATAGTATAATGCAAAGTAAGTCGCTGTGGATAAATGCATCTGCCAAATGCGTAAATGTAACTGACGATGCTTTGAAGTGACGCTAAGAGAGCAAGGCTAAGCCATTTTACTTAATTCCTCCATTCTTGCATCTTTTCCTTGCGTCCTTTTCTCGAATCCTGAAAGGGTGGAGCTAAGACGCGAGTGAAGGAAGCGAGGAGAGGAAACAAATACGAATTGAGAATCACCTTAACAATCTTTTCATTGAACTCTTTTATTTACTTAAAGGGGTCATATGACACGGCTAAAACGAATATTATCGTTTGCTTTAGATGTAATGCAATTTGTATACACGATTTAAGGTATTTATTTCCACATACCGTGCATGTTTGTAGCCCCGCCTCTCTGAAACGCGCAGATTTTTTACAAAGCTCTTCGCTCTGAAAAGCGCGGTGTGCTATGATTGGCCAGTTAACCAGTGCGTAGTGATTGGTCGAATACTGCAAGCGTGTGACGGAAATGTAACACCTCTTAACATATTTGGAATATCAGGTTCCAAAGCAATTGTACTAACAGGTACGCCCATCTTACTAGCATATACATTTGGGCGGGTCTTGGTCAAATCATACCACAAACAGACATATTTGAGGCGGTGTGGTTACACGAGGTGTTTAAGGCAGGTCTGAGTGAGCATTCGTTTTTAGATAGAATGCATCTTTTGTTCTGACACTTTAATTTTTGCAATTTTACGTGTCTAATACATGCATGGGCAATTTATAACACACCAAAGACACAGAAAAACACCTATTCGCACAATATGACCCCTTTAAAGTCCCCCCTGTATGTGATCATTTTAGCAGAAAAAACTAATCTTTTACATGTGGTATTTTAATGCTTCACGTTCTCTTGCCTTAAAATCACTTGAATATAACTCTACACCCTTACCTCATTTAGTATATGCAGATTAATATGCAAATTAGTCCCCGCCCTCACTCAAATGCACCACCTCGGGCCATAGTTAAAAGTTAGTAAATTAGATTCCATCTGCACTCAAACTGTACCATAGATGTATACGCTGATCAAGCATAACATAATGACCAGTGACAGATGAATAACACTGATTATCTCTTGATCACGTTACCCATTAGTGGGTGGGATATATACAGAGGCCTATTAGGCAGCAATAGAACATTTTGTCCTCAAAGAAGCAGGAAAAATTATCAAGCTTAAGGATTAGAGCAAGTTTGACAAGGGCCAAACTGTGATGCTAGACGATTGGGTCAGAGCAGAGCAAAACTGCAGTACTTGTGGGGTGTTCCCGGTCTGCAGTGGTCAGTATCTACCAAAAGTGCACCAAGGAAGGAACAGTAGTGAACCAGCGACCGGGTCATGGGTGGCCAAGCCTCATTGATGCAGGTGGGGAGTGAAGGCAGGCCCATGTGGTCCGATCCAACAGACGAGGTACTGTAGCTCAAATTGCTAAAGTTAATGCTGGTTCTGATAAGACTGGCGTTAGAATACCCAGTGCATGACAGTTTGTCGCATATGGACCAACACGGTATTAGAAAGGTGCTCATAATGTTATGCCTGATCGGTGTATGCACACGTTTGTGTTAGAAGCGTGCTCGAGATCATTTCAGTACTGAGACTTTGCACCATTCTTTCATTTGGTGACACTAAAAGGACATAAACTTGCATTATTTTTAAACCATCGGTCTGTGCAGTGCCACATGAAGCTGAACAAACCTAATATACCAGAAACCTAACATTTAGGAAGAACTCCTATGTGCAGAGAGTACAAAGTGTGCTCAGGTCTGGATGGTATGTACAATGTCAGTGCACCCCTGCAGAAAAATGGGGACAATCATGCTCGCACTGAGTATAAGGCAGTCGTGCCTAGTGTACAAGTATGCTAAGGCCCGGTTTCACAGACAAGGTTTAGTTTAAAGGTGGAGTGGTTGATTTGGAAAGATGCTAACTTTAGCCTGCTAGCAAGCACGTACATACCGGTGCAAAAGAAAGAGAGCAACATTGGTAACGTCTTTCAGACCCTTTGCCTGCCGGAGCTGTCTCCATCGTGTAAAAGCTGAGCCGATGTTAATTCGAGTTTTTCAGGGCAAGTTAATTTTAGTTAAGACTAAACAGTCAATTTAGTCGAGATTAGCCATAAACCTTGTCCGTGAAACCTGGCAAAATGGTACTTTTCTATTACTATAAACAATAGGGAATATGCTATTAAGCTGTGTCTAGCAGTCTCTGGTGTTCTCACGTGGTGATCTGGACGTGACTGCATGAAGTAATCTGGCTGGTGCAGATTAAGACTGTGGTCATTGCCTAGTAGCCAAAGGAACCAAGCAATCCTGCATTTTGGGTTGTTAGCATCGGTTAATCAAACCACGCACAACACAACTTTTAAATGGGAAGAATCACAGAAAACTCTTTCTGGGCTACAAACTACATACAGGTAATAATCCGAGATCATGTATTTCCTACAGTTAAAAATTGCAGCCGGTAAGAAGCTTGCAATTTCAGAATAAAAAAGAAGCTTTCCATCCATGCTATATGTGCAATGATTTGCCCCTTGCTAATTTATCAGCAAGTAAACTTGGGGCTAAAATAGAGCAATGCGTATCCAGCAAAGACAAGAAATCAAGTGTGCTGCCGCAGTTTGTACATGTACACTTATACACACCCTACACTAAATACCGTCTCAGGTCCTTTTCTAACAGTGTGATTGCAAAGAAATGTAAGTGCCATGCAGAGTGAAAGATTTTATCACAGTTTTCCGAAAGCACTTTTTGTGAAGTGAGAAAGAACAATGTGAACCATGTGATGCTCCTTTAGCTTTCTTTTAATTTCTTAAATTCTTCTTGTCTTATAGAGGATGCAAGGACAATAGTGATTGTCCTTGGATTATTGTATTCGTTCTTGCATACATTTTTACTTTGAGTGTAACTTCAAAGAATCCTTCACAAAAAACCTAGTGAATAGATTGACAGACACATCAATCTACTTCTACCTACACAACTGCATTAAATCTTTCTGGCAAGGATGAAAGTGTTGTAATGTATCTTCAAAGAGTTCATACCATTTTGAAATGATAGTATCTCTTGTTCCACCACACCCCAAAGGTGTTTTACAAGATTCAGAGCTGCTGAATGTCAAGGCCATTGAAGTATAGGGAACTCAATGTCATGTTCATGAAACCGATTTGTGATGATCATGGTCAGCAACAGCACTTGGGTAGGGTGTGGCATGGAAGATATACACATTCATTCTTTTTACTCAGACCCTACCATCTGAATGAAACAGCTAGAAGAGAGAGGCAATGGATTTCCACTCTGTTGTTGAGTTTTGGTGAACTCTTTTCCTGCTATTGCCCATTTGCTTTCATGTTTGATGTGCTGTGTGTTCAGATGTGTGAGTTACTGTTGCCTTTCCATCAACTGGAATCAGTCTGGTCATTCTCCTCCGACATCATTTATTTCCAGTCCATTCTCTGAAAATTCTAGAGATGGTTCCTGAAACACTCAAATCTTCACATCACGTTTAAAACTAAAATTTGTTATTTTAGTTACTGTTGTAAACTAATATATCCTGCATATGGAGATAAATATGTGGAGATAAAAATATGGATATAAAAAAATCTATTTAAATATATGCCTGCCAGATGTAACTTCTATGTAGTGTTAAACGTGCGACTGCAATTGTCATCACAGTGTTCACCGCTGCGCTCAGATAAACATTCAGTTTATTTTGAACAATGTTGTTGGTTCAGGGCTTCGTGCTGGGAACTGGAAGGTTGCTGATTTGATCCAGGAAAACAACTGGTTATAAAGCGTCACCACTGATGAAGAAGTTTAACAGAGGAACATCCATGTCTACTGCATTTATGGTGGAGACGCTGTTAAAAACCTGATGAAAAAAAAAATCCACCAGTGTAGGTTGTGTGGTGAAAAATCAAAGTTCTGTTCTCTGTTTAAGTGTGCTTGGAAAGAATTTCAAACTCTGCCAAAGTGTGACGTAATGTAATTACACCTAATGTAAACCTTGAAGTCATTGTGGTAATACTACCGTCAATCTTTATAAATATAGAAAAATGTGGTGCTGAAAAAGCTGTCCAAGAAAATCTTTCTTAAACATAATGCCACAGTGAAGCTTTCAATGCCCAGACCACAAAAGACAAGTGAAAAGCATAAGACTGCTGTCCAAAAACAGGTTTCATCCACCAAAAAACAGCTTCAAAGCAATGTGCAAAAAATGTCAAGTGTCAATTCCAAACTGCACACGTATCCACTTGTAAAGTCGTTATGTAAGGAAAGGCATTTGTGGGTCTAAGCTGCTATTCGTTTCAAATGAAGATACCATTATGATCCCCGTTTATTCACATTACATATTTAAGCAAAACTTATCTAAACTCAGTGTACACTACAGTCTCCAAGCTCATGGAATCTCCAACATGAATATTTTAATAATTCATCAACACTGAATCGCTCTGTCTGGCCATCTGTGGTGGTGTGTATTTTAAAGAAAGGAGGGGTTAAGTAATGAGATATTACGTTTCACAGACATGGAAAAGGATGTAACGACCTTTTTAGCATCCAAACACTTGCATCTCACCTAGCTACTGAAATTGTGCATCCTGACACATATTTTCTCGGGTCATTTTGCTATTTAAAAAAAAAATCTTATATAAACTAAAAATCTAAGTGACAATAGAGATATCCCCAGAGATACTTCATAGAAATGCAGTTAAAGAATATTTATGCGTTTATCCAAAGCAGCTTACAAAGTTGAGTACAACAATGCCAATCATTTTAAAAACTATTAGAGAATTTGCAAGACGTTTTTTAATATACCGTGAGCATTTAATGTGTTTCTCTCAAGCGTTCATGGATGAGATATGTTTTTAGCTCTGACTTTTGTTAGGGATGCGTGTTTTCGTAAGAATATTATTCCATTAGTAAACAAAACCTTACTGCCCATATTAAAGTGCAATGTATTGGTTATTAAAGTATTTTAGTTATGTCATGTACTTGCAAATTCAGACAAGTATGCTTGTGTTTGCATGTGGGATTCCTGGGGAACAAAGATTGCAAGCAGATGTGGAAAAGGAAGTTATCGAAGGTTTGGGACGCATTGTAGCAGAGTGAAGGAATCAAGCCAGCATGTAGCGCTTTGTAAACCACGAAAACATAACAGTGACAGAAGATAAAGTTGAAAGTTTCGCTGCAACAACAATCGGAAAAATAACACCCGTTATTTACCCAAACACTCAAACAAGCAAGTAGTCCAACAAAAGACTAAAAGACAAAAGACACATTACAGACATTGTTGCGTCTGCATAATCCCTGCATGTTTTCATGCAGACAAGAAGTGACAGATGATGAAAAGCAATAGCAGCAAAACAGAAAAGTGAAAAGTTGATTTTTCAACACCAACGGGTAGCAATTTCAGACTCATGACACCAAGGTCTATTTACTTGAACAGGGAAGGACAGATTTCTTAAAAATCACTTACTAATGTCACAGTAAAACGACAACAAATATTTAACCTGAACCTAAACTATAACATTAAATGTTTGTTTAACTACACCAGGGGAGTCCAAAGTCAGTCCTGGAGGGCCGGTGTCCTGCAGAGTTGTTTGAGCATGCAACACCTATGTACAGAGACCCTCTCGAAAATTGTCAGTGTTAAATGTTTGATTATCGGTTCATTTTTTACTGGAATAACCAATAAACAGAACAGAAAAGCTGCATGCTATTTGCTCCAGGACATTTCTGAATCCCCTTGTTATTGCTTGTACTTTGAAAATGGGATCACACCGTGTAGAAGATGCAGAACACATTTTTCGTGCATATCTTGAAAATATTTCTGGAATTTGTGATTACGGATAGATTGCTGAAGAATCATAATGCAAGCATTTAAATCTTTGAACAAAAGTGCTGTAGTGACATGTGACATCCGTGTGCTACCTAGTTTGTTTCAAATAAGTAAAATCTTGTTGGAAGCAAACCCCAATTATCTTTCATATTCTTGTCACATGAAGTGTTTTTATGTCTCTGAATCAAAGTGTCAATACTTGCCTTGAAATAAGATCATCAACACGTGTGTAACTCAGTGGGAGCATTCTGCATTCTGTGTGTGTGTGGACAGTGTGAAATACATACTGGGTTTTTCCTCAATAGTAGCAGCTGATGGCTGTTGCTCAGTGACAGTAACTTCGGCACAATCCACGGACTTCTCTTTCACAATTTCCTGTATGTTCGGTATTTCTTCACTTGGTGGACTCTCACCAATCTTCACCTTGAAAAGCTTTGCAAGAAATGATCGTTTCTGACTCTGAAAATTGAAAGCATAAGAATGAACCTGGAGTACACAGCCAATGCATTGAACAGTATACACAAAGGTGCAGATGGACTTTTTTCTTTGTCTGTTGAAATCAGTACCTACAATTAAATGGACTGTATGAATAGGAATTAATATCATAAATATAAACAAATCTGAAGATAGAGTCCAAACAGTGATTTACGCCAAGCAAAGCGATCGTGTTAAAGGTCCAGTGTATGAAATTTCGCGGCATCTAGTGGTGAGGAACCAACTTCTTTCTTTCAACTAGAAATAGCTTATTCAAAGGTAATAAAAGCATAACACTACATTATGTAAGCTCTTTATACACCTCTGAGGACAAAGTTATGTATATTATATTGCATTTCTGTCAATAGATCCTCCAAAAAATTACACATTGGATCTTTAACATGCGCATTTTTGTGTCACAGACTTACATTTACATTTATGCATTTGGCAGACACTTATATCCAAAGCGACTTACATTGCATTATACTATACATTTGTTTCTGAGTATGTGCAATCCCTTGGATTGAACCCATGACCTTGGCATTGATAACGTCATGCTCTAACCACTGAGCTACAGGAAAGCCTTAAATCAGATTTGTTCTTCTGACATGGCCATACAAGCCATCCTTCTACCATTGCCTCTTTTCTATTTTAAGGAGCAGACTGAATATTAGAAGACTACGAACACATGATGCTTACACAGATTGAGCAGCACAAATGCCCATTTACAGGTCCAAAACAAAGCGTCTAGGATTTATGACACGCACCCTAACAACAGCTTGTTTCGTACACCATACTTTATGCCTTTTCGATGTTATTGCTCATCATCAGACCATTGAATTCTGACTGAGGTATTTCCATGGAGCATTGAGAACACCAGGATACATTACTCCTCCATTTAAACACAACACAACCTTATTATTCAAGGGTGTGAAAGGGCCTTAACACTGAAAGCATAATTAATGCATGAACAAATGATTCATTCGTTAAAAATGAAAAGTAATTAGAAGAGTAGTTCACTTCAAAATAAGCCCCCATTTGAAGTCAATGGGGCTTATTCTGAAGTAAAATACTCCTTTAAGAATGAACAAGAACAAAAACACCATGCACATTCCGTGAAACTGAAACAACAGCTAGGAGATACAGTCAGCTACATTCAGTGTTCAGAAGGAAAGGGTGTTTACCTTGAATAACGGTTTTGTAGGCGGAGGGGCAGGTTTTGTTTCAGGTTTGGCTTCAGAGAGACACTTCATGGCCATGGCCGCATGCTGCACAATACACCGATGACCACAGTACACAGATTCTGGCAGAGCATTATTACTGCAGCCTGGACCAATGCATTTAGGAAGGGCATCCTTCACTTCCTCCAACATTATTATCTCCTCTTTCACCTCATTCACCTTTTCCTCCACCTTCATCTCGTGCTCTACTGTCTTCTGTTCCTCCAATGTTTCTGCCACAATCTGAGAAAGTTTCATGTGAAAAACCCAAATGTAAACACCGGTATAATACACATACAGGAGGAACAAAAAGTCTATAGTTGCAGAGTTGCAGTCTAGTTGTGTTGTGATGCACAAGCTCATTATGTCACTGAGTGTACAGCTGTGTCTTGATGTTTGTATGAATGTGTTCTGTCTCATGCGACGCTGCGCAGTTTGTTAAGCGTTAGACATCCATGTAACGTGATTCGAAAGCATACGCAGCAATATTTTTTACTTTTCTCACGATACAGTTATGTTTATACGCAGATCGGTCTGCACAGAACCGCATGAAGTCGAACACACCTTTTCTGTCAGTTTTAATTGATGAGGCATCGACTATCATATACAGAACAAGAAGAGCAGTGCTACGCAACGTCGCATGTGGGACAAATAACTATTATCGCACACCGGACGTGCACATTCTGAACACATTAACACTTAAATGCATACCTCAGGTCTTTAGTGAGCGGGCGATCATTCACTACCCTCCCCCTCATTCATTTTTTGAAGCTAGACCTCCACCTTCTCAGTTTTCCTCAATTTATGTCTTATCAAAAATTCATAACAAGAAAAATTTGAAAATTTGAAATATTATCAGTTTTATAATTAATTTAAGGTAAAAGGTGTATAGGGTCACTAAAGACCTGAGGTACGTAAAAGTGTTATTAAACCAAAAATATATTTTTAACAAATCTTTTCTTTTGCTATGGTGACTAAAATTATATTTAACAGATCGGTTAAGTGGTTGGCACTGCTGTCTCACTGTAAGGGGGTTATTGAGATGTGACCGACTGAGCCATAAAGTGTTTCAATGCTAAGTTTGCATGTTGTTCCTGTGTTAGCGTGGGTGTCCTTCATGTACTCCAGTTTCCCCACAGTCTAAACACTTGCAGATGATGTAACTAGAATCACCAAATCAACCTTAGGTGTGTGTTTGTGTCTGTAGGTGACCTGCAATGGACTGGTCATCTATACAGGGCGCACTCTGCCTGTGGCTCAAGATATTGGGATAGGTTCCAACCCTCCGCTGACCTTGTATATCAGAAGTGTGTTTTGAAAATGCATGGATGGAATGAAATAATTTGTTACAAATGTTAAAGTCCTCTGACTATAATGGTGCCTAAATTATTAGCGTGTTACTTTAACCTTTCTTTTTGATGTCAACTAAAATGTCAAAGTAAAACAAAACATTCTTTAAATTTATCATTGTGGAATTGTTAAAAAAGTATTAGGACAGTTTTGCACGATTTAGGCAGTTTAGAGATCCAGTTGCCCTAGATAAACATCCCAGGTCACAAAAGTCCCGAGATATGTAATAACGTTTGGGGAAACACTCTGTGAGCGCTGCTTCTCCTGCCAAAGACACGACGCATATAAAGTCATGCAGACACCAAAAGCAGGTACATTTATGGACAATTTTACTGTTGCGCTTATGTAAATGATAATGCGATAAAGTATTTTTAGCTCTGTGGTGGAGTAGGCGGGGCGAGACCGTGAGTCGAGGAGAGTCGTATCACAAAGGAGAGCGGGAGCATAAGAGAACGAGTGACCGGACCGTCACTGAGAGAGGACCGGGCCCGGACACGTGTTAAGCTGATTCATGTTTATGTTTGTGTTGCCGGCAGTCGTCCGTGAGGGGCTGCCGGCTGTTTATTCACTTAATTAAAACTTTGTTTAAATGTTTGCCGGTTCCCACCTCCTTCCTTTTATTGAACCGTATTACAAGCTGTCAGTCAGTTTACTGTTTGCTATGTAGGTTTGTGACAGTCCAAACCATAAGGTCTTGTATCTACATTTAGTATTAATGATATTAAGGACATTAGATATTAACTTTTTATATGCATATTCGATTGTGCTCAATTTATTAAATATTATTTATTTTAAAAAGTATTGTCCGGACCTCCACAACAAATAAAGACACCGCACCCCCCCAATGCCGTAAATCTAGGGGGGGAAACACTGTTATTTATACATAAATAATTATATTACATGAATAAATAGATAAATATATAACAAGACTTGAACACAAGCTAGAGCAGTGACATTTTTTTTGTTTCAGGATAAAAGTTTAACATTGCGAACATCTACAGGCCAAACAAATGTAAATGGACCTGAACAGTCAAAATTTTGCTGTAATGACTTGATGAGTTTCAAGCATACCAATCACTACCAAAACCGGATCAGAAGATTAGAGTAAAAATGTAACCAAATCACTTTAGTCATATTTTTGTATATAACATTAATGCTTATAAATCACAAAGTATTTTTTTTTTCTGTTTTACCGCAGTAAATGTGCTGATTTTGTTAGTGTTTCTGATTTTCCTGGTGATGTTATCATCGTCAGAGCATGTGGAGCAGGTGTATTGTTCTTCATTCTTCTGCAAGAGACGACCGTGAGCCTCACTGATGCCAACACAGTCAGTGTGGTGCCACTTCCGGCAAGAATCACAGCAGATCAGAAACCTGACAGATAAGAGACATTCTAAGAATAAAACAGCAAAACCGCTTGAAAATGCATTGCCATTTTGATTCATAAAGGCTTCATAAAGAAAATAAACAAATCGATTTGCCCTAGCTAGGGCTGCCTCCAAATAGTCGACTAAACGTTAGTCGATGTGAAGGAGGCTTGGTCGAATACGTTTTCATTAGTCGGTTAGTCGTGAAAATAAAAAAACTTGACGTCACGCAGTCAGTATGCGCGTTAAAACTTAACAGTGCTGCGCAGCTTGGTCAGTGTATGACATCAAAAGAAACAACGCGAGATAAACGTGAACAGTGACTATGTTAATGAATATGAAGAGACACCATTTGGTGCTGTGATGGTGACGGCCTGACTACAAAAGCACTGAAGATACGACTCGCAGAAGAATTTGACAAGAGAAAGGAATTGACGGGAAATCTCGTGACCAGCATTTATACACAAGCTGCAGTCTTAGACCCACATTTTAAGAGCTTGTCATTTTCCTTGACATGGACAAACGAGAAGATGCAAAATAGCAACGGCTTAATTTCCTCTTTTTGTTGTGTTTCTGTTTGCTATCTGTTTTTTTATTTTTATTTATGCGATTTTTATATAATGAGGTTATATAAATTATATGTTATATACATAGAGGTTGTTTTTATTCTGTTTGGAAACTTCAGACTGATTTTTGTATTTGTTGTTTCTGATCAAGACTCATCCGTCGGCTTAATATGGCAGTTTGCACTGATATTTTTCTTGAATGTTTCCACTTGATTTGTATTCGTTTTGTTTAAATTATTTGCTCCACGTTTTGTTTAAAATATATTTGTTCTAAACCATTTAAGCAAAGAACTTATTGGCTTTTTATATATTCACGTTGTTTTGTACAAAAACGTATTTGTTTGTAGCCTGTTCTTTTTTAAGGTTTGGCGTTTGCTGCGATTATTCGTTTTTGGTTAATTTCCCTCTTCAATATTGAAAATTTTTCAGTTAAGTGTTTTTGCCATTTTTTTTTTTTGCCTTGCTTGCACAAAGTTGTTTATGACTTGTCCATAGGCCTGTTTTTTTCTTTTATTATTTACTTTATTTGTACTTTTTAATCTTTTTCTACTTAATATTTTATTTTGTACTAATATTTTAAAGAGTTGCCATTTGCGGTAATTTTTATTTATATTTTCCCTTTAAAAAATAATGAAATTTTCAACGTTATTTTTATTCAAAAGGGTTTTTTATGTTTATGGATATTTTATTGGCAAGTTCATTTGGCATGGAACTGATGTTATAGTTTGTATTTTTGTCAATAAATTATTTAAATGTACAAGCAGTCTCCTTGCTATTTTTCCAACACATGATAATTCTTTTTCTGTTGTTGCTGCGGCTCATTTATGCGTCTGTTTAAGCGCTTAACTTATATTTTAAACTCTTTTTAAACTTAGTAAACTCAGCCGGTTAAACTTTTCCTTGTATATATACATGCAAGTAATTATGTTAAAATCATATATGTGCGATTATTCGACTAATTGCTGAAATGAAGGACTATTAGTCGACTAGGAAGTCGGAGGCAGCCCTAGTCCTCGCCACATTTGAGGAAGCTTTAAAAACATTCTTGAGATTTACACAATTAAACTACATTACATTTTTTATTTCATGACCCCTTTAAAGATCTAAATATCCTTAATATTGTTGCCAGATAATCGTTTCCACCAACATATAGTTGGCACCAGGGCTGGGGAATTTATAAACTGAAAATTAAAAGATGGAGATATGTTGTTGAGAAATGCAGGGAGGCATACAGACTGATGTAAATACTGCTATGTCAAAATTATACAAATAAACATAATTTGAGAAAAAAAAAAAAAATTCTGTTTAACTAGAAAATGGCAGTGTCTCCTGGCACATGATGTAAAGCTCAGATCTAACTGAATGGCTCGCATCTTCGGGCCGAATGCTCAGGTGAATGCGATTCTACACACTGGTTGGGAAAAAACCTTCGCTTTTTCAGAGTGTGAAAGCTTTCATAGGGAATTCATTTTTGTTTTAATTTCGCTGCGTTATCGCGTCTCATATTCTCATTTGATTATATTTAATATAATAGTATTTACTGGATAGGTACATTTTCTGAAGAAAATGTGAGTGGTGCTTGCCGCGGCAAAACTTGGCACTGGGCAGTCAAGGGGTAATGACACTTTAAGCCACGAATTAATCTAATCAACCACCATGTCTCTAAGATGTTCTGATGCAGAGCTATAGGTCTTGCTAAACGGTTGCTAAACTCATCTGTTTTGTTGCTATGGGCGTGGCTTGGCAAATGCAAATTGATGATGCTCTGAGCCACGAACTAATCTAATCAACCACCATGTCTCTACGATGCTCTGATACAGAGATATAGGTCTTGCTAAATGGTTGCAAGGCTAACCTGTTTGGTTGCTATGGGCGTGGCTTGGCAGATGCCAATTGATGATGCTCCAAGCCGCAAGTGGAAAAAAAACAACCCCCATGTCACTACGATGTTCTAATTCAGAGATATAGGTCTCGATTAGTAAAATGAGCCGCCCCAGTCGTCTCTACGAAACTGTGCTACAAAGATATTCCACCTGGGCCTTATATAATACCTTTTATGGGCATATTATAAGTCTATGGGGAATTTCGGGTGGCTCTTACGCCCCGGTATGTTCTTAGAGTCTGCCAGCCTCTTCAAATGTGAATACCCACATGTTTCTACGAAATCCTCGCTTGGAGCTACGACCCGTCAAAATAGAAGTAGTGATGCTTTGCATTCTGCAAGCACCACTTATTAACTGTAGTACGCTTTAATATTTAGGTATAGTTAAAGTATAGTATAGAAAAAAGTATACTACAGTATTTGTTCATGAGAACATAATTACCGAGAAACCCTTACAAACTGGTTATAAATGTGATTTTTTTTTCAGATTAACGCGTTAAAAATATTTAACGCAATTAATGCAACATCTGTCTGTTTTGCCATCCTTTGTCTAGCGTTACATTCTTGAAACAGTTGCTTTGTCGCGTTCAATGAAGATGGACAGCTTCTAGCTGTGGGACGCGGCAAAACGCAACGAGGTCCAGTCTGGTGTATACAGTCACAGGCTAAAGACAGCACATCAGTATTAAGTTATCTTTCCTGTGAATTCAATGTTTAATGAGATTTCTTCTGTATTTAATTTAAAATTTTGCATTAAAGACAGTAAAGTGTTTGAGAACTTTTCTTGAAATTTTCTGTATATTCCCTACCTGTTAGGCATGATAGATCTAAATTATACTGTTGAATGGCTAGAATTAATGTTAAAATAAATAATCAATTTAATGGAGACATCAGTTGCAGTACTAATATCAGAATGTTGGGTTTCATTCATAAAATGATGCTGTTAAAGTTATGTGCAATCAATTGTGATTAATCACAGAAAAAATGTGTGATTAATCTGATACATTTTTTAATCGATTGACAGCACTATTTGAAATAGGTTTACGTCAAAGTGTCAATTCCCACAAAGTCATACCTGAAGATCAAATAAAATAAAATAAATCCCTATTGTTCTCAACAGTTTTTTAAACCAAAAAAGATAAGGATTGCAGCTTTAATATAAAAGTACCATTGCCACATGACAAAATTAAGAATGTTAATTACAACCATCAGATTTTTTAGCCAAAACGTACTTGTCTTTCAGATGGCATCTGCATTTAATCTGGGACTCACCTGTTTTTCATTGTCTGTTGACATAAACAGCACAAAACATCCCCATCAATCTTCTCATGGGCCTCCTCACTGTTATCATTGCTGTCTTCCTCAACACAGTCTATTTTTGCTCTTTTAGCCGCAGTTTTACCTCCAAAATCCATGCCATATAACATGTTAACATCATCTTGTTCCCCCAGCTGTATGCCTCCTGAAGCGCATTCTGTGTCTTTCACATTATCTTCATGTCTAAGTTCCTCCAGTCGCTGAGAAATGGCCCGTTTCCGAATTTCTTGGAGACTGAGATCATCGCTGTCTTCTGCTCTATCTGAAACAGTTTCCCCACTGACGGATTTCTCACCCGATTTCAGCTCGGCTACAACACACTGAGGCCCATCTGTCACACCACAAGCTTCAGCCTCGTTAGACTTCTCTTCAGAAGGGGCAAGCACAGAGTGTGGCGCACGTCTTCGGCCCCCACGACCCCGTTTTGGGGCAGGAGAAATCACACCAGCCTCAGTGACATGTTTTCCCCTGCCACGACCCCTGCCTCGACCCCTGGACTGCCGGGTACCGTGGTGTGGGGAGGGAGGGCTGCTGAGCATGGTGCCAACGGCTTCCAAGAACTCCCGCCTGGCAATGGTGCTTCGTCGGAAACCCCAGGTCTTCTCCTTACACATGGAACCTTCCTCATCCATCGTACTAAAGAAATCGAGAAAAACATCTTGAGGATTTACATCCACTGGAGCGTCTGGATTACATAACACTTTAATAGAAATCATGCAAACAATAATTTTTCCAAAATAAAAATACTTCCAAATTGTTTCTACCTCTGTGTTTTCACAGAACTTTTTCAGGATGGTCTAGTTGGTACTTTTCAGCTCAGCACCTGCAGACAGGAAAACCATTTTTAAACCATTCTCAAATGTTTTTAGCCCCTACTCCTAACACTGGATAGTTGTCATTTGATGACAATGGAAAACATACTAAGTAAATACAGTATAATTACTGATCTTTCATGAAAAGGCAGTATCATCACTTTTTCTTGCACAGTATCAATGTGACAAATCACCTGAAAGTTCTGTCTAGTAGTTAGAGAGCTTGCATGTACAGAGTCTGGGATGGGTATTGGTCTTATCATAAGTGCACTGTGTCACAATTACAAAACATTCACAATATCATGATGGGACTGCATGTGATAGAGCTGTTGAGTGATGTGCCCATTAAAAAAGTGCAGTGCAACATAAAAGCAGCTCTACATGAGACAACTATTAGTTCGTTTTTAGGAAGTAAATTAACTTAAATAGGACAGCCTTAACAGGACAACCGAAAATATCATGTTTTATGACTTGTGTCTTCACAATAATATCTTGATATGACAGGAAAATTAAATGTTATTACAACACATCATTATAACAGAGTTAAAAAAAGTGAACACATTACACAGCCATAAACTTACATCACTTCCGGCATAAGCATGTATTATGTTGCATTGGCGAAGTTGCCTGTAACTTAAGTGTTTCCTTTCCCTTATATCTTGCTAAATTATATTCATAGAGGCAGAATACATTAAACATTTACACATGTGAAGACACTTTCATTTAAAGCACACAATTGATCTACAGGCATACTTGTATAACCTAATCTAACATAACAGTCAAATCTTTAGTTCAGTCTGCTATTGCTTACACTTTAAAATAAGGTCTTATTTATTAACGTGCACTAGCTAACATTAACTAACCATGAACAGCATGTAGTATAAAGCATATACTGTTTGTTAGTTAATAGAGTGCAATTGCCGTCGCTCATTTATGTTAGTTTTTTTGCATTTTATGCATTACAAAATGTTAATATAATTAATAAATGCTGAAGAGAAATTGTTCAGTGTTCGTTCATATTTGCAGTTAACTAATGTTAAAAAATTGAAACGTCTACTATTAGTCTTTGCTATATAGTTTTTAGTAGCTCATGTTTCTCTACAACATGCAGACTGAGAGCTAAGAAAATATATTAACAATTTCTAAGTTTATACACATAAGTTACATTGTAAACTCATATACAGTTCTGTGCACTGGTAAATATGGCATTCCAGAAACTTGCTTAAGCTATTAGTCGTATGAGAAAGAAAGCAATAAAACAGAGGCACGAGTTTCTGTGTAAACATAAGCAGCAGTTTAGGACACTCACTCTTGTCGCATGTTCAGTCCACACAGCATTTACACACACAAAGAAAGACAGAGGCAGACTAATGTAAAAAGACTTACGTAGAATAACAGTATCTTCTGCATTCAAATACACAAACACTCAATGCTTCTTCCATTTTGTCCATGAGAGAGGGGAGTGTGACGCGCTCAAGAACTCGCCGGAAGAAGAAAGATGCATCACTGACACTAAACAGCGACACCAGTTGATAGGAGGACACGTGAGACATCTATGGAAAAGCTGCAATTACGACATTATTAATAACAGACCCCTATGAAAAAAACCCGAAAAGCTGAAAACCGGAAACGAGTGATGTGATCTGATAAATCATCGAACCGGTGTGGGCAGTTTTGGAAAGACGTGTAAAAAGCAGGTTCTCTGCTCAAACCTCTCTGCAACGTTAACACATCACGTTAGTGCCATCTTGTGGTTCTCAAACGCACAGACACTGAATATTTTAAAGTCTAACTTTCAAGATTATAAGTATCTGGACACAGCGCGTTTTTTAAATCCAAGTAGCCTATAGATCACACGTAATTGACAATAAAAATAAAATAAAAAAACGTTATTGGGCTTTGAATCCAGATAAAACACAATCCCAGTTTCCTTTTAATATGTCTATGTATTTCCAAGATTGTATGATATAATTGCAATTTTACAAATATTAATAGCAACATGTATTATATTCTCAAATAAACAGTGAAGCCAAACTACAGCTAAAACGCTGTCTTCCAGCTCTTTGTTGTAGTTCATACCACCGATTAAAAGCCTAATACAAATTAAACTGCTTATGCTAAATAAAGCACCTAAGACACGGACCGTATGTAACCGATGTAATGATACTTCAATCAGCAAAAGCAAGTCTTGTGTGTGGCCCATTTGGTGTTGTGCCTTTAAAAAAATTCGTCATCCTTTGTCAGAATGACGTAGGTCATCTCCCAGTATGCATCACGCCGCTTTAATAGTATCCTATGGCGGGTATTTTCATGCGTGTTCAAACATTTTCTATAACATGCTGTAACTTTTCGCCTCTTTTACCGATATAACTTAGTATTTTATTATTAATAACCACTTTTTTTCTCTTATTTGAAAATATGAAGTACAGGAGTCTGTTCAGAGTTAATAATGAAAGTAAAAATCCGCTTATGTTACTGTAGCTCTTGTCATGCGCGCGCCACATGTGATTCTTTGGAACTGATACTTTGGATCAAATGCGTGTTTTGTGAACACACTTGCAAGATTTGTTGCACCTTGTAAAAAAAAAAATCGGGGATGTGGCGGAAAGTCGAAACCGGCGGACACACAGTGAAGTCGTAAATAATAACCACTGGAAATAAAAGTGAAGGGTGAATTTCGTCTCTGTTCTGTGATAATGGCAAAGAGTCGCTCGCTCGTGGAGGGTCTCGCTATCGTGCTGTTCGTCTGCAGTCTCGCTCAAGCTGCAAAACTCAATATCCCGAAAGTTTTATTACCTCTTTCAAGAAACACAAAAATTAATTTCACACTGGAAGCAACCGAAGGGTGCTATCGATGGTAAGTGCATTGGATAACTATTAAATTTAGAGTAATGTTAGTTTTTAGAACTGCTGCTTATGCAGTGTACTAATACGTATGCATAGTAACATAGACTTCAGTACAGAAAATAACATTATACATGAAGTACACAATGCATAAACACTTTGTAGGTGAAAGCTGCAACACGTGGTGCTGACTTGAGGGAGGTTCTGTGATGTCTGCTTTGAAACAAATAAGTCATAATGTCTCACTTTATATCTTATTCTACTTAAAATATGTGTAACGTTACTTTGCAGATTAGGAAAATGTTCAGTATTATATTGTCGCATCTGCAGTCGCATGTTTAGTTGCCTGCAAGGGCTGTATTTATTTCATTAGCTGTCTGCTTTGACAGGTCAATTTACATAAATATTTGTTATCTCCACCAGCGATTGTTTATGTTGCTTTCGAACATATGGTTCAAAACTGTCTTCTACCAAATAGCTTCTACCTAATGCATGAATGGAAATGCCTCGTTTTGTTAAAAAACTAAATGTTTGACAGCTTTTTGTAACTATAAGACTTAAAAAGTCTTTGCTATACAAAAATAAATACCATCTACTCACCTTTATGTCATCCTGAACTTGTATGTATTTGGATCCCTGTTTATTTATGCTGTATAGTAACAAAGGATTCAGATCACATCAAAAAAACATATTCTTTGCTTTGTCGATAAAGATAACATTACCACAAAGTTTTCAATGGAATTAAAAGTAAAATGGCTTTCACAAAGCTTTCATAGCTCAACTGGTAGGCAATTGCATTAACAATGCTAAGGTCATGGCTTTAAGTCACACATTATGATGAAATTAACTTAAAACGCAGTCTTGCTGCTTTATGCCCTGCTCTCACTGCCATTGACTAGCAGACAGAGTGGTGCCATTGTAGAAGCTTGCCGACTTCCGGTGCCACAAGTGACAATGAATATTGGCGGCCGTAAGTGGCGGTTTGAACACAGCTGTAGATGACACTGTGTGGGACATCACAGCTCAAGAGAAACAGGGAGTTTATAAATGAAGAGACCGTTTACTTAAGTGTGTGCTCTCTTCATAGGTCATCCAATAGGCCAGAGGTCGCCAGTATAGAGGCTTTGGATGTAAATGGACATCAATGCTCCCAGAGGGCCGTTCTGCAGGCCCGCTCGACTCAGCCGTCCAGACTGACCAGTATTATACTTGCCGAGGACATCTGTGAGTTATTGCTACCTGCTTTCATCAGTCTTATAAACTTTGGGTTGTGTTTGGGTGTTTTGTTACTGTCAGTGGTTCCCAAGCTTTTTTTTACCACTTTTTAGAGAAACATGTTTTCGAGTCCCACCGGATCCCCACCACCTACATAAACACACACACATAAGGACACTCTCATAAAACTTTCATTACCTTCAAACTCACAGACAGAGAAAGATAGGAAGTACAAGTGCATAGTTTTTTTAAAGCAAGCTCTTAAAAGTAAGCAGTAGGAAGATAAGAAATATAAAAAAAAGTAATGTTGTAATTATAATGATAATAGTAATAATAGAGAACTGTCAGGGCATTATTTGAAACTTTGTAATAACAGTTCTGAAAAGTTTGTGATTATCTTACTGAACTATGCAACTGGTCACTTTAAAAGTGTTAGTCACCGATCAGACAAATGCCAATTATCAGCTGGCAGTTGAATTTTTAGGAATCACAGCTGACAATGCCTAAGCCTTGATGCGAACCGAGTTTGGGAACCACTGCTACATGTTGTATCACAAAGAAAGTTGAATCCCTGATATATATATGACTTCCGTACTTCAATTGAACAATTTTTTATATATATTTATATAAATATATATGGCATAGGGGTGATTTTTGAAAAATTATAGTGCATTAATCTGTCTGGTATAAGTGATGACAGTATCTTTTAAGTCCTTTACTAGTATGTAACAAATTATTGTCCCATACATTTACATTTAGTCATTTAGCAGACGCTTTTATTCAAAACAACGTACAAAGTAGGGGAAAACAATAGAAGGAATTTGTGCAACAAAAGAAAACCCCCGTAGATTAGACCTTTATGTGGGTCATGAGCTTGGTGATCTGAGAGGTGGTGTTGTTTTCAGCAACAGGACAGGTGCTACGTTGTGATGCTATAGTGGATGTGATTAGTGAGATCCAGATTGTCTCCACTACACGAGAACTTTACTTGGAGGATTCTCCACTGGAGAGCTCAAGATTCATGCGCTTGATTCAGAAGGTGAGTGTGTTATGCACATGTATACGTATGTGCTGCGAACTAGGGATGCACCGATCCGATACTCTGGATCGGATTTGGCTCCGATCCATACCTTTTTGAAAGGATCGGGTATCGATGATGCGCGAGTCAGCACGACCGATCCAAATCCGATACCAAATTACCAGCGATCGTTGAACGGGGAACTGTATTTAGGTAAATAGAAAACATTCGTTTACTTGGGGAAAAATGCATGTACTTAAAAATAATAATTAAAAACTTAGAAATATATTTTGCGTAATCGTCTGACAGGTGAGTTTAACGGGGAGACCTTTCAGGACCCAACGTATGCCTATATGGTAGTTTACTTCAGCGCGTTAAAGAAATATTTCACGCTTGAAACAACAGAAAGCAGCACAGCAAATTGTAACATTTGCAAAACCAGTGTTTCAAGAGGTGGAAGTACTGTTGCACGTTACAATACAACAAATTTAATCAAACATCTTCAGAAGCATCACGGAAAAATTCATGAAGAGTTTGCACAAGCGAAAAGCAAAAAGGACGAATCAAAGCAGCAGACCTTGCAGGAAGCGTTTCAAAGGCAAGAAAAACTTCATAAGGACAACAAAAAATCTGTACAAATCACAGAAAAAGTTGCAGAATTTATTGTACTAGATAATCAGCCTCTCACTGTTGTGGAAAATGTAGGCTTCCGTCGCCTAATGGAACATCTAAAACCGCGATACAGTTTACCATCGCGTAAATACATTTCTGAAACAGCTTTGCCTGAGTTGTATTCTAGAGTGTCCTCGAATGTTGCGGACCAGTTAAAAGATGTAAAGTCTTTGAGCTTCACTATATATATTAGTGAAGCTCCGGATATTTGGAGCTCCGACGTGTGCCCCATGTCCCTTTTGAGTTTAACCGCGCATTGGGTGAAGTCTGGTTATGCATTGCAGAGTGCTGTGCTACATGCTAAAGAGTTGCGAGGGTCACACACAAGCAGCGTGATTTCAGCTTCAATCAAAGAAATGATGGATGGTTGGAAAATCCCTCTTTCCAATGTACATGTAATTTTGAGGGACAATGCCAGTAACATGAAAAAGGCACAAAAGTACACTACTACAAGCGGTCAATGAAAGATTCGGTAACATTGAGGATGAGCCACTTTTCTCCGTTGCCACTTTGCTTGACCCATGGTACAAAGACAGGTAGGTAAATAGCTTTGCTTATTATTATTATTATTATTATTATTATTATTATTATTATGGATTATTATTTTGTTTTATATATTATTTTATTAAAAAAAAATGCAGGTAATTTTAGGTAACATTTTTATCGTTGTTATGCTGCATTCAATTTCAAATAAAGTTAAACTGGAGGGTTATTTATCGCAGAATCAGACAACAACGATTTTTTTTTTTGAATCCTTTTGAGCAACAACGCAATTTTTCAGAATGCAGTGCTGTCAATTTACAAAAATTGACACGATTACAAACGTTAAAGAATATTTTTTTAAATACATTTTTTAATGGTTGTTAAGTTTAACCATTATAAAGAACGAAATAAATAAGATGCATTATTAGACTGGGTAAACTAATACGGCGTGGTTAAAAAAAAATTCTCAAGCGTTTTTTGAATAAATAAAATATTTTAATAGTAACCTTAAGAAATACACAAATTCGTTATTAATTTGTTTTTGTTTATTCAATTATATTTTAGATATTTTATTTTAAAGTTCACTTTCGTTTAAAAAAGAAATACACACATTTAGTTTGAGTTTATTGATTGATTTCATTTGGTTTTGATTCTTTCTTTGTAGGATATTTGTTTTATTGAAAAAAATTTGTTCCTATTTTTATCAAGGCCAGCAACTGCCAACATATTTTTGTCATACGTATGTTTTTGATTTAAGATTCACAAAATGTAGATTGACATTTGGATGACTCCAGATAGCTTAATTTAATTTAATTTATTTCAATTCAAAATGTTGCAGTATTTTACAAAGAATACAAGAAATTGCACAGTTTTCTTAATAAAGATGTTCGTCATACTGTGTGTTTTATTTATCTTAGTTTTTATGTATTTCATAAATCTACAAAGCTTGACTTTAAGCAGATTAATTTGAATGACTGTGTGAGTTTCAGACATTCTAAACCTTAAAAGGTAAACAACAACTGATATCGGATTTGGATCGGTATTGGCCGATATTTGTAAGTTTACTATCAGAATCGGATCGGCAGAGAAAAACTGGTATCGGTGCATCCCTACTGCGAACGTAAATGGCTAGTTTACACCCCCCCCCCCCCATAAAAGATGTGATCAAATGTCATTGAAATCATGTATATGACTCTTTCTTCAGTGATACATAAATGGAAATGTTTTTGTGTCCATACAATGGAAGTCAATGTTGTTTGGTTACCAAAGTTCTTTAAAATATCTTTTGCGTTCTGCAAGTCATACAGGTTTGAAATGAGATAACTGTGAGTAAATTAACGCAATTTTCATTTTTGGGTGAACTACCCCTTTAAAACCCTGTACAACAAAGTCCGTAGTAGGTGTTTCTACTTTTGGTTTTCATAAATAGATGGATTTATCATGCATATCGAAAAAACGCAGCTCTCATTGAAAATAAATGATATTGGCCCAGGCCTGAGGACTCTATCGTACATGTGTGTTATGAAGCAGTATACAATGATGTCATTAATGTGACCTCGGGATAAATGTGTGCATTCTAATTTCAGGAAATACCTTCAGTACTCTCGCCAGTCTGTTGTTTGATTGGACCATTGTAAAGGATGCCAAAACGTCAGGTTTCCCTGATTCCTACAACTCACTGCGGTAAGAGTCAGGTTCAATGTTAACATTCTTTTAACTTTGTCATAACCAGACCGAACGAGTGATGACGGCCTTATATCTCTAACCTGCTGTGACTGCAAAAACCAATTTCCATAATATTACTGTATTATCCCTGCTGATGCTAAAAAATCATTGAACTAAAATCCTGCACCTCTATCGCTTTTAATTGCTGACTGAAAGAAACCTTTGAAGACATCGTGTGGTCGTTGAAAGCATTTCTTTATTTTAACAAACCTGACTGACTGATGGTGTAATTGTGATGTCTTTTTTTGCAGAGTTCTGCGTTTTGCAGAATCAGCATACACTCCTCCAACCTACATCTCTGAGATGGAGCGAGTAGGACATCAGGGAGATATCATCCTGGTTTCAGGAATCAAAACGGGACATGCTAAGCTCAAAGCCAAAATACAAGAAGCTCATTATAAGGTTTGGTCTGCTTTTTTCATTTACAGTAGTAAAAGTCATGGCATGGACATTAGACAAGCATGTTTGTGTTGTCGTTCTGGATGGAAGTGGTGTGAGTGGTGACTTGGCGAGCAGATTCTTCAGCATTCAGATCAGTTGTGCTTGGTACAAACCAATTCATTTGAATATTATATATGTTTTGCAGGACGTTGGTGCTGCTGAAGTCAAGTTACTGATTCTTGAAAATGTTTTCTTAAAACCTGCTTATGATGTGTATCTGCTGTCTGGCACGTCCATCAAATACAAAGTGCAGAAAATCCGTCAGGGAAAGATCACAGGTAAGCTGTTTTTATTCAATGTGTGGACAGAAGCAGGCTGAAAAATGTCAACATTTCTCCTCCTTTCACAGAAAAAAATTAATCTATTTCTTTTCTTAACTGTAAAGTCATGTTTGCCACCTAACGTCTGAACTGTTTTGGGACTACAGGCTGTGTCAGATTTTAACAGTAGAGGATGTTGTATTTATATCACATGTATGCATGAAAGCTTGTCCTTTTCTTTTAGAGCTGTCCATGCCATGTGACCAGTATGAGCTTAACCTCCAAAACAGTGCAGTCACGCCTGATGGAAACCCAGAGGTCCCTGTGGCAAACTTAGAGCAGAGCAGCTCAACAGTGTTTGCCGTTCAGCACGGTCAAACCAACATTGTGCTGGACCACAAGAGTATCCTTCACTCTCTGTCAGAATCATTAAAGGGGTCTTAGGACACGGCTAAAACAAATATTATTGTTTGTTTTAGATGTAATGCAATGTGTATAAACAATTTAAGGTTAAAAAACGCTGTATTTTCCACATACCGTGCATGTTAGTATCTCCTCTTTGCCCCGCCTCTCTGAAACGTTCGGATTCTTTACAAAGCTCATTGCTCTGAAAAGTGAGGTGTGCTATGATTGGCGAGTTAACCATTGCAAAGTGATTGGTCGAATACTGCAAGCGTGTGACTGAAGTGTACGCCCACCTTACTTGGGGGTCTGGGTGAGCATTCGCTTTTAGATAGAATGCATCTTTTGTTCCGACATTTAAATTATTGCAATTTTACGTGTCTAATACATGCATTGGCAACTTATAACACACCAAAGACAAAGAAAAACACGTATTCGCGCCATATGACCCCTTTAACCATGTGAGGCTACATATTATAATCAATTACATGATTTGGAGACGTCATGTCATTAAAGGAGTAGTTCACAATAAAATTTAAAGGCTCTTTTTTGTGATGAAAGTAGTTTAGCGCATATCTCAGTAAAATGTTTACGATCTCTGATAACCAAACACTACTCCAATGGCTCTTCCTATGCCAAAAATGTGGACCTCGCCCCATTTTTGGCATATTCCTTAAGGGAGGAGGTTATTAAAAGCATTTAATAGTGACATCATGTTCCCGGGAAGTAGAGGGCTTTACTAGTCAATTCCAGCCGTTCTCTGTAGTCCTTGAAAAGCGAATTCTGTTAAAGACAATATCTTGCTTGGCATTTAACTTTGTGCAGGTATTAGTTATGCTCTAACAGCAACATTACACAATAACTAAAGTTTGAAAAATGCGATCGCGGGGAATGGGAATTTTAAATTTCATAATTCACCCACCCCACTCATGGCATACAAGCCTTCCGTGTGTTTATTTCTTCTGTCGAAAACAAATTGATTTTTTTGAGGAAAGCTTTCCAGGGTTCTTATTCATATAATGGACTTAAACGGGGGGCTGTTTGTTTACCCCCGTTCAGACCGCCAGCGACAAAGCGAGTCAATGTCATATGTCTTTTTTCAATGGAGAGCTAGCGACAGTGACCGTTGGCGACAGGAAGTGGGCGTGTCTAGCGACACAACAAAGTTGAGATTTTATGCAAATGCTGAGCTACTTTCGGGAGCGACACGGAGCTCACGTCAACCGTCTCTACTGCAGAGTTTGTTTATAAATGTTACAAGAGCAACTAAAGCTAGCGAGTAGTGACACAGTTGCTGACGGTTTTCATTTTTCAAGAAAACAAAAAATATATATAATTTTTAAACATGAATACTGCAAATGGCTTGAACTGCATTGAAAAGAGCATTCAAAAGTTCTTGAATGTTAAATGACACTTTATATGTCTTGTATGTTATTGTTTAAAATGGTCAGTTGTAATCTTTTGAAATCTGTGTCACACACACGTAACCTTCCAAAGTGATTGTTTAATACTAAAGTCGGGGATCGCACATCCTGGAGACACTCCGAGGCAGTGCAAGCCATATACTTATATTTAAAAAGTATATAATTTTTTAGTTTTCTTGGAAAATGATTAATCGTTTCGCTAGACAACACCCTTATTCATCAGCTGGTGTCGTTTAGAGCCTTTTGAAGCTGCGATAAAACTGAAGTTTGGACTTCAACCAACAGCCCCCCCGTTGAAGTGCATTATATAGACAAGAACCCTGGAATGCTTTCCTCAGAATCCTCAATTTGTTTTTGACAGAAGAAAGCTTACTGTGGGTGAGTGAATTATCATGAAATAAATTTTTTATAGTGAACTACTTTAACAAACTTTCTTTGAAGAAAGGTTCTTCAATAACATAAAAAAACACCATCACCCTTGTGTTTCCTTTATTCTGAATGTCAAGGTCTGGGAATGCAGGGAGTTTCTCGTCTCCCTAACAGCACTATATATGTGGTGGAGCCTGGATACTTGGGTTAGTCTCATCATTAGTTTACAGTTTTGCATGAAGACCACTACTTGGATTGAATATCATTTTTGGCTTATGTTAGAGGTTCATAAAAACGAGAAGTTTATAAAAGATGACATTGATTGTACTGTTATCGAAAGATCTCTTGATTGTCTTGAATACTAGTGTTTAAGATTCTGCCGGAGGAACGCTGGGTACTTGAGACGGGAAGAACATACGAAATCTTCATTGAAGTGTTTGATAAGTCAGGCCACAAGATTCATCTGTCTGATGTAAGTTGCATTGAACATTTAAAACTCAGAATCAGAAAGAGCTTTGTTGCCAAGTATGATTACACTATCAATTTGTCTTGGTGACAGGAGCGTCCAATGCAAAAGTACAGGCATAGCAGAAGAATGACCTAGATGGTATAGACCAGTGGTTCTCAACAGGGGGGGCTCAGCTGACTTTCAAGGGTGCCTCAAGATTACTAATACTTTAATAGTATATAACTATAATAACTTTTAGGATTTCCAGGACACGTGTGTGTCGCATTCACTTGACCAAAGAAAGAGGCCAAAGTTCCCAGAACTTCAGTATGAATAATAATCTTGACAAAGTCATGTATAATCAAACAAATATGGCGACATGACAACAACATCGTATCTTATTGCTTCTCACTGGTGTATAGAGGAAGGAGGGAGTAAATTATTGAATTTCAATTTTGGGTGAAAAGTCCCCAATCTACACACATTACTCTGTGAAGAGTGTCTGAAAGTTGATCAAATGTTACTAAATGAGCACCAATTTTCCTTGCAATCACAGTTACAGTACACCGTCATTGAGAATATTGCACGTTGTCTTACATTTGTTTATTATGAGTTTTTTTATTTTACAGAATATTCGTATAGAAACAACATTCCCTGTGGAGTACTTAGAAGTTTTGGAGTCGTCCCTCAACGGA
Source organism: Triplophysa siluroides (assembly GCA_006030095.1). Taxonomy (NCBI): domain Eukaryota; kingdom Metazoa; phylum Chordata; class Actinopteri; order Cypriniformes; family Nemacheilidae; genus Triplophysa; species Triplophysa siluroides. The sequence goes on along the minus strand of VCII01000613.1, from coordinate 927,642 downwards.
TCTTACCACTATGTGAAAGCATTGAAGAATGGTCAAACCATTATTGATGGCACGCTAAAAGCTGTCATTGATCAAGTATGCTTTTTCTTTCTGTTAGTATAGAGATGTTCTCTGTTTACCTGAAATTCAGACACCAGAGATAATGTGTTGTGTTGTGCTGTGCTGCAGGCAGGCAGCATTCATCTTCTCACTGTTCCCGTGCGTAACGAGCAGGATGTTGAAATCTACAACCCCATAGTGCTCACACCTGCCATCCTCACATTTCCATGGCAACCTAAAGAGGGCTCTCATACCAGTATACCATCAAGGTAAAGAGATTGTATTGCATTCAATTTTAAGTTAATTACCTCTGGACTAATGTAGTATTAATTTAAATCGATTAACTTTAACTTGTGTCAGGCAACCGGTGGAAGTGGAAACTTCAGCTGGTCGTCCACTAATGTAGCGGTTGCCATGGTTACAGTGAAAGGACTGATGACAACTGTCAGAGATGTTGGTGTCAGCGCAATCTATGCCCATGACATGAGAAACCAACTGCACTTCGGCGACATGAAGGTGATGCCAACAAATGACTTCTTTGGATCTTTGCAATTGTTATGGTGGTGTGGATGCGGTCGACTTGTATGTAGACCTTCAGCTGTTCTCTTGTGCAGGTGTATGTTATTGAGCCGGTGGGGATGGAGTTCAGCCCTTGTGCTGTAGAAGCTCGCGTGGGGATCAGTCTTGATCTTCCGCTGCGGATCTTTGGTCAACTGAACGGAGAGAGAGTGACGCTCAGTGACTGTTCACACTTTGACATGCAGGTGGAGATGGAGAGCGTGGGCATCTCTTCCAACTGCTGGAGGGTAAAGTGTCGCACCAAAATTAGCATTCTGATTCGGTCCGGTACATACCGGTCATATAGGTACCGGTACCGTATTGGCACCGGGTGTCGGTACCCAACCCTACTTGTAAGCCCTTCTACAGTTAAACAAAACTACTTTTTTTTTTATCGTAGATCACTTGTAGTGCTAATGCAGCAAGGTGTCATTTGCACTTTTTATAAACTTAAACTGTTTACAGTTTTATGCAGTAGTCTTGGTAAGGACTATGTGAGTGCACTTTCTTTAACGCAGGCATACTGATCTCATTTGTCCCATTCTGTTCCACTAAAGGAAAGAAATTTGGGTCAGGAGAGAAAAATACGCCTGCTTTGTCGATAATATTTGCTGGTTTAAGAGAACGATGTAGTGAATGCTTTGAAGGCTATGCAAAATGTTGTTTGTTCAGGGAGACTAGCGCCAGGTCAGAGCCACTGCAGTGGAGTAAGAGTCAAGGCCTTGACTCCTGGATACACCAACCTTCTGGTTAGTTACACCTACAGCAATGTCCACCTCAGTGCAAAGATCACCATTGCTGCCTACCCACCACTTAAGGCAAGTCATATTTCATAATGTGTTTCTGTTTATGATCTAACGCGAGAACAAATTGAGAAGTAGTCAACTGCCGTGTGCTTTAACAGGCGATTGACCCTGTGTCCGTGGTGACGCTGGGCTCCTCTAAAGACATGACTTTTGAAGGCGGCCCTAGACCGTGGGTGCTAGAGCCTTCGAAGTTCTTCAGAAACCTGACGGCTGAAGACCACAACAGTGTGACGCTGTCCCTGCAGGGACCAGCCTCCCGAACCTACTCCAGACATCTGATCAGAGCCACATGTCGTTCTCTGAGAGAGCAGGTACGTGAGAGATTTCTGAATCAGTGATCTAGAAGGGATAGGGAAGAGAAATCGTCAATCGATTATTTGGGATTTCTCAGGTTTTGGCCATGACTGTTGGTAACCAGCCCACCGTAACAAATCCCTTCCCTGCCGTGGAACCAGCCGTGGTAAAGTTTGTGTGTGCACCTCTGTCACGTCTCATGCTGAGCCCCATCTACACGAGCCCTCGGCTGGACGTGTCCTGCCCGCTGTTGCAGCAAAACAAACAAGTGGTGAGCAGTCAAACCCTCAAGCATATCTTGTGTCTTATGACATAATGTTCAGGAGCGTTTGTACTTGTGATCTGTAGGTGCCAGTTTCCAATTATCACAACCCAGAGCTGGACGTGGCAGCTTTTGACCACCAGGGCAGGAAGTTTGATAACTTCAGCTCTTTGAGTCTCATTTGGGAGTCATCTAAAGTGTCTCTAGCGAGCATCGAACCGACCATGCCTATGCAGTTATACTTACACGAGGACGACGTCAAGCAGAAAAAACTTCACGGTACCTTATGATAAATATTCCATATAAAATAAGCAAAGGAAATGTTGTAAGTGTATATGCATGTGATCTAATGGGGTAGTGGTAAACTCTCTGCAGGACGTCAGACCGTTCTTGTGCATCGCGAATCAGGCATTGCCGCCATCACGGTAACAGCTGTGGGCTATCAAACATCTCATCTGGAGGCAGCAGCTGTTTTGAGAGGGGTGCGTTTCTCTGGAGTGTGAATTTGATCTCATTAATACTTTTGGTGTTACTCCCTTTGATTGTTCACAGTCAAATTAAATAAAGCAGCCCAGCAGGTGCATGTAGGAGGAAACTGACCAAAGTGTACAGCCTTAAGTTCTCGAAGTCTGTGAACAGTCATTTCGTAGTTAACACGAGCTCTGGTTTCATTTCCTCAATGAGGAAATGACTAATACTGTGAAACCACACATGCTTTACCCCACATCATCACTACAACAAAGCAAAGCAACACAGGAAAGTGAAATTCTGACATTATAGAGCAGTTTGTTACCTACAACTGAATTATTTTTAGATTTTGAGTCACGTGCCATTGAACGCATAGTGTAGTGGTTACCAGTCTACTTTCTTTGCACCTACTTTTGCCAAAAAGTCCTTCCATAATTTCGTCAGTCTGTGTTTCTGACCAAATAAAATGGACTTTTTATTGTATGGACATTTTTTGACATTAGTGTGAATAAATGACAGATTTTCTTTTCTCTCCCTTTCAACTGGTTTGCACAAATAGTTTCTACTTTCAGATAAGACTTTAAGTTCTTTCATTTTTACCCTTTTGATAAAGGGTCATCAAGTTCTAAGAACTGGTTTAGAGTTTGCAAGTTTCTCAAAAAAAATCCTTTCAAGGCCTGTTTACACTGCTATTACAGTCATGTTTATACACAGTTAGTGTCACAGTCACAAATAGCTAGATGACCTGCTGTTTGCTTTGCAAAGGAACAAAAAAACAGACACTGTAGGGTACGTGAAATTATTCAAAGACTAGAGGAGTCAGGAGAAGCTGTCCCTCTGTTGAGAGAACTGACGTCTTTTTGGGACAAATTTTTGTCCAACTTCTGTATCAGTTTTAAGGCAAATTGGACATTGTGAAAGAGGACATCAGCAGAACCAAACAACATTCAGGGATGTGATTAGCACCAGAGACTTTTTGGCAGTATGAGTTATTTTTCAACAGCTGAAACAAATGGCTCGGAAAGTGATCCCAATATTTTTTTCTCTGTATTTTTTTTAAATAGTTGTTATGGAATGACATTCTGATTCTGTCATTCAATCAGCCTGAATCTGAAATATGGCTCTGATTGTTGTATTTTAGTTTGATCCTCTGAGCCCTGTCTCTGCCACGCTGGATCTTCTGTTAGTGGAGGATGTGAGAGTGACCCCTAACACCATCACCATATACAACCATCCTGATGTCAGGGTAAGATCTCTCGCATGTCTGTTTGTTCTGCTCTTGGAAGAGCTTACATTTGTGCTTCACACATGTTGTGTGTCGTGTGTGCAGGCTGATCTGACTCTGCGAGAAGGCTCAGGTCATTTCTATGTAAATGCAAGTGTTAAGGGAATTGCAGATGTCACGTTTCAGGAGTTCCAGGGGATCGCTCAGGTAATATTTAAATAAATATTTTTAGTAAAACTAAAGCTTTTTAAAACAACAATTTGTGCTTACAGTAGCAAAGCCAGAACGGAAGTAACCTGGGTCAGGCCCTTTATGGGTTTAAAAGCAGGAATGTGCTGTTTGGCTTTTTTTGACCAACATTATTCCTGTGTTTGGACTTTCAGAGTAAACAATGCATTTCTTCCATCCTGAACTCTCCAGTGTCTAATTCAAATCTAATCTTATGTGTAACTCAGGTGGTTCCCTCGCAGGCGGGGGTCTTGCAAGTAATGGTCCATGACCTCTGCTTGACCTTTCCTTCCCCCGCTATTGCTACAGTACACATTGCTGATATTCTGGAGGTTGTCGTGCGTGTCGTCGACAAGGTCAGTGATATCAAAGACCTTAAAAAAAGGAGACTTTCTCTAGACGGCCTACTAGATGAGATATGAAGAGTGATTCGTCCAATTTCATTTTAGGTAGAGATTGGCAAGTCAGTCAAAGCATATGTTCGGGTTTTGGATGGCAACAGAAAGCCTTTCCAGTCCAAATATTTCTCTGTTATGAATCTCCAGCTGAGACCAGCATCATCTATTATCTCTTTACAGTGAGTAACTATGTATTAGTCTCAGTCTTCTGAACTTCTGTTTTGCTGTCTGTAAGCGCCAATCAACTTAGTTGTTTTTCAGAGCTTTGTCAGATTCCTCGGAGGAGGACACAGCCACATTTCTGGTCAAAGGTCTGGTGATCGGACAGACCAGTGTGTCTGCTACGGTGACGGATAAAATCGGCAGAAAAATCATTTCTGCCCTCCAGCAAATAGAAGTAAAGAATAATAGCTTTTCTTGGGATAGCTTGCTTAAAGTTTTGTTGAAGTATCTCTGTATAATATTATTTACATGACAACATTTTTGTTCTGTTTTCTGTAGGTCTTTCCACCTTTCAGGCTGCTGCCCAGGAAGGTCACTCTTATAATGGGAGCAATGATGCAGGTAATTCATGCTAATATTTTACCCTTAATCAAATACAAATATTTGTGCAATATATGTATTAATGATTTTCTAAAAGGCTCGATAGGTCCCTGGTCCCACCCATATATCCAAAAGATTAAAAGGATATTATCCAGAATGCAGAACCACAATGTCTTGTTGTTCACTTTCTATCTAGAAAGCTAAATGCAGGAAAAACTTTTAAAGAATAGTCCCCCCCAGAAATAAAATGGTCTAATAATTTACTCGCCCATATCCCATACCACATGTAAATGACTTCCTTTCTACTGCTGAACACAGATAACATTTTTTCATAAAAAATATGAATCACTTTATTTCCATGTATAGGTCCTAACTTGTTCAAGCTCCAAACGTACATTCAGGACATCCTTCATTTAAGTGGCCCAAATGACTCAAGGGGGTTAGTAAATGGCTTCTGGGGTTAATTAATTTGTTACAATTATATAGCTTTTCTGGACACTCAAAGCGCTTTACATGGAAGGGGGGATCTCCTCGACCACCACCAATCTGCAGCATCCACCTGGATGATGCGACGGCATCCATATTGCGCCAGAACGCCCACACACACTAGCTTATTGATGGGGAGGAGACAGAGTTATGAAGCCAATTAGTACATATGGGGATGATTAGGAGGTCATGATGTATAGAGGCGAATGGGCGAACTTGGCCAAGATGCCGGGGTTACACCCCTACTCTTATTCGAAGGACATGGGATTTTTAATGACCACAGAGAGTCAGGACCTCGGTTTAACATCTCATCCGAAGGACATTAATAAATGGCTTCTTAAGTTAAATTATGTATTTTGAATTTAATTTGTGAAACTGAAACCCCAGGATCGCTAAATTCTAATCTGGCAACACACGCATTACTTCAATCACATTGGTTCTCTCGTGACAAAATATTATATGACAGCTAGTCACGAGACCCGCCAAACCAGATGAGTTTGAAGTTTTTGACTTGTCACTGTATTTATTTTTCACATGTGACACGTTCTTATGAGAGCTCATCTGTTCATTTGTAGATCACATCAGAGGGCGGACCACAGCCCCAGTCCAACATCCTCTTTTCTTTGTCCCACGAGAACATCGCCTCCATCAACAGTCTGGGTCACGTCCAGGGCCTGTCAGTGGGCAACATGACCGTAACCGGCGTGGTTCAAGCAGTCGACACAGAAACAGGCAAACTAGTGGTTGTGTCACAGGTGAGGGTCTACAGACAGATGTAAATGTTAGTTAAATCAGTACTGTTCAGTGTTATTAAATGAGGTCTTAACAGGATCAAGTGGATGTTGAGGTTGTCCAGCTGAAAGCTATTCGAATTAGAGCTCCCATCACCAGAATGAAGACAGAAACTCAGGTGAATTCATGAACAAGATGTTATTAGAGAAGTAATTTGGCACTTGAGGCTGATAAAGTTTTTGCCTGATCTCTCGCTGTTGTAGATGCCAGTTTATGTGATGGGCCTTACCAGCACTCAGGCGCCTTTCTCTTTTGGAAATGCTTTACCGGGACTGACCTTCCACTGGTCTGTGACTAAGAGAGACATCCTGGACATCCACACACGCCACACAGAGGTCAGAAATAAAACTCTAGAAAGTGTATTTGATTATTCATGTGCTCATTTTAACTTATCCAAAATAAAATGATCTGTTTTCTGGATCCCTTCTGCAGGCTTCAGTCCAGCTCAGCGCAGAACACAACTTCGCCATGAGCGTGTTTGGCAGGAGTAAAGGCCGAACAGGTCTGAGAGTGCAGGTGAAGGCCACTGTTCCTCTCGCTGGGCACCTACAAGACAATGCTTTGGAGCTCCACGATGAGATCCAGATTCAGGTAAATTGAATCTCCTTCTATAATTCATGACAAACTTCAGTTTGCTGACTTGGAAAAAAACATAAACTTCAACATGAACAGAAAAGCATTTGATGCGTTGTGTAATGCATTGAAATACTTAACACTGTGTCCCTGAAGGTTTATGATAAACTGCAGCTTCTCAACCCTGAAGTTCAAGCTGAAGAGATACTGATGTCCCCAAACTCACTGGTGAAACTGCATACCAACAGGTAACATTAGCATACTGTTATGAAGATCAACACCTACAGCTGACATGGACTGTTAATGGTTTAAACAACATCAGAGCATGTGTGTATAAAGCTGCTTATTACGCAACTCTTCGGAATGCATGATTCTGATTGCTCAGTTGCTACATTCCAAGGTATGTTATTTCCAGATAACCGCTGTTAGTAATACTTACAAGTAGGGCTGCAACAACTAATCGATAAACTTGATGATAATAATAGATAATGAAAATAGTTGTCAACAAATTTCATTATCGATTAGTCTCTCTGTCTCTCTGTTCGGCACAAGTTGCGCAGTTTTAAAGTCAAACGTGTCTCTCCGTGCAGTGCAATTTTAAAGTCAAACATGTCTCTCCGTGCAGTGGAAATTTTAAAGTCAAACGTATCTCTCCGTGCAGTGCGAGGTGCGTAGTTTTAAAGTCAAACGTCTTTTGCATGCATCTCTTCAAGCCGTGCAGTTTTAAAGTTTAAAGGGGAGAGGTGTTTTAAATGACAAAATTAAAGATTATATTAATAAAACCCAATTTTTGGCGTTTGCACTTTGCCAAGTACATAATAGGCTATATACCCTGCTTTGGGGGTTTATTTAGTTCAGAGGTGGGAAATAACATTTACTTGTTATTACAGTACTTGAGTACTGTACTTACACGTTTTGAGTGTCTGTACTATACTTAAAGGGCAAGTTCACCCAAATATGAAAATTCTGTCATCATTTCCAAATCTGTATTCATTTCTTTGTTCTGATGAACACCGAGAAAGATATTTGGAAGAATGCTTATAACCAAACAGTGCTTATAACCCCATTCACTGCCATAGTCGTAAAAATTACTTTATACATTTTTTGTTCTGTTGAACACATATTAAGACATTTTGAAGAATGTAGGACAGCAAACAGTTCTGGGGCACTTTTGACTCTTTGTTTTTTTCCCCTACTATGGGACTGAATGAGTAAATGATGACAGAATTAAAATTTTGGGTGAACTTGCCCTGTAAAGGCGTCAAATGACAAAGGCTAAAATGAATATTATGGTTTGTTTTAGGTGTAATGTAATGTGTATACACGATTTAAGGTAAAAAAAGCTGTATTTTCCACACACCGTGCATGTTTGCATCTCCTCTTTGCCCGCCTCTCTGAAACGCGCTGATTTTTTACAAGGCTCATCGCTCTGAAAAGCGAGGTGTTCTATGATTGGCCAGTTAACCAGTGCGTAGTGATTGGTCGAATACTGCAAGTGTGAGGGAAATGTAACCATATTCGGAACATCTTGTTCCCAAGCAATTGTACTGACAGACAGGTGATAAAATGTCATTGTGACTTCCTTATATCAATTCGAGCCCGAATCTGATACGGAAAATGAAGATGATCAAGCCAATACATCAACTTTGCCAGCGCAACTTGAGCAGGATGTAAAGGATTGGTAAGGTTTTTTTAAAAATATATAATGTTAATCGTTAAAAACTATAACTACCTTTTTATCTTTTATTTTTATATTCAACGTTATAAAGACTATAAACAAACAACCATATACATCATATAGAGTTTGTGTGAGAGAAACAATCTCGCATTACAACAGGGAATGGTAATGTTAACAATAACTAACTTACCCTTCTTGATCAACCAGTGTTATGCCATGTCTCGTCGCGACTCAACAAAGACAATAAACCCCATTATAAACACGACATTTGTTGCCTCTAGTTGTAACATTATTACTGATCATTAGGACTTATGTTGTCTTTTTTTCAGGTTGCGCACGTGTCTGCATTTGCAGATCACAAACACACGAAAAAAATCAACTCGCGTTAGTCCGTATGATCGGGTGAAAGTCGGCTCCTTAGTCTATTAACGATAAGCCCAGCTGCAGAGAAAACGCGCTCTGCCGGCACAGATGTCGCTGGGACACACAAATAACGGTGCGCTAAGCGACTAAGCTTACTGAAGCGCATCGTGTTTTCGTTCCACCAATGGATTGGATCCTCATCTGGAGGAATGCGTGGCTCCAGCAAGAATTGTTCCCACTCGTCTCGGCTAGACTCTTTGTAATCATCGCCGAAGAACTGGCTCAGTCTTTTCCGACGAGGCTGCATTGGCTCATCCTCTCCATCGTTCATGGCGGCGTGTGCATCCGCGTTACTCACATCCAGGGAAATGCCCTGATATTGTTCAAAAAGTATTTTTCTCACTCCTTCTCTCATGTTTTCGTTGTAGAACCTGAGGTGTTTGTGCTGAGGATCTAGGGCGTATCTAGTAGTTCCAAACTTCGCTGCGCTTACAGGTCGAGGATGCCATTTTTGTCATCAAATGCACTCATCTTACTTTCACTGCGCGCTCCACAGCTCCACCCAGTGCATATACGTATAACTGTTAGTATTAGTTTGCGTCCTTGGCCAGCAAAGCAATACTTTAGCAAAATTCGAATAGCGATTTTATTATTCGAATAACTACTGCAGATCGAATATTTGTGCACACCCCTAATTGACATGCTCCCTGAAAAGTGTTCATTGCTCTCTACTCCCTGCACACAGGAAATTGGCTGAAGTTAATTTAAGAACACGAATTTGCGCAACACGACTGCCTGCAGCGTCCTCACACAGACAAAACCTACACACTAAAAATAGCTGGGTTAAAAAATAACCCAACCTTAACCCAGCTGCTGGGTAACTATGGGACAGAACACGCGCTGGGTTATTTTGACCCAAGTGCTAGGTTTAACCATTTTACCCAGAATGCTGGGTTGTTTATTTGACCCAACCAGTGGGTCAGGTTAACTGTGTTCCTGGGTTAAACATTACCTAAACATTGGGTTATATGTTGTCTCATTGCATTGGTATCTTGATATTTACCAATAATTATAAATAATCACAAAGGAATGTAAAATTATTATTATTTTTCCGTAATACAAATTACACAACACAAAAACAATTTTAAATATCAATTTAATGAGTTTTTACATTTCTTTTTAAAACAGTTGAATGGGTGCAATTACCATACATTTCATCCAACACAGACACAGATAAAACAAGTTTTTGTAGATTCTTTAAAAACAAATAATTGTGTGAACTAGGCACTGTAGATTTCAATTCTATAGAATTGTTTTATCTTTACCTATGGTTCAGCATTGCACATAGAATCATAGAACATAGAATCAGTGAGAATCATTCAAAACATTGTGCCATTAAAACTAGGCCAAACAAAGACTCCAAACAACAGACAATCCATGTGACAACTTAAAACAAGTGACCAGAAAAAACTGTTGCTCTTAAAAATTTCACACATGAAGACGCATGTCCATCCAAACGATACACTGCATGCTGTAGAAATCCCCAGGTTAGAAGACACTGCTTACTGTAGTTAACATCAAGCACAAAAAAGGACTTGAAACACAGCTCAGCTGCCTCAAGCAACGAGTCAGTTTCAATGGCATGGCCCGAAACAATGGCGAAGGTCTGAGATGTCGTTGCCTTGTCCCTAAGACACAAAATGTGCAGGAATACCTCACTGGTCTCTGCATTTTGTAAATACTCCACCATGTTGAATATGTTCAACCTGTTAAATATATGACACTTAGTATTGAAACATAACTAACATTTAAGTTATGTGCATTTAATGATCAAACACTGAGGCCTGATAATAATGCTAATTTAGTTAGAAAATTTCAAACTGCACTTTTTAGTCTTTTACATCTGAACATATTACATTTACAATGATATTACATCCATATATCATTTACTTTTGACAAAATTTATGTCTCACGCATAGTGGTGGCCAAAATTATTAGAACACTAGTATTTTTACCAGCTAAAAAAATGGTTCAAAGTCAGTTCTTTCTATCTTTTGCTGTAGTGTGTCAGTAGGAAATTTCAGTTTACGTTTCCAAACATTATTTTTGTCATTAATTGTAATAATCAGTAAGATTTTTTTTGCACAAGGAGTCTGACAACAGCCGACATCATCCAGTCTGTCTAGAATGCCATGAAGAAACACAACAGACTAAATCCAGAAGAACTGTGGCAACGTCTCCAAGATGCTTTAAGAAACCTACCTGCAAAGCTACTGTACTGTAAAAAATTGTAGGCACTTACAAAAATGCTGTAAAATGAGGATTCTGTCAAGAATAATGTCATAAATAGATTTTCTTTATCAATTAACTCTTATTAACTAAATTAAATCAATATTTGACGTGAGCATCCGTTGTGTTTAAAGCAGCTTTTGCCTCTCGGTGCACTTTTCAGGAGTTTTGCAGGAAGGTCTCTGAGACGTTGCCACAGTTCTTCTGGATTTAGTCTGTCTCAGTTTGTTCTGTTTCTTTGTCATTCCAGACAGACTGGATGTTAATATGATCAGATCTCTTTGTGGAGCACAAAAATCTCACTGGATATTACAATAAATGGCCAAATGAATGCTTGGAAATGTAAACTGATATTTCCTATTGACACACTACAGCAAAATATAAAAATAACGGATTTAAAACCTGCTGAAAATACTAGTGTTCTAATTATTTTGGCCACCACTGTATATATACACAACGTGTATGTATATGTGCATTATATATAACCACCATTATTAGAGTACAAAAAATTAAAACAAAACTTACAGGTTGTACATCAATGAAATACTTCCTGGATTCCATGGTTGTTGGTCTGAAGACCTTTCCTCCTTTCTTGTATATTGACGGGGGAAGCAGAGTGGACAGGATTTTGAAAGCACTCTCCCCTTTAGCATGTAAACCATGAGAAAAATACAGCAAAAACTGCGAATCTCATAATCAAAGCGACAAATTACAACTTTTTTTCCTGTGAAAATTTCTCCATTCCTTTAAATAGGTTGTACGTAATTCACCTTTGTGCCTGTTACATGCAGTGTTATAAATATGTAAATAAATTTTTTATTATGGGTTTCAGGGATGTAGAATATGCTCATGCAGAATAAGGCATCAATATGTGCTTTATAGGTACTAATTAACACTAATGTAACTAATGTACAAGTTAATAAGCAACTAGTTAAAAGAGAGAATTGGTCCCTATACTAAAGTGTTACCATTGTGTTTACCAGTGGATATGTGTTAAATACAGTTTTTATAGATTGACATATTATTATAAGAAATAGCTTACCTGGAGTCATGTCACCCAGCTCTAAATGCACCTTTCCATCTCACTGGGCATAGGCAAGAATTCAGTCCGCAATTGTAGCCCAGTCTTCAAAAAGTTTTCTGTCTGCCTCTGGATTTAGCTTCCTATAAAACGCATTCTTACAACGCGATCAAGTTAAAAGAAAGTTCAACTCGCATCCACACTGGCGAGTGGTATGATGCAGCAAAAGGCAAGAGACACCACTGACTGTGTATTTCCACTGACGGGAGATTGAATGTTTTCTCACGCGAGTGCAGCATCAGACATTTTGCCGATGTGGTTAATTACGTGCGCCATCATGCGGTCTGGTTACCTTCTTAAAGGCCGTCATTCACTATCAACATGACTGATAATGTTTGCTAACGTTTTTTTTTAAATCGAGATTTATCAATTTAAAAAAATAATAAAATCGTGAAAAGCCCAAATTCGAATGAATCGAAATAATCTATAAAATCGCCCAACCCTGACACCATTACATTTCAGTAACAAATAGTACATACCAGTAATATCGACGTGGTTTAACTTTATTAAAGTAATTTAAGGGGCATCGTTTTTAGCTAATGCGGGCTGCAGCTAACGTTAAGTTACCTGAGGGAAAAAAGCGTACAAATTATGGATCTATGGTAGTTGATGGATCCGGCACGTCCCACACATTTGAAAATATGCCCTTAAATCTAATTTAGTATAAAATGATCTAATTCTGACTAAACATTACAAGCCATACAGTATGCACACAGTAACTAAACTTTCCCATATATTTCTGACCTAAGATTAGTTTATCCATGAGGCATTAAAGTAAGGGACAAAACGTTAAATGTTTTAACACGCACGCACGCACGCACGCACGCACACACACACACATATAACATTTATTTAACGATAATACGATGATTGTCAAGGCCTTTGTTGTCAAAAATTCTTTATTTTGCTAGGCTGCTACTTAACGTTAATCATTCGCAGAATAAAACGCAAACTCTGCACAGCGACAGATTAAATATTGCATTAAACTGTGAAATCCGTGTGCTTTTACCACAATTTGTTAAAAATAGAGGAAAATAATCATATAATCATATTAATTTATCTCATAATCTATCTGCTTGCTGCAACGTGCTTGACCCGTCTAGCTACGAGACGAGTGAAGAATCCAGAAAGTTGGATGAAGAGGAAAAATGAATAAGCCGGTTGGGTCAAAATAACCCAACCCAGCTGTTTAGTGGTGAAAGAACCCCTACAGTCCATTTGACCCAGCGTGTGCAACCCAACTGTGTGTTTACAGTACCTCAAACAACCCAACATTTTGACCAAGCTCAATTAACCCAAAAATGTGTTTACAGAAATAACCCAGCAATTTTTAGAGTGTACTAAGGAAGTTTGAAGGGTTATTTAATCGTAATCTTGAGATTTGCGTAGTCATGCTTTGTGCCCTTTGGATGGATCATATACGCCCATTTCGAACTGGAATTATGGCAGAATATCTCGTGATGTTTACTTCGCAGGGATCTTACAGGCGTATTGAACAAACCTCCGAAGCGGTAGGAGAAGCAAACAAGATATGCAGAGCGGGGGCGCGAGGACCGGAATTGAGAACCGCTGTTCTAATATGACATACCTGAATCAACTCATCAGCCTTGGTGTGTTAATTAGGGAGACAACCACAACATTTTGGGAGAAGGCTAATGAGTTCAGATGTGTATATTTTTCCCATCTCTTTACCACCCCATTTAGTTTTTATAAGCAAAAGATCAAATTCAATTTAGTATCCGATCATTTATCAAAATTATCGTTAGTTGCAGCCCTACTTACAAGTAAATAAATGCGATTAAAATTAAGTAATATGTACAAGAATATATTTAGAAACTAAAGACAATCTGCATTTTGGTATCATGTTCTATTTGGTAGATGGTCATTGTGACATTCTGTCATTGTCATTGTGGCATTGTTAGGGTCTGTAAGCTGTTTACTGTGTTGCAGAGGTGCTTTTGGTTGTTACTATGGGATTTTGACTGTTAAATTGGTGTCGCTAAGGTATTGTAGCTGTTTACATCGATGTTCCATATTATTGCTAGGCATCAATAGGTTTTATAAGCTGGTTGTTAGGTGTTGCTAAGGTGTTTCAGGGCTCTAGAGTGCGACCAATTTGGTCGCATATGCGACCTTATTTTTCATTGGTGCGACTAAAAATAATCAGAGGTCGCACCGGTGCGACCAGCCGTTCGAGGGAGAAAAAAAAGTCTCCACAACACTTAAAGTCTACCTGTGATTCAACAACAGACAAGGCCCATATCGTGGTCTAAACCAATCAGAGATGGTGAAGGGCGGACCCCCCTCTGATTGGCCGTGGTCCAGATAATCCTGTACATTTGTGTACCAGAGGTCGCGTTAACCGAAAATTCTCTGTCATTGACAGATTTTCTTACCAATGACGAAAAAATCTGAAGGCTGTTCGTCATTTTGGCGGATTATAATGAGGGCATTTGTAAATCCCCGTTATCCCCGCCCGCTGCTCACGCGAGCTGGAACGCGATCGCAAAACATACAAGGGATGATCAAAAGTCCAGACAATATGCACATGATAAACAACGTAAAACTTGCTTCACTGCTTATTAGTTGTTGTCCGTAATGTTTGTAAGTTTCCTTGTGTAGTGATAATGGCAGAGCTCTCGTTCTTTAAATGTGCGCTGCACATTTCCCACTTTCTTTATTCAGACGGTTTAGTACAGTATTTTTATAGACTTCAACACTAGGAAATGTTTTTTAATTAAATTGTTATTAGAGTAAGTCTCTTACCACTGTAAAGAGACTTTTTCTTGTGATACTGGACTGTTGTGCTTTTATTTTCATCACTTTAAACACGTTTTTCTCTAAATTCCGTTCCTGAAAATCATAGCGCTTCAGTCGACCTCAGCCAACTTTAGTTACATACACAAGATATGAGCAAAATAAAAACTGATTTGGAAAGGGCTTGAATATGGTATTAAAAACTGTATATAAATTTGCTCCATGCGTTGGGTTTTCCCAGATCTAATCACACATGAACAAAAACATTAAAATATTTAATATATAAATGAATATAAATAATATAAATAACAACGGCTTTATTGGGCATTCGGTTGTATTAAAATACAACAAGTTCCGAGACCGAGACGCAAGTACAGCGTGATGACGTCACTAACATACGAATTACCACCTAACGCCACCTTGAACCATAGTGACGGGTAATAATAGATAATGACGGATTTTTACGAGCATGTCAGTCAAAAGGACGCACAATAAAAAAGTGTAGCGCAACCTCTGGTGTGTATGTTTGTGAAGGCGTGTGCTGCAGTCAGACAGAGAGGTTGGCAGCCTAATGCCGTCAGTTAAACAGAGTGGATGTAGCAGGTGATGATGAGAGAAGATGAAAAGAACAATTGAGAACTTTTTCGTGAATAATGTTAATTTAAGGCCTGATCCGTCTGAAAATCACAAGCAATGCTCTGACACGGAGCCATCAACCTCCCAGGTTATGTCAAGCCCTGGTCCATTTATCTTGAGATCTTTTAAGTTTAAATTTCAGTTCAGTGAAGCACTTAAGCACCAACACTCAGTAAGTTACCTTTCTTGTAGATTTGTGCTTCAAATAAAGAACTTTGTTTTGACCAGATTGTTAGTTAGTCATTTAAAAGTCAATTTTGCCTATATGGACATTAAAAAAAAAAGTGAACTGGTAATACCAGTTAAATATTAAATGCGTTAAATGCGATGCGGTCGAAAATTTGGGTGCACCTGACGTTTGTGCTGGTGCACCTAAGAAAAAAAGTTAGGCGCACCAGTGCAACCAGTGCAAAAAGTTAGTCTAGAGCCCTGTGTTTTATCTGGTTACTAGGGTCTTTTGGCTGTTAACTAGGTGTTGCTAGGGTATTCTAGCTGTTTACCGGGATGTTCCATCTGGTTGCTAGGCATCGTTAGGCTCTATATACTGGTTGTTGTGTGTAGCCAAGGTGTCCCCACTTGTCGCTAGGGGATGTTCCATTTGGTTGCTAAGCATCGTTAGTCTCTTTAAATTGGGAGTCTTTAAATTAGGGTCTTAAATTGTAGTAACTGAAAATTCATTTTCAAACAATTCAATGCACTAAATAGTACGTTTAATATATTTGATCCGAAAATGACTTTAATGTAATTTTTTGTTTTGCTGCAGAGATGGACTGGGGTCTTTGTCCTATCGTGTGCTGGAGTGTCCCGACAGAACTACTCTCATTCAGGTTGATGATAAAGGTCTTCTGACATCGGGGTCTGTTACAGGAACAGCATCACTACAGATCAGCTCGCAGGAAACCTTTGGAGTCAATCAAACCATTATTATCGCTGTGAAGGTAAAAGTCCACACAGAGTTGCAATATGCTGTAGCCTTTAATGAAATGAACTTACATTTTCATTTAGTCATTTAGCAGACGCTTTTATCCAAAGCGACTTACAAAGAGTTTAGGGAGCAATAAGCGATATGTCATACAGGAACCATAATACATTAGGTGCCAATACAAAGTTACTGGTTTCAACAAAAGCTAGACCACTACCTGTTGAGAGAAAGGGTTAGTGTTTTTTTTATTTGTGTCAAGTATTCGCAGAAGAGATGGGTTTTAAGTCGTTTTTTAATGTTGTGAGAGATGTGGTTGACCGGACCGAGTTAGGAAGAATGTTCCACCAGGATGGATTTGTGAATGAGAATGAGCGATTTACTGCCCTTATGGGGAAGGCAAAACAATATGCCGCTGGTTTGCTGAACGCAGGGATCTTGATGGAGTGCAGGAGGGTGTGAAAGTAAGCCGGTGCAGATCCAGTGATAGTCCTGTAGGCAAGCATTAGTGACTTAAATCTGATACGGGCTTCAACCGGTAGCCAGTGGAGAGAGATGAAAAGTGGAGTCACATGAGCCCTTTTGGGCTGTTCGTAGACGATGCGTGCTGCTTCATTCTGAACCAGCTGGAGCGGTTTGATAGCTTTTGCAGGAAGACCAGCAAGGAGAGAATTGCAGTAGTCCAACCTTTTTTAATACATGTGCAAGTTGTATATCATCGATGTCCTTTTGAAACCTCGACCCTCCAAATTTGCTGTTTTTCAGGAAATGGAAAAAAGTCTGTACTTTTAAAATGATTAAATACTGTGTTGTCGAAGTTGACAAGCATTTTTTTATAAGTTTTATTGGTTAGATATTTGCAAAATCCAGTGACGAACGTGAAGGGTGACACTGACTAATAATAATAATGATTTATGGCAAAAATGAAAATCACGAAATATGGAGATACTATGTTTCAGAATTACATCACTGATATACAGAAATGCATACTATGTACAGTGGTGTGAAAAAGTATTTGCCCATTTCTGATTTTTTGTTTTTTTTTGCATATTTGTCATGCTTAAATGATCCAGATCATTAAAAAAAAATTATATTACACAAAGAAAACCAGAGTAAATTCAAAATGCAGTTTTTAAATGATGGTTTTATTTATTAGGGGAAAAAACAATAAAAAAAAAACCTTTTCACAGCACTGTAGATATAGAGACCTACAAATTGTATTGTATTTTGTTGTTAATCCTTAACATGTAATATTGTAATTGAAGGTGGTTACTGTGTCATATCTGCGTGTAAGCACCAGTCCAGTGTTGTACACGTCTAACAGAGAGACTCTATCTACCATCCCGCTGGGAGCTGTGCTCACCTTTACTGTTCACTTTCACGACAGCACAGGAGAGATATTAAACAGCCACAACACACTGCTCACATTCTCCACCAACAGGTGATGCAACATTTACACTCATACATCAGTTTAAATGCAACACCACAAAACGACTTATTTACGAACTACAACAAGAAGAATCATTAAATGGCTTTGAGAAATGCCACTATGATGGCGATAGAGAGGTCGAAAGTTACAAATTTTAGCTTTAAAGCGTCACAAAACCTCCCCTTTCAGCTACATTCTACCTCACTGTCGTTTTTGAAAAATGCAATTAAAATGGGCAAGACCGCTGTGAGAAGAAGAGCCCTTAAAAACCGTCCTTCAAACCACCCCCCAAAAGAAAAGTTACATTTCTTCCTTGGTCTAGCAACATTGCAAGATGGATGCAAATAAAGAAACAAGTTTTTTTTTTTTTTTTAGTTTGTTCAGTTTGTATAAGCTGTGTCTCTTGTGTGTAGGGAGGATTTGGTTCAGGTGGGTAAGGGTTCGAGTAACAGCACCCTGATTGTGCGTACAGTGAACGTGGGTTTGACTCTGCTGGCAGTCTGGGATTCGGGCCAGACCGGACTCACAGATTATCTCGCTCTGCCCGTCCAACACGCCATCCATCCTGCTGAAGCCCAGCGGCTGGTGGTCGGGGATGTGGTGTGTTTTTCGGCTCTGTTGGTTAATCAGGAAGGTAAGAATCACAGATATGACGTTTTCCTCTCACCTACAGAAGGACCTGTGTGTTTCTGCACGGGTCTGTCATACAAATTTTGTCTCATGCAGGTGTGTCGGGTGTTTGGAGTTCGTCGTCCAGTGCTCTGTTGGAGGTTGAATCCAGGTCTGGAGTCGCTGTAGCCAGAGACACTGGAACAGTCACTGTGTACTATGAAATTGCGGGTCAGCTCCGCACATTCCGGGAGGTGAGCAATTTTACATTTACATTTAGCAGATGCTTTTATCCAAAGGACTTGCAAAGAGTTTGAAAAGCAATAAGCGATATGTCATACAGGAGCAATAATACAACAGGTGCTAAAACAAAGTTACTAGTTTCAACAAAAGCTAGACCACTACCTGTTGAGAGAAAAAAAAAAATTCATTTGCCTGTCAAGTATTCACAGAAGAGATGGGTTTTAAGTAGTTTTTTTAATGTTGTGAGAGATGTGGTTGACCGGACCGAGTTAGGAAGAATATTCCACCAGGAAGGAGCTGTGAAGGAGAATGAGCTAGAAAGCGTTTTACTGCCCTTATGAGAAGGCAATGCAAGACGCCGCTCGTTTTCTGAAAGCAGGGTTCTTTATGGAGTGTAGGAGGGTGGGAAAGTATGCCGGTGCAGACTTGAATCTGATACAGGCTTCAACCGGTAGCCAGTGGAGAGAGATGAAAAGTGGTGTCACATGAGCCCCATTGGGCTGTTAGAAGACAAGGCGTGCTGCTGCGTTCTGAACCAGCTATAGTGGTTTGATAGCCTTTGCAGGAAGACCAGCAAGTAGAGCATTGCAGTAGTCCAACCTTGAGATTACCAGGGCCTGGACAAGGAGTTGTGGTGAATGCTCAGTGAGATAGGGTCTAACCTTTCTAATGTTGAATAAGGCATATCGGCATGACCGCGTTGTCTTTGCAATGTGATAATTGAAGGACAGCTGTTCATCAAATATGATTCTGAGGTTCCTGGCTTTTTTGGAAGGAGTGATTGTGGTATTGGCAAGTTGGATTGTGAGATCGTGTTGCACCATGGGGTGTGCCGGAAACACCAGTAGTTCTGTCTTGGCAGGGTTCAGCTGGAGGTGATGCTCTTTCATCCAAGCTGAGATGACTTCTAGGCAGGCTGTAATGCAAGCTGCTACAATGGTATCGTCTGGATGAAACGAGATGTATATCTGAGTGTCGTCAGCATAACAGTGATACGAGAAGCCATGTGCCCATATTAGATTAGATTCAACTTTATTGTCATTACACATATACAAGTACAGTGTAACGAAATATGATGGTGTCCCAAGGATGTCGTGTAGATAGAAAAAAAGCAGCTGAGCCCCTCCATGACACCCTGAAGGATCTGCCGGAGAGGTAGGATTTGATCCAGCGGAGAGGAGAGCCTGAGATTCCTAGAGATGACAGGGTTGCTAGCAGTATCTGGTGATTGGCCGTGTCAAATGCTGCAGATAGGTCTAGCAGAGGCAGGACCGTGGATTTAGATTTCGCCTTGGCTAGCCTGGCTGTGACCGATTGCAGTGCAGTCTCAGTGGAGTGGTTTGTCTTGAAGCCAGACTGCTTGTCATCCAGTAGTTTGTTCTGTGAAAGGTAGCAAGACACCTGGTTGAAAACTGCCCTTCCAAGTGTTTTTGCAATAAATGGGAGGAGAGAGACAGGTCTGTAACTGTCAATAGTAGAGGGGTCCAATGTGGGTTTCTTAAGTAGGGGCGTGACCAGGGCCAGTTTGAATATGGATGGAAAAGTGCTGATGAGCACGATTTTTCTCAACTCATCTTACTTTCAATTTCAAACCACAAGACTTGACAAGGGATAAAATGAATATCATTTGCTATATGTGCTATATGTGCTATATCATTTGCTATATGCGCGATAATTTATCGTGGTACCACTAAATCCTATTGAAATCAATATGCAATGTGTCGATATTTTTTTTATGTGTAGCTTCTCCGTGAAGTACGGCTCTGGGATCAGTAGGAAATGCTGCTTAAACTCGCACTGCTTTTAGATCGAGTCGCGTACAATGTGCATTTGAAAAAGCAACACCTGTCAAACATGATCATTATAAATATTCTTTATCATTAAAATACCTGATGAGGCTTAAGTAACAGTGATAAAAAGATGTCCATAGGCATTTCCTAGATTCTAGAAGGTGTTATGGTCTTATTCTGCAGTGCGTATGTGGAGATTCCGCACGAGAGCGCCCCCTGGCTTTCGGATGCAGCAGCATTTTCCCGTACTTCACTCAAAAGCTGTGCATAAGTCACGTGATATTTATCGTCGGTTTATCGCGACAGCCCTAGTGTGATATCTGGTGAACTGCAGACAGCATATTCCTCTGTGTTTATTATATTTGGTTTGTTTTATGCGTGTTTTGCGTTGATTTTTACACTTTGGAAGCAGTGTGAAATTATGAATTGGAGATGTAAAAGATAAATCTGCAAAATTCTTCACCTCTACAATTAAAAACGAGTTATAAAATTGTGGTTACCATGTTAAACAGCCTTTACTGTATTGTAATATTGTGACTTGTAGGTTTTTATTGAAAGTGCATCACAAACAACCGCAATGCTTCCGTCATCTTCAGTGAAGAGAGAGAGAGACGGGAAAGTCCTGATAGCAACCAGAGACAAGCGGAGCAACCTCATTGGTACAAAACCTTCACATTCACACACAGACTCATGTTATGCATTTAAGACATTTCAGTTACTGCATTAGGACTAAACAGTGGCCCCAGAATTATCAGAAAACAAGAGCTATGATTTACGTATCAGTCAGAAGAAAGGAAGTGTCTCTACCACCACTAGAATGACTGCATAATCATGCTTTAAAAGTCACTCCAGAAATTGTTTAGAAATGTGACTTGTTTCAGATGTGTTTAAAATTACCTGAGGTTAAACAGATGATTATTTCGTTAACAGTTTGGAATTGTCTAAATACATGTTAAGGCCACTGGATGTCCATATGACAATAGAGAGTTGTAATAGAGAGAATACATGAAAAATTGATTAATGTAGAGAGGTGTGATGGTTTATAGACCAATCTTGTTACCGCATTCTGGACCATTTGTAGAGGTTTTATGATGGCTGCTTTTAACAAAACCTGTATTACAAGATCTCAAAACTAATATGCTATGTGATGTTTACAGGAAGCTGCTCTTCCTCACAGACAGACAGCATCTCATCGCTCCACCCAGAGTCCTCCATCAGCTGCCACGTCCGCTTCACCAGCAGCGCTGTGGATTTCTCTGCCCGTGATGTCTACCACACGCACACTTCCTTTGACACCAGCACAGGTCTTTCATGCAGTTATTTTTCTGCATCCTACAGATGCGTTGGACTTTTACAGCCTTTTCCTTTTAACCTGTCCGACACAAATCCTTTCTTCATAAACAGTTATATGCAAGTTCTTTGCCCACCGTTACTGTAGACCGTGATTAAATTAATAGTGATGAGAAATGGGCAATTCCATGCAAATATCAACCTTAGAAAATGTTTTTACTACATGCTCACCATACAATATTGGGTGGTTTAAATACCCATGTAAACTCTTAAAGGGTAGTTCATCCAAAAATGAAAGATTTACACCCTCAGGTTGTTTCAAACCTGTATAAAATTATTTTATTCCAAATATCGTTCTCTGTGTTCATTGGAACAATGTTAGCAATTTTCAGTTCTGGGACAGCATCCACTAGAATAGTAGGAATACAGTTTGGTATTTTTTTTCTGTTGAACACATGAGATATTTTAAGAATTTAGATAAACAAAGAGTTCTCGGGCACCTTTTACTACCATTTAATTATTCCTATTATGGTAGTCAATGATGTCTCACCGAACTGAAAATTACTAACATTCTTCCAAATCTCTTTCTTTTTGCTCATCGGATTTTAATTTATAAAGGTATGAAATTAAATGAGCGTGAGTAAATGATGACAGAATTTTCATTTTTGGATGAACTATCCCTTTAAAGCATTTTAAAGCACAGTCAGGTAAGTAAATTGTCACATCCATAACGGTCCGTATTCCTTATAAATGGACATATGATTTCATGTTCTATAAAGGGCCATACCTTCTCCATTTGTTGGGTATTATTGCTTCTGGTTTACACATTGTAATTCACAGAAATCCTACTAAGTGTGCTGTCTCTCAAAAGTGTGCAGCCTTTTTGTCACATCCATAACACATTCATTTGTCCTTCTTTTAAAAGAAAAAAACTCATGCTTTGATGAATATTTTTCCGAAGTCTGGACTGTGGTTTGATTTGACTAAAATCAGTGGTTTAGTAAAATATAAACAGATGGTTCAGTAATAAACGCATTCTCTGAGAATTTTTATTTCAATTTTGACTGAAAATGTCACATTTAAATAGCTGGCCCAAATAGTGTATGTTGGTTAACTAATAAAAACATTTATTAAATGTTTTAATAGGCTTAATAAAAGAAGAAAACAGTGTCAGCACAAATAGGCTCATGAGGAAATACTTCCTCGAATCCACCCTCTGCTCACCAAGTATAAAGTGAAGAAATGCCAAGACTCTTAACTTTATTTATATAGCGCTTTTTACAATTTTAATTGTTACAAATCCACTGTACATGAGACATATTAACTATAAGCAAATCAATTAAAGTGATATACCTGTAAAAACAAGAAAAAGGTGAAAACACAGAAGACAGACATACCCACATACAAACGCTCCACACACACACAATATGCACACGTACTTACACACATAGACACGCACACATGGATGTGCAGACACACACACAGACAAGCATGCGCACGCACAGTGAAAGCACACATTTAACATAAGGAGAGAGAAACACGGGTCAAATATTAAACGGACTATAAATTCCTATATGCAATTTTAAGTATGTAAAACTTTAAAATTCTAATTCTAAAGCAGCCCCCCGGCCAGGCAAATAGTGCAAAACAGTATGCAAACGGTGGCGAGGAACCCAAAGCTCTAATCGAGAAAAAAAACCTCAGGAGAACCCAGGCCCAACCAGGGGATTCCAGTTCCCCTCTAGCAAAAGCTGCTGCCTCTGCACAAGCTCTAACTAAAAAAATAAACTTAGTAGTAAGGTAAATTATAGATTTAAGATTATCATTACAAAATTTAAAATGCTATTAGATTATTAGTGAAGACGTGTCAGGTCGCCGCGTCCTTCTTTATCCAGCTCTATCATCTCAGCTCTTGTCAGGTCGCTGCTTCCCATTCTTGCTCTACCAACAGGTCTGGACATGAACTGCATCCTGCTCGCTGTGGTAACCTTGGAACAATGAGACAAGACTGGCTGAGAGTAAAGTACTGTTCTGCACTCTTTGATGCAACAATAGATCAGTTGTTGTTGGAAGTGTTCCTGGTTCCGGTTGATGTAACTAATGCAGCCTAAACCCTCAGAGGATTTATATTATGGA
Source organism: Triplophysa siluroides (assembly GCA_006030095.1). Classification (NCBI taxonomy): domain Eukaryota; kingdom Metazoa; phylum Chordata; class Actinopteri; order Cypriniformes; family Nemacheilidae; genus Triplophysa; species Triplophysa siluroides. The sequence goes on along the minus strand of VCII01000613.1, from coordinate 903,750 downwards.
AGTGTAGTGTATGCAAGAATAAAAAGATACGTCTTTAGTCTAGATTTAAACTGACAGAGTGTGTCTGCCTCCCGGAAAGTGCAGGGAAGACTATTCCAAAGTTTAGGCGCTAGATAGGAAAAGGATCTACCACCTGCACTTGATTTTGAAATTCTAGGTATTACCAACTGACAGGACGCCTGAGAGCGTAATGCACGTGAAGGACTGTAATACAATAGAAGTTTGCTCAAATACTGTGGAGCTAAACCATGTAGGGCTTTATAGGTAATAAGCAAGATCTTAACGTTAATGCAATGCTTTATAGGTAACCAGTGCAAGGTTGACAGAACTGGGCTACTATGCTCATACTTTTTTGTACGTGTAAGAACTCGAGCTGCCGTGTTTTGGTCTAGTTAGAGTTTTTGTTCTAAGCCTGCAGGACAACCACCTAACAGTGCATTACAGTAAGCTAGTCTTGATGTCATGAATGCATGAATAAAGTTCTCTGCATCTGACGTAGTTTAGATATATTCTTAAAATGGAAAAACGCAATTTTACAGGTGTTAGTGACATGGGTCTCAAATGACAGATTACTATCGAATAGAACGCCAAGATTCTTAGCTGACGACAAGGGTTTTATGGAGCATCCGTCAATAGTTAAGCAGTACTTGGTTGTTACATACGGCAGTTTTCGGTCCAATAAGTAACACTTCTGTTTTGTCCGAGTTCAATTAAAATTTGTTACTCATCCAGTTTTATGAGTAACATAAAACATTTATATCGACTATGCATTCCATTATTCGACTGAACTGCTTTGTTTCATGAGGCTTCGAGGAAATCTAAAGTTGAGTATCATCAACATAAAAGTGAAGGCTAACTCTGTGTCACTTTATTATATCTCCTAGAGGTAGCATGTATAATTAGAAGAGCATAGTCCCTAAGATTGAGCCCTGTGGTACGCCGTACTGGACTTGCGATTTGCGTGACACCTTCATTGTTTATTGCTACAAATTGAAAACGGTCGGATAAATAAGAATTAAACCATTTCAAGACTATTCCCTTAATGCCGATGTAATTTTCGAGTCCATGTAGGAGTGTGCTGTTGTTAATGGTGTCGAATGCAGCACTAAGGTCTAGCAGCATCAATATCGAGATAAAACCTCAGCCATACGCAAAAAGCTGATAATTTGTAACTCTGATCAAAGCAGTCTCTGTACTGTGTACTGTGACATGATCTAAATCCAGACTGGAATTATTCATTGATGTAATTTTTTGGGAGAAAGGAGCATAATTGAGTTAAAACTACTTTTTCCAGAACTTTAGATATGAAAGGTAGATTCGATATAGGCCTGTAATTCCCTAGTTCTCTAGGGTCGAGTTGGGGTTTTTTGACAAGGGGCCTTATAACAGCCACCTTATATGCTTTAGGCACATGTCCTAATGTCAGAGATGAGTTGATAATAGTGAGAAGAGGATCTATCATTTCTGAGAGCATCCCTTTCATTAGATTTGTAGGTATAGGGTCTAGCATGCATGTTGTTGATTTAGATGATCTAATGATTTTAGACAGTTCATCGTGATCTACGGTAGAAAATAATTGCAATTTTTCATTAGGGGCGCTGTAGTTAGTTTGTTCTGCGGGTTTCACTTCTGGTTGCATTGTTATAATTTTCTCGCTAATATCTTGGATATTACTTGCGAAGTAGTTCATAAATTCATCACTGTTATACTGATATCCACAATCTGAAGTCGCTTTCTTTAGAGCCTGAGTGTGTTCATTATACCACGGGATTGGGCTGCCATTTTAAATCTTCTTTAAACGCAGAGGAGCAACTCTGTCTAGTGTTTCCGAGAAGGTGGAGTTAAAATTTTCAATGGTAGTGTCAAGATCTTCAACTACCAAAGATGCGTTTCTCTGCCTGCATTTTCTCAAATCTCTAGCATGAGAAATAACGTTGAAGTTATTGTTCTACCATAATTGTATCATAAGGAGTTTGATTTGCAGCCATAGGCCAGTAAAGCAAACATAATACAAGATAATGATCCGAAATGTCTTCACTCTGCTGAAGGATTTTAACGTTGTCCACATTTTCACCGTAAGACAGTATTAAATCTAAAGTATGATTACGAAGGTGAGTGGGTCCTGACTCATGTTGACTAACGCCCATGGAGTTAAGAGTGTCTTTGAAAGCCATTCCTAAGGCATCTGTATCGTTATCTACAAGGATGTTAAAATCACCATGACAAGGACTCTATCTGCGGCCAGTACTAGTTCGGATAAGAACCCACCAATTCTGTCAAACAGAGCATGTCTATTTTATGATCTGTTATCATATCGTTAACAAGTGCTTTATTAGAGAGACATCTAATATTTAGGAATCCGAGTCGTAACAGTTGATTATCTGTATTTTGTTCATGTTTAATTTGTCTAACATTTATTAAAGACACACAGAATATTACTTATAAAGCACCTCAGTTTCCCAACTGTCTAAGCCGGTGTTTAGTGATACAAGTTGAGCCTATAAACATAATTATAATGCGTTTCACGTTAATTTTAAGCTATTTCTTCTCTTTTCTTGTGAAATGCAGGTTTCTACAGCTGTGTGTTGAGCTTAAAGACCATGAGCGAGCAGCAGGTGAAGGTGTTGAGCATGTCTATGACTGATGTGGAGGTGACTGCTGCTGTGCAGGGGAGTCAATTCAGTGGAGATCAGACCAGCGTTCGGCTCCCTGTCAGTCCAGGAATTTATGCTGATCAGACAGAAGTCATCCTGAGTAACCAGCACCCATCTGCTGATCTCACAGTCTATGGGACCACAGGAGCTCTCCAACAACTAAATGTAACATTTTCTTTATTTGTAAAATAGTTCATAATATGTGACCCTGGACAACAAAATTGAGATAAGAAGAAACAGGATTATTTTAACACTCTCTATAGTCTTACCGCTGCAATGACGATGTGGAGAGTAAATTAACCCGAAAGCTGGAATTTTTAGGCTTTACATAGATACCAAACTTGAGTGGGTGATTCCCAAAGAGCGGGCAGCAGCACCAGCGAGTGAAGTTTGTAGGAGTGTTTCTGGCTATTTTTGTTCACGATTTTGCAGCATCCACTCACAAAGATAAAGTTTATATATTTACGGTAGGAAATTTTAAAAATATCTTCACGGAACATGATCTTTACCTAATATCCTAATAATTTTTGGCATAAAAGAAATGCCTATCATTTTAACACGTACAATGTATTGTTGGCTATTTCTACAAATAAACCCGTGGGACTTATGAATGGTTTTGTGGTTAAGGGCATATATGAAGACCTGTGAGTGAGTTATTGGTCAGTTTTTGGCACAAACAATATTCCATAGCGATGGAATGGACTGGACAAGGTTTATTCGGTTGTGCACAATTTAATTCATTTGTCTTGAATATATGAATTTGACCAGGTTGTGTCTCTGGTCAGGTAAAGAGCAGTTCTTCTGCAGTCACCGTACAGGAGAAGCAGTTTTCCCAGAGTTTTCCCAGCTATATCAAATACACTGTTAGTGTGGTAAAGCCACAGGCGGAGCTGAAAACATCGCTCTCTATAAGCAGCTCATCCAGCGATCAGCTTCTGCTCATTCCTGTAACAGTCATGCATGTCGGCAGCTCCTCTATGCAAGGTACGTTACTTATTTAATAAAGCAGGATGCTATGAGAGCTAGTGTATTACAGCGATGATGTAGTACATACTCTTGAAGATGACGAGTGGCAATGGGGTGCAAAAAGAATGTAAGGTAGGCTATATGCCTAAAAAGCATTAAGCCTAGCCTGCCTAAGCTATTTTTTGGGGGTTTATAAAGTGCATCATCCTGCTACATGGAGATTACTGACATACAAACTGACATTGAATAGTGCATAAATATGAAAATTTGGGATAGCATGTCCCTCTTTTGGTCCCCTAAGTAAAACTGTATGCCTGAACAATATGAACAATGCTACTGCATTTTGATTGCTTTTTAATATTCACATGTTTATTTACTCCTATAGCGCAAATGATGGATGCAGTAGATGGACCTAGTATTTTTCAGCAGTTTATAGACTCGTATCAAGTGATGTTCTTCACTTTATTTGCTCTTCTGGCTGCCACAGCTGTTGTCATCATTGGTAAACACTTCTACATTCTCCACAAGGCTGCTTAAATATTATTAATGATAAACATTAGTTAAAAGTAGTATGATTTTATATGTGTTCTGTTTATCCTTATAGTGTGTCATGCACTGTTTTCTCCAAGAGATTCTGTCAGTCATCCTGCATTCATTCAGAAGACCCCGCCTCCTGCAGGTACATGCATACAAAAAACTCCTGTGACAACATAAGAACTCACCCTTACCCACTTACAAACTTTAAAGGGACAGTTAAGAAAAATAAAAATTCTGACATCAGTAATTGAACAGATCTCATCCCCCATTGACTTCCATAGTATTATTTTCCCTACTATAGCAGTAAACGGGGAATGAGATCTGTCTGGTTACTGACATTCTTCCAAATCTTACTTTGTGTTCAGCAGAACAAAGCCTCAGGTTGTTTTCCAAACCTGTATAAATGTCTAAGTAAATGATGACAGAATTTTCATTTTGGGGAGAACTATCCCTTTAACCTGTGAAATATATTGAATTATTTTGATACTTTCACATCCCGTTTTAAAGAAAAATACCCAAATGAAGAAACAAGGATAGATTTGTTTTTGTACGAACTGTCACTATAGCTCACTTGAATGTGTGACCCTCTATTACATTAAAATGTAGTTTTTCTTATAAATAAAGTTCTTAATAATGTTGTATTCTTCAGGTGTAGCTAAACTGACTGAAAGCCCCTTCAGCAACAGCATGCCTTTGGGAACAGACACGAAGCAAAGCCCGAGATTACGCTTGTATTCACCTACCTACAACTCCAGATGAAAGAATTGCCTTTCTAGGGAATGAAAGAGTACACGTACTCTTAAATGCTCGCAATAATATAATGGCTTCATAATCCCAATGCATAGAGCTGCATATCTATTACATTACGTTGTTTGCTTGTGTTTGAATCGTTTTTAAGTTGCTTGGTGTGGTCTCAGTTCTTCTTTTCTCTGTCAATGCAACATTCGGAGCCATTGTGAGTTTTTTATAATATTGAACAAGCTTTATGAAGTTTTGAATCTCAGGACAAGCTTTATGCAAGACTTCAGTTTTGAATCACACACTAGCATGTTGTGAATGGTTTGACCACTGAATCCGCCCCCGAGTGTTTGTCGATGCCGAAACCAATGGCCAGTTGTTTCATTTTGTGAGCCACATGTTGTATTGATTTTAATGATTTTGTGGAACTACTTCAAATCTTGAATTGATATAGTGCAGCTTTTTTCAGTTACTAATGTGAAATGACCCATTCAGGTTAAATGCCTTTGATAATGTTTATGAATCTACTGACTGGCCAGTGATCTAAGTAGCGTTTTGTCAACCCTACAGCAGGCACAGTTCTCAACACGGGTTAATGTGGCAATGAAGTATCCGTCCAACAATAGATACATAATTATGGTACATGTTTAACTGTGAGATCTGATTTAAGATGACCATTTTTGACTGAATAAATGTGAGCCTGTTTAAGTGACTTTTTTGCCGTAACTTCTGCCTTGATATACTGTAGAGCCATAAAACTGCAGGACTGAATATAATATGGAAATGTGTATTTTTGTTTTTATTTGCTGATATTTACCACTAATTTGTCAATTGTAATTTGACCTGACATCAACAGTTTGTTCAGTAATTAAACATTTTTTTTTTGTTGTTGTGCTTTTATTTACATTATGCATTTTGCAGATCATTGTGTGATGTTATTTAAAAATAAAAATACATGCTTTTTATTAAGTACCACCTGATTGCAATGTTTTCTCTTTATGAAAATGAATTTACCATTGAGCCTTTTTGTTGAATATCTTTCGCAGTTCATCATTTTGTTTTATCTTGATTTTTCTCTCTGATGTTTCTCCAAAAATTGCTTGGTATAAATACAAAATTATTTTAGCAGAGACCATTATTAAACTACAGGAGTATGTGTACAATTAATGAAGATTGCATAAAATAAACTTTTGGTAAGTTTGTGTTTATATTAAAATATTTAGAGTTGACATTTGATGATGCTAAATTTGCAAATCGGTTTGTTACATATTTTGATATCTATGAAACTCAAGACATTTGTGAGATATCTGGGTCTTCTCCGTAGCAATTCCTGAGTACAGGAGACCTGAATAAAAGTTTTAATTTGCTCACAATCTATTCTTATTGATGTGTTTGAGAAACAAGGGAGGTATTAAAGAGATCTCATTTAGGATTTTGCTCTCCATAAATATCTTATGGAGTCTTCTAAATTGATTCACATGTCTGTCAATTTTAGTCGTTAATAAGAATTGGCTGCAGAGAGTTAAAAGATGTTTGCGTCCCATCCATACTGACAGCGACGGGGCAGAACGTCTGCAACCAGTCGAGCAATCAAGTATTTTGTTTATGCATGCGGCGGGTTTATTCGACAGCTCGCTTAATTATAATGCAAGCTTTAGTTGTGTGTTGCGTTGCAGTGTAAACAGGGTGTTGTTACTGCAGCGTGCTGCGTCGCATTTGTAAATGCACTCCGTCGCGCGTCCAGAAGGTCAAATGCCTTCGTACGCATCAGGAACTTCAGAAGTGAAGCGATATTTCACATTTAATGACGCGAAATTACCGCAAGAGACGTCAGTGTTCCTTATGTAAAGTATGGCTGAGCTCAGGACGCGCTTTGCTATCTTGTATTACAGTGCGTAAAAAGGAACATGTAAAGGTATACGAAAAGACTATGGACAGACGGCTCGAGAACCCGACGAAAGCAGTCGGCTATCTTATGGAGCTGACTAAGATCATAGAGACCCAGCAGGCGCTGCTAGAGCGGCAAAAGACGCGCATCTTTGAGCTGGAGCAGCATGTGTCCGACCTGTGCGCGGAAAACAGCCGCCTTCGACACGAGTACCAGCGGCATATGCTCACCTGCAGGATGCGTCCCATCCAGGACACCCCACAACAACAGTAGGAGTTGTCTTCAACTTCATTTATCATAGAAACCATTTGATCTTAAGCTATGCTCATTTAGGTATTTCTGGTTATAATTAAACCACTGATTTAAAATCAGTTCATCTGTCCCCTCATCCATGATCATCATGACATGACCACCATTAGAACAACCCCAACGTTTTGTTAGTGTCGAAAAATAATTTTAAATATAACTTTTAAAGGGATCACATGATGATTTTTTATTGTAAGCTCCAGGTGTGATATTAGATAACAATTTGCCCAAAAGAATGTTCTTTGTAATTGCAATCATACATGTTGATGATTAGATTTAACATTAAAGTACGTTTGAAATTATTATTATTATTTTCAAAAAGTTTTAACTTTATGTAAAGTAGCCCTTTATCTTTGTTACATTTACAGTACATACATCCAAAATAAACTAACAACTGATTTCTGGAATATTTATTCATTATTAGGCTACTAGCAATAAGGTCAACTACACATTAATTTAAAATACAATAATGAAGGAAAATACAATTCTTAATAATAGGGTGTGCCAGGAACACAAGCCATGTCAACACTTTGGCGAATGTTACAGAAAACTGCTTTTGTGTCCCACAACAAAATAAATATAACTAAATGATTAATAATATAAATGTTATTTTTGTTGCATCGTTAAAGTCATGATTGACTTTGTATTGTGACATATTTTTTATAGATTTTTAATAGATTCCTGCATGAAGCAAAAGCTATTATAATTCAACAAAATTCCAATACTCTGGGTCACAACAGACCTTTTATGCTGAATCGGGTTATCGGACTGACTGGTTTGATCTAAATCCAATCATGTGCATTACCGTGGATGTTATAAGTCTTTTCCTATGTCATTCGTTAACTTTATGTGAGGAACAAACCAAAATAACATAATTAAGAAACTCGGACCTCCGCTGGTGCTGTCACCTGGCATATTCAAAATCCAGTACTTTTCTACTATTATAAGTAAAATACTTGAGTAAAAGAAAATAGTAGATTTTAATGTACTCAAAGATTGAAAGGTTAAAAAAAACATTTATTTAGTAAGAGATAAATGTATGATATGCTTTATAATGTAGTAAGTACGTTTTTTTCCCCCAAGTAAAAACACTGATAAAGTAGAGATATTTAAAAATGTACATGAAAGTAATTCTGGTAATAAAAGAAAAAAATATGCAATTCTACATTACATTGATCAAGAAAAAAGTGCTAGTATTGGATCATGATCGATATGGGCCGATACTCAAAATTCAGGTATTGGATCGAAAGGAGAAACAATGTGCTCCCATCAGAATATACCATTCAACTCTGCAACACATTTTGCAACACTTTTCAACATTAATAATAAAGTGCTTTTATTAATCAATATTTGGAGAAACACACAAAAAAATTCTACTTCAAAGACCTATTGTATAGAGATGTCAATTTTATGAATAGACAAATTGAATAGATGTCTCACACTGTATGCACCCTGTGTTGTGTTTTTTCTTTACAAAAGTCATGCATCTCTTCCAGTGGAAAGGAAAGGCTGTCCCAGCAGCTTTAGATCAGCTGTGTGTAGGAGAACTGTGCCGTGTCGACAGTGGAAGTCTGCATCTTTCGGGTACTGTTAACATTTTACATTACACTTTACCACTGGCTTTGTAACCAGTCGATGTAAAAAGTGCTTTCCATAGGTCTGAAATTCACTTTTAGTGGTAGCCGGTGGAAAAGTTAGTCATTACCCAGTGAAAAATGGTGTACATGTGACAAACAACAAATAACATGTGAAATTCATCATATATTTATTTTAATTTCATGTGATATACCTCTCAAATCCAGCTGCCCTGAATCCACTTCACCTTCTCTTTTTGTCAAAGCAAAATTGTCTTTTATCAACAAAATAATTCTTTAATGAGAATCTGCTTTTTGTCCCACAAAATATTTTTCTGTGCACTGTACACAGGGCCTATGTTAAACGTAAACAATAATATGTGTAAAGAATATGTGTGAATAGGCTATATACTGTACGTTGTAGGGACTGGATCATTGAGAGCAAAGCCATAAAACCTCCTCCCACTCCCTTTTGTCCTGGTTTCTTGATCCATCTTCAAAAGACCATAGCAAAACCAGGCTCCAGTGGTCTGGTTGTAGGTTTTGCTATCTCACTGAGAGTCTTGATAACCCTTTGGTTACCCTGTGGGCAGTCGCGATTTCTTTAAGACTGCAAGGGAAGCTCAGCTTCCCCTATAATTGTCAAAAAATGAATGGTCAAATATATGTACTATTATGTTAACATTTTATTGACTAAAAATGCGTTAAACACGTTCATCTCGAACGAAAACAATTTCGTTCAGAATCAGCTACTTAGGTCGGCTGACTCGATTTCCTTCTCATTCATTCCCGTAGCGTACAGTGCATTACTCTGTTGAAGCCCAGCGTCCATTGACTTCAATGGGGCTGCTTTAAACAGTTTTTTTCAGTGCTTAGAAACAAGACGGTCATTGGATAATGCTGCGATTATGTCCCGCCCACGGACGCTCAGCGTCTCTGGGATGAATGGAGGAGTGGGCTGGCCCGGACTCCGAGCGTCTGCGTGATGATTGGAGGGTCTGTCATCTCTTTTTAATCCACTTTTATGTCCTAAAACGCTCGTTATTTGGGGGTCGACAGCTTATAAAAACGTATTGTTTTTTTTTTAGCTTGTTTGCTATACACATTGTCACATATCAGCTTTTAGACATTTTTTTTTTTTTTTTTATAAATCATAAATGACAAGGAGGCGGCAGCTTCTCGCAATGCAAAGAGGCGGTTGGTGTGGGCGTGGGCGTGGTCTTCAGATTATGACGTGTATAACTCTGTGTCTCCATTTCCAACTCAGTCCCATCGCGGATTTTGCATGTGTAGTCGAAAGACAAACTGCTGCAACCTTCATCGTATATTTCACACAATTTCACACCACATTCATTGTTTCAGTTTAACATAATTCCCACATTTCCTCCCGTTGAGTTAAATATATATATATATATATTTGATCGTTTGTTCATTAATTCATATAGTCACCCGTAACACAATGGGCCAAGGCCGTTTAAGCAGCCTAGCTCTGCTGGCCATTGAGAGGACACTGGTCAAGTCACTGGAAAAGACGCCTAGTTGGTACGACAGGGTTACAGAGCATTTTCTTGAAAAGGAACGTAGGGCAGAATTTACATATAAATAAATGGACAATTTTTTTATGATTTAGGCCGAAAATGAGCTTCCCCTCTTTAAAAGATCAGCAGCCGCCACTGCCTGTGGGATATTTTATGACTCCTAAGCTTCAAAGCATAGGTGTGAAGTCTCTGTGTCTCACTTCTAACTTAACATCTGAGGCTAACCAGAGAAACTTCTCTGACGAATAGGAACTTATGTGATTAAACTGTCCTTCCTATAAATGTATCTAAATGTCTAGGTTACATGTTGGCGCTCACGCCATTTTAAAGAGTCTATAACTGTTAGATATACAAGTTTAATTCAGGCGTGGTTTGTACTCGTACATCCGAATGAATCACAACTTGATACAATTCAAACCTGTCCCTTTTGATATCTAAATGTTTCTCTTTTACAATTCCTCATTGTTTATACAAATTGTGTGACCATAGAACACAATACACTCATTATGTTATAATTTGGACTGGTATCTTGTAAAGTTACATACAGGTGAAAATTAGCTGTTGAGTGGATGTAAAGATTTCACATCACCCTCAGTAATGTGTGGGTTAAGTTTATATCATTTTGTTTACATATTTGTGGGGTTAATTTAGTGGAAATGTTTTCTGTTCTTTTTCTAGTCTAAGGTGCACATTAGATTGGAAGAAAGACACCAGTCATTTTCATCTCTTTACTTTATTTAGAAGTTGTGTTAATTCTCATACCTTTGACTCTGGGTTCATGGCTGCAGCATGGTTCTGGGGGGCGGGGTCTAAGAGGGTGTGCGGCTTTCCTGTTTCCCTTTTTATTTGATCCTCAGTAATTATGGGTAATGTAGGCTTGGTTCATTTATTAGGTTTGTAGGGGGGTTTGTGTTATGTGTTATGTGTTGTGTAAATGGTTTATTCTTGTTGTTGCTTTGGGTATTAGTTTCACTTATTGTGAGGTAAAATAATTTACTTTGATGTAAAATCAGTTATTTAACTTGTTTGTTATTTATGGTTTAGTTTTACTGTTTATGTATATGAATTTCAATTGTCACCCATTTAATTAAATTGGTTTGATCCTCTGGGTAGAAAAGGCTGCCTCTCTGTTTTTTTGGGAGTGCTGGCTGGGCCCCTCCGTGAGGAGGGTCAGCTATGGTGTATGGCAAGTCATAATAAAGAAGTTTTTGTAGAAATGCAAGCCTTGTCTCCTGCTTTTCTGGTCACGTCCCCACAATATGGTGGCAGCGGTGGGATTTTCCAGTAAGGGGACGGTGCAGAAACTTCAGTTATCCTGAGCCCAAAACGAGCATGTGCTGAGATGCTGGCCCAGGTTGATCCGGTTCAAGATGGAGAAGAACTGCAATGGGCCAATGCTGGTGCTGCGGGGCAAGTGTCTCTGGAGGGCTTCCACAGATATTGTTGAGTTAAAGGACATGTTCCAAAAATTACTGGTGAATCAACAAGAAAGACTAGCTCATCAAGAACAAGAGACGGAGCGACAAGAAACCAGATGGAAGTCACTGCAACATCAGTTTCGGTTGCTTCAATTAGAATTAAATCAGCGTACCTCACCGGAAAATCTACAGGATGGAGAAGGTGATGGTCGGTGTCCGTCTTCGGGAGTCGCGGATGAAGCTGGTCTGGATGTATCTATTGGAGCTTCTGATGTGGTGCGGTCTTCAAGTGCAGCTGGTTTTTGGAAGGTTCGAAAGATATCGAAATTCTGTGAGAGTCAGACGATATAGAACCTTATTTGACTACATTTGAACGAATTGCTGGAGTTTGCAAATGGCCTAAAGAAGAATGGGCTATACGCCTGGTCCCGCTTCTCACTGGTAAAGCCCGTGCGGCCTATGTGGCTATGGAGGTAGCACAAGTGAACGACTACAAGCAGGTGAAAGAATCTATATTGAGGAAAATTCCATTAATTGTGAGACTTATCGACAAAGATTCCGCTCCCTAGAGGTGCAAGTGGAAGAAACTCCTAAGGAACTGTATGTCCGCTTAAAAGATCTGTTCTACAAATGGGTGGAACCTGACCAAAGGACAGTACACAGGTTGCCGAGACTGTTATCATGGAACAATTTGTGAGAATGTTGTGTCCTGAACTGCAAACTTGGATTAGGGAACATGATCCATCTTCTGCTGAGGAAGCGTCTCGATTGGCAGATATCTTTGTAGCAGCAAGGCGGAGAACAGAGCTTTGGAGTTTCTCCCAGTGGAAGGCTAAGGATAAGTTTCCTCCTCGTAAGACAACCTCCATGCAAGAAGGGGGTAAGAGAATGGGCGATGGACATCTCAAACCAACTGAGAATACTTATGTAACTACAGGTGGGACAATGAAGTGTTATAGTTGTGGCCAGTTAGGCCATAAGAAACCAATGTGTCCAAATCTGAGTAAAAAGTTTGCTAATGTTGGTTATGTTCCTCTTGGGGTTAAGCCTGAGCTTAGTGTGACTCCGGTGCCAGGTGTTGTTACAATTCCGGTGGAAGTTAATGGGCACAAGGTAGTTGCTTTAGTGGATACAGGCTCTACACAAACCCTAATAGAAACACATCTTGTATCTGAAGGTTTCATAAATAATGATTCTCCTGTTATGGTCAAATGTATCCATGGTAAAGAACAAGCTTATCCAACTGCTGAGGTACATTTAGGAGTAAAGAGGCAGTCATATTTAATGAGAGTGGGGTTAGCCTCAAATCTGCCCTATTCTGTGATTATTGGCCATGATTGTCCTGTTTTGCTAGATTTATTGCCCCCTTGGAATACCTGTAATGTGGTGTTAACATGTGCAAAATCTAAGATGGGTTTGGAAGTGAATGAAGAAAATCCTTTGACTGGCCTTCCTTTCTATGATTGTGAGTTGCCAACTTGTCCGGTAAAACCAGTAAAGTCCAAAGCACTGAAAAGATTAGACAAGTTTGAAGGAATGGTAGTACCAATTACCGACAAGGAAGAAACGGATAACTTGAGCACTAAGTGGCAACTACCAGATGACGTGTCTGAATTGCAACAATCCGACAAGACCGTGTCGGTTAGAGGTCTTTCTTTTTGTCTGCATAATAATATTTTGTATCGTCAGACTAAGAAGGGACAGCAGCTGGTTCTTCCCTTTCGTGTACGCCAGACTGTGTTAACGATGGGACATACTATACCTTGGGCAGGTCATCTTGGTCGTCGTAAAATGTATCACAGAATCTGCAAAAATTTTTTTTTGGCCAGGCATGACTAGAGATATAGCGGAATTCTGTAGGACATGTCCAGAGTGCCAGTATACCACTCCTCGGGGTCCCCCCAAAGCGCCTTTAATACCTTTGCCAGTAATAGAAGTGCCCTTTCAACGTCTAGGCATGGATATTGTAGGCCCACTAGAGAGAAGAAAAGCGGGTAACAGATACATGTTGGTCATTTGTGATTACGCAACGCGTTACCCTGAGGCTTTCCCATTAAAGAATATTAAAGCCAAATCTGTAGCTTTCTGTTTGGTTCAGTTCAGAGGCGTTACCCTGAGGCTTTCCCATTAAAGAATATTAAAGCCAAATCTGTAGCTTTCTGTTTGGTTCAGTTCTTTGCTAGAGTGGGTTTTCCGCTAGAAATATTGACGGACCGAGGGACTAATTTCACCTCAAAGTTGTTGCAACAGATTATCAATTGTTGGGTATAAAAGGTATAAAGACCACACCTTACCATCCAGAAACTGATGGTCTTGTTGAAAGATTTAATCAAACCCTGGTACAAATGCTACGTAAATTTGTGGGAGACACAGTATCCGATTGGGACCAGTGGTTGCCTTATTTATTATTTGCATATAGGGAGGTTCCACAGGCTTCCACGGGGTTCTCTCCCTTTCAATTGATGTATGGCCATGATGTGCGGGGCCCTTTGGCTCTGCTGAAAGAGACCTGGGAGCAAAGTTCACAGATGTCTAGTGGAGTCAATGTTATTGATTATGTGTTGCAAATGAGGGAGAAATTAAGTGAAATGACCAAATTGGCTGTAGAACACTTGCAAGAGTTACAGCTTAGCCAGAAATGCTGGTATGATGTAAAGACTAAACAGCGATCTTTTGATGTAGGTCAGCAGGTTTTAGTCATGCTTCCCACCGAAGAGAACAAACTGTTAGGTAGATGGCAAGGTCCATTCAAGGTTACGAAAAAATTAGGGCCTGTAACTTATGAGATTGTTACTCCGGGTGGGTCACATTCCCATAGAGTCCTGCATATTAATCTCTTGAAGGAATGGTTCCCACAACCCGAGTCGGCCCAGGGTAAATTTGATCAGGGTGGTTAAGGAAGAAGAGGAGGTAGAGGAACAGTATTTACCTGTTACTCAGAATATTACTCCAGTCAATCTGGATCATTTGTCGAAGGAGCAGAAAAAACAAATTTAGGGGTTATGTGATCCACAATTGTTTAAAAATACTCCAGGTTGTACCACTCTTGTTCAACATCATATTGTGCTGAAACCGAATGCCCAAGTAAAAAGAATGAGTTACCGGATCCCAGAAAGAATGGTTTCATCTTTTGGGCAGGAAGTTAAGATGATGCAAGAGTTGGGTATTGTAGAACCGTCAAAGAGTGAGTGGTGCAATCCAGTAGTGTTGGTACCAAAAAAAGACGAAGTTTGCGGTTTTGTATTGATTTTCGCTATCTGAACTCAGTTTCCAAATTTGATTCGTTTCCAATGCCGCGCATTGAGGAGCTCATAGAGAAGTTGGGAAAAGCTAAATACATCAGCACAATAGACTTTGTGCAAAGGGTACTGGCAGGTACCTTTGGCTCCTGAATCCCGAGAACTGACTGCTTTCCGTACTGCCACCAGTCTCATGCAGTTCAGAGTCCTTCCTTTCGGGCTGCACGGTGCCCCTCCAACCTTTCAGAGGTTGATGAACACCGTTTTGCAAGACTTAGGCGACTTCACAGCAGCTTAGCTTGATGATGTTGTGATATTTAGCGATAGTTGGGAAATGCACCTTCATCATCTTGCAACAGTGTTTCAGCGGATTAGGGATGCTGGTTTGACAATTAATCCTGCAAAGTCTCTTTGGCAAAGAATGAAACTGAGTATTTGGGCTACGTCTTGGGTAATGGTGTTATTAAACCCCAGATCCAAAAGAAACAGGCAATTCAGACCTGCCCATTCCCTGGTACAAAAAAGCAGGTTAGATCTTTCCTGGGTTTAGCTGGATGGTATTGTAGGTTTATACCTCATTTTGCCACCAGGGCAGCGCCACTAACAGACTTGACCCGGAAGTCATGTCCAAATCAGGTTCAGTGGACTGAACAGTCCAGACTAGCTTTTCAGGATTTGAGGGATGCATTAATAACCAATCCTGTCTTGTACAGTCCTGATTTTGAGAAGATGTTTGTGTTACAGACAGATGCTTCTGGAGTAGGATTGGGAGCTGTTTTAAAACAGGAGCAGGGAGGGGAGCTACATCCTGTAGCTTATTTGAGCAGAAAATTGTATCCACGAGAGACGAGACATTCAGTTATTGAAAGAGTGTTTAGCACTTAAGTGGGCTCTTGATTCATTTAAATATTATCTCTTTGGACGATACTTTGTGGTTGAAACTGATCATAGAGCACTTCAGTGGATTGACAAAATGAAGGATACGAATGCTCGGGTAACTCGCTGGAGTTTGGCTATGCAGCCCTTTTATTTCACTGCGAGACATCGGCGAGGGTCAGAAAATGTGACCGCTGATTTTCTCTCTCGCTTACCGTGCGAGAGTTTGGAGGAGGGGGAAGATGTGAAGATTTCACATCACCCTCAGTAATGTGTGGGTTAAGTTTATATCATTTTGTTTACATGTTTGTGGGGTTAATTTAGTGGAAATGTTTTCTGTTCTTTTTCTAGTCTAAGGTGCACATTAGATTGGAAGAAAGACACCAGTCATTTTCATCTCTTTACTTTATTTAGAAGTTGTGTTAATTCTCATACCTTTGACTCTGGGTTCATGGCTGCAGCATGGTTCTGGGGGGCGGGGTCTAAGAGGGTGTGCGGCTTTCCTGTTTCCCTTTTTATTTGATCCTCAGTAATTATGGGTAATGTAGGCTTGGTTCATTTATTAGGTTTGTAGGGGGGTTTGTGTTATGTGTTGTGTAAATGGTTTATTCTTGTTGTTGCTTTGGGTATTAGTTTCACTTATTGTGAGGTAAAATAATTTACTTTGATGTAAAATCTGTTATTTAACTTGTTTGTTAATTATAGTTTAGTTTTACTGTTTATGTATATGAATTTCAATTGTCACCCATTTAATTAAATTGGTTTGATCCTCTGGGTAGAAAAGGCTGCCTCTCTGTGTTTTTGGGAGTGCTGGCTGGGCCCCTCCGTGAGGAGGGTCAGCTATGGTGTATGGCAATTCATAATAAAGAAGTTTTTGTAGAAATGCAAGCCTTGTCTCCTGCTTTTCTGGTCACGTCCCCACAGTGGACAAAGAATCTCTTCCCCCACTCAACTATGATTGGCCGACTCAAACTTTCAGGGTATGCCCTTCATAAAGATAAATACCGACCAAGGACACAATCTTACCTCTTCGGTTGCCCTTCTCTTCCTGAATCAGTCAGTTTTAAACTTCATCAAGTCGCATCTTTGGACCTTTCCTCTCACTTCCCCCTTCCGGGGGAGGTGAGGTAATTCTTCCCTATCTGGAGAAGGAACAATGGACTCTGCTGCCTCGCACACCTCGACGAGCCATGCGGCCGGTCACGAGGACCAAGGCAACAAGGCACGCAACTTTAAGCAAGACTGAAATCATGACGCATTCTGAAATCATCTGAACATTTCCATCACTCCAAGCGCATACGAGTACATCCAGCACAGAGCTCTGCAAGTATTCTGTTTCTATAGAATAGCTGCGTTTAAGTTTGTGCCTCTTTGTTAAAGATGATTTTAATGATGTTCAGAAATTGTTGCCATGCTCTCTCTCTCAGCGCTCCCTAGCGCATATGTGTTTCATGTATTTGTTTGGTGTCGTCATTATGTTTACCATGTAGAGTAGTGTTTTAATAAACAGACATATATTCATTTGTGATGGGTTTTCTGTGCTCACGCTCACAAACTTGGTCACTTAAACTGTGTCGATCTAGGCTACCTTTGCTCTAAATCCTGTTTGAGAAAGTAACGTTACTTATGGCCATGAGATAACGTAAAGTTTATAATATCATTGATGCAATTGCTGGACGAATGCATACAAATATTGTTATACTTTATATTACAAATCAGACACCGTAAAATATGTATATATAATAACGATTATTATACGTATTTTCCTTTGAGCTAAACTAATTCCTTGACTGAAATTGATGTTTTAAATAACTCATTTCATGAATGTGATCTTTAAAGATCTGGTGGAGAATCATATTTGGTGAGCTAAACTCATCCTTATTTTAACATGCAGCTAAAATTGCTACAACGTACACATGCAGCAAATACATAACAGATAGATGGGACTGGGACTGTATTCTGTCGTGATCCTATCACGTCTTGGCTCTTTCTGGCACGGGTGTGTTTTGTTTTCTGTTGTTCGCACGACGGCAATCCTACTGCATGACGAGCCTTCCTATCGCAGTGCGCCATGGTGTTCGCGCCAAGGCGTACGTGCTTACTCTGCTTACCGGACGAGCACACGAGTGGGGGGTAGCCGTCTGGGAGGCTAGTGCTCCATGTTGCCTGTCTTTCGAGGCGTTTCGCACGGAAAATGTCCAATCTGTTTGATCGGTCTGCTCAAGGGGATGAGGTGGCCGACTGGGTCGTTCCCGTTTGACTCCTGGTCAGAAACAGGAACGCCTGCTCCATGGACTCTGCTTTTAACTGTAAAGAATAAATACCCCTTACCTCTCATGTCTTCGGCCTTTGAACTTTTACAGGGAGCCCGGCTCTTCACCAAGTTAGGCCTGCGTAACGCCTACCACCTGGTTCGCATCCGCATCCGCATCCGCGAAGGGGAAGAGTGGAAGACTGCTTTCAATACACCATCGGGACATTATGAGTATCTGGTTCTCCCGTTTGGCCTGACCAATGCTCCGGCCGTCTTCCAGGGCCTCATTAATGATGTTTTGGGGGACATGATTAATCGATTTGTCTTTGAGTACCTGGATGACATACTTATTTTTTCCCCCTCTTTCCAGAAACACACCTGTAACGTTCGCAAGGTCCTCCAGCGCCTACTCCAAAATCAGTTATTCGTCAAGGCGGAGAAGTGCGATTTCCACACCGACACTGTTTCGTTCCTGGGCCATGTTATCTCGCCTAAAGGGATCGAACAAGATCCTGCTAAGATTAAAGCCGTCGCTGAGTGGCCTATTCCCAACTCTCGTACATCTCTTCCTGGGTTTCGCCAACTTTTATCGACGTTTCATCCGGGGATTCGGCCAAGTGGCCACACCGCTTACGGCATTAACTTCCACCAAAGTTCCAGGAAAGTGTCCGACGGGCAGGTTGTTCGTGCCAGCTGCGCTGCGCTCTGACGTCCTGCGATGGGGTCATGCATCCAAGCTGGTTGGCCATCCAGGGGTTCGGGGAACCCTGGCTTCCATCCTCCAGCGGTTCTGGTGGCCCTCTTGTGATGCCAATGTCAGACAGTTTGTGTTGGCCTGCCCAGTCTCAGTGTAAACCTTCCCATCGTCCACCTGCCGGTTTGCTTCGCCCCCTCCCGCCCATGGTCACACATCGCCTAAGACTTTGTCACTGGCCTCCCTCCCTCCAGCGTTAACACCGTTATTCTCACGGTGTTGGACCGCTTCTCCAAGGCGGTTCATTTCATTCCCCTGCCCAAGCTCCCTTCTGCCCGGGAGATGTCCCAACTAATGGTGGATCACGTCTTCCGACTCCACAGTCTTCCGGTCGACGTCGTGTCCGATAGGGGTCCTCAAGTCATCTCCCGGTTCTGGAAAGAATTCTGTAGGCAGATCGGGGCCTCTGCGAGTCTGTCTTCAGGTTTTCATCCTCAAACCAATGGACAATGAGCCAACCAGGATCTCGAACGGAGACTCCGCTCTCTGACTTCACACAATCCTAGCTCCTGGAGCCAACACCTCTCTTGGGTCGAGTACGCCCACAATTCCCTTCCAGTCTCCGCGTCAGGTATGTCTCCCTTTGAGTGCTCGATGGGTTTTCAACCTCTCTTGTTTCCCTCGCAGGAACTCGACGTTGCGGTTCCCTCTGCCCTGGCATTCGTTCAGCGTTGTCGTCGCACCTGGACGAGGGCAAGAAAGGTCCTGACCCGGACCTCGCTGAGAACCAAGGCAACGGCCGATCGTCGCCGGACTTCTCCCCCTGTCTATACTTGTGGTCAACGGGTTTGGCTTTCCACCAAGGACCTTCCTCTCAGGGTGCCTTCTCGCAAGCTGGCACCTAGGTTCATTGGGCCTTTCCGCATCACTAAAATGGTTAATCTGGTGGCCGTTCGACTCAAGCTCCCGCCTAACCTTGGCCGAGTTCACCCTGTTTTTCATGTCTCCAGGGTTAAACCTGCCATCACGTCCCCTCTCAATCCCGCCAGCAGTCGACCCACCCCCTCCCCCGCGCCTGGTCGACGGTTTGCCGGCATACACCGTCAGGAAGCTGGTGGACGTTCGTCGGCGCGGTCGAGGCTTTCAGTACTTGGTGGACTGGGAGGGCTATGGCACAGAGGAGAGAAGTTGGGTACCTTCCTTGGACGTATTGGACCTGTCGCTGATCATGGACTTCCATCTGGGACGAGGTGAGCTCCCTCCCTGAGCGTCCGGCGACGCTTCTCGGAGGGGGGGGTAATGTCGTGATCCTATCACGTCTTGGCTCTTTCTGGCACGGGTGTGTTTTGTTTTCTGTTGTTCGCACGGGTCGGTTGTTTTGACAGCTCTCTATGCGTTCAGTGTCTATGTCATTGGCCCCGCCCTCGTGTCTCCCCGTCAGGCTTTCCCTCTCACCGGTTTCCCATCACCTCATCACACTTGTCACCTGTAGTTAGTTTGGTCCTTAGTTACTCTTCACTGTCATTCCTCTCACCTGTAGCCCCTTTAGATTTTCCTATTTAATCCCTCTCGCTCTCTTGTCCTGTGTTGGATTGTTGTCTTTACTCAACTCTTGACTCTCCTAGTGTTCGCATCTAGGATCAACTTATATTATAGCCTTTGCTATTATCCACAGTCCTAGTTATTTAGTTTTTGTCTACAGTCTTGATACTAGTCTTAGTCGTGTCTTGTCGTTGCTTCCCTTTGCCTTGTTCTTCACCTGTTCGTTGGCTCCTCAGTACCCGTTGGCGTCCCGGACTCACTCAGCACCACCACCAGGAAATCCACCTCCACACTCCCGTGGCTCACTGAGAGGTTTTCACGTCGGACGTTCGCACCTCGGGGATCGCCGAGTTAGAGGACTCTCCTTTCGTGAGCTGCTACCTACCACGGCTGTTGTCAAGCAACCCCCGCCAGTGGCGTGCCTCACTCTGATCTTCCCGCGATCTCCCAGGACCCGGAGGTCCCTGTGGTTTGCTGTTTATCGATTCTCTCTGTGATCTCCCAGGACCTGGTGATACCTGTTTCTCTGTGCTTCCATTTTGTGGATCTTTCTAATAAACTATTATTGTATACTCCGCTATTGAGGCAGTAATTTGCTTCCCCATGACAGTATTCTAGCTCTTTTTGTTTTTTTTCCTTTCTACTGTAAAGCTGCTTTGAAACAATGAACATTGTAAAAAGCGCTATATACATTTAATTGAATTGACAGATCTCTAGGGATCAGATTATCAATGGTGAATAGATAGCTCTGTCGCTCTTCACTTTTTATGAGACACACTCTTCTGCAGGGTCTTTCTTGTCTTTCTTCTGGTGTTGGTATCACGAGCGAGTAGTGCATTACAACAGTGTTCCAGTGGGGCGCGCTTATGATTTGAATGCTTCATTTGTTTGAGTTTGCCTCAAAGCTGAAGTGTTTTATTTATGTGGTGAACATGCTTTCCTGAATACACCCCTATCTGCCATTGTTTATACAGATTTTCTTCCCCAAACCTGTCATTTTAACTAATATTGCTGTATTGAACCTATCAGCTGCTCAAAAAAACCCCAATGTAGACTTTTCAGGGAAACTAATATATAAATGGCTTATTTCTATTGTTACAATAGTTACTTCTGCCTACCAAATTGCGATACAATAATGCATTTTAACATCACAAGCCTTACAACTTTAACTTGCATCCGTTTTTAAGTGCATCAGTTAAATGGTTTTCTCTATATAGGTCAATTCATTATTTAGTTGTATAAAATCCACAGAACTGCAACATCAGGGTCAAAGTGTCCTTAAGAAAGAAGTCATGAAAGTTCTTAAAAGTGTTCCTAAGAGCAGCAGCAGTCAATTAAAATGACTGTTGTATGGTGTTATATCTTGAACAAACTGTAGTAATATGGGTCAGATTTACTAAACATGGCAAAATAGCACCAGAGCACAATTTCAAAAAAGCGCAGATGAGAGTAGAAGTTTTGCACGTGATTTACTAACAAGGCGCACATTAAAAAACACAAGCGCAATATCTCATTCCCATAATGACCGCAATCTACTAAGAGTAGCACAAATAAGCGCAGGGTTTATGACATGCTTATCTGGGTATTAAATAAAGCCCCAAATACCAGTGCAATGACGAGCGCAAACCGTGTTGCGTGATTCATTTAAATATTCTCTTCCCATAAAGTTTTGTCTGGAGAGGAAAATCCTTCAATAAGATCAGTCGCAAAAACAGCTGTGTCCACACCTTTTCAGTGGAAATATTCAATGTGTGTCCTTAGTGAATACCGACAGTAGTTTTTTTACGCATTTGGGCTGCCGCAAACTGTTAGTAAATCTGGCCCTATGAATTCATTATTTGATCCATATTTATGCACACTAATTTATTTATTGCAAAAATATGAAAAGCAGTACCAAAAGTAGTCCAAATGACGATGCTTTGCAGTCCCGGACCTCTGTTAATGAGCGCTGCTCAGGATGCAGATGAAGATCGCTGAATAAAGGCTTGGATTTGGTTCTGTTCCTTGCAGTTGTGTGGATTCTGAAAAATTGGATTACAGCTCACTATTAAAATTAAGTGGATTCCTTTTGTAATTATCTTGCACTTTTGGTTTATTTTATAGTTCTATTGTCAGTCACAGCATGTTGCAGAAAACGCCTCAAACAAAGCAAATATTAAATGATAAATCGTGGTTAAACAATTGCAGCAATGTTATTCAATTTAAGAGTAGTCTTGCCATTGATATGACAAATAAATACAATATAAAAAAGTTAATGCCGCGATTACGATAGTCATCATAAGGATTCGTTTATGAGTCTGTTAAGTTGTTCATATCTAAATAATTAAAGTTTTAGATGTCGTCTATGCGTTAGTATTGTACGTTTAGATGCTAAATTAATCCGTCAGTAATATTTTGTGTTTTTGCAAACATAAGGGAATGTACGTTTTGTAGAATCACATTTTACATAAAATAGATCACGTTGGGTTAGCAGATCACATCTGCTTATGTGAACACTGAGTGCATTGTTTTTGTTACACATAAACATACACAGTAAAGTAGCTGGCGTTAATATTTGTTTACATGTTGGCAAAATTTCTAAGGAAAATTGAACATGCTTTATTAGAGGACAGTATAGCGACCCCATTCTCATCAATGAGTATAAATAACACGCGCTGTTGGAATATCGTGTAATACGCAGGCCAAATTTCAATTTTGTGTGCATACAATACGCCTGTTTTTGCGTGCGTGCATATCAAACGGCAATTTGTCTTATTAACCTGTTACCAAACCCTAAACCTAATTTTAGCGTTATATTATAACCTCTACCCTAACCCAAACCCTAAACCTTTTATTATTATTATTTTAATTATTTCAGTGTTTCCTCTTCATGTACGTTTCAAAATGGCTATCATGCAAAATTTTACTTTGCGTACGTATTACACAATATTGCAACAGCGTGTTATTTATACACAATTGATGAGAAGCGGTTTTTATAGCATATGTTTTTGTGCAGAGTTGCCGAGGCAGCCTTCATTTTGTGTCCTTCATTCGTGGCCTTAAATCTCCAACAATCCTTTGCAAACATTACGAAAACATTACAAGAATTAAGCTCTGAGCTTGCCCAATTTTGTGATGAAATATAAGACAAAAATGTTTTAGAGATGATGGTATTTATGTTTTCTTTTTGTTTATTAATCACATAATGCTATATTACGTTATAAACCACCGGGAGACCACAAGAGCTTGATTTATGATTCATATTCAGTATATTGGAGTAATGGAAAGTTGCTGTACCTCTTGGTGGTGATATACTTTGCAGTATTTTCAGCTTCTTGTCTTAGATAAGGACTGTTTATGTGTTGTTTGCTTCATCTATGCTACCATGCAAAGACCACTGACTTTCTTCTAAACCCTATGTCCATCCTGTTCTTCAAGTCCTCTCCTGGTCCTTCTTGTCTCCAAAAAAACTTAGAATCTGTGCTTTCCCTGTCATTAAAGGTGGGATGAACTGGGCTGGTTTTTTGTGTTATACTGTTGTAAGAGGTCTATTTATGACGTTTGCGTGGTTTTTACATTCAAACACATCAAAATCAATAAGTAATAGGCTATTTTCTACCCGGGTTTTGAGGCCAGCTCTACAAACGATTGGTTTTAATGGGCGTGCCACATTGAAGACACTTGGAAGTAAACGCCCACTGCTTTGATTAGATAGCAGTTTGCGTAGTAAACATTAATTCGCACGGCATTATTATTATCTGGAGATCACATCAGTATTTCATGTGGTGCATTCGCACGGGATTTTACTCAGATTTACTGATTTATTTCCTGGATGTGATGGTAAGGCTTTGCGTATAGTTTGCCTATAATTGTATTCCATGTAATGGTATATGACCGTACCTGTCAGCATTTGAGTATTTATCATGGAAACTCTAGTAACATTCTAGACCCGCGATCGTGTGATCTTTTGTCCGGTTCGCGATCACGGGTCTAAAATGTTATGAGAGTTTCCATGATAAATAAACAAACTAGTGCAACAAATTTTTCCCCATTCGCAAAGCGAAGAAACCGACCGTCCAATCAGAATCGAGCATTTTCATCACGCGCCTAGAGCCACTGAGGGCACGCGGGGGCGCTAAAGGCCCAGGAAGCTGTTGTGAGAGAAGGGATGTCGAGTTGTTACTGTCGTTGGTGTCAGAACAGACAGAACTTTTTGAAAAAAGTCACAGCGACTACAAAAACCAGGACAAAAAATAAGTTCTGTGGCATAGCACATTGATTACACATTAGACTAACGGAGTATTTAGCAAACGCGAGCGTCTCTTTTATTAAAAACCCTTTCGACGCATTTGCAGCAACTATCAGGGTATGTAACGTCTCGGGTTACTTGGCTGTAACCCTGTTCCCTGAAAAAGCGGGAACGAGATGCTGCGTTTCAAACGCTATGGAACAGTCTTTGTTCGACCTGTTGTGAAGCACGTGTGTCAAACACGGCAACATTTTTTGGCTTTAAATAACCTCGGCAGGTGACGTGGCTAATTACACCAGCTCCTGCAGGTTATAAATACGCGTGATGCGGACGCGTCTTCAGGTTTCCAACTTTGTCTAAAAGGACGTCCGGGCACGCCTACAGTGCGGCATTGAGGCGCAGCATCTTGTTCCCCGCTTTTTCAGGGAACAGGGTTATAGCCAAGTAACCCGAGACGTTCCTTATCAAAAGCTACACTCGATACTGCATTTCAAACCCTATGGGAACGAGAATACCAACGCCTATGGCTGTCGCGATACCACTAAATCCTATTGAAATCGAGCTGGCTGCGATATGCAATGTGTCGATATTTTTTTGAATGCGTAGCTTCTCCGTTCTGGGATCAGTAGGAAATGCTGCTCGATCTAAAAGCAGTGCGAGTTTGAGTCGCTTACAATGTGCATTTGAAAAAGCAACACCCGTCAAACATGATCATTATAAATATACTTTATTATCATTAAAATACCTGATGAGGCTTGAGTAACAGTGATAAAAGATGTCCATAGGCATTTCCTAGATTCTAGAACGTGTTATGGTCTTCTTCTGCAGTGCGTATTTGGAGATTCCTCACGAGAGCGCCCTCTGGCTTTCGGATGCAGCAGCATTTTCCCGTACTTCACTCAAAAGCTGTGCATAAATCACGTGATACTTATCGTCGGTTTATCACGACAGCCCTACCAACTGGAAGTGTCTGGACCCCCTAAGGTTGTGTGGCATGTGTGCACAATTTGAGAGGAGGCCTCAGATATGACTCTGGGATGTAGACTCCAGGACACGTGAGCCTGGAGTAGCATGGACATCCAGACTATAAAATCTGACAAATGTGTGTGGAGGGGACCAGCCCGCCGCATCACACACTTGCTGCAAGGGGACACCTCTTGCTAAGGCCATAGAAGATGAAACCCCCTTGTTGAATGAGCTCTGACTCCTAGAGGTGAAGCTTGACCGCGCGCCTCATAGGCCAGAGCAATAGCATCCCTCACCCAATGTGACATTGTTTGCTTGGTGGCAGCCGCCCCTTTGTTGCGGCCCCCATAGCATATGAAAAGCTGTTCCGATTCACGCCACTGGGTAGTGCGGTGGACGTACAGTAAGTCTGAAGAGCATGTACTGGACACAGTAGGTGTAATCGTTCCTGCTCCGACGTCGTGAACGGCGGAGGGCAGAAGACCTCAAGAACAACCGGATTCACGGTGGAGAACGGAACTTTAGGCTGATAACTCGGGTGGGGATGCAGAATAGCTGGTGAATTGTGTATGCATGGTATGCCACGCACCATCTGTCAAAAACGCTCCTTCTAGTGGAGGGAGGCCTATCACAATAGTCTTTACTAAATCAGGCGGAAGCCCAGCACCGCTCAGCTGGTGCCCTTCAGGGGCCAGGCATGGAGGTTCTAGAGCTCGGGATGGGAATGAAACACTGTCCCCTGTGCCAGAGACAAACGATCTCTCCTGACTGGGATCGCACATGGCGAGTCATTGAGGAGGGATACTAGGTCCGAAAACCAGATTCTGGTTGGCCAACGGGGAGCTATCAATAAGAGGCGAGACCCCTGTTGACGGACCTTTGCCAGGACTCCCGGGAGCAGAGCTATCGGAGGAAATGCGTAAAGACGCAGTCTGGGCCACCTATGGGCCATTGCGTCCAGACCCAGGGGAGCTGGCTGAGTCAGATAGAAAAAGAGGGGACATTGTGCTGTCTCCTGCGTAGCAAAGAGGTCCACCTCTGCTTCGTAAAATCTTTCCCAGATTTGTTTGACTACTTCGTCACAGCTTGTCTGGACAGCAAGTCTGCTCCCACATTCATATGCCCCGGGATGTGAATCGCTCTGAGGGACAGGAATTTGCCCTATGCCCAGGGCATGACCACAGCCCGCCCTGGTGATTTATGTACGAGACTACTAAAGTGTTGTCCACCCGCACTAGGACATGGTAGTCTCGTAACTGCCGGAGGAAGTATTTCAGGGCCCGAAATACAGCCATCATTTCGAGGCAATTGATGTGTCAATCGAGAAGATGACCTCTCCAGATCCCTTGGGCTGGACGGCCATCTAAGACCGCACCCCAACCCATGAGGGATACGTCTGTCGTTAGCATCTTGCGACGACAACACGGACCAAGAGTGGGACCTAAAGTCAGAAACCAAGGTCTGAACCACATAGAAAGGGTGAGAAGCTCCTTGCGCGTCACCCTTATATGCCTCTGGGGTTTGGCCCTTGGATAAAACCCCCTGGCTCTGAGCCACAACTGAAACGGTCTCATATGCAGGAGGCCCAGAGGTATCACTGTGGAAGCCGCCGCCATGAGACCTAGAACTCTTGGAAAGTGATGATTTGTCACTTTCTGGCCTAGACTGATGCTCCCCAGGGTGTTCTGGATGGATTCGACACGTGCAGGAGACAGTTGTGCCTGCATATCAATCGAGTCCCATATGACCCCGAGATACGTTGCGCTCTTTTTGACATTGATTTTCAACCCAAGCTACGAGATGAGCTAGGATGCCATCCCGATGTCGAAGCACTAGCTCTAGAAACTGAGCTTAAATCAGCCAGTCGTCTATGTAATTCAAAATGCGGATGCCCTGGAGTCAGAGCGGAGCCAGAGCTGCATCCATGCATTTTGTGTACGTGCGGGGTGACAAGGCTAGGCCGAATGGAAGAACCCGATACTGGTAAGCTTCGCCCCCGAAAGCGAGCCTCAGAAATTTCCTGTGTTGTGGCAGGGTGCTTTATATGAAAGTATGCAGCTTTCAGATCGATCGTCACGAACCAGTCGTGCATCTGAATGTGAGACATAATCATCTTGATTGTCAACATTTTGAACTTGTGCATCTTTAGGTAGCGGTTTAATCCGCGAAGATCTGGGACCGGACGCAATCCCCTTTCCCTTTTGGGAACTAGAAAATAACGGCTTTAGTAGCCTGATTCTCTGTCTGGTAGGGGAACATGTTCTATGATCCCTTTGTCCAGCAGAGCTTGTAATTCTTGTGTCAACAGATAAGCTTGCTCCGGTTGCACGGAAGTGGAGACCACGCCGTTGAAACGAGGAGGGCAATATGCAAATTGAATCCTGTAGCCTTTGGCTACAGTCCTTTCTACCCATGGAGAGATACCTGGCAGTAGTTTCTCTGCACCAGCTTCTCTGAAAGGGATATCAATGTCAACACTTCGTCTTGTTGGGGGGATGCCAGATATTTGGCGTCCTGAAGTATTGTAGGAGACGGCCGAATATTTCACATTTTTGAGACCGCTAATCCCCGAAACGCTGGTTGCCGAAGAGGAGCCTCTAATTTCTCTTGCAATTTTAAGCACCCCTACCCGGGGGGCACACCCCCACAGTCCCAAGCATACATGTCTAGGGATCTCTTTTTCGCAGAGATGACGCGCCTCAGGCCCTGCCATCCCGAGACAGCCTTAGGGCCGCGGTGGGCCGGTTCCCTGCCTCCGCAAGGGGGGGCGCGATTCGCCACACTTTCCTTGATGGCCTCACGCCTCAAGTAGACCGGACCCACCGGAGACTGTGTGCCTGGTCGGGACTGGGGAACTTCTCCGGAGTGGGTGGCCGACACTCCCGGTGCTAGAGCACGGCGTGGTAGATACCTCACGAACGCCTCCTCGTGGGGTCTTGCCTCTCAAAACCTGGTGACCACGGTGTTAACCGCGTCACCAAACTTTTTCCACAAACGGGACAATTCGCTGTGTAAATCTTCAAGGAAGGGGAGGGCCCTTTGCTGGGGCCCCCTCGGCCACCCGACAGGTACTGTATATGTCGTCTATCTTTGAGTCCCTGGGGGCCCCTTGTTCCTGCGGCCAGTCGAGCTTGAGACGGTCGACTGCCTTAGTCACCGCCCCTAGAAGCTTGTCAAGTGCTTTTGCGTCATGAGAGGAACGCCCAGAGGTGGCACTCTCCAACCCCGCAGAAACAAGCGATACTTCGTCCTCTGCCCGCTCCGAAGAGGTGCCGTGGCACGCTTCGGAAGCGGACGCTAGGACGTTTCGGTTCGTTGAGTGCACGGGTGAAGCGGACGGATCCGTTGCCCCGCTCTCGGTTAAATCGAACCGTGAACCCCGGGACGAGGGAGTGATGGCTCGGCCCTTTTTAAAGAAAGAAAGCCGAGCACAGAGAACCCGAATGCCGAGGGCATCGCAGAGTTCGCACTCTCCCTCGAGCCCCAGGGCAGCATGGTCTGCCCCCAAGCACTCAAAGCAAAATTCATGCTTGTCCAGTTCAGAGAGGAACCTCTCACAAGGAGGCACACATCTCCGCTCTGAATTTGACATGACTTATTTATTTGACTCGTCTTAAATATACGAGTTATGTAGGCCTATATGTTTATTTATTAACATAATTGTAATAACATTAATTAACATAATGTGTCAGAATTTAAATAATAGAACAAAAATGTCTCTGTTCTTAAATTATTACATCACAGTATTTTACTTATAGTAGATACTGATTTAATACTGCATTTTTTTAATACATTTATAAACAAATGCAATAAAAATTCTTAGCTAAATCATGTTGCTGTTAGATTATTGCGTGAATTCAATCCAGAGTTGCTATTTAATCCAATTGGTTTACACTTCCCAATTTCATGTGTCTTTTCTGTAAGTGGGGACGTGATTTACTGTAAATGTCCTAACTCTGATCTTAATGGAAGAGTTCACCCATAAATGAAAACTCTTTCATCATTTACTTGGCCTCATGTCATTTCAAACCTGCATGTGTCAGGGATTTGGCAGAAGAACCCAAGCACAGGCAGTTGTACGGGGGAAACAAAGGCTTTTAATAAATATAACATAAACCAAAGACCCATGATGGGGTAAAACAGGAACAAGAAAATAATATACAAGCACAGGACGAAGACTAACTAAACACTAACAAACACTGAACTGAACAAGGGGCAGGTGTGGGTAATGAAACACTCAGGGAAAGTTAACGAGGAACGAGATGGCGGGAACAAAGATGCGGACCGGAGAGAGAGTATGGAAAGCCGTTAAGGACAAAACAGCTCTCTCTCACATAAAACATAAGGCTTCGTCATGAATCCACCTCAAGACCAAGGATAGACATGACATGAAGGCAGACTCATGACAGCATGACTTTCTTTCACCTGTGGAACACAAAAGAAAATATTTTGAAGAACACTGGTGAACCAAAAAACATTGAACCCTTTTGTATGGACACAAAAGCAATCACATGTCTTAAAATGTATTATTTTGTGTTTTACAGCAGAAAGATTTACATACAGGTTTTGAATGGCATGAGGGTGATTAAATGATGACAGAATTTTTATTTTGGGGTAAACTGTCCCTTTAATGCATTCCAGACAATGACAGCATATTTAAGAGCAGCAAAACTGTATTATTTAAATTTAAAACCTACTGAGAGACTATGGGCCAGATTTACAAACAGCGCAAATGCCTCTTTTGGCGTAATAAAACTACTGTCGGTATTTACTAACGACACACAGTGAAAATTAGTGCTGAAAAGGCGTGGAGACAGCTGTTTGTTCGACTGACATTGAATATGCATTTGTTGGAGTTTCCTTTCAGATGCAAATTTTATGGGAGGAGAGTATTTAAATAAATCACGCAACATGATTTACCAAGGTTTGCGCTTGTCATTGCACAGGTATTTGCGGCTTTATTTAACGGCCAAAAAGCATGTCTAAAACCCTGCGCTAATTTGTGCTGCTAGTAGATTGCCTATGTCATTATCACTGTAAAAAAAATACCTTAAAAAAACATATAAAGTACTGGCAGATTACAAGTACATTTTCCTTTATTTTTTGGACATGTCTGTTAATGCTAAAATGCAATTTAATGCAGTGCAAAATACAGGTAAAACAACTGTAAAAATTAATACGGAAATTTCCTTCATATTAATATTTTTAAGGATTTTTTTTAGAGCGTAGGAATGAGATGTTGCGCTTGTGTTTTTAATGTACGTCATGTTTGTAAATGTCATCTCCAACTTTTAGCACTGTTTCAGATGGTATTTCTGAGTTTGAGATGGGAAATATCCTAAATCGAAGTTGTTTTAAACACAGCATAAGCCTAGCGTTCATCAGAAAAGAGAGATGCTGAAATAATCAAAGAAATGTGAAAAAAATGTAACAATCATGCATAAAACCTATTCTAAAACACCCCAAAAAGTGGAAAAGAGGGCATAAACTAGTCCTATAAAATTAAACAGACATAAATAATAATTACATTCAACAGTACATAACAATAGTTAGAAGAATATAGTGAAAATATACTGAATATTATTGTAACATTATTTTTTTATAAAAATATTTTTTACATTACATTTTAGCGTGGGGTTGCCTCACACAAGCATAATCATGTGTGTCCGTGTGTAAAAAACCTGTGTTATAGACTACGGTATGACTGTAAATGTTGTGGCTGCACGGTGACTGATCTGTGATCAGATGTCAATGCTGATTATTAGTGATTGATATTTGATGAAGCTCTTGTTGATTATTTAGTTTCATTTGTCAGAACAGAAACACGTCTGGCTGCTGATGGTGACTAGTGCGTGTAACGGCCTCTGTTGGCTACTGCAGTCTTCACCTCTCCCCTCCTGTTTCTATGGAGACCAGGGAGCCAATCGGCTGGTTTGCCTGTAGGCCGTACTAAAGCCAGCAGATAGAGGATGCACCATGTCTTACACATTTTAACCACACACACATGCACAACTCCCTGTTCACACACACACATGCAGAATCCCTGTGCACACACACGTACTAATGAGCCTGTTAAGCGTTTTTAATTTCCTGTTGTTGTTGTGCATCACATAAATGCATGCGCCCTCCTCCCCCATTCGGCCTGCTGCTGATGCAAGCGTGTGATGTGCATGTGACATCACAAGCCAGGAACAGAGAGCTGCCCATTGTGACGAAGCTGAATGAGTGAGCGTATCACGCTCCGTGTTCACACACGCTCACGGCAAACAAGCACAACAGCAGACCCAAGGCCATGGCACACAGACTCGACATGATGTGAGTACCTGATTTGCAGTAGTTTGTGTGCAGCACGATGCTCACGATGCTTTTTTTTCTATGACGATGCACCTGGGTTAATGCGTTGCTTCGTGTTTTATGCACAGATGCTTTGAAGGACTTTGATGGACTGATGTTCAGCGTGCGTGTAAAGAGTAATATGACACAGGGAGATTGTAGTGCGGGTCACAATGGCAGGGCTGCAATGTTTTGCTTTGCATGAAGGCAAGAGGTGTGTTTGTGGTCGCATTCACTTTGCAATGTTAAAATCATGTGCTTATGCAGAAGATAAAATTTAAAGCAGAAAGCAATGCACGTTGGCCGGGCTGTCATGGGTTTTATGAAACACGAGTGTGTGACTGCGTGTGTTTGTTTGGCTAAAGCTTGATGTGCATTATGACGCAATTTCACAGTCACATGCAAAAGAACATATTGTGCAGCTTTGAACTTCCTCTATTTGCCTATGAGTTAATTTAGTTTTCAAAGCATCTTATTTATCTTACATGGTTTACATCATAGCACACTATACGCAGAATATGAGCTATAATATCTGTAAACCGCTGCAGTGCCTGTTTGATCTGACTCTGTCAAGGTTACTGAGGTCAAAGGGGATGTCTGTTCACTAAAGGACAAGTTGGCAACTTGGATGTTAGATGTGTCAAAGAGTGCAGTTGAACCTAAATGCATTTTGAAAGAAATATTATTCAATATGCAATGACAAACATGACCTCATCACATAGAATGTTTAATTCAGCAAGTGATATTTATCTTCTATCTATTTGTGTTATTTTTTGATGTATAATCTGTTTACTCTGAAGAGCAATGCTTTGTATCTTTGTGTTTGTATAATTTACTAAAAGACACATTAAACTGAATACTTTCACATGTAATGCTCGAAGTTTCAATGTGACATGACAAGCAGTTTTCTTGGCAAAATATAGACCATTTCATCAGATGCAGTTAACTTCCGGTCTGTGCTTGTATTTTGGTCTAGCTAGTGTGTAGTAAATAAATTATTTGTTAATTTTATTATATGAACAATTTGTTGAATGGGTCCTGTAGTTTGTCATTGCAGTCTAAATTCAAAATATTGGAGAGAAAAGTTTAGCCAATATTATTTTCTTGCACGGTTATCAGAAATAACCAACTGGCAATCTTTTATTTGTGAATGTGTACCGGAAGTTAAAGGCAGTCCATGCGCATGCGCATATAAAAATTAAAGGCTTTAGTTTCACAGCCCTTTATGGCAGAAGGAATATTTAAAAGTTGTGTCCCAAATGATGTACTATACACTATGATGGTACACCATCAAGTGTATACATTTTAGAAAACTACATTGTCTGAAATGGAGCACTTGGCAAGTTGAACTTACCTACTTGAAGTTACCTACTGAAAGTATAAGCGGTTTCTCGCAGACATTGGCGGATAACACAATGCATGTCAATCAAAATCAGTTGTACGTGATACTTGTTTTGCCCAGCGTCAGACTGAAAGCGTCTCTGCAGGTAAACTTTTAACCAAAAAAAATACTTACAGCCATTTTGTTTTAAACATGTCTTGAGAAAAAGCTCTTTAAGATGAAAGTCATTAAGGTGCCACAACGACATTATTATTCACTTATAATCTTAAACTTCATCAAACAGTTGCTCTCAAATCTGATACAACAGGTTTTATTCAGTAGAAACAAGCGTCTGGGATGAATGAGCTCTGAGAGCTACAATTCCAATTCTGGTTATGTAATATTTTGACAAAAAGATAAAATTGTGAATTTGTGATGAAGAGAGTGATGTTGGGTGTTTGGCAGCAGTCTGGTGCACAAGTTAAATAAGGCACAGGTTAAATATAATGGAGAAATAAACACATTTTCCCCTGTCATTTATTCAAAATATTAAAATATGCTTATTGATTTATACTGTACGGTGTAACATGTTTTTTTAAACAAAAGACAAAAATTCTGAAAAATATTTTGATTTGCCTTTCATTTAATGCTTTTCTGGGATCAAAGTGACACAAGTGACCACAGAAATCAGATCTCATTAAGGTGTGTTTGGAAGGATGAATAGATGGCGCTGAGGGTGATGATATGTTTGTTTCTCCTTGTGTCACAGGTATGTAAATGCTTTACACCAGTATTGCTGTCCTGCGCCGTTGCATTCTAAGCAGCTAGCTGTACCTGTCCCTCTCTCTGAGCGCAGGTAAGAGGCAGTCTAGTTCAAAACCCGCTGTCTAGACTAAAGCATTCTCACAAGTTCATCAATTCACCTTAAGTTACTGCTTGTCTGTTGGTCACTTTATTCACTGTTTTACAGTGAATTTAAATGTTTGTTTAATATTGGTTTCGTGCAGTAACCGTCTGTTGTATAGCTTTAAAAATCGCTATCATCAGTTTTAGTGGTACACAATTACAGATGGATTTCATTTAAAGGCTGAAATTCAATATATTTAAGTTTTCAGCTGCAATCCTTAACTTGTTTTTATTAAACTGAACAAAAATCAGTTATTGAGCAAGTACAAAAAAAACGTCTCGGTTACGTATGTAACCTCGGTTCCCTGATGGAGGGAACGAGACGTTGTGTCGAAGACGACAGATGGGGTTCGCCCTTGAGAACCAATCAACTCTGACTACTATAGAAAAGGCCAATGAAATTTGGCGAATTAAATTTGCATGCCGGGCTCCGCCCCCGGATGTCCGGTATAAAAGGAAGCCGGCGTGCAGCATTCACTCACCTTTTGTTCTGAAGAGCCTGAGAGCCTCTCACGACTGCAGCAGAATACGATACGTGTTAGTGGCATAAGGGACACAACGTCTCGTTCCCTCCATCAGGGAACCGAGGTTACATACGTAACCGAGACGTTCCCTTTCTGTCGGTCTCTCGACGTTGTGTCGAAGACGACAGATGGGGTTCTCTATGGAAAACGCCACAACGCTGTATCGCGTCACAATCTCTAGCGAAGCGACGGTAACAGGCCTGGGCGTGTCAGCTCGATGCTTTCGCGAAACTGTAACCTTCCAGTGTGGTGGTCGGGGGGTTCCAGAGCTTTCTTGGAGAAAGATGGGAACAGCCCTGACCGGTAACCTTTCACGGACGGAGGCCTTAGCTCTCTACTGGCGAGAGGCCGTCCGGCTCGGGTTTACACCGGGTAAGCGCAACTTCCTTAATTAGGGATGCGCTGCAGAGGCCACCTCCTACCCGTGGGGAGGAATACGGTGGATAAGGTATGGTCTCGTCCTTGGAGGAGAACGCATGGAACGTGCGGGCTGAGTAGTTTAACCGCGAGGTGGAGGTCCACCTGGGGAAGCTCATGGGTTACCAGGAGTGGGAACCATATCATGAGGATACATCAGACGGAACAGCCCACGGGGGGGGGGTGTTACAGGCGTCCGGTAGCACTAGGTCCGGTTAGAGCCAGGGGATGGCTCACATGTTATCCCGGCCTAAGGGGGAAGGCTGCTCTGCCCAGCCAACCCCCAGGTGGTGCTTGCTAGTGATGGTAGAATGCCTATTCTTAACCAAGTGGTTGGGTAAGAAGGGAAGCGGATAGGGTACCTGTCCTTAGCCAGAGTAGGGTAAGGAGAGAGGTAGATAGCACACTGACCCAGCCTCCTAGAGGGTGGGGTGATGCTTTCGCAGGCATACGCCCCCGCCGGATGCCAGTCCTACATGTTGCCACGCAGGACGTGGGCTGACACCGGGTTTACGCTAGGGTTGTTTAACCCCTGCGAAGGTGTATGGGCGTAGCCCAACCCGCAGCTCTACAGATGTCTGCTAGAGAGGCGCTTCTGCCAGTGCCCAGGAGGTGGCTATACCCCCCTCAGTGGGCATGGGAGATTCTGAGATTGGAATGTCGTCGTAACGGCATCCACGACTCAGTGCGCCAACCTCTGCTTGGAGACAGCCTTCCCCTCTGCTGTCCTCCAATACAGACAAGGAGCTGTCAGAGCTACTGAGGCCCTGCGTGCGGTCCAGGACACAACACGGATGGGGTTGGGTCTTCCTCCCCAATGGGGAGCGCCTGCAAGTTCACCACTTCGCCCCGTAAGGGAGTAGTGGGAACTTTTTGGGCACGCATCCGGGCCTGGGTCTCAAGATAACGTGAGAGCTACCAGGGCCGAATTCAAGGCAATCCGGGGACACGGAGGATGCTCGGAGGTGCCCTACCCTCTTGAAGGAAGCGAGCGCCATCAGGAGGGCCGT
Organism: Triplophysa siluroides; assembly: GCA_006030095.1. Classification (NCBI taxonomy): domain Eukaryota; kingdom Metazoa; phylum Chordata; class Actinopteri; order Cypriniformes; family Nemacheilidae; genus Triplophysa; species Triplophysa siluroides. The sequence continues at coordinate 867,821 of VCII01000613.1, read as the reverse complement.
CTTACTCGGGTGAGGAAGATCGGAACCTCCGAGGGGCTCTTGGGGGGCCCAGAGGCCCCCCCGAGGACCCCTTAGGGTCCCAAGAGGGTATGGAGCGGAGATGAGGCGGGAGCCGCCCTCTCGCACCCCTTAGGAACCTGGTGACCAGGTCGTGTCATCCTAGAAACTTTCCATCAACTGAGTTGTGATGAGTGGCGACAGCGACTACATACACACTCAGTGTGGAGGGGAGATGTTAGTCTCCAGTCTCGTAAGAAGGACAACACAATCCTGATCGAGCACCTCAGTGGGTCTTTCTCGTTGAGAGAGACACCAGGACAAGAAGCGGCGCCGTCTAGAGGCGTGTAACCGCCCAGTAGATGGGGCCCTAGCCTGGTGATGGTCTCCGCCATAGAGGGGGAGTAGCCAACTCAGGAACTTCTCGTCCCGTCTAGAGACCAGACATGGTGTTCCAGAGGTCTGATCTGGGATGCCAGAACGTGTCCTTCCCCTGAGAGAGCAGGTTCTCTGTCAGGGGAATGGGTCAGGGGGAGTCGCTGTCCAGAGCATCAGCTCTGACGCCAAGTGCGGTTAGACCAGTGCGGTGTAACCAATAACACTTGGTGCTCCTCTTCCCTGGCCTTGCACAGTGTCTGTGCAAGGAGGCTCCTGGGGGGGGAAGGTGTGCTTCCGCCCGTCCCGCGGTCAGCTGTGCGCAAGGATATCCGTGTCGAGAGCCTCGGACAGGGAGTACCAAGCGGCCTACGCGGGGGTGGAGTCGCCACTCTCTACGAGGCATAAACTGACAAGAGAGCGCGTCGGCTGTCTAGTTCAGTTTGCCCGAGGTGAGTGTGGCCCACAGGGAACGGATCACCTGTTGACTCCACCGGAGGAGGCGTCGAGCAAGTTGTGTTAGCTGCTGTGAGCGAACGCCACCCTAAGATCTGATGTACGCTACAGCTGTAGTGCCGTCCTCGGACCAGCACGTGCTTGTCCCGCACGAGGCCACAGCCTGCTCAGTGCAAGTAGCACTGCCACAACTCCTGGCAATTGATATGCCAGCGCAGGTGGGGGTTCGCCCAATGCCCCGCCTGCGTGCCCGTTACACACTGCACCGCACCCCTGCAGGAGGCGTCCGTCGTCACCACGACTTGCCTCATAACCTGCCCTGAGGGACCTTAGTCCGTCGAAAAAGTCATGGAAGACCAGGGGTTTTGGTGCGTCGGCCGCAGGGCGTCATCACCATGCGCCTGCTGCGGTGTGCCACGCTCTCCTCGGAACTCGACTCTGAAGCCAGTGTTGGAGCGGTCTCATGTGCATCAACCCGAGGGGTCTCACCCGACGAGGACGCCATGCCCAGGAGCCTCTGAATCGTTTCAGGGGGACCGCTGTCTGCCTGAAATGTTCCAGGCAGTTCAACACCGGCTGGGCGCGTACTGCGGACAGTTGCGCCGACATGGTGACAGAGTTGAGTTCCCTACCGAGAAAGAGGATGCTCTGCCCTGGGGAGAGCTTCCTTTCCTCGGTTGACCTGGATTCCCAATCGATCTGGGTGCCGGAGCACCAGGCCCCTTGTATACATAACAGATCTCACGAGTGTGTCAGGCCAGTCGTTGAGATAGTTAAGTACCGCACACCTTCCTCCCCTCAGGGAGAAAGGGCGGCTTCCACGATCTTCGTGAAGACCGTGGAGACAGGGACAGACCGAAAGGGATTTCAGGTCGATTGCCACGAACCAATCCTGACACCTGATGGGTGTCAGGACGCGCCTCTGCGTGAGCATCCTGAGCAGCAGCTTGTGAAGGTGCTTAGTTCAGGGTACGCAGACCTCCGGGGCGCAACCCGCCGTCTTTCTTGGAACGATGAAGTGCGGGTTGTAACCCACCGAACATCTTGGTTTGAGGGACGAACTCGATGCCTGTTTGCCAGAAGGGTGGTGACCTCTACCCGAAGTATGTAGGCGTCCCTAGCCTCAGACAGAGGGAGAGATGATGCCCCAAAACTTGGGAGAGTCTCTGGCGAACTGGATCGAGTAACCAAGACGGACCGTCTGCCCTAGCCACCGAGACAGTGTGGGCAGCTCTCGAGCTCCCAGGGACTGTGACAGGGGGACCAAGGGGACGGTCTGCTTCACCATTCCCATGGAGGGTGGTTCGATGGCTGGCGGAGCTAACCCTGTCGCGGGGAGGGGGCCCCGGAGGGAAGGTTGGCTCTGCCTACTTACCTGCCTGGCGGGACAGCTGCACGCACTGTCATTGAGAGTGGTAGCAGCTGTCGTGTGTGTACGACCCTACGCCTCGCCAGGGCGTGGGGTCGGGTTTGCCGGGCACAGTCCAGTGGAGTGTGCGATCGGCAGGAATGAACTCCCAGGGGAAACAGAAAACTCTCTGTGAGTAAGTGGGCGCCAGGCCCTGAGAAGGGCCCGGCTTTGGTGACGAGGCAGGAGCCGTCCCGTACCGACTGATCAGAGCCGTAGCTGTGAAGGTCGGGCCCGATGTTGCTCCCCCTGGGGTCTTCCCGTCAGTGTCACTTCTTGTGAGAAGTTAGCTGACGGGGTGAGGTTTCCCCCTCGACCTCGACTTCCGGGGTCGAGGGGGAACAGTAACCTGCGGGGGCACAGTAACCGGAGCCGATGTGGAAGGGGTCCTGGGCTGCCGGGAAACAGACATGACGTGAGATCTCGGAGGCTTGAGGGCGGCCGAGTCGCAGCGTGGTAAAAATGTGGCTAATCGCCACTGTCTGCTTCTTCACCGTCAAAAACTGCTGAGCGCAGTCCTCGACGGTGTACCAACAGCCCACCCTGCGAGACGGGTGTAACAAGAAAGCGGACTTTCTCGGTGTCACTCATCTGCGCAAGGTTCAGCCGGGGGTGACTCTCCTGGACCACTTCCGTGGACATCGTCCGACCCAGGTCCCGTGCCGCCACCTTGGTCGCTCCGTAGAGCGCTGTCAGTGGCGGCACAAAACCTGCATTATACCTGGGTCGGCCTTACCCTCGTGGAGCTCTCTCAACGCCCTGGCCTGGCGGACCTGCAGGATGGCCATGGCGTAGAGAGAGGAGGCAGCCCGGTCCGCGGCAGCGCAAGGCTTCGGCACCATAGATGTCGAAGTCCTACACGCGTTGGACGGTAGGCGTGGCCGATTCTCCCCAGGCGGCAGCCGTCTGCGGCACAGATGCACCGCAGCCGCACGTTCCACCCGGGGGATCTCGACGTAGCCTTTGGCTGCCCCACCCTCGAGGGAAGTGAGGGAGCCGGAGCTGTTTCGACCGGCGCTCCTAGTTTTACACAGCTCCTCATGCACCTCTGGGAAACAAATGGCACCCGGGGTGGGCGCGGTTTGCACCGCGCTCCGCCCCCAGGAACCACGTATCCCCGGATTAGCATGGCTGACATCACTTCTGCTTCCTCCTGAGCTCGACCCCCCCTGGGGGGGAGCTCGGATTCGTCAGAGTCGGATGCCAGTCTCCCTCCGATGCTGCGAACGACATCTCATCTACGTCACACATCGTTTCCGAGTGCGTGCCTGAGGATCCGAACGGTATGCCACCGCCGGTTGGGGAACGTTCAGAAGAGCGAATCGGGGTGCGATCGGCCCGTGAGCACTTGGCTGGCGGGTTTACGTTCGCAGAGTTCCCCATATCACTAACGCTGCTACGTGGGTGGTCATCGGGGCCGTAGCCACAGATGTCACAGCCCGGGTAGCAGACGAAATGGTGGCTGGTTCCCGTAGGAAGACAGCCCCCCGTGACCGCAACTTCTGAGTGACAATCCGCCCGCAGTGCGGGCAGATGTGTCAACGAACGCTGCTTCAGTGTGCTGGACGCCCAGACACCTAATGCAGCGATCGTGTCCATCCCCCTCCTCGATGAGGGTGCCGCACCCAAGAGAACAGCGGGACATGCCGCGCTGGAAATTGCTCAGTCCTGAAAAGGACCTTTTAGAAATAATCTCTATCACCTCCGGAACTGCCGAGACGCCCAGGAGAAGGTCGCTGCAGGAAGGGACGATCCGCTGCTCTGCGTCGTAGATCCGGCGAAGTAGAAGAAGAATTTGTTGAATTCTTTTTGTTCGTAGTCATGAGCGAGGGCTCTGAAGAACAAAAGGTGAGTGAATGCTGCACGCCGGCTTCCTTTTATACATGCAAATTTCATTCGCCAAATTTCATTGGCCTTTTCTATAGTAGTCAGAGTTGATTGGTTCTCAAGGGCGAACCCCATCTGTCGTCTTCGACACAACGTCGAGAGACCGACAGAAAGGGAACTTTATTTAAAACAGTCTGCTTACATTATTTAAGTAAAGGTAAGTTTAGTTTTGAAAGTCATGAAGTTAAGCTGTCCGTGCGATTTTGAAAGAAATGTCAGTTTTATGAAACATGACTTCAGCTCATGTAAAGATGATAAAGTAACTTGCAATCTTATGTTTTACAGAGATAGAGGCAAAAGTAACAGACTGCAGCTTTAAATGTTTTTGTCTGAGAGAGAGGGGCTAGCTCATAACTTTAAATTAAAATATGTGTACACAGACAAACATTTTAATATGTTTGTGACAATTTGATAGTAATTGTATTTAATTGTAATTCCAGTTCATGAGAATAGTACAGTGACCGGGAGGGGACATGCTCGTTTCACTTAGTTTTGTCATATTATCATTTGTGGTAACATGATAATATGTTGTGGCCACAAGATATTAATTCGTGGAAACGTGATAGTATGATGAGGCCACGGCATATTAACTTCTGGGAACATGATATTATGTTGTGGCCACGAGATCAGCTTGTTGAGGTAACCATTCCATGCACCAAATGTGCACTGAATAAGCCTGAGCAATTTGCAATTTTTTCATTTGAAAGTTCATATTTATCTTATATGTAGCATAAGCTGGCTGGTGAAGCACTCGTAACTTGAGGATCCATGTGCAGCTTTATTAAAACCAAAGTTGTACAAGCAGAGTCAATCACCAGCAAACACAATATCGAAGGCAAGACAGTTTGTAATCCAGGCAGCAGACAATCTTAATATCCAGTAACAGGCGTAAATCGAGGCAGGCGGTAAACAATCTTAATTTCCAGTAACCAGAGATAAGAGTCTAGGGACAGGCTACCTATCTCTCATACTACAATACTACTACTATCACCGTATAAAAGACTCCAATGCAGAGTGGCATAAATGCGCTCATACGCATCCTGGACACACTTAATACATTCACTTCGTAATTTACAGATGTAGTTTTCATGCTGAACGTCGGTTCAACTATGCATTTGTAATGATGTGACATACACATTTCTATCTGCAAGCATTTTATAATCCCAATAATTTCACAAAACTATGTCTGAAAGCACATTGTTATGATGGTTTATTATTCAAATTAACTGCCTTCACAAGGACCTACTGTGTCTGTTGGTAATGTTAATTAATCTATAATAATGAGTCTATTATTAATGCAAAATTGCTTTCGTAGTAGACCTGCGGCCTCAACAGATCAAAGATGCTGATATAGAGCCTTATTACACGGCTTGTTGGAATGCTTCATTCTGATTGGCCAGTTTTTCACACACTCATGCACTTGTTTACATTTGCAGGTTCGTTATTCCCAGATAACCTCTCAAAATTTATAACACACGGTAACCCGGATGCTGCAAATCATTTTGATAGTTTTTTTTGACAAATTTTATATAAATATGTCTTTTAATATATTTAGCATTATATTTACAAATGGTTAAACCAAATTACCTGTTCGTGACATTTGAATGTTGTTTCCTACGTTACAACCGAAACGGAAGGTCTGCATTTGGTAATAATGAGCTAATAAGTCTTTTTTTTCTCATGTGGCAAGTAGCCATGTAATAAGCTTATTTCTGGGATAACAACCGGCTGCCAGTACATTAACCCCTACCTATCACATGACTACGAGAGTGATATTGCATTTATATAACGGTTGGAAGGCACAAGTGTGTAGATAAATCAGAAACAACATCAGAGTGTCTTTAAAACCCTCCGGTTTTCAAAGGAAATGGGGAGCTACTTTCTTCCGCCACAAATTCGAGCCCAGCATAACAGTTAAACAAACCTCCGCTACTAATTCCAAACTGTCACGTCTTTTAAATTAGCACTGTGCTGCTTCAGTTAAGTTATTAGTGAGAAATATTGAGACAGGACATGTGTGTGAATGAAAGAGAGAGACTGTATAACTTAAGGACATTCACTGAAACTGCGTTATTTCATTGCACTGCAGCAGTTTACATTGCTTTTTTTAATGTAAACATGCACTTGTTTACAGTAGCAAGTTCTCTCTCTCTTTGTTTATATAGTGGGTCGCAACAAACTTCTTCAGGTGCATAACACCACCTACAGTAACAGATTTGAATTGCAATAAGAGACACTGCCAAATTTGCATGTTTTTCTTTAGTTTCATAAATCCGACTTAGCTTAGCGGCGAGGTGATTCAAACGGTGAAGCGGTTTCCTTGATGATACTGGGGGAATATCGCATGGCTCTCAGCCAATCAGATTTGAGAACCAGAAAGAACTGTCGTATAATGTAACATACGTTAACTACCAATTGACATCATTGTTTAGATTAGATGTATGAAGGTTTAAGAGATCTGATGTTCTTCATAGGTCTGTTGCCTGTACCGACATTAAACTACTGAATTATTCTCATGATCCTGGAACTTAGTGTCCTTATTTTCATTTAAAAAAATTGTGCAGTGCTCTCAGAGCGTGTTTGGACACTCTTGAGCAAGACCTCAGATGTTGTTAATGTGTATGCTGTACGATGTTCTTATAGTGTGCTTCTCTGACAGGGATGATAGTGTTCTCCATCAGTTCTGTTGTCCACCAGTTCTGTTGTCCACCATCTGGAAGTAGCCATCCTTCAAGATAATAGGAACAATATCGTCAGCCCAGCCAAGGATCATCCTCTATCATCTCTGGAGCAAAAACAGAGTTACATTTTCAGTTAATGAATGCTGGATGAACTGTAGTGCTAGAAACATTTGCATCATGTAGCTTTAATGCAATTATGCAAGACTTGTAAATGGAGGAAGAAATTATGGTGATTTTTAACTTGGATTAAGAGTGATGCATGGCATATCTATTCAAATAGATAAGAGTTACTGTATAAAAGATTTATATTTCCATTGCTTGATGTTGGTTAATTGTAATAAATTAAAAGTTACATTTTTGACAGTTTAAGTATAATTTTTGTGGGGGGGGTTTATACAGACATCAGCAGTCAAGGTTTGCCTTACTCATGAGTGATGTGAAAGAATAAATATAAAATAAAGATTCACACTTGGTGATAGAAGAAGATAAAGCACAAATCAGATTCTAGATTAAGATTGTAATTATTTAGATCACCATGGTAAGCCATTTGAATAAATATTAAAGGGCTATTTCACCGACAAATCAAAATGTCCCCATGTTTTACTCACCCTCTAGACATCCTAACTGAATGTGGTTTTCTTTTAGAAGAATAATGCAGTCGAAGTTATAACACCACGTATCATTTTGCTTCCAAGTGGTAGAATGTGAGTGAATGGGCGTTGACTTTTTGAAGCTCCAAAATTGCATCCATCGATCAAAGAACTGCTCGACACGCCTCCGTGGTCTTCTAAAACGAATCGATGCGCTTATTTAAGAGATATATCCATATTGACAGCGCAATTAACGTTGATGTCTAGCTTCCATTATCCTGCGGCTCTATGTGAACCTGAGGCTTGTTTTTCCGGCAAATGACAGTGACGAAAGCTCCTGCACAGAGATGATGGTATCCTATTGGATCAAAACGAAAATGCCGTGTTCATCACCAGAACTTACGTCATCCGCCGGAAAAACAAGCCTCAGGTTCACGTATAGCCGCGGGATAACAGAAGCTAGACATCAACGTTAATACACGCAATCAATATGGATATTTCTCCTAAACAAACACATCGATTCACTTCAGAAGACTTTTGTTAAGACCACGGAGCTGTGTCGAGCAGTTCTTTGATCGACAGAGGCACTTTTTGGAGCTTCAAAAAGTCGACGCCCATTCAGTCCCATTCCTCCGGATCTGCACCGGCATACTTTCAGACCCTCCTACACCCATCAAGAACCCTGCATGCAGCGGCGTCTTGTATTGCCTTCTCATAAGGGCAGTAAATCGCTTTCCCGCTCATTCTCCTTCACAACTCCTTCCTGGTGAAAAATTCCCGGTCAACCAAATCTCTCACAACATTCAAAAAACTACTTACAACCCATCTCTTCTGTGAATACTTGACAGACAAATGAAAAAAAAAAACTCTCTCTTTCTCTCAACAGGTAGTGGTCTAGCTTTTGTTGAAACTAGTAACTTTGTATTATCACCTATTGTATTATTGCTCCTTTATAATATATCGCTTATTGCTCCCTGAACTCTTTGTAAGTCGCTTTGGATAAAAGCATCTGCTAAATTACTAAATGTTAATATTCAGTTTGGACGCGTTGAGGGTATGACATGGGGAAATTTTTATTTGCTGGTGAAATAGCTGGTAACAGCCCTTGAAGTTGTATTTTATAAATACTGTTGTGTGGCTTTTAAATGTTTGATTGCGATTAATTATTTATTACTTCGTAACAGAACAGTAATTTGAGTTTAAGCAGTGTTGTTACAATTACACATTTTACAAAGATGTTTGTATATACAGTATTAAAGCAATAAGCCCCATGAAGACTTGCCCTGTGTCCTTTATCGCCTATTTCTATACTATATAGTAGGCGAAAATCAATATCAGTCACGAATAGTATGTCCGAAACCTCAGTATGCAAAAATCAGTAGCCGAGAAATACCCGGATGATCTACAGTTTTAGCTAAGATTTGTGAGTGTGCATTGGATGGACACTCCTCTATTCCATTATGCCACGGAAACTGAACAGTGGTGGTAAAATTTCAAAAGTGAATCAAATAAAAATAACAAAAAACTTTAAGGAGGATGGCCGTTTTCAAATGTAAGTACCAATAAATAAATTTATTGTGACTAAATTATTTTTTTTTACCAATGCCTACGTACAGGTTGTTGTTGTTATACCATGGGTTAAAAAGCATACAGGTCACATGACAATTAAACATGGCGGATCTAGTATGTCCAAAATGTATTCATACTACTCATACTATATATAACGTATTGTTTTTACGGTTGATAGGTATTCAAATTCATTACGTACTGTCACAGTATGCGATTTTGGACAATGATTTTATAACAGCCAAGGACGTTAGGGACGACACAAAGCGTGATAAAATCACTGTAAACCAAGGCTTTACGGGGCTTATAACGGAGGTTGTTCCATATACTTAGTAAGGTTTCATAAAATAAATCTAATGATTAATATTTTGCATTTATTTGCAGAAAATGTGAACAGGACAATAATGCATTCTCTTTGTGATCTGTCAGTCTTTTACTGTTTATTCGTTCATTCTGTTGTTCTTTTATTGTTCTGAAAGCTTTTTCGTTTTTTCAGTGAACTTGGCAATGTGAAAAACGGACATGTGCTCAGTAGACCTCGGCTGTGTCCAAAATAGCCCCCATATGCTTATATAGTGCCCTATTCAAGGGCAAAGCCATTTTTGGTGTCTGAATTCACATGATGCATTGCAATGAGTGCACAAATGATGCAATCTCACAGCTAGCCGCTATCAATTCATAGAAAGGCTTTCGTTGAATGAATCCTCACGCTCGGCACTAGATGGAGCCCGCAGCATTTCCGGAGCGCTTTGTGTCTGAATTCCCTCATTCATTTTCAGTCACTCCTTCAGGTGGACCCCATTAGTGAATTACTGTAGGTAAAAAGTGAATGAAGACAGGGGTGATTCAGACAAAGCTCTTGAACTACTTCATAGGTGGGCATTTGCCGGAATTTATTTTTAATGCAAAGTAATGTAGCGTTAGTCACATAGTCAAATAAGTCAAATTTAGCATAGTCAAAATTATGCATACAATAGCCCTATGGTATAAATGTGAATATTTGTATATCTGTATGTCAGGTTTAGTAACTATCTAGCATAGGCTAAGTAAAAAAATTATAAAGATTAAAATAAAGATAAAAAATAATAAAAAGTCCCTTAAATTGTTAAATAGTTTGATTGCCGAATAATGTTAATTTAATTGTGAAATTGTGAGGCATGACATTCCTCAAATAGTAGAGTCTCCACATACATTATAGCAGAATGACCATGAAGCTCAACGTGAACTTGTTTCTAGTCTGCTATGTTCTCATGTGTATGAATGGAAGTCAATGAAGTGCAAAAAGTGTCATGTGACCTCCTGTTTTATCAGACACTTGGTTTCTGGGATTCCAAACAGCAGTGTTACCACACCTGTCAGGAACAACACAGATAACATACAGACAACAAAACTGGGTTGCCCACACTGATGTCATGTCAACCGTGATGTAAAGCAGGAACTCTGAGTTGTCTTAAAGGTACAGTGTGTAGGATTTTGAAGGATTTATTCACCAAAATGTAATATATAATACAAAACTATGTTGTGAGTGGTGAAGAAGTACCTTACAAAATGAACCGAAATGTTTATATTACCTTACAATGAGCCATTTTATGTATATACACCGCGGGCACACCCTTACATGTAATTTATAAATGTGCACAGCCATGTTTCTATAGTATCACTACACGGACAAACTAAGCGCGTTTCGTAAAACGAAGGATGCACGGGACTAGTTCTTCTTCTTCGGCTGTGTTTTGAGGCAGCTTGCAAAGCGACTACATAGAAGGATTAGCAGAAGAAGAGGAAGAACAATAACAGCATGTACTTGTCGTGTTTTTTATTAGAAATATAAACAGTTCTTTGTTGCAGTAAGAAGCAAAATTTGCGCTAATGGCGGACCACACATACTCTGCACAAGAGCCGACAGAGCGTCAATCTGTTCGTTCAAAAAAGAGAAAATACGATGCAGCAAGGCGAAGTCGAGACAAAAAACGGCAGAAAACCCGAATAAACATCGGCGTGGCTTTTCCCAAATGGAGGGCACTGAAGCAGGACAAGGGTTTGCTAAGCGACGCCGAAGTTGCCAGCTTTCTGCTGGACCAGTAAGTTTGTCTAATTTCCGCAATATAAGTGAACTGTATATATATATATGTGTATGTATGTATGAACTAATAAATATATATACACATCTACAGACTAACGTAACCGTGACAATGCTATATGAGCACAGAGATGAGATGTTAATAACGCTGCCATTTTATGTAAACCGGTCTGAATATAATTCCATTGCAAACCTCAGTAACAGCTGTCCTGTTTCGTTGGAGGGCTTCCACTCTTTCTACATCCTCTCTTGTGCGGTCCTCCCGGGTAACGTTAGCTCCTCTGCCTCTCCTCGCCCTGCCTGCAGCTCCCACACCCCTACCTCTCCGCCCCCTTCCTCTCCCTCTTCCTCTCCCTCTTACTACCTGTGTAAAGTCCTCTGATTGACTCTGTGATGATGAGAAAAACGTCTGCTAAGACTTTCGCGGTTAGATTACAGGCCTTTAGCATTAGCAAGCGGTTTCAATAGGCAGTAAGTTACGAACCAAGTTACCGTGCCAAAAAATGCTATGCAAAATAAGGGAATAAATCACTGACACAATGCTAAACAAGTAACAATAATATTCACTATAACGATTAGAGTAAATAATTAATTAAGTCGATTTAATTTATTTATTTTTCTTTGTAAATAAACCACGTCACTTGACTTGCAAAGGTTACTCTCTGTTGTCTCAGACGACGACATCTCTGTCCTGTGTCCGTAGCTTCGGTCTGTTGTTCGCCTGTGAGACGTAGATTGCAATTATCGACACCACCGATAATGGCCGCTATAATTTACGGAACCCTTTTATCCTGTGACGGCAACCGTAGCTTCTCTAATGGGAGGGGGAGGGGGGTATCGGAGCTGTAGGTTGCAATTTCCTACATCGCCAATAGTGGCCTCTGAAACTTACACACACAACCTTTAAACAAATGTTTCTTACTCAGCAGTTTGGAGTTAGTTTTATCAAGCCTCAGTTTATGCACAATCATTCATAAACTGGGCTTACTACACATTAATACTCAATGGAGATTCTCCACACGTTTGTTTAATTTTATAGTTGCTGAACCATAATTCACTCCTAAGAATGACATAAGAACAAAATTATCTGTCGCTGATTGTTTTACATCTTATCCAGATGCTCTCTTATGTGGGTGGTCCTTGGCCAGAAGAAAGTGCAAATTGAACCAGATTTTATGCTGATGGTCTGACACTATGATACTAGACTTTTAAGAAGATTTCTGGTTTCTTGTTCACAAACTCAGAAAAGTAGTAGAAATGTTCATAAGCGTTTATACTTATTTCTCCGGTAAAAAAAAAAAAAATATGAGAAGATTTACAGTTTGTCATATTTATTAATAACAATGTCAGTTGAAGCATGCAGAACAGATGCAATAAACACTCGCTTCAGTCCTTAAATGTCTTCAAAAAACGACATGCTTAAAGGGCCTGTGACTACACAAGTGTAGCTGAATTACCCATAATGCCTTTGCTGTCTATGCTATTCAAATGAAAAGAATTACCAGGACAGAATGTACGATGTGTTTTATTAAAATGACATCATAGTGTTTCGTAATGAGGAGGTCCCTCCCATACGACAGCGAAAAACACTAGGGTATTGCCTGCAAACCATTACAAGTTCAGTAGTGATGTTGTTGCCAGGCAACCAGCATTCGGCATATATAGGTGGAGATCTCTTCATGGATGCAGCGGGTGAAGTACACTTGAAGGGGAAAATCCAGCAGCAGGAATCACCTGTTCTCTGGAAATGTAACCATATTAAATGCATTTGGATCTTTATTTGGGTTGAAGTGCGTGCCTGAGACTTCCGTGTGTGCTGGATGTGTATATGATATAAAGATACCGGAGCTAACGCAGTGAGGGTGGATGTGTAACTGACCTGGTTTCTGTATGATTGCAGCTGAACTGTAGACATCTTCTCCTGGAAACACGGCTCTAGAGGACGTGTCATTGAGCGTTTAAGGATGTTTAATCTGAAATCTTGCAGGAATGCAGTCATCATGTCAAGTGCATGAATCTTTGGCTTATGTCTCTCAGGTGAAATTGGAAGTTGATCTTTTTGCAATGTGATTGTTTGACTCTAAAGATGTCGAGATTCAAAGCTCTGTGTTTAGATTACTGGCAGTTTCTATGTATGCAACCTAACAGCGCATTTTTCAAAAGGTAAGTTTGAGTCACGTCACACACATACTCTGCTTGAGAAGAATGTTTCCTGACTTAACTGGGCATTGCTGAGGCTCAACATTTTTAATTGACAACCGTTAAAGTCAATAAAATGTACCATGTGTGCCGCTTTTCATCATTTTCCAGTGTACAGTTTAAAGGGCGGCTGTGAACCTATTGACAAAGGAATAAGAAGAAGAGAACAGCAAAGGTTAGGGGCTAAGCATGGCCATTAAAGTCAAAATGTGTCTTATTTTTGCCTGCAAGTCAAAACACACACAAAAAAAATCTTTGTAATCTTTAATCGAAATCAGAAAATATGCTTTGGAGCTCTGGAGTGACAATCCTGCTCTGATGAAGTCAGTTTGATTGCCATGAGCTGCATTTCTGAATTAAGACCTCTAGATCCAGTCAATTCTCATAGGATGAAACTTTTCAAAATGGAAAGTTGATAACGGCTTTTGGTTCATGGAGACTTTAATAGCAATTCCTCTTAACAAAGTCATGGCCAACCCTTGAATATCCAGTTTCAACTGGAAATATGCCTGTTACAGAAATCCATTTTTTTGGGTGTTAGGGCGTACTCACATCTGAACAGAAGCTGTTTTTTACTGTGTTTCAGATTGTGTAGTTCATACATTGAACATTGAGTGCAGCCAATTCATTTCAGAGCTCTCCTTGGGCTCTCACACACTCTAAGATGTAGTCCCCACATGTTTAGCTGCCAGGTACGGAGTCTTTTTCTAGTTTCTGGGAAACTTAAAGTAAAGTCATTGTAAGTATACAGTAAATGAATGGTGACACAGTAGAGTAAGGTGAATAAACTTTATGATTTTGTAAATTACAACCACATTCCTAATACTAAACACAATACACTTACTGTATATTTGTGTATACTAATAAATGACACTGTAGTTTTTTTTGCTGTCTTAACATTTTTATTATTAACCAATTGACTATACAGGTTGAAATCTAATAACTTTTTACTGAGTTTAAGTAATGAAAAAAACATATGTTGCAAGACATTTTTTAGAGTATAATGTGGTATAAAAGCAAATTGTAATGTCTTTTCGGGGGGTTTTTTCTCCGTTTTTGCCCCCTTTGTTCTAATCTATATGCTTATGAGTTTATACTTAAACACTGACCTTTGTTCAGTGACACTGTGTATTAAAAAGCAAGTACGTCTGTTGTGCCAAAATGTATTGGTTGAACAGTAAACTACTGTAAAAGCAGAACTGCATTACATTGCTAGGAAATAATTCCCATCTATTTACAGCAGGGGGCGTACAACAGCCATCATTTCAGAAGTGAGGGGGTCAGAAATGTCAAGTGAGCACCCATGCCCAATAACGTGAGGTGGACACGTTTACATTTTATTAAAAGTGAGGGGGACATCCCTGTGATTGAAAGTCATTTCTGTCTAGATCAGTCTTTTCTGCAGACTGTAAGGAGTTTGACATATTTAGCAGATGTTGATGAGAGAAGAGATCTTCTTTTTCTTCTGCCTGCATTCATGGCTAAAGTAATGGCACTGTGTAGGTGGAGTTAGAAGATGCACCATGTTTACTGATTATTCCCGTTGTATACATTTCGAGTCGGCATAAAAACCTATAGTAGTGTAATCTATTTTTGACTTCAAAACAGATTGTTTTTGTGTGTTTTGTACGTAATGTGTCATATCTTACCTTAAAGGTTCTGTGTGTAAGTTTCAGAGGCCACTATTGGCGATGTAGGAAATTGCAACCTACAGCTCCGCCACCCCCCTCCCCCTCCCATTAGAGAAGCTACGGTTGCCGTCACAGGACAAAAGGGTTCCGTAAATGATAGCGGCCATTATCGGCGGTGTTGATAATTGCAATCTACGTCTCACAGGCGAACAACAGACTGAAGCTACGGACACAGGACAGAGATGTCGTCGTCTGAGACAGCAGAGAGTAACCTTTGCAAGTCAAGTGACGAGGTTTATTTACAAAGAAAAATAAATTAATTAAATTTACGTAATTCATCATTTACTCCAATCGTAATAGTGAATATTACTGTTACTTGTTTAGCATTGTGTCAGTGATGTATTCGCTTATTTTGCATGCCATTATTTGGCACGGTAACTTGGTTCGTAATTTACTGCCTATTGAAACCGCTTGCTAATGCTAAAGGCGTGTAATCTAACCGCGAAAGTCTTAGCAGACGTTTTTCTCATCATCACAGAGTCAATCAGAGGACTTAACACAGGTAGTAAGAGGGAGAGGGCGGAGAGGGCGGAGAGGGCGGAGAGGTAGGGGTGTTGGAGATGCAGGCAGGGCGAGGAGAGGCAGAGGGAGCAACAGCCCAGTATAAACAACATTACAGATTCAATTCAATTCAAGTTTATTTATATAGCGCTTTTCACAATGTGCATTGTTCCAAAGCAGCTTTACAGAACCAAAATAAGAAAACACAGAGGTAAAACACAGCACAGTGCATAGTGTTTATAGAACAAGCAAGATCATTCTAATAGATAATATCTAATAAATTAATAAATAGATAAATAGATGCAGTCTCCCGGTGAGCAAGCCAACACTGCCCTGCAGATGTTTATAAGCAAAGTAAGGCATCACCCCAATTGATCAATTGCTTCTCAAATCTTCTTTGACACTGTATTGCTGATAAACTATGCAACGTGGAAGTTTGGATTTTATCCTATCAATTATTAAATTACACATTTGTATGCACAGAAGCTAAGCAGTATTATAATATAATTTACACCCGATTTATGCAAATTATGATTGTAAACATGATTTCTAACTTGATTTGCACACGGCCATGCAAAAAGGAATTATAGTACAATTACAAAGTGCTAAAAAATGTACAAGGAAAAATGCTACTTCTCTTGATGATCATGCTCATCTATTAGCTAAAGCTATCAAACAAACAGTTCACTTATATTGCGGAAATTAGACAAACTTACCGGTCCAGCAGAAAGCTGGCAACTTCGGCGTCGCTTAGCAAACCCTTTTCCTGCTTCAGTGCCCTCCATTTGGGAAAATCCATGCCGATGTTTATTCGGGTTTTCTGCCGTTTTTTGTCTCGACTTCGCCTTGCTGCATTGTATTTTCTCTTTTTTGACGACACAGATTGACGCTCTGTCGGCTCTTGTGCAGAGTATGTGTGGGTGTTAGTACTGCAACAAGAACCGTTCTTCCACACACTTTTTTGTTTTGTTCTTCTCTTCTTCTGCTTCCTTTATGCCTTTCTTTCCCCCCCCCCCACTTCCTACGCCCGCTCAGTTTGTCCGTGTAGTGCTACTATAGAAACATGGCTGTGCAATTTTATAAATTACATGTAAGGGTGTGCCCGCGGTGTATATACATAAAATGGCTCATTGTAAGGTAATATAAACATTTCGGTTCATTTTGTAAGGTATTTCTTCACCACTCACAACATAGTTTTGTATTATATATTACATTTTGGTAAATGAATCCTTCAAAATGCTACACACTGTACCTTTAACATAGTGGAACCTAGTGTGGCTGCTGTAATACATGTAAGCATGTGGCCATCAATGAATCGCGATGACAGCTGAAATTAGTGACTGAATAAATTCCTGCTTTCCCCACAGTTTTTAAGAATAGAAATTAATTGGTTGACAGCCACATATCAATATTTGCCAACACTTTTTTTTTAGGGTGGACTCTTGACTGAGTTTTTGGGTAGATGGTTGTAGCAGTGAGTGAGGAAGTGTTTAGCATGACACCGGAGAGCTCAGATAACATGATCCAGTCATGTGGCACAGCAGACAGCATTACTTATTTACTGAGCGTACAGTATCAACCTGCAACATTACACATTCAGTATGACACAGCTAACAGGTCAAATGCTTCTGGACTTCTGAATACTCATATCTCCATCTGAAAACTTTAGCAGACCTCTGTGAGCTCTTGTGTGCTGCTAGTGATGTGAGTGACGCTCATTTAACATCTTCTCATAGCTCTTTTCTTGAGATGTTTGTGAAGAAAATCTGAACAGATTTATCCAACTTTTTGTTTATTGGTTTACTGTGTGTGTAGACTGTGTATTTAAGGAAAATGTATTTTTTGTTTACAGTTAAAGGATTATATCATACAGTTTTAAATTATTTAGTTGTTCCCCCAAATCCACTCACAATAGTAGTCGTTTTTGTAAAAAATTAAAATAAATCATGTTATTTTGCCAATGGTTGGGGAAATCTATCACAGCTTTAAGTTCTTTTGATTTCACATGTGCACAATTACACAATTGTGTTGCTATTTGGGGAAATGTCACTCTTGCTTATTTAATATTGGTCAACTATATATTCTATGTAAAAAATATATATATTTCTCAAAAGGGGATTTTCCCCCTTAACCATGTTAATTTCCAACCCTGTCAGTAAGGACAATTCCAGTGTGAACAACCTTGTTACTGATAATTACAGAAACTATCAATATTATTTTATGAATCACAATTCCATCTTTTATCATTAAAATTGATTTTTTAGCGTAATATGAATTAATCAACTGCACTTTGATTGATATGAATGTCATACCTGCTTTAATGTCTGACAACAGATACAGAACATATATCAATGAGAACAGCTTTATTGGGTGCTCAAGTTGTATTAAGATACAGTATGTGACAGTTCAGAGGCTAAAGGGAAAAGTGCCATGACTAGTCCACTGCTACAACAATGGCGTCAATACTAGTCCAAGTTAAAAGCCCAAATGCAATGGCTGACTCCCTGACTATTGAACAAGGGAGCTGATTGATTCGTATGTACATTCACAGTCATCAGATCTCAGGCTATATAGCACATTTGGGATGTGGTGGGATGTAAGTTTCACACATCACACAGAGGTTAACTTACTTAGTCAGCACTTTATAAAACCTCTTTACTACTGAGTATTTTTTTTCCTGCTCTCAAAAAGTAGTTAGGCAGTTTACTTGATGAACAGTTTGATTCGTGCTCACGGAAATGACTAAAGTAGTCTGCAACAACATCTCTGGTGAGGTTCAATTTTGAGGTCAGGTTTTGTTGAACTGTTGCCCTTTCAGTTTTAACAATCTCCAAATTATTTATTTCAGAATACTGAAAACTAGGTATAAAATGTTTAGGTTGATATAGCATCTCAGTGACAAAGTAGTTTGAAATATTATGCTTGTGGCCATTCAACTCAAATTCATTAGTAGGACATTACATTCTAAATCTTAAAGCGGCCCTGCAACGTTGTTTCAGGCATTCTGACTTATTTAAAATGTTAAACGTGCTGTCTTCTCATGCTTAACATGGTCAACTTGTCAAAAAACGAGTTGGACGTATTACGTAGTATTTCTGTGCTATTTCTGTACACTCCCCCAGCGATCGTACAGGTTTTGGAAAGTTATTTCGAACATATAAAACTGTTTCGTAACAATTTTTCTTAGTCCCTTTGACTCCTTTATTGGACAATTCTCCCGAAAAAGCACGCGGCAGCAAGGAAAGCAGGAGAAGGAGCATGCTCAGACATCACTTTCACTTGTGTGCAGGAGAGAGAGCGAGCATAAGTTCTCGAAGTTCAGGTGTTTGTTTGTTCACTGCATTTGGGTGATAAATGTTGTATAAACTGTGGATATAACGCTGGATTTGGAGATTGTTTGAAACTGATATATGGAGCCGTCCTAGTACTAAAAGATGCCGGACATGAACCGCATGCGGTGAGTGAAACTGATGTCTGTGTTTTGTTGACAATGGGTGCGCACGTGCTTTGGTTCAGCCTACTCCTCCCCCCTGCACGCGCCGTATGTTTTCCGAAACAATCGTAAAGCTGTATCTATCTTTTATAAATGTGATCAAACTAAATACTCTTCGAAGATTCAAAGTATGCAATACTACTCTATAGGTACCCAAGATTAATATGAGATTGGCAGAAACCCCATGTGTTACGCCCGCTTTAAAGGGCCCCAAAACTAGCCCTTTTTGAAATTGTAATATAAATCTTAGGAGTCCACAGAATGTGTCTGTGAAGTTTCAGCTCAAACAACACCACAGATCTTTTATTATACTGTGCCATACATGTCCATTTTTTCCTGTGAGGAAAAACAGGCCATGTTCGTGTGTGTCTCCAACTTAGCTCTGTATACTGTGGTAGGCTTTATGAAACCAGTTTTATTGATTGGTCTTATGCTTTTTGTTGTACTTATGTCGTCCGAATTGCTTCGATTGTTTACCCCATCTGTAAGTCGCTTTGGATAAAAGCGTCTGCTAAATGACTAAATGTAAATGTCTCTTTAAATGCAAATGAGCTGCTGGTGTCTGCCCCCTTTCCAGCAGAAAGTGCAGGGCTGTGTGAGCCGGTGCTTCCAGTAACAACAAAACTGAAGAGAATGCTCATTAAGCGAATGTGAAACACTGTCTCATCTTTAAAAACCAAACACATTGTTTTGTATAAGAGAGAGTACAAAAGACAAATGCGTTATTTGTTAAAAACTGAGCACGCTGTTTTCTGAATGAATGGACAAACGCCTTATGTCTTTTCAACGTGCACGCTGTTTTTATAAGTGACAATACACGGGACAAACGCATCATATCTATAAAAACATGCACTCTAGGAGTGAATGCACAAACGCGTTATGCACAGTGCATCCGGTGTCACCATCGCTCAACGCATGAGCGTTCTGACATAGAACGCTCTATGAGAGTATGAGTCATGTGGCTCTCGGGAACGTGCGCTGGAAACTAACTCTTAAAACAGGATTTTTTTTAATATAGTCGTTATGTAATACATAAGGTAAAGTCACCTTACAAGTCACCACGATGCTTCACAAACGAATGTTAGTAAAATGCTGGATTCAGAATGGGTCATGTTTTCAGTTTTTAAAAACATATGATGCATTTGTCCCGACGAACAGTGTACAACTTGAAGAGGGCGGAGACAGCAGACATAGGCAGGGCTTAATCAATGTGACATCAGGTTACTGGGAGAATGCCAACAGCTCATTCAAGAGGACTGTTGAAGTTTATTGGGGATTTCAAAAAAATGAATGGGTCGATTTTTATCATTCTAGGGTGGTTCTGGACACACACTCCTGACACACAGATATGTTCAACAACATTTAGGGGGCCTTTAAAATATTCAGCAAAAATATTAATCAATTCAACATGATATGAGCTAACTACTATGTGCAAATATGTTTAATACCCTAGGCTGTAGACTTGCATTCACCCAGGGGAGGGCGGGCTTTAAGAGCAGAAGAGGCGGGGCTTTGTGATTACCTCATGCTGCAGCACTGCAGCGCATGTAGGCCTGTATGTGTGTATGCTGTGCATTTCATCTTTGCAGTATATATAGTCTATAATCTGGGTTACACAGTCATGTGCATAAATGTAGAGCTGCAGTCAACAGGGTTCAGTCAGACTGAAAACACCTATGTGTATGTGTTGGAGCGATGCTGTAATATTTTATAGATTTTATTAACTGATCACATGTTCTGAACATCTCTAAACATAGGAGCAGACACATTAGACCTGCTGTATTATTGTTCTAAAAGCTTCACCGTTGTAAACCTTAACAAATTGCCTTTATTTGGAAATTATCGAAACTATAGTCCATCTTTTTTAATTATTTGAAGCTGAGCTTAAACTAATTCAGAATAAACATTCAATGAAATTTCACCGAATTCAGGGTCTAGAGCAGGCTCTCAACTATTTTGACTCCAAGGCCCCCATTGTATTCAACAAAATTGTAAGGCCCCGCTCCCACTCACGAAACCTCAAAATTACTACCCAATGAAATTTTAGAGCTTAACATTAACTGGAAAAATGCTTAATTATTAAAATGTCCAAATAATAATACATTTTTTTGTGCATTTGAATGCTCATGTTCTAATTTTTTTGGTCATCTTGAGGCCACCTTGGAAGTCAGCTAGGCCCCCCTGTTGAGAACCACTGGTTTAAAGGATGCATAACATGAAAACGTATTACAATGTAATGTACAGTTACAATTCTACATATGAAGAGTTCCAAAATGAGATGACTTTTATTATGTTATCATGTTTTAATGCGTTTTGTGTTAGTTGGCTGTATTTTTTCTGTTAGAGTTAATATGGCTTACATCAAAACAAACCAACTGCAGTTTGATTGATATTAATTGGAACGCACAGTTTTATATATATATATATATATACAGCCACAAAAAAAGTTAAGACACCATTCCAAATAGACATTTTTAGATGTATTGTGGCCATTACAGTCCAGTGTTTGATGAATTGCAACAAAACCAAACCTCAGCAATGTGAAAGACTGACAGCATGACAAGTCACATAAAAACGCAGGTTATCACATTAAAAATCTTTTTAGAAAGTTTACTAAATACATGTACAAATTATGTATTGCTTAAGTGAATATTAACTTGTTCTCATTGCAGTATTATTCAATTACTTCTGTTATTTTGACCCGTTTCTCCAGTTTTCATTTTCCGCAAATAAAAACATTTTTATTTTAAATTTAGGAGAAACACTGTCAGTAGTTTACAGAATAAACAAAAATTATAATTTTACCTAAACACATACTATATATTGTCAGGGATTCTCAGAGTCAAGTGCAGGTTTTAACAGAGCCTTTATTTGAATGGTACCAATGGCCAAAATAGCCCAACAGAAAAGCCCTCAGTGAGGAGCTGACAAAACAAGGAAACCAATGAAATAGGGGCAAGGGCTCGAGCGCTCGGCCATAAAGACCAGGGGGAATGAAAACGATCACAAGGTTATAATGAATAAGATTCTTCTCATGTCAAAAAAGTGGAAGTATATTCCGGTGAAGAATCCCAGGGTAGGTAAGCGTCCATGCAAAGAGTCTGAGAGAGTTCGTACTGAACACCGACAATGTGAAGGGCAGGCACACTGATCCCCGAGATCCGAGCCTCAAAAAAGTCCATTGAGTGTGAACGCAGCCGTAATCCACAATGGGTGAAAACCAGGTGTCCCTTCTCCAGGGGAGAACGCTTCGTAGTTCTTAAACGGGGTTGGTCGCTTTGACTTAATTCCACCAGGCAGGTTGACAGGATGGCTCCGCAAGACAGGATGGCTCAGGATGGCTCGCAAGACAGGATGGCTCCGCAAGACAGGATGGCTCCGCAAGACAGGATGGCGCAAGACAGGATGGCTCCGCAAGACAGGATGGCTCCGCAAGACAGGATGGCTCCGCAAGACAGGATGGCTCCGCAAGACAGGATGGCTCCGCAAGACAGGATGGGATGGCTCCGCAAGACGGCTCCGCAAGACAGGAAGACAGGATGGCTCCGCAAGACAGGATGGCTCCGCAAGACAGGATGGCTCCGCAAGACAGGATGGCTCCGCAAGCAGGATGGCTCCGCAAGACAGGATGGCTCCGCAAGACAGGATCCGCAAGACGCTCCGCAAGACAGGATGGCTCCGCAAGACGGATGGCTCCGCAAGACAGGATGGCTAAGACAGGATGGCTCCGCAAGACAGGATGGCTCCGCAAGACAGGATGGCTCCGCAAGACAGGATGGCTCCGCAAGACAGGATGGCTCCGCAAGACAGGAGCTCCGCAAGACAGGATGGATGGCTCCGCAAGACAGGATGGCTCCGCAAGACAGGATGGCTCCGCAAGACAGGATGGCTCCGCAAGACAGGATGGCTCCGCAAGACAGGACACAGGATGGCTCGCAAGACAGGATGGCTCCGCAAGACAGGATGGCTCCGCAAGACAGGATGGCTCCGCCAGGATGGCAAGACAGGATGGCTCCGCAAGACAGGATGGCTCAAGACAGGATGGCTCCGCCAGGATGGCTCCGCAAGACAGGATGGCTCCGCAAGACAGGATGGCTCCGCAAGACAGGATACTCAGCGAGTCTAGGCGAGATGAGTTGCTGGAAGACTCTTCCCAGAGGTCGTCCGCTATCACTCCCAAGCGGTCAACCTCCATCAAGACGATCTCCGCAACTTAGGTAGGTTGGAACTGTGAGTGTGCAAAAAGAGGCATCGTGCAAGCACATAAATAGCCGGCGCCTGGACACAGAGAGTGATTTAGAGCGGTACCCCAGCACGCACAGCCAGTGAGGAACTGACTGAACAATGTCAACGAACCGACACAGGACTGAAAACAAACCAGGATAAAGTAGGGAAGAAAATCAGAGTCTTAATGGGAAACCAGGGGGAGAGAGAGAGAGGATCCAGAGTGGCACCAGGTGAACAGAGTGAAACACTAACGATCAGTGACAGCAAACAAGGGGGCAGGGTTACAGACGAAAACACTGAGCACATGGTGGTTAGTATGACACACCAAGTGCTCAACAATAAACAAACCACCAAGTGTTCAGACCCGAGACCTGACAATAAATAGTACATTTAAAAACGGTTTCACACACACGCACACATGTGTAGTGATTTTAGCTGTATGTTAAAATAAGGATGAGTTTAGCTCACCAAATATGATTCTCCACCAGATCTTAAAAGATCACATTCATGAAATGAGTTATTTAAAACATCAATTTCAGTCAAGGAATTAGTTTAGCTCAAAGGAAAATACGTATAATAATCGTTATTATATATACATATTTTACGGTGTCTGATTTGTAATATAAAGTATAACAATATTTGTATGCATTCGTCCAGCGATTGCATCAATGATATTATAAACTTTACGTTATCTCATGGCCATAAGTAACGTTACTTTCTCAAACAGGATTTAGAGCAAAGGTAGCCTGATTCGACACAGTTTAAGTGACCAAGTTTGTGAGCGTGAGCACAGAAAACCCATCACAAATGAAAATATGTCTGTTTATTAAAATACTACTCTACATGGTAAACATAATGACGACACAAACAAATACATGAAACACATATGCGCTAGGGAGCGCGGAGAGAGATAGAGAGAGAGAGAGAGAGAGGCATGGCAACAATTTCTGAACATCATTAAAATCATCTTTAACAAAGAGGCACAAACTTAACGCAGCTATTCTATAGAAACGGAATACTTGCAAAGCTCTGTGCGGGATGTCCTCGTGTACGCTTGGAGTGATGGAAATGTTCAGATGATTTCAGAATGCAGTCTTGCTTAAAGTTGCGTGCCTTGTTGCCTCGGTCCTCGTGACCGGCCGCATGGCTCGTCGAGGTGTGCAAGGCAGCAGAGTCCATTGTTCCTTCTCCAGATAGGGAAGAATTACCTCACCTCCCCCGGAAGGGGGAGGTGAGAGGAAAGGTCCAAAGATGCGACTTGATGAAGTTTAAAACTGACGCAACCGAAGAGCGAAGATCGAAGAGAAAAGATTGAAGAGAGAGAATCGTGTCCTTGGTCGGTATTTATCTTTATGAAGGGCATGCCCTCAAAGTTTGAGTCGGCCAATCATAGTTGAGTGGGGGAAGAGATTCTTTGTCCACTCAACAGCTAATTTTCACCTGTATGTAACTTTACAAGATACCAGTCCAAATTATAACATAATGAGTGTATTGTGTTCTATGGTCACACAATTTGTATAAACAATGAGGAATTGTAAAGAGAAACATTTAGATATCAAAAGGGACAGGTTTGAATTGTATCAAGTTGTGATTCATTCGGATGTACGAGTACAAACCACGCCTGAATTAAACTTGTATATCTAACAGTTATAGACTCTTTAAAATGGCGTGAGCGCCAACATGTAACCTAGACCTTTAGATACATTTATGGGAAGGACAGTTTAATCACATAAGTTCCTATTCGTCAGAGAAGTTTCTCTGGTTAGCCTCAGATGTTAAGTTAGAAGTGAGACACAGAGACTTCACACCTATGCTTTGAAGCTTAGGAGTCATAAAATATCCCACAGGGTAACCAAAGGGTTATCAAGACTCTCAGTGAGATAGCAAAACCTACAACCAGACCACTGGAGCCTGGTTTTGCTATGGTCTTTTGAAGATGGATCAAGAAACCAGGACAAAAGGGAGTGGGAGGAGGTTTTATGGCTTTGCTCTCAATGATCCAGTCCCTACACATGCATATCTAAATGTTTAACATGAAGGCGTTTATAACTGTATGTTTCTATTTCTATTGTGATCAAAATGGTAATTTCCTGGTGAGTGCAATTCACTGAAGTACAGCTCAAACACAATGTTAAAACAATGTTATTGCTCCCTCTGCTGGCTAGAAAACTAAAAATGAATATGATAAAATTATGATAGTGGAGAGACATTACACAGGTGAAGATGTTATTGTGCTGAAGGTGTAGGTTAGTGTGTGTGGGAATTTGTCAAATGGAGGAAGTTGATGATTTTATGAATAATTTACTGTAAGAATCTACATCAGTGTCCCTTAAACCTGCAAACTAGATGATTTTCAAATCATAACCTAAAACCTCAGACATAAGGACAGTGAAAACAATTAAAGACAGTAAGATCGACAGACAATTTGCATCGTTCCCTTTCTGTCGGTCTCTCGACGTTGTGTCGAACCGACAGGTGGGGTTCGCCCTTGAGAACTTATCAACTTCTGATTACTAGAAAAGGCCAATTAAATTTGGTGAATTAAATTTGCATGCCGGACTTCGCCCCCGGATATCCGGGTATAAAAGGGGGGCGGCTTCAGCTTTTGTTCTTCGGAGCCTTTACATGACTTTGAAACTACAGCTACTAGATCGTCTAGACTGCCGGATTCTACGATGTGGTGGCCGTCTCAGTGGTTCTAGAGGTGTTTGAGTATTTCTAAAATAGCTAATTTCCTCCAGCGTGGCATAGAGGCCACTGCGCCGCCTCTTCCCCAACGTTCACGGCTGGACACGTGGTACCTGGACCCGGTACCATTCTTCCCGGAAGTGCATGAGGAACGCTCATCACGACTCAGTTGCTGGAAAGTCTCTGGGGCAGCACGACCTGGTCATCAGGCTCCTAAGGGGCGCGAGAAGACGGAATCCGCCTCGTCCGCGCTCCGTACCCTCTTGGGACCTTGATGTGGTCCCTCGGAGATGCCGCTCTTCCTCATCTTACAATGAAGACGGTTCTCCTGATGGCGCTCGCTTCCATAAAGAGGGTAGGGGACCTACAAGCATTTTCCGTGTTCACCGATTGCCTACAATTAGGGCCCGGTGATTCTCACGTTATCCTGAGACCCCGGCCTGGCTATGTGCACAAATTTCCCACCACTCCCTTTGGGGACCAGGTGGTGAACTTGCAGGCGCTCCCCACCGGGGAGGAAGACCCAACCCCATCCGTGTTGTGTCCAGTATGCGCACTGCAGCTCTACTTGGATCGCACGCAGAGCTTCAGGAGCTCAGATTAGCTCTTTGTTTGTTTTGTGAGAGGTTCAGGCTCCTCAGCACAAAAGGTGAATGAATGAAGCAGGCCGTCTCCCATTTATACCCAGATATCCGGGGGCGGAGTCCGGCATGCAAATCTCATTTGCCTTTTCTAGTAGTCAGAAGTTGATAGGTTCTCAAGGGCAAACCCCATCTGTCAGTTGGACACAACGTCTCGTTCCATCCATCAGGGAATTGAGGTTACATCCATAACTAAGACATTTTAAACAACTGCATACTTACAGGTTAAGATCCTGAAGTGTCAAATGGTCCTTAGCAGTAACTGGGATTAGATTTAAATAATTGAATCCCAGTAAACGCACATGTAACATGTATATTTAACATTTCCTGTAAATTGCTTAAGATAAAAGTAATGCATATATGTAATGTAAAGGTGAAATAACTGCATTATACAGTAGTACTGAACTGTGCCCTTGGGTTGGTTGACCATTTTACTTTGACTGGGGGTGTGTTTCTGTGGTGCTCAGCTCAGATGATCATGTGTCCTTGGGTCCTTATTGCGCCAAAAAGAGTAACTGTTTAAAGCGGGCATAACACACAGGGTTTCTGTCAATCTCATATTAATCTTGAGTACCTATAGAGTAGTATTGCATGCTTCGTATCTTCGAAGAGTATTTAGTTTGATCACATTTATAAAAGATAGAGACAGCTTTACGATTGTTTCCGAAAACATACGGAGTGTGCGTGGGGAGGGGTACGCTGAACCAAAGCACGTGCGCCACCATTGTCAACAAAACACAGACATCAGTTTCACTCACCGCATGCGGTTCATGTCCGGCATCTTTTAGCGCTGGGACAGCTCCATATATCAGTTTCAAACGATCTCCAAATCCAGCGTTATATCCACCGTTTATATAACATTCATCACCCAAATGTAGTGAAGAAACAAACATTGTTAAGAAGTCAGAATGCATGAAACACCATTGCAGGGCCGCTTTAAAAGTAGAAACAGTGTGATATGTAATATGTCTGATATATCAGTATCACATCAATCCATATTTAAATATAATACATGCGTGACAGGTGATGCAAGTTGTCTGGTCAGCTGCTATGAACACATAAAACTCATGTAAGCAGGACTAAGCATCAAACGCTCCCGGACATCTGCTGTCATTCTTCTCTTTGTAACCGCTGACTTGCGCATGTTTGTACCTCTGAACTTGTGTGGAGTTTCAAGTTTAAGATGCAGCAAATTGAAGGAAGCTGTAATTTTCTCCACAGGGAGAAAAGATGTCCTGCTGGTCACCTTTTTCCAGCAGTGCAGACGCACTGTGTCCTTGTAAAGTAAATTGTTGACCATCTGGTAGTATATTTTTTTTTTACCTCAAATGCCAGCTAGCACCTCATCATTGTGTGATGTAAAGTATTTTGTGAAACTTTCATGCATTCAGAACTGTTGGAACTTTTCGCATGCTTGTTTGGATTAGTAGCTGTGGTTTGATTGGATATTGATATTGATTACAACAATGGGGACATTCACCCAAGAATGATAAATATAAAGACTTTAAAGTTTTTAAAAGCCTTCTAAGTTTAAGAGAATAGCTGAGTCCACACCACAGCTATAACAATAACCATAGTAGCAATATTGTTGGGATCACTTTCAAAGCAATATTTTTTAGCTGATGAGGAATAAAACATATTGAGCCAATTAAACTCCATTAAAATGAAAAGGGCTTGCATATTTTAAAGGTGAAACTTGCTAACTTAGAACAAACATTACGTCAACCTTTGGTGTGGATGCTAAATATTATTGCTGCAAAAAAAAAATTGTCGTGCTTTCTACAAATATCCAAATATTTTGATCAAGATACATTTACTCGAGAAGCTAAGTGACCTAAGACATTAAGTCTTTTTCTTAAAAGTAAATTCATGCTTTCAAATTTAAGACATCATGAAATTAAACAAACATGTTTTCCATTATTTTTTTTACAGACTATTGCATTTATTATAAATTATTGAACCGTGTAGAATTTGTTTTAAATTCATCTACCCTCATAATCTTTAATTAAAATCAGTCTCCACCTTTTCATGACATATGTCATATTGTTGACATTCATCAATCCAGTCAATTCCTGAATGACGAGCTGAAGTCCCGCCTACATTTTTTGTTGCACTAAGGATACGCCCTCAGAGTAAGTTTGATTAAAAAGTAATACATTAAGTAACTGAATAATCAGTGTATACCAGCAGACAGTTAAAGGAATATAATACGGAACAAATTACATTTTGGTAGCAACAATGCTGCATGGCTACTATATATACTATCGATAAGGATCTTGTCCGTGTATTACATTTGCGCATTTGGCAGATGCTCATACTATCCATTTAGTCTACAGATTGTTTATGAGTATGTGTGTTTCCTGAGTTTCTTTTGCTTTGCTAATGCAGTGCTCAACTAATCAAGGTTCAGAATTACATAACGTTGAAATACACAGCCAGAGTAGAGGGATAGTTCATCATTTACAGACTCTCTGGTCAGTCCCCAGTCAGTGAGAAAAAGGGAAACAATGAGACATTTCTCAAAATATCTCCTGTCCCACAGAAGAATTGTTATTTTTGGATGAAATATCCATTAAGATGAAAGGTAAATGAGACGTCATACTGATTTCGTAATTTCCGGTCACAATTTCCCGAGATCCTCTCTGAGAAAATGAACGTGAGTGCTAAAGCCAACCCGACCCCCCACCCACCCAAAAAGGGCTCTATTAATAGGTGCTTCCTCTTTCCCCACTCGCATTCCTCTGCCGCCACGTGAATGTTAACTCGACGGCTCCACTCTTCTTTGTGACATGTAAGGAGGCCGTGTTTCATCAATCAGCATCAGATCTGTGGGTGGAATCACTCTGTGTGTGGATAAGACACAAAGACTCCGCCCCCTCACAGTCAGAGTGTGACAGCAGTTATGGAGTCTGTACTGTTGTTACTGTGTTCTTCTCAGAATCGTGGAGTGTTTGGATCTAGCGATGGTTGACTTGTGGACGCAGGCTTTTCAGCAGATATGTGGTGTTTACAGTGTAACTCTGAAAAAACACAGTCTCTACTTGAGCTGGAGCGGGACAGTTGGTAAGACCGGACTATAACCCATCTAAAAGCAATGCTTTACAGTAGCTTGGCAAAAAAAATGCATGGCATGGAAATAAAGATGCTTTTTTTCACTTTGCTGAGAGCACGTCTGAGAGGAAAAAAAACATTATAGATGATGTTCCTAAAATGGCCTTTGGCTAAAATGACCTTCATCATCGGTCTTGCTGTAGAATAGAATATATTATGTTTGTTGAATTTCTATTTGAGCTCATTGATGAGAGAGAGAGAGATGCACTACATACATCACACAAATGCTTTGGCAATACGAACGTACATTTTGTCATGCCAATAGACCACACTTAAATTGAAAAAAAAATTAAATTGAGAGAGAGCTTTAAATGTTCAATGTTGTCTTGGGAAGGTCTGTACTTAACCGTTTTTTTTCAAGCTGTTTTGGATTCCCACTGTTCGTCTAGTATTCCTGGAGCTCTATTGATAGAGTATTGAGTTTGCAACACAAAGGTCATGGGTTTAATTCTTGGGGAACACATGCTGATGATCAAAGCTCGTAAAGCACTTTAAGTTAGAATGCCAAAAGCATAAATGAAATGGAAGTCCCACTGCGGTCCATAATTGTATCACGTAAAACTCATCATTTAGCACCAAAATAGCATATGTAAAAGTTTTTCCCCGTGACAGTAATATCTTCAAAAAACCCACCTTACCTAATTTAGCATATGTTCCCCCTGTTCGCACCAGCACCAGCAAGGACCATAGATATATACATACATGCCACAGATGCTGCTAGAGCTGGTTTCTCAATGCACATATGAATTGCATGATCGCAATGCAGAGGTTTTCTGTCTGTGATGTTAACAGGTTAGAGCATTTACATTTAAATGTAAAGTGCAGTTTCATGGAGAAAATACTCAAGGGTTTAAAATGATTAATTTGGACATAGCCTATTAAAAACACCAAAACTAATCAGCAGGCTACCTCTTTGAATGCGAGTTGTTTTATTATTTCAGTATTGTGCACTTTGTTACATTTCAGCACAGCTGAGTTTGATAAGAGAATAACATAGAGAAAGATCAGCAGGAACAGCTGTTTCCTGTCCTGGAGGACACATAACAAGCGTATATCCTGTGCCAACAGACCTTCAGTTAGCACTCACTGGACATTAATACAGCAGTATTTTGATGGGTGCATTGTTGATAAGATGTGTAAATCACTTGGTTGTCAATGATAACGTTTACATTTATGCATCTGGGAGGTTCAATCTACATAATTTCTCTGTATTTTAGTTCCCTGGGGTCAAACCCATGACCTTTGCATTGCTAACCAACTGAGCAGAAACATGATAATATCGTGATGTAGTGAACGTGAGATGTCTGCTCTGATTTACAGTTGCAAAATACTTCGGCGCAACAAGAATTTACACATAAAAATGTCAAAAGTACAAGAGAAAAAATGACATCTTCTAACAAATAATTTCTTCTCACTTTTCTGAGATGTTTTTACAAGGACATGTCGTGGTGACTTGTAGTGGATGCCACTTAAAACCTAACATATATTTTTGTGAAATGGGAATTACCTTGTTGCATGTGATCTGTAAGTGTTCATACGTACATAAGATAATGAATTCAGCTTACAGATAATGTAGTTTATCTTGTTTTTGCTGTGGTTCAGTCACATATGGAAATCTACTTGAGAACACTGACACACACACAGGGCTGAAGTCTGCTCTTCATTAACATGGTGGTCTCCCCAAACTCCAATAGCTGTTTCCTGACACTCTTCTCATCCATCTAGTCAACTGGAATGTTGGAACTTCACAAAATTCCCCAAGCACACACGCACGCACCACACATGCACACACACACACACACACGCACACATGTCTGGTTTACTATCTCCGTGGGGACAGTCCATAGACGTAATGTTTTTTATACCGCACAAACTGTATATTTTAATCCCCTACCCCTACCCAACCCCTAAACCTAAAGATCATAGAAAACATTTTGCATTTTTATATTTTTTTTAAATATTGTTTGTACAATTTATAAAATTTTAGTAAAAAACTTCTTATAATTTCCAAATAGTAGTAAAATATTGTACTCTGAAATAGCACAGGTACAAATGAACAAGAAAAATGTTCAATTAAATGGAAGAGCAAGAGCGAATGATGACAGAACTATTGAATGAACTATAGCTTTCATTATTTTTACACAGATACACTGCACAGATAACATGGGGGTAAGGATCCAAATGCAGTCTTTTTCTGAATCGCAAATTCAGAACACAAAAAACTTAAAGGTACAATTAAGCGTGTGCAGAGGTACAATTTACTCTAAATTGAAACCTACAGCTCTTGCAGTGCAGTTGGCATGCTGAATTGGGATGCAGGCAGTGGGTCTGTAATGAAGGACCGGATGAGGAAATGATGTGTTATCGTTTTTGCTTTCAATCACACAACAGCTGTTCTCAGTTAGAGTGACTTATGATGGGGAAGCGACTTTATTAGAGAAGTGTAAGTCACTCACTTTAAATGTATACACACGCTTTTTAAACCACTAGTTATCTCATTTCCAGTGGCAAACATACGTAGGTGTAAATAAAAGTACCAAAGACTTATTTCAAGAATGTTACACAACATTTATAAAAATGATTCAAATATGGAAAGCCTAAAATGGCGAACATGATTCTATCTGGAAATGTGGATGCCACATTATTTTATGTCATGAAACATGATAGATCTTTTGTTTTTGCACATCATATTTGGCATATTTAACCCCATCTACTGTTTTTCTAGAGTTTCTTTTAATGTTATGCAAAGCTCAATTACTTGTTTATTAATGATAAAATGTATATCGTGTTTGCAGTATGGTTTGTGAACTGATTGCTGGCATGTTTGTTTAAGGGAGCCTCACCACCTGTGAGAGAGCAGCGCGTCACCGTTTGCCAGGACAGATGGTGGACGAGATGCATCTCTAGAGATGTTATGCAAGAAGTGTGAATTTCACTGTATTGTGTTTGTTGTGTGGTGGACATAGTCTTGGTGTCATCTATTTAATATGCTGACATTATAGTCAGGAACTAAGAACATTTCTGAACTGTGTTGTATTAGCTGTCAGTATCAGTGTGGGGTATTTTGTTAGACTGTACCTAACAGTGATGCAATTTTGGATCCTTCGACTGATGGACTTTAAAAAGTCCTGCATGTTCAAAAATTGGAGAGAAAGGCCGCTCAAATAATCGTTGAAGTTTATTGATCAGAAAGTTTCAAATACAGCGCCGGGTTGTCTCGGACACAACGTCTCACAAAGAACCAACCCCGGAAATATGTTTTACAGCCTATATATAGTATTTGTCGAAGTGTCTCTTCTTCCTGCTGCGAGGGGAGGGTCCTCCCTGTGCTCATCCAATCAGCTTTCACTCCTTTGTTCTCCTAGTTTCTGTAAAACATCCCATGACAAACCCCCACCCAATTTCTGCAGTCTGTTCTAAGTAATCAGTTGTAGCTATGTGTGTGCGTGCACATTCCACACTGCACCCCCACACACATACCACACCCTGTAGTAAGCCCATTTAATATCAGCACAGAACCCCTCACAGTTTCTATTTAAACATTTTCATTAAGGCACACACACACATTGTTTTAATCACACCCTGATAAAGAGTAAAGATTTAAACGTAATAAAAATTATTAAAAACTCCTTCACGACACCAATAAATCATGTTTTTATAGGACCCTGAAAACTGTGTAAAATGATGAACATAAATGAATCTGTAAACTGATTAGGTTTTCGAATTAGGACAGAAAAGCTAAACCATAAAGTATGAAGATGTGGTACACTCTTAAAAATAAAGGTTACTTAAAGGTACAGTTTGTAAGAATTTTGCAGTAAAATATCCAAAAACCACTAAGCCAATGTTATATATTTTATATATAGTACTTACAATATCTAAAATGTTTCCAACTGCTTTTAAATCCTTAGAAAATCGCCATTCTAAACAGTGGACCGGGGCTGTTTAGTCGCCTGTCAATGGCGTAATATCCGCGTTACCCTTTGTTACCGCCTTTACTGACGTAGCAACCGCATGACACTGTCGTAGACAGATGCGGAAGATGTTTGTACCGTCGGTCCGTCTAGCATTATTGCAAATGATGTGGGTACGTACAAAGTCACTTTTACTATGATTGATTTGAACACCTAAAACTGCGCAATCGAATTGGACAATTACTGTAACATCTATGACTAACAATTTAGTTTTAAGCCTTACATTACTCGGGTCTAATTCATTATAATGAAGTAAAATGATTTCCTCAAATGCAACATTTATAAAACTTTATTACTTTACCTCTTCCGCTAACATGATTTCTCGTTCCTGTCTGATTGATGTGTCAGCGATACCATCAGTGGTGGAGTTGAAGACAACATATCCCATCATTCCACGCTTCTACACAGCGTCATCAAGCTACGCGATTGTTGTTGTTTTGATTGTGCGCTCTCCAGTGGCGATTTCTACAAACTGTACCTTTAAAGGTTATTTATTGTGCTGTATGGTTTCACAAAAAACCTTACACATATACAGAACCTTTGGGTTGCACAAAAAGTTATTGGTAGTGGGAAAAGATTCTTGTAAAATGTAATAACGGAACGGTTGACTGAAGGGTTCTTTGGGGAACCACAAATGGTTCTTCTATGGCATCACTGCATAGAACCATATAAACATTTTTTTAGCACGTATATTGTTAAGATTGTAGTATGTGTTACATGCATTTACAAAGTAATTTCTGCTAACGACATTTAAATGAGTTACAACAGCCTACAGTAATATACTATATTATAATATTTCATAAACCAACAGAATTTTGATTAGTTGCATAAAGGTGTGCTTGGTTTACATTCCAGGTCACAGTAAAACATTCTGTTTGTGCAGTCTAAAGTACAACACAGACCTCTGCCTAGAGATATGGCTGTGTGTTATGAAGACTTGAAAGAGAAAGTTATTAAAGGCAGTTTATCTTCTCGACATGCGATTATTTGAGCAATACAATCGACATCCAGACGAGTTTGTAGCAATAAGCGTGCATTATTTAGTTGTTTGTAAATCATTGGTTTTATCAGCGAAAACTTCGGCTCTGTGTGGGAAACTGCATTGCACTTTGATCCTGTGACTCTTAATGGCAGATAAGCTGAAGAAACCGGACTTCCTAGGGAGCAGAAAATCTTTTTTTGGACAGCTGTCTCACGCAAAGGCTGTGAAGAGTAAGCATGAGTGAGTAATATTTTGTAAGCTTAATATATGCTGGAAAAGAGGTTTATGGTATTGTTATTTTGGTTAATTCAAAAGCTTAATTAGACAATAGTACTGTACCCGGGCATTGTATTGCTACTGTGCATTTACTTTAGAGATGTTTATTCAGGTCTGTTGTCAGAAGCAGCTCATTGTTCTGTTTTATCTTGTGGACTGTGTGTGCATTCTACTGTTTAATTTGTTTTATTATAATTTATACCACCAAAGCATTTTACATTTTGTGAAAGTGTTGCTGGTTTAAGTGTGACACAACAAAAGAAAATAGAACTCCTTGGAACCCATTCTAATTTTTATGTTTGTCCATACTGGATGCGGCACGACACGACAAACCCATTAAGCCGGTTATTGTGTCGCGTCACGCAGGTTGCGTACGGTGTGGACACTATGTAAGTCAGATGCCACTTGGCTTATCAAATTAGAGGATCTGACTGAATTATTGTGTAAATGTAAACAACGACCTGTATAAGGATTCGAAAGACATTGTGTCATGCAAATAAGCCATAAATCTTTTGCTCTTTTGTCCTGTCCAGTGTGGAGGGGGACGTTCAAAGCAGTGAGCCTGGTCCCGCCTTGGACAGCAGAGCAGGATGTGGCCGTGGCCCCATGTCACACAGTTCTTCCCTCAGTCCAGACCAGTTTGACAGTTTGGTATATGGCCACGGCATCCAGCCAACATCACAACGCCCTCAGCGGCCCAAACTACAACACTCCCAGTCGATCCTTCGCAAACAGGCAGAGGAGGAGGCCATCAAACGCTCACGGTCTCTTTCTGAAAGCTATGAGCTCTCCACAGATCTCCAGGACAAGAAGGTACAATGCAAAAGATCAGAAGTTCAAACTGACTTTTACTCCTGTTTGTAAATTCTAAAGCAGCTCATATTCTAAAACGTTCATAGTTATCTCTGCTGTAATCCCTAATGAGTCCATGATGGGTTTGTTATGTTACCCATAACTGTGTATATCTTGGTTCTCTAAGGTGGAAATGCTTGAGCGGAAATATGGAGGCCGTTTCATAACCCGCCACGCTGCTCGCACGATTCAGACAGCTTTCCGCCAATATCAAATGAACAAGAACTTTGAACGTCTCAGGAGTTCCATGTCAGAGAATCGCATGTCCCGCAGGATGCTTTTGTCCAACATGAGGATGCAGTTTTCCTTTGATGGACACGAGAAATCCCACAGCTCCTTTTTCGAAGGAAGGCAAATGTCTCTTATGGATGATACAAGCCATTTAGGATCCATGTTGCAAACTGGAGAGAAGATTCCTGCCATTTTGGAAGTCCCGGAATGTCGAAGCGATTTAACAGAAACAATCACAGAGCTAGAGGACACCTTTTCGAGGCAGGTGAAGTCATTGGCGGACTCCATTGATGATGCACTAAACTGCCGTGGTCTGCATGAAGAGGAGATCCAGCCTGAGCGGGCAGTTTGTCAGGAGGAGGATGAGCTCCCTCACTCTGATGACCGACACAAGTTGAATGAGATCTGCAATGTGACGCTTTTCATCGATGAAGATGAGATCTCTCCACCTGTTCAGACCTCTGTAGAGCATCCATCCAACATTGAATCTGAGCAAGAGTTCTGGTCCACGGACACCAAAGACAACAAGCTGGACGCGGACAGTAGCTCCAGAAGTACTCCATCCCTCAGATGCCAGGAACCGCAGCTCTGCATGAACCACTTACCGCTGCTGACCATCGAGCCACCCAGCGACAGTTCAGCGGAAACGAGCGATCGTTCTGAATGCAGCTCGGTTAAGCATCAGGATATTGAGGAACGGACAGTAGCAGAACCACGGGCCACTCCCAAGAGAATCGCACGTGGACATTCTCGAGATCCGGAGCCCCTTAGACATCGGCAGCTGGAGAGCCACTTGGCCACCAATGGTGGCCGTCAGATCAAGTCAGAATCAGACTTCTCTGATGGGGACAATGACAGTATCAACAGCAACTCGAACTCGAATGACACAATAAACTCATCCAGAGACAGTCTGAGAGATCAGAGTCTGAACAAACAGACATACCACAAAGACACCCGAAACAGCTGGGACTCTCCAGCATTCAGCAGCGACATCACTCGCAAGAGACAATACCGCATTGGCCTCAACCTTTTTAATAGGTATGTATTTCAGTTATATTACTACACGCACTTTATCACCAGAAGCATATGCTATAAAATGTTCGGGTCTGAGTGCTACTAGGAAGATTTTTTGTATGTTTTAATGACTTTAAAGGCTCAAAATATTACAATTTTATTTGTTCATTTGTGTTAAAGCTATTTGACACCTTGTTGTGTCCATGGCAGTAAACATTAACCAAAACAGTAAGGCTGCACAAGTATCATGAGTTGGAGTTGCAATAAGAATTTGACAAGTACAAACAGACGTTGTGTCGAGCCGGCAGATGGGGTTCGCCTTGAGAACCTATCAACTCTGACTACTATAGAAGAGGCCAATGAAATTTGGCTTATGAAATTTGCATGCCAGTCTCCGCCCCCGGATATCCTGTATAAAAGGAAGCCTGAGAGCCTCTCACGACTACAGCAGAGGACAATACGCGTTGTGGCATAAGGGACACAACGTGTAACCAGGGAACCAAGGTTACAGACGTAACCGAGACGTTCCCTTTCTGTCGGTCTCTCGACGTTGTGTCGAGCCGACAGATGGGGTTCCTATGGAAAACGCCACAACGCTGTATCGTGTCACAATCTCTAACGAAGCGACGGTAGCAGGCCTGGGCGTGTCAGCACGAGGCTTTCAGGTGGGTACACTCTGACCGGTAACCTTTCACGGACGGAGGGCTTAGCTCTCTACTGGCGAGAGGCCGTCTGGATCGGGTTTACACCGGGTGAGTGCGACTTCCTTAATTAGGGATGCGCTGCAGAGGCCACTTCCTGGGATACCTGTTCTTAACCATGTGGTTGGGTAAGAAGAGAGGTAGATACCACACTGACCCAACCTGCTGGAGGGTAGGGAGGCGCTTTCGCAGGCATACGCCCCTCCAGATGCCAGTCCTACATGTTGCCACGTAGGACGTGGGCTGACACCGGGTTTACGCGAAGGTTGAAAAACCTTGCGAAGGTGTTGGGCGTAGCCCAACCCGCAGCTCTACAAATGTCTGCCAGAGAGGCACCTCTGGCCAGTGCCCAGGAGGTGGCTATACTCCGTGTGGAGTGAGCCAGCACTGCCAATGGGCACGGGAGAACCTGTGATCGGTATGCCGTCGTGACTGCATCCACGATCCAGTGCGCCAGTCTCTGTTTGGAGACAGCTCTCCCCTTCTGCTGTCCTCCAAAACAGACAAAGAGCTGGTCAGAGCTCCTGAAGCTCTGTGTGCGGTCCAAGTAGAGGCGCAGTGCGCGTACTGGACACAACACGGATGGGGTTGGGTCTTCCTCCCCGATGGGGAGCGCCTGCAAGTTCACCACTTGGTCCCGGAAGGGAGTAGTGGGAACTTTGGGCATGTATCCGGGCCTGGGTCTTAAGATAACGTGAGAGTTGCCAGGGCCGAATTCAAGGCAATCCGGGGACACAGAGAATGCTTGAAGGTCCCCTACCCTCTTGAAGGAAGAGAGCGCCATCAGGAGGGCCGTCTTACTCGAAAGGTGAGGAAGATCGGAACCTCCGAGAGGCTCAAAGGGGGGCCCGGAGAGGCCCGCCAGGACCACATTAAGGTCCCAAGAGGGTATGGAGCGGAAACGAGGCGGATTCCGCCTTCTCGCGCCCCTTAGGAACCTGGTGACCAGGTCGTGCTGCCCTAGAGACTTTCCATCAACTGAGTCGTGACGAGTGGCGATAGCGGCTACATACACATTCAGTGTGGAGGGGGAGATGTTAGTCTCCAGTCTCTCTTGTAAGAAGGACAACACGATCCCGATCGAGCACCTCCGTGGGTCTTCTCGTTTAGAGAGACACCAGGAAGAGAAGAGGCGCCATTTATAGGCGTATAACCGCCTAGTAGATGGGGCGCTAGCCTGGGTGATGGCCTCCACCACAGAGAGGGGGTAGCCTACTCAGGATCTCCTCGTCCCGTCTAGAGACCAGACATGGAGGTTCCAGAGGTCTGGTCTGGGATGCCCCTGAGAGAGCAGGTCCTCCGTCAGGGGAATGGGCCAGGGGGGAGTCCTTGTCAAGAGCATCAGCTCTGAGAACCAAGTGCGGTTGGGCACAACCAATAACACTTGGTGCTCCTCTTCCCTGACCTTGCACAGAGTCTGTGCAAGGAGGCTCACTGGGGGGAAGGCGTACTTCCGCTTGTCCCGTGGCCAGCTGTGTGCAAGAGCGTCCGTGGGATGAGGGGGGCCTCGGACAGGGAGTACCAAGGCGAACAGGTCTACCTGGGCCTGCCCAAACAGCATCCAAATGAGCTGGACTGCGCGGGGGTGGAGTCGCCACTCTCTGCGAGGCGTGTACTGACGAGAAAGCGCGTCGGCTCTCTGGTTCAGTTTGCCTGGGGTGTGTGGCCCGCAGGGAGTGGATCACCTGTTCCGTAGCCTCCTCAGTGCAAGTAGCACAGCCCACAACTCTAGGCAATTGATATGCCAGCGCAGGCGGGGGCCCGTCCAGCGCCCCGCTACTGCGTGCCCGTTGCACACTGCACCCCACCCCTGCAGGGAGGCGTCCGTCGTCCCCACAACGTGCCCCGTAACCTGCCCAAGAGGGACCCCAGTCCGGAGAAAGGTCATGGAAAACCAGGGGGTTAGGGTGCGTCGGCAGAGGGGCGTCATTACCATGCGCCTGCTGCCGGTGTGCCACGCTCTCCTCGGAACTCGACTCTGAAGCCAGTGTTGAAGCGGTCTCATGTGCATCAACCCCAGGGGTATTACCCCCGCCGAGGATGCCATGTGTCCCAGGAGCCTCTGAAACAGAGGGGGACCGCTGGCTGCCTGAAGTGTTCCAGGCAGTTCAACAGCAACTGGGCGCATACTGCGGACAGTTGCGCCGACATGGTGACAGAGTTAAGTTCCATGCCGAGAAAGAGGATGCTCTGCACCGGGGAGAGCTTGCTCTTTTCTCGGTTGACCTGTAGTCCCAATCGATCCAGGTGCCAGAGCACAAGGTCTCTTTGTGTACACAACAGATCTCGCGAGTGTGCCAAGATAAGCCAGTCGTCGAGATAGTTCAGTACCCTGAAGGTGCTTGTTCAGGGTACGCAGATCTAGAATGACCCGCCGTCTTTCTTGGGAACGATGAAGTACGGGCTGTAAAACCCGCTGAACATCTTGGCTTGAGGGACGAACTTGACGGCCTGTTTCGCCAGAAGGGTGGCGACCTCTGCCCGAAGTACGGAGGCGTCCCTGCAGAGGTGGAGAGGATGCCCCGAAACTTGGGAGGGTTTCTGGCGAACTGGATCGAGTAGCCAAGACGTACTGTCCTCATTAGCCACCGAGACAGTGTGGGCAGCTTTTGCCAAGCTCCCAGGGACTGAGACAAGGGGACCAAGGGGGCGGTCTGCTTCACCATTCCCACGGGGGGTGGTTCATTGGCTGGCAGAGCTAACCACATCTCGCGGGGCGAACCCCGGAGGGAAGGTTGGCTCCGCCGACTTACCTGCCTGGCAGAACAACTGCACGCACTGTCGGTTTGAGAGTGGTGGCGGCTGTCGTGTGTGTACGACCTTACGCCTCACCAAGGCGTGAGGTCGGGTTGCCGAACACAGTCCAGTGGAGTGTGAGATCTGCTGCAAGGGACACCCAGGGATAAGGGAAACTCTCTTTGTGAGTAAGTGGGCGCCAGGCCCTGAAAAGCTTTGGTGATGAGGCAGGAACCGTCCCGTACCGACCGATCAGAAACGTGGCTGTGAAGGCCGGGCCCAATGTTGTCTTCCCTGGGGTCTTCCCGTCAGGGTCGCTTCTTGCGAGAAGGTTGCTGACGGGGTGGAGGTTTCCCCTTCGACCTCCTCTTCCGGGGTGCAGCCTGCGTTTGGGGCACAGGAATCGGAAGCGAAGTCGAAGGGGTCCTGGGCTGCTGGGAAGCAAACGTCGCGCGAGATCTCGGCGGCCGAGTCGCGGCGCGGTAAGATGTGGCTAATCGCCTCTGTCTGCTTCTTCACCGTCGAGAACTGCTGAGCGAAGTCCTCGACGGTGTCACCAAACAGCCCACCCTGCGAGATGGGTGCATCGAGAAAGCGGACTTTCTCGGTGTCACTCATCTACGCAAGGTTCAGCCAGATGTGTCTCTCCTGGACCACTAGCGTGGACATCGTCCAACCCAGGGCCCGTGCCCTCACCTTGGTCGCCCGTAGAGCGAGGTCAGTGGCGGCACAGAGATTCTGCATTATACCCGGGTCGGCCTTAACCTCGTGGAGCTCCCTTAACGCCTTGGCCTGGTGGACCTGCAGGATGGCCATGGCGTGAAGAGAGGAGGCAGCCTGGCCCGCAGCAGCGTAAGCCTTCGACACCAGTGATGCCGAAGTCTTACACGCTTTGGACGGTAGGCATGGCCGATTCCTCCAGGTGGCAGCCGTCTGTGGGCACAGGAGCACCGCAACCGCACGTTCCACCTGGGGGATATCGACGTAGCCTTTGGCTGCCCCACCATCAAGGGAAGTAAGGGAGCTGGTTTGACTGGAGCGAGCCGTGAGTGGAGCGCTCCAAGTCTTACACAGCTCCTCATGCACTTCCGGGAAGAATGGCACCGGGGGTGGGCGCGGTTTGGCACCGCGCTCCGACCCCAGGAACCACGTATCCAGCCGCGAGCGTTGGGGAGGAGGCAGTGGTGTGCACTGCAACCCAATACTCACGGCTGCCCGGGTAAGCATGGCTGACATCTCCACGTCTGCTTCCTCCTAAGCTCCATCCCCCTTGGGGGGAAGCTTGGAGTCTTCAGGGTCGGATGCCAGCAAGTCTCCCTCCGATGCTGCGAGCGACATCTCATCGTCATCACGCATCGTTTCCGAATACGTGACTGAGGATCCGGACGGTTTGCCACCGTCGGTTGGGGAACGGTCAGAAGAGCGAGGCGGGGTGCGAGTGGCCCGTGAGCGCTTGGCTGGCGGGTTTACGCTTGCAGAGGGGTCCCCATATCACTTACGCTGCTAGCACTGGCGGACATCGGGGCCTTAGCCACCGACTTCACAGCCGGGTAGCAGACGAAATGGTGGCTGGTTCCCAGAGGAAGCCACCCGTGACCGCAACTTCTGGATGACCATCTGCGCGCAGTGTGGGCAAGATGTGTCAACGAAAGCTGCTTCAGCGTGCTGGACGCCCAGACACCCCATGCAGCTATCGTGTCCGTCCCCCTCCTCGGTGAGGGTGCCGCACCCAAAGAGAACAGCGGGACATGCCGCGCTGGAGAATGCTCAGTCCTGAAAAGGACTTTTTGGAAAATCTCTCTAACACCTCTGGAACCGCAGAGACGCCCAGGGGAAGGTCGCTGCAGGTTGGGACGATCCGCTGCTCTTCGTCGTAGATCCGGCAATGTAGGAAAATAATTCATTGAATTCGTCTTAGTAATACTCATGAGCAATGGCTCTGAAGAACAAAAAGGTAAATGAATGCTGCACGCTGTCTTCTTTTTATACCGGATATCCGGGGGCGGAGACCGGCATGCAAATTTCATTAGCCAAATTTCATTGGCCTCTTCTATAGTAGTCAGAGTTGATAGGTTCTCAAGGGCGAACCCCATCTGTCGGCTCGACACAACGTCGAGAGACCGACAGAAAGGGAAATGTAGATTTTTGTCTAGTAAAAATCTTAACTTCAGCTAAATCATATATACAAATATGATAAATATTTTATGTGTAATAAGACATTTTTAATTTTCATCTCAAGATACGCAAGAATAAGACTTAATGTTCAATTTGGACTGTGTAAACATAATATTGCCATGAAGTTTATATTTTAAATTTTTGTTATATACCTAAAAACCCAGTTAGAGGGAAATTATGGATTTTTTAAATAGAATTTACTAATGTTAGGCACTTAATTAGGTACTTAATTAGGGGGAGGGGGTGTTGTGGGGCAAGGGGTTTTGATGGTGAAGTCGCGGACCTCCTATAAGCATGAAGAGACCTCCCATAAGGTCTAAAACAATGAACTAAAAACCTAGTTATTTTTTGTGAACTACCACGCTAGAACAAAACACTAATACCTGTTATTTGTCAGAATTTCAGAAGATGAAAAATAAAGGGTCCTGGTCATTTCAAGGGGGGTCTCATGAAAACCAAAAAAAATACAGTGGACACGGCTAATAACTGCATATTACTGCTACTAAACAAATAAAACAACACAGCATATCAACTACTTTGTTTTTAATTAATTAATCAATTGCAGTTTGCAAACAATATGCTCGAACTTTAATTGCCATAGCCACACCGTGCCCGCTGTAGCGCTTCTTTCCATCTGCTCACCTGTCTCCTCCGCCTCGGGGGCTGCGAGTTGCTCCGGTCCCACCTCCTCATCCTCCAATTCCTCAGTGTCCTCTGTTTCTAATTCTAGGATCAAGCAGCGCTCGCCCTCCACTGCAACGGGTATACTCCTATTTTTTCACTCCTATTTTTTATGACGAAGCGATCCATTTTTAGCTTCAAGATATAAAGTGCGTAGCAGCTCTAGCGGGCTCGCGACAGCGCCTTGAACGCAATGACGCAAGGCGCAGCGGCAGCAACGTTCATGGGGCGTCGCAGTGATTCTTATGTTTATATTTTCTATATGTCG
This sequence comes from Triplophysa siluroides, assembly GCA_006030095.1. Classification (NCBI taxonomy): domain Eukaryota; kingdom Metazoa; phylum Chordata; class Actinopteri; order Cypriniformes; family Nemacheilidae; genus Triplophysa; species Triplophysa siluroides. The sequence continues at coordinate 824,340 of VCII01000613.1, read as the reverse complement.
AATAAATTATTTATTATTATTGTTCTGCGTAGTTTGAAGAGAACCATTTTTAAATCTTTATCCCGGATATATATTTTAATATATATTAAATATTTTTTAATCAGGCAGGGGGTCAAATGGGGGGTCAAGGCGTTTTTTGGGAGGGTCTTGAGACCCCCAAGACCCCCCCTGGCGCCGCCGGTGTACAAGACCCTCCGCTTCGTGTCGGGTGCTGATCACACTGTCGGGGCTTAGTTAGGCGATAACAACCAGCTGCCTGTACATTATCCCTTACTTCGTTCATATGGATTATTTTTATATACTTGATCCACATTATCAGGAGTTTAATCACGTTTAAAGAGGTCATATGACACGGCTAAAACGAATATTATCGATTGTTTTATATGTAATGCAATGTGTTTACACTATCTAAGAAAAAAAAACGTGGTATTTTCCACATACCGTGCATGTTTGTATCTCCTCTTTGCCCCGCCTCTCTGAAACGCGCAGATTTTTAACAAAAGAGATTTGTGCTATGATTGGCCAGTTAACCAGTGCATAGTGATTGGTCCTATACTGCAAGAGTGTGACGGAAATGTAACGCCATATTTGGAACATCAGGTTCAAAGCAATTGTACTGACAGGTACACCCACATTACTTGCGTATACATTTGGGCAGTCTTAGTCAAATCATACCACGAACTGACCTAAATTTGTGGGGGTAGGGTTACAAGAGGCTTTCGGGCAGGTCTGGATGAGCATTCACTTTTAGATAGAATGCATCTTTTGTTCTGCCACTTTCCTTTTTGCAATTTTACGTGTCTAATACATGCATGGGCAACTTATAGCACACCAAAGACACAGAAAAACACGTGTTCACGCCATATGACCCCTTTAAAGCGCTCATACAATGACTGGTTAGTTTGGCAGCTCTGTACAGACAGCCACTGTTGACTTTGACGCATCCCCTCCAGCTCTCGCTCCAAGGAATTTGCATAATGTTTTATTCTGTATTTGTAAATAGGGATCTCTTTATGGATTATCAACATTTTTAGGACATTTATAGCGTGTAATGTGGTCAAATTACTGTGATCCAAACTATCATGTGAATGATGCTTGTAGGCCTTTATTTTACGTATTTATGTATTTATTTATTGTGGGCTGGTTGAGGGCCCCCCAAAGCTTTGACACAATTTGAACACTCAACATATTAGTAAATGATGAAAGTACATATGGCAGATTTTCTGAGGGTACATTTTAAGACTTAAATAGTCTTGTTGGAAATACATATATATGAAAAGGCAATTCTACACATTTTTATTTTCTCCATCCATCCATCTTCTTCCGCTTATCCGGGGCCGGGTCGCGGGGGCAGCAGTCTAAGCAGGGACGCCCAGACTTCCCTCTCCCTAGACACTTCCTCCAGCTCTTCCGGGGGGACACCGAGGCGTTCCCAGGCCAGCCGGGAGACATAGTCCCTCCAGCGTGTCCTAGGTCTTCCCCGGGGTCTCCTCCCGGTGGGACATGCCCGGAACACCTTCCCGGGAAGGCGTCCAGGGGGCATCCGGAAAAGATGCCCGAGCCACCTCAGCTGGCCCCTCTCGATGTGGAGGAGCAGCGGATCTACTCTGAGCTCCTCCCGAGTGACCGAGCTTCTCACCCTATCTTTAAGGGATCGCCCAGCCACCCTGCGGAGAAAGCTCATTTCGGCCGCCTGTATCCGGGATCTTGTCCTTTCGGTCATGACCCACAGCTCATGACCATAGGTGAGAGTAGGAACGTAGATTGACCGGTAAATCGAGAGCTTCGCCTTGCGGCTCAGCTCCTTCTTCACCACGACAGACCGGTACAGCGACCGCATTACTGCAGAAGCTGCACCGATCCGTCTGTCAATCTCCCGTTCCATCCTTCCCTCACTCGTGAACAAGACCCCCAGATACTTGAACTCCTCCACTTGAGGAAGGAACTCTCCACCTACCTGAAGTGAGCAAGCCACCCTTTTCCGACTGAGAACCATGGCCTCAGATTTGGAGGTGCTGATTCTCATCCCAGCCGCTTCACACTCGGCTGCAAACCGTCCCAGTGCATGCTGAAGGTCCTGGTCTGATGGGGCCAGCACAACGACATCATCCGCAAAGAGCAGAGATGATATCGTGTGGTCCCCAAACCCGACGCCCTCCGGCCCCTGGCTGCGCCTAGAAATTCTGTCCATAAAAATTATGAACAGAACCGGCGACAAAGGGCAGCCCTGCCGGAGTCCAACATGCACCGGAAACAAGTCTGACTTACTGCCGGCAATGCGAACCAAGCTCCTGCTCCGGTCGTACAGGGACCGGATAGCCCTTAGCAAAGGGTCCCGAATCCCATACTCCCGGAGCACCCTCCACAAGATGCCGCGAGGGACACAGTCGAATGCCTTCTCCAAATCCACAAAACACATGTGGATTGGTTGGGCAAACTCCCATGAACCCTCCAGCACCCTGGAGAGGGTATAGAGCTGGTCTAGTGTTCCACGACCGGGACGGAAACCACACTGCTCCTCCTGAATCCGAGGTTCTACCATCGGCCGGATTCTCCTCTCCAGTACCCTGGCATAGACTTTCCCGGGGAGGCTGAGAAGTGTGATCCCCCGATAGTTGGAGCACACCCTCCGGTCCCCCTTCTTAAAAAGAGGGACCACCACCCCGGTCTGCCAGTCCAAGGGCACTGTCCCCGACCGCCACGCGATTCTGCAGAGGCGTGTCAGCCAAGACAGCCCCACAACATCTAGAGACTTGAGGTACTCAGGGCGGATCTGAGTTTCTTGACTACCTCGGTGACTTCAGCCCGGGTGATGGGCGAGTCCGCCTCCGAGCCCTCGGCCTCTGCTTCCTCAATGGAAGACGTGCCGGCGGGATTGAGGAGATCCTCAAAGTATTCCTTCCACCGCCCGATGATATCCCCGGTCGAGGTCAACAGTCGCCCCCCTCCACTGTAAACAGCGTTGGTGGGGCACTGCTTACCCCTCCTGAGGGCCCGGACGGTTTGCCAGAATCTCTCGAGGCCGACCGATAGTCCTTCTCCATGGCCTCCCCGAACTCCTCCCAGGCCCGAGTTTTTGCCTCCCCAACCACCCGGGCTGCTGTCCGCTTGGCCTGTCGGTACCTGTCAGCTGCCTCGGGAGTCCCACAAGCCAGCCAGGCCCGATAGGACTCCTTCTTCAGCTTGACGGCATCCCTTACTTCCGGTGTCCACCACCGGGTTCGAGGATTGCCGCCTCGACAGGCACCGGAGACCTTACGGCCACAGCTCCGAGTGGCCGCGTTGACAATGGAGGTGGAGAACATGGTCCACTCGGACTCAATATCTCCGACTCCCTCGGGATCTGGTCGAAGCTCTGCCGGAGGTGGAAGTTGAAGATCTCTCTGACAGGCGATTCGGCCAAACGTTCCCAACAGACCCTCACAGTACGTTTGGGTCTGCCGAGTCTGTCCAGCTTCCTCCCCCGCCATCGGATCCAACTCACCACCAGGTGGTGATCAGTTGACAGCTCCGCCCCTCTCTTCACCCGAGTGTTCAAGACATACGGCCGTAGGTCAGATGAAACAACTACAAAGTCGATCATCGACCTCCGGCCAAGGGTGTCCTGGTGCCATGTGCACTGATGGACACCCTTATGCTTGAACATGGTGTTCGTTATGGCCAAACTGTAACTAGCACAGAAGTCCAATAACAGAACACCACTCGGGTTCAGATCAGGGGGGCCGTTCCTCCCAATCACGCCCCTTTTTATTTTCTCTCAAAGGAAAATAAAACTGCCTTTGGTGGACTGAAATATATTTTAATAACCAAGTTAATTTATTGTAGTAATATTATATACACACACCATACATTAGAATGAGATGCTACCTCTTTCTTTTAAATGTTTTCCTTCACCTTTAGATTTGGACTCTTCACTGTGATTTCGCACAGGTACAGTTTTGTGTTTTTAGTAGGGTAAGAAGATAACCTTAACTGACAATCCTTTTCAGAAAGCCAGAGAAGGGCATACAGTACCTGACAGAGAGAGGCTTTGTTCCAGACACACCTGTGGGCGTGGCCCATTTTCTGCTGCAGAGGAAAGGCTTGAGTCGACAGATGATTGGTGAATTTCTCGGGAACAGACAGAAACAATTCAACAGGGATGTCCTGGAGTGAGTCATTTTTTTGTGTTATTGTTTTGTTATAACCCTGCTAAGGTTAAAGGGATAGTTCACCCAGAAATGAAAATTCTTTTATCATTTTCTCACCTTCAAATTGTTCCAAACCTGTAAAAATGTCTTTGTTCTGCTAAACACAAAGGACGACATTTGGAAATATGTCAGTAACCAAACAGATCTCACCCCCCATAGGCTCCCATATTTTTTATTTTCCCTACTATGGCAGTAAATGTGGGGTGAGATCTGTTTGGTTACTGACATTTTTCCAAATGTCGTCCTTTATTGTTTAGCAGAACAAAGACAGTTTTACAGGTTTGGAACAACCTGTGGGTCAGTAGATGATGACAGAATTTTCATTTTTGGGTGAAATGTCCCTTTAATTCACATTCCCCTGACAAATGGCAAAAACTGACACTTTGATTAAGAAAGTTGGGTAACAGTTTATTTTAAGGTCCCCCTAATACACATTTAGCAAAATTTTACTTAAATATACAAATAGTAGTAAAGTGGTTTTAGTAAAGTGTCTTCTGTTTGTATGTTGTAGCTGTGTAGTGGATGAAGTGGATTTCTCAGGGATGGAGCTGGATGAAGCTCTGCGCAAATTCCAGGCCCAAATCCGGGTTCAGGGGGAGGCGCAAAAGGTGGAGCGTCTAATCGAGGCGTTTAGGTGCCCACCCATTAATTCAATTTTATTTATATAGCGCTTTTCACAATTTGAATTGTTCCAAAGCAGCTTTGCAGGAGAAAAACTGAAAAATACAGAAATGTAAAACACAGCACAGTGCATGGTGTTTATAGAACAAGTAAGATCATTCTAGTAAATAATGTCTAATAAATGCAGTCTCCCTGTGAGCAAGCCAGCCAACAATGCTCCTCGGACGTGTCACAGCTGCACTCAGTGACTTTGATTAAAAGTTACTGAGTAAATGTTTATGAAGAATAGGAAGAGTTTGTTAGTTGTGATTTAGGAAGATTAATTTGTTGAAACTGTTTGGGTCTAATCTGGTCTTATTTTTATTTATTTTATTGATATCAGGCAACAGAGGAATGTTATAAGCAGGGAAAATAATAATGGCATAATGTAACTGAGTGCAGCTATAACTTCAAACTGCTAAATTGTATAAACATTGTAAATTTAGCATTAATGTGACAAGTAGTCCATTTTTGCTCTTGGTTGGGGATGGAATTGCCTAAGATGGAGCTGGGATTGTCAGTCAGTCCGCAGGCTCTTACAGGAGGATGGCACGGGATGTTCAGCTGGAGCTGGTGTAAACTCTAGTTAGGGATGGGCATATGAAGTCCTGGTCCTGGTCTGGTCCTGGCATAATCTCTCCATACCTCGGTATGGGCATCCCGAGGCGAGGAAGGAGGACAAAAAAAGAATAAATAGCGTAGCTGCTGTTCATTAATTAAGTAAGCATATTTTTAGTGAATGCTTGGCAGAAAAGATGTGTCTTTAATCTAAATTTAAATTGGGAGAGCGTATCTGACTGTAACACTCTCGTTTGCCCCTTCCCTTGTTTTCCACGTTTTTCCCCATGGACTGTCATTTGTACACGCTCCCTCACCATTGACTGTTTTCACCTGTTCCTCATTTAGTTTATCCCCTCCACCTGTTTAGCCCTCTTGTCTGTTCTATTTAAGTGATACACAAACGGTTTACTTAAATCGAGGGGACACAGGAGATACACGACACCATAAACATTCAATACTGGACAAAGAACTCAAACAAGGGGAGAACTTAAATAGAACAGATAACGAGGGCTAAACAGGTGGAGGGGCTAAACTAAATGAGGAACAGGTGATGACAGTCCGTGGGGAAAAAACGTGGAAAACAAGGGAAGGGGCAAACGAGAGTGTTACACTGACTCTCTAATAGTATCAGGAAGGCTATTCCAGAGTCTAGGTGCTACGTATGAGAAAGATCTGCCCCCTTTGTTGGATTTATTTATTCTAGGTATTATCAAAAGTCCAGAGTTTTGAGATCTTAGAGAGCGTGATGGCTTGTAATAAAATAGACGCTCTTTTATGTAGGTAGGGGCTTAACCTTTTAGGGCTTTATAAGTAATTAAAAGAACTTTAAAGTCAATACGATACTTAATGGGTAACAAGTGAAGGGATGATAAAACTGGGGTTATGTGATCGTATTTTCTGGATCTGGTTAGAACTCTGGCAGCTGCATTTTGAACTAACTGTAGTTTGTTTATTGATGATGCAGGACAACCACTAAGTAGGGCATTACAGTAGTCAAGTCTTGAGGTCACAAATGCATGGATAAGCTTTTCTGTGCCAGCAACACATAGAATATTTCGTAATTTGGCAATATTTCTAATGTGGAAAAAGGCTGTTTTGTCATGGACGTAAAACATTATCCAGTCGAGATTTTCTAAAATATCTTTGCACACATGCTAGCAGACACTTTGAAGAATACACTTGGACATGGAAGCGCGTGAAATTATCCACTAGTAATTACATTTAATGTAAAAGCGCTGGATGGAGCTGAAAAGAGCTCAGAACATCGAGAGAAACCAGCGCATTTCACTGAAGTCTACGTAAGTATTTTGATCAATGCGTTTGAAACGCGGCTGCAAATGCAGTTTACATTGGTGTTTCTTTATTTTGCAATGCATAACACGTGGCATTTCGAATGCTTAAAATATAACAAATATTTCATAGATGCTGCTCTTAGATGCTGATTAATCAAAAAAGATATCAATTGGATTTAGGGATCCGGGATTAAATCAAACAAAAAGTTATCCTCATGTAAATGCAGTGAGACACGCATCTCAAGCAATGCAGATACGTGCATAAATAAATAAATGTAGAAATAAATAAATCTGAAAATAAATAAACACAGAAATAAATAAACGTGTAAAAATATAAAATTACACATAAATAATGAAATAAAAGTATAAATACTCATTTCTTCATGGATTTATTTTTGTATTTATTTGTTTTTAAGGCAGGTTTGGAATTCCATATCTTTATGGTATAATATCTATATTGGTTAGATCAGCTCCGTGAGATATAAGTCTAGTGTATGATTAAATCGATGAGTGGGTCTATTGATGTGTTGTGTCACCCCAAAAGAGTGTAGTAGCTCTGTAAACGCCACTGCTAATGCATCATTAGCACTATCTATGTAGTGTAATACGGTTCAATAAAAGGAAGGAGGCGGGAACCGCAAACGTTGAACAAACTTTAATCAAAAATAAACAAACAAAACATGGAAGTAAAAGGGCCGGCAGCCGGCTCACGGTTGACTGCCGGCCACAAGTAATCACAAACTTAACACATGTCCGGGCCTGGTCCTCTCAGATGCGGGACCGGTGTGTGCACAGCTGATACACATTATCACTCACGCCACCGGACCCGCCTCCCTGTCTCACGGCTCTTGTCCCGCTTATCTCATTTCATGTAGATATTAAAATATCAGACAATCAGTATTTTACCAACGTTAACCAATAGGTCCGATAAGAAGTCTGCGAACTCTTTCAGAAAATCAGTGTAGGGCCCAGGGGGTCTATACACAGTGGCCAGTGTAAGAGAAAGCAGTGTTTTTTTTACTTTTGTTTGGAACAATTATGTTCAACGCAAGCACTTCAAATGATTAAAATGTATGCTCTGTTCTCAGAGTTACTGTAAGAAAGTCTCGAAAGATTGTTTCGACACCACCACCTCGACCAACTGGACGTGGCTCATGCATATAACAGTAGCTTGGTGGGGTAGACTCATTTAGACCGAAATAATCATTTGTTTTAAGCCAGGTTTCGGTAAGGCAGAGTATATCAAAACTGTTGTCTGTGATCATTTCATTTACAATAACTGCCTTTGAATTTAGTGATCTAATATTAAGTAGGCCGAACTTTATGAGTTGGTTCTGCTCGTTTATTACATTGTATTCAGGTTTAATCACGATAAGATTTTTTCTCTGACTTTATCCGAAATTATTATTTTGTTTTATTATTCGGGGGACAGACACAGTCTCTATTACATTGTCTTCAGGTTTAATCACGATAAGGTTTCTTCTCTGACTTTTACCAAAATTATTATTTGTTTTATTATTCGGGGACAGACACAGTCTCTATGCATTTGGAAGCAGTAACATTTTTAACAGTTGAGTGGGAGGAACACAGACTATGGTTAAAGTGGTAAAACTTACATCACAGAACAGACATCATGAGCACACACCCTTACACTTTAACTGCACTTGTGTGTTTATAGTTGTATTCTTTTTGACTGTTGTACCAATGCTTAAACTTTTACGGCCACTTTCACTTTTAAAATTATGTTTGTAACCATTATGAAGGTTTATATCTAAAGAACTGCAAATATACATACAAAATCTTTTATTCAGTACACTAGATGTTCATCAGAGGTTATCATCATCATCTCCTGTGTGTTTGTTCTCATCTAGCCAGCGCTACTGCATCTGTAACTCTGACGTGGTCCGTCAGTTTCGAAACCCTGATACCATTTTCATTCTGGCGTTTGCCATCATCCTTCTCAACACAGACATGTACAGCCCCAACGTCAAGCCGGAGCGCAAGATGAAGCTGGAGGACTTCATCAAGAATCTACGAGGTTTTCTTCTTTAATAATATAATAATAATTGTAGCGGTTAAATGTCAATTAATTATATATATTTAAAATAATGAGGCATAAAGTACCCTGTAAATGAAACGAAATGTCATGTGTGTGTGTTACAGGGGTTGATGATGGAGAGGACATCCCTCGTGAGAGGCTGGTTGGGATTTATGAAAGGATCCAAAAGAAAGAGCTTAAGACCAATGAGGACCATGTGTCTCAGGTGCAGAAGGTGGAGAAACTCATTGTGAGCAAAAAGACAGTAAGTTCAATATAGCCACGCGCTATTTTTCTCATAATGGTGCTCTCATTGCTTTTGGGTAAGTTTACAATAAGGATTCACTTGTAAATGTTATTTAAATAATTGTAAATGTTAGTTAAAATTTAAAGTTTTTAAGTAATCCTATAGTTCATCTTAATTTCGACATTTACTAATACATATTTGAAATTAAACGCTGTTTCTGTTAACATGTGTTAACATAAATGAATGAAAAAAGATATTAATGGACATTAGATAAATAAATGCTGTATTGTTCATTACACGCAAATTGCTCATTATTGTTAGATAGTTTATTAAATAATAGGCAAGAGAACCTTATTGCAAGTGTTGCCAATTTGACTTTCCACTGTTGACTGATTCCATCTGTTGTCAAGATTTCCTTAATTTCATCCATCAGCAAACAATTCTCGGTACCTCAGACCTCGGTAAACACCTCCCACACTCTAACCATCGAACTCTCCTCTTTTAGCCCACTTACGGACACTGAAGTCACCAGGCTTCTCTCCAGCCACCCCACCACCTGTCCCCTTGACCCAATCCCCTCCGATCGCCTTCAGGCCATATCCAGCACACTCACACCTGCACTCACACACAACATCAACACCTCCCTGCTCACCCGTACTTTTGCATCCACATTCAAACAGGCCCAGGTCACGCCCCTACTGAATAAACCAACATTGGACCCTTCTACTCCCGACAGTTACAGACCTATCTCCCTCCCACATTTATTGCAAAAACACTTGAAAGGGCAGCTTTCAACCAGGTGTCTTCCTACCTATTCCAGAACAAACTACTGGATGACAAGCAGTCTGGCTTCAAAACAAACCACTCCACTGAGACTGCACTACTATCGGTCACAGAAGCACTGCGGCTAGCCAAGGCAGAATCTAAATCCTCGGTCCTGATTCTGCTAGACCTATCTGCAGCGTTTGACACTGTCAATCACCAGATACTGCTAGCAACCCTGCCATCGCTAGGAATCTCAGGCTCTCCCCTCCGCTGGTTCAAATCCTACCTCTCCGACAGATCCTTCAGGGTGTCATGGAGGGGTTCGCTGTCCACTGCTCACCACATGATCACAGGGGTCCATCAGGGGTCGGTGCTTGGACCGCTGCTTTTTTCCATCTACACGACATCCTTGGGACCCATCATACAGGCACATGGCTTCTCGTATCACTGTTATGCTGATGACACCCAGATCTACATCTCGTTTCACCCAGACGATACCACTGTAGCAGCTCGCATTACAGCCTGCCTCGAGGACAGCTCAGCTTGGATGAAAGGGCATCACCTCCAGCTGAACCCTGCCAAGACAGAACTACTCGTGTTTCCGGCACACCCTATGGTCCAACACGATCTCAACATCCATCTTGGCAATACCACAATCACTCATTCCAAAACAGCCAGGAACCTCGGAGTCATGTTTGATGAACAGCTGTCCTTCAATGATCACATTGCAAAGACAACACGGTAATGCCGATATGCCTTATTCAACGTTAGAAAGGTCAGACCCTATCTCACTGAGCATACAGCACAACTCCTTGTCCAGGCCCTGGTAATCTCAAGGTCGGACTACTGCAATGCTCTCCTTGCTGGTCTTCCTGCAAAGGCTATCAAACCGCTCCAGCTGGTTCAGAACGCGGCAGCACGCCTCGTCTTCCAACAGCCCAAAAAGGGCTCACGTGACTCCCCTTTTCATCTCTCTCCACTGGCTACCGGTTGAAGCCCGTATCAGATTCAAGTCACTAATGCTTGCCTACAGGACTATCACTGGATCTGCACCGGCTTACTTTCACACCCTCCTGCACTCCTACACCCCATCAAGATCCCTGCATTCAGCAAACCAGCGGTGTCTTATATTGCCTTCCCATAAGGGCAGTAAATCGCTCTCCCGCTCATTCTCATTCACAACTCCTTCCTGGTGGAACATTCTTCCTAACTCTGTCCGGTCAACCACATCTCTCACAACATTTTAAAAAACTACTTAAAACCCATCTCTTCTGTGAATACTTGACAAACGAACCCTTTCTCTCAACAGGTAGTGGTATAGCTTTTGTTGAAACCAGTAACTTGGTATTGGCACTTAATGTAGTATGGCTCCTGTATGACATATCGCTTATTGCTCCTAAACTCTGTGTAAGTCGCTTTGGATAAAAGCGTCTGCTAAATGTCTAATTGTAAATGTAATTTGCCAAAGTCACAAAGTCTACATATGAAAAAGTAACATTCAAACATTTATATATCTCATCTCCACTTACAGATGGGATCGCTTCACCATGGCCTTGGATGTGTAAGTTTTACTTTTAATATATAATATTTCAGTGAATTTTGATTTGATTTAAATAAATTAGGAGCAATACTTCTGCATCACAAGGATCGTCAGGGATAATTGAGATTCATCTGAAAGGTTTCCGTTGAAGGTTATAGGATAGGACAATATTTGGCCAAGATACAACTTGTTAGAACTCTGGAATCTGAGTAAAAATCTAAATATTGATCAAATGGCCTTTAAAGTTGTTAATCACAGATTGGTAGGCCGTTGCTGATAAGAAACACGTTTTTTAACACTCTCTGCGGTAATGACGTTGTGGAGAGTAGATGAACCTGAAAGCTGAAATTCTAAGCTTTACATAGATACCAAACTTGAGTGGGTAATTCCCAAAGAACGGTCAGCAGCGAGCCATGTTTGTTGACGTGTATCTTTCCATTTTTGTTCAAGATGTTGCTGCATCCACTCACAAAAATAAAGTTTTGATATATTTTCGATAAGAAATTTACAAAATATCTTCATGAAACATTATCTTTACTTAATATCCTAATGATTTTGGGCATAAAAGAAAAATCTATCATTTTGACCAATACAATGTATTGTTGGTTATTGTAACAAATATGCCTGTGCGATTTATGACTGGTTTTGTGGTCCAGGGTCACTTTTAGCTCTGGTTGATTGTTAAATAAAATCAATCAAACTTTGTTCTTTGCAGTGTTGGGTAAGTTACTGTGAAAAAAATATTCATTACTAGTTACTAATTACATATTCAATAGTGTAATTAGATTACTGCACAAATTACTCTCTCCAAAAAGTATTTAATTCCTTATTACTGCTTACTTACTTTCTATATCCTATCAACCTTGATTCAAATTGATTCAAGTATAGACATGAAACTGCTTATTAACTAAATAAATAATAACTACATAAATTATTGTTATTAACTGACCAAAGTATACAAATGTAAGAAGGATACATTAAAGCATTCGTTTTAAGGTTAGACTTATAATTTTTATGTCATTTCCACTATTGAATATATTACACAGTATTTAGTTCAATTACATCAGACGTAACTGTAATTAAATTACAGAAAAATAAGAGTAATCCCTTACTTTACTTTTTCAAGGGACAACTATAGTACAACCAACACTGGTTCTCTCCAGCTCCTTCCATTAAAAACAATGACATTTTCACAATGTCCTTCCAACTTCCACGATAAAAGCTTACAGTATAGTCAACAAAGTATTTATTTCCTATTTGGAGAGAAAATGTCAGAAATGGCTTTTGAAACCAGTTGCTTATCGAATTCGCACAAAAAGTGATCTTCAATCTAAGAAAAGTTCTAGCAGCATTTTGTTTGATATTTTGTATCTAATGCAATGGCACAGTACATTTTTTTTTAATATTATGATGTTTGTGTCATCAGCTGTTTCACAGTCTGAAAACATGAGTTTGCGTGTGTGGTACAGGTGCTGTCTCAGGCTCATCGTAGGCTGGTGTGTTACTGCAGACTCTTTGAAGTTCCAGATCCAAACAGGCTGCAAAAACTCGGGCAGCACCAGCGGGAAATCTTCCTGTTCAATGACCTTCTAGTGGTGAGAGATCACAAAAACACTTTGTGTTGGCAACAAGCCAACAAACATTAATTTACATGTGCTGTCCTCTCATGATGTGTATTATGCTCTGCACCACTTCAACTGAGACTGATCTGAAGTTCTAACTCATTGGCTCAAAAATCATAATTGTCTTTAAAGAGGTCATATGACACGGCTAAAACAAATATTATTGTTTGTTTTAGATGTAATGCAATGTGTATACACGATTTAAGGTTAAAAAACTCCTCTTTGCCTGCCTCTCTGAAACGCGCAGATTTTTTGCAAAAAGCTCATCGCTCTGAAAAGCGAGGTGTGCTATGATTGGCCAGTTAACCAGTGCATAGTGATTGATCCTATACTGCAAGCATGTGATGGAAATGTAACGCCATATTTGGAACATCAGGTTCAAAGCAATTGTACTGACAGGTACACCCACCTTACTTGCGTATACATTTGGGCGGTCTTAGTCAAATCATACCACGAACTGACCTAGATTTGTGGGGGTGTGGTTACGCGAGGCGTTTCAGGCAGGCCTGGGTGAGCATTCGCTTTTAGATAGAATGCTTTTTTTTCACGACACTTTAATTTTTGCAATTTTTGTCTAATACATGCATGGGCAATTTATAACAGACCAAAGACACAGAAAACACGTATTGGCGCCATATGACCCATTTAATTCAATCCATTTTAATCATCAAAGAGCAATTGCTATTTCACAGCGGAATTACATTTTCAGATTTTGATAAAAGATTATGGGGGCACATGGATTTAAAAAAAATAATGACCTGTACAGATATGGCATTTTTTTACAAACACTGCTATATTTGAAAAAAATAAGAAGTTAATTCAATTTTATATGCACGTATATAATGGAGGTAAAAGGATAGTTCACCCAAAAATGAAAATTTTGTCAATACTCACTCTCGCGTCGTTCAAACCCTCTATAGCTTTCTTTGACCTTTAGAACCAAAGCGCTGATTTGTTTTAGGTTTTCTGGTTACAGTGGGAGTGAATGGGGATCATCTTACCAAGCTTCAAAAGCACACAAAAGCTTTATTTTAATAACTCTCCACCAAACCCATCTTCAGAACACTCGAAATATACAGCATTAGTTGGTGGAGTTCATTTATAATTCATAAATAAGCTTGAAAAGAGGATCCCCATGTACTCCCATTGTAACCTCAAAACACCACTTTTTTAAAACTCTGAACTTTGGTTCTAAAGATCAAGGAAAGGCATCATGGGTTTGATCAACATGATGGTGAGTAAATAATGAACAAAATTTAATTTTTGGCTGAACTATAGCTGCTTTTTAAAATCTTTTTGAAAGCCATCAGCAGATGTGTTGATGTGGCCACTTTGTGATCATTGTATCTTGATTTATTTGTGACAGGTTACCAAGATCTTCCAGAAGAAGAAAAACTCAGTGACTTACAGTTTTAGACAGTCTTTCTCTCTTTACGGGATGCAAGTGATGCTCTTTGAAAACCAGTGTAAGAAATATAAACACCAAATGTGTTTACTGCAACATATTTCTTTCTGAATCAATTTGAATTGATAACTGATTCCATCATTCTTCTGAATTATGTATTCTAGAGCCGTGTTGTCATTTGGATGCATTCCTAGTTTTGTTTGTAAAGTTTATAAACGTCTTTATATGTCATTTCACGTTGTCGTCCAATCTGTTAAAAACCACGTAAACTAAATATGCTGGATAATAATAATATTGCGTAATTGTAAATGTTTGCCAGGATGTAAATGTTTCCTAACATTTCCTAATACGTGTGAGTTATGTATTCTCATTTTCTCAGTCTATCCACATGGTATCGGCTCACTTCAGCTATTCCAGGAGCTGACATTAAAGTCCTGATCAATTTTAATGCTCCCAACTCTCAGGACCGCAAGAAATTCACCAGTGACCTGCGAGAGTCTATCGCGGAGGTCCAGGAAATGGAGAAATACCGGATAGAGTGTAAATAGTCTTTTATTCTGCCTCCCTTTATTTCATCATACATTTTTATGATCTCAATGTGTAAGTTTGTAATTAAAGGGATAGTTCACCCATAAATAAATATTCAGACATCTTTTACCTTCGAGTTGTTCCAAATCTTTATAAATGTCTTTGTTCTGATGAACATGGAGAAAGATATTTGGACGAATGCTTGCAACCAAACATTACATGGACCCCATTGACTACCATAGTAGGAAAAATTACTTTCTATTTTTTTTGTTCTGTTGAACACAAAATAAGTTATTGTGAAGAATGTAGGATAGCAAACAGTTCTGGGGCACTTTTGACTGCCATTGTCATTTTTCCTACCATGGTAGTCAATGGGGTCCAAGAACTGTTTGGATACAATTTTTCGTCCAAATATATTTTTCTGTGTTGAACCAAACCAAGAAATGTATACAGGTTTACTAGATAGTGGCTAATTCATGAAATAATTTTTGGGTGAACTATCCCTTTAACCCTCATTCGAAAGTCGCTTTGGATTAAAGCCTC
The DNA here is from genome assembly GCA_006030095.1 of Triplophysa siluroides. Taxonomy (NCBI): domain Eukaryota; kingdom Metazoa; phylum Chordata; class Actinopteri; order Cypriniformes; family Nemacheilidae; genus Triplophysa; species Triplophysa siluroides. The sequence goes on along the minus strand of VCII01000613.1, from coordinate 808,949 downwards.
TGCTAAACGATTAAATGTAAATGTAATTTACCTTATGTCCAGGGCTAATTTAACAAGCAGGGTCCAGCACATCTGAAATCCGATCTGGCACCTCATTTGGCAGATCCCGCTCCTCAAGCACTAATGGAAAACGTTCGTGCTGACCTGTCGCAATCATATATTTCATTAAAATGCATATATAATATTTATAATGGCAATAACTATTTTATTTTGATAATGAACAGTCAGTCAAGTTTGAGATGCTGGAATATCGTGTATGCGCATAAGGCGCCGCTGCAATCACTTGAGCTGTTACTTACAACGGGCAGGTCAGAATAAAAAAACGTCTTGGTTACGTATGTAACCTCAGTTCCCTGATGGAGGGAACGAGACGTTGTGTCGAGAACGACAGATGGGGTTCGCCCTTGAGAACCAATCAACTCTGACTACTATAGAAAAGGCCAATGAAATTTGGCGAATGAAATTTGCATGCCGGTCTCCGCCCCCGGATGTCCGGTATAAAAGGAAGCCGGCGTGCAGCATTCATTTACCTCTTGTTCTGAAGAGCCTGAGAGCCTCTCACGACTGCAGCAGAATACGATACGTGTTTGTGGCATAAGGGACACAACGTCTCGTTCCCTCCATCAGGGAACTGAGGTTACATACGTAACCAAGACGTTCCCTTTCTGTCGGTCTCTCGACGTTGTGTCGAGAATGACAGATGGGGTTGCCTATGGAAAACGCCACAACGCTGTATCGCGTCACAATCTCTAGCGAAGCGACGGTAACAGGCCTGGGCGTGTCAGCTCGATGCTTTCGCGAAACTGTAACCTTCCAGTGTGGTGGTTGGGGGGTTCCAGAGCTTTCTTGGAGAAAGATGGGTACAGCCCTGACCGGTAACCTTTCACGGACGGAGGCCTTAGCTCTCTACTGGCGAGAGGCCGTCCGGCTCGGGTTTACACCAGGTAAGCGCAACTTCCTTAATTAGGGATGCGCTGCAGAGGCCACCTCCTACCCGTGGGGGAGGAATATGGTGGATATAGGTGGTATATACCTCATCAACCTTCCGAGGTATGGTCTGAGGTATGGTCTCGTCCCTGGAGGAGAACGCATGGAACGTGCGGACTGGGTAGTTAACCGCGAGGTGGAGGCCCACCTGGGGAAGCTCATGGGTTACCATGTGTGGGAACCGTTGCCATGAGGGTATATCAGACGGAACAGCCCACGGGGGGGGGTGTTACTGCGTCCGATAGCACTAGGTCCGGTTAGAGCTATCTGTGATAGTTCATATGGTATCCCGGCCTAAGGGGGAAGGCTGCTCTGCCCAGCCAACCCCCAGGGGGTGCTTGCTTAGTGATGGATGGAATGCCTATTCTTAACCAGTGTCTGGGTAAGAAGGAAGGTTGGTGAGGTACCAGTTTCTTAGCCATGTGTTTGGGTAAGAAGAAAGGTAGATAGCACACTGACCCAACCTCTTGGAGGGTGGGAAGGTGCTTTCGCAGGCATACGCCCCCCCGGATGCCAGTCCTACATGTCGCCACGCAGGACGTGGGCTGACACCGGGTTTAAGCGAAGGTTGTTAACCCTTGCGAAGGTGTTTGGGCGTAGCCCAACCCGCAGCTCTACAGATGTCTGCTAGGGAGGCGCTTCTGGCCAGTGCCCAGGAGGTGGCTATACCCCGTGTGGAGTAAGCCCTCAGTGGGCATGGGAGATTCTGAGATTGGAATGCCGTCGTAACGGCATCCACGACCCAGTGCGCCAGCCTCTGCTTGGAGACAGCCTTCCCCCTTCTGCTGTCCTCCAATACAGACAAGGAGCTGGTCGGAGCTACTAAAGCCCTGCGTGCGGTCCAGGACACAACACGGATGGGGTTGGGTCTTCCTTCCCGATGGGGAGCGCCTGCAAGTTCACCACTTGGTCCCGAAAGGGAGTAGTGGGAACTTTGGGCACGTATCTGGGCCTGGGTCTCAGGATAACGTGAGAGTTACCAGGGCCGAATTCAAGGCAATCCGGGAACACAGAGAATGCTTGGAGGTCCCCTACCCTCTTGAAGGAAGTGTGCGCCAACAGGGGGGCCGTCTTACTCAAGTGAGGAAGATCGGAACCTCCGAGGGCTCTTGGACCCACGTTAGGGTCCCAAGAGGGTATGGAGCGGAGATGAGGTGGATTCCGCCCTCTCGCGCCCCTTAGGAACCTGGTGACCAGGTCGTGTTGCCCTAGAAACTTTCCATCAACTGAGTCGTGATGAGTGGTGATAGCGACTACATACACTTTCAGTGTGGAGGGGAGATGTTAGTCTCCAGTCTCGTAAGAAGGACAACACAATCCTGATCGAGCACCTCAGTGGATCTTTCTCGTTGAGAGAGACACCAGGACGAGAAGAGGCGCCGTCTAGAGGCGTGTAACCGCCTAGTAGATGGGGCCCTAGCCTGGGTGATGGTCTCTGCCGTAGAGGGGGAGTAGCCATCTCAGGATCTTCTCGTCCCGTCTAGAGACCAGACATGGGTGTTCCAGAGGTCTGATCTGGGATGCCAGAACGTGTCCTTCCCCTGAGAGAGCAGGTCCTCTGTCAGGGGAATGGTTCAGGGGGAGTCGCTGTCCAGAGCATCAACTCTGAAGCCAAGTGTGGTTAGACCAGTGCGGTGTAACCAATAACACTTGGTGCTCCTCTTCCCTGACCTTGCACAGTGTCTGTGCAAGGAGACTCCTGGGGGGGAGGTGTGCTTCCGCCCGTCCCGCGGTCAGCTGTGCGCCAGGGCATCCACGCCGAGGGGGGCCTCGGTCAGGGAGTGCCAAAGCGGACAATGGGTGGTGTCGCGGGAGGCAAAGAGGTCTATCTGTGCCTGTCCGAACAGCACCCAAATGAGCTGGACCGGGGGTGGAGTCGCCACTCTCTGCAAGGCGTATACTGACGAGAGAGCGCGTCGGCTGTCTGATTCAGTTCGCCTGGGATGTGTGTGGCCCGCTGGGAGCGGATCACCAGCTAACTCCACAGGAGGAGGCGTCGGGCAAGTCGTGTTAGCTGCCGTGAGCGTACGCCACCCTGGCGATTGATGTACGCTACGGCTGTCGTGCTGTTCAGGCGGACCAGCACGTGCTGGCCCCGCACTAGAGGCTGTAGCCTTCTCAGCGCAAGCAGCACAGCCCACAACTCTAGGCAATTGATATGCCAGCGCAGACGGGGGCCCGCCCAGCGCCCCGCTACTGCGTGCCCGTTGCACACTGCGCCCCACCCCTGCAGCGAGGCGTCCGTCGTCACCACGACGTGCCTCGTAACCTGCCCGAGGGGAACCCCCGCTCGGAGGAAGGTCATGGAAGACCCAGGGGTTAGGGTGCGTCGGCAGCAGGGCGTCATCACCATGCGCCTGCTGCCGGTGTGCCACGCTGAAAAGGGGATACGTGGCTGAAAAGGGCCCGGCTTTGGTGACGAGGCAGGAGCCGTCCCGTACCGACCGATCAGAGCCGTGGCTGTGAAGGTCGGGCCCGATGTTGTTCTCCCTGGGGTCATCCCGTCAGTGTCCCTTCTCGTGAGAAGGTTGCTGACGGGTGGAGGTTTCCCCTCGACCTCCGCTTCCGGGGTGCCGCCTGTGGGGGCACAGGAACCGGAGCCGATGTCGAAGGGGTCCTGGGTTGCCGGGAAGCAGACGTCACGTGGGATCTCGGAGGCCTCTAGGCGGCCGAGTCGCGGCGTGAAAAAATGTGGCTAGTTGCCACTGTCTGCTTCACCGTCAAAAACTGCTGAGCGCAGTCCTCGACGGTGTTACCAACAACCCACCCTGCGAGATGGGTGCATCAAGAAAGCGGACTTCCTTGGTGTCACTCTTCTGCGCAAGGTAGAGCCGGGGGTGTCTCTCCTGGACCACTACCGTGGACATCGTCCGACCCAGGGCCCGTGCCGCCGCCTTGGTCGCCCATAGAGCGCTGTCAGCGGCGGCACGGAGATCCTGCATTATACCCAGGTCGGCCTTACCCTCGTGGAGCTCTCTCAACGCCTTGGCCTGGCGGACCTGCAGGATGGCCATGGCATAGAGAGAGGAGGCAGCCTGGCCCGCGGCATCGCAAGCTTTCGACACCAGTAATGCCAAAGTCTTACGCGCTTTGGACGGTAGGCGTGGCCGATTCCCCCCAGGTGGTAGCCGTCCGCGGCACAGGTGCACCGCAGGCGGACGTTCCACCCGGGGGATCTCGACGTAGTCCTTGGCTGCCCCACCATCGAGGGAAGTAAGGGAGCCGGAGCTGGTTTCACCGGAACGGTCCGTGAGTGGAGAGCTCCAAGTTTTACACAGCTCCTCATGCACCTCCGGGAAAAACATGGCACCCGGGGTGGGCGCGGTTTGCACCGCGCTCCGACCTCAGGAACCACGTATCCCCGGGTTAGCACGGATGACATCACTTCTGCTTCCTCCTGAACTCGACCGCTGGGGGTGGAGCTCGGATTCGTCAGAGTCGGATGCCAGTCTCCCTCCGATGCTGCGAGCGACATCTCATCTACGTCACACATCGTTTCCGAGTGTGTGCCTGAGGATCCGGACGGTATGCCACCGCCGGTTGGGGAACTTTCAGAAGAGCGAATCGGGGTGCGATCGGCCCGTGAGCACTTGGCTGGCGGGTTTACGTTCGCAGAGTTCCCCATATCACTAACGCTGCTAACGTGGGTGGTCATCGGGGCCGTAGCCACAGATGTCACGCCCGGGTAGCAGACGAAATGGTGGCTGGCTCCCGTAGGAAGACAGCCACCCGTGACCGCAACTTCTGAATGACAATCTGCCGCAGTGCGGGCAGATGCATCAACGAACGCTGCTTCAGCGTGCTGGACGCCCAGACACCTAATGCAGCGATCGTGTCCATCCCCCTCCTCGATGAGGGTGCCGCACCCAAGAGAACAGCGGGACATGCCGCGCTGGAAATTGCTCAGTCCTGAAAAGGACCTTTTAGAAAAAATCTCTAACACCTCCGGAACCGGCGAGACGCCCAGGGGAAGGTCGCTGCAGGTAGGGACGATCCGCTGCTCTACGTCGTAAATCCGGCAATGTAGAAGAAGAAGAATTCATTGAATTCGTTCTGTTCGTAGTCATGAGCGAAGGCTCTGAAGAACAAAAGGTAAATGAATGCTGCACGCCGGCTTCCTTTTATACCGGACATCCGGGGGCGGAGACCGGCATGCAAATTTCATTCGCCAAATTTCATTGGCCTTTTCTATAGTAGTCAGAGTTGATTGGTTCTCAAGGGCGAACCCCATCTGTCGTTCTCGACACAACGTCGAGAGACCGACAGAAAGAGAACTGATGATTAATGGTCGAACAAATATGACTGTAAGTACGTCATAAGATACTGCAAAGTTAGCTTATATTAGTTGTGTACACTACACACTTGCACTAACATTGTGCTTTTGCAAAATAAAGAAAATTTACAGGCGCGCTCTGTCATCTCCTTTCCTTTAACTTATTTATGGAGCGCTGCGCCTCACAAACTGAACCAAACTTGTTTTGATATTGTCACTGTTCCTTTCGTTTTGTTAATCTATTAATTGTCAAATATTCCTTGTATATTTATTTGCGTCGCATATTTTGCATTATATATTGAAGGGAACTTGTTGTGAAGGACACTTCAGAGAGAGATATTTGTGTTGTTGGACAAATGCTGCGAACAGATGCAGACGAACTGATGAAATACGGTTAATGGATGATTAAATGCTTAATATGGCTAACATTATACACGGCAGCCTCCACCTGCACCCGCAGGTGTAATGTAAATTTAACGTTAAACTTCTGATTTCAACACAAATGTTGAGGACTGTGTTTTACTTGTTTAAATTCACAACTATTCACAACCTCATCATTTTAACAATAAACTGTTTCCATAACCTTAACGCGCATTTCAAATAAGGCAAACTCAAAATAAAATCTGCGTCTAGCACGTTACATTTCTTTGATTCTGAGATTATCTTCGCTTGTCCGTTTCCATTAAGGCTTTTTACGTGCATTTTCAAAACATCGAAATAGTTAGATAGAAACCCCCACAGAGATTGCACATTCCGTTACTTCTCCACTAACTTGCAGGATCTGCCATGTCCCCTTGTTCCGGCACCTCGGAATTTACCTTTTAGTCTTTTATCTCCATAAAATAAAAATAATGTCCTCGTCTTTGCTTAGCTGCATTTGCGCGTTAGTCCCCAAACTGTCCTTCCAGCTTTTAATAACGTGTTGGACTAACTTTAGCATTTCTTGCATATCTCCATTTCTGTGTTCGATGCATGCAGGGCAATTACTTACGCCTTTAAATTTAATAACAGCAACATTGATGCATCAAAGTCAACAAGGTTTTAATCTTACACCATGTCGCGATGCGACGCAACAAAAGACAATAGAACGCATTATAATTTAAAATGTTGTCCACACTGTATGCGGCGTGGCGCGACAATCACATTAGAACAAGACGTGTGTCGCGCAGCGTCGCATCCGGTGTAGACACGGTGTTATAGTTTAAAAGCATCAATTTAATTTGTATTTCAAGAAACACAGTGTGGAAAACGGTCATGATAAACTAAGATATGCTTGGAAATCTGTTTATTTGGTCTTTTGCAAATCTGTGCTTTATGCATGTTTGTTGACGGTGTGTGTTTGAATATGTTTAGCTGAACTGGAAAAGCAAAAGGGGCTGGTCAGACCCAGCATGTCTCAGAGCATGTCTGGCTTGAAGAAAGAGGCAGGAAATGGGACCATGAGCCGCACTAGTCTGGATGACACCTATGCCATGGGGGAGGGGCTAAAGCGGAGCACGCTCAGTAGCTCCCTGCGTGACCTCTCTGAAGCAGGTAAGTTACTGTATACCAGCGGACAGACACAATGATCTGACTTTCTGTCCAGCAACAGCACCTTTGAATTGAGGCTTTGTATTTTTGTTTGATTCCCTATGTAGAAGGATATTCTTGTGAAGAATATGAAGAATATTCTTGCCAACTGTAAAGATGAATGGCTGTTTTGAGTTTTAGTGGTAAAATTAGTTGGTCAGAATGAAAAGCTAATTTTTTACTGGGAAAATTATGTTTAAAAAGATAGTTCACCGAAAATTTTTATATCTATCATTTATTCCCCCTCATGTTATTTAAAATCTTCATGTGACTTTTTGTAACATGATATAAGCTATTTTGATGTTTGTGGTTTGGTGTCGAAATAATAGGGTTAATGGGGCAAGTGCTGTTTGGTTACATTCTTCAAAATATATTTTGTGTTCTGCAAAAGAAATCCATAAGGTTTGGAATGACATGAGGGTGAGTAAATAAATGTTCATATTTGGTTGAACTATTCCTTTAAGGTTTGGCTGGTGGCTGTAAGGTCGTATTTTAGATTAGCTCATGTGTTTGTGAAGTCTGTATATGTTTATTTACCAAGGTTTAACCTCTTTCTCTAATCATATCTTTCTAATCAAAGGAGACTGTGACAAGCAGAGCGGGACGAGGACCGTGAGAGATGCGCCGTTCCCTCACGGCCCTCGTCCCGCTCTGCTTGTCACAGAGACAGATTTAGCAGGAAGGACTCAGAATCAAGATTGTCTTTTAGATCCCTCTGAACTGATTGTTTAGGGTGATACATAATAGTAACCGGTAGAGATGGAAGAATGTGGGTTGCTTATTAAATTCCGAACAGTACAGCATTACTGACATGGTTAGATTAACATTAGGACTTATGTTTGAAACTTTTACTTTAAAGCCCTAGTGAAGTCAAATTGAAAGTTTTTTTCCTTTTATTAAAGATAAGTTAGCCTTAAGGACGTCAGAAACTGTTATTCTTCTACGCGCCGACAAAATTCCCATTTCGAAGATATGACCGTTCAAAACAGACAGTCAAAAAAATCTAGAATTTCCATGACGCTACACTTCAGCCTCTTGTCAAAGTTCTCGTCCAATCAAATCCTCTTTAGAATCGGAAGAGTGTTGTTTTACGTTAAGGCTTAATGGAAGAGATCAGACATCGCAGCATTGATGGGTAAAGGAGAACCAACGTAAATAACAATAACAACTATTGTTAATAAGTAAGTTGTTATTGTTGTAAATAACAATAACAACTTACTTATTTCCTTTATTTGTTAAGATCAAACGTATAGCGAACACACGCACAGAAAACGTGTGTACGCCTTATTATCATATGTGAAATCGTCTCGGTTACGTATGTAACCTCGGTTCCCTGATGGAGGGAACGAGACGTTGTGTCGAAGACGACAGATGGGTTCGCCCTTGAGAACCAATCACCTCTGACTACTATAGAAAAGGCCAATGAAATTTGGCGAATGAAATTTGCATGCCGGGCTCCGCCCCCGGATGTCCGGTATAAAAGGAAGCCGGCGTGCAGCATTCACTCACCTTTTGTTCTGAAGAGCCTGAGAGCCTCTCACGACTGCAGCAGAATACGATACGTGTTAGTGGCATAAGGGACGCAATTGATATGCCAGCGCAGGTGGGGGTTCGCCCAATGCCCCGCCTGCGTGCCCGTTACACACTGCACCGCACCCCTGCAGGGAGGCGTCCGTCATCACCACGACTGCCTCATAACCTGCCCTGAGGGACCTTAGTCCGTCGAAAAAGTCATGGAAGACCAGGGGTTTTGGTGCGTCGGCCGCAGGGCGTCATCACCATGCGCCTGCTGCCGGTGTGCCACGCTCTCCTCGGAACTCGACTCTGAAGCCAGTGTTGGAGCGGTCTCATGTGCATCAACCCGAGGGGTCTCACCCGACGAGGACGCCATGCCCAGGAGCCTCTGAATCGTTTCAGGGGGACCGCTGTCTGCCTGAAATGTTCCAGGCAGTTCAACACCGGCTGGGGGCGCGTACTGCGGACAGTAGCGCCGACATGGTGACAGAGTTGAGTTCCCTACCGAGAAAGAGGATGCTCTGCCCTGGGGAGAGCTTGTCCTTTCCTCGGTTGACCTGGATTCCCAATCGATCTGGGTGCCGGAGCACCAGGCCCCTTGTATACATAACAGATCTCACGAGTGTGTCAGGCCAGTCGTTGAGATAGTTAAGTACCCGCACACCTTCCTCCCCTCAGGGAGAAAGGGCGGCTTCCACGATCTTCATGAAGACCGTGGAGACAGGGACAGATCGAAAGGAATTCAGGTCGATTGCCACGAACCAATCCTGACACCTGATGGGTGTCAGGACGCGCCTCTGCGTGAGCATCCTGAGCAGCAGCTTGTGAAGGTGCTTAGTTCAGGGTACGCAGACCTCCGGGGCGCAACCCGCCGTCTTTCTTGGGAACGATGAAGTGCGGGTTGTAACCCACCGAACATCTTGGTTTGAGGGACGAACTCGATGCCTGTTTGCCAGAAGGGTGGTGACCTCTACCCGAAGTATGTAGGCGTCCCTAGCCTCAGACAGAGGGAGAGATGATGCCCCAAAACTTGGGAGAGTCTCTGGCGTACTGGATCGAGTAACCAAGACGGACCGTCTGCCCTAGCCACCGAGACAGTGTGGGCAGCTCTCGAGCTCCCAGGGACTGTGACAGGGGGACCAAGGGGACGGTCTGCTTCACCATTCCCATGGAGGGTGGTTCGATGGCTGGCAGAGTTAACCCTGTCGCGGGGGGGGCCCCGGAGGGAAGGTTGGCTGCCTACTTACCTGCCTGGCGGGACAGCTGCACGCACTGTCATTGAGAGTGGTAGCAGCTGTCGTGTGTGTACGACCCTACGCCTCGCCAGGGCGTGGGGTCGGGTTTGCCGGGCACAGTCCAGTGGAGTGTGCGATCGGCAGGAATGAACTCCCAGGGGAAACAGAAAACTATCTGTGAGTAAGTGGGCGCCAGGCCCTGAGAAGGGCCCGGCTTGGTGACGAGGCAGGAGCCGTCCCGTACCGACTGATCAGAGCCGTAGCTGTGAAGGTCGGGCCCGATGTTGCTCCCCCTGGGGTCTTCCCGTCAGTGTCACTTCTCGTGAGAAGTTAGCTGACGGGGTGAGGTTTCCCCCTCGACTTCGACTTCCGGGGTGCCACCTGCGGGGGCACAGTAACCGGAGCCGATGTGGAAGGGGTCCTGGGCTGTCGGGAAACAGACATGACGTGAGATCTCGGAGGCTTGAGGGCGGCCGAGTCGCAGCGTGGTAAAAATGTGGCTAATCGCCACTGTCTGCTTCTTCACCGTCAAAAACTGCTAAGCGCAGTCCTCGACGGGTGTACAACAGCCCACCTGCGAGACGGGTGTAACAAGAAAGCGGACTTTCTCGGTGTCACTCATCTGCGCAAGGTTCAGCCGGGGGTGACTCTCCTGGACCACTTCCGTGGACATCGTCCGACCCAGGTCCCGTGCCGCCACCTTGGTCGCTCCGTAGAGCGCTGTCAGTGGCGGCACAGAAAACCTGCATTATACCTGGGTCGGCCTTACCCTCGTGGAGCTCTCTCAACGCCCTGGCCTGGCGGACCTGCAGGATGGCCATGGCGTAGAGAGAGGAGGCAGCTGGTCCGCGGCAGCGCAAGGCTTCGGCACCATAGATGTCGAAGTCCTACACGCGTTGGACGGTAGGCGTGGCCGATTCTCCCCAGGCGGCAGCCGTCTGCGGCACAGATGCACCGCAGCCGCACGTTCCACCCGGGGGATCTCGACGTAGCCTTTGGCTGCCCCACCCTCGAGGGAAGTGAGGGAGCCGGAGCTGTTTCGACCGGAGCGATCCGTGGAGCGCTCCTAGTTTTACACAGCTCCTCATGCACCTCCGGGAAACAAATGGCACCCGGGGTGGGCGCGGTTTGCACCGCGCTCCGCCCCCAGGAACCACATATCCCCGGATTAGCATGGCTGACATCACTTCTGCTTCCTCCTGAGCTCGACCCCCCCTGGGGGGGGAGCTCGGATTCGTCAGAGTCGGATGCCAGTCTCCCTCCGATGCTGCGAACGACATCTCATCTACGTCACACATCGTTTCCGAGTGCGTGCCTGAGGATCCGAACGGTATGCCACCGCCGGTTGGGGAACGTTCAGAAAAGCGAATCGGGGTGCGATCGGCCCATGAGCACTTGGCTGGCGGGTTTACGTTCGCAGAGTTCCCCATATCACTAACGCTGCTACGTGGGTGGTCATCGGGGCCGTAGCCACAGATGTCACAGCCCGGGTAGCAGACGAAATGGTGGCTGGTTCCCGTAGGAAGACAGCCCCCCGTGACCGCAACTTCTGAGTGACAATCCGCCCGCAGTGCGGGCAGATGTGTCAACGAACGCTGCTTTAGTGTGCTGGACGCCCAGACACCTAATGCAGCGATCGTGTCCATCCCCCTCCTCGATGAGGGTGCCGCACCCAAGAGAACAGCGGGACATGCCGCGCTGGAAATTGCTCAGTCCTGAAAAGGACCTTTTAGAAATAATCTCTATCACCTCCGGAACCGCCGAGACGCCCAGGAGAAGGTCGCTGCAGGAAGGGACGATCCGCTGCTCTGCGTCGTAGATCCGGCGAAGTAGAAGAAGAATTCGTTGAATTATTTTTGTTCGTAGTCATGAGCGAGGGCTCTGAAGAACAAAAGGTGAGGGAATGCTGCACGCCGGCTTCCTTTTATACCGGACATCCGGGGGCGGAGCCCGGCATGCAAATTTCATTCGCCAAATTTCATTGGCCTTTTCTATAGTAGTCAGAGGTGATTGGTTCTCAAGGGCGAACCCATCTGTCGTCTTCGACACAACGTCGAGAGACCGACAGAAAGGGAACTATAAATTGCAAATGATCTTGAAACTGTGCGCAGCTGAGCAGTTTCAGATCTCCGCCTTTTAACAATGTCAATTTAACTAATGTCATTGATATATAAAAAAGCACCTGTCAATGCAACCCGGTTTCATGAATTGCGTATAAATAACACGCCGTTGCATTATCGTATAATACGTACGCCAAAGTTCGATTTTGCGTGCATATGATACGCCAATGTTTGCATGCACCTGGGGGGAGAGCAGCCATTTTGAAACGTACATGAAGAGGAAACACTGAAATAATTAAAAGGTTTAGGGTTTGGGTTAGGGTAGAGGTTATAATATGCACGCACGCTATTATTAGGTTTAGGGTTTGGGTTAGGGGACAGGTTAATGAGAGAGAAATTGCTGATTAATATGCACACACGCTAAATTGGCGTATCATATGCACTCAAAAATAGGCGTATTGTATGCACGCAAAATCAAACTTTGGCGTACGTATTACACGATATTGAACAGCGCGTGTTATTTATACGCAACTCATGAGAGTGGGCTCGTCAATGTACAAATCCTTTACGAGTGACAAGAAGCACTTGGAAAAGCAAAAGTGTTTATGTCTGCTCAGATCCTGATGTGACACTTTTCCACGTCAAAGACCACTTTCATAAATATGAACATTCCTGTGGAATTTCGCGTATGCACACTCACACGATCAAATCCATGCGTACACACGCTTTATAAATGAGACCCCTGAACACACTGTGCGAGGAATTATTTAGTTCTAAACACAGTGTAAAAAAAGGTTCTGAGCACAGCAAGCATGAAACAGGTCGGAAACACAGCAAGCAAGAACTTAATGGACTTAAAGGGGTCATATGGCGCTAATACGTGTTTTCTGTGTCTTTGGTGTGTTATAAGTTGCCCATGCATGTATTAGACACGTAAAATTGCAAAAATGTAAGTGTCGGATCAAAAGATGCATTCTATCTAAAAGTGGATGCTCACCCAGACCTGCCTGAAATGCCTCGTGTAACCACATCCCCACAAATCTACGCCAGTTTGTGGTTTTATTTGACAAAGATCTCCCAAATGTATACGCATGTAAGGTGGGCGTATGTATCAGCACAATTACTTTGGAACCAGATGTTCCTAATATGGTAATATGGTCACATTTCCGTCACACGCTTGCAGTATTCGACCAATAACTACGCACTGGTTAACTGGCCAATCATAGCACACCTCGCTTTTCAGAGTGTTTGAGAGAGGCGGGCAAAAAAGATGCACAATGGGTTTTAACCTTAAATCGTGTATACAGATTGCATTACATCTAAAACAAATGAAAATATTTGTTTTAGCCGTGTCATATAACCCCTTTAATTGGAACCTCTACAGCTCAGAATTTTCTAGTGACTTGTTGCACTCAGTAGAGTTCTGTAAATTAAAAAAAACCTGTTGGAAGGTTCATGCATTTATAGAACCTCAACTAAGCCAATTGAAAAAATGTAACGCAACCAGCCATAAAAAGGTTTAGTTGAGGTCTAAATGTTTTTTTTTTTTACCGTGAAAGATGTAGTCATATCCATTAAGTCACTGTGTGCAGTATGAGTGTGAAGTACATCTCTAATCTTTGCTGATGCATGTCTCGGGCAGGCGAGCGCGGGTGCCGCACCAGTGCAGGATCTCTAGACAGCAATATGAAAGTAAGTTGGAGGCGGTGGATCTCAGCTAATGGATTTGATAACATGCAATTCAAATTCTTTGCACCGACTGTGCTGCATAGGTCAACTGATGCATTCCTTTTGTTGATTTATTCTTTATCAATACCTAACCCATCTGCCTGCTCACACGCGTGCATGGAATGCTTGTTTTCTCAAACTGAGATTTGTCTTCAAATGCAGGTGGTCAAGAAAGAAAACGCTAGCATGTTATTTTCTAACCTCCCCCATCCGACATTGGCTGTTGTCACTTGTGTCTGTTAGGTGGTGATGGTGATGTTACTCTCTCTCAACAGACACTTTTTATTTGTTCTTGGGTCAATGCCTGGTATATTGCTGAGAAGCGGCTTTAGTTTCATGTGCCTCATGCTTAACAATGCCATGATTGCCATGCTGACTGAAATGAAGCTTTGTGTTGTTCAGGTTGACAGGATGGTTTGAAACGTTGGATCCTTTGCAGTGTTGTTGCTCATTACCTATTCAAAATAGCTGACATTGGGAATCAAACATGTATCACATCTGTCAAAGGAATAAGCCTAGTTGACAGTTGAAGTAGAAGTAGTTAATCCTATAAAACTTAAGTTCTCTATCATCATCTCGTTTCGAGATCCACCTATGGGAAGGGCATCTTTACCTGGCCTCTGCAGACGCATCAAATTGCACCAAGTCTGGCTTTGCAGACAGGAGCGCTACCTTTCCTCAGCTGACATTCGCTTTTCGCGGATTCTCACATCTCGTTGGTTGGACTTCACAGTTGTCTACAGGAGGACATACAGTATCTCTGGATCAGCCTCCGCCAGACGTGATTGTCTTCTACGCCAAGTTAGCTGTCTGTTTTCTGCGAGCCGCCCACGCTGCATTTTTTGTTAGGCTGCCTTCTTTAGTCTTTTCCCCTTTTTTCTGTCATGTCACTATCTATATCGGCGCCGACCACTCCTAGGATAACCAGCCGCATGCCTGCCCGGCCGCGTGTGGTTTTCCTCATTTCCGCAAGGGATTCCCATCCCTTCTGTGTGGTTTGCACGGGTTAACGCGCTCAGGAAGCTATCGTTTTCCCCGTAAATTGTAGCTATTGCCTAGGCGCTCCCTGCTAAACTCAGACCGCGACCCAGAGCGAGTTGGGGTTGTCCGACTCTGATGGTGAAAAATGGCGATGCTGATGTGCATTCCCAAGATTAGGCGCTAGATAGGAAAGGGGATCTACCACCTGCATTTGATTTTGAAATTCTAGGTATTACCAACTAACAGGACGCCTTAGAGCGTAATGCACGTGAAGGACTGTAATATAAGAGGAGTTCGCTCAAATACTGTGGCGCTAAACCATGTAGGGCTTTATAGGTAATAAGCAAGATCCAGAGCAAGGTTGACATAACCGGGCTAATATGTTCATACTTTTTTGTACGTGTAAGAACTCGAGCTGCCGCGTTTTGGACCAGTTAGAGTTTTTGTAATAAGCCTGCAGGCAGTGGCGGTTCTACATTGAATCACTCTCTGGGCGAGATCCCCTCTGGGTGCCCCCCCCCCACCTACCCCAACCATCCGAGAAAAAAACAAAAACAAAATTTTGCACAAACAGCCATGTTTTACCATGACAATATAAGTGTAAGACAAGCTTATATTTCTCAATTGCACAAATCCTTCAACAGAACATTTTAAAAACACAATTCTGCACAAAACAGTATAAGTTATCAGAACTTAAATATACTCTATATACATAAAAGTGGCAACATATGTACAATCATGATGTAACATGAGCGGAGAACAACAATAATATAAAATATTAAGAATAATATACAAATAAAATTTAGAATAAATATTCTTAATAGCACAAATCCTTCATCACACAAATCACACTAAAGCAAATCTAATTCTTACACTATTGCACTAAGAACAGAAAACACAAACTAAAACCTGACCTTTCTGGCCTCCTTGATGCAAAATCATCAATAATGTCATCATAGGAAATCTGCTCCCCTATTGAGTGATTGATACTGATGATAGCAAGGCCAGTGAGCCGTTCCTGAGACATGGTTGACCTCAGGTACGACTCGATCAACTTTAGTTTTGAAAAGCTCCTCTGCTTGAGCCACAGTGACTGGCAGAGTAAGTGCAATCCTGAGAGCAGTCCAAACGTTAGGTTAGATCTCCGATAGATCCTTATCATGCACAAAGTGATGAGTTCAAGGAGGCTGATGATTTTTGATGGCAGGTGAGGGAAAGTTCTTGGTTCCCTGCACAAGCTCTCTACTGTCCAAACCAGAGTGCCCTTCAAGTGCTTTGTCACGCAACAGAGTTATAGCAAATAGCAAATGTTCATCTTTGAAACTTCCTAGACATATGTCAATTCCGTTGGCTAATTACAGGGCCCAACATTAACCCAAATGATGGAAATAAGTAATAACTGTACTTGTAACAGTGTTGTTGCAAAGCACAATCTTATGGTGAAATTAGATCTCGTGTTTGTTGAGTTAAGACCGAATTATTGTTGTATAAGCATAGCAAGCATCATAGCAAGAAGGCTAACAAACGGAAGAGTTAACGTTAAACCACCGATTAACATTAGCCCTTCATTGATGACATGGATAACGTTACCCTACTCATACAGAGAACGTAGTTGCATACCTTTATCTTTTGCTCTTTTCTCCTCTTCTTTTCTTTATTTCCTATATTGGGCACCTGGCGGCTTTAACCTTTTTCTCTCCATCGCTGTCACTGTGTTTAATCTGGCACTCGACAATCAACAGATTTCCCATCCCCCAACACTGTCACTCACGACCAGAAGTCAAGACTAAACCAACTCACCTCCACATAATCGTTTTTATTAGCCATTTCACACACGCATTTCAGAAAAATACTAAACATGCAAATTATAGGCCCGTGTTTTAATATTATGAATGAAATGTGCGTTATTTGGAGTCAAGGTGTGACTGACTTTAGCCCACTAAGTGGATCCCCCTCTTTGTCCACTCCATTTGGGAGAGGTGAACTGTCCACCGCGGGCGCGGCCCCTCCCCTTTCCACTTTTCCCACAGCTTCTGCGCTTCTCAGCAAGCAGGGGCGGCAATATGACAATTCCCCACACAGACAGTTATATGATAGATAATAGAAAACGGCTTAGCGGCACAGATTATTTTTCTTTTTCCAGTGCTTGTGCCGCCCCCCACGTGTCGTGAAAAAATGCCGCCCCAGGCGACTGCCCGGTTCGCCCGTGCCTAAAACCGCCACTGCCTGCAGGCCAACCATTACAGTAATCTAGTCTTGATGTCATAAATGCATGAATAAACTTCTCTGCATCTGACAGTGACAGCATATGACATAGTTTAGAAATATTCTTAAAATGGAAAAACACAATTTTACAGGTGTTGGCGACATGGCTCTCAAATGACAGATTACTATCGAATAGAATGCCAAGATTCTTAGCTGACGACGAGGGTTTTAGGGAACATCCTTCAACAGTTAAGCAGTATTCTTGGTTGTTTTCGGTCCAGTAAGTAACACTTCTGTTTTGTCTGAGTTCAGTAATAAAAAGTTGTCACTCATCCAGTTTTGTATGCATCGACTATGCATTCTATTATTCGAGGGAAATGCTGTGTTTCATGAGGCTTCGAGGAAATATAAAGTTGAGTATCATCAGCATAACATTGAAAGCTAACTCCGTGTCACTTTGTTATATCTCCTAGAGGTAGCAAGTATAATGTGAAGAGCAGAGGCCCTAAGGCTGAGCCATCTGGTACACCATACTAGAATTGTGATTTGCGTGACTCCTCATTGTTTATTTTATTGTTATATTTGAGACAGTTTATCGTGATATATAGTAGAAAATAATTGCAATTTCTCCTTAGGGGCGCTGTAGTTAGTGTGTTCAGTGGGTTTCACTTCTGGTTACATTGTTATAATTTTTTCTCTAATATCTTGGATTTTATTTGTGAAGTAGTTCATAATATCCAGAATCTGAAGTCGCTGACGGTTAATTTTTTGTTAATTTAGCCACTGTGTTAAATAAAAACCTAGGGGGGGCGCTGTTGAGGTGTTGAATGGATTAGACGCGTTTTTAACAGCTCTTCACTGATCAAAAAAATGTATACAATTAAAAACCTTGGAGTCGATTGAAATTGAACATTTGTTTTGGTTAACCCCTTTTCGTAATGCTGACAAGACACAAGAAGGCAGAAAAGGCGGATATGGAAGACGAAAGTGTAATGAAGAACTCAGAGGAGCAGTCAGCTAATGCTAACCTAATTAGCGTGAAGGCAGTGGCGCCGACAAACCTGGACATCATGGAGGCTATAACGAACTTGAGTGGCTCTTTTGATAAGAAACTGGAGGCCATTTCTACAACTTTGTTAGAGGTAAATGTGTCTCTCGCCAGCATATCAAACAGGGTGGCCCAGACGGAAGAGGCAACAAAAGCACATGAAATTCGCATCGAGTCGCTGGAGAGGCTGTGCGCACGACTGGAGAATGACTGTGAACGGCTCAGGGAAAAGACCAGCGATTTAGAATCAAGATCTCGACGGCAAAATATTCGGATTGTCGGCATTAAAGAAGGTGTGGAAAATGGTAGACCTACAGAGTTCGTGACGAAACTTCTGACACGGGTACTGGGCGAGGAGAACACGGATAATCCAGTCAAAATCGATAGGGCGCACAGATCACCACAGCCTCCAAGAGAAGGCCGTTCACGGGCGTTCATTGTAAGACTCCATCATTATCAAGTGAAAGAACGCATCTTGCGCCTGGCGCGGTCGAAACCCTTGGAATATGACGGTCGTAAAATTCACGTGTTCCCGGATCTAGCAGCGGATGTCTTAAAACAGAGACAAAAGTTTGACAACATACGGAAGAAATGCAGGGAGCACGAAGTGAGATGTGGCTTTCGTTTTCCATCAAAGTTTATGGTGACTGTAAGTGGCAAGGAAACGAGGGTCTTTGAATCACCGGAATCGGCAGAGGTTTACCTTAGAGGCGCTGTGGAAAACTGGTGAAATTGAGGAGTTGCTGCTTTGACACTGTGGACAATAAGAGTTAACAAAAATTGTATATTTGAGTTAGTGATAGACTACAGGGTTTCTATAGTGCTGTCAGTAGATCAGTGGTGAGCTGTCTCGTAGACAGAATGCCAGATTGCATCGAGGGTGAGTTGATAGATGCAAATGTTAATAGTGTGGGGGAGGGCATCTATGTTTGTAAAACGGGATGCTACAAAAGTGGGGGGGGGGGGTTGCTAATGCAAATGGGTTCTTGTTCTTAATTAACAAAGTTCGAGTTCATGGGTATAGCAGTGTTTTTGAGTTAAAGGTAAAAGGTTAAAATACAGTCTGTGTTTAAAAAGGTTACGTAAAACACACCTTACATTAAAAAATGAGTAACAGTACAAATAGTAAAGGTGACGGCCCATTGAAACTTTTAAGTTGGAATGTAAGGGGACTAAACAATCCAGTGAAAAGAGGGAAAGTGTACTCGCATCTCAAGAAACTGCAAGCGGATATGTGTTTCTTCAAGAAACGCATATTAAGGCAACTGCAAAATTTAGTATTAAGGCTCCGTGGATGTCACACGTGTACCAATCGAATTTCTCTACCAAGGCGAGGGGTGTGGCGATATTGATTAAAAAAACAATTCCTTTTATACATAAGCAAACAATTAAAGATATAAATGGCAGATACCTGATTGTATGTGGGGAGATAAACTCCTTACCTCTCGCCTTGGTGAATATATATGGTCCTAATTTTGACGATCCTTCTTTTTTTCAGAAAGTCTTCAAAATCGTACCAGATTTTTGCATTCACAAGTCATTATGGCCGGTGATTATAATTGCGTGCTAAATGCTAAGTCAGATACTCTTCCTCCTCGGACCACAATGAGTAAATCCTCAAGTATAATAAATAACTACATGAAAAAGCTCAACTTAATAGACAGCTGGAGGGCTATGCATCCTGCTGATCAGGATTTTTCATTTTATTCTTCTGTTCACAAAACATATTCAAGGATTGACTTTTTCCTTATAGACTCTAGGTTATTGCAATATGTAGTTTCGACACAATATCACACCAAGTTAATATCAGACCATGCCCCAGTGTCTCTTAATTTAAAAATAAAAGAGTGCAGGGGAACCTACACCTGGAAATTCGACAACACGCTGTTAAACGACGACACATTTTGTGAATATTTATCAAGTAAATTAATACATTTCTTAGAAAATAATGATAAAGGGGATGTATCTGATTCGGTTTTATGGGAGACAATGAAAGTAGTAATTAGGGGCGATATCATAGCGTACCAGTCCAAAAAGAACAGGCAAGAAAGAGTTAAACTGACTGAAATCGAGGAGCGAATAGACGAATTGGAAAGAGACTATAGATCAACAAGTAGCGAAGCCACTCTCAAAAAAATAATAGTCCTACGAAGCGAGTATAACTCAATACTTTCAAAAAGCATATTGAAGAAACTTTCTCGCATGAAACAAAGAATATTTGAAATAGGTGAAAAACCCCAAAAACTGCTTGCCCGCCAGCTGAAACAGGATCAGGCAACACGAGCAATACATGAAATTCGAGCGACAAACGGAAACATCGTTGTTGATCCCAAGAAGATCAACCATTGCTTTGCAGGATATTACAAAGATGTCTATAAATCAAGGTGTGAAGCAGACCAACAAGCCATAGACGAGTTCTTTTCCCAATTGAACCTTCCTAGCATTAGCACTGAAGCGAAGCAGGTTCTGGATAAAGAGGTTACACTCGAAGAATTACATGAAGTAATATCACAGTTACCTAACAACAAAGCCGCTGATCCTGATGGTTTTAGCGCTGAGTTCTACAAGAAATTTAAAAATCTGTTGATACCGATGATACACCGTTTGATTAAAAATGCTAAAATGGAAGGCAAATTCCCACCAACAATGTATAAAGCTAATATAGTATTAATCCCAAAACCGGGTAGAGACAAATTAAAGATGTCATCTTATCGTCCAATCTCGCTCATTCCGTTGGAATCCAAGATTATAAGCAAAATTCTTGCTAATAGATTAAAAAAACACATTTGCTCCATTATTCACAAAGATCAGACAGGTTTCATGCCCAACAGACATATATATTTCAATCTAAGAAGGCTTTTTAATATCTTGTATAACAAGAAAAACTCTAAAACCTGTGTAATATCACTGACGCTCAGAGAGCTTTTGACCAAATAGAATGGAAATATATGATGGCTACATTAAGTAAATTTGGATTCGGTGCAGGATTTATTAAGTGGATTGAAATAATTTATGCATATCCAACAGCCTCCATAATTACCAACCAGGATGTCTCAAACTCATTTAAACTTTTCCGCGGTACACGACAGGGATGCCCCTTATCCCCCTTTTTATTTGCAATTTCTATGGAACCATTAGCCACTATTATCAGGCAACATCCTACTATTACTCCAATCACAGTGCAAGGCAGACCTCAACATATTTCGCTTTATGCGGATGATGTTCTTTTATACATTAAGAATCCTGAACTATCTATCCCTCCATTACTTAAGGTTCTCGACCAATTTGGAAGGCTTTCTGGATTTACAATAAATTGGGAAAAAAGTGAATTAATGCCCGTCTCTGATGATAGATAAAAAATTCCTAGAAAATGTCAAATTTAAAGTTGCAAATCACTCTTTTAAATACTTAGGTATAATTATAACTAAGAACCCTGACATGCTATTAAAATTAAATTGGAAAAAGAAAATTGAACAACTTAAAGACAACATTATTTATTGGAAAACTCTCCCTATGTCTATGGTTGGCAGAATCAATGCCATTAAAATGGTAGCACTTCCAAGATTTTTATATGTCTTCCAGGCGATTCCTTCCTTTATTCCCATTCTCTTTTTTAAGCAACTTGAATCTATCATATCTAGTTTTATTTGGGCCAACAAAACTGCTAGGATTAGCAGAAAACATTTAAATAAAACAAAGGGTGAAGGAGGATTTAGTCTATCTAATTTTAAATTGTATTATTGGGCAGCTAATTTAAATGTTCTGATGTGGTGGAGGAAAGTTGGGTCTATTGACCCAGAGAACAAGCCAGAATGGCTGAAAATCGAAGAAGCTTTTTGTAATAAGACTTCCCTCCCAGCCTTGCTCAATAGTAAGACAAATAAATAGCACTAATCTTAATGGAAATATAATCATTTCTAATTCAATTAAAATATGGAAACAGATTAAGACACATCTGAAAATCCCAGATATATATCTAGATACCCCAATATGTAACAATCATACTTTCCCCCCTGGATTATCTGACGTGCTTTTTAACCATTGGAAGCATAAGGGGTTGGCAACGATTAGAGATCTTTATAAAGAAGGTACCTTCTGCTCCTTCGAACAGCTTAAACAACAGTTCTCTCTCACTCCTACAAGTTTCTTTCGCTACTTACAGGTCAGAGATTATGTCAGGAAAAACATTGCTAATTTTGAAACGCTTAGTGCAAATCCCATTTTGGAGGTAATTGTTAATGTTACACCAGGGGAGAAGGGAAATGTGTCTCTGTTTTATAATTTATTATTGGGGAAAATAGATAGTAATACGGATGCAATAAAGGGTGAATGGGAAAAAGAATTTGGTAGCAACATTCCTGACGATGTGTGGAATGATTGCTTGCAGAGCGTTCATACATGTTCTGTAAATGCAAGACATCATTTAATCCAATATAAGATAATACACAGGCTTCACTACTCCAAGACAAAACTTCACAGAATTTATCCAACAATTTCCTGTATGTAACAAATGTAAAATGACGGACGGCACATTGTTTCACTCATTGTGGGCTTGCAGTAGAATACAGCCATTCTGGGATCATATTTTCAAATTTCTCTCAAAGGTATATTCCACAAACATGGAACCTGATCCTTACATAGGTATATTAGGAGCAGAGAACGGCTGTAGTGAATGTCACCAATCACAGGCCATATCGTTTTGTATGTTGCTTGCAAAGAGACTTCTACTACAGATGTGGAAATTAGATTCTGTTCCCACTTTTTGAGATGTGGATCAGAGATTTGGGAAATATGTTGCATTTAGAAGAGCTGAGATTTACTTTAAGCAATAAAATATCAACCTACAATAAGACATGGGAACAGTTTAAAGTGCACCTACAAGAAGACTGAAATGATGCAGAGTTTGTTTGTTGTTTGTTTTTTCCTTATTTCTTCATTTCAATTAAATTCTGCGGCCGCTCACCAGGAAAGGTGATTATTCTGTACTCTTACCTTATTGCTTGTTAATGTACTCTATTACGTGAGCTGAATAGACCTTTTACCAAAATTGTAGGAATGTGGGTGGGGGGCGGGAATGTAATGTAACACGGTAAAATGTTAATATCATTGTTTGTTAATCAGGAACAGGCGTTAAAGTGTAATATTATTTATGTTTGTACCAGCAAAAGGCACTGTACATTTAAGTTATGTTTTACTTGTGTGATGAAAATAAAAAATATATATAAAAAAAAAAAAAAAACCTAGGGTTATGCTGGTTTTCTTCTATTAGTGATGAAAAGTAGGCGGATCTAGACATTTTTAGGGCTTTCCTGTATTTTCGAATACTATCCTTCCATGCTGTACGAAATACCTCAAATTTAGTTTTCTTAAAATTGTGCTCCATTTTTCTGGTTCATTATACCACGGTGTTGGGCTGCCATTTATCTTCTTTAAACGCAGAGGAGCAACTGTGTCTAGCGTTTCCGAGAAGGTGGAGTTAAAATTTAGGAAAAGGAAAGGTCTGTCAAAGCCATACTTGGTGCAATTGGATGCTTCTGCAGAGGTCATGTACGGATGTACTTCCCATAGGTGGATCTCTCCATTCGATGTCTCAGAGAACCGGGGTTACTATATTAACCTATTGTTTTTGCAGTATTTGCATGGTAATGTTTCTCCTTCTTGTCTTTGTGTTTTAGTTTTTAACATTTTTCTGTTATACAATTAATCGTTTTATTGTTTCTGTCCAACAAATAGAAGGGTTTGAGTCATACTATGTTGTTTACAGCAAATGCCTGTCCAAATCCTGCCCAAACTTTTTCACACAGCAGGGTTAGTTAGTTCACATGAAATTCCATTAATCTAAATACTAAATGCAATTACAATATGAGAAGAATAAATAAAAATGGACAATAAGGTTTAGTATTAAATACTGCCAGCTGAATTTTAGCAAGTTGGGGTGATGCGGCAGGACAATAACCCTAGTAATCATCGAAGGAAATCACCACAGACTGGCTTCAGAATAATGAAAATGCGCCTTTTGGTTTGGCCCAGACCTTAACCCAATCCAGATGCTGTGGAATGACCTTAAAGGAGTAGTTAACCTTCAAAATGAAAATTCTGTCATCATTTACTCACCCTCTTGTCATTTCAAACCTGTTTGGCTTTTTTTCTTCTGCAGAACACAAAATAATTCTGATATATATATTGATATGATATATTGTTTTTATATCTATTGTAACCAATGCAAGTGAATGGGGGGTGGTCAACATCATTAAAAATCTTAAAAATATCTTCTATTGTGTTCTGTGGAAGAAAGAAAGTCACACAGGTTTGAAATGACAAGAGGGTGAGTAAATGATGACAGAATTTTCACTTTGAAGGTGAACTACTCCTTTAAAGATGGGGTAACATGTCATGCATTCTGACTTCTTTACATGGTAAAACATGCTGGCTTCTCATGCTTAACATGGTCAACTTGTTAAAAAACGAGTTGGACGTATAGTATTTCTGTGCTTGATACACTCACCCAGCACTCCAACTTGTTTCGGAAAGTTTTTTATAAGGCTGGGTCCCTGTTTGGTAACAGGGATCCTACAGGGATCCTATTCCTTTATTGGGCATTTCTCCCGGAATAGCTCGGCAAGGCCAAATAAATATCCCACCCACACGCCAACAGACGAGCGATAGTAAGACCCGCCTACCATCAAGATTGGCTGCACTGAGTCAAGATTGGCTGCGCTGTGGGCCTGCAGCTCGTTACTCTTGCGATAGTGAGAGAAGTCAGTAGTTTGTTTGTTCACGGCATTTCAGTGATGGATGTTATATAAACGGTGGATATAGGGCTGGATTTGGAGATCGTTTGAAACTGATAGATGGCGCGGTCCCAGTGCTAAAAGATGGCGGACATGAACTGCACGCAGTAAGTGAAACTAGGTCATATTTCTGTGTTTTGTTGGGAATCGGCGCGTAATAGCATAATTTAAAAAACACGAAGGGAATAATGCGTTGATGTAATGTTATTGTGTGCTCGTGCTCTAGTTCCGACCCCCCTGCCTGACTCCAGCAGCTTGTGTTTTTCCGAAAATAATCGTACAGCTGCATCTCTCTTTTATAAATGTGACCAAACTACTGTAAATGCTCTTCGAAGATACGACTTATAGGTACTCAAGATTAATATGAAATTGGCCCCATCTTTAAGAAAGCTGTTCACATCAGACGTCCTACAAATGTGTCTCAGATGAAGCAGTTTTGTCAGGAGGAATGGTGAAGAATGGTCTCGAATGTTGGGCCAGTCTGATCCCGAGCTACCAAAAGTGCTTGCTTGAAGTCATTGATGCAACAGGAATTGGAATTGTTTGTGTGATATCAGCTTAAGCACACAGTTTGTTTATTGTTGTAACTTATATGAGGATCAGATCCCATTTTATGACAAATGACCGTGGAAAAACAATGATTCGAAACAAATAAATGTGAAAAATACTTCTGGAACCAAACCAAGTAGAAGAAGTAGGCTGTCACTCTTCTGCAGGGGGATTCACTAAGAATGAATTGTGCCCATTAATAGCATTGTGTCTTTTTATTGTGCATTGTTCAGACAAAGTTAGTAGGCAGTGAGAGAATGTAGAAGACAGCCACCACATGCTATAGGGACACAGATTCCTCTCAGACAGACAGTTAAATCATGAAAGAGTTCCTGTTTGCTGATGTTTCATTTACTCTCTGCTCACAGGACTTCATCATTAGCAGTCATACCCTGGACCAGAGAGAACCCCTTGCCCAGGATAACCTATTTCCTGACACACACAGCGCTTCAAACTCCTCCTTCCTCATCGGGTCACCTTTCAGCAACAGACAGGTCAAGGATTCGCTCGTGGGCTGTACTCCAACGCTTCCTCAAGACCCCAGCCCCCCCACCCTCATCTTCCAAACTCCACACCCATTTAACCTACACCACACTACCCAGCCCTCCACTCACCGCTCGAATCTGGGTCAGTTTCCCCAGAACCCTCCACCATCCTGCCACTATCCTCCAGCACTCAACTCACGCGGCCTGCGTCTCTTTAGACGGCGATCTCACACACCACACAGCCCCCGCTGGCCCCAGCACACAGTCCAGAACAAACATTTGCATGCGACCGGCAGACATTGCGGCATCACCACGCTGATGTGAGCTCATTTCTCACTTAACAGACATGACGGGCTGATCTGAGCTAGAAGCCCACCCAACACCCAGCCAAAGCCCAGAGGAGCCAAGCATCTGCAAAAAACGCATCTCTCTTTTATTTCCTATATGGCTACAGGTAAATGTCATGTAAACATCTCTGGGTCATATTTCATCCCCAAAAATTTCCTGATAATTGCCCAGACATGAAAAATCCACCCTTAACATCCATCATTTTAGTCCTTTCTGTCACAGAACACAAGAGATGTTGATGCTGTTCACTATGTGTTTTTTAAAAGGAGGAACATTTTCTGTTCAATTTTATTTGTATAGTATTTTTGTTACAAAGCGGCTTTACAGAAATATTCACTTGAAGAAAAGTGATGATATGATCTGTATTTTCAGATCTTCATATTATCTGGAGATTCAACGCTGGCTGGACATTTTTACAAACACACTATCTGTATATATAAATAAATGTACTTAACGTCATTGCCTCTGTGGACAAAATATTGGGCACTGCTGTAGATTTCAACACAACATATTTAGGGAAACCGCAGAAATGAGCATTAATAAGAAACTTAGTCCAGTGGGAAAAGACACAAAATCATTCCCATTTCATCACTCAGGCACTTTAATGAACAATAAATAACAACAAGAAAAAAATGTGTTCGATTTTTAAAAAGGCCTCCTTTAATTCTCATTCTTTCCCGATATTCTTAAACGAGTAGTTCACCTTCAAAATGAAAATTCTGTCATCATTTACTCACCCTCTTGTCATTTCAAACCTGTATGGCTTTCTTTCTTCTGCAGAAGACAAAAGAGGATATTTTGAAAAATGTTGGAACAGCAAAGCTCCCCATTCACTTCAAATGTAACCAATGCAAGTGAATGGGGGGGGGCTGTTAAAAACATTCTTCAAAATATCTTCTTTTGTGTTCTGTGGAAGAAAGAAAGTCTCACAGGTTTGAAATGACAAGAGGGTGAGTAAATGATGACAGCATTTTCAATTTGAAGGTGAACTTCTCCTTTTAAAGTTATCATAACTATTTTTGATAATTTCTACATTTTGCTAACAAATAGGCTCACACATTTTACAAATCTAAATAATATTGTTTCTTTGCATTACTATATTGAGAAAAATGTGCTTCATTTGTTTCAAAAGTTTTTTGGCATCACAACATTATCAGTCTAACAATAAGTTTCTATGCAAAATACATTGACTTATGATTTTTGGACTTTGGGGTGAAATATGAGCAGGGCATGTTGCTGACAGGTTTCTTATCCATACCGAGATCACATTTAGCTCAAGTAAACCACAACAAAACTAGGGTTTGTTTGTATTAGAACATGCTTGTGGAGTAAATGTGTTTTAAATCGAAGTCTTAGCAATCATTAATGAACGTGCCAATGATCATCTCATATATATACTCATCAGCTCTATGCTCTGTGTAGTTTATTAGTACAGTAGTGTAATTGTATCCATTTTAGGCAAGAAGCGATGTTAGAGAACACTGTTAAAATGTATTCAGAGAGTTTTAAGAATAAAATTTTGGTCAGTGAAAGTCAAGGTCAGATGTGAAGAAGAATGTTACTAGAAATGCTGATCCTGGAGCACACTGACCTGCTGGAACATGTACAGTGTAAGGTCATTTGAAATTGCTACATATCACACTTTTAACCAGGAAAGACTTAGTTCAAGGACGTGAGATGTTAAAAATATACTTGCATGCCTTCAACTGGAACTAAAACTTTTTCAGTGAAACCGATAAAGTCATATTTGAACTTTTTCTTTGGAGTTATGCACAAAACTAATGAGGGCCAGTGACTGAATTATTTTTCTATGTATTTAAGGATTCCCTCTCCTTCTAAAGTGCAATATGTTTGTCATGATACCATTATTTCATCGTAGTGGCTTATGGATTCTCATAGGACCATGGGACGTCAAATTGATTTAGGGTTTAACTGTGATTATCTATGTTTTTGGTGTTAATTTATTATTGGAAATAAAGCAGTGTGATCATGGTAATGAAGTGCAATCATGTACAAAAAAAACCTTTGAAACAGTTTCAGGTAAATATTCTGTCATATGCAGGTATCTGCACTCTTAAAAAAAAAAGGTGCTTCAAAAGGTTCTTCGATGCCATAGAAGAACCTTTTGGTTCCATAAAGAACCTTTAACATCTGAAGATCCTTTCTGTTTCACAAAAGGTTCTGTGAGACGAGAAAAGATTCTTCAGATTATAAAAAAGTAAGAAAGAGATGGTTCTTTAAAGAACCTTAGACTGAATGGTTCTTTGTGGAACCGAAAATGGTTCTTCTAAGGCATCGCTGTGAAGAACCTTTTAAGCACCTTTATTTTTAAGACTGTATGTTTAGAGGAATGTATATTTTTAGCAAACTGTGACAGATGACAACGATCATTACAAAGTTACATCCTGAACACATACAGTGTATAAGCTAATATGACAGAACAATAATATTGAACTTTTGTATCATAAATCTTATTATAAAACAGATCATGTGTTGTTTGGTCAACAGCCATTTTTTGGTTCGCAAAGCACAGCCACAATAAGCTATTAGTATCGCAGTATCATTAGTAACAGAACCCATTGGGTATTTTTGGCAGGGACTAAAACTTTGAACTGAAGGATGACATTTAAACAATTGACATCACCAAACACTCTTTCTCTTATGGCTCGAACTTACTGTTAATGTTCAACCTGTCCCCTACAACCACTTTCCATATCAAGATAATTTTTACCATCCAATCAGTCCCTGATGGATTAAAATAGCCGGTTTCATTCAGTCGTATATCTTATTGTAGAAGTCAAAAGGGTTGCGAACACTTTAAGAGAAACTGCGAGTCATTTCAGTCTGATGTACTGATGGCAGATAATCCCCAACAATGCACTGGAGGTTCAGATGTATCTTTTGTCTTTGAGTTTTTCACACTCATCTTGTCTTATTCGGTGTCCTTCTCAGCAGCGTTTTATGTAGTTCTGTATTGCGTTGTGTGTTTTTGGAGTGCTGCATGTCGATTATTCCACTCATCCGTGTGAAAAATGGAAGGATCATGTAGTGGACATCTGTTAATGGCACATTTAAGCAGTAATAAATCCAACCGGGGGACCAAGTGGGGAAATCATTGTGTATACAGTGTCCTGACTGTATACTGTATAATGTTTATATGAGAGATGCATTTCTGTCTGTCCAGCAATGAAACAGGCTGTTGAATCATGTGTGTATAAATATGTTTGTCTCCTCACTGGCTGCTATACTTCTGTTCATCTGAATGCGTCAAGATATCGAAGAATATTTTAGGACAGGGAATTATTTTATTTGGACAGAAAAGAGAATGCTTTTTCATTTGTGATATTTTGTTTGTAATGGATCTCTGTCTATGTACAGTCAATGTAAAACTCCAAATGTGATGTTCAAAACACTCAATAAAATGTATATGACTATTTTGCATTCTTACATTTTCACATTATACCATCACCAGCAAAATAAGTTTGAAGTGTTCTGCCTTGATTATATTTAAACCATTGCATTCCATTGCAATATATTCATTTTTGCGTTTCAGCAGTTAATAAATAATGTAATGAAATAACATTAATAATGGGTATGATTGAATATCTCAATAATTTTTAGATTTGTTTTGCGGAGAAATGCCTTAAAGGTGACAAATAGCACATGTGGCTCAGTTAAAAAACTCAAAGAAAATATCAGTCTATTTACATGATGACCTTTCTCTTTCATGCTGCACTTCATTAGTTTCCTTTTTTGAAGCTCAGCTCAACAACTTCAGTGATAAATGTGCAGCTCTGTAAGTACGCAGGACATTTATCATAATCTTATCTGGTGCTCACAGAAGTGATGATCACGTGACACATCAGCAGCTCTCGTTGGATGAAACAAACTGTCCGACTGAGAAAAAACGTCTGTTGTTCACAGAAACAGTACTGCCTATATAAATATAGAGGGAAATTGCAATATTGAATTTTTATGGACTACATCTAGAATCAGAAAGGATATTGGACACCCCCTATTTTTTTAGATCACATATTAAAAGGTTAGTGTAAGTATTAAAAGTGGTGTATTCACAGGATGTGTAGATCTCCAGGGCCGAGCCCATGTAGTTAAAACCACTAATGACTGGAAAAATCTTTGGTAACACATACCTTTATGAATAATGCATTATAAAGGGTTTAAAGGGTATTATGCATTATAATTGTTCATAATGTGTGTTGTAAGACATTTAATGTTGTTTTAAAAATTACAATCAAAATAAAAATGCAAATTGTGACAATAAATTGATAAGAGTTATAATGTATTAACTGTAATTACAATTATTCATGAGACATTACAATTGGCATTATAAGGTGCATTACAAGGCATAATTAATACATTAAAACTACTTTTATAATGCACATATATGCTTTAAGTAATCTTTATTTGGCAATCTGTCTTGTTTATTTAAAACTATGGTTATCAAAATGGTAATAAATTCACCAAATAAAAAAACATTTTGACTTTATAAAATTATAATAAAACCAAGGTTCATTTTTATATTACCGTGGTCTGTTTAAATACTCAATTCTGATTGGCTGGAAAGCGTGCATTGAAAGTGTTTACTGCACGGGTAGAACGACTAAAATATATTTCACTCTACTGCTCTTTAAAATGTGTACACATCCCTGTTTTTCCACACAGAGATGCAGTTTGGCGGTGGTTTTACGGCTCTTGTTTGGTGCTCAGTCTTTGCACACATCCAGTGTGACTCCTGCAGATGCGTGACTTTACCGTCTGCAGGTCTGAGGGCGAACTGCAGCTTGCAGGGATTAAGGATGATCCCTCAACTGCCTGCCGATGTCACAGAGCTCCTGCTGCAACACAACCTCCTGACCACAGTGACTCCAGGCCATTTTGATGCGCTAAATAACTTAAAGCTGATCAACTTATCCGAGAACCCGTTCAACTGTGACTGCAGCATCCGCTACCTGAGTCACTGGCTGAAGAGAAATCAAGCCATGTATGGGATGGCCGTGTGTGCCAGTCCAGCTGAACTTGCCCACAGGCCCATTGATGGGCTCGCGGATGCCGATTTCCCCTCCTGTGTCTCCGCTGAGTGCTCTGGATGGGTATATAACAGCGTTTTATGCATTATGCTTTGCTTTCTCAATGGCTTGCTGCTGTGGTGCTTGCAACTCGCCAGAAACTCGACATTTACTCTGGGAATCGATGAGAGACACTCTGGACTGGAGGCCGAATCTCTTCGATCGCTCAAGCCTAAACACAGAGCTAGGATGAGATGCAGTATCGGAAGTGATGACATGGACAACCCTTTACTGAACATGGAGCTTCTTCCTCAGATACTTGATGTCCTGCACAAGCAGCACAACATCAAGATTAAAGTACCATGATGGGATGAACCACATTCATGTATCAGTGGTCGCTATCTCTTCCATACAAATTACGTCATTCTGCACATTTAACAGTTTATACACTTGGAAGATGTCTTTTTCCTAAAGCGACTTACAAAATATGCTTTCACTGGTGCTCAATGGGAGTTGAACCCTAGAACATGGCATAATAGAGCCATGAACAGTTGAGCTACAGGAATGTCCTGAAATAAAACATTTACATTTCATGTAACATGGACAAAGATATTATTCAAGTGTAAACCTTTTATGTGCTATCTATGGTGGACTTGAGTTTAGAAAGATTCATTGTGGTGTAAAGGCTCATTCACACCAAGAGCAATAAATACAGTACAATAACTATATTAGCGTCCACACTGACGGATGTTAAAATTATAAGATGGAGCATTTTACTTTTTTAATATGCAAGCCCTTTATATTGAAATTGATTTTTCAATGGCAATGTTTTATGAGCTGGAAAAATTTCTCTTAAAGTTATACCAATTATATCGATCTTCTGAACAGTTATTGGTCTAATCTGAAATTAAAAATCTGAAATACGTACCAGTTTTTGCAGTGCATACATACCATCAGGTACATATTGCTACAGTTTTAGACACAAAAGTCCACTGGGGGCGATAAAGAGAAGGAGTGTATTGGTCCGCTAGATGGTTGAGTGCATAGTGCATAAGTGTATAGTGCATGCATAGTATGTCATTTGGGACACAACTTTTATCAGTCACGTCTTTCAAAATGACAAAATAATTTTGTGGCATTTTACTTGTCAAATGAAAATTTGAGGTTCCAGGAATAACATTTACAAAAGTATTCACTACCAGTCAAAAGTAGTGTCACTTACTCACTCACAACTAATGTAACTTAAGGAATTTGGCGGTAAAGAAAATTTGCAGGAAATGTTCACTCGTTATTTTCACCCTGAGATGCTTTTTACACGTATCAATATTGAACTTCCCACCTATTCTTATTGGCTGTTATGTCTTTCACATCTTACACAACTTGCTTTTTCTTTATTTCTGTTTATGTCTTTATGCTCTTTTTTTAATAAGCCATCCTTTAAAAATGTTTAAAATGACAACAAATGATAAGTGTTGTCAGCACGGTTAATTATATTGTATGTACAGTATGCAGTTGTTTTGGTAAAATAGGAAATATGTCATCTTGTATACCACGCTACACAAAACTTCGTTTTGAAATTGAAATGGGTGTGACGGTGAAACAGTAATAAAAAATGAGTGACATAAATGATGAGAGGAAAATATCCTTCTCGGTTAAAGTGAAAATCAGCTAAAGCATCTTGTTGCAGTAGTCAATAGGCTATATGTTGTTGTAGTTATACTAAGGAATCCTCTTAAATGTATCACAATTTATTTATTGCAATGAAGGGGTAATATAGTGGGGATTATCACTTACAGTACATAGTTTTAGATTTACTGTACATTTACAGTACAGTGCATTTCTTGGTGTGCGTAGTTTTTGGGACGTATCGAGGTGGTCCGTCCAGGTGGGATGCAGTAGAAGCCCTGTGGGTGATATAACCGAAGATGTCACAGAGTACCATTACATAAAAAGATGTTCACATTGTTCAATCTTTGCATCTACCCTGTCCTTTTCAGAACCCTAATACAGAGTGAATGATGGGAAAATGAAGAAAACCAAAAATAAAGTACATCTGTTTCTGACCAGAAGTGCGATTGATATCCTGGAACACAGGACAAAAGTGTGACTCATGATGAGTATTGTCATATATTTAAGACATTGTGTAACCCTTGTTTACTCTCTCGCTTTCTATCACAGTTCATGCTATACACATGCCCTCTCTGCCTCTGTTTCATTCTGTGCAGTTCCATAAACCCACACTTTTAAAAATAAAGGTGCTTAAAAGGTTCTTCACAGTGATGCCGTAGAATAACTAATTTCACAAAGAACCATTCAGTCAAAGGTTCTTCATCTCTTTCTTACTTTTTTATAATCTAAAGAACCTATTTTCGCCACAAAGAACCCTTTGTGAAACAAAAAGTTTCTTCGGATTATAAAGGTTCTTTATGGAACCATTTAGACAAAAAAGGTTAATCTATGGCATTGGAAAACCTTTTGAAGCACCTTAATATTAAGAGTGCAGCCCAAAATCCTCGTCTTTGTAGCCAAACACCCAGCGGCAGACATGTTCCACTGCTATATCTTACAAAGCAAGAAGTTTGTGAGTTCCAGAAATCTTACAATGTCTTCTGACTTATTTTTAATTGTATTTTTCTAAATCTTAGATTCTCTTGCTCTCTCTCTCTCTCTCTCTCTCTCTCGAGTCTCATCTGCTGGTATTTGTTATTGCCGGTGAAGCCTTCCAGACTTTCAAATCTTCACAGAACAAAAGTCTAGGAGGGGATTGTGACCCAGTGATGGAGGCCCTGAGACAAAAGTTAAATATCTAAACCAGTTTTTAAGCCATTTTGAGTTTGGTTTTATTGAATTGTCCTGTCTGAGAGCTCTCCTTGCTGTTCAGAATAAGATACTGCAGCTCGAGAACACTAAGATAAAGAGGAGACTGCGAGCAAATGTAGAAGTGAGTTATTATCAAGAGGCTGCAAATCTCACCTAAAGCATACAGTTTGCACAAACATGTTTACAATTAAAGATTTAAGTTATTTTGTTATTTGAAAAGGATATTTCATCGACACATTGATTATACAATAATAGATAATCCTGGTATTCATTGAGTACTCCTATAAGTTTATCTGTGATCAGATATTTCTCTTACAGAATGCAG
Organism: Triplophysa siluroides; assembly: GCA_006030095.1. Classification (NCBI taxonomy): domain Eukaryota; kingdom Metazoa; phylum Chordata; class Actinopteri; order Cypriniformes; family Nemacheilidae; genus Triplophysa; species Triplophysa siluroides. Next base: position 775,003 of record VCII01000613.1, on the reverse strand, counting down.
AGGGAGTGCAGAATATTTATGAAAATGATTCAGACAATTAAAAACTTTCTTCTCACTCAGTCCACATCACAAGGTCTGTCCTTTCACACCATCCATCCATCCATCCATCTTCTTCCGCTTATCCGGGGCCGGGTCGCGGGGGCAGCAGTCTAAGCAGGGACGCCCAGACTTCCCTCTCCCTAGACACTTCCTCCAGCTCTTCCGGGGGGACACCGAGGCGTTCCCAGGCCAGCCGGGAGACATAGTCCCTCCAGCGTGTCCTAGGTCTTCCCCGGGGTCTCCTCCCGGTGGGACATGCCCGGAACACCTTCCCGGGAAGGCGTCCAGGGGGCATCCGGAAAAGATGCCCGAGCCACCTCAGCTGGCCCCTCTCGATGTGGAGGAGCAGCGGATCTACTCTGAGCTCCTCCCGAGTGACCGAGCTTCTCACCCTATCTTTAAGGGATCGCCCAGCCACCCTGCGGAGAAAGCTCATTTCGGCCGCCTGTATCCGGGATCTTGTCCTTTCGGTCATGACCCACAGCTCATGACCATAGGTGAGAGTAGGAACGTAGATTGACCGGTAAATCGAGAGCTTCGCCTTGCGGCTCAGCTCCTTCTTCACCACGACAGACCGGTACAGCGACCGCATTACTGCAGAAGCTGCACCGATCCGTCTGTCAATCTCCCGTTCCATCCTTCCCTCACTCGTGAACAAGACCCCCAGATACTTGAACTCCTCCACTTGAGGAAGGAACTCTCCACCTACCTGAAGTGAGCAAGCCACCCCCTTTTCCGACTGAGAACCATGGCCTCAGATTTGGAGGTGCTGATTCTCATCCCAGCCGCTTCACACTCGGCTGCAAACCGTCCCAGTGCATGCTGAAGATCCTGGTCTGATGGGGCCAGCACGACGACATCATCCGCAAAGAGCAGAGATGATATCGTGTGGTCCCCAAACCCGACGCCCTCCGGCCCCTGGCTGCGCCTAGAAATTCTGTCCATAAAAATTATGAACAGAACCGGCGACAAAGGGCAGCCCTGCCGGAGTCCAACATGCACCGGAAACAAGTCTGACTTACTGCCGGCAATGCGAACCAAGCTCCTGCTCCGGTCGTACAGGGACCGGATAGCCCTTAGCAAAGGGTCCCGAATCCCATACTCCCGGAGCACCCTCCACAAGATGCCGCGAGGGACACAGTCGAATGCCTTCTCCAAATCCACAAAACACATGTGGATTGGTTGGGCAAACTCCCATGAACCCTCCAGCACCCTGGAGAGGGTATAGAGCTGGTCCAGTGTGTTCCACGACCGGGACGGAAACCACACTGTTCCTCCTGAATCCGAGGTTCTACCATCGGCCGGATTCTCCTCTCCAGTACCCTGGCATAGACTTTCCCGGGGAGGCTGAGAAGTGTGATCCCCGATAGTTGGAGCACACCCTCCGGTCCCCCTTCTTAAAAAGAGGGACCACCACCCCGGTCTGCCAGTCCAAGGGCACTGTCCCCGACTGCCACGCGATGCTGCAGAGGCGTGTCAGCCAAGACAGCCCCACAACATCCAGAGACTTGAGGTACTCAGGGGGATCTCGTCCACCCCCGGTGCCCTGCCACCGAGGAGTTTCTTGACTACCTCGGTGACTTCAGCCCGGGTGGCGAGTCCGCCTCCGAGCCCTCGGCCTCTGCTTCCTCAATGGAAGACGTGCCGGCGGGATTGAGGAGATCCTCGAAGTATTCCTTCCACCGCCCGATGATATCCCCGGTCGAGGTCAACAGCCGCCCCCCTCCACTGTAAACAGCGTTGGTAGGGCACTGCTTACCCCTCCTGAGCCGCCGGACGGTTTGCCAGAATCTCTTCGAAGCCGACCGATAGTCCTTCTCCATGGCCTCCCCGAACTCCTCTCCCAGGCCCGAGTTTTTGCCTCCCCAACCACCCGGGCTGCAGTCCGCTTGGCCTGTCGGTACCTGTCAGCTGCCTCGGGAGTCCCACAAGCCAGCCAGGCCCGATAGGACTCCTTCTTCAGCTTGACGGCATCCCTTACTTCCACCACCGGGTTCGAGGATTGCCGCCTCGACAGGCACCGGAGACCTTACGGCCACAGCTCCGAGTGGCCGCGTTGACAATGGAGGTGGAGAACATGGTCCACTCGGACTCAATGTCTCCAGACTCCCTCGGGATCTGGTCGAAGCTCTGCCGGAGGTGGAAGTTGAAGATCTCTCTGACAGGCGATTCGGCCAAACGTTCCCAACAGACCCTCACAGTACGTTTGGGTCTGCCGAGTCTGTCCAGCTTCCTCCCCCGCCATCGGATCCAACTCACCACCAGGTGGTGATCAGTTGACAGCTCCGCCCCTCTCTTCACCCGAGTGTCCAAGACATACGGCCGTAGGTCAGATGAAACAACTACAAAGTCGATCATCGACCTCCGGCCAAGGGTGTCCTGGTGCCATGTGCACTGATGGACACCCTTATGCTTGAACATGGTGTTCGTTATGGCCAAACTGTAACTAGCACAGAAGTCCAATAACAGAACACCACTCGGGTTCAGATCAGGGGGGCCGTTCCTCCCAATCACGCCCCTCCAGGTGTCACTGTCGTTGCCCACGTGGGCGTTGAAGTCCCCCAGCAGAACGACGGAGTCCCCAGTCGGGGCGCTTTCCAGCACCCCTCCAAGAGTCTCCAAGAAGGCCGGGTACTCTACACTGCCATTTGGCCCATAGGCACAAACGACAGTGAGAGACCTATCCCCCGACCCGAAGGCGCAGGGAAGCGACCCTCTCGTTCACCGGGGTAAACTCCAACACATGGCGGCTGAGCTGGGGGGCTATAAGCAAACCCACACCAGCCCGCCGCCTCTCACCATGGGCAACTCCAGAGTGGTGAAGAGTCCATCCTCCCTCGAGGAGAGTGGTTCCAGAGCCCAAGCTGTGCGTAGAGGTGATCCCGACTATTTCTAGTCGGAATCTCTGAACCTCACGCACAATCTCAGGCTCCTTCCCCGTCAGAGAGGTGACGTTCCATGTCCCTAGAGCTAGATTCCGCGTCCAGGGATCGGGTTGTCGAGGCCCCCGCCTTCGACTGCTGCCCGATCCACTTTGCACCGGCCCCTTACGGTCCCTCCTGCAGGTGGTGGGTCCACGGGAGGGTGGCCCCACGTCGCTCCTTCGGGCTGTGCCCGGCCGGACCCCATGGGGGGAGGCCCGACCACCAGGCGCTCGCATACGAGCCCCAACCCCGGGCCTGGCTCCAGGGTGGGGCCCCGGCTGCGCCATACCGGGCGACGTCACGGTCCTCCAATTAATTGTCATCATAAGGGTTTTGTGAACCGCTCTTAGTCTGACCCGTCGCCTAGGACCTGTTTGCCTTGGGAGACCCTACCAGGGGCATATAGCCCCAGACAACATAGCTCCTAGGGTCTTTCGGGTGCTCAAACCCCTCCACCACGGTAAGGTGGCAGTTCAAGGAGAGGTCCTTTCACACGTTTTGTTAATAGAATAAAGCGATATTGATACCCCATATATACCTCATACAACATTGCTTAGTTCCGTTTATGATTTTCTGGGGCAGAAGCAATTGAGTTAAAAAGGGTTTACAAATCATGTAGACACACTTTTGACTTCCTAAATCAACAAAAAATATTTTTCTTATTTTGATTACAAAGTTCCTAACTGTGTTTAAGTGAACATTTTGTCCTAAGAAATAAAAATTGCCCAAAAAGGTGTTAGGTTAAGTATTGCTAATGTTTGGTGAATCATGCCTGCTGCATTTCGACTGCAAACGGGGGATTTTCCATAGGGACATAAAAATGGGAAACCTCCTGATTAACCCGAGCACGCTTACAAGAAGTACATGGGTATGTTTTATCACTTCATTTATGAACAGGTGTTTACATAAGTACTAAGATGATGATTTTCAGATAATTCTTCTGCTCGCCTTTGAGACATCACATTGTTTGCATGCTAATATGTTTTAGCCCACTTATATTACTGTTTATTTCAGCAGGATGATCCCGCAGACGGCCTCTGGACTCCCATCCACACTGGGAGAGATGTCATTAAGGATCCAGATGATGCTGGGTCTGATATTAAGGATCATATGGACATTTTTATCATGCACACTTACACTTCAGTTAGTCAGTCAGAAGAGGAGCTGGAGGATAATCAGAAGCCCAATGTGAGTTAACTTTCAGAATTCCATCATAACAAAACATATAAAACAGATATAGTTTCAGTCCGTGCTTCTGATTGGTCAATACCTGTGTTTTATTCACACGATGATTCTTTGTATCACTGTGCAGCTACCATAGCAACATAAACATTCTGTTTCTGTAATATACTTGACAAATATTGTTTACAACCCGAATTCCAGAAAAGTTGGGACGTTTTTTAAATTTGAATAAAATGAAAACTAATGGAATTTCAAATCACATGAGCCAATATTTTATTCACAATAGAACATAGATAACATAGAAAATGTTTAAACAGAAATGTTACACTTTTTTTCCACTAAATAATCTCATTTAAAATGTAATGCCTGCACAAAAAAACAAATGGCTGAAAAAGCAGGCAGTTTTTAAAAGATTCAGCTGGCAGAACATCTAGTGACTAATTAAGTTAATTGATATCAGTTCTGTAACATGATTAGCTATAAAAGGGATGTCTTAGAGAAGCAGAGTCTCTCAGAAGTAAAGATGGGCAGAGGCTCTCCAATCTGTGATAGACTGTGTAAAAAGATTGTGGAATACCAACTTTTCCGGAATTCGGGTTGTAGTTTTAGGTTAAGTATTGCGAATGTTTGGTGATTCATGTCTAATGCATTTCTCTTTTAATAGAAATCAATTGTCAGCAGTATGAGATCGGCAGAGAGCTTGGTGAAGGCATTTTGGAGCCATCAATGAAGGGACCCGTCTGGAGGATGGCTTGAAGGTGTCAATATCATATATTTAGACAATACACCAATTATATTAAAGTTTATTTCAGGAGGAAGATCCTGCACACAGCATCCAGACTCCCGTCCACACTGGGAGTGATGATGTCATTGAGGTTCCAGATGATGCTGGGTTCTTTTAATCAAGCAGACCTTGGTAGTGTGTCAGGCGTGGTAAACCTGCACACTTCAGTAAGTGGTGCGATGTATGGGTAGGTTAAAAAACAGCAAAATTAATTTTATAGTGCGCCGATCATATGTTTTAGAACAAGAACAGCGCAAGTTACACAAAAATTGTTAAATAGTATTAGGTAAAGTATTGCTAATGTTTGGTGATTTATGTCTGCTGCATTTCTCTTTTAATAGAAATCAGTTGCTGCCATTTGACAAGTCATTGTCATATATTTACATAACACACAAGTTTTGTTTATTTCAGGTCAACGAAGCGGAGCTATAAGTGATGTAACGCGCCAGAACCGCCAAAACAGAGTTGCTTTTTCAAATCCAAAATCCCAGACCTCTTTGCGTGACCACCCCAGCATGTAAAATAAAAACAAAGAAACGATGATAAAATGGAACAAAAATATAAAGGTCAAAATTCTGTTTTAAAGTCTGTTTAATGCCCGTTTCTCCACACACCCCTGACCCCATTTTTTTGTTGTAGAACAATCAAACACTTGATACGATTAATTCAGATAAACTGAAAAAGATACTACTAATTTGATTAGTTTTTCTCATATTATATTTATCTTTATTTCAGACCGTTGTTTTTATTTTAATCAAAAATTCATATTGAGACAAAGTAAAAACATTGTGTCATTTCGAAATGACCAAATTTTTACTTATTTAAAAAAAAAAAACTTAAATTTACGAAAAACAAAAACTCTTTAAAATAACAACATACTTAATAAGTATAAGTGCTCTGGGTTTCCTGTTCTATGCAAAAATGCATAAAATTATACTGCATAAGAATGGATGATGAGAGTAAATGTCAAAGCGTGGAAATCTTCGGTAATGGTACTATAAGTCTGTACAAATTCTTCACATAGCCCAAACTCGAATGGAATTAAGTGTAAAAGTTATATATGGGATGTAGAGTTAGTAAAAACATGATCACTAATTAGGTTGCCATCAGGTGGACTTCCCATCATCATGAGCGTTTGGCTGAACTGGGAAGAGCATCTGACCAGAACTGTAGCTTGTACTGTCGACCTCTGGTGTCCTCGGGAACCCGTGGGCGGGACATGAAAAGCAAAAACTGATATTAGCGTAGAGGCCGCTCACAGAAAGTGTAAGAAAATGACACATTATCATGGATGTGTGTATATTCGGTTCCGACACACTATATTGCGTCATAGACTGCTTACGGTGAGTTAACAGTGTTATCAGTGAGTTAGGTGAAAGCTTTATTAAAGAGATGAGTTTTTAGTCTAGTTTTAAACAGATTGAGTGTGTCTGAATCCCTAACCTGGCTGGGGAGGCTATTCCAAAGTTTAGGAGCCAAGTATGAAAAGGATCGACTTTTGATAACACCTAGAATAACTAAATCCACCAAAGGGGGCAGATCTTTCTCATACGTAGCACATAAACTCTGGAATAGCCTTCCCGATACTATTCGAGGTTCAGACACACTCTCCAAATTTAAATCTAGATTAAAGCATCTTTTCAGCCAAGCATTCACTTAATGCATAATATGCTAAATAAACCGTGCACCGGGAGATATTATTTACTAGAATGATCTTGCTAGTTTCTAACACCATGCACTGTGTTTTACCTTTTTTCTGTTTTTCTATTTTTCTTATTTTCTCCTGTAAAGCGGCTTTGGAACAATGCACATTGTGAAAAGCGCTATATAAATAAAATGTAATTTAATTTAAATTAAATTAAATGTGCCCCATATAAAGAACACAGAAACACTAGTTTTAACTTAGACTCTGAACAGTCAATCATTTTTTATTGCCTTTATCTGTGTAGAGACAAAGACCTAGCATTTTATTACAGCCGGCGATTATATGTTTATACATTAAACAATAAAGTAGCATAATATGTTTTAAGCAGAAGAGTAGGTTTAAAACCTGGACAGTGTCTCTCCAGCGTTTTTCTTTTTTTCCAGTCTGACAAGACATACTAAAGTCAAGTGCATGTAATTTCAAACAAATTAAAAGTGGAATCAATATTCCATCACACAAATGACTGTTAACAGTACTTTAACATTTCGACAAACAAGCTCTTTTGTGTTCCACATAAGGAAATCATACAGGCCTCAAAAGACCTGTGTCATTGCTGGGTCATGTATTTCTTTCAGATACTTAAGCCTTTGGCCTAATGTGTTCCTACTCTAACCTTCAGTGTAGACCAGGGGTTCTCAACCTTCTTGTCTCCACGGCCCCCCACTATATTCAACAATATTCAAAGTCCCATTTCCTGCTTACAAAAACTCTATTTTTTATTTTATTTGTTTCTATCCAATAAAATACTTCAGCGCTTGATATAACCTGGAGAACTGTTAATAGTGTAAATATCTTGGTTTTTAGTTGTTTTAAAATTTATTTTTGTCTCATTTGAAAATATAATCCATCCTGAGGCCCCCTTGGAAGTCAGCTAAGGCCCCTTGTGGGCCACGCATCCCCAAACTCGCCCCCATTTAAGGCCAGTATGAATGTGATCTATATCTGATTGTCTATAAACGACAATATTAATACTAATTCTATTTTAAATCATCATTAACTGTCGGTACGAGTACTGGTGTGGTTGTCTGCTGCTGCTCTCCAGTGATTTTCGTTTTACCTAGTTTTATCGCTCTGTATCTTTCCTTGATTTTGTGGATATTTGCAACCTTTTGCTCATCTGCCGCATGTTTTAAACTGAAATCGATTTGGCCTGAATCCACTTGGATATCGTGAATTTTTGCCATCTTTGTGGCATTTTGGCATCTTCATACCCTCTTTTTGGTCTCCTTCTCGTGATGTTCGCGCTAGTTCATGCTGAATGTGGAGCTTACTTCTGTAACCTAAAACCTCTTGAATGTATTTCAACAAGCTCAACATCTTTTTCAGAAGTGGCTCGGATCTCGGACTGCCCAATTAAATTAGCATTGATTAATGCTAGATCTCGGTCTAACAAATCTTTTATTTTGAATTACTTTTTTACTGCACATGGACATGGTTAGGATTTATTTTTGGTAACAGAGACCTGGCTCAGCCATGGTGACTATTCAGCTCTCAAGGAATTAGCTCCTCCAGATTGCTTGTTTTTTAATTATCCAAGATCTGTTGGTCGTAACTCGTGGAGGTTGATTAGCAACAATTTTTAAGAACTCTTTTAAGTGCAAAACTTTTAATAATTTGAATAAGGATTTTATACAATAATTTTCTAACCTTCTGGCCTCTCTTTTGCCACACTATGACAGTTTTTTGATCATTGGTGACTTTAATATTCATGTCTGTTACCAGTCTAAACCTTTGGTCAAAGAGTTTTTAGATATCATGGACTTAATTTTGAACAGTTTGTGTCTGGACACACACACCAGAAGGGTCATACCGTGGATTGGTCTTTTCACTTGGTTTTTCAGTGACTAATCTTGAAATCTTTGACACTGTTATTTCTGATCATTATCCAATGGTTTTTGACTCAATATCAGCTGTTGCTCACTCTAAATCATATCACTCACCACGTCTATTTAGGCTTTTTGATTCCTCTATTGTTAGTTATTTTTATTGATGTTTATTTATCTTTCAAAACTCTTTACATTGGTGAGTCTCTTTCCTTCTCTGTCCATCCGGATGATTTGGTTGACCTTTTTGACAGTACTTGCACTGGTAGATAAGACTCAATTGCTCCTCTGAGGTTACAAAAATCCAGTGTGGTGAAGAAAGTGCAGCCCTGGCTAAATGGTCCCATTCGCACGGTCAGACAAGAATGCAGGCGTGCTGAACGTAGGCGGAGGAAGAGGGCGATACGCGTTCTGGCATAAGGGACACAACGTCTCGTTCCCTCCATCAGGGAACTGAGGTTACAGACGTAACCAAGACGTTCCCTTTCTGTTGGTCTCTCGACGTTCTGTCGAACCGCAGAAAACACCCACTATGCTGTATCGCGTCACAATCTCTAGCGGAGCGACGGTGACAGGCCTGGGCGTGTCATACATGAGCTTTCGCGAAATTGTAACCTTCCAGTGTGATCAGTGGCGGTTCTACATTGAATCACTCTCCGGGCGAGATCCCCTCTGGGTGCCCCCCCCCACCTACCCCAACCATCCGAGAAAAAAACAAAAACAAAATTTTGCACAAACAGCCATGTTTTACCATGACAATATAAGTGTAAGACAAGCTTATATTTCTCAATTGCACAAATCCTTCAACAGAACATTTTAAAAACACAATTCTGCACAAAACAGTATAAGTTATCAGAACTTAAATATACTCTATATACATAAAAGTGGCAACATATGTACAATCATGATGTAACATGAGCGGAGAACAACAATAATATAAAATATTAAGAATAATATACAAATAAAATTTAGAATAAATATTCTTAATAGCACAAATCCTTCATCACACAAATCACACTAAAGCAAATCTAATTCTTACACTATTGCACTAAGAACAGAAAACACAAACTAAAACCTGACCTTTCTGGCCTCCTTGATGCAAAATCATCAATAATGTCATCATAGGAAATCTGCTCCCCTATTGAGTGATTGATACTGATGATAGCAAGGCCAGTGAGCCGTTCCTGAGACATGGTTGACCTCAGGTACGACTCGATCAACTTTAGTTTTGAAAAGCTCCTCTGCTTGAGCCACAGTGACTGGCAGAGTAAGTGCAATCCTGAGAGCAGTCCAAACGTTAGGTTAGATCTCCGATAGATCCTTATCATGCACAAAAGTGATGAGTTCAAGGAGGCTGATGATTTTTGATGGCAGGTGAGGGAAGTTCTTGGTTCCCTGCACAAGCTCTCTACTGTCCAAACCAGAGTGCCCTTCAAGTGCTTTGTCACGCAACAGAGTTATAGCAAATAGCAAATGTTCATCTTTGAAACTTCCTAGACATATGTCAATTCCGTTGGCTAATTACAGGGCCCAACATTAACCCAAATGATGGAAATAAGTAATAACTGTACTTGTAACAGTGTTGTTGCAAAGCACAATCTTATGGTGAAATTAGATCTCGTGTTTGTTGAGTTAAGACCGAATTATTGTTGTATAAGCATAGCAAGCATCATAGCAAGAAGGCTAACAAACGGAAGAGTTAACGTTAAACCACCGATTAACATTAGCCCTTCATTGATGACATGGATAACGTTACCCTACTCATACAGAGAACGTAGTTGCATACCTTTATCTTTTGCTCTTTTCTCCTCTTCTTTTCTTTATTTCCTATATTGGGCACCTGGCGGCTTTAACCTTTTTCTCTCCATCGCTGTCACTGTGTTTAATCTGGCACTCGACAATCAACAGATTTCCCATCCCCCAACACTGTCACTCACGACCAGAAGTCAAGACTAAACCAACTCACCTCCACATAATCGTTTTTATTAGCCATTTCACACACGCATTTCAGAAAAATACTAAACATGCAAATTATAGGCCCGTGTGAAATGTGCGTTATTTGGAGTCAAGGTGTGACTGACTTTAGCCCACTAAGTGGATCCCCCTCTTTGTCCACTCCATTTGGGAGAGGTGAACTGTCCACCGCTGGCGCGGCCCCTCCCCTTTCCACTTTTCCCACAGCTTCTGCGCTTCTCAGCAAGCAGGGGCGGCAATATGACAATTCCCCACACAGACAGTTATATGATAGATAATAGAAAACGGCTTAGCGGCGCAGATTATTTTTCTTTTTCCAGTGCTTGTGCCGCCCCCCACGTGTCATGAAAAAATGCCGCCCCAGGCGACTGCCCGGTTCGCCCGTGCCTAAAACCGCCACTGAGTGTGATGGTCGGGGGTCCCAGCGCTTTCTTGGAGAAAGATGGGCAGGCCCTGACCGGTAACCTTTTACATTAATCATTTGGCAGACGCTTTTATCCAAAGCGACTTACAGATGGGGTAAACATTTTACATTTAGTCATTTGGCAGACTTTCACAGACGGAGGCCTTATCTCTCTGACTGGCGAGAGGCCGTCCGGATCGGGTTTCACCGGGTGAGCGCAGCTTCCTTAATTAGGGATGCGCTGCAGAGGCCACTTCCTACCAAGGGGGAGGAGATAGTGGATATAGACATGGTCTCGCCATAGAGGAGTAGGACTGAGTAGTTAACCGCGAGGTGGAGGTCCACCTGGGGAGGTCATGGGTTACCAGGAGTGGGAACCATTCATGAGGATACATCAGACGGAACAGCCCAGGAAGGGGGTGTTACAGACGTCCGGTAGCACTAGGTCCGGTTAGAGCTATCTGTGATAGTTCATATGTTGTCCCGGCCTAAGGGGGAAGGCTGCTCTGCCCAGCCGACCCCCAGGGGGTGCTTGCTTAGTGATGGATGGTATGCCTGTTCTTAGCCCTGTGGTTGAGAAATAAGGTAGATAGCACACTGACCCAACCTGCTGGAGGGTGGGGAGGTGCTTTCGCAGGCATACGCCCAGCCGGCTGCCGGTCCTACATGTGGCCATGCAGGATGCGGGCTGATACCGGTTTACGCAGAGTCGCAAGGGTGTTTGGGCGTAGCCCAACCCGCAGCTCTGCAGATGTCTGCCAGAGAGGCGCCCCTGGCCGGGGCCAACTGGGACCGGGATGCCATCGTGACGGCGTCCACGGTCTGGTGCGCCAATCTCTGTTTGGAGACAGTCCTCCCTGCTGACCTCCGAAACAGACAGAGAGCTGATCAGTGCCCTAAGCTCTGCGTGCAGTCCAAGTAGATGCGCAGCTGGCGTGCTGGACACAACACCAGTGGGGTTGGGTCTTGCTCCCTGATAAAGAGCACCTGCAAGTTCGCCACCTGGTGCATTAGAGCATTAGCTCCGAGAACCACTCCCTGAGGGGAGTGAGGGTGGCTTCCACGATCTTCGTGAAGACTTGTGGGAAAGGGACAGACCGAAAGGGAGGACTCTGTACTGACATGGCCGACCTCCGAGATCGAGACATGAAAGTAAGTGTCGCTTAGGTCACTTGCCATGAACCCATCTTGACATCCAGTAGACGTCAAGATGTGCTTCTGCGTAGCATCCTGACCGGCAGCTTGAGTAGGTGCCTGTTCAGGGTCTGCAGATCTAGCAACCCTCCTTTCTAAAGAACGATGAAGTACGGGTCAACACCCGTTGAACATCACGGCTAGAGGGACGATAGCCGAGACAGATCATATCTCCTAGCCGCGTGGCGGTTTGGGCAAGTCTTGTCAGACTCCCAGGGACCGGCCGGGGACTAGAGGTACAATCTACTTCATCGACCTCTCGGGGGGGGGGGGGAGTTCGATGGCTGGCAGAGCGGATCTCCAGCTGAATGAGGGTGGCCACAGTCTGGGAACATCGAAGAGGACCAGGCTGCTGGGGAGCAGACGGTGCACGGAATCTCGACAGCCCGAGGGCGGGGGGGGTCGAGTCCCGGCAGGGGAGGATATGCTTGATACCCTCAGTCTGCTTTTTACTGTCGAACTCGACAGTATCACCAAACAGCCCCCCCCCTTGCGAGATGGGTGAGTCGGGAAGGCGTTCCTTTTCGGTGTCACTCATCTATGAAAGGTTCAGCCAGAGGTGTCTCACCTAGTTGCCCGTAAGTGGTTTGGTGGCAGCGCGGAACTCCTGCATAAGCGCTAGGTCGGTCTTGCCCTGTTGGGACTCCCTCCACGCTGTAGCGTGAAGAGAGGGGCAGCTTCCGCCCCCCCCTCCACGCCGTAGCGTGAAGAGAGGGGCAGTTTCTGCCAGCAGCAGTGCAAGCTCCCGGCATCAGAGACACCGGAAAGCCCACATGCTTTGGACAGGAGTCTAGATCGTGCGTCCACTGCCGCCCCAGGCTCACGGCGGCCCGGGAAAGCATGGCCGGCATTTTCGAAGTCCGATTTTTTCCTGATCTTGACCCCCCGAAGGAGGGAGCTTCATGGAATTATCAGGGTCAACACAAGGTGGCAGCTGGTTCCCGGGGGAAGACAGCCACCTGTGACGCAACATCTGAATTGTCATCCGCCCACAGTGCGTGCAGGACGTATCCACAACGGCTGCCTCAACGTGCTGGAAAACCCAACACCCGAGGCAGACATCGTGTCTGTCCCCCTCCTTGATGAGTGTGTTGCACCTGAGAGAACAGCGGGACATGCCACGCTGGAGAAATTGCTCTTCTAGAAGGAAATTGCTTCTTCTAGAAAGATCTCGAACACTTCTGGCACCGCCGAGACGCCCAGGGGAAAGTCGCTGCAGGAAGTCATGAGAATCCGGCGATGTAGATACGAGCAGTCTTGCAGTCAGGAGCGAAGGCTCTGAAGAACAAAGGTGAATGAATGAAGCACGCCGGCTTCCTTTAATACCGGACATCCCGAGGCGGAGCCCGGCATGCAAATTTTATTCGCCAATATCATTGGCCTTTTTAAAAGTAGTCAGAGTTGATAGATTCTCAAGGGCGAACCCCATCTGTCAGTTTGACACAACGTCGAGAGACCGACAGAAAGGGAACCTGGTTTAATTGCAATATTCTTAATGATGAAACCAACCATGTAACCTAAAACCAGTTTTTAGGGGTTGACTGGGAGTACAGTTGTTTGATATTTGAATATACATCTACCCATGTTCCAATACATTATGGTGTTCCCCATGGTTCTGTGGCAGAACGGGCAATTGCCCTCACCTGGTCATAATCTGAGGTTGTCCTATCAGCAGTGCCCTCGGGTGTATAAAAGCAGAGGACGTTAGTTGGGTGGCATGCGTCATTATTCACGGTGGCTGACGTCAGCATTCACGGTGGCTGACGTCAGCGGTGTGCTGGGGTCGGAGTGGTGAGTTCATACCCAGTGGTGAGAATGTTCCTTCCTTATGTTTCTCTTTGGGCTTTCGAAACACTGACTAACAGATATGTGTTTTGGCTGTAAGAGGCTGCCGTAAATTGGATCGTTTCCCCTGTCGCTTATCGCGATGTTGTAAATTGAGGAACCAGATGTGGACTTTGTAGACGGTAGACAGGCATACCATCCACCCATGTAATGGGTTGATGTGGTTAGTTCCAACTAAATCGGTGCTAACATATGTACTTTATGCAGCTTAACTTTGTTCATGGATGATATTATCTGTGGAGATCTATCTCACGTTCAGTAACAAACTCCGGTATTCAGGCTTTGAGTGGCACCACAACTGATCGCGGGTATGTATGTTGATGTGTGGGCATAAGCCAAGGGAGAATATGGCGGCGTAACATCTTGCTTTGTGTTTTAGGTGTTTGTGCGAGTCCTATGGCCATTTGCTAACTGAAGGGGGGTGCTTTGCACTCTCGTCACAGCGTTGCTGTTCTGTTTCCAGCGTGGGCGCTTTCCCACGCATCTAATGATTCTTCGTGGCCTTTTTGACCTGAATTACATACTTTAGGCAACTGTGTCTCGTGTTGGCTGTGAAAGGGACAATCCTCTCTCTTGGTATTTTCTCCTGGAGTGGCTTTTAAGCTCATTTAAATTAATCTTTGTTTCTTTTATTTTCATTTCTTCATATACTTTATTTAAGATTATGTCTGAGGATTTGTGAGCTGAGTTTAAGTCTGTGTGCTTGGCTGTAAAACCATCAATTTATTTTAGTTTATCTCAGTTAACATTTGTTTAATTTAATTTCTTTATATTCTGTTTAAGATTGTTTGGTATTGTTTACAATAATGAGTTTTGTTAATTATTTTCTTTAGAATTCTTGTCATTTAAGTTGGACCAGTAAAAGTCTGTCGTCCTAAGGGGCAGAATTCATCCCTCTTTCACCTGGGCACCACGGGGCGGAGAGAGGCCTTGCTGATGGTGGTGGGAGTGTGCCTTGTTTTCGGTGTATGCTGTGCTCTTTATTAGCACCAACTTTTGTGTGTATATTTGATTGTAGTGACTGTCCACTTTGGGCAACTTGCTCTAACAGAAACTGCCAGTGTTGGAAAGTGTCAGTTTCCTGGCGAAATGGGTTTCCATTTTAAAGTGTCTTTTATTGTCAAATAAACTTTATTTTTGTACTTTTGACTTATGTCTCTGACTCTTATGGTGATTCAGACCTGTGCGTGCCTTCGCAATCACTAAGGCATTTTCTTAATTCCTGGGTTGAGATTCCCTAGGTGGCGTAGTCGGAAAGATATATTTCATGCTTAATTAATGCTCCTCGCCCTCGTATTGCCACAGTTCCATACTCGGTCCTCTTTTGTTTGCATTGTATATGATTCCACTTGGTCAAATAATTCAGAGCCACAATTTATCATACCACCTATATGCCAATGACACTCAGCTCTATTACCCTATCAAATATAATAATGGTTCTGTGTCCTGCCTGTTGGATTGCCTGCGTGATATTAAATGCTGAATGGACATGAACTTCCTACAATTAAACAAAGATAAAACTGAAATTGTTATCTTCGCCCCCCCAGTTATGACATCTGACTTAATTAATCAACTGGGTTCTTTATCTCCAAATGTTCATGACCATGTTAAAAATCTTGGTGTCATTTTAGATTCCAATTTGACATTTGATAGGCAAATTATTGCTATTGTTAAAAGCAGTTTATTTCATCTAAGATCTATTGCCAAAATCAAGATGATGCTATCTAAGAAAGACCTTGAAATCGTTATTCATGCATTTATCACCTCAAAGTTAGACTATTGTAATTCCTTATACCTGGGTTTACCTAATTCAAATTCTGTAATTCATTTTCAGATGGTTCAAAACGCAGCAGCCAGGTTTTTGACTGGAACTAAAAAGTATCAGCACATTACTCCTGTTCTTGCTTCTCTCCATTGGTTACAAGTCAAGTCCTGAGTTGATTTTATAATCTTGCTTTTTGTTTATAAAGCTTAACATGGGCTTGCCCCTCAGTATATCAGTTATATTTTTGTTCCGCACAATGTTTCAAGATCTCCACGCTCTTCCAATCAACTTATTTTTGTTCCTCGTTCACTTTCTCGGTGGCTGTTCTCAGACTTTGGAACAGTGTTCTTCTCTGTGTAGAAGGATATCATGATCAAGTGTCAAACGCTGCACCTAAAATCAAGTAAGACGAAAATACAGCCAAAACCTGCATCCAGAGTGAATAAAATATAATTTAAAACCTTCAAAAACACAGATTCAGTACTATGCAGCTCCCTGATCTGATGGTAGACAACTTTTTCCAAAACTTTGGAAATAAAAGACAGTTGAGAAATCGGCCTGTAATTATTCAAGTCATGCTGATCTAAGTGAGTTTTCTTTAACAAAGGCTGCATGTTTGAATTTAGTTGGTACCACCCCATTGACCAATGAACTATTGACAATGGCAGTCACAGCTGGACTTTCACTTTTTTTAAATTCAATTTTAAATTCAACATTTTAATATATATATATATATATATTTCAAATGAAAATAACTTTAAATTAAGACCTTTAATTATGTTGATTCACCATATACACAATCACGTGTAGATCTACAGTCAATTGTTCTGTTCTTATACAGCTGTCACTTGTGAAATGTGAAGAATGTGACAGCCGGGTAAAAAAAGAAGCAAGATGTAAGAGAGGCATCTTGACCTTTGGCATTCCAAATCTATTATAAAACTGATCTGTATATAGACTCTCTAAAATGGACACATCACATTCAACTCTGTCAGAAAAAAATCATGTTCCTTTAGCCTGTCACTATGGCAAAACCCTCAGAAGGTTAATCCACTGTACCTATCCCAAAGAGGAAATATAATTGATTTATGTATATTTCTTAAGTGAATATTTTGTACATTGTTCTGTTTTGATTGATGTGGAATCAATGCTGAGAATAACCTCTTTGACCTAAAGGACCAGTCAGTCAAATCTAGCGCTGAGGTTGCAAAGTGCAACCAACAGGCTCACTCCACCCCTCCATAGATATTATAATGCATTTCTGTCAAAACATCCTTCAGTAAATTACACACTGGTCCTTTAATGAAACATTCACTGTAAAAAATTGCTGTACAAATACGGAGAACTTTGAACAGTAATTTACTGTTCTTTATAAATACAGATGAATACTGTACATAATGTTAAATTTGCTTAGCAAAATAGTAACAGCAAGCTACTGTTCAGTCTAACAGAATAATAAAGTATTTTTGTTTAGTCAGACATGAAATAATGAGCCTGCTCATTACTTCTCTGTGAAAAGTCATGAAGAAGCAACATCAACAGTCAATTGTTTAAACATTACAGATATTTGATTTTATTACGTGTGAAGAACTAATTAGAAGCTGTTTACGTATATGGATTTGGTCCAAGTATGACCCTGCCAACTCGAAGTGGACAATGCATACAGGATTTACTCCTCGTCTATTTATCAAGGTAAGTGCATACTGATCAAAGTCATTGTTATTAGTATAATTTATAGAATTATGTTACTAATAACAAAGAGATTTATTATCTTTTTATATCCACAAGACTGTAGGATAAACGAAATCAGCAAACTACATTGACATTACATTAACATTAACGCAAGCTAGGTTGTTCATTTCCATTGACCTATGTTAACTTGCAAACTTATCGATTGAGGTATGTGTGATCCATTCATTTATTATAAAATGCCAGCAAAGAATGTGACTATTTTATAATTTAGTTTAAGGATTATTGCAACGTGGCCTAAATTTAGGAGGCTAACAGTTAGCCTACTTCACTGGTCATGTGATGGCCTCATTATGAATTATTAGATTTTTTTAAATATTGTCTGTGTTTAACTTTTGTAAGATTCTACAGCTGCTTGTCTGTGTATTGTAGTTTGAAAAACATAACTTGCAACATATTGTGCAACAACATATTTGCATGTCAGGCACATGCATGCATACAGTTTTTTTCCTAATGCATCTTTTGAATGTGGTTTCTCTGAATGCACAGTTTTCAGCATCAACATGAAACGAATAGGCATAGAATAGAAATATAATGCTGTCTACTTTAATAAAATGCTGATACGGGACAGCACAATGGGGTTTGTCTTATTTAAGTGCAATTATTTTTTTTATTAAGTCAGGTGAACTTGTTTTCTGCAGCAAGATGTTAATGTGACGTCATAACATTGTGTTCTATATTTAAATATTTATGCATTTGGTTGATGTTTTTATCGGAAGCGACTTACATTGCATTATACTATACATTTGAACCCATGATCTTGGCGTTGCTAGCACCATGCTCTAACCACTGAGGTACAGGAAAGTTCTGCAATACGACATTTTTGTGACATCACAGCATTATGCTGTGTTCAGCCCAATCCTACAGGTGATGCTGAACTGTACTGGCGATGCATACTGTACTGTCATTAAATAAATGCTAAAGTGTAATGTTTTTACAGTCATCTCTTGTTCGACCCATTTATTTGCAAGCACTTTTTATCTGTTTTATATGTGTACATTTTAAATCCTCAGGTTCTGCAGTGTTACAATGTAATATTTTCTACAGCACAGTACTGTAATGTCCTTTACAGGAATAAACGGTTGGTGGAGATTACAGTAGGTACGCTGTAAAATGACAAATATGGCTGGCAAATATAGCTGCCAGTTGTTTACTGTAATTTAACAGGGACATTTTTTACAGTGTTGATTTAATCACTTATCCTTGTATCTTTGCTCATCTACTCCTAAACGGCAAATATTTATACATCTTGAGGTGTTAAAGGGAACAACCAGTGTATTTTGATGTAACCGAGAGGTTTTGCATATTTATTATGACAGGGAACTCTGTATACAGCCCAGTTCATGACCAGAGAAAGGCAATTAAAGTCCATAGACCAGGAGACAGTTGTTCAAAAGTAATCTGATTGGATTTCAGGATTATCGGATTGGAACAAATCCTAAAAATGGGTTGTTCAAAAGGAAACATTATTTTGTGATCTAATCCAAATTCACCATCTAGGTTTTGATCTGAATCAAGTATACTTTTATGCTAAAACATACATTTATATCATGTAATATACAAACCGACCATTTTAATTTACTTTCTATTTTTGGTGCAATAAAATAATTTGAAGGGTTTCTAACTTTCTATTATAAACTACATTGACACAATCATAAGTGATAAAACTGTCAAAAGTCGTTTTTTTGCTGGTGAATGCAAAGTCTCTCGGGTGAACACAACGCAAAACTTTTCTAAATGAACACGAAATAATTAAAATATTTTTTTGGTTTTATTTATGTCCCTTTAAGGCCTCCGTAGAGTAGGCCTATAAAGTAATCCAGATGTGGTAATCTGAAAAAGTGTGTATTGTATGGATCAGGATTATTCAACCCAGTTTTGCTCTGAAAAACGGTTCAAAAATAAAACAGATTACCTGATCCTAGAAAAAATGGAATTTCCATTCCATTCTGCAGCCCAGATTACATTTTTTTAACAACTGGGCCCAGAAGCCTACTTTAAATGAATACCTACAATTCTCTCATATTTTACTCAACAGTGGCCTTTCAAATGTATATGAAATACTAAAAAAAACTACTAAATCATACAATGCTTTTAACCAGAGGTCATCAAAACTGCCCTTGGGGCCAGCTGTTCAAAATAAATCGTATCGGATTTTGGCTTTTAGATCGATCAAATCTTGAAAATGCATTTTTCAGAAGATAAAAATAATTCTAAATTTAGATTAGATCATGAAAATCCCATCTAGGTTTAGATCTGGATCAGGGGCCAGTTCTTTGTACGTCGCTTACTATATCCAAGATCAAATGAAACATCCGAGATGACCTAATCCCGCAAATCATGATCTGGATATTTCGATTCTTCGAACGCACCATTGTGTACGATTAGAATATCTGGATACATTTTCTGGGATCAATGCACGCTCACGCGCTGTTGGAAAAGGCTGCATATATCGATAGAAGAACTAGTGATCAGCAACACTGCTATTGGCTTGTTACGTCAAAAGACGTAGAAATTTATGACAAATTTTAAAACCTTGTTAGAAACACTTCAAACGATGCACAGAAAGATTACTTTCAGAGATATTTATAACATTTTAAAGCAGTTGTAAACTGGAGTTGTATATTTTGATAAATTAACTTTAAATTATTTGTTTTAATAAATTCTCTTTTTTAGTGTTTTTAGTGCAATGAGATGATGTTTTACCCCACAAAAGAAAGTGTTTTATACCCTTCAGTGTTCACTACATAGGATACTGAGGAAAGTGTCTGAAGACTTTCCATTTCAATAACATTTCTTAAACTGGATAAACTCAGTAGCAGTTGCAGGAGTCCACATCATCTAAAAGGCATTCATCTGCTGAGTAAGCACGGAAATGTGGTACAGAGATGAGGAAAATATTACTTTATTGTGCCATGTTATTGCTTTTAATGTATTGTGAATGATTGATTTCTCTCCACAAAAGACACAAGACGCGTACATTTTTTTCGCGTAAAAAGTATTTAAAGGTTGAATACATGCAAAAAAAATCCAAAGCTTCAATGCATTGACCTTATAAAGAAACAACATAGAGATTTAGTTTTAGAAAGATTGGAGATTTTAAAACGATGTATTGTTTACTGACCTAACATTTCTTATATTGCTGGTAAAAGATGACACTTGTGCCTCCCTATAATCCATGAGGATAAAAATTAAGATGCGCGTGGGCATAAGCATGTCTGTGATGTTTTTATTATTAGAATAATAAAGAAAATGGTATTCCAAAAGTTACATCTTATGAAGCTCAGTCTAGTGGTTTAAGTGAAGTGGTTAGGGCATCAACATCAGGCTGCATCTCCATTACAGGTCTCCTCTCTTTTCTGATGATGTGCACAGGCCCTGTCAGGTTCACCCCTTAGACTTATTATACACTGAAATCCTTCATTCCTATCAGTTGCCCAGAGGTCATTTCATGATCCTGTCCTGACTTGAGCTGCAGTGTAACAGGTTTGGGTCAGGGAATGGTGTCTTGAAACAGTTCCATCATAAACGTGACTGAAGATTGTTGACTTGTGCAGATTCAGGTCATTTTGCTTCAGTGCTGGTGATACTGTAGGTGCACACACCATCTAAAATATTTAACCAGTCAGCTTCCTTATCCATTCAATTCCATTTTGTTTAAAATTATTACTAATAATATACAAGTTATTATTTCCTGCACATATTATAATTTATTTTCAGAAAATAATCTGAGGACTCAGGGGCCTATTATGTAGTCTATGACATTTGTCAAGACTGAAAGACACATACAATGCTCATTGACATGATCATGACTGCATAATCTTAAATTCACTTATATAATATTTATTGGTAAAAACAGTGTTACAAACTGGGGTCTTAAGAGACTGAAATACCACAAATTTGCAAATGACAGGACAGACTGCATGTATATATATACTGAATATATACATATAAACTGTCTGTGCTTTTATATATATTAAAGATGGAGGTCCAACAAATTAATATGGCAAATATCTCCTTTTATAAAAAAACTGTATTTGATTTATTCATTCATTTATTTCGGTCCTCACCTAAGATAAATAAAAAATGCTCTATATATATTATATTATATTATAATAAATATAGTTCTAAAAGCAAAACATTGCGTTAACTTCGCCAGTTTTTTTTAATCCTGTACCTTGCGCAACAAGATGCCTTTGTATCTAAGTAAGCCTGCTCCTGAGCAGGTTTAAGCTAACCGACCTGTTGCTAAGACAACAAGTCCAGGATGAGCGTCGAAGAACCGAACAATCCAAGATCATGTGAAATCGTCAACAATCAAATCCAGCTAACTGAGCGAGGTACGAAGAACGGGCCCCAGGTTGTAAATTTGCGTTGATAAAAGCTTTTTAGTACTACTAGGATAAATTTGATCAAAACAAAGAAGATTCTGATCCCAGCAGAAGGGAAGACTTAAGTCACAAAAATGAAATAAGTCATATCATAAATACACAATTTCTATTATGTAACATATACACAAGTTGATATTATTCAATATTTTATGAGTCTTCCAGTTTTAAAGGATACAGTAGAGTAGACTACCAATTAAAGCCTCTTGTCAATTAAGGTAAGTAAGACACATTCCAATGTATTTGTGTATGATATTTGTTCATATTTTATTTTTGTGGGTCAGATGATAAAAATGTTTGTACAGTTTTAGTCTCTTTGTGTAAAATATTAGTGACCATACTACCTATTTATATCCATATCTAGCCAACATTGGAAAAAGTTTTCCCATTTAGAGCACAAGTAATTTAGATTTAGTAACAACCAGCACAAAACTAAAATGGATTACCTGATCCTGCTGAGCAAAACATTGTTTCCATGTCATTCTTATTCAAATCAAGAAGACATTTTAACCAGCTAGTCCTTTGAATTAATGACAGATGTATGTGCTTCAACATTTTGAGTCGTGTAAAAATAGATGTGACCTGCATGTTAACATACATATGATTCGTGGTTAGTGTGGGTTAACTTAAATTATTTATCTGTGAAGGCATAAGGCTGAATAAAATTAGATTACCCCAAAATGATACTAATCTTCTAAACACATAGCTACAATACTGCTAGACTTACTCTAAACTCATTGATAAAATAAATGTCCCACATGCACATTTGCAATCATCTTAAAGAGACTCCAGGAATTATTCTAGAGTATAATATTCTCAATTTATAATCAGCCAAGATGTTTACTGAGCATACAATTTCTGTAAACGTATACTAAACGCGTCGAAATCTTGATGTTAAATGCAGACAGACTCCCCTTCCTCCTCCAGTTTTATTGATAGTTTAAAATTACATTTCTATGTTCAAGGACTTACATTGCATTTTCCTTCTGACTTAAAAACCGAGTACAAGCAAATTATATTTTTACAGTAGTCCAAGTGAAATTGTACAAAAATAATATTTCTGTGAAAACATTCTTTTTGCAAATTGTTTTTAAATCCACATCCCTTTCTATTATTCTGATAATTTAGGGTAGAAAGGACTAAAATTACTCTAACATTACCAAGCAATGTTTACTGAACTTTACAAGCCTGACTTTTTCTAAAAAAAAGTCTAACAATATAAAATGAAAAAAAAGAATTAAAGGCAAAACAAAGGTTCTCAAATTGAAATTAATCAAGAATAGCGTTATAACATTTCGTAATTTCCACACACTTTTCTGTGAACTGCTTGTGAGCACCAGAGATCTGGTGATGTAAATGCTTAAGAGGGTCCTTCACACACCCTTAAGTCATCTTACAATTTTCTCCTTATAACAAAGTTAAACAACACCAAAATTCCCTCTTACATCGATTACATTTTATCTGAGATTCACAGCTGTAAGCTCAGGTCTCGCGTGGCACGTGACATCCCAGTAAAGGATCTTTTCACCAGCGGCTTGGAAGGGGTCCTTCGACAAAGCATTATACATTACACCTCAACCTAAATAAAACTTTTTTGTTTTGAATGCATTATGATTATTTACCCCTTTATTAAAAAGGAAAAACAAAACTCAAAGCAGCCCACTGGTCTGGGAAAAGCCTCTGTATGCCAGCCTTTGGCCAATGAAGAGGGTTTAGAGAAAGGAAACTACCATCAATCCGGAAAGGAGGGGCAACAGAGGAAACAGTTATGCGGACGCCTCAATGGTGCATTCTCTCGCCAGATGACCGGTCTTGCCGCAGTTGTAGCAGTTCACCTCGGTCGCTTTGCTGCACTGCACTGCCACATGCCCAATCTCACCACACCTGCAAATCGGCACACACATGAATGTATTTATGTGATTGCAAAACACAATAAATGCCTACTCAATGTCACGTTAATGTTTTCTGAAACATCACAAAAAAATTACGTGCCGCCATATTTGGATTAGGCCGTCCATATGACTTCATTTCAGCCTTGGTGAGGAAAAGTCAACTGAAATTGACTTTGGTTTCATTTTACAAAGCATGACAGGATAGACACCAGTGCCTATCATTGTATGGACCAGAGTGATCAGATCAGGGCGAGTAAATAATGCATTTTGTCAGAGCCCCAATTTTTTACGGGCTTCGCGGGTACGCATTTGGCTGACATTTCTATCTAAAGCAACTTAAAACACATTTAAGTTTGTGTGTTCTTTGGGAGCCCGGTTGAGAAACAAGGTCTTACCGGTAACACTTGACTTTGTCACATAACTTCTGGATGTGTCCGAAGCCCCCGCAAGAGTAACACTTCTGCTCATTGGCATGGTCACAGTCTCGCGCCACATGGCCGGCTTTGCCACAGTTGTAGCAGCATTGCTCTCTTTCCTTTTTGGGTTCTTTACAGTCTCTGGAAATATGTCCACTCCTATGGCAATTGTAGCACGCTGCATTTAAACAGAAGAACAAAAGTTTCATGAAGCAATTTTTTTACGCTAATACAATATTTTTAAGATGTCATAGACAGCGACGTGATGATTGAGTCCTCTCACCGTCCTCGGTCTGTTCGCAATCCCTTGCAATGTGGCCCTGCTCTCCACACCGGTAACAGAAGAGTTCTACAAAACAGAGAGACTCTAAGTTAAAGCTCTGTTATAGCACAAATACAATGTTTTAATAACTCACTTATTCCTACCCTTTCCTCTGCCCCTGCCTCTGCCGCGGCCACGACCAGCATTAGGACAGTTTTTGATCCAGTGTCCAGAGCGGCCACATCCAAAGCACTCGCTGGTACTCATGTCCATTTTCTGTGAAGTCACAAACTTTGATGACGCCTCAATGCAAACCCTGCCGTGATCGTAACATTGTACAAAATCATGCTGGAGAAGGTAATAAGTGAATCGCACTAAACCTGGCAAGAACATGTCTGGGCCTCACTGCACCCAGATTTCCATTATATTTTACATTAAGAAAAAATATATATGTTTTATGACTTTATTTTATGGTATCTTTCATAATATTCCACGTCTATCCATTAATTCTCACTTCTGTAATACAAAAGAAAGCAGTATCATGTAAATTATTATTGACTTAAATGTTAAGACTTTAAAAGTTTTACAGCAATGGGTAGTTGGATATAACTTGTTCAAGTGTCACAAAATCTGATTAGTGTCATGTTATAATCGGATGTACAAACGGTGTTTCTATTTTACTAACTAAATTTCTTGCTTTTTTAATACGTACATGTCAAACATGGGGCTCTAAACACAGGGTAGGACCACACTGAATGACTAGAGTTGTACAAAGTAACATAAAATGCCATGTCAAATTATGAAGGATAAACTATTGAATAAAAGGCACGTGGCGAATGTGGGCGTCCTACTAGCAAAACACACATTAATCTATTCACACACGAAGGGTAAAACGTGCATATGATGGTACGGCTGTACTGATTTAAGAAGCATAAGGCAATTTATATGCATAATAACGCACACGCCTGCATGTAACGTTAAACTATGATCTACGGTTGAAGGTAATACACGTGGAAATGCTGCAAGTCATGTGAATCTTATCAGTGGGCCTCGGCATACATGATCATATAGAAACCTCACAAGCGAACTTACTTCATATCACTCTTAAGCTGTAACTTGCTTATACGCTCGTTTGTGTTTTAAAAGTATATTTGTACATGCGCACGTGCACTTATATGAGAGTTTCCCGCGCAGACACGCACTCCTGCAGGCCTCCGCTAACTGATCACGCGCGTTCAAACAGACCTAAAACATGCGCACGAGCCCTGCGGTCAACATAATTATATGTAACATCTAAGGTTGAACAAATCGGGCGGTTAACATAAATAAAAGCCATTTGCATTATAAGCTTACGGTTAATAACGAGTGTACTCACCTTTAAGCACAGTAGCCTCTAGCCTGTTAGCTGTGACTCACTGCTGTTTACTCCTCCCTTCAACTCTGCGCATGGCTCCTGCAAGCGGCAGCAACAGTAGCCAATAAGACATTTAAAGTCAAATTGGACAAGCCAATGAGAAACGAATGTCTGCAGACACCGCCCCTCATTTTGTCCAATCATAGATGTAGGAAAACATCATCCCGCCCACAGAAGTGTCCCGTTAGAAACGTTTGTGATCCCTGCTGCAAAGAAAATAGACAGACTCATGCATATTTGACTGTACTTATTTATTTTTCATTTATTTTTATTTCATGTTACTAATTCTGCCTGTTTTTACTCTGCCAATTAACCAAGAGCGAGATATAGTTTTTTTATATCATTGTTTAAATGTTTCAAGAACTGATCAGTAGTTTCAAGATACATTTCTGTATTTACATATTTTGCTAATTAAACATATTTTATATTTTGTTACTTAGTACCTTAATGTAACTTTTACTGTTTTTGTTGTCATTGTGTTGTTGTATATTTCTTGTTTTGTGTATAATGTTTTGGCAAATGGAAAGATTCAGAGAGAGAGAGAGAGAGAGAGAGAGAGAGAGAGAGAGATGGGTACTGTAGGGAGACAACAATACATTTGTGGTTATTATTGTTAAACTGTCGGTACTGTGGTTAGTATTCGAAAGAGTGCGCGTGTGTGTGACTGCGTGTGTATCGGGTGACGTCATCACCGTGTCTTCAGGTTATGGCGGAGTTGTGCTCCTCAGACTTTCTTTGGTGAGTGTTTATTGCTCTTTTAAAGTCATTATGAGTTGTGTGTAAGGCGCGTTTGTGTTACGGCTGACTGATTTGGATTATGGTATTATGAATGTAATATGTCATGTCTTTTGGTTTCGTTAGTTTAATAGTTAAAAGCTACAATGGTGGCCTAATACTCTGCAACACTGTGTGATTGTAAACATACAGTTAATAAAAAAATAACAAATAACGTTACATAATTAATTTAATATGAAAGGATTACTGTGAGCAGAAACGTTTTCATAACATTTTTTGTTAACTTGTAATTTAATGCCGTTAATGTGTGTTTTTAACAGATTTTGTGTTGATATTTCTTTAAATAAAAAAACCTACTCTTACGGAAATTGCACGTGGTTATATATTTTGTTGCGTTTTATTTTGTAGTAAAACCTTAGTTACCACAAATCTGCCATTGTTTTAGTAAGCATAGTTTAACTATGGTATTTGTAGTGAAACGATGGTAATACAAGAAATGGCCAAAAGTGTGTTTACAAACCAACAGAGAATTATTTCTAAGTAATCTCTCATACTTAATAAGTACAATGGTATATTGTTGGATAATCATTCATATAACCCTTACATTATTGGGATTGATACACTAGCAGACATTATCGCATTAACACAGGCTTTCTGACGAGCACATCACTTGTGTTTGACAGCTGCTGTTTCTGTGGCATGGTTTGTAATGGAGCAGCTTCATGGAGCCTGGAGAAACATCAGAAATGAGCTTGGAATGAAAAACTCTGTGTTTGAGCAATCATGTATGTATGTCTCCCAAAATGATACAAGGATCGGCATGTCAAAAACCAGCCGGACTATACGAGTCTTCCTGCCCAACCAGCAGCGCACAGTGGTGAGAAAGGATCTTTAGTTCTCATGTTTAGGACAGTTCCAAACCTAATGGAAAATTAACTATTGTGTTAAAAACGAAGACACATGTTTGTAAATTGAAATGATGTCCATGCTGCTTTTGAAGGTGAATGTGCGTCCTGGCATTACGCTACACAGCTGTTTGATGAAAGCGCTGAAGGTTCGAGGGCTGCAGCCCGAGTGCTGTGCTGTCTTCAGTCTACATCCAGGCCAAAGGAGGTCAGTTCGTTTGACCAAACCTTCTGTGCAAACAGAACGACGTGATGAGATTCACGAGGGTAATGTTTTGTTTTTGCAGCAAGAAGTCTCGTATGGATTGGAACACAGACTCTACCTCACTCATTGGGGATGAATTGCTAGTGGAGGTTTTAGACCATGTTCCTTTAACTACACACAACTTTGTGAGTGCTACAGAAGATTGGTCCATACACACACACAAACACGTGTTTCCATAGACATAAGGATTATTATACTGTATTCTATCCCCAACCCTTACACCAACTTTTCTGCATTTTTTCATTTTCAAAATAAACATAATTTAGTTAGATTTGTAAGCCGTTTTCCTCATGGGGACCAAAAAATGTCCCCGCAACCTCAAAAATGACTGTATTACTATAAATGTCCCCACACTTTCGGGTCTACTAGGAGCACACACAGACTCATTTTCTTCAGCGTAGATAACTTTTCTTTGCTTTAAAATACTAAACTTTTTCTTTTCCTTGACAGGTCAGGAAAACCTTTCTGAAGTTGGCTTTCTGCGACATATGCCAGAAATTCCTGTTAAATGGTTTTCGTTGTCAAACGTGTGGCTATAAGTTCCATGAGCACTGTAGCACTAGAGTGCCCACAATGTGTGTAGACTGGAGCAACATCCGACAGCTTCTGTACGTGTCTAACCTCTGCTATGTTATTTATTTAAGCGGTCATATGACACGACTAAAATGAATATTATCGTTTGTTTTAGATGTAATGCAATGCGTATACATGATTTAAGGTTCAAAACGCGTTCAAACTTTTCCACATACCGTGCATGTTTGTATCTCCTCTTTGCCCTGCCTCTCTGAAACGTGTGATTTTTTTTTTTTTCAAAGCTCATCGATCTCAAAAATCGAGGTGTGCTATGATTGGCCAGTTAACCAGTGCGTAGTGGTTGGTCAAATACTGCAAGCGTGTGATGGAAATGTAATGCCTCTTAACATATTTGGAACATCAGGTTCCAAAGCAATTGTACTGACAGGTACGCCCACCTTACTTGCGTATACATTTGGGCGGACTTAGTCAAATCATACCACGAACTGACGTAGATTTGTGGGGGTGTGGTTACACGAGGCGTTTCAGGCAGGTCTGGGTGAGCATTCGCTTTTAGATAAAATGCATCTTTTGTACCGACACTTAAATTTTTGCAATTTTGCATGTCTTAATACATGCATGAGCAACTTATGACCCTACAAAGACACATAAAAACACGTATTCGCGCCATATGATCCCTTTAAATACACAAATTAATACTTTTCAGATGAATAAATTTTTTTTTTACATATCTGAGACATTACAAAAAGGTGTCCTAATGTGTAAAAGCATTTTACAAAGACACACAAGTGTTTTCTAACAGTCGGTGGATAAGCTAAAATTATTATTATTCAGATGCTATTTTTTAATGCAGGAATTACATTTTTAGTTGCTTGTTACGTAGCTTAAAGTCCCAGTGAAATAAAAAAAATTACAATTCCAAATTTTCATGAAATATTACAGTGTTTATTGTCAATATCTTACCAATGTGGGTCATTCTCTTTTTAAAATTCATGTGCCCTCGTAATCCTCAGTTAAAATCTGAAAATGCACTTCCGCCCTTTAATGACTTGCTGCGTCCCAATTCACGTACTTATACTATGCCCTTAAAGTATGCACAGTTTTTTTGTGATCGAAAAGTATAAACATTTTAGTGCATAGCAAAACTGTATGCACGCACTGGGACATACCTACTCGAAACGGAAGTGGCCGTTTCACTGTGCTTCTGAACTGTCACGAACATCAAAACACAGCTAAAAACTTTTCTTGCATTTAAGTATTTATTAATTTATTATTTTGTATGTTATGTTTACTGTATACTTAAATTTGTTAATTTAGCGAAGCATCTTTTATTTAATTAATGCAGCGGAGTGTCACTCAACTCTGCCCTCTCGGGGTGAGTTATATCAGCCGTTGGGTGGGTAATATCTGCCATTAAGTGTCCATGGATTGACACTTCGAATTTTCACCGGAAACAGTAGACTATCCGGGTACTATGAGAATACTCATTTTAGCATACTTTAGTTTGGGACAGACTAATTCTATTTTTGAATACTATTTAGTATAGTTTAGGATAGTATGCGGATTGGGATGCAGCTAATATTCGTCTCAAATGACGTATGGCGGCTTGGGCAGAGCATCCGTTAACTCCTCCCCTTCAACAGACTTGCAGCCAGTTCCATTTCAAAATGCAATGGGTGTTTTTATAATCAATTCGCGGTGAAAAACGCCAGCCACGCCCACAATTTTTTCTCATTCCAAATTCCATTTCACTTGGAAATGCATCAGAATATGGAAGTAAAAACGATTGCAACTTCCTGTTCACGGTGACTTAAAGCAAGGGTCCACAATTAAATGCTTTAAAGAAGTAGTTCACCCAAATATGAATATTTCTCATACTCTACTTTACTCCCCCAAATGCCATGCCTGAGGTATATATGACTTCCTAAATATTACATCTCATTGGTTCTTGTGTGATTGAACACACAAATTAAAACTAAGAAACGTGAGAACCGATGAGGTTTAACATTTATTAACCCACTGAGGTCATTTGAATAGCTAATGAGGGATGTATGTGGTTTTTGGAAATTTGCTATGTTGAACCCTGTATTAGAAGATAACACGAAGATAACATAATTAACATGTAAATTATAATTGAAATGTGAGAGAAATGTTTGGGTGAATTTTTTCTGTAATTTGATCTGTTTTATTAAATAAAAAGGTTGAGCAGGATGCGTAACATTTAGTGTCTCTAAAAGATTGTTTCCGACTCCTGGTGAAATTGGGACTCAATCTCCTCCTCCACTCATGTCACGGAGAATGAGGGAATCCCTGAGCAGATTTCCCAGCAGGTAACCAATGCTTTTCTCTTGAAAGATCTGGTGAAAGGTGATAATAGTAATTTCTAACTTCGTCTTATTGATGATGCTTATTGCATATTAAACTTTAACTAGTTTAGGACCTGCTTGTTTGAGAAAAATAAAAAGATTGATGCATCTGCAAATTGTAAGATATGCACAGACATTCAACCTCTCCTGTCTTCAGTTATCCTCTCACCGGAGCAGCTCTGTCACAGAGACTGCGGTCCACCTCCACGCCCAACGTACACATCATCAGCACCACAATCACCATTGACAGCATCCAGATTGAGGTAATAGCAAACCTCATGCTCTTAATGAGTGGATTGTTAGTTTCCACCTTTTTACCTTTAACATTTTTTTGTCCTTCAGCCCTTTACATGGTCACAAAATCTCAGCCAAAAACCTGTCCATGATGGATTAAATAGCTTTTTTTCAGTGAAAGACTGAGTTGTCTTACATGAGGCTTGGGTTTATTATCTTTTTAATTATTACTTTTATCTAACAGAATGGAATGTTTGGAAGCGAGACAAGATTATTGTCCACTATGATAAAACATTACATGCGCCTTGCTTGTACTTACTGATGTTGTTTTCCAACAAAAACTAAAAGAATGATGTCATTACGGAACTGTTTGCCAAAAGTAGTACAACATAATTATAGGATGGAAGTGATACTAAGCACATGTAAAAAATTTATAAATTGATGACATATTTAAACAGGAACACATTTGCTCTGAACATGCTTAAAAACTATTGATCAACAATCTAAAAACAGACAATGAAAAAAAACGCATCAGTCAGGTTTTGATTTCAAAACAGACAATCTGAGTTGTATATTCACAATGCTGTACACAATTGTACACAAACTCATAAAAATATATATTTGTTGTGTGTACATGAATTAGTGTTTGAAACGGAGATGCTCAAACAGTCTAGATTTATTAGCTTTGGCTTGAAATGTGCTCAAACCAAAGGTATATAGTGTTCATTAGGCTTATTAATATAAAGATGAATGAGGTGTATGTTATTTCTTTTACTGCAGGATGCAATACGTGGTCATGGCTCAGGTAAGATTAAAACACATTGAAAACTAAATGAATTCTGTGATATATACATATACATTTTTTTTTGCCATAGAACACTGCATTGTGGGATAAAAAGAAATCATGTTGTCATTTTGCAGATTACAGTTCTCAGAATCAGAGCCCAACAGGTTGGGGACAGAACAATATACTCGCACCGGCTCAGATAGAGCGGGCACCATCCACCAAAACGCATGACATAGTCAAAATCGTAAGTTCTGTGTGCATTAAATTGTTTGAGAATTCTCATACATATTTTAAATTCTGTCTGCTGGTTTAAGGCACAGCGTTCTGCCCAAAGTTGAGCATTTTTCAACTCTGGGCGCTCGGTTCGAACGCCGGCGCTGATCGTAGGGAAAACGCATTGCACCACGCTGAGCACGAAAAAAAATCGCCAGCTGCTCGCGTTTTCAAAAAAACGCGCCGTT
Organism: Triplophysa siluroides; assembly: GCA_006030095.1. Classification (NCBI taxonomy): domain Eukaryota; kingdom Metazoa; phylum Chordata; class Actinopteri; order Cypriniformes; family Nemacheilidae; genus Triplophysa; species Triplophysa siluroides. The sequence continues at coordinate 742,957 of VCII01000613.1, read as the reverse complement.
TCCATTGGAAACAATTGAAAAAACATGCCGTCCGCCGGCAGAAACGCCTTGCTGGACACAGCCCCTAAAGGTAGATTTTCAGGGAGGGGTGTCCAGATCATATCATTTGACCACGTGGTACCTCAGGGAATCTGTGCTAGGTTCACTCCTTTACTCCATATACACTACATTGGTTGGGCCCATAATTCCGGCACATTTTCCTACATTGCTGTGACACTGACTGTTTTTCTTTTGTTTTAGCCAGACGATCCCACATTAGTTTAACAGACATTCGCATACCTGGCAGACTTCTCAGCCTGAATTAAAGAGCACTACTTTCCACTCAATCTATAGCAGACATAATTTCTGATCTTTCATGCCATGCCAAGTGCAGTGCACTCAATGTACAACAGCATTGGCTGATGCTTAATAGCATACTGTACTCTTTGAGATATATTAGCAACCCCCATTTTCAGTGTTTTCCATTACATTTAGCTGTAAACAATCCTAATGTTCTGTAGAACACACTCTGAATGTCAGTCAATGTTTACTAGCGGCCACGGGATAAGCGAGACTCCAGTTATTACTGGGAGATCGAAGCTAACGAGGTCATGCTTCTGAGCAGAATTGGCTCAGGCTCCTTTGGAACCGTTTACAAAGGAAAATGGCATGGTGAGAAGTTTTCCTTCAGTGGTATCTACTATCACTATACACACGTGTTCTGAACTGTTTGTGGACATTTTATAGGTGATGTAGCTGTGAAGGTATTAAAAGTCACCAAGCCAACACCAGAGCAGTTTCAGGCCTTCCGCAATGAGGTGGCAGTTCTAAGGTAAGCTGTTAATATATTTTGTAATGTCTTATGCGCATAAAGTTGTGCTCTGTATTTAGATTGTTCCTGAATATTTGTATTCTTGTATTCTCAACAGGAAAACCAGACATGTCAACATCCTGTTGTTTATGGGCTACATGACACAAGACAATCTTGCCATTGTGACGCAGTGGTGTGAAGGCAGCAGTCTCTACAAACACCTTCATGTGCAGGAGACCAACTTCCAGATGTTTCAGCTGATAGAGATCGCCAGACAGACAGCTCAGGGCATGGAGTGAGTTTCAGCATCCTGCCGGTTCACATGCCCTCATGATTTTTGCTGCCCTAAATATGTACTGTATATCTTTAACTTAAGCGTTGAAAATAATGAGCATGAGGCACATTTGTTTTTCAGTTATCTACATGCAAAAAACATTATCCACCGTGACCTGAAATCAAACAGTATCCTTCTCTCGACGCATTTAAGAGCTTTTCAAAAGGTCCAGCTGCTTTGGAGTTTACTGAAAATTGTCATTGTTCCTCATGCTGATGGTCAGAAGTCTTGCTACACATGATTACTTTGACCTTAACTCAGGCACAGACATCTTCTTAAACGAAGGCTTGACAGTCAAGATTGGAGATTTTGGATTAGCCACAGTGAAAGCCAGGTGGAGCGGTTCTCAGCAGGTGGAAAAGCCCTCGGGAGCCATTCTATGGACGATCAGTGTCTTAACATATGTAATTCTTTGTGCTTCAATCCATTTGACCTAAGCTTCGGTCACTGAGCTCCACTTTTACCACCCAGGCACCTGAGGTGATCCGGATGCAGGACAACAATCCTTACAGTTTCCAGTCAGATGTGTATTCTTATGGCGTTGTGCTTTATGAGCTGATGACAGGGGAGCTGCCATACTCGCAGATAGCCAACCGAGATCAGGTAACACATGAAATAATTGACAATTCTGTCTATGAAAATTATTGACTGTCTATGAAATAAATAAATTAAAAGAGTATTACTGTAATGTCAGTTATCTTGCTCTTTGGAGCTTGACTATACAAAATTATTTATCCAGCATAATGTGCATAGATACAGGAGCTCTCAGCTTGTGTTGTGCTGGTCTGAATTTACATGTTTAAACTAATTGGCGCTGTGGAGACCCCAGACCTGTGTGTGTGTCAACATGCATGACATCTCACACATGTTAAATGAAAATAACCAAAACATGTTTGGCCCCTACATCAAAGAAAAAATATGAAATTATATATTGCTTAATGGCGGGGTAACATGCTATATCATGCATTCTGACTTCTTTACACTGTTGAACGTGCTGGCTTCTCATGCTTAACATGGTCAACTTGTCAAAAAACGAGTTGGACGTACTTTATGACCTAGTATTTCTGTGCTTGATGCACTCCCCAGCACTCCAACTTGTTTCGGAAAGGTTTTATAAGTCTGGTTTTATAATCCTGTTCCTTTAATTGGAGTACTAATGTATAGGTACTCAAGACTCGTATGAGATTGGCAGAAACTGCAGGACCATTAAGGAATTTTGGCCTTTATCACATATTCACGAAAAAAAAGTACAAAAAGTTTAAAGTCTGATTTGGCAGATTTTCAATCCACTTATTGTTAGTGTCTGTAGTAAAAAGATTTTCAGATTTGCTGTTGCATTTTTCTGTCCATATTTGCATTTCTTTGCAGCCTTTAGCATCTATCTAAATTTCACACTAAAATCTAAACGTCTCACCAAACGTTTAATCTTTAAATTGAAGGACATTTTTAAATCATGATCAAATGCATAAATCAATAAAATGACTGACATGTACTGTATGCTTACAGACATTGCAAATGGAGCTGGATATCAGCACAGATGTTTAATCACAGATGTGATAGATGTTTGTTTCTTGTGCTTGTGTTCAGATAATTTTTATGGTCGGCCGGGGTTTCTTGTCTCCAGACCTCAGCAAGCTTTACAAGAGCTGTCCCAAAGCCATGAAGAGACTCGTTGCCGACTGCGTCAAGCAGTGCAAGGACGAGAGGCCTCTCTTCCCCCAGGTACATGAATAGATTATGCATTTGGATATACATAACACAGAAACAGGGATGCTATAATGGGGAAACATGTTTGAATCAGAATGTCTTAAGCTTGGGACACACCAGGCTGACAGTCGGCTGTCGGGCAATGTCGGGTGGTTTTTGAGCATCGGTTTGTCTTCTGCACCTTTGAGTACTGCCACCTGCTAGTTTGGGAGAGTTACGTTCTCTCACACAGACAAACACAGAGTGTACACACTAGTTAGACTGTAGTCTTTCTGATGTGTTCAAGAGAAACTTTTTTCACCTGACGCAGGCAAGGCGAGGCAATGCCACAGTCGGCTTTTCTCAGCGCTATTTCTTGGGTGTGTTTCTAGCTCTAGCCAGTCATTGTGGAAGTGAAAGTCAAAACAAAAAGGAAAACAATTTACTTAGCCCTAAAAGAAAACTAGAAGAAATGGGTTCAATAAAGGCATTACTGGAAATATGCAAATGAAAACTAAAAGAGTTTATGTATCATTTAGATTTAACATTTTAATGTACAACCAAATTTACATGTGTCTTTGTTTAATATGCTGATGGGAATATTCAAATACCTCTAGTAAAAGTCTCTCAGTCCCAGTTTGATTGACACATTTGGATATGCTCATTGTGTCTCCACTGCATCAGATTCTGTCCTCCATTGAGCTCCTGCAGCACTCGCTTCCCAAAATCAACCGAAGCACATCTGAGCCATCACTGCACCGAGCGTCTCACAGCGAGGACATCACGTCCTGCACGCTCACCTTTATGAACCCATCTACATGAAGATGGAGAAGCCAAATACTTGTGCTGTGTACTTCTGTGAGGCAGTTTAAACAGGTTCAACAAAACCACAGAAGAAGCATAAAATGAAGGGAAGTGTTGAAATATCAACAGTCTGCTGTCCTCACTAAGCTCAGATATAAATCGAGCTGTTCTTCACGTACAGAGCCAGTGACAGACAAATGCACTTTTACAATGAGTTTCTAAGAATCATGCTAGCAGTATTGACTCATTTTAATGTGTTAAAGATGTTGCTTCAGTCAGTATTGAGCTGCCATTGAACGCTATCTGTTATTTAGCATTAAAAAAGGTTTTTTGTTTTTGTCAGCTTTTTGGAAGGTTTTTAAAACTTTTTAAATAAATTTTAATGAAATTAAATTAACCAAATGTAGTGTTGTGTGTCTTGTTTATGGACTGTTGTGTCGTATTTTTATATACAGTGACTGATACACAAAACACATAATATGCAGCTCAACATGGGTTGTCTCTGGCCCATAGGTGCTATGTAATCTCCATTTTCAGTCATAGAGGGTTAATAGTTGTGTGCAGTGTCTTCTGTGGTAGTACATGATGTATCCTCAGCAAGTAAACAACACAAGCACAGACTGTGCTCCTTTGACATGAATCACAAAGATACATTATAGTATTATTTAAATCCTACAGACTTAAGGTCATTACCATATTTGTATTATCTATAAAATGTTTTCACATCACATCACACATTACATTTATGGCATCAAATCTTCCTATAACTAATGTATTAATAAATGTGTTTAATATGAATATAAATAAAATAATATATTATATTTGGCCTTTATACGATAGCAAAGCTTCAGAAAATATCAGCTTTGTAAATTTAGTACAGATATCTATAATTTACTTTGTAGTAACTAAAACAAGTTGCAATGCTTATAACTTCATTGCTAGTAAAGCAATATGCAATAAATATACGCATTTACTCATCTACATTCACTTCATATAGATGCAAATGTTGACAAATGGCACTGAACTACTTTTGTCTTTCTATTACAATCCTCATATAAAACACAAATGGTTGCCCACAACGTATTCACCTCATTCCAGTTTCCTTTTAGACAAAGACAGTGCACTTTTATGTTATTCACAATGTACAGCTATACCTTTTTTTTGCTTCAGCATCATGTTTAGGGGTGTGAAAATGTAAAGTTGATACATGTAGAATTCATAGACTTCGAAACTTGAAGCATCGGTCTGTGGGAATGACTTTAGGCTTAGGCTGTTGTAGCCCAGTACTTATATTACTCAAAGGAATACTTGCATTGAGCATTTGGGGGCTTTGACTATAGTGGCAGATGTGATCTAAAGAATCGGAGGACAGTATCATGTTGATGGTCCAGATAGCCTGCTGTAGCTGGACTCTTGTTGAGTCTCTTGGCTCCTGGGGGACAAGGAATTCTTTTAGGGTTTTTTTGTGTTTTTTTGTGTTAGTGTACAATATTTACCATTTCCTGAACCCCCACAAGAAATAACCCTCCCACCATCAGGTTGTGAAGAACTTAGCCCTCTGATGACCCCTAAGCAAACAGAGAAGCAGGAGGAACAGTCCTGCCTCATTCTTCACTGTTCACTGCTGCTGTCCCCAAGGCAGTCGAGTGCACTGTAGCTCCTCTTGAGGTGGGAAATTACCACTTTTCCAGTTAATATCAAGCGCTGAAATATTTAATTGGGTAGAAATTTTGAATTGCCTTCGAGTTAAGAAGGTTGAGAACCCCTGGATAAGTGGATAGGAGTACATCATAGTTCTGCAGTCTAGATAAAGCACCAAGACATGAAAGTTTGATGCTTTGAGGAGTTTTGAAACTATCCATGGTGTTTTCACCAATGAAGTGCCATCTGGGGAGATTTCTTCCTAAAAAAACAACAACAAGCGTGAGTTCTTTTTATAGTCGTGAATGTTGAATGTCTGTAATGTCTTTGGAAACCATGGTTACAGTCCCAGGCTTTTATTGTAATGTGCTTTTAACACAGAAGTTGGGCAGGGTGCAAAAGTTCCTGCTGTGATGTGGGAACACAACTTGTATTTATTTTCAAATTGCCATTTTTTTTTAAATATTGAAATTTAAAACTTTCCCCAGAGCCCATGTATGTCAGGCTATAGTCATCAGAGCTCAAAACATGTACAGCATACAAATCAAATTTGTTTTATGACTTACAGTATATATTACTCCCTTAGACGCCTTTTAAGCAGTCACACCTGGTGTGACATGCTGACATGTGTCATGCACTTTCTCTTTAGCTATGTAGTTTGTGGTTGTATATCATTACTATTGAATATTAAATGACACATAGATGTATGTGTCATGTATGTGCGATGGGAAGCTCAAGGTCCCGTTCACATACTGTAGATTGTGGGGTACCACAAGGGTCAGTTCTTGGACCTATTTTATTTATTCTTTACATGCTCCCCCTTGGTAAAGTCATCAGCCGCTTGGGAATTTCTTTCCATTGTTACGCTGATGATACACAATTATATATGAAAACTGATATTAATCCGTCATCATCTTCAACAACTTTAACCACACTCACTGCCTGTCTGGAAGAGATAAGGGAGTGGATGAATCAAAACTTTCTCCAGTTGAACAGTTCAAAAACAGAAGCTATTCTCATTGGTTCCCCTCATCAGACTAGAACATCGACCATAAACTGTATTACATTTTCAGGGCAGCACATTCCCTTATCAACAGTAGTTACAAATCTCGGCGTCAGGTTTGACCCTCTTCTAAACTTTGAGGCCCATATCAAACCATCTTTGCAAAACATCTTTTCATCACCTCAGGAATATAGCCAGACTCCGCCCCTCACTCTCCATACATGATGCAGAAAAAACTCGTCCACGCCTTTGTCTCCTCCAGACTGGACTACTGTAATGCTCTGCTCATTGGGATTCCCGACAAGAGCATCCAGAAGCTCCAGTATATACAGAACAGTGCTGCCAGGATTCTGATGAGGGTGCGTAAATACGAGCACATTACTCCAATTCTTCAATCTCTACATTGGCTTCCAATTTCTGCTCGGATCGAATATAAAGTCCTTCTCCTCACACATCAGTGTATTCATGGAAATGCTCCTTCCTACCTTAAAGAACTTCTTACTCCACAGATCGCAGCACGTTCTCTCCGTTCCACAAACACTCACAGGCTCCTTCCTCCAAGGACCAAGACTCGCACAATTGGGGACAGAGCCTTCTGTGCCGCCGCCCCTCGCCTGTGGAATGCCCTCCCTGAACATCTGAGGGCTCCACAAACGACTGATGGTCTTAAAAAGAGTTTAAAAACGTACCTTTTTAAAAAGTCCTTCAATGTCCCTTCTTGAACATCTGAGGGCTTCACAAATGACTGATTTTATGTTTCTTTTAGTGCTTAAATTGTGTTAATCTTAGTTGGTATTTGTGTTTTTAATTGACTTCTTAAATTGCCTAATTAACTGTTTTATTTTATTACGACACTTTTGTAGCACTTTGAGATTTTCCTTAAAATGTAAAGTGCTTTATAAATAAAATTTATTATTATTATTATTATTATTATGTATTGTTTATAGACAGTAATACTGGTCTGAGACACAAACAAAAGTTCAGGATTTTATTTTATTGCTTATTGTTTATTTAGGTTGCAGTTTGGTTATAACAGGGCTGACCAGAAACAAAAGAAAAATCAGGTTGCCCCACGTTTGCTAAAAATGGCTCATGAACTGCAATATAGCTTTTATCCACAGGGTTATAACAAATATCATATTTTATCACACATTCACGATACTAAAAGTGCAGGAACAATATTCAGAGTATTTCAGCAGAAACGCACAGAAAACACAATTCACATCTGATTTTTCAACACACAGTGACACAATTTTGCTCATGCAATCAAGCGTCCATTTGTAATATAATCTCCATACTTACATATGTGTATTGTATGTGGTTCAAAGTTAAGTCACTTAACTGAAATGTTTATGATCTTTAAAACCTTTTCGAACCTTCTTAAGGGTATATGCTTAAATGTAATACAACTCACAGTTTTTTCACAGACAAAAATATAACAAAATAATACAAAATATTCATTACAAAACTACATTTGTATTTTAAAACATGGAATAATGAGGAAAAAGAAGCCAATGAGAGCCCATAATCAGTGGGAACTGCTTGATAAAATGACAAGAATGAATGTCTCTTTAGCACTGAAGGTTTATTTATTAATTATTTAATTATTATTATTGGTAATTGAATTGTAATTCAAAGTTACATTTGTGTTTTATATAGTTTTGATGAGTTCTAAAATGTGAACAAATATGAAAGAATAAGTAAGTCACCCTAAACAGTTTTGAATGGTAGCCTTATATTTATATATATCTATACTGTACACACAATAGCAAACTCTTTGAACACCATTTACACTTATAAATTGCAACAGACGTAACAGACGAAAATAACGTACAGTAAATTCAAAGAAAGTGGCACAAAACGGATATGGCAGTTTGCTTGTATCACCACATACAACCCTGAAGAAACAACAGCTCCATCACAAGGTCACAACAATGAAAAGCTCAACAGCACAGACTGAAACAGAGATCAGGCCCGAACTAAGACCTTTCACAGAGATTATTCTTTCCCTTCCACCTGTCAGTGGTATGTTTACTTTGAGCCTTCTTGATTTCATTAGTTTGCCTGGACTAGTTTTGGTCCTACCGCCACACCATTACAGTCTAAAATGTACTGCAGGCAACCCTGGGGGGGAGCTTTCTGTGGTGGGCCGTTCTTTGCGTCAACCAGGGTGTCCTTTTCTACAGCATTCTGAAAAACCCAAACACAGCCGATTGCACGCAAAATGTCTGAGGTGATTATAGTTTATTCTGTGTTTTGATGTGTTACCTGTCTCGATTGAATTGTGGTAGGTCTCTTGGGGTTATGTGCTGTAACGTGGTTCATTTTGGCAAGGACGAGGTCCACAATAAGCTGCTGGTCTTCTGCTTGATGATCACCCACCAACGGCATCGACGAACCCATTACCTAATAAAAAGGCTATTGTTAGTAATATTATAAAAAGCTATTACAGTATATTATTATTATTATAAACTTATTATATTATTATGTTATTATAAACTTTGTTAAAAAAGTTAAACAGTGGTTCTGTCTATACTGAGAGAGCTGTAAAAGCTTTGACATGTTTTGACAAATGTTTTCTTTTATCATGATACATAATTTTTTCAAGTCTGAATAAACCACATACCTCAGTAATATAATCTTTTCCATCTTTGCCATGAATGGCTTTGACAGCGCAAATCTCAAGGCCCCCAAAAATCTCACAACAGGTATCTACCCAAAGCTTATACCTACAAAAACCATAACAAACTTTTAATACTGGGCATAAATGTTTTTTCAGCGTATTTATACATTTTGTGGGAGTAAATAATTTACCTGGGTGTCATTGCTACTTGCTCCACCATGGCAGTGCCAGTGTTGGACTTCCAGTTGCCCGAGATGGATGTGCTCCTATAAAATGAGAAGAAATCATCTGTTGAGAGCGGAATTTAGCCAAACATGTATGTACGGTAAACTCTACAGACTAGCAGGGATTCCTCACATGTAGGCCTTGTAACCATTTCCAATCTTCTGAATCCTGATGTCATATTTGGGATCAATATAGGGTTCACAGGTGCTGTAGGTCTGAGTGATGGCAACCACACTAGCTATGTCCTGAAACTTTGAGTGGTTCTCCACTTTCACCTTAACAACGCAGACAGTTAAATCTCATTTACTAAACATAAACATCTGCATCTCTTATTTTACAGTCACTGCATCAGTTTAAACGTTTACCTTCCCCACACCAGAGTGAGCGTGCCCGATTTTCACCACAACTGGAAATACTGGCATGGTGACCTGGTTTGATTTGAAGAGTTTAGTCATTACTGATATCAGCTTCATTAAATGCCATGGGTTTGGGTGGGTTTAATCTCTTACCATTTCTTTATAGTTAGGATAGAACGTCTGTTCAATCAATGGGAATTTCTCATGTCCCAGTTTCTTGAACGTGCTGATCAGCCGAGCAAACTGCAAAGAACAGATGAATTTGGAGGGGTTAGTTAGATTAGACATTTTACGTAGGTCACGTGATGTCATCTTGTCATACCTACCGCCCAGGGTTTGTCACACAGATTGTAGATGGACTCCATTGAGTTGATGCTTGGAATGCCAGCGTACTGCAGGCCTATGATTAGATTACGAAAGTCTTCGTTGTCTGTCATGCTGAAAGCATGTTGTCGGATCAGGACAAAGTCAGGCATAAATGACCTGTAAGGACATATGACACGTACATATGTGACACAAGTGCTTCCCTAAGAAGGTGGTGTGCATATTAGCATATCAATATTCAAATCCAATAATTAATAATAACGGATAGAAGCCAAATAACACAATTTTCATCTGTTGTCATTTGAAAAGCTGTGACCATCGAAAGCATACACTTTCCGATATTTATACTACACGATTCATACTACAAAACATCCCCTTATATCTATATATAAGGGGATGTTTTGTAGTATAAAATGAGAAGAATTCATCTGTTGAGAGCAGAATTTAGCCAAACATGTATGTACGGTATGTACGGAGCTGGAAATAGAAAAGACTCTAGGATGGTTCGGGGAAAGATCTTCAAGGGAGGACAGAGTTCCACGTAGAGGATTTCATTTTTTATGAGCTATGCAGTGCAAATTTCATTTGCGATTTTGGCAAGAGGAATTGAAAAAGCCGAAACGCATTAAGCAACCACTTTTATATTGTTTTAATGACTTGGCCCAATTTATTAAAGATCTTTTACGCTTGGCAATGAAAGTGCCATGAAATACTTTTATTGTATCCTAATTACAAAAAGCTGCGCTGTGTGTTGAAGTTATTATGTTAGATTGGTTTAGACTATAGGACTGCGCCATCTAAAGTTTCATGCCATAACTTTCTCTGTCATTGGATTTGTCTGCATCTATGGTTTTGAATATATAAAAAATGTCCTCAACTACTGCCAGTGATGCCATTTCCATCACTAATTATGACCAAAGCTATAAGCAATGTGTTTCCCTTAATGGCACTTTCAATAATTAATTAACTTTACTGTAAAGCTGCTATGAAACAATCTGTAGTCTATGGTAGTCTACTTGACATATTTATGTGACATTTCTTTTTATACACATTTTTAAGTAACTCAACATGAAACAAAGGTGTGATGCTGTTGTTTGTTTTCCCATATTGTGACATACAGTATAATCAACTAGAAAAAGGGCAGGACATCATCATAGGTTTCAATTTAGTTCAAATTAATATTTTAAATTAGCTTTTATTTTAAGATTCATGGTTTTTATGTTAATTTTAGTTAAAAGTTTTAGCAATTTTGGTGTATGCTTTTGTCATTTTGGAAATGTTTTATTTATTTTTTATGTTGCAATATAACTTTTTTTTTTATTATTATTATAATCTTAGTGCTTTAAACGTATTTTTGTTTATTTTTGAGGCACCAATTTCAATTTTTAATTAAGTTGAAGCTTTATCAATATTTTTTAGGTCAATATTTAATTTAATTTAATTTCATTTCAATGAACGGAAACGTTTAAAAAAATGTTTAGTAAACTAAAATAACCTTAAACTTGGAAGCCTGGCCATTGGACAGTCACCTCCACATCGAGACATGTCATGTAGAGATAAAAATGGATAACAACAGTAATATTCAATAAAAATTATCAATTTTGGTTTTATGTTGAATGTGATAGTATTCTATCTTTATTAATAGAAGGGATTATAAATCGTTGGCAATACTTTTGATAATAATTTAGAAGAATGTTTTAGTTGTGCCTCTAGGAAATGTAAAAAAACTGTAAGCCATTCGTGTAATTACACAGAGCACCGCTGTCTCACTGACAAGCCAAACATATTACATCACAGGATAATGATACAGATCTCATCTGTGACACATCCAATCAGTTCTGCTTCAAAGGGCTTCATTAGCTTTCCTATGGATTGAAGCTTGAGAGATTTTGATGGCTGATATTGCACGTATCAAAACAGATGACAGATATTGATATTATTTGGATAATATACAATATTTATTGCACTTTATCTAAGCTGGTTGCACATTTGAGTTAGGGGAACTAGGTTTAGTGCTGATAAACTGAACAGCTAGAGGTGATTTAGGAAAGCTCACCTGATAGTCTGGTTTCCATTCTGCACAGCCACATTACACGAACCATTAGCATATGCCACAACACTGATGTCAGCAAACTCAGCCTGAAACACAAGAGAATGAATGAATGAATTCAGCCAGCAATCATTCAATCGGTCAAATGAACCGAGGCAACACAAATTAACTCACTGAATGAACTCACCTGTTCAATTTTGATATCATAATCTCCATTTACTTTATTCCCTTTGAAGACTTTGGCCCTGTGGAAAATAAGAAAACAAGAAATAAATAAAAGCACTGACATATCCACATATCCATATGTTTTGAGATGGGTTTCCTCTGTTCATGAGAGGATATTGTCTGAAATCAGATGATTGGACATCTGGCAAATATTTCTCAAGCAGACTTAACATGAATACAAAAATATCACGATATATGTAATATGTAATCTAGCGATTTCTTTATTCGTCTCAGTAACATGATTTAGCAACAATTACAGAACCCATTTCAAAAAACGTTCTCATTAATATTTCAACTAATTCTGCTAAACTGCACTGAGATAACAGAGAGAAAATGGAGACTTTTGTTAAAATTTCCAGCTTCATATATGTTTCTCCTCTAAATAAAAGACCACAGATGATGTGTGATGTCAATGTAAGCATTTCTTATAAACTGATCGGAGCTATGCATGTTCATTTTCAGCTGTTTAATCTTACCATATGATAACAAAAGAGCAACATCTGATTAATTCAGTTTTCCTGGAATGTGACAGGCTATGACATAGCAAGTCTTTCATATCCATTACATTTAATTTACATTTATGCATTTGGTGGATGCTTTCATCCAAAGCGACTTACATTGCATTATCCTTTACATCTGTTTCTAAGTATGTGCAATCCCCTGTGATCGAACCCACGACCTTGGCGTTGTTAGCGCCATGCTCTTACCCCTGAGCTTACCCCACAGCTGATGACGTGTTTCACATTGCTGTCAATGATTTGCGACTCAAAGAAAAATGGAGAGTGAATAATTGATGTTGTCTTAAAATCCCTCAGTGGTCAGGTACTTTTAGAAATAAGCCTGTTTAATGGGAAGCAGCATGATTCCGTATTATTTTCTCATTGGTGCTGAATGTAGGATGCATCGTATTATTAGGTTATTTTATTGCATTGTATTATTAGGCTATTTCATTGTCATTGTGTTTCTTAGTAAAAAAAGAGTACAAATTATTTAGATTAGGTTTGGTTAAAACTAGAAGTATTTTAGACAAACCAGAAAGCAACTGAGCCTTTAAGCTCAGTGAAATTATATATTATAGTTGTGTGGTGTGGTGTAGTGCGGTATTGTGTAGTGTAAGAAGGTGGTCCCGTATTGTGTAGTGTATGAAGGTGGTCCCGTATAAATGCTGGCATGAGGAAGGTGGCATTGTGCCCAACAGTCTGGTTACTATGGTGACCAGCTTTTAACACATGTATTTAAGAGAGCTGCAGTAGAATAACTGCAGCCAAACTGGATGAACTGCTGCCAATATGACACATACTGACAAAAAATATATAAAGTATAGCAAAAGACAAATGTGTATCTAAAGGGATAGTTCACCTAAAAATACAAATGATGTCATAATTTCTTCAACCTTGAATGACATATAGAAAACCTGTATGACTTATTTTATTTTTAGGAACAAACAAGGTATTTTGAGTCCATAAAATGGAAGTAAATTTTGTTTGTTTACACACATTCTTCAAAACATCTGTTTTTGTGTTCTGCAGAAGAAGATAAAGAATAATAAACAGGTTTGGAAGAACATGAGGGTGAATAGATTTAATAGCAAATCATTTATGCTGTAAACAAACCACCAAATAATGTTTTTTTTCTATGCAACAGAACCTCTTTGAGTTTAATCTGGTGAAACTTTTTCTTGTGTCCAAAATCGTGTTACTGTGAACATTCTTTAAAGAGTGCCTGGATGCTAATTTATCCTCATCCACGCTGAATGTTTATTCTTCTGCCAAAGCGGCAAAACATACTAATTTGAATGGCATTTATCGGGTGCCACAAGGCTTTTGTGTTCTTATACAGTCTAAAATATTTACCATTATAAAGTCTTTCCACAAGCACATCCTTCTCCAAACTGAGACTTTACCATTGGACGGTTGAAACCATTGCACTTGCTTACCAGGTCCACTAGTTAGCCAGGGCATTGTTGGCTTGCTCACCGGGAGACTGCATCTATTTATTTATTTATTAGATATTATCTATTAAAATGATCTTGCTTGTTCTATAAACACCGTGCACTGTTCCGTGTTTTAACTCTGTGTTTTCTTATTTGCTCCTGTAATTGGAACATTGCACATTGTGAAAAGCGCTATATAAATTAACTTGAATTGAATTGAATTAGCCATGTTACATGGGAATCAGAGGCTACACTATAGGCACAGAATGAGCATCATACACATTTATTAGATTTTACAACCTAGATGTTTCTTTTCTATATTCTCAGAATGTTTATGATGAAATGATTTATCCATGCTCATCATTATTCTTTTCAAATTCATGTTCTCTCATATCCTTAATCGAAAACATTAACTTCCCCTTCCCCTGTTCTTCGCATGACATATGGCAGGGGCGGGGGCCAGGCTTCCAACTTTCAACGATCCAATCAATTCCTAAAGGACAAAATCAAGTCCCGCCTGACATTTCTTCTCATCCCAGAAAGCTTTTTCACTCTGCAATACGTAACAATAAGGAAGATAACATCAACAAAACTTCTGTTTCATGCTGACTTCAAGTGGAAGAAACCCAGTTATGTGCATTCACTACTGGTGCGATCTGACATCACAACATCTTTAAAAACATGCTAGTCTCTGTATTTGTCCTAATTCTGTTTTAGTATTCCGTTTTTAAGTATTTAGTAGAAACACCTTTAAAATCAAAATGTTAAGGAACATACATGTATAAGGTGGATTAAATCATATCATCACCTTTAATGCCTGTGTAAGATCATGAAAAAATTACAACAAATTTATAATATTAATTACTTCCATTCGATAGAGCTAATTCTGATAATTTTTATAAGCATGTGGAATACTTTACCAAAAGGATTAGGGATTGACCCAGTTAAATATGTGGTAGTAAAAAGTGTCACATTTTCATAACACGGATAAAGATAGGAACTGAGGTGTTGGCATAACATGGTGGACATTAGGCCATTATATATTCAATACAGCTAAGTCTTTAAGTGCAGGACAAAATCCCACTTTTAAGGGGGGACAGAGACATTAGTTAATTTTATGTAAGGTAACAGTTTGTTCCAAATATCTAATTGTTCCCACAACACCAAAACAGGATTTATTTCAACTAGTTTATTCATTTGTAAAATGTGTCATTTAAAAAAAATGTTTGTTTAAAGAGGTTAATTTCGCCTGAAATCAAACCCTTGTTGACACTACAGAGAGCAGGTTTGATATAAAATATCACTACAGGCATGTCAATTAGAGACACTTGTGGGTGGGTGTCTTATGAAGTGATGCCTTTTCTCATTCATGGTAAAAGTATATACTGTATCTATTCCACCTATTTCCTCAACCCAGAAAATACATATTCAAAATGTTATTTAGACAGCTCAGCACTAAACTGAAGACCAAATAAAGAAATGTACTCAAACACACAGTTACACGCCATAAAAAGAACACATTTATCAAGGACTTGTGAAGATAACATTGCTCATACCAGTCGTGTTGCGGTTCGTCGATGACCAAAAGGATCTTGTGTCTCTTGGACGATGCAGAAACAGTGGTTTGCTCCACCAGCCCTGCTGAGGCAGCTGTCTGCTTCACCACATTGGTGATGGAGCTGAAGAATCCTGTTCCTAATGGCTGGGGCTGGATAGGTTTCCTCTCCTGGGCCGGGGAAACCGCTGCTGGTACTAGAGGGGGAGGCTGAGGGGGATCTGGCATCTGCAGGTCCGACATGTAGCCATTGGGCAGGTTGGAGATGAAGGTGCTGTCCGACAGGCGCCTGCGAAGGTAGTTCATGGCTTTAGATGCAAAGGAAGATGTGGAAATCTCAACACCTACATTCAGAGGATTCACCACGGGATGAGACAACTCAGAGCAGTGAGATGGGATCCCTCCCCGAGTCGCAGTGTTTCAGCCAATCAGACGCGAGCTCTGCGCTCCGCAGCGCTGCATGAGATGAGATGATGCTCTTTCTCTCTCCCCTCCCCCACACTGCCTCCTTCACGTTCTTCATGACGCCACAAAAATAATATAAAATAAACTGTATAAATAGTCTGCTGTGGCACGCGTGAGGATAAAATCAAATCATAAAGAAGTATTCGTGTTTTTTTCTCATATATATTGCTTTAGTATACAGATCAGAGTGGAGGACACGTCCGCGCATGAGCAGACAGACCGCATTCTACAGTATTTACTCCGCATTTTGTCCTAGTCTAGATCCTTGTAGAAATGTGTAGTGTACACAGACAGACAAACAAACAAACAGTCAGACAGATTCACATCTTTGTTGTGCATAAAAATTCATTACTTGTTCAACACCCGAAAATTAACAACGTAGAAGGTTTGGTCACATGGTAATAGTTACTTTTCTTTACGATGACCGGATTGACCAATCTCGGTTTGAGACTACTGCGGACAAATCGATTTATTTATTTACAGTTTTATAAAGATTGCCGTCACAATTGTGATAATGGTATGGATTAGGAAATTAATTAAATAAAGTCGCGTTCTTAATGTCTACAATTTAAATATATATAAAAAAATCAAACGTGCTTTTTTCCTGTCAAGCGGAAACGCAGTGGTTCCCGTCGTTTAGCAGTTTTAGCATCACAGATTAACAACATTACACAACAAATTATCCTATGTCTGACGTATTATATTGCTTTTTTCGCACTACAGCTTATTCGGTTAACGTTACGAGTCTGAATTTAAATTACTTTTATATTGATAAGTAAGTAAATGAAAGTTAGATTTGGTACGTTCGCATCTGACTAACTGAACGAGCTAACAGTTAAACTAGCCTCATGCTAAAAACATTTTTTTTAACAGTTTTGAACACAGTTTCGACTTTTAACTGTCATCAAGTGTAGGGTTGCGAATGTCTTTCTTCCCGAAACGCGATTTATGTTTCGCTCGCAAAATATGCAACGCTTTGTGGATGTAATTTACATGAGCTGGAGTAACTGATCTGTGAACTGCTACAAATGTCAAAGTGCTAAAATGGATCTTTTGATCAATCAGTTCATCAATAAAATGAACAATAACATCAGCCGATTTCATTATAACGTTAGTTCATATAAGGGTAAGTGGCTGCACTCACAGCTTTAATACACACGGAATAAGGAATATTGTTCTATATAGTTTCTATATATACTATATAGAATATAGTTTCTTTCGTGGTTTGTGTAACTTGACATAAGTACTACGCCACGCGTTAGTACTTCCTGACATTGTACCATGATAGTACTTCATTGTTTTGTCAAATACTTTTAAATGTCACGTGAATATTATTGTAGATTAATATGGCAATCATGTATTACTATTGTCATTTAAATCTGAAATCATTAGGCCTAATGAACATTGCACTTAATGAGGCGTTAGAAAGAATACGGCAGTTCCATGTTAAACTTAGCATGAGCAAAAAAATAAGAAAGTTTTCATCATACTGGAAGTGGTAGGTAGCTCAGATGTCAATATTGGGTTGTGGAAATACCCACGTAAATGTTCTTAAAGTATGTGTATAGACTGATATGTTTCTGATGCCTGGACTCTGTCAACAGATATTTAGTAGTTTGTTATTGGTAATACTGTAAATACATTTTCTGAGAATTTATGTTTCAGTTTTGACTGCAAATGTCACATCCTCAACACTGAAATTGCGCAATAACAGAGAAATGTTGCTTCATAAAAATGTAATTATATGTCTAACTAAATCACAAACATTTGAAAAACTACAAGCTTAAAAAGCAAAACATTAGGTGTGTGTGAGAACGATTAATGTTTAGTGATTTATTAACAGATGACTCAGGAGTATCTAGGGTTCATGGGCTGAACTCAGGACCTCCACCTGTGAGCCCAACTAAGAGAAAACACCATGGAGACAGCGATTGTGATGAAGAACAAATGAACAAAATGAGTCGATTACTGGCATCCCAACTGTACGCCTGCTTCCTGCTGTGCTTATAAAGCATTTGCTTTTTATAGGAATATATATCTTTTTCTGTCATAATGATTTCATGTGATGTTATTTTTAGGGGAGGTCCTAATGCAAATACTGGAAATCAGGATTCATGGAATTACAGTTCCTTTCAACACACATCTCTCGTTGGTCTTCAAAACCACCATGTGTTCACACCTTTTCCCATTTTTGCGATGGATCAACCTCTTGCATTGACAAAGCACACCTCAGATTCTGCCAGGAGCACACCTTTGTTACCTGGACCCAACATGGAGCGACAGCAGGTCAGACTTCACTATGTGCTTTCTGTATGCTCATATATAGACTACTGTTCAAAGGTTAACACTCCAGTTTGACTGGAATGTTTTCCATGTTCTTAAAAGATCTTATATTTATATTCTGTATTTTTTTATAAAGGTAAACAAATGAGAGCTGAAGAAAGTTAAGCATTCAAGGTCACGCAGAGCCAAACGACAAAAATGATAAAAAAGCAAACTGGCAAACTGATCTACATAAACGCTTGAGTCTGCATTTCGTTATCATATTAATTTTGCGATACACATTGTTTATATCCATGTCTTGGAAGTGGCCTCCCTTATCTAACCAGTGGCATTTTTTTTAAGGGATTGACAATTTTCTTTTATTTCAAATGTGCATTCATAAAGATTTATTTAGCTACAATTTTAAGCATGAATTGAATAAACTATTCCGAATAAAGGTCCAACAAGCACATAATTTCTGACCGCATTGAAAGCAGCCTAGTGTTTATGTACATCTAAATCTGCATGTTGTTTGCTGTAATTTTATGTTTTTATACACTGATACAAAAGCAGTGGTTGCCCTTTTAGTGCAATATCAATAGGTATACCCATATAAAGTTGGTCTTATCAAACAGAAAAAAAATCTGCCCTTGTCATTCAGAATCGTCCATCTGTGATCACCTGCGGCCCTGCGAGCAAGCGCTCATGCAGTCTATCTGGCTGTCACATGTCTCATCACAGCTGCACCTCTGCATCCGCCAACAAGAACAACGGTAGTCTGTTTGTATATCTAAATCAGTGAATGTTCTTATTATCTTAAGAAGTGTGTTTACTCATCACAAATATATACTGTAGGTTATTTAATAACCTTTTTATGTGCGTTAAATTTATGTACCTGTAAAATTATAAATGAAATCATGCCAGAAATAGTGTTTGTACAGAGATGCACATGTTTCTATTCAGTCTTTTGCTTTGTTTTTTCTTCAGCAAACACCATGTGTGATCCTGTGATTGAGGAACACTTCCGCCGCAGTCTAGGGAACATCTACACAGAGCCCGCCTCTAAGTTAGTGTCCATCACAGGATCAGTTGATGACCACTTCACTAAAGCGCTGGGAGACACCTGGTTACAGATCAAAGCCAGGGGCTGTGGCCCAACCACCCCCGAGCCCAAATCATCATGAGTCATCTGACCACAGTCCTGTGTAAGAATATCACTTGTGAATGGTTGATCTGTTTGTTTAGTCTGACGTCATGCATCACCGCTTCCAGGTCCAAAATCAGTTGCCATAGACAAAATATGTTAATATATACTTATGGGCGTGCTGTAAAACTATCAAACAACTCCGATCCTAACCTTTATCTCCATAACGAAATCCCAGATGGCCAGACAGTGATACATTTTCTTCGTAAACTTGTTGTTGGACACCAAAGTAGGACCTTAAAAATCACTCTTTAATTATACAAATATTGATATCAGAGATTCCGTGAGCCTGGAGACTATAGTGAACACCTATGAGTTGATAAAAGTTTCGCTTAAATATGTTATATGAATAAATAGTGTTCATAAATGGCTGTCGAAAATGGAACACTCACTTGAAACAAGTGGATCCTTGGGAACGGTATTCCATAGCGATATGACCTAACAAGCGGATAGGCACCCTACAGACAAACAAAGTAGATGTGATGGTCAACCAAAGGACTCTTTAAAACTGTTCAAGAAGACCCATGTGTGTTTCATATGCAAAAAATCTTCTTTCAGCCGCAACATTTGACCTGGACGTGACAGTTCATGAGCTCCAATACCCTCCCTTTAGCTGCCTGTAATTCATGTTTTTAAATGGCATTAGCTGCTATCTGTTGTAGACTTTTTTTTACTCACTTTACTCAGAATATATTTGTTTGTCAGTAACATACTCAATAGATCCAACTGCTGGGACAGTGTACGCAATATATTTTTTATAACATATTTGTAAGCACCTGGCTTAGCCTCTAGACAGAGTCTCTATCCGACTGAGTGATGAGATATGAGCACCTAATGATCAATGCCAATGAAAACGTTTTTAACCATGTTTCTACTGTCTCTTGATGTTTAATTTTATTCCATTAAATGACTCTTGATGAGTCTTTTAAATAGATTTTTAGTTATCAGAACTTATTTTGAAAGAAGTGGATTAAACGTGTGATGTCATCAATACAGGCAACATTAACTGTGCCTGAAAGAGTCGTCTGCTAAAGTTTTGTGATGTCAGTGCAGAATACACACTATAATTTCTTTGTAGTCTAAGTTTCTATTGTAGCAATTTACTTGCAAACACTCATATTTTGTTTGTTTTTGCAATACATTTTTTGTTGGTGACCATCAGTGCGCCGTGCGTGATATGTTTATTTCAGTATAGATATTTACTCATATAAGCCTGTTTGTCTATAATTAGCCGTGGTGCATGTATTTTTTTTTACTTTTATTGTACCTGTCAGATGTTAAAGTGCTGTAACAGTAATGCGTATGTGTTGAGAATTTGACATTGATTGACCAAAGTCTCATGAATAGCCTGTTTGACATGGGTAGAGCCACATTATTACTGATTTTGAAATTGAGTGTCTATGTCCTTTCAATTAAAAGGAATTTTGTAAATTTGTTTTTAATAAGAATGTTCTTTAGAAATACCACTTTTATATTTTTACACTTAATAAAATCGCCTTACAGTAAAGACTTGTGTTTCTTGATCTTGCTGGTATGAAAACATTTTATTTACCCATTCACTGCATTCATCAGCGTTTTGCAAGAATACGCTTAAGCTACTTTAAAATGTTTTCTTTAGGACAACGGTATTTTTTTTAAATGTGTGATATATTTAATTTTACTTTGCATGTTGTGGTGAGACCCAGGATTATATAGATAGTTCACTCAAAAATGAAAATTCTGTCATCGTTACTCACCCTCAAGAGGCATGTCTTGAGAATGTAAGATGTGGCAGACTAAACGTTGGGGTCACTCGCTCATCATTTATTTCTCCACATTTTAAAACAATAGAGACCTCAAAACCATAGATAAACACAAACATAACTTGGCTTCGGTATTTTAGCCTTTTCAGTGTGACCACATTTTGCCTGGAATTAGTAGAAATGTACTCTTGTACAGTTTGAGGTCTCAGCCTGCCTTATAAACATGATTTTTTATAAAATGTTGCATATAATGATATATAAAAATGTATTCCTATCTACAAAAATAATTTCACACATTTTTAAGCCTTCAGTGGTTTTTACATGTTTAAGAATTAAGTGACCCCTTTCACGGCAGGGTATTACAGCTTTCCTGTAGCTCAGTGGTGTGAGCATTGCGTTAACAACGCGTGGGTTCGATCCCAGGGGATTGCAAATACCTATGTATAAATATATAGGATAATGCAATGTAAGTCGCTTTGGATAAAAGCGTCTGCCAAATCCGTAAATGTAAATATATGCACAATACAACAGAACACAATGTTGCATTTTTAAAGCAGTACAATAAATCCATTAATGTTAAGAAACAAACACCTTTAAGCTTTTCATGGCATGAAAGGTGTTTTTGCAACAACACAGATGCACAGTTACTAAACTGATTTTCGCACAATTTTTCCACACACGTTGAATTTAGGATATTTCCTACCTCAACCAGAAAATAATTTCTTCAAGGGAGTTGTTTTTAATGTTAATATCTTTTATGATTTTACTAAATCATTATTTTTTTTACATTTTACTAAATACTTTTAATGTTACTAAATTCAGACGCTATTTCCGGGTTTGAGGTGGGAAATACCTAAATCCGAGGTGTCTGGAACGCAGCATTAATCCAGTGTCTTAACATAAATATTCCAGCAGGTGCCAGTACAGTCTTACATTTATTTATGTAGCTGACGCTTTCGTCGAAAATAACTCTCAAATGATTAAGTCACAAGCTTGTAGTAAATATAGCCTAGTACACAGTGGGAAGTTCAATAGATCAATACACATATACGGCAGAGGTTAAAATCAAGAGATGTTTTTTCTTTTAATGAAATAAAGTGTTATGTTTGTGGATATTTGGTGAACAGCATTGGGTGTCTGTCGGTTTGACATCCAAAATGCTTTCAAAATTTACTGACCGACCAAATACTTTTATTTGTCTAATAATATTTCTATTAAATAAAAGTTAGATGTTTGTCAAAAAGTATACAGTAGCCTAAATAAATAAATATTCATGTTTAAGAAGAAATTTTAAATTAATGTTTTAGAATTTGATTTACTATATTATCCAAATCTAACCTGCCCCCTTCTTCATTCTTAATTATGCGATGTCGTGAAAATTAGACCTCTGGGTTTGCTCTCTAAGGATTACCCATCAGATTTGCTAATTTTCTCACTTTTCTCTTATAAGCAAATGAAGGGACAGGCTTTAATTGGCACATATCTGCAGTGGACATGGAGAGACATGCTTTAAATATAGTGGGTCACCGGATCTAGAGCCCGCGACTCCGGACCATGCCTTTAATATTTACACACAGTTACAATAGTGCATACAATTGTAACAGTAATGCACACATTTTCAATGCTATATGTGCGCACTGTACTGTAAAGCAAATTAATCTCATGTGCCAAATTTAAACGTAATTTCTCGCATGGTTTTAATGTACAGCTTTACTATCATCTCATCATTTCCAGGGTGAGGTCGTCACGGGATTTGCATAATTGCTTGAAGATTATTTCAGCATTATCTTGCGTCTTGCACAGCCCACTTCCGAAGAGGATGTGGCATCGTCCTAAGGGGAAGACACGTTTAAAATAGATTCCATAAGTTAGTGCGCTACATGTACACATGTGGGATTCTGGCCTGCAGAAAAATTTGAGTCATGCTGGCAAGATCAGACTCCTCGGGCTGAGCACATCATTTCCACAGCAAGCATTTCGAGCGTGTCTGAGAAACGGAAAGAAAGGGTTCACAAACCTTACGCAATGTACGGTTTCTTCCAAGAACTGACCTGATGTGTGGAACCTGAGATTCATTCATTATGTCAGCCGCACTGCTGGCGATGGCATAACCTCTACGAGACAATGCGGTCAATCCCGATCACGGTCTAAGCATGCACACAAACACAAGCTGTCAGCCCATCTCAGCGTCAGCAGGCGGCTCTATTGGTCATTGTCCTTGTCCATGCGCTCTTGTGCGACATCTTTTCCTATTGCTTCGACTACGACCATTTTTTTTCAGTTTATTGATGCACTGGTTGGATTCTGATGTGAAGGAATTCTTTGGCTGGTTGACTTGGATTTCTTTGAGAAAGTGTAGGCAACTTGGCATTTTTATTGCCATCGTTTTACTAGAAACACCATGGTTACTGTGACGAAACGGTAGGCTACATGTGTATTTATCATGGTTTTACTACTAATAAAAACAACCAACGAAAAAACATGTCTGGAACTGGAACAGCAGAGAAAGATTTGAAGAGAAATGTTTGAGTTCATCAAAATCTTCCATAACATTGACTTAGCGAATCTGACCTCATTGTGACATTACTGAGATCTCTTCTGAAACTCGAATGGAGACATTTGTAAAAAGTATATAGCTCTTTTTCTCAGGAGAAATATCTGATGCAGGAGATGCAAGCATTGAATCTCATTGATGTCTAGGAAAAATAATTGGGAAATTTCATCTGTGATTTTCTTTAATATTAAACATAATAAAATACGTAAATGACAATAGAAACGTATTGGGCATAACAACATTTACAATATAGTCGAGCCACCTCTCGTGGAAATAAATAAAGGAGTTAACAGAGGATGTGGCATTAAGCTGCAGTTAATCGGAGACATCACTCTTCATCGGCCCTCATCTTCATCAGTGCCGCTACACTGATCACTTCTAATAAGTAAAGTGACCCGATGGCAACAAGCAGCGATGTTTCTCCTCTCGCAACTCTCTGCGTCTTCCTCTGGCAGTCACACAGTCGAGCATGTGTGATAAAGATGTTACATAACTCTCTCATTCAGTCTTCAAAGACTCGCCGTACGGCAGGAACACGCTGCTCTCGACAGCTTCCACTGCGTTCGGTTATCTCAACACAGTTTCACAACAACACTTAGTCGTGCTCTGAATTCAAAACATCCCCCAAGAATACACCGGTCTTTGTGAGGATCTAATGCAAACCATACGTTGTTTAACACTGGGATGATAGGTGTTCGTTAACCCAGTTAACAGGGAACATCAAAAGTTGTCTCAAAGTTGTCTAAAAGAAATGCTATTGCTGTAACATTAAAAGGGCATTTTATCAACATTACAGTACATGACATTGCTAAATGTTCTAAAACACTGTTCTAAAATGTTTTCTTACACCATTAATGAAACATTTAACATTCAGCAATAACGTTTTCATAACTTAATGGGAGTGTCAGCACCATGTTTTAAGAACATAATAGTTTTTTTCCAAAATGAGATAATTCCGTTAAAAGAAAAAAATCATGTTTTTTCATTGTGCATTCCAATAAATATCAAACTGCAGTTGGTTTGTTTTGATTTAAGTCATAGGGCCTAATAACCAAAAAAATACAGCTAACTAACACAATAAAACACAAAAACACCACGATAATATAATAAAAAACATGAATTTTGAAATATTTTAAAAACGGAGTTTCAAAAACATCATATTTTCTTTGCTGGGAAAGAGTTAAATGTGCAATGGAGTTTGACACAGTGCAAGTCATCTAGTGTTGTGCACTTGTTTAATGTGCAGTGAGTAATGCATAATAGTTCATTAACAATATTTATGTATAATAAAAGTGTTTTTCGTTTTCATAATGACTATCATAGGTTTATCTTAATTGCTTTAAAATCAACAGCCTCTCTTTTGATTCACATCATAGAAAGTGTTTGTAAGAGGACTCTCTGGTGAGCTGCATGTAGGGCTTTAATGATGCACGTGTCTGGGGCAGTATACTGTATGACCCCTCAAGCTAAATGTTTTGAGTGTGTGAAGCACACAGGATGAAAGAAAAAGGGACAGTGACTTCTGCTTGACTGCTTCACTCCATGTGTGCCAGTTCTGGAGAAGAGTACTTTCCAGTCTCTCTACAGGTTAATGCACAACTGGCAAATGATAAGGGACAGAAAATATCAATTTACAAACATAAACGCAAACCAGATGCTATGATATAAGAATAATAATAATACATTTCTATAGATTTAAAGATAGGTGTAAAATATGTCATATAAATGTATTACTTTTCATCTAAAGTTTTATACCTTAAAATAGAGAAAGATTACCAATGATATTATTTATGATGATTATTTACTTGTTAATTCAGTAACTACAGTTTTATCTAAATACATTTTTTATGGTCAGATTGTGAGCACAACTAAATATTACATTGTATGAAAAAAACATGACTACATTTGCTTAAAGCCACAATATGGAATAATTTTGTTATGAAATATCCAAAAATCACTTGCACAGTGTGATACTGTATATTTCATGCAGTTGTGTACTCACATTATGCCAAATGTTCCCAAGAATGTGCAAATCCAGAGAAATTCCTACTTATAATAATGGCCTGTCCCTTGTCTCCCTTGTATTTGTCGCATTCAGGGACTTAATATCCGCTGCTCCGCACTACCCTCACTTTCCGGTTGTAGAAACTACGACAACACGCAAATGCGGAAGTGGCTATACAGCATCTGGGACACAGCATCTGTTGTTCTGTTATTATGGATCACGATTACTCTTTGGCGAGTAAAGGAAACCCAAAAAAAGCGTAAACGTACGCCAAATGAGGCAAGCAGGCATATGGACAAATGAAGAAATAAAACAAGGATTAATATCATCTTGGCGTTTTCTAAATGGAGAGAGCTTCGTGACCAACTTGGACTCGACAGAGACTGGTAAACAAAAATATTGTATTGTACACGAAATACTCATGCACTGATTATTTGAATAGTTATGAATGAGGAACGATGCCACACACGAAGGGGTTAAAGGTGATACGTGATTTAATCAAAAAAAGGTAGAAACAGGAAAAAAGATGAGCAAAAAACCAAAGGGGTAAAAATCCAAAAACAAGTAATCCAAAAGGTGCTCCACAAAACAGGTAATCCAACAGGTAAACAGGCATACAAAACTGGTAATCCAAACGATAGAGTAAATACGAGAAACAGAGGTGCAGAACTAGTAAACAACATTTACATCTAGACCAGACACGAAACAATGGGCAAGGGAAAACATATAGCGTCTGGTTGTTAAAGTGCAGGAGTGAGTCATCAGAATTCGGGTGAGCGGTAACGTGCATCGGTGGGTGTGATGCAGGGGGTGTCGTCACATTACCATACATAGGCAGGGCGTGCCGGATGGGCGGAATGAAAGTCTGAGTGGAGCTTGGGATCCAGAATGTCATTGCGACTAACCCAGGGCTGCTCCTCTGGACCATGTCCCTCCCAGTCTATGAGGTATTCTAGTCGTCCGCCTCACAGAAGCCTGTTGTAGGTGAGTGTGGGCTGAGTCCCAGACCCTCTCAATCTCTCGATACCAGTGGTCGACAGCTGGCACGGAAGATGTTTCCAGACCATGGAAACAAGGGAGGCTGATATCCGAGCATGCATTGGAATAAGTCCTGTGGAAGATTGTCGCTGGAAATTTTGGGCATATTCGCCAAGCTGTGTTGATTGGTATGACAGTATGATCTCAGGTATCTCCCGATGTCCTGGATCTTGCGTTCAGCCCGGCCATTGGCTTGAGGGTGGTATCCTGAGGATAAACTCACGATCACGTTAGCAGGGTGAAGAATGCCTTCCACCATTCGAGAAGTAAACTGGGGGCTCCTGTCCGACACAATGTCTTCTGGAATACCAAAGTTTCTGAACCCATGGTTAAATACAAGTCTCTGCCATTTCAAAGGCCGTGTAAAGTTGAGCAAGAGGTATCAATTTACAGGCTTTAGAAAACCGGTCCACAGTTACCAGCATGCAAGTAAATGTGTCAGAGAGGGGCAGATCAGTGATGAAGTCTATGGCAAGGTGAGACCAAGGTCTTTGGGGAACAGGTAACGGCATGAGCTTTCCTTCAGTTAGCCTTCGAGGAGTCTTGGTGATGGCGCAGACTGAACAACTTCTCACGAACTGGGAGACATCCTGAGACATGCTTGGCCACCAGTATCGGGTGGCTAAGAGAGAGAGGGTGAGCTAGCTATCTGGGTGACCTGATCCCGGCACAGAGTGAGCAGAATCCACAAGGGCGGTGTGTAACTCCAGAGGGACAAAGGTCTTACCCTCGGGACCTCCCGGCGGAGCAGAGTGGTGGTATTTGGCAATTTCATTATCCACACTCCAGATAATGGGGTTGACAAACACTTCAAAAGCACTGCACCTACTCCAGATGAGGAGGCATCAACCTCAACCACGAAGGGATGGTCTGGATCCGGTATGCCGAGAGTAGGTGCAGTACAGACGGCTTCTTTCAGCGTCTGTAAGACAAGGATGGCATCAGAGTTCCAGGACAGAGACTTGGACCGTGTACCGACCATTGACTTGAGGGGTGCAGCAATGGTACTGTATTGGGCAATAAACCGGCGGTAGAAGTTAGCAAATCCTAGGAAACTTTGCAACTCCTTGACGGTGGAGGGCTGGGGCCATTCCTTAACTGCCTCTACCTTCCTCTGGTCCATTCTGACCGCATTGTGGGAGAAGGAAGTAGATGGTGGAGAGATGAAACTGGCATTTTTCAAGCTTCAAGTAGAGGGCATAATTACGGAGTCTTTTGAGGATACTGGTTACATGCTGTACATGGTCTGACTATTGTCGATGTAAATGATTAGGTACTTTCCCAACATATCCCTAAAGATCTCATTCATAAAGCTTTGAAAAATCGATAGGGCATTAACTAAACCAAATGGCATAATCTTGTATTCGTAATGTCCATTAGGGGTGATGAACGCGTTCTTCCACTCATCTCCAGGCTTGATGCGGATCAGGTTATATGCACTCCTTAGGTCTAGTTTGGAGAAGAGTTTACAGTAGCATGACGTAGTTGTTCGATGGCGGCAGGTACCAGAGGAAGAGGGTAGGAAAACCGCTAGGTGTAAGCATTTAGTCCGGTAGTCGATGCATTTACATTTACATTTATGCATTTGGAATACGCTTTTATCCAAAGCGACTTACATTGCATTATCCTATACATTTATACATAGGTATTTGCAATCCCCTGGGATCGAAACCACAACCTTGCGTTGTTAACGCAATGCTCTTACCACTGAGCTACAGGAAAGCTGCACGGTCGTAACCCTCCATCCTTCTTGCCCACAAAAAATAAGCTGGAAGTGGCTGGGGAAGTGGATGGCCTGATAAATCCCTGCTGTAAGGCATCAGTGACGTACTACTCCATGGCACTCTGTTCCGGGACAGACAGGGGGTAGATGTGTCCTTTGGGTATGATGGCCCCAGGCAGCAGCTTGATAGCACAGTCCCACGGCTGGTGAAGGGGTAGTCCTGTGGCAAGTCGCTTAGAGAACACGTCCTGGAACTCCCGGTACTCCATAGGTATATCCGTCCGTACAGGTGTTCCCGGACTTTCCACAGAAGTCGAATTTACAGGAACAGACGAAGTGGTAGGGGAATGTGAATCTTCAGACTTGATACATGACACGTGACAATTTCCCCACCCAAGACTGAACCACGCTGGTCTGCCAGTCTACGATGGGGAAGTGTAGTTCCAACCAGGGGCGTCCCAAGACGATGTCCATAGTAGACCCCCTCCAGAACCCAAAACATAATCTCGGAGTGAACCTTGACAATCTGTACTGTAATGGGGGGAGTATGGAAACAAATCTGCCTGGACCCAACAGCTTTCCGAGTATGTTGTGAATTCAAAGGTTTTATTCGTTCCCTCTGTGTGACTGTCCTAGGGAAGTGAGTTACTTTAACGACATGAAAGTTCCGGCAGCTCCGGAGTCAATCAGGGCTTTGGCTGGAAGAGATATGAGCGGAGACAATACGAAAACATCAGTGAGAGCAAAGCGTGAGGTGAAAACGAAACTTGGAACAGGTTTAGGAAGAACGTGTGAAGTAGTTGCGGTCACAGTTTGAGAGCGAGATGTTATCTTATGAAACGCTGTTAAGCTCAGTGAAGGCCATGGGGTATTCCATTCAGCGCTCTTAAACCCGGAGTTTATCACACTCGGCACTTTCAGTTTTGGAGTTCAGCACGCAGACAAGCACACACAACAAATCACTGTGCAGTAATGGGGAGTGAGAGGCTCCGACCAGTCACACCATGTTTATTTGTGTTCCGTTTTCTTTTTAATTTTTCTCTGTCCCTGTGGCCTAGTGGTAGGAGCATTACGTTAACCCGTTAACCCTACTAAAATTCACCTCAGAAATTATGTTGTAAGTGCTGCCACAACAACACAAAGCATTGTTTCCTTTTCCTCATGTGCCCTATGAAAGCCATCTCTTCAAATTCTAGGTTGAGGACACCGCTGCCTAAAGAGGATATGTCCTACTTAGCCTCCAAATGAAACACAGCTACGCCTACCCAAACAGAAACAAACACAGGTGCTAGTAGAATTTCTGGGGCTTAATCAGACTAAGGCAAGTTCTCTTCTGTATAAATTTAAACATTGTGCCAATCAGTGTTGTCAGATATGTGTGACAAAACTAGACCTATGGTCAAACAAAACCAGCCCATCTCTAATACTAAAACTCAAATATACCAATACTGCACCTAAAATGCATATTTTAAAGACCCCGTTTTGCAATCCACACAATTTCATTTTTTTAAACGACTGTAAAGAAGTTATCAAAAACAAAGTCTGTTTTTATAAATAACTTTATATTGCCTTAAAAATGACCACAGTGGAATACAAAACAAGTCATGACAGCAGTTTAAAAATCACCCAGTACCCTGGTGCAATTTCTAGTTGTATACTGTAGACCACATTATTTTGGTACAGTATGATATACCTGGTAATATAATGTCAAACTGACATATTAAGTTTACATTTACATTACAAACTGTAAAAAAGGTAAAGACCTTAGTTGAACAGTTGCGTTCACAATAACATTAAGAAGAGATATCTCTTGATAGATCCTAGTTGACCATCAATGAGCAAGCCAGAAGTAACTGGGATATAAGGTTTTCCGTTTTAATTTTTTGAGATTTGAACAAGCTGAAGGCTTATTCAGTAGCCCTGCAGGACACCCACTCAGCAATGAATTGCTGAGAAGAATTACAGTAATCTTCTTTAGTTAATAAATGCATGAAAGCTTTTCTGTGTTTAAAACAAAGCATGTGCATAATTGGTGAAGGCAGTGTGACATACACCGGACATACACTGTGTGATACTTTGTCAGAGTAACAAAAGACCTGCTTTTATCATCTGATAGCAGCTGCATCTGTCAGATTCCATCAAAGCACATCCAGGTTATTATCAGTAATAATTTAGTTTTAAACACAGTGTAGTGTAGGTGCTTTTACTTTAAAGGACCTAATGTTTAATAACCCAAATTTAAGTTTTATATTTGTGTTTTACTAGTTTTATGAATTTGGTCTGATCGGCCAAAATTTTAGAGAGCAAAACAACTTCTTTCCAGAAGTGATGGAAAATATTTCTCTTTAGATCAGTTTTACTTCCAAAACAGTTATCTATAAAACTATTCTGTGGGCATTTACTATTTTTTATTAATCCATACTTTTTAGACACCCGACCATACAGTAATGCTCTACTATAAATTTGCATAAAATATTAAAAATGCCAATACCATTACTAAAATGAAGCCCTGCCTGACCCTCATTCATTTGTCCAAACAATACAGTTTCCCATATGTCTAACTTGGATAGATGAGGAGAGACTGTTGGTTTGTTCCTTGACTCAGATCAAGGGCTTATGTCAGCAGAGGTGGAGGATGGGTGGTCCGAGCACTGTCTTTCCTCCTCATCAGTGAGTGTAGATGTAAAACACACTGACAGACAGGAGAAGAACACATCTCACCACAGCCCTGATTCACTCTGCCCTCCAGTGCTGATCTGTCCCAAACATCTTACTCATATGTGCAAATAATTTGTAGTGTATGTTGGTACATAAGCATTCATGTATCTTTTGAGGTCTCTGAATCTGAGTACGTGAATGCATCTATGAATGCATATGTGCTGTGACATGTATGTATTGTGCGTGGCATCTTAATCAGCCCAGTTACCTGAGGCACAACTCATTTCTTGCATGTTTCAAACTGTGTGTGGTGTTGGGGCATTATTTGATTATTTATGGTTTTGGGTGTTATTTTATATAGTGGGAGAGTTGAATTATCTCATATCACAATTCTGGAGCTTTATTTCTCAGAAGATGCATGCGTAGTATGTAGCATGCAGTCTGAATCTGCAGTTATTCCAGAAGCCTTTGGCATAACGTTGACATGTTATGAGCTCTGACACCATGAAACGCAAGCATTAGCACTCGAAAGGTCACTGCGCACCGACCACTTATAAATACATTCATTCATTCATAAGGAGATATTTTACACATGATGTGCAAGATGTGCGTGTGTGTTTTAGGATGGAATGTATAGCCTAGGCATTGAAATTTGAAACGCACTGCAGAAGAGCTTTATTGAGGTTAGATGTATTCTATTTAGGGCTGTCAAACAATTAATCACGTTTAATCACATCCAGATTAAAAATGTTTGTTTATATAATTTATGTTTTTGTAATGTGGATATTAATTTTGTATTTATAAACACACACACGTATTTAGGAACTATTTACATTATTTTATGAATATTATTTATTAATTATAAATAAATGTTTATATTTTACTCAAATATATGTATGTATGTGTTTTATAAATACAAAATTAATATGCAAAGTACACAGATATATATTATGTTAGCCCAAACTTTTATTCTGGATGTGATTAATCGCGATTAATTGTTTGACAGCCCTAATTTCTATTGAATAATGTTTTTATTTTATTATACAACTACGAGTACTGCTACTTATAAATAATTCCAGAAGAAGCCTGTGTCTGAGCTTCAGTTTTACACAAACTTGTGATATCAGTATAGCACAGTGGTCTGGGTCTCAGCCATGATAACCCCCATGAGGTTGACAGTTCTCTCACAAACATGTTGTTTTGCTTCAGAATGCATTTATACTGAAGTTGCATGGATTGCTTTTACATTGGATGTCCTTTTTAAAGCTTCGAAACCGTGGACCCCATTCAATGGCATTAAAAGCTAGGAAGAGCTGGGAATTGTTTAATATAACTCTGTGTTCAATCAAATAAAGGAAGTCAAATGCACCTGGAATAGCAGGAACGTTTAAAATGACAAAAAAAACAGTCATGTCAACATTCTGTATCCAAACATTAAAGGGGTCAAATGACACGGCTAAAACGAATATTATCGTTTGTTTTAGATGTACTGTAATGTGTATACACGTACTGTATGTATTTTCCACATACCGTGCATGTTTGTATCTCCTCTTTGCCCCGCCTCTCTGAAACGCGCTGATTTTTAAGAAAGCTCATCGCTCTGAAAAGCGAGGTGTGCTATGATTGGCCAGCTGTGCGTATCGATTGGTAGAATACTGCAAGAATGTGAGGGAAATGTAACGCCTCTTACCATATTCGGAACAACACGTTCCCATGCAATTGTACTGACAGGTGATAAAATGTCATCGGTACTTCCTTATAGCCATTCGAGCCGATACATCAACTTTGCCAGCGTGACTTGAGCAGGATGTAAAGGATCGGTAAGGTTTAATTTAAAAAATATTATGTTAAATAGTTAATGATAGCGAACTGTTTTACCTTTTATATACAACTACTTTAAACAAACAACCATGTACATCATACAGAGTTTGTGCGAGATAGAAACAAGCTCACTTACAGCAGGAAATGGTAACATAATAAATAACACGAGCGCTTTGGCCCTTCTTGATCAACCAGTGTAACGCCACGTCTCGTCGCGACTCAACAAAGACAATAAACCCAAAATAAATACTAAATAAAAAATACATTATAAACACAACATTTGTTGCCTCTAGTTGATTACATTATTAGGACTTATGTTGTCTTTTTTTTACGTTGCGCACGTGTCTGCATTTGCAGATCACAAATACACGACAAACTCAACTCGCGTTACATTTGTCACGAAACGTGCGAGCAGATCCCAGAAGCAGGCAGACGAAGTTAAACCAAAAATACTTTTATTTATATAAACAAAACAAAACCCACGATGGGGCAAAACAGAGACTCGTATATAAAACAGAAAACTTTCCACGAGGGGAACAAAACAGCTAATAATTAAATAAGTCCAAATCACGCAATCCACAGACAAAACTCACGGGGATGAAACATACTCGGGGTAATCCAAAAACCGTCAGGAGAGTTACGCTGGGCAAGACAAGAAATAACATACAATGAACCGACGAGGTGTGAGGGTAAACAGAGATAATAAATAGGGACAAGATAACGAGAGGAGATTGCGCAGGGACGGAGAAGGGCAGGTGACAAGACTTAACACTAATGGGAAATCAGACGGAGAAACAAGGTGGCGGAGCTAAACGAAAAACAGGAGGACACGCGGCGAATTATCAAAACATACCGCCACGTGTCTCCACATAAAACAAAACATACACACAAGACATACTGTAACAACCCTGTCCCAAGGCACGAAATCCAAGAACAGAAAGGACAGGATCGTCACAACATTGGCCAGGGTGTGGTTACACGAGGCGTTTCAGGCAGGTCTGGGTTCGCATTCGCTTTAAGATAGACTGCATCTTTTGTTCAGACACTTTAATTTGAGCAATTTTCCGTGTCTAATACATGCATGGGCAACTTATAACACAGAAAAACCAGTATTCGTGAAAAAACCCTATGACCCCTTTAAAACATGTAAAATATATTTTCACCAGCAAATACTTTAAATTATCATTATTATTTCATTATTAACACAATATATCATACAGAAGTGTTCTCATTGATATTAGTTTTATTATTGTAAGCAGTAAAGCTTTTTGGTAATATGAATCATTTGTCATATTAATAAAATGAACACTCTGAAATGTTGAATGAATACTAAATGCTCTTCTCCTTGCATTGAGATACTGGTTCAGGAGGATAATCTGCTACAGAGCATCATGGATTAGCTCTTGCTCTTGTTGTGTCCTCTCCTCTGGTGACCCAGCCGGCATCTCTACTTTAAAAATAGTCTCCACCAAACCAAGAAAACACTAATACTGAACCATGTCGTCTAATATCACTTTCAAATACCTTTGCTACTGGCAGGTTCATTGACATTGCAGAATGAATAAAAAGACAAACCGTTTCTATTTTCAAAAGCATGATGAGGAATTTGTTGCCATTATTTGCTGTGCATGTGTGATATTTTCGAGCATAGGGTCTCAAATATTTTAAAACAAACATTGTAAGCTTTTCTGTAATATTGTTTGGGTTCTGAAATATTTGCAATGCTTGTCAAGTTTCCCATGAATATTGTAAATGTCTGCCCAAACTTGAAATAGGCTTCATCTACTCTTGAGTGTCAAAGGAATAACTCAAAACGTCATAATCTTGCTCAATGATACAGATTTATTAGATCTTCCAGCCAACAACTATAGATGTTTAGCTTATTAACCTACACAGAGAAACAAACAGCCTATATGAATATCATTTATAGTTATTATTCTATAACGCATTACAACTACAAACAATATCATGAGAATAATTCAATGCATGTTTTTACATAGCAGTTAATCAGAACCACTAAATCAGTTGAAATTCATACACAGTCTTACAAACAGCCTGCAGTCTTTTCCTACCAATTCCATCTCAAAGTTGATGAGCATATTGAGGATTTCCATTTATTCCATGGCTGCATCTATGTGGGTTTTAATACCCTTTGTCCTTTGGTGGATTTTTACAGCTCACACAAACTCAGATGAAAGCACATTCATGTAGCAAACAAAGATCTCACTGCGTGCTGGTAATCACACAACTGCCCCTATCATGTGAGGTTTCAGTAGCCAATCAGGATCATCCATTCACCTAGGTTTCATCTTCTTGATCTCAGGATCAAACTCATTCTACTGATTCTATTATATCAATCTCCCCATAAATTATCAATGATAAACATTTTCCAGATTTAGTTTAACAATGCTTGCCTATTTAACATCAAATACATTGCTGGGCCTAAGAACTCAGTAGCGGACTCTCGCTAGCCCATTGAATTAGCAAGCATGGATTGACAGTCCTGTCACTCTCTTAAAATAAGATTTGTCATTGATCCATTTTTGGATCTTGCTCTGACAAATGCTGTAATCTCAAAAAATACTGGTGTTTAAGTAAAACTGAAGCATGTGCATACTTCTTCCAGGCTGAAGAGGGCTCCTATGAACATTGGTGACTTGTTCTCTTGGCCAATATGCTAGGTAAGGCTGGGTACTTGCTTATCAGTTTTATTTATTCTTTTTTGGCATGGATTTTAAGATTCCATCCTCCGATTAAGGACAAGTGGCTCTAACACGGCAAGCTAGTATCATGGCGAAGTGTGGAATAGACATGCTGGTTCACTTGAGGAAGCATGTCAATGTCACGATTTGCCTCCTCTAAGCGTGAAAATGACACGGATGTATGAAGGTGGAGTACCATCGGGGTGCTATCATTTCCTCAATGCCAAAACCGTATTACATTTAAGGCATTTTGAGCATGTAACCCAATCCCACCCCTAAACCTAAAAGTGTGTAATTTAAATTATACAAGATCAAACACAACACATTGTGGCGTAGCCACAAATGGGAAGACATGTACATGTTGCTATTTTTTGCTCTCGCGAGACTTAGCCGTGACCCCGGTGATGTGAGGTGATAGCGGAAG
Source organism: Triplophysa siluroides (assembly GCA_006030095.1). NCBI lineage: Eukaryota > Metazoa > Chordata > Actinopteri > Cypriniformes > Nemacheilidae > Triplophysa > Triplophysa siluroides. The sequence goes on along the minus strand of VCII01000613.1, from coordinate 706,810 downwards.
CTACGTATGTTGGGGAACCATAAAGAGAGAGGAGAACGTCTCGGTTACGTATGTAACCTCGGTTCCCTGATGGAGGGAACGAGACGTTGTGTCGAAGACGACAGATGGGGTTCGCCATTGAGAACCAATCAACTCTGACTACTATAGAAAAGGCCAATGAAATTTGGCGAATGAAATTTGCATGCCGGGCTCCGCCCCCGGATGTCCGGTATAAAAGGAAGCCGGCGTGCAGCATTTACTCACCTTTTGTTCTGAAGAGCCTGAGAGCCTCTCTCGACTGCAGCAGAATACGATACGTGTTAGTGGCATAAGGGACACAACGTCTCGTTCCCTCCATCAGGGAACCGAGGTTACATACGTAACCGAGACGTTCCCTTTCTGTCGGTCTCTCGACGTTGTGTCGAAGACGACAGATGGGGTTCTCTATGGAAAACGCCACAACGCTGTATCGCGTCACAATCTCTAGCGAAGCGACGGTAACAGGCCTGGGCGTGTCAGCTCGATGCTTTCGCGAAACTGTAACCTTCCAGTGTGGTGGTCGGGGGGTTCCAGAGCTTTGGAGAAAGATGGGAACAGCCCTGACCGGTAACCTTTCACGGACGGAGGCCTTAGCTCTACTGGCGAGAGGCCGTCCGGCTCGGGTTTACACCGGGTAAGCGCAACTTCCTTAATTAGGGATGCGCTGCAGAGGCCACCTCCTACCCGTGGGGAGGAATACGGTGGATAAGGTATGGTCTCGTCCTTGGAGGAGAACGCATGGAACGTGCGGGCTGAGTAGTTAACCGCGAGGTGGAGGTCCACCTGGGGAAGCTCATGGGTTACCAGGAGTGGGAACCATATCATGAGGATACATCAGACGGAACAGCCCACGGGGGGGGTGTTACAGGCGTCCGGTAGCACTAGGTCCGGTTAGAGCCAGGGGATGGCTCACATGTTATCCCGGCCTAAGGGGGAAGGCTGCTCTGCCCAGCCAACCCCCAGGTGGTGCTTGCTTAGTGATGGATAGAATGCCTATTCTTAACCAAGTGGTTGGGTAAGAAGGGAAGCGGATAGGGTACCTGTCCTTAGCCAGAGTAGGGTAAGGAGAGAGGTAGATAGCACACTGACCCAACCTCCTAGAGGGTGGGGTGATGCTTTCGCAGGCATACGCCCCGCCGGATGCCAGTCCTACATGTTGCCACGCAGGACGTGGGCTGACACCGGGTTACGCTAAGGTTGTTTAACCCCTGCGAAGGTGTTTGGGCGTAGCCCAACCCGCAGCTCTACAGATGTCTGCTAGAGAGGCGCTTCTGCCAGTGCCCAGGAGGTGGCTATACCCCCCTCAGTGGGCATGGAGATTCTGAGATTGGAATGTCGTCGTAACGGCATCCACGACTCAGTGCGCCAACCTCTGCTTGGAGACAGCCTTCCCCTCTGCTGTCCTCCAATACAGACAAGGAGCTGGTCAGAGCTACTGAGGCCCTGCGTGCGGTCCAGGACACAACACGGATGGGGTTGGGTCTTCCTCCCCAATGGGAGCGCCTGCAAGTTCACCACTTCGCCCCTAAGGGAGTAGTGGGAACTTTTTGGGCACGCATCCGGGCCTGGGTCTCAAGATAACGTGAGAGCTACCAGGGCCGAATTCAAGGCAATCCGGGGACACGGAGGATGCTCGGAGGTGCCCTACCCTCTTGAAGGAAGCGAGCGCCATCAGGAGGGCCGTCTTACTCGGGTGAGGAAGATCGGAACCTCCGAGGGGCTCTTGGGGGGCCCAGAGGCCCCCCCGAGGACCCCTTAGGGTCCCAAGAGGGTATGGAGCGGAGATGAGGCGGGAGCCGCCCTCTCGCACCCCTTAGCAACCTGGTGACCAGGTCGTGTCATCCTAGAAACTTTCCATCAACTGAGTCGTGATGAGTGGCGACAGCGACTACATACACACTCAGTGTGGAGGGGAGATGTTAGTCTCCAGTCTCGTAAGAAGGACAACACAATCCTGATCGAGCACCTCAGTGGGTCTTTCTCGTTGAGAGAGACACCAGGACAAGAAGCGGCGCCGTCTAGAGGCGTGTAACCGCCCAGTAGATGGGGCCCTAGCCTGGGTGATGGTCTCCGCCATAGAGGGGGAGTAGCCAACTCAGGATCTTCTCGTCCCGTCTAGAGACCAGACATGGTGTTCCAGAGGTCTGATCTGGGATGCCAGAACGTGTCCTTCCCCTGAGAGAGCAGGTCCTCTGTCAGGGGAATGGGTCAGGGGGAGTCGCTGTCCAGAGCATCAGCTCTGACGCCAAGTGCGGTTAGACCAGTGCGGTGTAACCAATAACACTTGGTGCTCCTCTTCCCTGGAAGGAGGCTCCTGGGGGGGGAAGGTGTGCTTCCGCCCGTCCCGCGGTCAGCTGTGCGCAAGGATATCCGTGTCGAGAGCCTCGGACAGGGGAGTACCAAGCGGCCTACGGGGGTGGAGTCGCCACTCTCTACGAGGCATAAACTGACAAGAGAGCGCGTCGGCTGTCTAGTTCAGTTTGCCCGAGGTGAGTGTGGCCCACAGGGAACGGATCACCTGTTGACTCCACCGGAGGAGCGTCGAGCAAGTTGTGTTAGCTGCTGTGAGCGAACGCCACCCTAAGATCTGATGTACGCTACAGCTGTAGTGCCGTCCTCGGACCAGCACGTGCTTGTCCCGCACGAGAGGCCGCAGCCTGCTCAGTGCAAGTAGCACTGCCCACAACTCCTGGCAATTGATATGCCAGCGCAGGTGGGGGTTCGCCCAATGCCCCGCCTGCGTGCCCGTTACACACTGCACCGCACCCCTGCAGGGAGGCGTCCGTCGTCACCACGACTTGCCTCATAACCTGCCCTGAGGGACCTTAGTCCGTCGAAAAAGTCATGGAAGACCAGGGGTTTTGGTGCGTCGGCCGCAGGGCGTCATCACCATGCGCCTGCTGCCGGTGTGCCACGCTCTCCTCGGAACTCGACTCTGAAGCCAGTGTTGGAGCGGTCTCATGTGCATCAACCCGAGGGGTCTCACCCGACGAGGACGCCATGCCCAGGAGCCTCTGAATCGTTTCAGGGGGACCGCTGTCTGCCTGAAATGTTCCAGGCAGTTCAACACCGGCTGGGCGCGTACTGCGGACAGTTGCGCCGACATGGTGACAGAGTTGAGTTCCCTACCGAGAAAGAGGATGCTCTGCCCTGGGGAGAGCTTGTCCTTTCCTCGGTTGACCTGGATTCCCAATCGATCTGGGTGCCGGAGCACCAGGCCCCTTGTATACATAACAGATCTCACGTGTGTCAGGCCAGTCGTTGAGATAGTTAAGTACCCGCACACCTTCCTCCCCTCAGGGAGAAAGGGCGGCTTCCACGATCTTCGTGAAGACCGTGGAGACAGGGACAGACCGAAAGGGATTTCAGGTCGATTGCCACGAACCAATCCTGACACCTGATGGGTGTCAGGACGCGCCTCTGCGTGAGCATCCTGAGCAGCAGCTTGTGAAGGTGCTTAGTTCAGGGTACGCAGACCTCCGGGGCGCAACCCGCCGTCTTTCTTGGGAACGATGAAGTGCGGGTTGTAACCCACCGAACATCTTGGTTTGAGGGACGAACTCGATGCCTGTTTGCCAGAAGGGTGGTGACCTCTACCCGAAGTATGTAGGCGTCCCTAGCCTCAGACAGAGGGAGAGATGATGCCCCAAAACTTGGGAGAGTCTCTGGCGAACTGGATCGAGTAACCAAGACGGACCGTCTGCCTTAGCCACCGAGACAGTGTGGGCAGCTCTCGAGCTCCCAGGGACTGTGACAGGGGGACCAAGGGGACGGTCTGCTTCACCATTCCCATGGAGGGTGGTTCGATGGCTGGCGGAGCTAACCCTGTCGCGGGGAGGGGGCCCCGGAGGGAAGGTTGGCTCTGCCTACTTACCTGCCTGGCGGGACAGCTGCACGCACTGTCTTTGAGAGTGGTAGCAGCTGTCGTGTGTGTACGACCCTACGCCTCGCCAGGGCGTGGGGTCGGGTTTGCCGGGCACAGTCCAGTGGAGTGTGCGATCGGCAGGAATGAACTCCCAGGGGAAACAGAAAACTCTCTGTGAGTAAGTGGGCGCCAGGCCCTGAGAAGGGCCGGCTTTGGTGACGAGGCAGGAGCCGTCCCGTACCGACTGATCAGAGCCGTAGCTGTGAAGGTCGGGCCCGATGTTGCTCCCCCTGGGGTCTTCCCGTCAGTGTCACTTCTCGTGAGAAGTTAGCTGACGGGGTGAGGTTTCCCCCTCGACCTCGACTTCCGGGGTGCCACCTGCGGGGGCACAGTAACCGGAGCCGATGTGGAAGGGGTCCTGGGCTGCCGGGAAACAGACATGACGTGAGATCTCGGAGGCTTGAGGGCGGCCGAGTCGCAGCGTGGTAAAAATGTGGCTAATCGCCACTGTCTGCTTCTCACCGTCAAAAACTGCTGAGCGCAGTCCTCGACGGTGTACCAACAGCCCACCCTGCGAGACGGGTGTAACAAGAAAGCGGACTTTCTCGGTGTCACTCATCTGCGCAAGGTTCAGCCGGGGGTGACTCTCCTGGACCACTTCCGTGGACATCGTCCGACCCAGGTCCCGTGCCGCCACCTTGGTCGCTCCGTAGAGCGCTGTCAGTGGCGGCACAGAAACCTGCATTATACCTGGGTCGGCCTTACCCTCGTGGAGCTCTCTCAACGCCCTGGCCTGGCGGACCTGCAGGATGGCCAGGCGTAGAGAGAGGAGGCCCCCGGCCGCGGCAGCGCAAGGCTTCGGCACCATAGATGTCGAAGTCCTACACGCGTTGGACGGTAGGCGTGGCCGATTCTCCCCAGGCGGCAGCCGTCTGCGGCACAGATGCACCGCAGCCGCACGTTCCACCCGGGGGATCTCGACGTAGCCTTTGGCTACCCCACCCTCGAGGGTGGGAGCCGGAGCTGTTTCGACTGGAGCGGTCCGTGGAGCGCTCCTAGTTTTACACAGCTCCTCATGCACCTCCGGGAAACAAATGGCACCCGGGGTGGGCGCGGTTTGCACCGCGCTCCGCCCCCAGGAACCACGTATCCCCGGATTAGCATGGCTGACATCACTTCTGCTTCCTCCTGAGCTCGACCCCCCTGGGGGGGAGCTCGGATTCGTCAGAGTCGGATGCCAGTCTCCCTCCGATGCTGCGAACGACATCTCATCTACGTCACACATCGTTTCCGAGTGCGTGCCTGAGGATCCGAACGGTATGCCACGCCGGTTGGGGAACGTTCAGAAGAGCGAATCGGGGTGCGATCGGCCCGTGAGCACTTGGCTGGCGGGTTTACGTTCGCAGAGTTCCCCATATCACTAACGCTGCTACGTGGGTGGTCATCGGGGCCGTAGCCACAGATGTCACAGCCCGGGTAGCAGACGAAATGGTGGCTGGTTCCCGTAGGAAGACAGCCACCCGTGACCGCAACTTCTGAGTGACAATCCGCCCGCAGTGCGGGCAGATGTGTCAACGAACGCTGCTTCAGTGTGCTGGACGCCCAGACACCTAATGCAGCGATCGTGTCCATCCCCCTCCTCGATGAGGGTGCCGCACCCAAGAGAACAGCGGGACATGCCGCGCTGGAAATTGCTCAGTCCTGAAAAGGACCTTTTAGAAATAATCTCTATCACCTCCGGAACCGCCGAGACGCCCAGGAGAAGGTCGCTGCAGGAAGGGACGATCCGCTGCTCTGCGTCGTAGATCCGGCGAAGTAGAAGAAGAATTCGTTGAATTCTTTTTGTTCGTAGTCATGAGCGAGGGCTCTGAAGAACAAAAGGTGAGTGAATGCTGCACGCCGGCTTCCTTTTATACCGGACATCCGGGGGCGGAGCCCGGCATGCAAATTTCATTCGCCAAATTTCATTGGCCTTTTCTATAGTAGTCAGAGTTGATTGGTTCTCAAGGGCGAACCCCATCTGTCGTCTTCGACACAACGTCGAGAGACCGACAGAAAGGGAACCTACGGATAAGAAAGACGTTTGTTTCTGGCCATAGCAATTGCTAAGGAGAAGGATATATTTAACTGGTTTTGCTGATCGACAGTTTCTCTTTTGTATGCCATCTCCTGGAGGAGTATTATCGTTTGTGGAGATTTATGGATTACTTTCCCAGGAGGACTTACAATTGATGTCACAGACAGCTGTTACCGGCGACTATTCTTACACATACCGGTGAGACTGATCCGAAATTTGTATGTACTTTGGACGTTGGATTTTACACACACACACACACTCATTCCTAAACAGGTTTTTTGTTTGTCTATATTTTAAAAGGAACTGTCATATATATGTATGCTCTTGAGGTTAAGGGTTGAGTTTGGGTTGAGGTTGAGTTTGAATGTTTGCGTTTTCTTTGAGGCATAATATACATATATATTTGATAGGAATGGTGTCCCCATCTTTTTGATTGTATTTACTCTTTTGTTTCTATTACATGTAGTGTTACATATTGGTGGCCTGTACGGGGAACATTCTGTTGATTGTATTGTATTTTTATATTCAAACAAACATGGAAAACCAAGAGGATGTTACATCAGAACTAGTACATTTTGAAGTTCAGAATGTAAATATTGTAAATGATGTTGACAATAATTCTTCTGAAAATGAGCAGACTGAAAATGTAAATATACCAAAGGTGGATTTTTCTGATGGGCCTTTTGTTACTAGACGTAATCCCACAGCAGAAATAACATCTTTGCTCAGTTCATTGTATATTTCTGATGATGATGATGACAAGACTGATAATGAGGAGGAAAAGGGTATGTTTAATTTGGAGATGGTGCAAACTAAACAAACAGACATATCACAGGTTAAGGTGGATTTATTGGCCCGTAGCTCACAGGTACAGTACTTCAATCATGATTTTAAAGAATCTGGTATAAGTACACTTAACCGGGAAACAATTCTCAGGGAGGGATTGGATGCTAGTTTAGCAGGGTTGGCAGACTATTTCCAGAAGTCTCTGGAGAAACTGGAGAAGGCTGTCATAGATTGTCTCCTGGGAAGAGATGCAAAATGGGAAAGTCAGATGAAGAAATACTGATTGACTAGTGCTCCCACAATCTCTAGATTAAATGCCTACACTCCCAGTGTTTCTTATATTACACCGGTACCTGACCCTAAAACTCCGATGCCGACTACCAGAATCAATGTGTCACCACCAATGCCAACTAACATCACATATGACATGGTTTCACCATTGATCCCTCAAACCACTACTGTGCTTTCCCCTCCAGCTGCAGCAACCAACTCTTTGTTTTGTGTATGCCCTCCTCTCCGCCTGGAGTTTCCCATCTTCGGCGAATCTTGTGAAACTGCTGACATGCTCAACTTCATCGAGCAATGCGAGAATTTGCTCGATATCCGAACCTTGCCCAGCATAGAGCTCATCAGGACGCTGAGTACAGTGTTGAAAGTACCCGCATTGAAAGTGACCTAGAATGTGACCTCTGCTTTTAACCCATCCAGAGAGTAGTGAACAAACGCACAGCAAGTTGTGAACACATGTACATCCGGAGGAGTGGGCAGCTATCACTGCCTTGCCCAGGGAGCAAATAGGGGTAAGGTGCCTTGCTCAAGGGCACCTCAGTCGTTACCTGCCGGCCCTGAGAATCGAACTGGCAACCTTCTGGTCATGAGTCCAACTCTCCAACCATAAGGCCATGACTGCCACAGCTGGTGGGCTGGTGGAAGGCTGAAAAAGGCAAGGTAAATGACTGGCAAACTTTCAAAAAGGCATTTCTGGCTGCTTTTCTCTCTGACGACTATCTAACCGAAGTGGAGGATAAGTTGAGGTGACTGGTGCAACAGCCAAGACAACACCTGAGAGATTTTACTTATGACTACCGACCTCTCTGCCTAAAGTGGAAGCCACACATTGCAGAGGAAGAGTTGGTGAGCCGAATACTCAACAATATCAATCCTAGGGTAGCGGGTTGTCTGAGAGGCACCGTTAATATGGTGGAGCAGCTGGAGAAAGTCAGCACGATGGGGGAGAAGGACTGCTTAGGAGTCAAAGATTACTGGCAGAAAGTGTGAAACCAAGGTGGCAAGGAGAAGAGCAATAAGAGACCTGTTGAACTTCCCAAGAACCTAGCAGGTGTATGCATCGCTCAACCCCACGCTATAACATTGCTTCTCCTGATTCCTGTGAGAGTCAAGGGAAAAGAGGTCAAGGCTGTACTTGACACAGGGAGTATGTTCACACTGATGCAGGAAAACCTGTGAAAATATCTAAGCGAAGAGACTCTTAACGTAACCTCTTGTTCTCCCCAACAATTCATCATGGCAGATGGCAAGATACACCAGGCGATGCAGAAAAAAGAGGTAAATTATCGATGGCACGGAAGAGATTATAAGGTGGACACCTATTTCATGATAGAATCTCACCTGGCCTTCCCTCTCATCGTTGGCTTAGACTTCCTTACAGCCACCGGAGCCATCTTGGAGGTAGGGCACAATCGGTATGGTCTTAAATCAGAGAAGGGTTACACTTACTATCCCTTTCTTTCAGCAGAGTTCAGTCCAGGGAAAGGCCTCCAGACACTGGTCACTCACCCTCTATCTACGGCTCCTTTGACCCTACACTACACCTTACCTCCTACTATGTACCTTCCGATCCCTAATTCAGCCAGTCCAGTATGGGATACAGACCAACCAGAAGAACTTCAGCAGCTCGTTACCACCTGGCCACGCACCACCTCTAGTGTTTTGGGGAAAACTGCAGTGGTGCAACATAAGGTCATATTAACTGAGGATACTCCAATAAAGTCAAGAGCGTACTCCAATAAAGTCAAGAGTTTCACCCTTCAAAAAACGAATTATCGAAGATCAAGTGGACCAGGTGCTCAAAGACCACATAATCGAGCCATCTTTCTCTCCATGGTCATCTCCTGTCGTGCTTGTTCCCAAGTCTGATGGGTCCTACAGGTTTTGCGTGGACTACCGTCGGCTTAACAGCAAGACCATACCAGATGCTTACCCAATGTCACTCATCCATGCCATTCTTGAATCCATGGAAGGTGCCACCTGGTTCAGCACTTTAGATTTGCAGTCAGGGTACTGGCAAGTGGAAGTAGAAGGGGGAACAGCATTCATCACCACCAAAGGACTGTACCAGTTTCGATGCATGCTGTTTGGTCTCAAGAATGCTGCCGCCATGTTTCAGAGGTTGATGGAACGAGTCCTGGCTGAACTGAGAGAAACATTTTGTTTTGTGTACATCAATGACATCATAGTGTATTCAACGTCATTAGAACAACACGTAAAACATTTGGATGCCATCTGTGAAAGACTCACACAGGCCAACCTCACACTTAACATGAAGAAATGTAATTTCTGGGAAGTTACTGGGTCACATAGTTACCAAGAGGAGTGTGGAGGTTGATTCAGAAAAGACCAGAACAATCGCAGAGTTTCCAACACCTAACGACCTGAAGGCCTTGCAGCGGTATCTTGGTCTAGCTGGTTGGTATCACATGTTCATTCCTCAGTTTGCTGACATCACTGCTCCATTAAACAACCTGAAAAAGAAGGGGGTTAAGTGGTTATGGACTCCAGACAGTCAAGACAGAATGGACACCATCAAACAGATATTACAAAACTCACCTGTTCCTGTGCAACCTGGCCTCAACAAGCCGTTTCAGGTGCATACAGATGCCAGTGATGTAGGAGTGGGAGCCATCCTGAGTCAGCAGTCATCTGAGGGAGAAAGAGTGGTGGCCAAGGGCGAAATTTTTCATTTTGACATTGGTGGGAACATAAATAAAGTTGGTCTGCAGAGCCGCATTATCACAACAGTTTGGTGCAGTTTCCATGACTTATCTAAAAAATGTAATATTTTAATGTTTTTTTTATATTTAACAGTATTAATGTTACACAAGTAAAAAAACAACAAATATATAACAGGTCCATTTTATTTTTATGTTTTTTATTTTTACTTTTTGTGATGCCAGTGAAAATTCTGGCAGGGTCAATAAAAACTGAACCAGCAGATTTCCTCCAGGTCTGCTACAGTAGAAAAAAATATAACACATTATACTTTTTTGACAGCCATCACAGAACACATGAAATTCTTTACCATTTTTTCAGATGAATGAAACAACAACAAAAAATATATAATTGGTAACTAAATTCACATACAAAAAGCCTCAAATGTGCACTTTCCTGTAACTTGTCGCATATTTTGTCAATAAAACTTTTGTTAAGATTTTTTTTTTCCTTACCGGTATGCACATGCACATTGCATCGTGTTTGACAGAGCGTTGGCGCTTCGTTCAAAAGAAAGCCGCTTACGTCACACGTTAGTGAGAGAAGTCAAAGGCTATACAAAGCCATTCATAATGCGACCTGGGTTAGAGAGGCGGGACTTAAAAAAGCAAAACCAATCCTGTTAGCGACGTGAGCTACAGAGGCGGTACTCATTGCAGAGAACGAGATTTAACCATTTGTGCCCAAAAACAGTGGTTGCATAAGATGTTTAATTTCAATTAAATTATTTCTGGACAAATAAATGTTGAATAAAATAAGTATTAGGTAGAAAACACAAGACACAGATGGCATCAGTGGTTATATATATAAATGTGGATAAATTGTAAATGTTGTCAAAATTATTGGTAGGGACAAATTAGTGTACCATGGATATTGGTAGGGATACGCAAATTGACGCCTATGGTGGTGGCATACGCATCTCGGACCTTAAGAGGTAAAAACACTGCTGAGACTGCTGGAAGTGGCATGGTGGCCAACTGTGCGAAAAGATGTATGGCAGTATGTAAAGGAATGTGATGTCTGTCAAAACAGGGGTCCCTCTCGGGCAGGTTACGAGGCGCATCGTGGTAACGACCGACGCCTCCTTGCAGGGTTGGGGTGCCGTATGCAACGGGCACGCAGTGTCAGGGTGATGGGTGGGCCCCCGCCTGCGCTGGCATCTCAATTGCCTAGAGTTGTTGACGGTGCTACTTGCACTAAAGAGGCTACAACCTCTCGTGCAGGACCAGCACGTGCTGATCCGGACGGACAGCACAACTGCCGTAGCGTATATCAACACCAGGGTGGCATTTGCTCACGGCAGTTAAAACGACTCGCCCGGCGCCTCCTCCTGTGGAGTCAGCAGGTGATCTGTTCCCTGCGAGCCACACATATCCCAGGCGACCTGAACCAGACAGCCGACGCAAAATCATGCAAAATTTCATTCGCCAATTTCATTGGCTTTTTCATAGGTTCTCAAAGGTGAACCCCATCTGTCGGTTCGAAACAGCGTCTCGTTCCCTCCATCAGAGAACTGAGGTTACATCCGTAACCAAGACGATCTCCATAGAGACAATTTTCCTTCTGTTTCAATCCATGAACATTTAAATCACATCTGAACAAAAAAAACTAAGATATGAACACAAACTAAAAGTTTTGGGCACTTGCGATCCATATACAGCAACCACTGCTGTATTCTTGTCACTAAAAACCATCAGATTCCTGCCCGAGATCTGTTTTCTGCAGAATCTTTCACCTTGTACTACCATTACTAATATTAATGTTGTATTGTTTTACATCAAATGAATGAAAAACAATGAAGTTCTGTCAGAACTCAGATGGTCCATTGCGCAACAACTGTTTAAGCATAACTTCGTCTTAAATCACTCACTTTTAACCTGGCGGACAATGGCCGATATAGTCTTCTCTTCCCTCTAAATGTGTGACGTCACATAAAAAACTATTGATAGGCCTATGCATTGATCTTCTAATGTAAATGTGATCCAGCATCTGATTAAAATACCTCAAATCTGTAAAATCCATGGGCTGAGATATACATTTTAAGAAACAAAATATGGTGATTTGCAGAGGTGTATAGTACTTGAATATTTTAGTCAAGTACATTTATCGAGTATCTTTCGATATCGAGTAAGTGTTTTTACTTTGTACTTCACTACATTATGAAACATATATATATGTACCCCCTACATATACATGTACACACTACCCTCACTTCAAACATTGAACTCTCCTCTTTTGCCCCACTGACTGACACTGAAGTCACCAGACTACTCTCCAGCCACCCCACTACCTGTCCCCTTGACCCAATCACCTCCCATCTCCTTCAGGCCATATCCAGCACACTCACACCGGCACTCACACAGATCATCAACACCTCCCTGCTCACCGGGACTTTTCCATCCACATTCAACATTGCGTAACAATGGTTGATCAAGAAGGCTCAAAGTGCTCGCGTTATTTATTACCATTCCCTGCTGTAATGCGAGCTTGTTTCTATCTCACACAAACTATGTATGGTTGTTTGTTTATATTCTTTATAACGTCGTTTATAAAGGGTAAAACAGTTAGCTATAGTTTTAAAATATTTAACACATGTTTTTAAAAAAAACTTACCAATCCTTTACATCCTGCTCGAGTCGCGCTGGCAAAGTTGATGTATCGGCTGGATCATTTTAATTTTCCAGATCAGATTCTCACTCGAATTGATACAAGGAAGTACCGATGACATTTTATCAACTGTCAGTACAATTGCTTTGGAATCTGATGTTCCGAATATGGTAAGAGGCGTTACATTTACGTCAATCGGTTGCAGTATTCGACCAATCACTATGCACTGGTGAATTGGCCAATCATAGCAGACCTCGCTTTTCAGAGCGATGAGCTTTGTAAAAAGTCAGCGCGTTTCAGAGAGGTGGGGCAAAGAGGAGATACGAACATGCACAGTATGTGGAAAATACTGTCTTTTATAACCTTAAATCGTGTATACACATTGCATTACATCTAAAACAAATGATAATATTCGTTTAGCCGTGTCATTTGACCCTTTTAACAAACGACGTCATTTGACAAATTAAATTTTTTATTAGACCACTAAAACTTTTCGCTTCTGAAAGGCTAAACAAACAACACCGGAACAGCCTTCGGCTGTGTCTATAACAGCAAACACACAGTATTCAAACATAGCAATGTGTGTTTTATATTAACACATGTGCAAATTTTTTGCAACTTACGAATTCTAATTCTTAATCACTTTTGTCAGTAACAATAGTAAATCCCCGTTTCAATCTTCCTCTATTTTTCGTATACCGGCTCCATCCTTGCTGGCGACTATAATTTGCGGGACCCGCACAATTTTTTTTACCACCCAGTCCTGCCAGCGGCAAAGGTAAACCCGCCCGCTCCCGCGAGATTTGGGTTGGGCCCCGTGGGATCCCAATCCCAATGCAGTCCTATACATTGGACCCCGATACTACGGACAGTTACAGACCTGTCTCTCTCCTCCCATTTATTGCAAAAACACTTTTTCAACCAGGTGTCTTACTACCTATAAAAGAACAAACTACTGGATGACAAGCAGTTTCAAAGTCAGGCTTCAAAACAAACCACTCCACTGAGACTGCACTGCTATCGGTCACAGAAGCACTGCGGCTAGCCAAGGTGGAACCTAAATCCTCGGCCCTGATTCTGCTTGACCTATCTGCAGCGTTTGACACTGTCAATCACCAGATACTGCTAGCAACCCTGTCATCTCTAGGAATATCAGGCTCTCCTCTCCACTGGTTTAAATTCGACCTCTCTGACAGATCCTTCAGGGTGTCATGGAGGGGCTCGCTGTCCGCTGCTCACAACATGATCACTGGGGTCCCTCAGAGATCGGTGCTTGGACCGCTGCTTTCTTCGATCTACACTACATCCTTGGGACCCATCATACGGGCACACGGCTTGTCGTATCACTGTTATTCTGACGACACCCAGAACAACATCTCGTTTCACCCAGACGAAACCACTGTAGCAGCTTGCATTACAGCCTGCCAAGAAAACATCACAGCTTGGATGATAGAGCATCCCCTCCAGCCAGAGGTGTGGACTCGAGTCATATGACTTGGACTTGAGTCAGACTCAAGTCATTAATTTGATGACTTTTGACTCGACTTGACAAAATGTAAAGAGGCTTGCAACTCGACTTGGACTTTAACATCAGTATCTCGTGACTTCACTTGGAATTGAGCCTTTTGACTTGAAAAGACTTGCTACTTTCCCCAAAACCCAAAGATTAAAAAGTATGTTGACGTGGACCGCTCTATCTCTCTCTGTGTTTATGTGCATCTGTGTGTGTGTGATGTCGGCACAACATCCAATCAAATTGCAGGACAACCAATCAAGAAGAACTGTCAATCAACGCGCCAGTTGGCAAAAATGATAACAAAGATAGTTTCGTTTGGGTTTAAAAACTACGAGGTGGTCAACAAAAAACGAATTGCAATATGCAAAACAGATCGAAGATTACAGACGGAGATGCAACAACTTCCAACTTTGTTCGACATTTGAAGTTGCACAAAGAACGGTAAGTTCTGAATGAAAGCTAACGCTATCTTATCGGCTAATTATCTTTGCTAGCTGCATAGTTAAATGAATGAGACTGTAAACTCACTGTTAATGTTACATTGCAAACACGTAAATCTGCATTCACTGTGGGTTCACTCCCTTACTGATAGTTTGGGATTTTTGAAGAGGGGTTGTATGAGGTAGTTAGTCAGTGTATTACACACAGTAGACGGAGGTCAGCAGCAAAACATAAGAAAACCTAATCAACTGAAGGTCAGGTAAAATATATTTTATATTAAGAATATGTGTACCGTTTTAGCTTGCTGTCAGACAAATTTTTCCGTTAAGACTGATATTAATAATACGAGTAATAAAGAGTAGTTTCAAATACAATTCATGTGTGGCTATAAGGGATTTTCTGACACCTGTTTAATATGCTTACCTCTTACAGATTTGAAGAATACCAGATGAACAAAAGCATCATAAATTAACCACAACAGCCTTCAATCTCACAATTCCTAGACAGTCGTGTAGGGCATTACAGCATGAGTCATCCACAGTAGAAAGCTATCACCAATGCAATACTGTCCGACTTGATTATTGATTGCAACTTTCCCCTGTCTATTGTGGAAAACAAGAGATTTCAGCACTTTCTGACAGTACTTGACAGTAAGTACAGCCCAGTGTGTCGCAGAATGTTAATGTAATAAGATTCATTAAAAGGAAGGAAGGAGGCGGGAACCGGCAAACATTTAAACATTTAATTACAAAATAAACAACGCAAATAAACAGCCGGCAGCCCCTCACGGACGACTGCCGGCAACACAAACATAAATACAAATACAAACATGTTCGGGCCCGGTCCTCTCTCAGTGACGGTCCGGTCGCTCGTTCTCTTATGTGCTCCCGATCTCCTACGTGACTCGAACCACGGTCTCGCCCCGCCTACTCCACTACAGTTAACATTAAAAACAGAAAACCTCGCTGAAGAGAGACGTTCAAAATTAAAAACTCAATTAAGCAACACTGACCATGTTTCAGTCACTGTGGACATTTGGTCTGACCAAAAGATGAGGGGATTCCTTGGTGTCACTATGCACTGGATAGAGAAAGAGGCAGAGAGGATACAGCTTAACCTGCATCCGCTTCAAAGGCTCACACACAGCTGAAAGAATCTGTGACCAATTTGAGGCAATATGTGATGAATACAACATCAAAGATAAATTGGACTACATTATTAGTGACAATGCTGCTAACATGCGAAAGGCATTCTCTGTGTGCTTCCCCAGTGAACAAGAGGATGATGATGACGGAGATCATCTTGATGAACCTGAGCTCTGGTGTGACTCTGGTGTGAAAGAAACAGCGCTTGCAGTGTTTTGCGCACACTCTTCAGCTGGTGGTGGGAGACGGTTTGAAAAAAACAAGTGGCATGTCCTTCTCTTTCCAAGTTATCAAAACTTAGCTCACTGCTGCACACAAGCACAACGTTCAAAGATATGTTTGATAGTGAATTTGGGGAACAGAAAGGCATCCCTGCTGCAGTCAACACAAGATGGAACTCAACACTGAAGCAAGTGAAGGCAGTTCTCCAGTGTGATCATCTAAAGCTCTGTGCTGTTCTTAGGTTAGGTTCTTAGGCTGGGCATAAGGAGTTGTCCTTCACACCACGAGAGTGGAATCTGTTGAAGGAAGGACATCTTGAAACCGTTAAAGGTAAATATTATTGACTTTTTTCCTCATAATCTTATCTAATTGACTGCAACAATAATTATTTATTTCAGTCTAATACTGTATCACCAACACCAATGGTATTAAGGGCTCTTTTGTTTCTGCTGTTGTTACATGTTTTGCCAGAATTTATCCTGCAAGATGTTGCAGAGACTAAGCAACCTGTGCCTCCGGTTGATGAAGAAGAGCAAGAGGACCTTAGAGAAGGAGAAGGGCTGTTTGCTGCATACCATAAGAGGCGGAACAAGGATGTTGGGACCACTCCATATTTCCAGCTTTCCTGTAGCTCAGTGGTAAGAGCATTGTGTTAACAACACAAGGTTGTGGGTTTGATCCCAGGGGATTGCAAATACCTATATATAAATGTATAGGATAATGCAATGTAAGTCGCTTTGGATAAAAGCGTCTGCCAAATGCGCAAATGCATAAATGCATATTTTGCCTGAATCAGAATTCAATCGAATATCATTAATTATCTTTACGAGCACTGTCTCTGTGCGATGATGCTGACGGAAACCAGACTGATAATTGTCCAGGTAGCCATTTGTGTTCAAGAATTTGGTCAGCTGATTGAAGACAACCTTTTCAATGATCTTGCCTATAAAAGGAAGATTTGATATTGGTCCGTAGTTAGACAGTAAGGTTTTGTCTAGATTGCCCTTTTTTAGTAGAGGTTTGACAACTGCATTTTTAAGGGACTCTGGGAAAGTTCCTGAGAGCAGTGAGGTATTAACTATTTTTAGGAGATCTGCTTCCAAACAGTTAAACACTCTTTTGAAAAAGGATGTGGGAAGTGTGTCAAGGCTGCAAGTTGACGCCTTAAGATGCTGTACCGTTTCCTCCAGGGTTTTGTGATCAATTGTCTGAAATTCAGACAAAGTTACTAATTCTGATGTACTGGAGTCAGACTGACCTGACTGCCGCATGGAGCTTTGCTGATTTCCATTCTGATATTACTGATCTTTTGAAGGAAAAAAGTTGCAAACTCATTGCATTTGTCATCAGACAGCATTTCCCTGGGAACTTGACTAGGGGGATTTGTTAGTCTCTCTACAGTTGCAAAAAGAGTGCGAGTGTTATTTATTTTGCAGTTTATAATGTTAGAGAAAAAGTTCTGTCTAGCTTTGCCTAAGTCAACATTGAAGGCATGCAGACTGTCTTTATAGATGTTATAGTGAACTTCAAGTTTGGTTTTTCGCCACATACGCTCAGCTTTTCTGCATGTTCTTTTCATGCTTTGTACCGCTGGTGTGTTTCTCCAGGGTGCTTTACACCTGCCAGTTATCGCCTTGACCTTTACTGGAGCAATGGCATCGATAGTGTGGCGAGGGCATGCGGTGTAAAGAAATATAAATCAAAACCAAAACCCGACTACGCCACCCCGGATCAGGTCCGGGGACCCGAAATTAATAAACACCAAAAAGCTCACAGATTCGTTATTGGCTGGGACGGATAACAGACAAAAAGGGAGATGGCAAACCATTTATTTCACATTAACGTTAAAATACAAGTTAGCATTTAATTTAGAGCCTTAAAACTCATGCCATCAAATTAATAATACTAGAAACACTCAATCACTCATACACACACACACACAACAGAAATCCTCCAGCCCAGAATTGGGGAAAGTCGTCCGATTGATCCGATCACTCAGCAACCGTTGTGCTCGCTCACGTCACCACACGCTAAAACAACGTCTCTGTTGTGAACACTGCAAACTAATCAACCACAGCACCACACACCAGAGGATCTCGGGCGCGACCAACTCCCCAATTCTGGAACAAAAGAAAATTAATAAACAAACTAAAAAAAAAACAATAAACCAAATGCAAACAAAATCACTTTAAACAACACAAATTAACCCCAAAATAACAAATAATAACTCGCATATCATCATCTAGTCCGGTAATCACCCCTCTCGAAATCCTCAGAAAGAGAGAGAATTCAACGTCGTTGCCTATAGCCACGTCAGCAGCGAGGAGCAGAATGCTTCACAGAGGCACATCGGAAGAAACAAAATAATTATTATGCACTAGAAGTAACTGTCCGTTAAGTAGAAGTATTACTCGACACCAACCCTGGACACAGCCACGGTCCCAGGCACGGCAAAGCGAGAGCGAGAGAGAAATCACGTGAATCAGTACGAGAAGCGGTGAACTGTCCACTTCGGCCCGGGATAACCCGGTTCAGGCATCCGCTACGTGGTTAGATGCGAGAAAAGGTAAATTGAGCAAATCAGCGCGAACAATAGTGACACTGCCTCTCCCCGGTCTGGGAAACAACCCAGTTCAGGCATCCGCTACCTGGTTAGATGAGAGAAAAGGTAAGTCGAGCAAATCAGCGCGAACAATAGTGACACTGCCTCTCCCCGGTCTGGGAAACAACCCAGTTCAGGCATCCGCTACGTGGTTAGATGAGAGAAAAGGTAAGTCGAGCAAATCAGCACCAATAGTAGTGGCACTGTCTATCTCCCGTCCGGAAACACTCCAATTCAGGCAGTCATGATACGTGCAGGTAGTATGATAGCGCTACTCCATAAGGGAGAATCACAGCCTTTAAATGGCGCCGGTTCAGCCTTTAAATGGCACCAGTACAGCCTGCTGCA
This sequence comes from Triplophysa siluroides, assembly GCA_006030095.1. NCBI lineage: Eukaryota > Metazoa > Chordata > Actinopteri > Cypriniformes > Nemacheilidae > Triplophysa > Triplophysa siluroides. The sequence goes on along the minus strand of VCII01000613.1, from coordinate 688,174 downwards.
ACACCTCCAACACCCCAAGTCACTGCAGAAATATAACAAGCAAATGAATTAGAGGGAAAATACGTTCCCATAACCCCATATGTGAAAATGAGTAACACACATGCAGCTAATGACCCGTAATGCACCACACACTTGATGCGGAACTTGTCTAATGGCTCACGAAAATAAACAGCCATTCAAAGTGCCCGCAGTACAACTCAGCCACACTGTAATTTAAATGAATCTCCATTTACCCTGTTCGACATTGAATCTCTACAATTTCACTGCCACTGGTAGCTCTTACCTCCTGGACGTGTAGCCCAACCCACCGGAAATAACGCCACTTCCCGAAGCCCTGTAGGACACACCTATGTGGCTTACTCGTCCTGTCTACTTTTATACCCCTGGACCATACCATTTCCTCAAGCATAGGTAGATCAGGCGATCGCATCACCACAATAGCATTTTTAACTTTTGCATTAAAGCTAACGAGGAGAACATCCATAGAGTCTGCAGTTATACTTGGTGACAAAGACATAGCATTCATAAATAGTTCACTGGTGTTCTCATTGATGAATCTCTTTTTTATAGAGACGGGTCTATCTTTAGTGGCAGGACTGATTGATATATCAAAGAAAATACAGAAATGATCAGACAGCGCACCATCTCTAATAATAGTGGATGAAATGTTTAGACCTTTGCTAATGAGCAGATCCAGAGTGTGTCCACGATTGTGTGTGGGACCGTGCACATGCTGGATCAGATCAAAAGTGTTTAAAACATTTAGAAACATTATAAAGGTTAGACCCTATCTCACTGAGCATGCGGCACAACTTCTTGTCCAGGCCCTGGTAATCTCAAGGTTCGACTACTGCAATGCTCTCTTTGCTGGTCTTCCTGCAAAGGCTATCAAACCACTCCAGCTGGTTCAGAATGCAGCAGCACGTCTCGTCTTCAAATAGCCCAATAGGGCTCATGGGACACCCATTTGAATCTCTCTTCGCTGGCTACCGGTTGAAGCCCGTATCAGATTCAAGTCACTAATGCTTGCCTACAGGACTATCACTAGATCTGCACCGGCATACTTTCACACCCGCCTACACTCTGGTTGATCATTCTTCCTAACTCGGTTCAGTCAACCACATCTCTCACAACATTAAAAAAACTACTTAAAACCTATCTCTTCAGTGAATACATGACAGACAAATAATAATAATAAAAAAACGAACCCTCTCTCTTTCTCTCAACAGGTAGTGGTCTAGCTTTTGTTGAAACTAGTAAACTTTGTATTAGCACCTATTGTATTATTGCTCCTGTATGACATATCGTTTATTGCTCCCTGTACTCTTTGGATACTGAAGTCACTTTGGATAAAAGCGTCTGCTAAATGGCTAAATGTAAATATATATATATATATATATACATATATACAGTTTACTCCACAACATTTCATAAAAACAATTTTTGTTGTGTTTTTTTACTTTAAAGGGCCGCAATCCCAGGTGTTTTCTGCAATGTAAAAATTGTCAGTGGTATCCCCAGAATGTGTCTTTCAAGTTTCAGCTCAAAATACACCACATATCTTTCATTACAAGATGTTGAACATGACCATTTGTGACTGCAATGGGAAACGCGCTGTTTTTGTGTGTCTCTTTAAATGCAAATGAGCTTCTGCTCCCCTCCCCGTATGCAAAATAGGAGGTAGATCGCTTACACATGTGCTTGGGATGACATCAAGACAAGCAATATAGCGGAAATCGCATTTACGGTGTGCTATGTCACTTACTAGACAATATCTTGCATCAATGCTATTTTCAAAACTACTACACAATAATAAACTTGACTTTTACAAATGGGAATAGAGGGTATGCACGTGACATTCAACGCACATGAAAGTTAAGCGAGTCACGCCCACTGAGTCTTTATTTTGGTTTCTTTTGCGCATAAAAAGTTATCTCGTCGCTTCATAAAAAATGTATTGAACCACTATGATCACATGGACCATTTTAACAATGTCTTTAGTACTTTTCTGGACCTTGACAGTGAGAATTGAAGTCTTTGAGGAGACCCAGGGCCCATTTCAATAAGTATGTTCAACCAACACAGAGTTAAAATGTGAGCTCTGAGTTGATTTACACTAAGATGCAAAACTTTGAGTTTTTGGTTTCAGTACAGGGGCCCGTTTCAGAAAGGAGGTTTAGTGTAGAGTATATTAACCATGAAACGAGAGAAACTCTGGGTTTACTGTTTCAGAATGTGAGGTATGTCAAACCCAAGAATACGGGGTAACTCAAGCCCGTTTGTAAAAGAGAGGTAACTTATACTCACAATCAGTAACCATAGTAACTTACTCTGTGAACCTAACCTGGGGTGCGTTTCCCGAACAATGAGATAACTCGCTGGTTAACCACCAAAGTACGATGCATCGTTTGGGAAATTAACGATGTAGTCCCTGAAACTGTAGTAACTTTGTCGGAGATCAATTGTTTGAACCAAGTTGGTTCAGCAATCTAGTTGATGACGCCACACAGCTGGAGGAGTATACTAATGTATACGTTCAGATCAAATTAATGTCAATTTTTTGTTGTAAATAACATAAATTGCATTTATGGACTACTTATGGCACGAGGTATGTGGAAGTGTGTTTCGGCGGGTGGCGTTTCGGCTGGGATTTCGTAATGGCCACCGTATCTACGTCGCTCCTGGGGGCGAATTTCCTCTGCGTTTACAGACTTTTGGTGGATGTTACAAACTGCGGGGCTGATAGATGCCCTTTCTTTTGCTTCGTACCCCTGCACACATGGAGGGGTGGGGGCGCTTTGTCTGTCGAATACGCTTGCCATAGGGGACCTGTATCAACGCCTGCTTGCTGAGTTCCCTGACATCACCACGCCCACGTTTTCATCAGCGGTGGCTAAGCATGGCATGGAGCACTACATCACCACGGTTGGCCCCCCAGTCTATGCACGAGCCCGGCACCTCCACTCTGCCAAGCTTGCGATTGGCAGGGAGGAGTTCGCTACTATGGAGCACCTCGGCATCGTGCGCCGCTCTAACAGCCCGTAATCTTTCCCACTACACATGTTGAGCAAGGCTGATGGCGGTTGGCGTCCCTGTGGTGATTTCCGTTGCCTGAACAACGCCACCACCCCCGACCAATACCCAGTGCCGCACATACAGGATTTCTCCGCCCACCTAGCCAGCGCCACCATCTTTTCAAAGGTGGACCTGGTGCGCGGTTACCACCAGGTGCCTGTCCACCCGCAGGATGTCCCCAAGACAGCAGTCATCACACCCTTTTTTCCTGGGTATGGTGAACTTCTACAACCGTTTCCTCCCCCATGTGGCCCAACTCATGCGACCTTTATATGACGTCTTGCTGGGTGGGAGGCCGGCGGACGTGTTGGATTGGTCTTCAGCGATGACTGATGATGCCTTTGATGCTGCCAAATCCACGCTGGCCATCGCTGATCTGCTGGCGCACCCGTCTCCGACTGCCCCAGTTGCTCTTACTTCGGACGCCTTTGATTACGCTGTGGGGGCTGTGTGTGAACAGTGGGTGGGCGGAGCCTGGCAGCTGTTGGCCTTTTTTAGCAGGAAGCTCCGTGACAACGAGAGGAAATACAGCGCCCTTCGACAGGGAGCTCCTGGGTCTTTTCCTCGCCACCCGGCATTTCCGGTTCCTGTTGTAGGGCCGACGTTTCATGGCTTTCATTGACCACAAACCGCTGATGTTTGCTATGGCCAAGTCTTCGGAGCCATGGTCTGGTCGACAGCAGCGTCAGCTCTCTACTATTTCCGAGTTCACTACTGACATTCAGCACGTGGCCGGTAAAGAAAATTTTGTCGCCGACTGCCTCTCCCGGGCTGTTGCTGGGTCCGTCCACTTGGGCCTTGACTATGCTACTATGGCTGTGGATCAGACCACGGACGCTGAGGTGCAAGCCTACAGGACGGCCCCCACGGCGCTGCTCATGGAGGATGTGACTTTTGACACGGCCAACGCTACACTCCTCTGCGATGTCTCCACTGGCCAACCGCGCCCTATGGTATCTGCTGGCTGGAGGCGTAGGGTTTTTGATGCCATCCACGGCCTTTCACATCCGGGGGTGAAGGCCTTTACCAAGCTGGTGGGGGCCAAGTTCGTCTGGCCGGCCTGCGGAAAGACGTCAGGGCCTGGGCTGCTGCCTGTGTGGCGTGCCAACTCACAAAGGTAACTCATCATACCAAGGCCCCCTTGGCACCCCTCAAAGTGCCAGAGAGACGTTTTGATCATGTGAATGTGGACCTGGTGGGCCCATTTCCCCCCTCCCGTTGTTATACCTACCTCCTCACCATGGTGGACAGGACCACCAGGTGGCCAGAAGTTGTTCCCCTGTCCTCCACTACATCAGCTGAAGTGGCCCGGGCGTTCATTATGGCTTGGGTGGCATGTTTCAGCACACCGTCCGACCTCTCCCCGAACCGAGGTCCGCAGTTCACATTGGAGCTTTGGACTGCGGTTGCCGAGGTGCTGGGGGTGAAGGTCCACCATACCACAGCCTATAACCCACAGAGCAATGGACTTTGCGATCGGTTTCATCGGGACATGAAGGCCAGGCTAAGGGCCAGTGGTCGGTAGCCTCTAAGCGTGCTGTGTCCCGGGACATTGCCGATGCTTTTGTTCCCATTTCCACGTCTTACCATGGCCTTCCCCAGTCCTAGTATGTATTCATTCGCCAAGATGGCCATCGTACCCCACTGCGGCCCCCCTACGATGGACCCTTACGCGTCCTGGTGGGAGGGTCTAAGAACTTGTTGTGGATATGGGGGGCAGGCCTGAGCGGGTGGCGATAGACCGTCTCAAGCCTGCTCATGTGGATATTGGTGAACCACTTCAGCTGGCTCAGCCTCCACGGCGAGGGCGCCCCCCTGCGGCAGCCTCGGCTCCTACCCTGGCCCTGGCCCTTCGCCCCTCTCCTGTTAAGCGAAGCCGTTATGGCCGCCTGATCCACCACCCTCTACGTTGACTTTTCTAAACACTGTAAAATCGGTTCTGTTTTGCAAAAATGACTAGAGACCTATGTTTTATTTGGGGTAGCTGTTCGGTCTGGCCTGTTTTTAGGGGTGAATTCTGGAGGGGGCTGTGTGGCGAACCACAAGTTATACTGAAGGAGACATTTACCAAGGTACTGTACCCTTAAGGATGTGCGTGGCTGTTTTCGACCTCACTCGCTATTCAGTGTGAGATATATTAAAGTGGAGAGTAAAGCTGACTCAATGCATCTTTGTCTCTTGTCTCCTCATTTATTGCACTCCACAAGCTCTTCTATTTCCTTGCAAACTAAATAATGTCCAATTTAATTTGTATATATTTCGAGTGATGGATATGGAATGCACTGCATGGTGCTTGCTAACTTTGATCAAAAGCTTTATGCATGTAAGTTTAGATGTCACAATAATAAGGAACGATGCTTTTAACTCTCTACAGCTCTAGACCTGTAGTTCCAAACACGCAACTTGCGATCGATCGCTGGAACGTTTTGGGAAACACATAAATCGTTGAACTATGCTGGAACGACGGAACTTGAGACCATAGTTGGCTAACGATGCTTTTGGGAAACGCACCCCTGGTTGGGAGCAGGTTTTCTTTGATAAACCCAGTGTTTCTTTAAAATGTACACTTACATTTGGCAGACGCCAAAGCGATTTATGTTGCATTGCATACTATACATATGTTTCTAAGAATGTGGAATCCCCTGGGATCGAACCCATGATATTGATATTGCTAGCGCAATGCTCTAACCACTGAGCCTCAGGAAAGCCCCTCTTTCCAACTCCTCCCCCTTTTAAAATGCAGTCATTCATGGCACACATGTTGATCACAAAGAGACCATATCAGTGACTAAAATGTCATGTGCTTTTATAGACGATCCTGTATGTGAAGAGGCTGCATTAAAGGATGTACTTTGATTTTAGGAGAGCAATTTTAAAACTGTAACATTTTTCTTTACAGTGAATTAGATATCAAAATATATCTCATCCATCCTTACATGCCCTCTATGCAGCGAGTTCATGACAATGTTTTACGAAAGTCTGTTCTTGCTCACTGTGCTTCCCAGACAAGTTTTAATTAGTTTTAATTTAGAAAATGACATCTAGGCACTTTTCTGAGATATTTCTAATTTATTTTTCAAATAATTTGCTACTACCCTAAGTTTCAGGACAAATGTGGCTATTCTCGATTGCAACTCATCAGGAAACACTGGTAGGCAAAAAATAATACCAAAATAAAAGTCCCATACATTTTCATCATAAATACGATTATTTGGGGGTCCCCCACCACGCTGGTCTTTTCCCGCAGTGCATGCCTATCTGTTACGCTACTGGGTTCAAGAAGACTTTAAACTTAAAAAATGTACTCAATGCAACTCTGGAATAAAAAAAAACGAAATGCGGGATTTAGCCAGGCTACAAGAAAAATATAGGGCAGGGCATGACAGTTAGACTGATAGTTAGACGGGAATAGTTATGCCTAAGGCGTCAAACTGATGTCATCAGAAATGGATAACCACTCCAGAGCAGAAGTACATTTTTAGATTCTGATCAAAGGTAACACGTCAGGAAAGGGTGCAATTCTCGCTATTAACAAACCATTAACTACGATTTTTTCCCCAATAAACTCTTAATTTGTTGCTTATAAATAGTTAGTAATGTAGTTGTTAGGTTTAGGTATTGGGCAGGATTAGGGATGTAGAGTATGGTCATGCAGAATATGCACTTTATAAGTAGTAATAAACAGCCAATATGCCAATAGGCATGCTAATATCAACTAGTTGATAGTGAGAATGGCCCGTGCTTAAAATAATGAATGGCCCGTGCTTGATCATTTAATATAAATATGCATTGTATTACAATAAAAAATGGTCAGTTTTGATTTTCACAGTTAAGTTGTTTAGCATAGGCATCCTTAATAAAAATAAGGGTAACGCTTTAGATTACTGCTTTACAGAGGGCCCCCAATCTACAAACATTTTATACTATTTCAATTCTATACTCCCCAAACCTCCAAATAACCACTTTGAAACCGCTCTTGAAATACTTGATTAGTCTCAAAAGTCATCATGAATTTTGCACATTTTACACATTAAAACTTTGTAAAATGTAAAATCCTAAAATCAACCAAATAAAAATGTATCCTAAAGTTATAACTCAAAAGTCAAATTTATAGTTGACAGTCTGCGTGCTTCACTCGTGCCGTTTTGCTCGCACAAAAACTGAACACACATCATTTCCCCTTATTTCACGTTTGCTATAATAATAAAATAAGAACCCTGTACTTAATTAATGTCCATGGTAGCTTATTTAGGGGTACATTGTGATTACAAAAATGAAAGTGTATGTTCACACAAAGATTGTTGTATAGCATACTGCTGGCATGCAGACCGTTACCTCTTAGTTTTAAAATACTTACGGTATAAATATTTTTTGAATTTTCTGACTTTATTCCAGAAACTTTTATCTTGTTCTCCTTTATACAGATTTCTACTGTAAAGGTACATAATTGTTACAACTAGTTAAGATGGAAATTCTGTTTAATTATGCGGAACATTGCAGGGCATAATCTAAAGCGTTACCAAAATAAGTTTATATCTTATTAAAAAGTAAAAAGTTAAAGTTTGTTTTAAATGTTGGCCGGTTCCCACCGCCTTCCTTCCTTGGGCACCAGTGTAATACAATTTCTAAGCAAGGAAGGAAGGAAGGAGGCGGGAACCGGCGGAAATTTAAAACAAACTTTAATCATAAAAATAAATAAACAAACAATAACACGGAAGTAAAATGCCGCACACAACCATAAATATAAACTTAACATGTGTCCGGGCCCGGTCCTCTCTCGACGTATACTCTGCCACTTGTCCCTTTTATGCTTCCGATCTCCTCCGTCAGAAATGCGGAGACGGTGCGCGCACAGCTGATACCCATTATCACTCACGCCACCGGCCCCGCCTCCTTGTCTGACGGCTCTCGTCCCGCCTTCCTCGCTACAGTTACATAGCTGATTAAAATGCATAATTTGTGAGCACATACAGAAAGAACAAATACGAATTATAATCAAAACAAACACAAATGTCATTTAACCATTTTTAATTTTTTTTAATTCACTGACTCTCACTCATTTTTTAACTATACACATTCAACTTTTTAACAAAAAAATCTACTTGAATTTCCAATTGAGTTGAATTATTGTTGAAACTGACATCAATGCATTTGTTGAAATGTAAACAGTACTGCGCAGTACTTCCTTTATTTACTGATTGTCTAGTTACTGTTTGTATTCTATATGTTTCTGATTCCCTTGTTGTACCTCGATTGCAATTTTTCAAATCATAACTGAATATAGATAATACAGCAGAAACAGGGGTCATATTGCAATACAATGCCCATTCAGTATCACCCCTTCAACAAGTCAGTTCATTACTGCTTAGTAGCTCTTTTACTGCATTCTTTAATGTCTTTATTTGTACCAGACATTTAAAGGTGTAATCTTTGAAACATAATGACCATTGAAAAACAAACAAACAATCAAACCTCTATACTAAACACTGGAATTTAACACACACATTATAGACTACAAATATTCCTATGTTTATTCATACATTGTACATAACAATCGTGCTTTTTCATATGACACCTTTTAAATACATGTCCTATGTTTAATTTGTTTTAGGCAGTGTACAGTTAAAAATATACAAAACAATATAATTTCTTACGAGACATAAATTCTATTTGTTTTATAATCATCACTTATTTCCCATAACTTCCATAAGATATGTAATTCAGAGATCAAAGTATTATTGCAGAAAACAGCAATTTCAACATTAAGACAATGGAATACAGACATCCACGGTTACATGTTTCACACAATACAGTTTTACAATAAAGTTCCAGATAAAACTGCAGAAAATAAACTTTGTACAAAATTCACAGGACGAAGCCATTTCACATTTATGTAGGTACTTGTCTCCTCGTAGTAAACATTTTTAAGACGATCCAATGCTTTTCACATGTAGCTGCCTTTGATGCAAACTGTCACCACATCATTGCTCTATCATTGGAGCAGTATTGTGCTTTTGGGTGGCAAAAAGGACCAAAAGACCCAAAATGTAATTTTTTTGTATATGCTACTAACTCGGGAGAATATGTAGTTTACATCCCCAGAAAACATGGCACAATCTACTAGTGTAAACGATTTTTGGGACTCGTTAGAGCTTTTTATTTAAATGATGGTCATGCAAATTCCGACTTCAATTTAGTGTCTAACAGGCTTAAAGCCCCGATATGCAATTAGGGTCAGAGACATATCTTAGATAGGATTCTTTTGAGATATTCCTGATGGGACGTGTAAACAGGACAATAGTGTGTAGATGATAGTAAAAAGGTTCACCCTGTGTTCTTTGTGTTTTTGTACCCTGTGCTTTACAAACTACATACTGCCTGGCATAGATTAGTTTTTGCTTTAGTCTATGATTTTGGTCCTTGGTCACAACAAGAAAGTAGTAAAAGCATTCTGAAAAATAATTCTGTAAATGTTTCAGTCACATACAATAGTTTCTCTTTTTTCTCAATACTAACAGTCTCTCTCAACAAAAATATTAAACAACATAATAACGGGTCATCCGAGGGTTCTACAGATGAAAAATTTGTTGTGCTTCTGGCACAGGGCTCGCTTGATACACCTTGGTTTTCCCGAATGAACCAGAATGTAACACCGACTTTCCCTTTGACGCTTTTGAATTCCCTCTGTGCTTTAGTCCCCAGTGCAACATAGAAACAGTGTACACCTCACAGATATCGTTGATGCATTGCAAAGCAGTGCACTCTCCGTAAATCTAACTCACAGTATAACCTTAGTAGAGACATATACACATGATACATAGTATATAAGTCATTTTTTAACACTGACGCTTTGTATTTTGCATTTGGAAAACTTACGGGTGTATGTTTTACAAATGCAAGTTCGTATAAATATGTTTTTTTTCTTCACTTTTGTGTTTAGCTTGATTATGTATGACGGTACCCTGGAGGTAGATGATTCTATAACTGTATAAACATGGAAGTCCTCTGTGTTGTTTATCTTTGATTGCTCTCGGCTGGGGTGCACCTCTACTGGTTTTAGACGTTGGCATCATTGCCAGGTATAGCTGAAGAAGAATTCTCAGCCGGCACCTGCGGCTGAGGTTCCGGCTGTGCTTGTTGTGGTGGTTGCTGGGGAGATTTCAGCTTCAGTTGTGTGTGATCCGGTTGCTGGGGTGATTGCGGTTGCTGCGGTGATTGCGGTTGCTGCGGTGATTGCGGTTGCTGCGGTGATTGCGGTTGCTGGGGCGATTGCGGTTGCTGGGGTGATTGTGGTTGCTGGGGGGATTGCGGCTGTTGCGGTGATTGTGGTTGCAGCAGTGATTGCGGTTGCTGCGGTGACTGCTCTGGTTGCTGTGGCTGCTGTTGCTCTGGTCCATTCTCCTGTGTTCGCTTGACTGCTGCAGGATGCAGCATGATCCTGATTCGCTGAAATAAAGCATTGGGTCCGGAACCAATGAGCACATATATACGTCTATCATGTGTCCTAACAGCAACCTACATTGACCACATTTACATGCATATTTGTTGAGGTTGATTTTCTGGATAAGCTTTTATACTGAAAGTATGCACATTCTTTTCTTGGTATTCTTTGTAAATATTAGAGATGTTTACAGGACTCTTGTAATGAATTGTTCTGCATTTTTGGAATTTTGGAATGTACTCAACCAATTTAATTTAAGCTATGTACTTAACGAAAAAAAAACATAAACATCATAAATTGTAAAGGGTGGGACATGTGTTTGTGTGTTTACTTAAATATTAACATTTGAACAAATTCTGGTTAATATTAGAATTATTTAAACTTTTATTTAATTATTTAAACAAAACAAATCAAAAGACGATTGAACGCATTAGAACCCATTATCATTTTAAATTTTGTCCACACTGGATGCGGTGCATGGCGGCTCTTTATGTGTGGTGTAAATGTGAGAAAGAACGGAAAAATCCAGGCTAACAGTCACATGATCATTCAAATTAACTTATTTTGTTGTGTCCAACAGGTCTGCAAATCAGTCTGAAGTGGCAAGATTAATGTGAACCAAACTTGTTTTTAGTGAGCACTTGGACTGAGAATCACAAAGGATTTTATAACTAATGATGAAAAATGTGACTAATAATGGTAGTTGCTCAAAAGAAGTTCACAATTTGTAAAGAAATCTATTGATATATAATTATATAACGTCTTATAGGTTATGATGTTGATGGGACTTATTCTACTTGGTTTTAATTGTTTTTTATATAAACATAAAAATACATTATTGGTGGTTTGTGTAAACATCAATAGAGACATGGATTAACAAAAAAAAGCACTCTGCCTCCCTTCAGCACACCACTGAATCCTTCTCCTGTATACTGTATGTGTCATCATATTATTGTGAAACTAGGTCAAGAGACGTGTCTTAATATGCTATTATCAAAAGCCCCCTTTTCGCTGTTTTGGATGTGTTTGGTCTTTTACAGATAAAAAAGGTGATGAAAAGTAAGAATAAGATGTAAACATGACCACAATTTTACTGTTACAGGCAAGACCCAGGATGGAAATCTTGTGCTCAGGTTGGTTTGTGTTGTCTAATGACACGGCAACAACCCAAATATACATATCATAATTAAAAAATAAATATTGATGTGCACGTAAAATGTGTCATTTTAATGTATTTTCATGTTATAAAATGTTCAGCTATTCTGATCTTAGTAAATTAAAGCTAAAACTATAGTGTGCTACAGAAGAGAAACTGTTGTAAAATAGCAGTGATTTGATTTGATGAAGTTACCTCCTTATATGTGCCCTTCAGATTGAGGAACATGTAGATCATATAGCCGGGTATAAGAACCATAGAGGATAGAGCCATGAGCCATCCCACTCCCTGCCCCCATTTAGGGAACACATAGTTGTTCATGGTAAGAGGGACCATTTGCACAGCACTGAAGAGGAACACACCCTGCAGGAATAAACTCTGTTTAACGACACTGCACCTTTCACACAATTAAACCATCTGGTCCCATTTCCTAATTGTATATACTGAATACGTATTCTAACTGTAACACTTTACAGTAAGGTTCCATTTGGTAACCTTATTAATTACATGAATTGACAATGAACAATACTTCAACAGCATTTATTAAGTAAATGATAATGTGCGGATTGGACGAGTGGATTCTCTGCGGCTTTGGCAATTGTGCTCTATTGCTATGGCTTGTCAGTCAGTATTGTTGTGACGATGTATCATTGGTTGTTGTTGACGTTTCTGAGCCGTGATGAGTACATCCGGGCACACTGTTACGTAACATCGGTTTTCTAATTTAATTTAAACACCTCACAATATGGAGGATTACATACCTCATCGCTACAAAGTTTCCCATGAGATTAATTCTCAACGTTATTTGAAGATGCGGCCACAACGCAATGTCGTGCACAGGGGAGGGGCCGGGGGGCTTTAGCAATTCAAAGTAATTCAACGTCCCAGTGTGCTTTTTTTAATTTAAGTTACTAGCATGATTGGAAATTTATAGAGGCACAGAACAAGATGAACAAAAATAAAAATACCCATAATATATGATAAAGAAGAAGAAACGCCCCGTGCATAATAACGTTACATATATGTACAATATTTCAACTCTTGCGACTGAAATGAACGAAAAAGTCAATTACACCATCACATGTAGATCTACACTAGTTTTTTTTTCTTTGATGAGTTTTGCATTACAACCAGTGACCGATCTGTTGAGATTATGAACGTTACTGGCCAATCAGAGGCGTCTGTATGAGTTACTGTAGAGTTTGCGTAAATGCGCGATTATCACTGAGTTCATCATAAACAACAGTGAAGTCAGTTTCATTGATTACTACAGGAGTTTTGCAAGATTAATCTAAAGTCATTCACTGTTTTAATGATAGGGAACATTCTTTATAGGATTTCTGTAAACTGATTAATGCAAGTGTAAATAAACAAATGCCATTGACTATGTTTTTGTTGATGTAAACATAAACAGTCTACAATTATCCCTGCTGAAAAAAGAACAACAGAAATCCAATAGAAACCATCACAGAAATTTTAATGGAAACATTTCCGTTAAAAAACATTTCAAAATTCCTTTTTTGTAGTGTGTTTTGGTCATTATTCCAATATGATTAATCTGCCAGATAACAATCCACCAATAGAATCCATCACACACAAGTAGACACCATTATGGTTTCCATTAAAGCTAGTACAATTCCCATTATAACAATTAAATCCATTACATTTTCTGTTGTGTTTTGGTTAGGGTTCTATAGTTTTTTTCAGGATGTCTTTATTTTAGCAAGTTCCAGGGGAACTTATTGCCCTTTAATGTAAGGTTAATTTCTGACAGTTTTTAATGCTGTTAAGTTGTATAAAGTGAACTCTCCAAGGTATGACATGAAATATCTTTGATATTTAATGCAGCAGCAGTGGCGGTTCTATAGCCTGGTGCACTGGGCAAAGTCCCCCTTTAGTGCCGCCAACCCCCCTAAATGCTTCCCCCCATCCTACAGCAAAACAGTATTTTGAGCTTGCTTTAACTTTCATAGACATTTTGAAAAACACGCATAAATAATTAGTTAAGCATTAGTTAATTAGTTTAAAACTAAACTGTAAAAGATTTCCAAATCCCTGACCTGCACTCTTTAATGTAAAATTACCAGTTACATAATTTTAAGAAATCTGTACAGCAATGCATGGTTAATTCTGATGACAGTAAAGGCCATTGGACAGTGAGTCCTACATTTGCGTCCGAAATTTCCGCACGTTTAAAAATAAAAACGACCTCACGTTGTGTCAATCACATTTACACACTGCCTCAGATATTTTTGTCCGTCATAAAAAAAATTGGTTTGGGTTCAATTTTCTCCATTTTTCGCATCCGTAGCAAACATTTTGAGAGGTGTTTTGACAATTCACAGACACCATACAAACGAGCGCCAAATACGAAAAAATGCATGTGCAAATATACATTAAGACTACTGAGGTGTTTTTGTGACATAGTGCACCTGTTAAAACATAATCTGTAAAATCTGAACATAGCCTACATGTCATACTCCATATATATTATAACATTAAACTCATAACAAGATCAATGATATTGCTGCATTCATAGCATATATTAATTTTCTGCACGTTTCTCCTCTTCTCTTTTCCTAATCCGAGTAACTGGAGGCCTTATTTCTTATATAGAATGTTTTTGTGTTGATTTAGAAGTTCTCTCTCCCGCTTCCCCTCCTCACACTTTTGAATGAGATGAGAAATGTGTTCAGCTTTCTGCAGCGCTGCAGATTGATCAGCAGGGGCGGTATATGGCAAGCCGAATTAGCTTTTAATCATTCTCAGGATATACATTTTTGATAAACAATTACATTTTTAGTAAACATTACAATTCTTTATATCACGAATGTAATTTCTACTAGTAACAATTGCTATTTTTGTTATCAGTAATTACATTTTCACTAGTAAAAATGTGAATTCTTGATATTAACAATCATGTCATCACTCGCAGAAATGTGTATTCTTCATATCAAAAATTAAATGCAGCTTATTAAAGGAGATCAGGTACAAACAGCCCCAAACAGTGTCTTGGCTGACACGCCTCTGCAGCACCGCGTGGCGGTCGGGGACAGTGCCCTTGGACTGGCAGACCGGGGTGGTGGTCCCTCTTTTTAAGAAGGGGGACCGGAGGGTGTGCTCCAACTATCGGGGATCACACTTCTCAGCCTCCCCGGGAAAGTCTATGCCAGGGTACTGGAGAGGAGAATCCGGCCGATGGTAGAACCTCAGATTCAGGAGGAACAGTGTGGTTTTCGTCCAGGTCGTGGAACGCTGGACCAGCTCTATACCCTCTCCAGGGTGCTGGAGGGTTCATGGGAGTTTGCCCATCCAATCCACATGTGTTTTGTGGATTTGGAGAAGGCATTCGACTGTGTCCCTCGCGGCATCTTGTGGAGGGTGCTCCGGGAGTATGGGATTCGGGACCCTTTGCTAAGGGCTATCCGGTCCCTGTACGACCGGAGCAGGAGCTTGGTTCGCATTGCCGGCAGTAAATCAGACTTGTTTCCGGTGCATGTTGGACTCCGGCAGGGCTGTCTTTTGTCGCCGGTTCTGTTCATAATTTTTATGGACAGAATTTCTAGGCGCAGCCAGGGCCCGGAGGGCGTCGGGTTTGGGGACCACACGATTTCATCTCTGCTCTTTGCGGATGATGTCGTCATGCTGGCCCCATCAGACCAGGACCTTCAGCATGCACTGGGACGGTTTGCAGCCGAGTGTGAAGCGGCTGGGATGAGAATCAGCACCTCCAAATCTGAGGCCATGGTTCTTAGTCGGAAAAGGGTGGCTTGCCCACTTCAGGTAGGTGGAGAGTTCCTGCCTCAAGTGGAGGAGTTCAAGTATCTGGGGGTCTTGTTCACGAGTGAGGGAAGGATGGAACGGGAGATTGACAGACGGATCGGTGCAGCTTCTGCAGTAATGCGGTCGCTGTACCGGTCTGTCGTGGTGAAGAAGGAGCTGAGCCGCAAGGCGAAGCTCTCGATTTACCGGTCAATCTACGTTCCTACTCTCACCTATGGTCATGAGCTGTGGGTCATGACCGAAAGGACAAGATCCCGGATACAGGCGCCCGAAATGAGCTTCCTCCGCAGGGTGGCTGGGCGATCCCTTAGAGATAGGGTGAGAAGCTCGGTCACTCGGGAGGAGCTCAGAGTAGATCCGCTGCTCCTCCACAACGAGAGGGGCCAGCTGAGGTGGCTCGGGCATCTTTTCTGGATGCCCCCTGGACGCCTTCCCGGGAAGGTGTTCCGGGCATGTCCCACCGGGAGGAGACCCCGGGGAAGACCTAGGACACGCTGGAGGGACTATGTCTCCCGGCTGGCCTGGGAACGCCTCGGTGTCCCCCCGGAAGAGCTGGAGGAAGTGTCTAGGGAGAGGGAAGTCTGGGCATCCCTGCTTAGACTGCTGCCCCCGCGACCCGGCCCCGGATAAGCGGAAGAGAATGGATGGATAGATGGATGGATGGAGGTACAAACAGGCAATGAGTTCAGGGCAGGCAGCAAACAATCAGAAACAGGGTCACAGGCAATGGTCGAGGCAGGCAGCAAACAGGCATAAACGAGGTCACAGGCAATGGTTGAGGCAGGCAGCGAAGGTTCACAAAATATTGCAGCCACTCCAAGGTCCAAAACACAGGGTAATCCAAAAGTAGAGAATGCTTAGAAATACAGTAGACACTAAAACAAGACTTCGCAATGACAGAGAGAATGAACCAGGCTTATATAGACAGGTTATTGCAAACAGATGAGAATGATCAGTGTTCAATGAGTCCAGGTAATAGGTTATGGGAAATGTAGTGTGCAATGACAGTCCGTGTGATGAGGGAAGTGCCCTCTAGAGGATTTGAGAGGGAACTCCATCTGATGACTGTGACATAGCCCCCCTCTAAGGGCGGATTCAAAACGCCCCTAAAAAGTCCTGTCGTTGAAGCAGAGGCGGAACCGGGGGAGGGTTGGTGGGCCAGGACCATGAATGGGAACATGACCTGGGGCTTGGTGTAGAGGCGCAGGCTGGTCAGGAGGCCGGCGAGGCGCAGGCTGGTCGGGAGGCCGGCGAGGTCTGGAAACCCGGGCGTGGCAGAGGCGTCCATCTCGGACGAGGCAGGGAACTCAGAGGCGTCCATCTCGGACGAGGCAGGGAACTCAGAGGCGTCCATCTCGGACGAGGCAGGGAACTCAGAGGCGTCCATCTCGGACGAGGCAGGGAACTCAGAGGCGTCCATCTCGGACGAGGCAGGGAACTCAGAGGCGTCCATCTCGGACGAGGCAGGGAACTCAGAGGCGTCCATCTCGGACGAGGCAGGGAACTCAAAGGCGTCCATCTCGGACGAGGCAGGGAACTCAGAGGCGTCCATCTCGGGCAGGGAACTCAGAGGCGTCCATCTCGGACGAGGCATCTCGGACGAGGCAGGGAACTCAGAGGCGTCCATCTCGGACGAGGCAGGGGACGAGGCAGGGAACTCAGAGGCCTCCATCTCGGACGAGGCAGGGAACTCAGATATGCCAGACGGGACCGGTTCGAAGAACACTTGAAGGCCGGACTGGACCGGCTCGAAGACCTCTGGAAGGCCAGACGGGCGGCCATCTTGCGAACGGGTTCTGGACTGGCGGCCATCTTGCGAACGGGTTCTGGACTGGCGGCCATGACTGCTGGAGATGCTGGCTTGGCGGCCATGACGGCTGGAGACGCTGGCAGTGGGTTGCTTCTCTCAAAAAAGTATTTGGGAGTATTAGTCTCCTTGCTCTCCCCTACAGTAAGTGGTGAGCCATAAAACTGTAAGATAAAGTTAAGAAATTGTGCCAGAGTCCAGTTAGGGTCCTCATCAGATAAATTAAAGCTTATGTGCTGATCTAGCCCAGACCAAAAACATTCCTTTAAAACCCCATCGTCTACCGTCACATATTGGCAATGCCAAAGAAACTCATTTATAAAATCCTCAATGCTGCGACCAGCTTGATATATCGAACACAGTTTCCTCCACTGATTATCAAAAGTACCTCCTGAAACCTTCATGTACTCGGTTCCGGCTGCTAGATCCATTATGTGGCGAAGTCTTCTGTCATGAACTGCTCTGAGGCTTGACAGGTGCGGATCGAAATGCAGCTTTATTAAAGGAGATCAGGTACAAACAGGCAATGAGTTCAGGGCAGGCAGCAAACAATCAGAAACAGGATCACAGGCAGTGGTCGAGGCAGGCAGCAAACAGGCATAAACAAGGTCACAGGCAATGGTTGAGGCAGGCAGCGAAGATTCACAAAAGATCGCAGCCACTTCAAGGTCCAAAACACAGGGTAATCCAAAAGCAGCGAATGCTCAGAAATGCAGTAGACACTAAAACAAGACTTCGCAATGACAGAGAGAATGAACCAGGCTTATATAGAGAGGTTATTGCAAACAGGTGAGAATGATCAGTGTTCAATGAGTCCTGGTAATGGGTTATGGGAAATGTAGTGTGCAATGACAGTCCGTGTGATGAGGGAAGTGCCCTCTAGTGGATTTGAGAGGGCACTCCATCTGGTGACTATGACAGATATCAAGAATTAACATTGTCACTTGTCATATATTATCATATATTGATGTCATGTTGTGTGCTGATCAGCGGTATAAAGTTGAACACACCACCCTGAGAGGTGGAAGCACTCTTTTAGAGTCCCGATAAGTTTAACTGATGGGAGGGTGACATTAAATTACTGGCGTGTCGTGCAAATGAGCGGTAAAAAACGATCATGCTTTTTTTCTCTCGGCCACTGCGTGCCACCCCATGCTAAACGCCGCTATGGGCGGCTGTCCACGTCGCCCATTCCTAAATCCTGCCCAGAAGAGGTCTGTGCACACCACTGCCACAACGTTTTTGGGGCTCTGGCTAAAACCCCCAAAAACTTTTCCAAGATGTCACACGGTCACAAAGTAATGTCACGCTGACCAAATGAAGACTAACTGGTGACGTCTTCAGAACGTACTATGTTTGTTGGGATGTGGCTTATTCAGTCGCGATTTCTTTAAGACTGCAAGGGAAGCTCAGCTTCCCCTATAATTGTCAAAAAATGAATGGTCAAATATATGTACTATTATGTTAACATTTTATTGACTAAAAATGCGTTAAACACGTTCATCTCGAACGAAAACAATTTCGTTCAGAATCAGCTACTTAGGTCGGCTGACTCGGTTTCCTTCTCATTCATTCCCGTAGCGTACAGTGCATTACTCTGTTGAAGCCCAGCGTCCATTGACTTCAATGGGGCTGCTTTAAACAGTTTTTTTCAGTGCTTAGAAACAAGACGGTCATTGGATAATGCTGCGATTATGTCCCGCCCACGGACGCTCAGCGTCTCTGGGATGAATGGAGGAGTGGGCTGGCCCGGACTCCGAGCGTCTGCGTGATGATTGGAGGGTCTGTCATCTCTTTTTAATCCACTTTTATGTCCTAAAACGCTCGTTTTTTGGGGTCGACAGCTTATAAAAACGTATTTCTTGTTTTTTTTTAGCTTGTTTGCTATACACATTGTCACATATCAGCTTTTAGACATTTTTTTTTTTTTTTTAATAAATTATAAATGACAAGGAGGCGGCAGCTTCTCGCAATGCAAAGAGACGGTTGGTGTGGGCGTGGGCGTGGTCTTCAGATTATGACGCGTATCACTCTGTGTCTCCATTTCCAACTCAGTCCCATCGCGGATTTTGCATGTGTAGTCGAAAGACAAACTGCTGCAACCTTCATCGTATATTTCACACAATTTCACACCACATTCATTGTTTCAGTTTAACATAATTCCCACATTTCCTCCCGTTGAGTTAAATATATATATATATATTAGATATATTAGAGCATTTTCTTGAAAAGGAACGTAGGGCAGAATTTACATATAAATAAATGGACAATTTTTATGATTTAGGCCGAAAATGAGCTTCCCCTCTTTAAAAGATCAGCAGCCGCCACTGGGCTTATTTAATGTGCAAGGAAAGCTGTGCGCAAAACGCTCGACCAAATGCAAAAATGTGCTTTCGTTGCTGTCATTCAGAGGCGTGGGCCAATGGATGGGCCTGACAGGCATAGTTCCACCCATAATGATGAATAGACTAATTATACATAACAATTTATTCTTATTTTGAGTAATAATACATATATACATAATATTTTATTTATTAAAGTAATGTTGGTTCACTTATTTTAATCTAATTACAAACATGCTTATAAGGTCTTAAATCATAAATACATAAATGTGTTCGTAATACTTGATGAGTTTGCTGTGTTAGGCGATTAGAAGTTGATTACAGTGTTTGGGAGTTTAGTCATTTTAGTCCTTAAACGTTTATTATTATTATTTTAACACTGGAAAATAACACGTTGTAGGTGATGTGATGTGCGTTTTTGTGAATATTTTACATAATCACTCAGCACTCAACATACCCAGTTTAAAAGTCACTGCTTGCCACTGATTTGGTGTTGTCATCATGGTGTGCATCACATCATGGTGTGCATCACATCATTAGTTTTACATTTTTCACACTTGTCCCAACTGCAGTCAAGGTTTGTACGTACAATATATTACAGTAAAAACACAAAAAATAAAGGTGGTTACTCACGCCAACAACTAGAGGGGTGAAAAAAACCCAGCACAGTTTCCACCACAGACATGGCTTGTATCCAATCATCTCTTGGATGTTATCATAAAACTTGTTCACACCTGAAATAGAAGGAAATCACATTCTTGTGATTAGGTCTAATGGGAATGTCTATTCACTTTTTAGTGTTACAATGTATACAACAAATACACTGATTCATCAATCGATGTAGAACAGCAGTTAGAATGTGATGAGGAATAAAAGGGTTAAGGAACTAAAAAGCCGAATCACATGCAACCTGGCCGGTTCCAGTACAAGCAATAAGAAATCCTACAGCTAGACAAGAACAAGAACTCTGTCCGGTCAACCACATCTCTCACAACATTCAAAAAACTACTTAAAACCCATCTCTTCTGTGAATACTTGACAGACAAATAAAAAAAATATATAACACTAACCCTTTCTCTCAACAGGTATAGGTCTAGCTTTTGTTGAAACCAGTAACTTTGTATTGGCACCTAATGTATTGTGGCTCCTGTATGACATATCGCTTATTGCTCCCTAAACTCTTTGTAAGTCGCTTTGGATAAAAGTGTCTGCTAAATGACTAAATGTAAATGTAACAACAAGAGACTAATGTTATGTTGGTGTAAAAAAACCTGACAGTGTCCAGTTGCACTTTTGTGAAATGATGTTTGACTGTTGCAAAATGCAGGTTAGTTTAAGCCTTTGATTGCCGTGTTTCCTAGGATGAAATCTGTGATCTTTGCGTTGCCTTTGCAATGCTAGACCAACTGCACTTCAGAAAAAGTAAAAGCTCACCATATGTTTTGCTTGTAAAGCACATTAGTTCCCTTTCTTTCCTTAAAAATCTAGAATGTGCACTTCTTTTACATTTCATGAATACAGTTTTCTGCAGTACCAATTTGTACCAAATACACAGTCGTCCATCCGAATGAGTACAGCCTCACATTATTATTTTGTCTTCTTAATTATTAATTAATTTATCTTAATTCATGTATCATGCAATGTAGCCATTTAAATCAAACAATCTTGTATTGTCTACTGGTATTGTCGTATTGTATACTGTAAAATAAAATAATTTCAACACAAACTTTATAAAGTAATTTTGCTGTTGTCAGGCATGAGTCTGTCTTCTTACGAAACACTTACAGTTACAATGATTTTTGGAAACTGCACATAATTTTGTCACCATACGGCATTCAATGTTTTTAATCTAAATGTTTTATGGTATATAAATTATATACCTTTTGGGAATAGGCAATTTTTATACGTTGTCCTTACATAACCCATTGATACTAGGCATGTAAAAATATGGCTGATATGACATTCACTGTTTGATCATAGACACACATACCTGTTTAATTAAAAATATCAATCTGATTACAGTCCCACGGATAATTATTTTGGTTTAATGTACCTACATAAAATATAGAATATTATGTATTACATAAACAATTTAAGAGTCCAACATTTACAAAAACATTATACATTAAATGTAAGCTGCATGCATGATTCATGAGCAATGAATCTTGAGCAAAACACTGTCTTGATTAATGGGCCCATAGCACAACAGAGATCCTATGCGACAGACAGATTCAGTCAGACAAGCAACACTAATCACAGTCAAGAAGCTGGTAAGGCAGTGGTGATGTAGCAGTCCCAAGTGAAAGAAATAGCAGAGCCTTCCGCCATTTTGGCAGGCATTCAGTGTGAAAAATGCTAGAGCGGCTGTAGCATTGGTATTGACAGTGGTCAAACAATAATTTAAAACCAGGCTGTATAGACTTTTTAAATCATGCTATTTAACATCTGCTGTGCGCCAGGATGCCAGAACAGGTGGGGGAAAGCAAAGGGCAAATATTCATATTCCTCAGGATCCTGAATCCCAGATAGATGATTAAATGGTTAACTTCATGAAAACGTGCTAACCAACACATGTCAGCGCTACCTCTTCCTCTCTGTCGTTATGCTGCCAAATCCTAAACAAGACACATTAGAGGAGCACACGCCTAGTCCAGCTGTGCAGTCGCAGTGGGCTCCTTACACAACCCCATCGTGTCTGACCACCACCCATGGCTTCAATGGCGGCTCTTTCAGTTTTTTTGGGAATGTTTAACCTGCAAGCTCAGTGATATAGTTATGCTGGCTACTTACAAACAAGGACAGCTAGGGTCGATTACGTTAGCTAACAACACAGTTGACTTACCCTTCCAATGACGACAAAGCAGGTTAAAGCCGGCAGAGTCCAAAGTTGAATATCCATTACAAAATTCAAGTACATTTTTACCACTCAGGCTTTTTAAGAGTCTCTGGATTCGGACGATGAAAAGTTGATGAGGTAGTTGTAGATATTAGGATCCTTCAGGTCAGGAAATCTATCCGTTTCTTTATTGATACACGTTAAGAGCACCCCTGGGCCTTTATAGGGATCTGTGATGTTCAATCTATTAAGTTTTGCTATGCACAGGTCTATGTGAACTCTATTGCCTTGAAACTCATGCTGGCGCCATTCATTTCATATTCGCTTCCGACTGTCCTTGCCTGCCAACACATGTCACCGCCATTTAATCATCTATTCTAAACAGAATAGGTCATGTGACTGCCAGATCTCTATGTACTGTGTGTTAGGGACTAAATAAAGAAAACAATCTGGACTCACATACCAGTCCTAAATCCAGTTTGAAAAACCTCATGTCTCATTTCACATTTCTAAAATCCTATATAGCGTGTATATATATGTGTTTGTAAGACTTACCATAGCACCAAGAGATTGAGATACACTCGAAGAAGACCAAGAAGAGCAGACACATTCCACTGGCTGAGTAATAATCAAAGAGCTTGAACACATAGAGACCACCCTATCACAAGAGATACACAATCAATTGAATGTTCCAGACTTTGCTAAAATATTAACTCCATACACTCATGTTTCATGTGTAAGTAAACCTAAACTGTACCTGTGTGATATTTGACAGACCAATGGCATAGGACACAACGCAGACACATGCGATGAAGATCTCCCTCCTCTTTCTGAGCACATGGGGGAACTCGTCCACAAGAGCAGTAATGAAGCCCTCCACCGTACAGAACTGCAAACCAATGTCATATTGCATTCACATGGAAAATGTTGTATGTTTGAAGTGTCCTGCTTCAATGAATGACATAATGATACACTTGGTTTTGTTCACTTTGGATCCAGCATTTTTTATTAAAGATTTTATTATCTTTTTTAACAGTAAACTGGGTTATACAGTACACAGAAAATGCTGGGTTGTTTCAACCCATTGTTTAGTAAAAAATATAGACAAAACAAACCGTTGGGTAATAAATGAACTTATGCTGGGTTGTTGCTATTTTTTCTCAAAACTGAAGTTAACTATACACTCCATAACTATAAAACATCACTTCTCGCCACTGCTGTAATTTCAACAGTTTTAAAAGTGCCTAATCAAATCTGATTTTAGTGCTGGAACAAAATATTACAGAATGAAATAATGTTGGTTAAAACAAACAATACAATGTTGTTGATCAAAGGGGTTGAGAATCAGTTTGGCCCTACATAACATTTAATAGAAGCTAAACTTCGGCTCATGAAAGAACATCAGTTTGACCAAAAAAGAAAGGCAGAAGCCGGCATCAAAGGACACGACTGGACAGAAGGGAAACTAAACTGACAACAGACCACAACTGCAAGCTAATTTTTAGATCGCGTCTGTTTCTAGGTCAGAGCTTGAATATGTTATTTCTTACCTGACTGTCGATTCCCAACATGAGCAGCATGGAGAAGAAAAGAATAGCCCAAAGTGGTGAGACGGGTAACTGCGTCACAGCTTCTGGATAGGCCAAGAATGCCAAACCAGGACCTGTGAGAAACACAGATCATTATTAAACAATGACCTCCTCGTTCCAGTTCTTTGAAATTCATGTTTTGAATTCAAATTCAAATTTACGTTTGTATAAGTATGATGTTATAAAACATCCCTACCTTAAGTGAAGTTAAACACTGGGGTGTTCAATGTCTACATTGCAATGTTATGATTATGTAATGTGAATTAATTACCTGATGCAGCTACATCAGCTATTGATCTCTTTGTCACGTGTGCCATGAAACCCACGATAGAGAAAATCACAAATCCAGCAAACATGCTAGTGAAGGAATTTATGCAGCACACAATGATGGAGTCCCTGCAGGTCCAGAAAACAACACTTTTGTTATCAACTGACCTGACTCTTCTCTTAAGAGAAACGTTGGATTATGTAAGTGATCTATAGCCAAATACAAAAGCAACTGTAATTGGAGCTCTATGCATGCAGTTTTCTTTGCATGCTAAAATGTCAAGTCTGATATTATCCACATAATCACATTCAGTCGATTTTCTGTGGGGATTATTTACGTGTTCTGGTGAACACTGTTCACAGCAAAAAAAGAGAATCAATCTAGGTTAAAATACGATGAGCTCTTCATACCTGTACACATTGTTATGGAAAGTGTTGTAGCTGCCAAGAGCAATAAGGGAGCCCAGACCCAAACCGTACGAGAAGAAAATCTGTGTTGCAGCATCCAGCCAAACCTGCGATTTGATGAGAAATTAAACTATTTAGCAGCTAGCCTGAGTTCAACTGAGCGTGTGTGAATAACTAAATCTATAAAATCACCTCCGACTCCTTCAGCTTCTCAAAATCTGGAGTGATATAGAACAAGATTCCTTCGCGAGCCCCAGGCAGAGTCACCCCACGGATGAACAGAATGAACAGCATGAAGTATGGGTAGGTGGCAGAGAAGTACACAACCTGCAAACACATTGATTTCTTTGTAAATAAAACTCCCCACTATATTCAAGTTGCGAATTAACATTGTCCAGAAGCCTTCAAGACAGGCCAGCAGACAAAAACCTCTCACCTTTCCAGTCCAGCTCACTCCTTTCCAAATACAGAAGTACACAAGGACCCAGGCAATGGCCAGCGTTATAGCGAGTGGAACGCGAATCTCACCAGGTTTTTCTAAGCCATCGGTCATCTGATGCACATTGCGTCTATATGAGCACATCATGCGACACAATCACTCAACACAAGAAGACGTATAGTATGTATTCACATGCACAGAGGTTACAAAATCTTACTCCCAAAACTCCTTGACAGCACTGGTGAGATTGGCAGTGTCTACTATGCTGTAGTTGGTATAGCATCTGTCTGTGTTCCAGGGATTGTTACAAGATTTCCATGGAAGCTCCTAGAATGAGTAGAACACATGCTTTACATTCTCTTTTTCTCTCTAAAGATATATAAAAACACAGAGGAGACAGGATGCTTACAGTAGTAAAGGAGTTGTATAGGTAGTACAGGGCCCAGGCAATGATGACAACGTAGTAAATGTTCAGCCAGAATGACAAAACGGCAGCCGCAAGACCAACACCTGTAATTGCCATATACCCTGTGTTACAACTACTAACACAAAACCAAAGTGGCATCAGAGAAAACACTGTGGCATTGCAGAAGTCTTTTATAAACTGTACACTGTGCTCGATGTGGAAGCTCTAAAAGTCTTTACAAATAAAGAGAGACAACTGAAGTATGTACCACACATCACCAAACTAGAAAGCCATACTAGCAGAATTAAGAGATTAGAGCAGACGGAAAAACATGCTGGAAACAGTAATCATATACCTTTGAACATTGGAGCCAGTTTCCAAACCCCAAGGCCGCCAATGGATGTGTACTGTCCGAGAGCGCATTCAAGGAAAAACAGAGGAACTCCCGCAAAAATTAGCGTCAAAAAGTACGGGATTAAGAAAGCCCCTGAAATTACAGAAACTCGTGAAAACTACCCAACAGTTTTGCTCTGCAAAAGCACACATTCACATGCAACACAGCACACCACAGTCAGTTCTCAAAACTGCAGCTTGCTCTTACCTCCGCCGTTTTTCCCGCACAGGTAAGGAAATCTCCACACGTTGCCCAGTCCGATGGCGTAGCCTACACATGACAGCAGGAAATCAAATTTCCCACCCCAAGTTTCCCTGTCGGGAATGTCTTTCTTCTTCTCCGATTTGTCGTCCTCAGTTTTGGGTTTGACGTTCTCAGCTTTGGGTTTGTCGTTCGTAGTGATCTCGTTTAGTTCCGTCACAACTTGTCCGTCGGCGTTTTTGGTGTTGTTTGTCGCCATGTCTCTGATTTCAGCACCAGTCCGCGCAGACAACAGCAGAGCTCCACAAAAACACCCTTCGAACCCGAGACCGCTTCAGTTAACCTGAAAACACCCAACCAAACCGTATTTTTCTTCCGTTAAGGCAGACAGCTGTTTGAATAGCAAATCGACACAAGCACACAAACCTGTCGTCTTTAATTGAGACTGAGCTGTCTGTCATCACCGTCAATTTACACGTATAAATATTTTTTTTCGATCGCGCGTCCCTTCAGCCTGTCTTTCTGCCTTTGTTTACCATTGATATAAATGCTTTCATATGCTTTCGTAATGAAAAAAATATTTAAAATAAAGATTAAATTTTTTTGACACATTATATTTAGGCTACAATGCAATACGAACTTTTCGTTACCATAAATTATTATTGCTTTTTCTTAATGAATCATGAAGCAAAATAAATATTTTGCAAATCTCCAATAGCCAATTTGCAGTATATGCAAAGAGGGTTATTCGTTTTTATTCGATTATTTTGCAGCAAACACACGATGCTTTCTTTTAAAAAATGTAAATAAAAGATATAGGATAAGGGCGAGCTCTGCTGCCTTTTCCGATTTGTCTCCAAATTTTGCCAAATCCTCGAACCAACATTTCAACATTTTTCACCTACTTACAGTGAATTTGAATCCTCTGGCAAAGGGAATTTTCCCCGTGTGTGGTGAAGTGAGGTTTCCGTAGATTTCACTCCAAGTTGTAAACTTCCAGTATGAGCAATGTGTCCAAAGAGTGTTGTTTCCATGTAAAGCGGTCTTGCCGGAGCTGTCCACGGGCGAGTGGTTCTGAATCCACCGAGCACAGACTGTCTGCGATTAGCTGCTCCTCAACATCTCCAGAGCGTCAATGTCATGTGAAAGTCAACACCTCCCACCACACACGCACACACAGATACACTCCTTCAGGTCAGCCACACAAGCTTTTACACACTACGCACAGTAAATTCAACATACCTCTGTCGCAAAACAAAAACTCACACTTTATTTTGTAATTCAATTCCAAGTCCATTTGAATCTTCAAAATGTTTACATGGAATTCGCGTTTCATGGATTATGACTCATATACGTTTGCGACTGCACGTCATTCACAGGAACACATCCACTGACAGGACTCAGTTTCCAGACCCTGCCCATGCACTTTAACCAAATATCATCACTTAAATATGGCTGTGGAGCAGGTGGGAGCACTGAATCCTCCTCCTGGTGTGGGCAGACAAACATCATTCTTCATCTTTCACTCATGCCGCTTCACCGGAATACAGAATAAAGTGACATTATATCTGCAGTGAGAAGTGTGAAAGTATTACAGAGCAGTCCTGTAAGTACACACACAGTATATACTTGGTAAGTTAATGATTTTCAATCATCCAAACACAACATCCCCTTAACACATCTAGGTCCACAAACTTTCAAAATTGCTTCACAATTTCATAAAGGGGACCACATGATGTCAAAACTGTAAATGTCAGCAAACAGTGGCTAATAAAAAGTGCCTGTTGAGAAGTTCTGGTCAGAGAGGTTCAGATTTCATCTCCTCTCCCAAATCTTGGCTCAGAGTGGAAAACTCAATTGGCAGCAGATGGTGAACCAATGAGGGGTGAACTAACCTACTAATGATACTACATGAAGTTTAGCATTTACAGTCCATCTGGCTGCATCTCCCTTTGGTCATACAGACTGTGAAAACATGGCATTTCTGGAGGAAACCTGCACCTGCTGTGGACACATGAACTCTTCTGGGTGGCTGGTGACATTCAGACTCATTCAGTGAGATACTAATGACAGAGCCTCAAATATATTCAGAAAAAATATTTTATGTCAAGCATTAAAGTCACATTTCATCTTTAATTACACTGTGTCTACTAATATGTTTGGGAGATCATGGATTCCTTCCTATATCTGCCTTTTGAAATGGTGTTCGCCGGTGAAGCATTATTTTGCATGATTCAGTCATATAGGTGATACTGTCCCTTTAATATTTAGAATTAGTTATATGAAGCATGTATTTATTTGATGACAAAACTTTTTTTAACACAAAAATGTCATCTAAAAGAGATAGTTCACTCTGTCAAAAAAATCTGTCATTTACTCACCTTCAAGTTGTTCCAAATCTGTATACATTTCTTTCTTCTGTTGAACACAAAATAATATATTTTGAAGAATGTAGGACAGTTTTTGGGCATTTTGACAACCATTGTAATTTTTCATACTATGTTAATCAATGAAGGTCCAATAACTGTATGTTTACAAGCATTCGTCCAAATATCTTTCTCTGTGTTCATCAGAACAAAGACATTTTTTCAGGTTTGGAACAACTAGATTCTTGAAAGAATTTTCAATGTTGGGTGAATTTTCTCTTTTAAATCAAAAATGTAAATGAGATGTATTTTAGTTGTGTCATGTGAAAGGTATTTTATTTTATCAATTGGTGTAATTGTAGACAGGAATGATGATGTAAAAGAATACATACAAGTATATGTAGCACTTTTAAGATGCATATACAAACAGCAATAATGCATGGGATCACATGCATGTTTTTAACATCATGAGAATGTGTCTCATTAATAACTTGGCCTTGAATTTGTTCTAATGCAATATGCAAATCCTGTCCGCTCTGAGAGACTTATTCGTTTTCTCATGTTACTGTATGATGAGGCTTGTGTGTCTGACCTGCTTTTCAAACCTTGAACATTTGAAGAAATGACCATTAGTTTGTATAATGAAGACCAAGCGAAGTAAACAGTGTTCAGTGTGAACATTGGAGCCCTTTTAGGTGTGCTGTATAAAAAAATATACATCCCTCAAAGCAGTATGGGGCATTGAAATCGCTTTAAAAATTTTGTTCAAGTGTTGCTAGGCAACAGCAAAATGGTCTCAGCCTCCCTGTTCATATTAGTATTTCTGCTGGGGTTTACTCCCATTGATATATCAAGTTTTTTCCCTCCTCCATTAGCACATGTCTTGTTTTGTATGTCTTTGTTATTATTATCATCTAAATCATGTTACAGGTAAGATTTGCTAATACATGTTGTTCAGAGTTGGGATGTTCTATATAAAATTGCTTTTCTCTTTTGCTTGCCCTTCTCTTAATTTTTTATGTGCACAAATCGTAACAGCACTAACAGCATGTTTGATAATAACTAGGATGAACTGCAGTTAATGTGCTGTCATCCATGTAAGCAATCTGAAATGTTGATTTCTTTTTTAAAGATCCGCCGCCATGTCATGAGCACACTGCACACAGACATAGTAACACGGAGCACATGTCAACTTGTATGGCGTGTCTGCAATCTCACTACACTGTGGCACTAATCTCCAGTATTCACCGCAATCACTATGGAAACTGACTTGTGCCACAGCGCCGTTTCTGAAACCACATTACTGCGTGTGAGGACACGTCTGCAGAAAACTCATTTTTGATTGCATAATAAATCCTTCAGCATAATAGTGTAGCATATTTTAAGGCTGAATAATCTGATCAAGAATTCATAACAAACATCAGGCAAACTAATAAGAAGAGATCATTGTTTTTGGAAACATGAGTGAAATTACAAATTGGACTCTTTAGTCCAAAGAAAAGCAATATCTTTGTTTCAACCAAAGCATACATTAGCAAACACATGCACACCCTTTGAATTTCACCACCAGCCTTTGGCTAAACTGTAAGAAAATGCTCTTCATGGTTCTAAAGGGTTTATCTGCTTCAAAGGTGGCGGGCTGATGCATCGCTCTGACCGTGCCATCCTGCAGCCCCGAAATAAATGAGCTCAAGCCTTCGGACAAGTTCTTCTGAGCTAAGCCCTGCATTCTAGGGACAGAATTGTAATTTTTTGCTGTTTACATAAGGCACAATTTACATTTACATGTGCTGATGATGTCAGCTCCAGTCCGGCACGCTGCCTCCTCCTCCCAAAAACATTTTCCTCTGGAGTGCAAAAGACACTTCATCAAGACATTTAGAGATGTTGTTTTATAGCGTTATTTGCTCCCGAGCACAAATACGAAAGCGACACTTTTGTGTGTTTTTGGTTCATGCAAGCGCATGCAATGCAACAAAATGCTGAATGCAAATTCAACACGAGATGATTCTACTACACTGATGATTGTCTGCAGATGATTCTTTCTGGGTTATAAAATGTAAAATGGCATGCACACATTATGATAGCTTTCTGATTTGTGATGTAAAAACACAAGGGGAACAGACATCCTAAATCCGAAGAAGATAAATCCCCTCCCTCTCTGTGCATGTTGCTGTCACCCCAATTCTTTTCATCAAATGGCCGTGAGCGTGCCTCGCATATGAATTCAGCTGATGAGTGAAATCTGCACCCAAAGAAAGGCTGCCGGCGCTTTCCAAAGTCACATGACACTTAATTAGGAATTCTTCTACATTAGAAGGCTGGAATTCTGCCAAACGTATATTAGTCGTCTTGGGAACGTTGCGAACGCAGCTGCCTGAGGTGCAACATTGTGCTCCATTATATCTGGCTGGAAACAAGCGGAGCTCCAGATATCCAGCTTGTGTCTAAACAGCCTGTGAAGATAAATCTAATTCTAAATGTGAAACTTCTCTTCGGGTGAGGATATTACGTGATCATTCGGTCTTCATTTATTCATCCTCAGGTTGTTTAAAATCTGTAGGACCTGCATTTGTAGAACAGAATGCACAGCTTCTCTCTTACACAATAAAATGTGAATTGGGAACCATATAAGAAAAGTCCATATCATGCCATATACAGAATTCTAGTTTTTTTGAGGTTGAAAACAAGATGCTTCAACACTATTTTTTATAGAGAACAAAATTCATAAAGTATTGAAAAAGAATTCTAATTTCTCGTCAACTATCACTTTCCAATCTGTGTAAACATATATCTATAACAGCAACATCATACAGTTTCACGATAGACTGTGTAATCCAGCTGCACTGCTGTCTTCAGCGTGCTGGTTAGACTGTGCCTTTGGAAGACAAGAAGATTATCTATAGCATGCTAATTACCCCAAACACATGTGTTATTATTCTGGGGGTAATGGGATGCATTGCTGTTCAATAATCTCATATGAGAAAATGAAATAATCCTGGATGACCATCCTGATCCTGTGAACACGATGAAGAGATGCCAACCTGCTTTCTTCCAAACATTGAAGTATTTATTGAACAAGTGCTGTTAAGCTCTAAAACGAACAAAAAAGCCACAGCTTTGTGTGAGCGAGAAACCAAAATATACAGGAATCATGTTTACATGTTTTGCATATTCTCAATTTATAAATGTAATCTATTAATTTGGGGAAGTACAAATAGAGCAACAATTGAGATCAACAGGACGAAATATTTTTACTGAATAATGACCACATGGACTATTGTGTTATGTGGACTAAAGGCTGTTTGAGTTATGTTAGAGATTTTTTTTTTCCTTTTTGGATCTTAACAACCCTTGTGTTTTAAAAACCCTCTGTTTTACTGTGTAGAGAAGACTATATTAGTGGCCAAAAGACAAAACACAAAACATTTAAACATTTGTACAAAATTATTTGACAAAGAGACAAATGACAACATATCAGGAAATATGGGTTCGAAAAGCCATCTAGATTAACATGACTTTCTTTCTTTAGCTGGACTCCTCTTGAGTAGTTTTAAAGCAACACTTTGTAGTTTTTCGACCTTAATATAATGTCTCACAAATTATTTTAGTGGTAGAACAACTCTTAACCCCGACGAATTGCACTGCCGCTGCTACCTGAGCAGCCTCATATCAGCTACAAGCAATCTCTTTAAATTCTGTGTTTGGATCGGTACACACAGCCCTGCCCATCCCCCTCATACAGAAGAGTTTCCAAAGATGTTTCTGCATTCGCCGGTTCCATCAGCTTAGTGTATTGCGCTGCCCACGGGGAAGCTTATACACAGTGGTGTAAAGAGTACCTGAAAACCATACTTAAGTAAAAGTACAGATACCTTGCGGCGAAAACTACTCCATTACAAGTTACAATTCACCAATTAAAAAATTATTTCAGTGAAAGTCTTAGAGTATCTGAATTTAACAGTACTTGAGTATTTTACTCGTACTGAATGTAGGCCCAAAGCAGCACTAGTCTTCGACACTTACGAGACATTTCAGTGAAAACAAGAAACAGTTGATTCGTGAGGAGAGCAATCACATTTATTTTCTTAAATCAAAATAAGACTGAACCCCTAAAAATTGCAACAAATCATGGTCGACACCATAACCTACGTCTATTACAAACACTCAAGTCTTATTTAAGCTCAAGTGCTCAATATAAACCAAACTCTTTCAAAAGGTTTCTTCAATATAACGGATAGATAAAATAATGTTAAGTCAAATTAAAAAGTCAAAGCCTTTTTGAGCTGGACATTCTGGTTTTGGCCTCATCATCAGCTCCTCATTTCACATATAAACTGCCAGCGATTGACATTGATAACCCTAACCCATTGATAATTGATAATGCACTCGTATTCACATAAAGAAGCCATGTTGACAAGTTTTAGTAAGTAAGAGCAAAACCCACAAGATATAATACCTTCAATGCCCTGTAAATGCAATATTAATTCTTCTGTATCAAAAATGAACCGTCGCAAAAGAATGATAGGTGCCAGGCAAAATGTAATGTGTAATTGCATTATTCATTACAAATGTAGTGGAGTAAAGAGTACATTTAGTTGTTCAAAAATGTAGTTAAGTAGAGAGTAAAAGTTGCTAACATCTTTAATACTCAGAACAAGTACAAAGTAGCCAAAAAGATACTTAAGTACAGTAACTAAGTACATTTACTCCAATACTTTACACCACTGCTTATACAGTGACATTATTTACATTACTGGTAATAGACAGTTGCACTTATCAACCACATGAGGAAAACCGTGAGCAAAGGTTCTATAGTGCTGCTTTAAAAGCTATCTTTGCTTATCCTAGTTTGTAATGGCAAGGAAAAGTCCATGTTTTGAAGTTGCAAAAAGCACATACAGCAATGATAAAAAATTAAGAATCCACCTCAAAACTATTTTCAGTTTTTCTAAATTTACAAGTATTTAGATTGTGTTTCGGTCAAATGTTTTTTTTTAATCTGTCAAATGACAACAAATTGCACTGAATTTGCCAAGGCTTCTTAAATTCTTCTTAAAGCTCAAGTTCAGTTTATACACTCCAAACAAAACTATTAAAGACAAACAAATTTGTTTTAAAAAAATCTTTAATGATGTATTTTACTAAAGAGTGAAGATGTCAAATTTCAAAAGTTGTACTTCTGGACACTACTGCATATGGAATATAGACCCACTGGCCACTTTTAAATGTTCAAGGTTAAATAGTATCTGCTTAAGCTCCTGCATTGGGAAGAAAGAATATTTAGACACTTCACATGTGACATGGTTGTTAGATGAGCTAGTTTCAGCTAGTTTAAGTCAGAAACTATGATCTGCTGCGATTTTCATGCGCAACCACCTCCAGAGTTGACAGAGAATGGTCTTAAGAAAAAATATTAAGATGGGCCACAGCTTCTCTATGTGCTATGAATTACCTGACCAGACTGTAAAAAACAGATGCTGGATTCTACTGGCTAAAATTGAAAGGCTACTGGTTTTATGTGCACCTCACGTGCCCAACTCTCCTTTGTCCTTCCCCAGGTCAGAGGCACCTGAAATGCATGACTTATTGTTCACATATTTATGTAGATTCTTCTCTCCTTTTCCTAAAATTGTTTTGGGTGTTAGATTGCAATTCTATTTAATTTACTTTAATTGTATGTTTAATTTCACTATTTCGTAAATAAAATACAATTGTTTTTGTCTATTACTGTAATGTAGGCCTACTTACATCATGTTCTTTTTTTTTAGTTACTCAACCAATGTTCGCTTGTCGGACCCTCAGCATTATTTGCTTTTTAAATCAATACAGTCATAACAACTTCTAAAAATAAAAATACTTTACAGATGTTTACTTTGTCCCAAATGCAAGCAACACAGACAGCATATATGGTTATATTTGTCAATTATATATGTTAAATCACATTTATGGACAAAGATGCTACACATTTATTTCTGTGAAAAAAGTACAGTTTTTTTACAGTGATGAAAATAACTTACAGGATTACAGGAAGAATGGTGCTACAATAATGTAAAAATGTGTGAATCAATCTTTTTAAACAAACAAACATGAAAACTTGTTATAGTGCAGAATTATTATAGTTAACTTAAACTAAATCTGTTGAAACATTTCTGTTAATTGAAATCCAATAAAATGCCTAAATATAATTTGAAAAACTAAACGAAGATTAGAAATGTTGCCCTAGCAATAAAGTAAAATAAGCTTCAATAACTTTATTTAAATATAACATTATATTAAAATGTACTTAATTTTTTATTGCAAGTTTTTGCATTCACTTTTGTAAAGTAGATTTTACTCCTGAAACTAAGTAAATTTATTTTGAAATTGTGATTAAATCTAACTTATTTTTAGTATTTGTATGTAATAAGAAAGTTATGTAAATCTAACTTGATTAGTATTTCCCGCCCTTTCGTCTCGTTATTGATTGTTAATTAGTTTATGCCCTGCACCTGTCCCCTCTTGATTTGCTCCTCTTTAAATAGTCCTCATGTTTCATTGTCTTGTGTCGGTCATTGTGTTTGTATCCTTTGACTGTTGGTGGTTCGCTGTGGATGGTTACGCCAAAGTAAGTTTAGCCTTAGTTTATTGTAGTTTTGTCAGTGGTGTATTTAGTCTTTATAATGTCCAGTATTAGTTAGTCTAGTTACTGTTTGCCTGTTCCTGTTATTGTTATTTTGTCTTGTTTTACCCCCTCGTGGGTTTTTGTTTTGTTTATTGTTAAAGTATTTTGTTAACCCCGCTCCCTGCAATTGGGTTCTTCACCCTGCAACCTGTGACGGTAAATATATATTATTGAACGCTGCAAAACAGTTCTAAGTTACAGTGACATGGGCCCTAACATTAGCTAAACATGTATGAACTGAAGGAGAAATATAAAAAAAGGTTATATAAAACATTTGGAAGACAATTAACTTTAAACATACCTGCTTGTGTGGCTGATATTTGCTCCCTCAGAAACGATCGCTCAAATGGCGGGCGTCTCGCGCATGTGCATTGATGAATTCTTAGAGAATACTCTTATGTAATATATCTGTCTAGAAAAAAACTAACTAAAATAATTTACCATTCACTTTACCAAAAATTTAATTGCTTCGGAAAATATTGCGAAATGACACCATCTTGGATTGTTCCGGTGCAATTCTAAATAAAAACAAAACATTCTACAACGGTTTTTACATTGTTATAAATATTTGAGTAGTTAGTGTAATTGCAACAAACATTACATTTTAGTATTTATTTATCTTAATCAATACATGCGCAACATAAACAATGCTTTAGTTTTTACCCAACATTTTCAAGTTCACACATCAACTAACTTTTTTTTATATAGAAAGACGTTAGTTTTTTTAATAAAATTTACTACCCCAAAAAACATTTTTTTCAGTGTAGGCACTCAAATGATTAACTGAAAATAAAGTAAAATAAAAATAAAGAATGAATTAAGATTATAAAGGGATATAAAATGTGCACTTGGGACATGTCCGAATCTACTTTTCTTAGTTTAACGACAGGAAAAATGGTCGGCTGCATTCCCAAATAAGCCACCGGCCATAATTCTCCCTCATCAACTCAATACCATTATTTAACTTTTGCCTTTTTCATGCTTTATTGGACAGGACGGTAGAGGTTGACAATGAGGGTGGAGAGTAGGGAACAGGATCAACAAAATCAGGATTCAAACACAGGTCGCCAGAGGTGCAGTTGCCCTATTTGTTATTGAGCTGTCACAACTCTACACTATTTAAGCCTGCACCACATAACAACTGGTTGCAATGGCGATTAGGACTGCCAAAGCATGACTTGCCACCATGTGAATTCTCTGTCTCCAACACAAGTGTCTTAAGGCTCCTGGATTCCTTTGCCATTGGGTTCATCTGTGAAAATCTGTAAGAGAAGTAACATAACTACAAGATGTATATGTTATCTGGTCTTCCTCATCGCTTTGCTTTTTTCCTCATTTAGTCTACGTACCCTTTCATTTATAAACTACATCCATAAACTGTATTTCAGTCCCCTGACACCAAGACACCTAACAAAATTGTCAACAATACAAAAATGAACAAAAAGTATAAAAATAAAAGGCAATAGTAAACTTGTGAAAATTCAAAATGCTACAAAAAGCTAAATTGAGACTTTATTAAAGGTCATAGACCCCTTTAACTTTATTGAAGTGCATAAAATGTGTCTGTCTTTTTCTTTTGTCCCCTGAAACTAAGAAAGATGAAAAGATACCTACCTTAAGTTGCTTCTATTGAATTTATGTGCAGTTGAAATACTTTTTTACAGATTATTCCTGAAGTATGCCATTATAAAAGCAACAGCTTGAAACTGATAAACACTGTTGACATTCTGTATATGTACATAATATGGGAAAGAACTGAACAGTATGTGAACACAAGGAAGTTTAAGAACTGACTAGAAAACAGACTGTTTTAATAAAATCGATGTGGTACATAACCAAAGTACAAAGATGATTTATTTTACACCACTTCAGAATTAACCGAAACACAAGGATTTCTGTTGCTGGGTATGTTAGAAATATTTTGGCCGCCTGAACACTACAGTCGTGGCCAAAAGTTTTGAGAATTACATATTCGTTTTCAAAAAGTTTGCTGCTAAACTGCTTTTAGATCTTTGTTTCAGTTGTTTCTGTGATGTACTGAAATATAATTACAAGCACTTCATACGTTTCAAAGGCTTTTATCGACAATGACATGACATTTATGCAAAGAGTCAGTATTTGCAGTGTTGGCCCTTCTTTTTCAGGACCTCTGCAATTCGACTGGGCATGCTCTCAATCAACTTCTGGGCCAAATCCTGACTGATAGCAACCCATTCTTTCATAATAACTTCTTGGAGTTTGTCAGAATTAGTGGGTTTTTGTTTGTCCACCCGCCTCTTGAGGATTGACCACAAGTTCTCAATGGGATTAAGATCTGGGGAGTTTCCAGGCCATGGACCCAAAATTTCAACATTCTGGTCCCCGAGCCACTTAGTTATCACTTTTGCCTTATGGCACGGTGCTCCATCGTGCTGGAAAATGCATTGTTCTTCACCAAACTGTTGTTGGATTGTTGGAAGAAGTTGCTGTTGGAGGGTGTTTTGGTACCATTCTTTATTCATGGCTGTGTTTTTGGGCAGAATTGTGAGTGAGCCCACTCCCTTGGATGAGAAGCAACCCACACATGAATGGTGTTAGGATGCTTTACTGTTGGCATGACACAGGACTGATGGTAGCGCTCACCTTTTCTTCTCCGGACAAGCCCTTTTCCAGATGCCCCAAACAATCGGAAAGGGGCTTCATCGGAGATATGACTTTGCCCCAGTCCTCAGCAGTCCATTCACTATACTTTCTGCAGAGATCAATCTGTCCCTGATGTTTTTTTTGGAGAGAAGTGGCTTCTTTGCTGCCCTTCTTGACACCAGGCCATCTTCCAAAAGTCTTCGCCTCACTGTGCGTGCAGATGCGCTCACACCTGCCTGCTGCCATTCCTGAGCAAGCTCTGCACTGGTGGCACTCCGATCCCGCAGCTGAATCCTCTTTAGGAGACGATCCTGGCGCTTGCTGGACTTTCTTGGACGCCCTGAAGCCGCCTTTACAAGAATTGAACCTCTTTCCTTGAAGTTCTTGATGAACCTATAAAATTGTTGATTTAGGTGCAATCTTAGTAGCCACAATATCCTTGCCTGTGAAGCCATTTTTATGCAACGCAATGATGGCTGCACGCGTTTCTTTGCAGGTTAACAATGGAAGAACAATGATTTCAAGCATCACCCTCCTTTTAACATGTCAAGTCTGCCATTCTAACACAATCAGCCTGACATAATGATCTCCAGCCTTGTGCTTGTCAACATTCTCACCTGAGTTAACAAGATGATTACTGAAATGATCTCAGCAGGTCCTTTAATGACAGCAATGAAATGCAGTGGAAAGGTTTTTTTGGGATTAAGTTAATTTTCATGGCAAAGAAGGACTATGCAATTCATCTGATCACTCTTCATAACATTCTGGAGTATATGCAAATTGCTATTATAAAAACTTAAGCAGCAACTTTTCCAATTTCCAATATTTATGTAATTCTCAAAACTTTTGGCCACGACTGTACACAAAAGACTGTGATTCAATGGAACAGAAGACTCACACCCGCGGGTGGAGGTGCTGGAGGTAATAATACGACCTCAGCTTCATTATAGATCCAGAGAAGCATTAGAGCTGTGAGCCTGAGATGCAGCGCATGCGTTGTGAATGAAAAATTAGCCCTGAGCTTCTGTTCCTGTAATCCTTCATTCAAACAAGCATCGCACGTGACCACACAGATATACACTGACACTACGTCTGCTGTCTGTATTCTGGCACTGGACATGAACTTACAGTTGTTATCTTGTGTAACAAACCTAGAAATGCAAAAATCTATTTTAACATGGTCATTATGTTTAGGCGTAAACAAAATGTAACAAATTCCTTTTAAAATAAATCAATTTAGGGTGAAAAACAGATTTTTAATTGAAGTTTTTGTTGTAATATTTATTATGTAAAGTCACAAAAACGTCACGGTGATGAATAGAGACGTCCAGGTTATGTTCACCAGATGTTGTTGTCAGTACAACACTGCGCGAAAGGTCAAGGCAAGGTACATCACTCGATCACTTGACTGTGATTGATTTCATTCTGATGAAGCTTACACATTTGCGTTTGAACAAGGAATAATGTGAATGATTGCTGGATATATGTGTGATGGGAAAGGTTGAATAAAATTATGTGAATGATTACATGACGTAAGATTTGCATGTCATTCAGTTTTAGTTGTCATACTCTCTCATAATCGTGTAATGGTTTATGTTATTTTAATTAGCATATACATACCAAATAATGGAAAAAAACAAGGACAGCAAAGAGGGCAAAATGTTTGTCTGTCTCCTCTCACATATGTTGCCTTCTTTTTTCCTTTCATTTGAAGACAAAATGTGAGAGGAAATTGCAGTGTTTATCTGTGCCCTGCTACTATATGGAGGAGAGAGTTTCTATGGCAACCTCTCCAAAATGACGTGCTCTGAATGGCATTTCATGAGATGTGCTGCTGATTATAGTCTAGAGAGGAGGGCTGCTGCTTCTGTCAGCCATCGCTGTTAAGGGAAATGTACAGTGCTCCAATAAAAGCGCTTTCATGTCTTTATACTATAGTTGTGGTGGTATCTTCTACACGCCAGCAGAATTGTGTTATTCCTTAAAGTAGAAGAAGAACTATTTGAATTTACTGCCCCCTGCTGAGCGCACAGACCGTCATTAGCATTTCTGTTCGCCACATGCTTTCTTCTCGGTGTTGTATTTAAGCTGACATTACCTGAAACATCATCTGTATATCAAAATAAAATTATTTAATCTTGTTTGGTCGAAATGTCGATAAATGAAATAAATGGTCAACACCGAGTTCTTGCCTGTTCTGTCTATACTGCACATTTCCTACCATGTTCACTTAATGAAGGTCAAAAATTCCTGGAGAAAGCTATTCATGAGCCTTTCTATTCACTTGTTCCGATAGAATGTGATGCAAATTTTTGCCATGTAATGTATGTATTTTGTAAGTCAAGGTGGGAATATCTGAGTTGATGTCCCACATCCAATCTCAAAGTGTAAAGTCAATCACATGTCAAATTTGCACATTAACACAATGTTGCCATTAGACATGTTGTTGTAGTAGTTCAATTTCACATTCCTTAAGGTAGCTCCATGTTGATCAGGGGCGATTCTAGGTTTTCAATATTAGGGGGGTTCAGCCCCCAATGAGGATGTACATTAGCGAAAAAAAATAAGAGAATCATAAATCATCACAACAGCAATGCGAAAGACTGACAGCATGACAAGACAAACTGTAATAAAAACAAGGATATCACCTAAAAATAACTTTTAAACCTGATCTAAAAGCATTACTGTTGTATTGCTTAAAAGTAAGTATGAACTTGTTTTCTTTGCAGTATTTGAGGTCTGAAAAAAATAGAGAGCATCTTTTCTGTTAATTTCACCTGTTTCTCCAGTTTCATTTTCTACAAATTATTAAAAAAAACTATATTTTTATTTGAAATGTGGTTAACATTTTGTTAGTAGTTTACAGAATGAAACAAACGTGATAATTTATCTATTAACTAATTCTTAAATCAGATCTCTGAATTATCTCTGAAATGGTCTCTTAATTTTTAATTTGCCGTGGAACAAAAATTAAGAGACCATTTTCAGTTTTTCTGAATTTACTATGTGTTTAGCTAAAATTATAATTTTTGTTTTGTTCTGTAAACTACTAACAATATTTCAGACCTCAAATGCTGCAAACCAAACAAGTTTATATTCACTTTAAAGTAATACTATATTTGAAAAGATTTTTATCATGTGATAACCTTGATTTTTATCACAGTTTTCCTGTGTCTTGTCATGCTGTCAGTCTTTTACATTGCTGTTGGATGACTTTATGTCACTCCTGAGATTGATTTTGTTGAAATTCAACAGACACTGGACTGGAATGGCCACAATACATCTAGAAATGCTGATTGAATGAAAATTTGGAATGGTCTCTTTTGAGAAAAGAAACATAAAACTGGAGATGTTGGTCTTTAACAAGTGCAAACCACAGAAATCATTGAAAGTTGTGAAAAAAATCACCTAACCCTTATTTCATCATATATAGATTTTTAAACTTTATTAGCTAAAATTAGCATCGTCATGCAAGCCCTGCACAAACTGCAAAATGTAATATGGCTTGAGTTGGAGTGTGATAGTGCTCTATATCAGCATGGCTGTGATTAGGCAAGAGGCATGAGGCCGCAGGCCGAGTACAGGAGACAATCGCAGCCACTGATATAGAGCCCTATCACATGACTACGAGAGCAACATTGCATTTATACAACAGTTAAAAAAAAAACCTCCCTATGTGAAGGGGAATTAAGCCTGTGGTGAACCTGACAGGTGCAGAGGGGCTCAGCAGCAGTGAATATTTACACACATTTCCCCAATTCTATATGTCATACAGTTCCCTTAAGGGGTTGTTTGGCTACATTAATTAGGTCAACCGGAACCAGGAACACCTCCCATAACATCAACTGTGCTGAAAGAGGAATCCCAAGATTACTGTAGTCAGCAGAATCTGGTTCTTATGGTTAATTCCGAACACACGGTGGACCCACACCCAGAGAAAACCACTAGTACACCCTAGGCACAGATCTCCTGTGAAGATCTAAGTCCACGGTCCAAATTTTCTGCAAAGACAATAGCAACCATTCAAGTTTTCAACTCGAACCCCTATGGCCTGTCCTGCTACTGTAAGACCACCAATTGAGTAACGAATGCTTTTAGTCATTAAAGGGGGCGGGGGTGTGGGTGCCACAGTGTTTCATGCATTCTCACTTCTTTACAATGTTCTTTACAAATGTGCTGTCTACTCATGCATGGCATGGTCAACTTGTCAAAAAACTAGTTGGACGTACTGTATGACGTAGTATTTCTGTGCTCGATACACTCCCCCAACATTCGTATAGGTTTAGGTAAGTTTTTTCCGAACATGAAAATCACTTTCGTTAGAACTTTTCTTATTCCCTTAATGGACAATTCTCCCGGAAAAGCACGTCCACGCATCAACCCGCGTACTCAAGATTAATATGAGATTGGCAGAAACTGAGTGTGTTACGTCCGCTTTAATGAAACTTTTCATCTCAACCAGAACATATTTATATTCAGATTTGTGTATGTTTTGTAATTGTCAGCTTAGCTGTCTACTTTACTAACAGTGGCAGTGTTTCAAATCATTTAGTCATTTCATCAAATCATTTCATCAAATCCGACCCTTATGAGGTTCAATTATAAATTAGATTTAGGATTAAAAATACCAAACAATGTCTACATGAAAATAAAACAAGTAGAGTTTAACACAATACTATTAATGGAAAGAACACTAACGCCTGTGTGTGTGTGTGTGTGCGTGTGTATGCAGTTTGCCACTATCCTTTCTCTTGTCATTAATGCTGAGGCTATACCACTGACCTGATGCAGTCGCTATATTTAGTTTACTGCTTAATGCATATGACTCGGTGTCACTTCTGAAATCAATGCAGAGAAATGACACAGAGACTATGCTCTTTTCTCATATCACACTGTTTGCGTTCATATATGCCTAGGCTCAGTATTAAAGACCAGAGCAAAACATTGTGGCAAACTTCCGGCATACACTCACGTAACGCACGCAAGGCTTTATTTTGTCAAGATCTAAATCACAAATTTTCCTATCTAACATAAATAACCCAAACCAGTCTTATTCCATTTATTTATTATTTGTTTAAAAAATTCTCTGCAAAATCACTCTTGCCTTTACTTTCAAGACTAAAGCACATCATAAGCACATAGTTGTTTTATTAAAGTTGGGTGATGGTGATGGGACGTCCCACACTTAAAGGGGAAGAGGGAACAGGCTGTTCTGCACTCCAGCTATAAAGCTCAAACAGACCTGTGTCCTTTTCTCCACTACCATCTGAACTCCTCAACAGTGACGCATAATGAATGATATCTACAAAGCAGCCGTAAGTATGAATTCAAGTTACTTTTTTACATGGGTCTTCTTTGGATTGTTTAAAAAAGTATTACCACTTTGTATTTAGGTTACATGTCATAAGATTCAAGAAGGGATCATGTATATCTTTAAAATGTAATAATTAAACCATTAATGGGAAGTAATGTAACTGTAATGAGTCTTTGTACTTTATTTACTTTCCATGTATACTTACGCAGTTAGTTAAGGTATTATTGTACTCAATATAAAGTCAAAAGTCACCAAAGAAATAATAAAAAATAAATTATGCATGCCAAATAGGGATGTGATTATATGCCAATGAAATTAATGTTAGTGGGTAAATACTGGCAGATTAATCATGACTATTCTGTACCTATAATTTTTACTCCAACTATACTGTAACAAAGTTAATGTTTCAACAAAATGTTAATTTGTTGGCCTGCAAGACTTTATAAAGTGAGTATCTGTTTTTTTTTCTTGCTCTATTTTGACTTGAATTCAAATTGACAACCAGATAATTCCGAATAAATGACAATGAAAAATAACTTTGCGTCACTCACAATAGCCAAACGCCCAAAAATAGATTTTTATTTTGAATGTCTGGAAAACCTTGACTCTTGAGTGTTATCAAAGCTGATAGAGGGCACTAGACAGTGCAGAGACCGGTTTATTCATGACTACACATGGAGCTCCTCTTGCCTCCTGGGGCTAATTTTGGCACGTTTTGCTCAGCCGTGCATGTGACTGCATGCTGGTAACGAGCTTCAGATAAAACACTCAGGCTGAAATTCTTGTGCTCAATGTGTGTGTTAGAGTGAGGGTCACAGGTTATGATCTCTCAGTGAGATATACACGAGATACAAGATACAGGTGGACGGTGTGTGATCTGAGATGGAAAACAGATGATATGTTTCTGATAAGCAGTTGTCTCATGGGTTAGCTTTTCTGGTTTATTTATCTATTGTTGAGATATCATCTGCAGTAATCATTCCACGTGTCTTTTTTTTAGCTTAGATGGATTTATGAGATGTATATGAAATGTTAAATTCACATTTAACTCAGGTGTAACCTTGTCTGTGTCCTTGTGTGGTG
Organism: Triplophysa siluroides; assembly: GCA_006030095.1. Taxonomy (NCBI): domain Eukaryota; kingdom Metazoa; phylum Chordata; class Actinopteri; order Cypriniformes; family Nemacheilidae; genus Triplophysa; species Triplophysa siluroides. Next base: position 643,981 of record VCII01000613.1, on the reverse strand, counting down.
ATCATGTCTGTGAGACCTGTTTTCAATGTTAACATAAAAGATCTGTGATATTGTAGCTAATGAAATGAGCTAAATCTGGACTGCAGTTTTGTTTGCTACAAACCCATATTTGGTGCATGCAATCTTTCTGTTCATTCTGATGTAGTTTTTTTATTGTATTAGAACCAATAGTTTAAATAAAAACAATTAAATTGTTAAGAAAATATCATGGACTGTAGCTTTCAAGGAAAATGTTAAAAATCGACATCTCCAAAAATGCAACTTATTGTATTTCTTGGTAGCCTTTGGTTGGAATACAATAAGCTGTGTTTTTGGTTGCCGTTAGCTGTGCATGTTACTATTTCAAATGTTATTTAGTCAAGTTTGGTAACATCATTGCCGAAATTGTCTTGTTTTCCCCAAAAATGTATAGCAAGAGCTTGTTACATTGTATGACTATAATTGTATGTATATATGTATGTGTTTAAGTTTACTGTATATGTGTCCATATTGGTTACAGTGTTCTGAAACTAAAAAAATGTTTTTAACAGGCAGAGCAGCTTACAGATGAGCAGAAAAATGGTATGTTAGACATTCCTACATGATGCATGTCTTAGATGGGACAAATAAAAGTTATTCTATTCATTTCTTTTCATCATTGACATGTGCGTTTCTAGTGCACTGAACTATTGCAGTCCCTTTGTTATAGCTGTTATAGCCTCTACTGCAACAGCTTAATGTGTTTATAAAACAACAGGAACAGCAATGTGATAAAACATCATATTTAAGAGTTTTATATGTTACTTGTAATGAAAAGAATAAACAATTATTTCACCAAAAAAGTTAAGCTTTGTATTGTACATGCTGTTACCAACATAAAGGAATCAAATCAATATTTAATCAATATTTAGCTCCTTCAAATGTGGCTCATCCAATCACAATTTATTCAGTACTGTGTTTGTTTATCTAGTCTAAATGGGAGACATATTTTGGACTACAACAATACTTCAAAGGATACATTTACAGCTGAAATATTATGTATCTGTATCGCAGAGTTCCGGGCGGCCTTTGACATCTTTATTCAAGATGCTGAGGATGGCTGTATCAGCACCAAGGAGCTGGGGAAGGTGATGAGGATGTTGGGACAGAATCCCACACCAGAGGAACTTCAGGAGATGATTGACGAGGTGGATGAAGATGGTAAAACTAAGAACAATCCAGAACCAGTTTGTCCATTATGTGTATAGGTGTCTGTCAAGACACATCCGATATGTTTTTTTATAAAATCAAGTGAAATCAAATGTGAACCATTTTCTGAGTTAATTTATAGAAAAAACATATGTTTCCTTGCGCAAGGGTGATGCCTCATCAGATGGATATGAAAATAGGATGCGGTTATCTTAAAAAAATATATTGTGGCCTCAAGATAATATCATGCACTCACAACAATGCAGGTTGTTTAATGGATATTTCCAAAAATACAATTCTTTGCATGTACTGTCACTGTGATGGTTAAATGAGCATGGGCAACTGTTTACAGGTATTTTATTTGTGCAGGGAGTGGTACGGTGGATTTTGAGGAGTTCTTGGTCATGATGGTAAGATGCATGAAAGATGACAGCAAAGGAAAATCAGAAGAAGAACTGGCAGAACTCTTTCGCATGTTTGATAAGTATGTAGTATGTACAACAACATACAATGCACGTTATAGTGGTAAAGTAATTTAATTGGGTTTAGAGATTTTAGATTGTTTGTTTGTATCATGTATCATGAATCAGGAATGTAGATGGTTACATTGATCTTGAGGAACTGAAGATGATGCTGGGAGCGACAGGTGAAGTCATCACTGAAGACGACATTGAGGAACTTATGAGGGACGGAGACAAAAACAACGATGGAAAAATCGATTATGATGGTAAGGGAGCATGTTATAAGTCTTCTCTTGATTGCTTACGCCTGTTTTCTAATGTATGATAACTGACACAAATATTGTGAGAAAAATATAGAAATTTAATTTAATTTAAAATGAACATTTAATCTGTTTCAGAGTTCATGGAGTTCATGAAAGGGGTGGAATAAACAATAAAATACAGTTTTTCTGTTGTTTGTTGATTTTCTTTGTAAGATAAGAATAAATTGTATATTTACAGCAAATATATGAGTTAAGGGTCTATCATGTATTGTGTTAATATGCCTAGTATTTTTAAAACAATACTTTATTTACTTCAAGATGTTGAACTTAAAAATGATTTGTCTAGTTTTAAGAATTGGCTTGAGGTTATTTTTTTTATCTCCTCATTCGTTCATTTATTGAAAACATTTCAGCCCAGGTACACTTAAAGAGATTTGATATGGTGCCATAATCTTACAATATCACATCACACAGAGATCTGATTTAGAATCACAGCCTTAAGCCTGAATGTTTGTGTGACTTGAGATTTACATGATAAGATTTCCCTGAAGGCTAAATTAAAGTGTTGAAAGTGTGACAGAAAGACTTTCTCCCTGTTCCTTTCAAATTACTTCTTAGATATGATATATTCAATAGCGGTTTTAAGTTATTTCTTTCTAGTAGTTACACAATAGGTACACTGAGAAAGAAATAACTAACCCACAGAGAATCTTATAACCTTTTATATCTTTCGAACCAATCCGTCTTTAGCAATGTCTCAATGAGTATATACAACACTTTTTATATATTCCATTTTATAAAGGAATTTGAATAACAATAATAATTACTTAATTAATTCATTAATAGTGAATTAATTTAATATGTAGATTAGTGGGGCACCACATACTCTTAATTCAATTCCCAAACAACCTTTAGATTGTGGTGAAAACTGCCCAATACATGGTGTTCAGCTACCTCCCATTAAACACTCAACACTGTCAATAGGGCGAGAGGTATGACAAAAAACACTCACCCCAACGATGTACTGCTTTATCATCTGGGAGATGCTATAGGAGTCTTTTATGTTGTATCACCAGACACAGAAACAGATTCTTTACTCCAGCTGTTAGCCTACTAAACTTTAAATGTAACCATAAATCCCCTTTATGGCGACTTAATAATTAATATTCTTCTGAATTTATACTTTTATATTTGCACCCTCTATTCAGTCATTGAACTGAAAGAGAGACCAAACAGAACACCTCTTTATCTCTCCACAGCCAAAGATGGATCTTTGGTCTCTCTCTCCCCCTCTGGCAAATATCTGGACAATGTTATTATTACTGTAACTACTCTATAAAGCTTCTCTTAGCAAATTAGACAAGTTATGTTCGGCTGATCGTTTTTTCCGATGATTTCTTTGATGGCATTAAAACCCAGAAGAGGACTGGCGTTTCAGCTGTCACTCACTAGGTAAGTAAATTATAAAGTTTCCAAGTTACTTTTTAGTTCCAGGAGCATCTCAATCCAGCTATCAAATGAAATGAAATGAAAGCAATGAATGAATTGAACATGGGACATCTCTACTATGCTTACTTTGTTAAATGTATTCAGTCAAAAAATGTAACTGCTGGTTCTTTGCAGAATATTTGTATATTAATACAGAGTTTTAGGAAGGTCTTGCTGGTTAATGGTCTTTCACTTTGGATTATTTAGGACACTCATAATATCAAATCAGAAAGCGTTACTTGTTTTTGCATGACACTATCAAGAACATCAGAAGTATTATTATCCTGTCGTCCTGTGCCACATCAGCTTTAGCTTGATGGGTGTGGAGGAGGGTTGATATAACTCACTAAGGAGGACTACTGATTGACGTTCATCGGCTCTGAGCCCCTGTAGCGTGGGCTGCTGCTCAGGAGCTTAATTCTTAATAATGTGACCTTTAAGTTGTTCTAGAGAACTGGAAATGTCTCAGCCCAACAGGCTTAAACAAAATGTTTTTACAAATTCAGAGGTACAGACTGGTGTCTTGTGTAGACCACTGAAAACCAAAAACCAGAAAAGGATAAAATGACTAAAGATTGAAACCAATTTAGAAGAATGAATTTAAAATGAAAGAAGCGCCATCTAGTGGCTCCAGCACTAATACTACAGTCTCCAGGCTCGCAGAATCTCTGACATCAATATTTGAATTAATCATAAAAATATGAATCACTGTCTGGCCACAATCCACTGGATTGTATTATGGAGATAAACTTTAGGATCAATATTTTTTTTACAGCACACCATGAGTGAATATCAGCATTTTTGTTGTTGTTTGGCCAGGGCAACTGACCTGGAAGTGGTGGTGTGTTACTAAACAAGCAGACTGTGTATGTCAGATTCGTCACCAAAAATATTATTGACTATTATCTCGTCATGTGTGCCTGTTGCAAAGTGGTTTTGGTGGCTAAATTTTATTTTGGTTTGAGTTGTGTTTTAATTTTAAGCTGTGTGCAGTTCAAACTAAAACTTTGAGCAAAGTGACACATCTTCCATATCATGGTCACCACCTGTAAATTTAAACCTTAAATTTAAGAAAAGAAAAAAAAAGTAAATTTAAGAATAAGCCACCTAGGTAAAATAGTTCTCTTGAGATTGTGTTGGAAAGGAGCAGTACAGCCTAGCTTCAGACCAGGGCGGAGCCAGGATCCTGATGCTGGAACCGGCACCACCGGGACAGGTGCATCTGCGCACGCCGGGGCTTGAAGTATTACTTTAAAACATATCTGTTTTGGAGCTGACAGGATTTACATAAAATTATTTTCCCTAACATATAAGATTAAAAGCTGATTCTAAAACCTTATTGCGAGATTGTGTGGGTAAGGCCCAATGTATTATCTCCATAGCTGGATGTTGCAGGACTATTAACGTAAGAAATTTGCAAGCAGGTCGCTGAAGAGCTAGCCAAGTTGAATGTTTTTGCAGCGAAAGGTGTAGAAATAGAAGAAAATGATAGTGATAGGGAGCCTAATAATAAACAAAAAATTCTTTATTGTTGATAATGGTATGTAATCCCCACATATCCTGTGTTCTTGAAATATTTTTTTCCACTGCATGTTAAGCTTAAAGAAAACATTTTTGACTTTCCAATAGTCCATTTTGGTATTCATTTGGCTTTAAATGCTTTAGGACATTTTTTTTTTAAAATAAAACATCTTGCAGATATTGTCAACCTTCAAGGGGAATCCTTTAGATTTTTAAAGTACGTTTATATGGCAATGATTGCATTTGTAAAAAGTTCCATGCACACTTAAAGGTGTAGTGCACCTTCAAAATGAAAATTCTGTCATCATTTACATGCCCTCTAGTCATTTCAAACCTGAATGACTTTCTATCTTCTGCAGAACACAAAAGAAGATATTTTGAAAAATGTTGGTAACAGAATCTTTTGGAATCTGGCCCTCAAAGAAAAGTAGTTGAAGACCCCTGGCCTAGACAACTAAAGGGGTTATCAACCCATGAAATGAAAGTCATCATTTATTCACTTTACTTTGTCTCAAACCTGCATACAATATAGAAGAATGTTTGTAACCAAACTTTTTTGAGGCACTTTCGACTATAATAGGAAAATACGTCTTATGGTAGTCAGTGGTGAACTGTTTGGTTACAAGCATTCTTTAAAATATCATATTTTGTGTTCAGCAGTAGAACAAAATGTACAGTATACAGGTTTGGAACAATTTGAACAGAATTTGAATTTTAGGTAGACTATTGATTTAACGGTTGTTTCATCAAATGTGAAAAACTCTCCCTTTCCAATGACAGTAGAAATGGTTGTTAATTCTTAGTAACCTCTCTAAGGGTTGACACTGATGAAAACCAGCATAAGGGCATTAATGTGCAAATTGTCCAATGTATCTTTCATGAACATGAATCAGAGCAATGTGCCTCAGCGTTTTTTTTGTACCATAATTGTATGTAACCATGTCTTCAGATGGCGCAGAACAGAAAATGTTCTCTCCAATGAAGCAGCTGGAATGGGAAGACTTACGCAGAGTTTGATGATGTTTTTGAAGAGTTTTTTTTTTTAATGTGTGTTTGTGAATAAAATGTATACGTTGTTGTATTTTACTGTCTGCAGAGGTCTCCCATCATTTACAGCATTGTCAAATTGCAATGGAAGGTGAATGGGAATCAACATCCACTATTTGTTCCATGCTTGCTGCTTTAATACGGACCAGTGTTGTGAAGTACCTTACACTCCAGGAGGCCAAAGGGGTGACCGATCTTCAAACAGTAATGGCACTGACCATCAATGGCCACTACTTTTGAATAGTCACCAGTGAGTAAGAAAGTGAGTAAGAAAGTGTGTGCCTAACCGATTAATTCAGACTTCTATCTCTTTTCTACTCTTTCTATCCTAAAAAAAACGCTGTATACACATGAGACTATGAGTTTTACTGCACTTATGCTTTTTGTTGTCCTTATGTTGTTGCATTTGCTTTCATGGTTTATCTCATTTGTAAGTCGCTTTGGATAAAAGCGTCTGCTAAATGACTAAATGTAAATGACAATTAAGGAAAACGTTGTTTTACATTATATTGTAGTCATTTGAGACACTGCACATCTCTGTTTGAACTCTAGATGGCAGTCTTTATCAAGAGAGAACAATTTTACCTTCTCAGAGCAGGGAAGGAGATCTTCATCTCTTCTCAGAAAAAGAAAACTAACAGATGATATTATGTTATAGTCAATGTTTTGCCAGGGGCTTTTTTGTGCAGCACCCACAGGACTGTGTTCTCAGCTCATTCAGTACTGGATGTTTGCGATCTAGTGACCTTACATATTCTACACAAACATCCAGTCACAAAGGGCCTCTATCAGTCAATACAGTTTGCTGTCAGTGGTCTTTGATCTGATTTTAAAAGTAACTTAAAAAGATCTAACTGTTTTTTGTGGGGAGAAAGACTATTTTCCATGAGCCCCTAACACACACACACACATACACACACACACACACACCAGAATATGTCTCTTCTCTGTTTTCCAGGGTTTCGTTGCTTCCACAAACACAGCAGTTCTTACCACACAGCCCTGTCGTGGTTGAAAACTGTTCTGACAGTAATCATTTCACATCACATGGTTCACACTTGACATCTCAAGGCAGTGCAAAACCCAAATAAATGCGCGAGGGTGGGTGGATTTATATTTTTCCATGTCAGGACATCATTTTGATCTTGCCTCGCTTTTGAGTTAGTGGTAGCAATTTCCAGTCAAGGTTGACCATCAACACCAATTTATCAGCTTGTGCTGGATTACCCGAGCTCTCTCCCTTTCACTGTCCACACACACATACAGCATTGGAACTACAAGTTCTTCCAATGAATCTGAGGTGGCCTATGGTTCCACCGACATTGCATTGAATGGACACTACTCTATCCCATGATGGCACAGGAGCTGAGCAATGGTCAAATTTCAAAATGATCAAATACAAATAGCCGAAAACTGTTGGGTGGATATCAGTATTTATACGTAAGTGCTGATAAATAAATTTCTTGTGACAACGCCTAAATAGCCTACAAGTTGTTTTAATAGAGAATGTGAAGCTACGTCACGCCGTGTTGAATGTTGCGCCATCTTGTGAGGATCGCTGCTAGCGCCTTCAGTTCAGTGTTTTCCTGTGGCCCAGTGGTTAGAGCATGGCACTTGCAATGCCAAGGTCAAGGGTTTGATCCCAGTGGAGTGCATATAGAAATAAATGTTTAATGCAATGCGATGTAACTAGCTTTGGATAAAAGCATCTGCTAAATGCGTAAATGTTTTTTTTTCTTTTTTGATTAGGAAATATAACTATAGTAGGTCGGTCTTGCTGTGTTACAAACTGCAACAGCATTTCGCAGAGTCGTTCAGGAAAAGACCCTTGTTCTTTCATTTTCGATTTCTCCACATACAGGTATCAAACAAAACAAGTAACGATTCATATCAAAACAATAGCAGTGCAGCGTGATCCTCCCAAGCGGCGCCACTGCATCATGCAACATAGGGCGTGACGTCTTGCTGGTAACTAGGTTGCGAGGGTGTTGTACGCATAGATATAGGCGGTTCCCTTTCTGTCGGTCTCTCGACGTTGTGTCGAAGACGACAGATGGGGTTCGCTCTTGGGAACCTATCAACTCTGACTACTTTAGAAAAGGCCAATGAAAGTTGGCCAATGAAATTTGCATGCCGAGCTCCGCCCCCGGAAATCCGGTATAAAAGGAAGCCGGCGTGCTTCATTCACTCACCATTTGTTCTTCAGAGCCATCGCTCATGATTACAGACAGCGTGTTACGCATTCTACAATTGCCGGTTCTATGACGTGTGTGCAGCGGATCGTCCCTTCTTCCTGCAGCGACCTTCCCCTGGGCGTCTCGGCGGTTCCAGTGGTGTCCGAGAGTTTTTTTCCAAAAAAAACTGCTAGATGTCCACGCTAGTGGTTCAAGAGAGGCACCTCTGGCTTAACCTTGCGCAGATGAGTGACGCCGAGAAAGTCCGCTTTCTCGACGCACACCCATCTCGCAGGGGGGGCTGTTTGGTGACACCGTCGAGGACTTCGCGCAGCAGTTCTCGACGGTGAAGAAGCAGACAGAGGCTATCAGCCATATTCTTCCTCGCCGCGACTCGGCCGCCCGTAGGCCTCCGAGTTCTCGAGCGACGTCTGCTTCCCAGCAGCCCAGGCCCCCCTTCGACACCCGCTCCGGTTCCCGTGACCCCGACTCAGGCTACACCCCGGAAGAGGAGATCGAAGGGGAGACCACCACCCCGTCAGCAACCTTCCCGGAGGAAGCGCCCCTGACGGGAAGACCCCAGGGAGGATACCATCGGGCCCGACCATCACAGTACCATCTCTGAGAAGTCGGTCAGGGACGGTCCCTGCCCCGTCCCCACAGCCGGGCCCTTTTCAGGGCCTGGCGCCCACATCCTCAATAAAAGAGCTTGTTTCCTCCCTGGGTGTTCCTCTATGCCTCTATACTCCCCTGGACTGTGCCCGGCAGACCGACCTTACGTCTGGGCGCGACGTGAGGTCGAGTATTCAAGGCAGCCATCACCACTCTCTACACGACAGTGCGTACGGCCGTCTCGCCAGGCAGGTAAGTCGACGGAGCCAGTCTCTCCTCCGGGGCCCACCCCCCGTCAAGAAGACGCTGGCCCCGTCAGCCAACGAACCACCCCCCGCGGGAATGGTGAAGCAGATCGTCCCCTTGGTCCCCCTGTCACAGTCCCTGGGCGCCTGGCTAGAGCTTCCCACACTGTCTCGGTGGCTGAGGAGGACGATCCGTCTTGGCTACTCGATCCAGTTCGCCAGAAACCCTCCCAGGTTTCGGGGCGTCCTCTTTACCTCAGTCAGAGGCAGGGACGCTCCCGTACTTCGGGCAGAGGTCGCCACCCTTCTGGCGAAAAGGCTATCGAGCTCGTCCCCCAGGCCAAGATGTCCACAGGGTTTTACAGCCCATACTTCATCGTCCCCAAGAAAGGCGGCGGGCTGCGCCCCATCCTAGATCTGCGTACCCTGAACAAGCACCTTCACAAGCTGCCATTCAGGATGCTCACGCAGAGGCGCATCCTGGCATCCATCCGGTGTCAGGACTGGTTCGTGGCAATCGACCTGAAGGACGCTTACTTTCATGTCTCGATTCACCCTCGTCACCGGCCGTTCCTACGGTTCGCGTTCGAGGGGCGGGCATATCAGTACAGAGTCCTCCCTTTCGGTCTGTCCCTGTCCCCACGGGTCTTTACGAAGATCGTGGAGGCCGCCCTCTCTCCCCTCGGGGAGAGAGGCGTGCGGATACTCAACTATCTCGACGACTGGCTTATCTTGGCACACTCGCGAGAGCTGTTGTGTACACAGAGAGACATGGTGCTCCGGCACCTAGATCGATTGGGGCTTCAGGTCAACCGAGACAAGAGCAAGCTCTCCCCGGTGCAGAGCATCCTCTTTCTCGGGATGGAACTCAACTCTGTCACCATGGTAGCGCAACTGTCCGCAGAGCGCGCCCAGTCAGTGTTAAACTGCCTGGATCTCTTCAGGCAGTCCACGGTCTCCCTGAAACAGTTTCAGAGGCTCCTGGGGCACATGGCGTCCTCGGCGGGGGTAATACCCCTCGGGTTGATGCACATGAGACCGCTTCAACACTGGCTACAGAGTCGAGTTCCGAGGAGAGCGTGGCACACCGGCAGCAGGCGTATGGTGATCACGCCTCTCTGCCGACGCACCCTGAAACCCTGGTCTTCCATGGCCTTCCTTCGGACTGGTGTCCCTCTTGGGCAGGTTACGAGGTATGTCGTGGTGACGACCGATGCCTCCCTGCAGGGTTGGGGTGCAGTGTGCAACGAGCACGCAGTAGCGGGGCGTTGGACGGGCCCCCGCCTGCGCTGGCATATCAACTGCCTAGAGTTGTGGACTGTGTTGCTGGCACTAAAACGGCTGCAGCCTCTCATACAGGACAGGCATGTGCTGGTCCGCCTCGACAACACAGCTGCTGTGGCGTACATCAACCGTCAGGGTGGCATGCGCTCACGGCAAACTTTCACGACTTGCTCGACGCCTCCTCCTCTGGAGTCAGCAGGTGACCCGCTCCCTGCGGGCCACGTACATCCCAGGCGACCTGAACCAGACAGCCGACGCGCTCTCTCGTCAGTCGACGCCTCGAGGAGAGTGGCGACTCCATCCCCGCGCAGTCCAGCTCATTTGGGCGCTGTTCGGGCAGGCACAGGTAGACCTGTTCGCCTCCCAGGACACCGCCCATTGCCCGCTTTGGTACTCCCTGTCCGAGGCCCCCCTCGGCACGGATGCCCTTGCGCACAGCTGGCCGCGGGACAAGCGGAAGTACGCCTTCCCCCCAGTGAGCCTCATCGCACAGATTCTGTGCAAGGTCAGGGAAGAGGAGCACCAAGTGCTACTAGTTGCGCCTTACTGGCCCAACCGGACTTGGTTCTCAGAGCTAATGCTTCTGACAACAGCCCCCCCCTGGCCGATTCCCCTGACAGAGGACCTGCTTTCTCAGGGGAAGGGCGCGTTCTGGCATCCCAGGCCAGACCTCTGGAACCTCCATGTCTGGTCCCTGGACGGGACGAGGAGATCCTGAGTGGGCTTCCCCCCTCCGTGGTGGAGACCATCACTCAGGCTAGGGCTCCATCCACTAGGCGGCTCTATGCCTACAAATGGCGCCTCTTCTCGTCCTGGTGTCTCTCACGCCGAGAAGACCCGCGGAGATGCTCGATCGGGACCGTGCTGTCCTTTCTACAGGAGAGACTGGAGACGAACATCTCCCCTGCCACACTGAAAGTGTATGTAGCCGCTATCGCCACTCATCACGACTCAGTTGATGGTAAGTCTCTAGGACAGCACGACCTGATCGCCAGGTTCCTAAGGGGCGCGAGAAGGCGGAATCCGCCTCGTCTCCGCTCCATACCCTCTTGGGACCTCAATGTGGTCCTGGCGGGCCTCTCTGGCCCCCCCTTCGAGCCCCTGGGAGGTTCCGATCTTCCCCACCTTTCGGGTAAGACGGCCCCCCTGTGGCGCTCGCTTCCTTCAAGAGGGTAGGGGACCTCCAAGCATTCTCTGTGTCCCCGGATTGCCTTGAATTCGGCCCTGGTAACTCTCACGTTATCCTGAGACCCGGGCCCGGATACGTGCCCAAAGTTCCCACTACTCCCCTTCGGGACCAAGTGGTGAACTTGCAGGCGCTCCCCATCGGGGAGGAAGACCCAACCCCATCCGTGTTGTGTCCTGGACCGCACGCAGGGCTTCAGTAGCTCTGACCAGCTCCTTGCCTGTATTGGAGGACAGCAGAAGGGGAAGGCTGTCTCCAAGCAGAGGTTGGCGCACTGGGTCGTGGATGCCGTTACGACGGCATTCCGATCTCAGAATCTCCCATGCCCACTGAGGGCTTACTCCACACGGGGTATAGCCACCTCCTGGGCACTGGCCAGAAGCGCCTCTCTAGCAGACATCTGTAGAGCTGCGGGTTGGGCTACGCCAAACACCTTCGCAAGGGTTAACATCCTTCGCGTAAACCCGGTGTCAGCCCACGTCCTGCGTGGCGACACAGGACTGGCATCCGGGGGGGCGTATGCCTGCGAAAGCATCTTCCCACCCTCCAAGAGGTTGGGTCAGTGTGCTATCTACCTTTCTTCTTACCCAAACACATGGCTAAGAAACTGGTACCTCACCAACCTTCCTTCTTACCCAGACCTGGTTAAGAACAGGCATTCCATCCATCACTAAGCAAGCACCCCCTGGGCTTGGCTGCGCAGAGCAGCCTTCCCCCTTAGGCCGGGATACCATATGACCTATCACAGATAGTTCTAACCGACCTGGTGCTATCAGACGCAGTATCACCCCCCGCCGTGGGCTGTTCCGTCTGCTATACCCTCATGACAATGGTTCCCACACATGGTAACCCATGAGCTTCCCCAGGTGGACCTCCACCTCGCGGTGAACTACCCAGTCCGCACGTTCCATGCGTTCTCCTCCAAGGACGAGACCATATATATATCTCCACCATATTCCTCCCCACGGGTAGGAGGTGGCCTCTGCAGCGCTTCTCTGATTAAGAGTTGCACTTTTCCCGGTGTAAACCCGAGCCGGACGGCCTCTCGCCTAGAGAGCTAAGGCCCCGTCCGTGAAAGGTTACCGGTCAGGGCTGTACCCATCTTTCTCCAAGAAAGCTCTGGAACCCCCCGACCACCACACTGGAAGGTTACAAGTTTCACGAAAGGTTCGAGCTGACACGCCCAGGCTTTTTACCGTCGCTTCGCTGAGATTGTGACGCGATACAGCGTTGTGGCGTTTTCCATAGGCAACCCCATCTGTCGTTCTCGACACAACGTCGAGAGACCGACAGAAAGGGAACGTCTTGGTTTACGTATGTAACCTCAGTTCCCTGATGGAGGGAACGAGACGTTGTGTCCCTTATGCCACTAACACGTATCGTATTCTGCTGCAGTCGTGAGAGGCTCTCAGGCTCTTCAGAACAAGAGGTAAATGAATGCTGCACGCCGGCTTCCTTTTATACCGGATATCCGGGGGCGGAGCCCGGCATGCAAATTTCATTCGCCAAATTTCATTGGCCTTTTCTATAGTAGTCAGAGTTGATTGGTTCTCAAGGGCGAACCCCATCTGTCGTTCTCGACACAACGTCTCGTTCCCTCCATCAGGGAACTGAGGTTACATACGTAACCAAGACGTCTGTGTTTGTTTATCATCTGGCATATAAATTAATATTGAATTGAATTTATATGAATAATAATTTGTATTAATATTTTGTGGTGTAATAATTGTATCAAATAAACGATTTGTAGACTTTTTTTGTATGTTTATTTTATTAAATAAACAATTTGTTGAATGGGTTGTGTAACTTCACGTTCAAAGAAGATGTGTGGGACATTGTGCTTGGTATCACAGTCTAAATTCAACATATTCAAGAGAGGGTTAATCGATGCTCACAGGAGTTGCCAGACACCTTACAGGAGTGTAATTGAAAGCATTGACTCTTACACTGTAAAATTATCAGCTAATTTATCCATTTTCAATGGTTTTGTTGTTTGCAAATATAACTCAATCAGCAGATCCTTTCAGAGGTTGCATACTCCGGAGGTCACATTTATGGATCATTGCAGCAAGTCTCATTTAAAAACTGTGACAAAATTGTATCTTACTTCTCGTAAGTTGTAAAATATAGTAATTTCGTTCATAGTTTCATAGCACTATTTCATTCTTGCAAAGTAATAGTACGGGGAGGGGTGTAATCTGCTATCTCTGACCCAGATCGTTTGATTGCTTTCATGGCATGAACTGAGCACGTTAAACAATTTAAAATTTGAGTGTAGGAACAGAGAAAGACAGACCTTTTAAGGCAAAACTTTGAACCGCTGTTCAATCACTACACCTAGTAAGATGTGTTTCTCTCTTCTCCAGGTGTGAAGCATGACAACAATGGAGGTATGTGTTTTTGCTTATTCTCAGGTTTTGAGTCGATCTGTCTCCCTCCACCAGCCCAACATATCTAACTTGCGGTCGAGAGAGAGTTTAGGTTGTTTAGTAAAAACATAAAAAAATTATGATTCCTCATCTGACAAGCATGCAATTTACAGTGTAACATTTTGCGGATGATAGCATGTCTCATTAGCGGTTAGTAAGCCAATGCAAAACTTGCTAAACCTCAGTTCTCTTTGAATTGTGACTTCTGTTCAGTACACACATGGAACGATTTATTATTTAGAAGATTCATTCCTGCATATATATGCGGTTGTCCAACCCGTCCTGAAACTTTGTAGTGTGTATGTGGCCCTAAACAGAATTTACTCCAGCCAACTTTCCTTTTATGCTTTGTTGTCCTATCAGTATTATGCAAAAATAAAGAAAAGCTACATTCACACATATACAAAACAGAGTAAAGAAGAAAACTTCTCTTAACATGAAGACCTCCCAGGTGGAGTTTAATCCTGAGGTTCAGCACATTTAATATGGGATCAAGTGTTCATGCACCATAACAACATGCTCCCTGTGGTAAGCTGGCAGTTAAAGCTCTCAATACACATGTGTTTTCAAATGAATGCAGGCTGAGTTCATCTACTGTTGTGTCAGGACTTCATTAGGACTTTACAGCACATGTTGTGTAAGTGTGAGTCTATTTTTATCTCTTCAAATAATTATGACCCCACGACCACTGCTGCTACAAATTACATGGTGGTAGTACTACAACAGAATGCAATACAAGAGAAGAGTAGTTTAGAAAAAAATACAATGTTTTGCTCCTATTCTTATTGTTTAAACCACAGTTTTTTGTCACTGAGAGGCCATTTACACAATGCCGCTTTCAACTGAAAACGTTTATATGCATTGTGGGGGACTGAACATTTTAACTTTTGAAAACGGTTCTCAAAGTTCAAATCCCCCAAATGCTGTTGTCATGTAGCCTAGACAAAAAAAAAAATTCACAATGCACGAAATTACCCATTATGCCTTGCGTATGAGCGTAGGGCTGATGCTTAAGACTTCCGGTCCACCGCTTGATCCCATTACTTTATTACCAAGCTTAAAAGCTTTTAAACAAACGTTATAATACTTTTGTGTCATTAAAAACAGCATCATGTCAAAGAGCAGTGTCTAAATTATCTCACAGGGGCCACATGAACAGGAGTTCCCTTTCTGTCGGTCTTTCTGTCGGTCTTTCTGTCGGTCTCCCAGGCCAGACCTCTGGAGCCCCCATGTCTGGCCCCTGGACGAGAGAAGGTCCTGAGTTGGCTATCCCCCCTCCCTGTGGTGGAGCCATCACTCAGGCTTGGGCCCCTACCACCGGGGCCCCTTCTCATCCTGTTGCTCTTCTCAATGAGAAGACCCACGAAGATGCTCGATCGGAACAGGCTGTTCCTAAGGGACTGGAGACTAAACCTCTCCCCCTCCACACTGAAAGTGTTTGTAGCGGCCGCTCATCACTACTCAGTGGCGGAAATCCCCAGGGCAGCACTACCTGATCAGTAGATCCCTAAGGGGCGCGTAAAGGCAGACTCGCTTTGATCGCTCTCCGTACCCTCGTGGCGGGCTCAGGCCCTTCGAGCTCTCAGAGAGGCCGCTCTTCCTCATCACGATGAAGACGCTTCTCTTGTTGGCGTTCGTCTCCAAGAGGGTAGGGGACCTACAAGCATTTTCCGTGTCCCCCGATTGCCTAAGCTTAGGGTCCGGTAAGTCTCACGCTATCCCCGACCTGGCCACGTGCCCAAAGTTCCCACCACCAGGTGGCGAACTTGCAGGTGCTCCTTATCAGGGAGCTAGACCCAACCCCACTCGTGTTGTGTCCAGCATGCCAGCTGTGCCTCTACTGGAACCGCACGCAGAGCTTAGGGCTCTGATCAGCTCTCTGTCTGTTTCGGAGGTCAGCAGGGAGGTCTGTCTCCAAACAGAGATTGGCGCACCAGACCGTGGACGCCGTCACTATGGCATCCCGGTCTCAGTTGGCCCCGGCCAGGGGCGCCTCTCTGGCAGACATCTGCAGAGCTGCGGGTTGGGCTACGCCCAAACACCTTCGCGACTCCGCGTAAACTGGTATCAGCCCGTGTCCTGCATGGCCACGTGTAGGACCGGCAGCCGGCTGGGCGTATGCCTGCGAAAGCATCTTTCCACCCTCCAGCAGGTTGGGTTAGTGTGCTATCTACCTCTCTTCTTACCCTACCTTGGTTAAGAACAGGTATCCTTTCCGCCTCCCTTCTTACCCATCTTTTTGGTTAAGAACAGGCATTCCATCCATCACTAAGCAAGCACCCCCTGGGGGTCGGCTGGGCAGAGCAGCCTTCCCCTTAGGCCGGGAGAACATGTGAGCCATCAGATGGCTCTAACCGGACCTAGTGCTACCGGACGTATGCAACACCCCCCCCTAAAATAAATTAAAATTGTGTGTATTTGCTGCGTCATCTAATGTGAATTCCATGTTTGAATACAGTGCAACTGTTAAACTATTAATAAACTTCAGTCGATATGATAATAAATTATATTATTAAACGGTCAGTTCTGGTCCTTGATTCTGATTGGCATAGCGGAGTTCAAAGCCGTTATAAAATACCCCTATATATAACGGTTCACAGCACCACATAGCCTTAATATAATTGCATTTATTTTAATTTATGAAACCTTGCTAAGCATATGTAGTAACCGTTTTATAAAAGCAATAAGCCCCGCGAAGCAGTGGGTTACAGTGCATTTTATAACAGCTACAGGGTTTTAGGCACACAACGCCCTTAGCTGTTATAAAATGCATTGTAACCCACTGCTTCGCGGGGCTTATTGCTTTAATAAAGTCACTTAGCCCTGTATATATGCATCATGTGTTAATAGTAATGTACTATGCAATAACAATTCATTAAATAACGAAGTAAATACTGTTGTGATGTTTTTGAGAGGTGCAGAATGCAGTAGCTATGACAGAGCTGTCTTCAAATGTTATTTGCATTCCGCTCATGTTGAGTCCGGTGGTAACACTCGTTCGTAAAGTTTTCTAAAAAATATAGTCAAGTCAAGTCAAGTGTGCTTTATTGTCAATTCTTCCACATGTACAGTACATACATACAGAGAATCGAAATTGCGTTACTCTCAGACCCTTGGTGCATACAAATAACATTAAACACTGACAGTAGACGTTGAAATATAGATAAATACGATTTAACCATATGTACATACAAACTACTGTATATGGATATACAAATGAGGACATTGTAGAACAATAAAAAAATAAAAATAAAGAGAGATAAAGTGACAATAGGCACATGGCAGATAAAGTGCAAACCAGTTAAATAAAACAATACTGTGCAGATGCGAGTAGTGCAAGAAAAAAAGAACAGTCTTTTATCAGACTGTCAGAAGAGGTAGATTTCAGACAATGCTGGATGAGGTAGAGATCATTGCTGCAGTGACGGACAAAGTGACTGGTGCGGGTCACAGATTGTAAAGGGGGGGGGATCGTAGTGTCAGAGTTCAGTGTTGCTTGGGGTTAAAGAGGGGAGGGGGGGCAAGGACGGGAGGGAGTTCAGCTTCCTGACAGCCTGATGGATGAAGCTGTCCTTCAGTCTGCTGGTCCTCGCCTGGAGACTCCGCAGTCTCCTCCCTGATGGCAGCAGACTGAAGAAGCTGTGTGTCGGGTGGGTGGGATCACCTGCAATGCTGAGGGCTTTGCGGGTGAGACGGGTGCTGTAGATGTCCTGGAGGGGGGGAGAGAGACACCAACGATCTTCTCAGCTGCTCTCACTATCCGTTGAAGGGACTTGCGGCAGGACGCATTGCAGGCGCCATACCACACAGTGATGCAGCTAGTCAGGATGCTCTCGATGGTGCCTCTGTAGAAAGTGCACATGATGGGGGTCGGGGCTCTGGCTCTTCTGAGTTTGCGGAGGAAGTAGAGACGTTGCTGTGCTTTCTTGGCCAGTGCTGCAGTGTTGTTAGTCCAGGAGAGGTCCTCTGTGATGTGCACACCCAGAAACTTAGTGCTGCTCGCTCTCTCCACAGTCGCACCGTTGATGGTCAGAGGAGCATGCTGAGTGTGCGCTCTCCTGAAGTCAACAACAATCTCCTTCGTCTTCTCCACATTCAGAGAGAGATTGTTGACCCTGCACCACCCAGCCAGGCGGCTCACCTCACTCCTGTAGTTTGTCTCATCTCGGTTGCTAATGAGACCTACCACAGTCGTGTCATCCGCAAACTTGATGAAAAGGTTAGAGTTGTGTGACGGTGTGCAGTCGTGGGTCAGCAGAGTGAAGAGGAGGGGGCTCATATATGTAAACATATAAATGGTTACATCATATTTCTATGCAATCTATATCTGTGATGGTTTTGTTTTATTTTCTTTACAAAAAGATCACTGTATCTTACAGCCTAGGGTGGGGTCAGTATTAGGGATGCACGATAGATTACCGGCCATATCGGTAATAAAATAATAATACAATTTAGGCCGATATGTTATAGCCGATAAATTAATAATAATTTCCTCTGGTTAAACTTCTTCTGTCGTGATCATTCACTTACTGCTATTAGCAAAACATTGTTGATGTACCGTAGGTAGCATACAGTGTGTAGATACAGTATTTATGAATCCGTAAACTATGTGAACAAAACCATAATCATTGAATCAGACTGCTGTCTGAACACTTTCTTGAGACCTGTGGCTATTAAGAACATTTTACTGGGCTGTCTGGAAGAACATCTCTAATTTGTTTACTAAATAAAAAATATACCAGAAAAGTTTGAAGGTTAAAGAATCGTTAACTAGTGTAAAGTAGGCTTGGTACTGTCAGGTCCCGGGTTTGATCCTCCTTCTCATTGTCTCACTTTTCCCTTGTTGCTATTTTTTCGCGGCTTGGCAATGGCAATCAGCCGTCCGGCTCAGCAGCACACACCGGTTTCTTATCTCACTCATTATTTTCTTCCTTTATAATACTCTCTTTTTCTCTCCTTCGTTGCTGTTGCGTTGTATGATTTACTTTACTCTAGCCGTCTTCGTTTTTTTGCTCTAAATTAGTTTTCTTTTAGTTTTAGTTATCTTGCGAGTTCGCTTTTGTTTGGAGATTACCCTGGACTGATCTATTGCTCGGGTTTGGACCCCCCTTGAAGCCTTCACCGGTTGGGATTACGAGTTTGATTTTTCCCTCTGGACACTGTTTATGCCTCGCTTGACTCTTGTCTGTTGTGTGTTTCTTCTCTGGATTACCCCTTCGGACCATGTACGCACCTCAACCGATCTTCCGCCTGCCAGACCTCACCACTGCCTCACTCTTTGGATTCTCTGAGCCTGGCTCAGTCATTATTGTTTTGTTCTTACCTTATTTTGCTGACTTATTAAATCTGTTGCTAATTTGAATCTGCCTTTGAGTCCAATTCTTCAGAGCGTGACTGGTACATGATTTTCAGGGCAAAAAAGAGAACTAATGTAAGTTACTGCAAATATAAGCAGTTGTCCACTTTTTGCCTTTTGTTTCAGTCTTAGGGAATTTTATATTAATATTTAGATACTGTATATCGGTTATCTGCTTCCAATGTCAAAGAATTATCGGTTACCGGCCAAAATTTACGTATCGGTGCATCCCTACTCTCTAGTCAGTATTGTACATTAACATTGCACTTCTCCTCTGGTGTGCAGCCCTCTTTACATTGGATATTGTTCAAGCCAAGAATCAATAAAAAAGGCCTGATGCTGTTTTTTTCCCTGCAATCTCTGAAATTTGAGATTTGTTTTTTCTGCGATCTTAGAATTTTGATAAACATTTGAAAAGTAATAGCCAAAGCTGTAAATGTACAGTACTATCTACAAACCAATACACGGCTCTATGATCCTACAGTATAACGTAACATCAAGAACAAACGTTTATCTTTAATCTACAGTAAACCATATAGCAACCCTATATACAATGCACGCTTTTTAATATTAAAAGAGTATGCTAATATCCTATTAAGAGCCATTAAAGAACCTATATTATAAAGAGGAGAGTACATGTGTGGGTTTTGGCCCATTTGAGCATTAAAAGTAAGAACATCAATCGATAAAGAAGTCTATTGTAAAAGCAGGACAGACTGTTCCTCTTAATACTGTGAAAGTAAAAAGCGAAGATACGGATGCAGTTGTCGGGAGACATTAATTGTAACTGTCACTCAGCTGCATGACCACATCTCTGAACGCTGTCTGGCTGCCATTCAAGAGCAACAATTCTGTAAAGCAACATTCCTCCATTACTTCTGCTAAACCTGGAGAAGATTTTTTACGCCTCACCCTTCCACCCTCTGTCTGTACTCTTTCTGAAGTTATCGTGCCCTTTGAGACTGAATCACGATCCTCCCCAGAAACTATCTCATTCTCATAAATCGCTTAGCTAAAGAGCCACGGCGAATTGCTGTTTGGCCGAACAGCTACACTGCTCTGTTTGTTTTTCTGCTGGGTTAGCCTTGTTCTCCACGGCAGATAATTTGTGAACTGATTTATGTGGCGGACATGTGCGCTGGGGCCTTATAAGTGTGTGGTGCTGATTTCCTCACAGGATGTTCCTCTATTTCTTTCCTCTGTGTAGAAACCATTAATCCATGAAATATCTCACCAGGTGGCCAATGAACACTTTCCAAGAGCCACCGTTCCCAAAGGATTACATCATAGTGGAGCATGCACAAGTGTATATGTGTGTGTTAAAGATATTAGTGCGGACTCTGCTCCAGACAATGAAAGTGAATGGGGACTGGAGCAGTCAAGCTCCAGAAAGTGGTCCGTATGCAGTCATTGTGTTGCAATCAAAATTCTCTTTTTTTTTCAATTGTTCAAGTTCAATTTTATTTATATAGCACATTTAAAAACAACCATGGTTGACCAAAGTGCTTCACAATGTCCAAAGTCAACCACACACAAGCAACACGAATACAATGGGAAAAAATATATAATAATAATAATATAAATATTATATATAAATAAATTAAATCCAAATAAAAACATCACAATGTCTCCGCTCAGCCTGATATAAAAGCCAAAGAATACAGTTTTCAAATCAAATGATCAAATCAAAATTATTAATTAAAATGATCAGAAAAAGAAATATATATACATAAATAGACAAATGTAAGCAAATGTGTCTTTTTTTGAGCTGATGCTCAATACAAAAATAAAAAAATAAATAGCAGAGTGACCAGTGTGCAGAATTGTTTGGCCATGGAAAAACATGAGGGTGGGAAACTATTATTGGGTTGAACTATTCCTTTAATGCATTTTTTATGTACTTTTCCCTCACACTTAAAGAAACACATGGGTTAAGGTTTGTACATCAACTGCAGATGCTTGTCACACAGCTCGAAGATGTCAAAACTACCAAACCACCCATCCATCCATAACATCCAGACATTTTCCACCCTCAGGTGACCCACAGCAGCACTTAGTAAATCAGCCTTTCCCAAGGAGAGCAGCGTTTAGCAGTCTTGCCAGAAAATGAACTATCCAAAGCATACAAAAAGCATACAAAGTATTTTTTTTTGCCTCTTGGTTGTTCAGAGAGCTGAATGTATCTGCTCTAATGATGGAAGGAATCCTGTGGATGTCAAATATTCAAAAGTGCGTGACATACAAGTTGAAGTCTTTTATAGCAACATTCTGTCAAACATCCACAATTCACATGTGTTTTTAAGTAATGACATACTCCCTTAAAGGAAAGATGCATGCAGTCAAATCCCAGGTTCTTATTAAAAGTTTTTTTTTAGTTTTCAGTTTTCTTATTTTATCTCTGACAGGTCTACTGTTATGAGTCGACTTATTCACGACTATCAGTATCAGTAAAACATTTTAATGACACTACAAACTGAGGACTTTTTAGGCAACATGTTGTAGTGAAAACAACAACAAGGGGGGCTCGGTCCATACAAACTGGCCCCAAAACCAGGCTTTAAAGGTGTCATGAACTGGTCTTGTTTATTGTTTTATACTGTTTGCATGGTTTTTACATTAAAAAATAATAAGTAATAGGCTATTTTCTACCCGGGTTTTGAGGCCAGCACTACAAACGCTCTGTTTTAATGGGCGTGCCACATTGAAGACACTTGGAAGTAAACGCCCACTGCTTTAATTTGATAGCAGTTTGCATAATTGCAGCCTTCTGTGAATTTGGATAGAGACGTAACGTTAGGTTACACATTAGCACCATTCACAGTTTTCGCACGGCATTAGTTTTATCTGGAGACCTCCTGTGATTTATAAATTACCTTCCCACATCAGTATTTCATGTGGTGTCATGAACTGAATGCGGGAGAAGCCAATTGCAGGCAGGACTCAGGGATGAAGGGGTTAACAGGGGTATTTATTATTCAATAAACAAGACAAAAAAGGCAAAACAAAAACCCACGAGGGGGAAAACAAGACAGGATAAACAATAATACTTACAAGGACACTGACTAACTAAACTAAGAAAACAAACAGTTAAACAACGCTACACTACACTTACTTTGACAAAGGGAGACTCTAAGACAGGATGACGCACCACAGCTACAAGCAAGACGACAGCTTACAAAGGACTTCATACAAACAATGAACGAGCACAAGACAATGAACACGAGGATGTTTTAAAGGGTGACAAACACAGGATCATAACGAGGAACAGGTGCTGGGGATTAAGCACTAAGGAGAGGCTGACGAGGAACGAGATAGCGGGAACAATGACGCAGACCGGAGAGAGAGAGAGTATGGCCAAATAGGTGCCAAAATAGTCTCTCTCCCACCACATAACTAAAGGCTATGCCATGGCTCCACAGAAAACCAAGAATAAAACATGACATGATAGTGGAACCATAACATAAGTCCCCCCTTAAATGAACACCTCCAGGTGTTCATCAAGGGGTAGACTAACAGGACAAGACTGACTGGAACAATGACAAAAACCAGACAGACAAGGCAAACATGACAAGGGGCATACAAGACACGATAATGCATGGGTTAGGGTGGGACAATAAAAATAATAAACAAGGGAGGGGGGGTGGGGGCAAACAAGAGTACATAGGGGGAAGTTCCAGCCCTTGGGGACGCGCCAGGGCGCGGAGCCCCAGGAGGCTTGACAGGGGAAGTCCTTCGGGGAACTGTCCTAGTCCCCTGCAGGACTGTTGGGCTGGACTCCGGCTGGAATGCCGGACGGGACACCGGCTGGAATGCCGGACGGGACACCGGCTGGAATGCCGGACGGGACACCGGCTGGAATGCCGGACGGCAATCCTCAAATTTTCGCAATCCTCAACTGATTTTCACAATTCAGGTGTCGTCGTAAAGGGAATTTTCAGCTCTGTCTAGTCATGTGATCCATTTTGAGCTTAGGGGTGTTTGGAAATTTTGGCATCAAACCTATATATTACCCGTTTTTATTGTTTTTATAGTTGTCTACAGAACACAACACTTTTTTTGTAAAAGCAAAGAAAGTTTAACAACAACAACAACAGCTAGTAGACTATACTGCATCTACCTGTCGATGAAACGATCTGTCGTCTTCAGTGAGCAGACACAGACTGTGAGGAGTAAGCGTTAAATGGAAAACGCAGAGTGGAATAATATAGCGGTGTATTAAAAGAAAGATTTTCGCAGGGATGTAAATCCTCTCTACTCTACTTCGGCTACCGTTCTATTTCACCTACCAAAGGGCGGCAGCCTGTAAGGGCATATGGGCAGTGGCTCAAGCCACAGAGCCACCCTGTGAACGCGTTCCGGTTCCCGTCGATCCGGCAGTTTCAAAGAAGAAATTACTGGAAAAAAAAATTTGCGTTCTTGTCTCTCAGTTTTTGAAGGGCGGAT
Source organism: Triplophysa siluroides (assembly GCA_006030095.1). NCBI lineage: Eukaryota > Metazoa > Chordata > Actinopteri > Cypriniformes > Nemacheilidae > Triplophysa > Triplophysa siluroides. The sequence goes on along the minus strand of VCII01000613.1, from coordinate 620,305 downwards.
TTACCAATGGACTCTTGTCAGGTCACCGCTTCCCATTCTCCGCTCTACCATCAGGTCTGGACATGAACTGTATCCTGCTCACTGTGGTGACCTCGGAAAAATGAAACAAGACAGCTGAGAGTAGAGTACTGTTCTGCACTCTTTGGTGCAACAAGTACATCAGTTGTTGTTGGAAGTGTTTCTGGTTCCGGTTGATCTAACTAATGCAGCCTAAACCCTTAGAGGATTTATATTATGGAAGTGTAGTTTATGCAAGATTAAAAAGATGCGTCTTTATTCTAGATTTAAACTGACAGAGTGTGTCTGACTCCCGGACAGTGCAGGGAAGACTATTCCAAAGTTTAGGCGCTAGATAGGAAAAGGATCTACCACCTGCACTTGATTTTTTAATTCTAGGTATTACCAACTAACAGGACGCCTGAGAGCGTAATGCACATGAAGGACTGTAATACAATAGACGTTTGCTCAAATACTGTGGAGCTAAACCATGTAGGGCTTTATAGGTAATAAGCAAGATCTTAAAGTTTATGCGATGCTTTATAGGTAACCAGTGAAAGGTTGACAGGACCGGGCTAATATGCTTATACTTTTTTGGACGTGTAAGAACTCGAGCTGCCGCGTTTTGGACTAGTTGGAGTTTTTGTACTAAGCCTGCAGGACAACCACCTAATAGTGCTTTACAGTAATCTAGTCTTGATGTCATGAATGTATGAATTAACTTCTCTGCATCTGACAGTGACAGCATATGACGTAGTTTAGATATATTCTTAAGACGGAAAAACGCAATTTTACAGGTGTTGGCGACATGGCTCTCAAATGACAGATTACTATCAAATACAATGCCAAGATTCTTGGCTGACGTAGAGGGTTTTATGGAGCATCGGGTAGTTACAGTCAGTTTGATCAATGTTTGAAATGAACTGACAACATGTTTGGTAACTGTAGCGAGGAATGCGGGACGAGAGCTGTCGGACAAAGAGGCGGGGCCGGGGGCGTGAGTGATGATGGATATCAGCTGTGCGCTCACCGGCTCCACATTACAACGGAGGAGAACGGAAGCATAAAAGGTCGAGCTGACAGCATAGTCAACGAGAGAGGACCGGGCCCGAACGTATTTGTATTTATGTTTATATTTATGTTTGTGTTGCCGGCAGTCGTCCGTGAGGGGCTGCCGGCTGTTTATTTACTTTGTTATGATTTGATTAAATGTTTAAATGTTTGCCGGTTCCCGCCTCCTTCCTTCCTTTTAATGAACCTCGTTACATTGGTGCCGACTCCCGGGAGGAAGGAGAGACATGCTGTCGGAGAGCCCTCGCTTCTGAGGGGCATCGCGGTGCTGAGGAGTTTGCACAGCGCGGACGAGGGAAGTTCGCTGACGCTGCACGAGGCGGTGGTGCTGGAACGAGATGAATCGGTTGGGACGGAGAGCTCGCTGCCGTGCTCCTGGGCCGAGGTGGGATGGCGGCCGTCCAGGAGGGAGCGGAGGAGTCATCGCCGTTGGCCGTGAGCCGGAATCCTGCTGCCAACAGCCATGAAGGTGAGGAGCAGGAAACGGGGGACTTACTACCAGCTGCCCTCAGCTGAAGGAGCCATCGCCGGCCGCCAGGGGGGCGGAGGAGGATCGAGCCGTCCACCGAGCGTTCAGTACCACCGCATGGCACCGCGAGGAAGAGCCTCTCGGCTGGCTGAGGACCGAGCGACAGTGTGTCGGGGAACCGGACCAGATTTTTCTTTTCTCTTTTCTTCCTCTCTCCCCTCTCTCGTCACTGTCGCTCCGGGTGCTTCCGTCTCCGTTCTCTCATCTCTTCGGTGCATACCCCCAGGGGCTGTGGACGCCGAGACTGGCTCCCCGGGGGGGAGTAAGCACAGTCTCGGTGGTACCCCCCGGTCTGTGAAGGGCGATGGGGGTATGTAGCGAGGAAGGCGGAACGAGAGCCGTCGGACAAAGAGGCGGGGCCGGGGGCGTGAGTGATGATGGATATCAGCTGTGCGCTCACCGGCTTCGCATTACGACGGAGGAGAACGGAAGCATAAAAGGTCGAGCTGACAGCATAGTCAACGAGAGAGGACCGGGCCCGAACGTATTTGTATTTATGTTTATATTTATGTTTGTGTTGCCGGCAGTCGTCCGTGAGGGGCTGCCGGCTGTTTATTTACTTTATGATTTGATTAAATGTTTAAATGTTTGCCGGTTCCCGCCTCCTTCCTTCCTTTTAATGAACCTCGTTACAGTAACACTTCAGTATAGGGGGCAATTATCACTATTAAAAAATTACTGATTTTAATGCATTTTGCGGAGGCATCAGGCAGTTCTTGGCCTCTACGTCATGCATTAAAATCCTTTAATACATGGCTAGCCGTGGATTATACCTAACATGCATTTATATGTTAAAAAAAAGTATACTTTGGACACTTTTAAAGGGTCTTCTAAATATGTTACATATCTGATATTTGTACATAGGTTATTTTTAAATGCAGCAAAAATTGTTCAGCAAACCTAATATGTCTAATAGCTTGATTCTTTTTTATTTGTTATGTGTATGGTCAGTTGAAATCCATACATATTGTTCCAATGTGCTCAGATTTATGCTCAGACATGAGGTCTGACCAGAGACCAGATGGGTTTCAGGTCTTTAACTTTGACGAGTGCCTCGGACGTGGGTTGGGTCTGATATTGGGGGTCTTAGTGCTCAGGTAATTGAAAATAAATGTGCTTTTACGAATGGACCCAAAAGGACCTGAATTTAATTCATGTGAAGTGAATTTTTTGGGGAAACACACATAGAAAAGGAACCACCTTTTGTAACCTTACACAGAAAACAATCTTATAGTTATAAGATCCAACAGGAAACAGCCTTCTGTGCATTTCATTGCTTCTTCATGCTGGGTTTTACTTTGCATGCAAAAGCCGTTGCTGGCGAAAGGGTGCTGAAGTCAGCAGATCTATGATTTCTTTGGCTACTCATTTAATTTTTATCAAGCAGTCAGGTTTATTTTTCTGATGGGCTAGTTGCACGAAGCCGCCATATTAGATTTCTGATCAGCGTGTGTGGGCGGACTTATTTCCGGTCCTTTAACACAGTATGGGAAAAGTAGGATTTTTGGCCGGTAAATATGAGCGTTTAAAAAAAAAAGTTAAATCTGATATATCAGTGATATGACAGAAAATCCTTTGTACATTTCTGAGTAACTCGTTAAGCCAACACTACTTGATATCACAGCAAAAAAGAATGAGGACGTTTTATACCAGTCTTTGCAACTCCCCTCGTTTCTCAAATCCCCATCTTCTTTAAGCAACACAAAAATAAACTCGTATTTACTACTCACACTGCTATCAGTTAAGTTTTGTTTCTTAGTTTAACTCATCGTTACAAGTTCTATATGATAAAAGTCAGAAGGATGGAATATTCTGCGTTGTGGGCAAGAGTGAAACTCATTGTCAGACAGCACCAGCATCACTTACAGGTGAGGGATCAATCGTGTTCTTTGTGATGAGTTTCCGTGATTAGCGTATTTATGGTGTTGTACTTACTGTGAAAGAGTATGAATACAGTCACGATAAGGTGGCGTTTGTATTCCATTCATCGCATCGCATTCCATATCGTCATAACTCCCGGTGTGGAGAGAGAGTGTGTAGCGGTTTCACACCGAAATAGGAAATAAATGCTTTTAATGCTTTTCTTAGTCCCAACTGTCAAAACAAAATCATCTCTGTGGAAATGTACAATACACATGCCGGCTTATGTTACATGACTTGTGTATATGGATTTTGGTTAACCACATGAGCATGGAGAATGAAAGTCTTTTTTCTGTTATATCATGTTGTGTTGGCCTATCGAGGTCGCTCAGCAATGTAAATAGAATTTTCTGTTATATCACTGATATATACATTTTTACTTTTTAAATCTAAAAAGTGCTAATATTTGCCGGCCAAAAATCCTTAATTTCCCATACAATGTTATATGACCGGAAGTAAGCCTGCCCACGCTCGCTGATCAGAAATCTAATATGGCGGCTTGTAACTAGCCCATCCGCTGGTCACTATTGAAGGACGAGTTCAGAAATCACTCCTGTGCTTTGGTATCAGGCACGCAATAATATAAAGTTTTGACAAATATACTCAAGTGCGTCTTATGTCTTATTTTGGCAGTCTGTGAATCCAGCATGCTTTGTCTTTTAAAGTTTAAGCTCTGCACTTCACTCTGCGTAAGATTGAGAACCAGGGTGGAAAAGTGAAGATCAGTCCATGCAGATCAACATCCTCAAACAGGCTGCATTTATCTGAGGCCTGGAAGTTATAATAGCAATAATTTTTGTCCCAGATGTTGGCACATCTGTCAACAAATTGATCACCTTTCAGCCACAATGAAGACGTTAACGGCATGCTAGATGACAAGCGGTGTCTCATCAAGTGTATCAGAACACATGCTAATACCCACCCAAGACACCACAAGGAAGAACAAAGGGAATTACAGGAAGAACTTGAAATAAAATGCCTTCCAATAATTCATTATCCAACCATTTGTCCATCCACCCAAACATTATCCATCTGTGTCCAAGACTTTAAACTAAACATCCATCCACGTATTCATCCATGCAATCATCATACAACCTTTCAAAACAATTAAAATTTTCATTAAGTTTTTGAGTGCCTAATGGAAGATGACATCCTAATAAAGCAGTTTTAAAAGCAGTTTTAAATCTTGACACGTGGCTTAGTCCTCTGTGATTAGAGAAACAGGGTATGACATGTGAAAAGAGAGACCAGGCCAGGGCAACTCAGATGAACACGTGATTGAAGAACTATTTTATCTGGTCCCCCACCACCCTGCCTCCCAAAACCAAACAGACCAGTCAGAACCAGGTCAGAGGTCACCACAGTCCCACCTGGTGAGCCACAGGCACTGGCGCTAACACAAATACAGATATAATCACTTTATCTGGCTTGCCCATGTTTTCCTCCATGATGTTATTGGAGCAGAGTGTGTTTTGCTATCGTGTGTCTCTTTCTGATTGGACGCCTGTGGTGAGGTCACTGCTGTTGATCCCTTTGTAAAAACCAACCTGGAAAGAGAGCGAGACGTAGAAACCGAGACTTGTACGGAGCTGTCTGTCACTGGCCTTTGAGTGCAGGAAATGAGAAACGAGAGGAAAAAAGAAGAGAAGAAGGAATTCATAACACGGGCATCATTCCCTCTGAGGATAATTGGCGGTGCTACATGAAGGAGATTTTAATTCAAATAAACACGGTGTCCCGAAGGCCTTCCAGAGGGAACTTAACCTAGAGAAATTAACCTTAAAGATTCTCTCGTTTTACCTCCCCTGCTTCTTTTCTATAGAATGACTCACTTTCATGGAAACAAATCATTCACTTTCATGCACTTGTATCGAGTCTTATCTTTGGTTTATATTGGCAGCATTCATATCCATTAGATACAAAATAATGGGTAAAATATGTATTATTAAAGGGATAGTTCACTTGAAAATGAAAATTCTGTCATCGTTTGCTCACACTCAGATTATTCCAAACCTGTATAAAACATTGTCTGTAAGTTTATAAGACTTTGTTCTGCTAAACACAAAGGAAGATATTTGGAAGAATGTCAGTAACCAAGCTGATCTCATCCCCCATTGACTCCTTTTGTATTTATTTTCCCTATATGGCAGTAAATATATCCCTTTGTGTTCAGCAGAACAAAGAAATGTATACAAATTTAGAAGAAATTTGAAGTAAATGATGACAGCATTTTCATTTTTGGGTGAACTACTGTTGATAAGTCGAGTGTTCGCCTGAAGGATTTGACACTATACAATGGTTTTATATTAAATCTATTAAATTTTCACCAGGGATAAAACAGACAGAAAATAGTTTTGACAAAATAACCATACTTCAGACATCTTTGATATGCCTCAAAGCATTGATGATGAGCCTAGCAATCGTCTTGGTTACGTATGTAACCTCAGTTCCCTGATGGAGGGAACGAGACGTTGTGTCGAGAACGACAGATGGGTTCGCCCTTGAGAACCAATCAACTCTGACTACTATAGAAAAGGCCAATGAAATTTGGCGAATGAAATTTGCATGCCGGGCTCCGCCCCCGGATGTCCGGTATAAAAGGAAGCCGGCATTGCAGCATTCATTTACCTCTTGTTCTGAAGAGCCTGAGAGCCTCTCACGACTGCAGCAGAATACGATACGTGTTAGTGGCATAAGGGACACAACGTCTCGTTCCCTCCATCAGGGAACTGAGGTTACATACGTAACCAAGACGTTCCCTTTCTGTCGGTCTCTCGACGTTGTGTCGAGAGCGACAGATGGGGTTGCCTATGGAAAACGCCACAACGCTGTATCGCGTCACAATCTCAGCGAAGCGACGGTAACAAGCCTGGGCGTGTCAGCTCGAACCTTTCGTGAAACTTGTAACCTTCCAGTGTGGTGGTCGGGGGGTTCCAGAGCTTTCTTGGAGAAAGATGGGTACAGCCCTGACCGGTAACCTTTCACGGACGGGGCCTTAGCTCTCTGTAGGCGAGAGGCCGTCCGGCTCGGGTTTACACCGGGAAAAGCGCAACTCTTAATCAGAGAAGCGCTGCAGAGGCCACCTCCTACCCGTGGGGAGGAATATGGTGGAGATATATATATGGTCTCGTCCTTGGAGGAGAACGCATGGAACGTGCGGACTGGGTAGTTAACCGCGAGGTGGAGGCCCACCTGGGGAAGCTCATGGGTTACCATGTGTGGGAACCGTTGCCATGAGGGTATATCAGACGGAACAGCCCACGGGGGGGGGGGTTACTGCGTCCGATAGCACTAGGTCCGGTTAGAGCTATCTGTGATAGTTCATATGGTATCCCGGCCTAAGGGGGAAGGCTGCTCTGCCCAGCCAAGCCCCAGGGGGTGCTTGCTTAGTGATGGATGGAATGCCTGTTCTTAACCAGTGTCTGGGTAAGAAGGAAGGTTGGTGAGGTACCAGTTTCTTAGCCATGTGTTTGGGTAAGAAGAAAGGTAGATAGCACACTGACCCAACCTCTTGGAGGGTGGGAAGATGCTTTCGCAGGCATACGCCCCCCCCGGATGCCAGTCCTACATGTCGCCACGCAGGACGTGGGCTGACACCGGGTTTACGCGAAGGATGTTAACCCTTGCGAAGGTGTTTGGGCGTAGCCCAACCCGCAGCTCTACAGATGTCTGCTAGAGAGGCGCTTCTGGCCAGTGCCCAGGAGGTGGCTATACCCCGTGTGGAGTAAGCCCTCAGTGGGCATGGGAGATTCTGAGATCGGAATGCCGTCGTAATGCCGTCGGAATGCCGGCATCCACGACCCAGTGCGCCAACCTCTGCTTGGAGACAGCCTTCCCCTTCTGCTGTCCTCCAATACAGACAAGGAGCTGGTCAGAGCTACTGAAGCCCTGCGTGCGGTCCAGGACACAACACGGATGGGGTTGGGTCTTCCTCCCCGATGGGGAGCGCCTGCAAGTTCACCACTTGGTCCCGAAGGGGAGTAGTGGGAACTTTGGGCACGTATCCGGGCCTGGGTCTCAGGATAACGTGAGAGTTACCAGGGCCGAATTCAAGGCAATCCGGGGACACAGAGAATGCTTGGAGGTCCCCTACCCTCTTGAAGGAAGCGAGCGCCACAGGGGGGCCGTCTTACTCAGGTGAGGAAGATCGGAGCCTCTGGGGGCTCTTGGACCCACGTTAGGGTCTCAAGAGGGTATGGAGCGGAGATGAGGCGGCTTCCGCCCTCTCGCGCCCGTTAGGAACCTGGTGACCAGGTCGTGTTGCCCTAGAAACTTTCCATCAACTGATTTGTGATGAGTGGCAATAGCGACTACATACACTTTCAGTGTGGAGGGGAGATGTTAGTCTCCAGTCTCGTGAGAAGGGGAACACAGTCCTGATCAAGCACCTCAGTGGGTCTTTCTCGTTGAGAAAGACACCAGGACGAGAAGAGGCACCGTCTAGAGGCGTGTAAACCGCCTGGTAGATGGGGCCCTAGCCTGGGTGATGGTCTCAGCCGTATAGGGGGAGTAGCCATCTCAGGATCTTCTCGTCCCGTCTAGAGACCAGACATGGGTTTTCCAGAGGTCTGATCTGGGATGCCAGAACGTGTCCTTCCCCTGAGAGAGCAGGTCCTCTGTCAGAGGAATGGGTCAGGGGGAGTCGCTGTCCAGAGCATCAGCTCTGAAGCCAAGTGTGGTTAAACCAGTGCGGTGTAACCAATAACACTTGGTGCTCCTCTTCCCTGACCTTGCACAGTGTCTGTGCAAGGAGGCTCCTGGGGGGGGAGGTGTGCTTCCGCCCGTCCCGTGGTCAGCTGTGCGCCAGGGCATCCGTGCCGAGGGGGGCCTCGGTCAGGGAGTACCAAAGCAGACAATGGGTGGTGTCGTGGGAGGCAAAGAGGTCTATCTGTGCCTGTCCGAACAGCACCCAAATGAGCTGGACCAGGGGTGGAGTCGCCACTCTCCGCAAGGCGTATACTGACGAGAGAGTGCGTCGGCTGTCTGGTTCAGTTCACCTGGGATGTGTGTGGCCTGCAGGGAGCGGATCACCTGCTAACTCCACAGGAGGAGGCGTCGGGCAAGTCGTGTTAGCTGCCGTGAGCGTACGCCACCCTGGCGTGTACGCTACGGCTGTCGTGCTGTCCAGGTGGACCAGCACGTGCTGGCCCCGCACTAGAGGGCCGTAGCCTTCTCAGCGCAAGCAGCACAGCCCACAACTCTAGGCAATTGATATGCCAGCGCAGACAGGGGCCCGTCCAGCGCCCCGCTACTGCGTGCCCGTTGCACACTGCGCCCCACCCCTGCAGCGAGGCGTCCGTCGTCACCACGACGTGCCTCGTAACCTGCCCGAGGGGAGTCCCCGCTCGGAGGAAGGTCATGGAAGACCAAGGGGTTAGGGTGCGTCGGCAGCAGGGCGTCATCACCATGCGCCTGCTGCCGGTGTGCCACGCTGTCCTCGGAACTTGACTCTGTAGCCAGTGTTGGAGCGGTCTCATGTGCATCAATCCGAGGGGTATTACCCCCGCGGAGGACGCCATGCCAGGAGCCTCTGAAATTGTTTCAGGGGGACCGCCGACTGCCTGAAGTGTTCCAGGCAGTTCAACACTGACTGGGCGCGTGCTGCGGACAGCTGCGCCGTCATGGTGACAGAGTTTAGTTCCATACCGAGAAAGAGGATGCTCTGCACTGGGGAGAGTTTGCTCTTTTCTCGGTTGACCTGAAATCCCAATCGATCTAGATGCCGGAGCATCAGGTCCCTTTGTGTACACAACAGATCTCGCGAGTGTGCCAGTCGTCGAGATAGTTTGGTACCCGCACACCTTTTTCCCGAAGGGGAGAAAGGGCGGTTTCCACGATCTTCGTGAAGACCCGTGGAGACAGGGACAGACGAAAGGGAGGACTCTGTACTGATATGCCCGCCCCTCGAACGCGAACCGTAGGAACGGCCGGTGTCGAGGGGAATCGAGACATGAAAGTAAGCGTCCTTCAGGTCGATTGCCATGAACCAATCCTGACACCTGATAGATGTCAGGATGCGCCTCTGCGTGAGCACCCTGAACGGCAGCTTTGTGAAGGTGCTTTTCAGGGTACGCAGAACTATGGGGCGCAACCCACCATCTTTCCTGGGAACGATGAAGTGCGGGTCGTGACCCACTGAACATCTTGGTTTTGAGGGACGAACTCGATGCCTGTTTTGCCAGAAGGGTGGTGACCTCTACCCGAAGTCCGGAGGCGTCCCTGCCTCTGACAGAGGGAGAGATGATGCCCCGAAACTTGGGAGAGTCTCTGGCGAACTGGATCGAGTAACCAAGACGGACCGCCCTCATTAGTCAGCGAGACAGTGTGGGCAGCTCTCGAGCTCCCAGGGACTGTGACAGGGTGACCAAGGGGACGGTCTGCTTCATCATTCCCATGGTGGGTGGTTCGTCGGCTGGCGGAGCTACCCTTCTGTCACGGGGGGTCCCCGGAGGGAAGGTTGGCTCCGCCTTTTTTACCTGCCTGGCGGGACCGCTGCACGCACTGTCGATTTGAGAGTGGTGGCAGCTGTCGTGTGTGTACGACCCAACGCCTCGCCAGGGCGTAAGGTCAGGTCGCCGGGCACAGTCCAGTGGAGTGTGCGATCGGCTGTAAGTACACCCGGGGAGAACGGAAAAACTCTGCGAGTAAGTGGGCGCCAGGCCCTGAAAAGGGCCCGGCTTTGGTGACGAGGCAGGAGCCGTCCCGTACCGACCGATCAGAGCCGTGGCTGTGAAGGTCGGGCCCGATGTTGTTCTCCTTGGGGTCTTCCCGTCAGTGTCCCCTCTCGGGAGAAGGTTGCTGACGGGGTGGAGGTTTCCCCCTCGACCTCCGCTTCCGGGGTGCCGCCTGTGGGGGCACAGAAACCGGAGCCGATGTCGAAGGGGTCCTGGGTTGCCGGGAAGCAGACGTCACGCGGGATCTCGGAGGCCTAGGCGGCCGAGTCGCGGCGTGAAGAAAAAAACTGCTGAGCGCAGTCCTCGACGGTGTTACCAACAACCCACCCTGCGAGATGGGTGCATCAAGAAAGCGGACTTCCTTGGTGTCACTCTTCTGCGCAAGGTAAAGCCGGGGGTGACTCTCCTGGACCACTACCGTGGACATCGTCCGACCCAGGGTCCGTGTCGCCGCCTTGGTCGCCCATAGAGCGCTGTCAGCGGCGGCACGGAGATCCTGCATTATACCCGGGTCGGCCTTACCCTCGTGGAGCTCTCTCAACGCCTTGGCCTGGCGGACCTGCAGGATGGCCATGGCATAGAGAGAGGAGGCAGCCTGGCCCGCGGCATCGCAAGCTTTCGACACCAGTGGTGCCGAAGTCTTACGCGCTTTGGACGGTAGGCGTGGCCGATTCCCCCCCAGGTGGTAGCCGTCCGCGGCACAGGTGCACCGCAGGCGGACGTTCCACCCGGGGGATCTCGACGTAGCCTTGGCTGCCCCACCATCGAGGGAAGTAAGGGAGCCGGAGCTGGTTCACCGGAACGGTGAGTGGAGCGCTCCAAGTTTTACACAGCCCTCATGCACCCCCGGGAAAAACATGGCACCCGGGGTGGGCGCGGTTTGCACCGCGCTCCGACCTCAGGAACCACATATCCCGGGTTAGCACGGATGACATCACTTCTGCTTCCTCCTGAACTCGACCGCTGGGGGTGGAGCTCGGATTCGTCAGAGTCGGATGCCAATCTCCCTCCGATGCTGCGAGCGACATCTCATCTACGTCACACATCGTTTCCGAGTGTGTGCGTGAGAATCCGGACGGTATGCCACCGCCGGTTGGGGAACGTTCAGAAGAGCGAATCGGGGTGCGATCGGCCGTGAGCACTTGGCTGGCGGGTTTACGTTCGCAGAGTTCCCCATATCACTAACGCTGCTAACGTGGGTGGTCATCGGGGCTTCGGGGTAGCAGACGAAATGGTGGCTGTTCCCGTAGGTGTGGCCCGCAGTGCGGGCAGATGTCAACGAACGCTGCTTCAGTGTGCTGGACGCCCAGACACCTAATGCAGCGATCGTGTCCATCCCCCTCCTCGATGAGGGTGCCGCACCCAAGAGAACAGCGGGACATGCCGCGCTGGAGAATGCTCAGTCAGTCCTGAAAAGGACCTTTTAGAAAAAATCTCTATCACCTCCGGAACTGCCGAGACGCCCAGGGGAAGGTCGCTGCAGGTAGGGACGATCCGCTGCTACACGTCGTAGATCCAGCAATGTAGAAGAAGAAGAAGAATCCATAGAATTCGTTCTGTTCGTAGTCATGAGCGAAGGCTCTGAAGAACAAAAGGTAAATGGATGCTGCATGCCGGCTTCCTTTTATACCGGACATCCGGGGGCGGAGCCCGGCATGCAAATTTCATTCGCCAAATTTCATTGGCCTTTTCTATAGTAGTCAGAGTTGATTGGTTCTCAAGGGCGAACCCATCTGTCATTCTCGACACAACGTCGAGAGACCGACAGAAAGGGAACCACAGTTAACACATATTTAGCTATAAAAGGGCCACAAGTCAGGATTTGAACTCAGGTCATCCAAAGCACTAACGCACAACATGACAGTACACAGTCCACTGGACCACCAGTACCAAAATCACATATGTACTGTACTTTGCTTAAATATGTATTTGGCTAAAATCCTACCAAAACTCCTGTGGTGTCACATTGAAGCATAATTCCCAATTACCCCTCACTACCCAATCTTTTCTTTTCTCTTTCACCTTTTCTTCAAAGACACCCCCACCCTGCTGGTCTGCTGTCCTATGATTTGTTCAGTGGAGTTTAAACCAAAACAAAGTAAGGGAGTAGTTCACCTTTTAAAACTGAAAATTCTTTCATCATTTACTAACCCTCTTGTCATTTCAAACCTGTATGACTTTCTTTCTTCCGCAGAACACAAAATAAGATATTTTGAAGAATGTTGTTAACAACTCCCCAATCACTTGCAGTGGATACAATAGAATTGAATGGGGGGGCTGTTCTGTTCTGTTACCGACATTTTTCAAAATATCTTGTTTTGTGTTCTGCAGAAAATTATAGAGGTTTGAAATGACAAGAGGTTTAAATGATGACAGAATTTTCATTTTGAAGGTGAACTACTCCTTTAAGAAGGTTTTCTCTGGCTTACATCAGGGAACTATAAACATTAAATGCTTTGGTTATTTAAAAACCGAATCCCTCTAACCTGCTGCCTGATTATCTCTGCTTTTAAAACGCATATATCGAACTTCCTCTTGGTGCCCAATGGCCGCAAGAACTTTCAAATGTCAAATTTGTGTGCGTCAAAGTCTAGGGGAAAACCAGTTTATCCTCAACTCCTCTTTGTCACAAAACACACATCAATCGATAACACAGCAATAGTGACAACCCTTGAGGATGCAACACCACTTGGTACAAGGAAGAATCAGCCTGCTACTGGAAGCACTCAGCTCTTATAAACAAGAAAAATATTGTAATAATAATAATTAGAAAATAATCAATTTTATATAGATACTAATAAATGAAGAAAACTCAAAAGAAACTGGGAAAGAAACGTACACAAAAACACAAACAAATGACCATAATCTGAAATAAAGTAGGCTACATAAAGTCACCAAATAACAAACAAAAAAGAAAAAATGTATACTGTCACTATTAATACCTGTCAAAATCATAAATTCTCATAAAAGACACATACCACAGTTACAGTACAGCAGTATTCGATACAATTGCTCACTATTGTAATTCCCATACACCAATGGAATCACAGAAATGGTAGAAATATCACATCACCCAAAACCAGTTAAGGATCAGGAAATTACAAAATAACCAACGTCACAGTTTCTACATGGTGTCAGGATAAGTCTTGTTGTTTCCTTGTTTGGCCACTAGTGGCTCCCATTGAGTTTTGGTTTCCCTCTCTTTTTGTTATCAGAGGTTTTGGTTTCATCTGTGTCTTGTTTCATTTGAGTGTATTAAAGCTGCCCAGTCCTTAATTTCTTTGATAGGTTGTGGCGAGACGCCCATTACCTCATCAGCGTCGCCAGTGTAACACGAGCAATCACCCCTTCACACCTGCCGGTCATCAGCACCTGCCCTGCAGCTCGACCAGCACAGCGGAACAGTTCCACGACTGGTTTTACCAAGAGGACATGCCAATGAGCGCCCAGTTGGACCAGATGAACCGCCTCACTAAGGTACGGTTGCTGCACGGGAACCCCACCGCCGTCCAGGTTGCTGAGAAAATGGTGTTGACCGGATGCTACGCTCCCTACCTCGGGACTTCTGGGGGCCGGTGAGCAGGAGCGGTCCCAGCACCTATCGTGAGCTAGTGGAAGCGGTGGAACGGGCTGAGGCGGCGATCCCCCATATTGTCGGAGAGAGAGTGACGGTTTCACCCCAGAGGGCAGAAACCCCCTGGCGACAGCCGGAGGACACCTCCGGAATGATGAACAGACCCGCGGCCCCCTCTCCTTCGGATGAGCTACAGCCAAGAGGATCCGTTACTCCCGAACCCCGGACATGGCTAGCCGGCTGTGTCATACATCCCGCACGACCCACGGATATGCTGAAGAGGATGGTGCGGGTCAATGGAAAGCCAGTTGAAGCGATGCTGGACTCCGGTAGTGTGGTGACCCCGGTCAGGCCCACGGTGGTTGAAGCCCGGCCACGAGGGAAGATGTCAATCCCCCTCGCGTGTGTGTATGGAGACGTCCGCAGGGTTTCAGCCCGTAGAGTCACCGTCGCAGCATGCCCCGGCTCCTGGTCGCTAGATGTCGGCATCGTTGAGGCTAGAAGACTAATTCAGACGGTTGTCCCACAGCTGTCCAGATGGCCATCAGATCGTTCCCCACCGACCTCCCCCCAACTCTTCGATCCCTCTGCTCGGCACCGAGGTGTCCTCCAAGCACAATGGATGGGACCTGGAGGGTCCGCGGTCCAAGTCTGCCTGTGGCATCCTTATCGACGACGCCCTCGGTGCCCCGAGGCCCCGCCCCTGAGGATGACCACGACGACCGCCACTTCCCACAGCTCAAAGGTGTCTGCCAGGAGAAGCCCTGGCAGACAAACGCAGCCCACCACGAAGCCCATAACTCTCCCCACAATCGAGGTACGGCCGCGACCTTACCAGGTTCCAGAGGCTCGCCAGTCAGGGAACTCCCCCCACCTCCCCGACAGCCACGTCATGCCCCGGACAGATACACACACCGTACCAGGACGACGCTTTGGTGAGGGGACTGTGGTGAGACGCCCATTACCTCATCAGTGTCGCCAGGGTAACGCAGGAAATCAACCCTTCACACCTGCCGGTCGTCAGCACCTGCAGCTCGTTGCCGAGCCATATAAAGGTGGGAGAGAGGGACGAGTCGAGGGCCAACCACTCCACATGTCTAACCACATGCATACCAACTGTCTCTCTCTGTTTTTGAACAGGGTCCAGCGCAGGACGACCAGCAGAGGAACCGACACGAATCCTTTCACTTCCCACACACATGACTGCACCATGAAACCCCCGAGGGACTGTTTTGCATCTTTTCCCCACTGCACTACAGAATAAACTGCCCTCCGGGGATTTGTTGCACTACCCTGTGTTTGTTTCGTGCTTTGCCCGCCACAAGGTGTTTAAGTGTGCAAAGTGCTCTTGCTCAGTCCTAGCCATTGTGGATTACTACCTCTCTGTGGAATTACTTTATGATGTTTGGATTTACATTTTTCTTTGTGGGACATGTATGGGTTATGTTTTTGGAGCCAAGCTAGAGTGCCTTTTGTATTTACTTTCTGAACTTTACTCCTGGATGTGAGTTTCCTTTTTGTTTTTTTGCCTTCTGGTTTATTCAAATTTTTCCCTGTGTGGCTTTTTCACTTTTGTTTATAAACTCTTTTTTGAGAGTTGCTGAGTCTGCCTACCTTTTGGGCCCACCTCCTGCCTTGTGGTTCTCATGTGGCCCCTTCGGATTAATTGCACACCCCTGAATTAGAGTAATATTTGAAAATAATGTTTACTGTAAATATTATAATAATGTATCTTATGACACTGTGCAAATGTTTTGCCATTTTTTTCAATATAAAGGTGTTTATTAAACACAGGGGGGAAGGAATTCCATGTCCACACACTACAGTAGTTTTGAAATTTCTGTTTGGAATATATTTAAAAAAGATTTAATTTCATGCAAATAATATCCGGCCCTTAACATGGATTTGAAAATTTGATGTGGCCCTCAAAGTGTAAAGTTTTCCCACCCCTAGACTGTCACTCACACAGGAGACCGGGTTCTAGTCTGAGCCTTGACACATGGTTGTCATCACAATAGTTTTACATTAATTAGAAATGAGAAAAATAGAAAAAGATATAACAACAGGAAAATACTATGGCTCATTTGGATTCCAGGCCATCCGAGGACGAACTCAGGCTGACTCACCAAAGACGTAACACTCACAGTGATGTTCACAACGCTCATATAATAACTTTTGTTTAGCCTTTACAACAGCCACAGCAATCGCTATGACTTGGGCCATATTAACAGCAATGCTGACCGGATGGGAGCCTTGACGGCCCTAAATGTCACAATAATGTTCTTTTCTCTTTACTCCCTAACAGTTAAAAACAAAAATTTGAATATTAGCTAGCTGTCTCTGTGTGTTTAGGAATATGGGGCGTAAACGCCCATGATGGTGCAGGGCAGAGAGAGCAAGCAATTGTTATTTTAAGGGCAGGAGTGCTGGACTGTTCTGAATTTAAAATGGACATATGTGCCGCTGATCATGGCCACCTGGCTAATGTAAAGTTAAATTAAAACAAACAGGCCTCTCGTATGGTGGCTCTGACTTCAAAACCACAATTTTGTAATAAGCCCTAAATGCTAACTCGCTAACAGCTAATTACTACCAATCTGCTGTCAGGGTTAAGTTCAGGGTTAAGATCTGAGGATTGAACCGAAACCTACAAAATGGTGAACAGTACTTAAGTCTTTTTACTCCAGGTACACTTTCAAGTATCTACACTTTATCAGAGGGTTTCACTTCAGAAATATTTTACTTTACTACATTAAAAATAATATATCATACATTTTACTCAATCATGTTTATCTTGTACTCACTTACTTAGGTACAGTACTAAAGTCTAGCGGTACTTACTCCAAGGTATTTTTACCACAAATAAAACTAAGAAAGTCTTAGATTTTAATATTTTTAAAAGAAAAAAGGAGGGTTTTTTTCATAACAGTGGGAAAGAGTTTAAATATTACTTGGGATATGTACATCTTATAGATTTTAGGAAAACGAGAGTGATGATTGTTGTGCAAACAATGGTGTTTGGGTGTTTATTAGATAGTTGATGTAGGTTAGTTGGTTGCTTACTGGCCCACGTCAAAAGAGCCTTTTCCCAAAAATTTCACAAGCTGAGCTACGGAAAATCTATAATATCTAGAGAGTAGAGGCATTTTTAGATAGTTTGGCTAAAGCAATATCAGATTGCTTGGACAAAACGCACAATTTGAGGTATTCATATATTTGCATGCTCAGTTACATACAGAAGGTTTAGTGGTTTGTTGGCCAATAGCAAAACTCATATTTACCCTATCAAACATCACTAATAAAGACAATCTGAAGAGAAATGAATGACCAAGAGAACAACCCCACTGAGCATCTCTTTGAAAACCCCAAAGACATAACAGAGAAATATGGCTTTGATACAAGTGAAATAAATGAAGATCTATCTTCACTGTGAGATGAGACAGGTGGCCTCGGTTAGCTGCCAACACAATAAGAAAAGGGAGGGGGCTAGAAACAAGAAGGTGATAATATACTTCTGAATCCTTTTGAGGTTAACCATGTCTAAAATACGGTTGTGTTTCATAAGAGATTGAATACTGAATGCAGCAGTAGCCATCAGCATTGCAGGATGTTCCAGACATGATGTACAAGTTCTGCTGACCAAGGCCACTGCGTCTGTCCTCAATCTCTCCATCTGTTCTGCCCTCAGTCTATCCATCTTTATGTCTCTTTCCATCCATTTAGCACCGTCTCAGGGTTCTTGCTGGTGGATCCTTGAGTTTGATTTATAAATGCTCTGCCAGCAAGATGTTCTCGGCAGTATTCCATCACATCTTTGTCTGTTCTCATATTTTTTCTATATAATACGTGTTTAAATGCATCTGACTGGATATAAACGAATATTCATGATGATGCATGTGAAATTAGGCAAGTTAAGTGATGTAAGCTATTTTAATGTAATGGCACACGTAAAACATCCCTATTACATATATGTGTTGAGCAGACATGTCTGTCCATTTCATTTAAGGTCCTACACATTTGAACAGTTCATGTATTTTAGGGAATCGAATGTGTACTTTGAGTTTGTAGGTTGGTCTCTACCGGTTGAGCTGCAAGAATACAGATATTATTCAAAAATAATTTTGTCTCTGTGACAGCACTGAACTCTGTAGACTGAAATCTCATTTAGTGGCTGAATTGACAAACATTGTTATCCAGCCTGACTATTTCACGAGGTGCCTAAATTATCAAAAGTAAAGCTAATCGAAAGATCGTACAAGTTGATACGAATCCGCCATCTCATAAAACTGACATAAGACTATGTTGTGTAAATCAATTTAAGCTTTTGTGTCACGTGTCCAAAACTGGGGTTCCAGATAGATGTTAAAGAGGTAGTTTAACCAAAAATAAAATGTATTCACCAATGTAGTTCAGAACATGTATGACTTTATTTCTTCTGCAGAGCAAAAAAGAAGTATTTTGAGAAATGTCTCAGTGGTTTTGTGTCAATATAATAAAAGTCCATGGGGTTAAATGTTGTTTGGTTACCAACATACTTCAACTAATCTTCTTCTGTGTTCTGACGAAGAAAGAAAGTCAAATAAATGACGAAAGATGTTATGTCCCTTTAAGCTTTTGTAAAAAAGTACAAAAGCAAGGCAATTGAGGAAGTTGACATTTGGCATGTCTTTAGTGTGGTAACATGAACTGTAATGCAACTTCATAAAAAAAATTGCTATTTATAGTTTCTCAGGGCTACCACATATTTTTTGATAATCTACCACAAGATGGCACTATAAGGAGGGAATTCACATGATTGCTTATATCTGCTTATTGCTCACATAAACAATCTGAGGACATTACATATATTTCAAGGATACAGCGTACAAACAAGATTATCAAAATGTTACAACTGTCATTAAGTATAAATACCATCAAACAACAATATCCAACCAGAGTTATATGTTCCTTGTTGCTCCATCTGCTTAAACTCCGAAGATTGTTTCTTGTGGCTATACTTAAAACACTTGAGGTATTTTGTTTTGTTCTTTTCTTATCATTTTGTAAAAATGTGTTGTTATACAGTTTGTTGGGAGTTTTATTTATGCAAATGCACAAACGATCCAACTGTACTTCAATTGCAAAGCCTAAACACACTGTTTATTACATCACAAGTCTCACACCCAGATTAATTCGGCCAAAATTCACTTCAAATATTTTGGAAAGCAAAATGAAGCTGTTATTAATGTGTGTGGAGAATGTTAAAGCATCATGCCGTGTGCTGTAAATCACCACCTGACTAAACATGACCTCAGACCAGCTGCCTGTAGTATTGTGGGTAATAATGTGCATTTGTATGGGTAACACTATGAGTGAGATACAAAACGAAAAACTACTTTTCATTACATCCGTCGATGTAAAACCACATGGTGTAAATTATAATCCCTTTTCTTCATTGTTTAAATTAATGTGGGCGAATGCATGTGAGCGTGTGCATGCATGTGTGTGAGATACTTTGTTTTTAACTTTCTTTAGTTCGATGGCTGCCTTAGTGTGAAATTTCATATGTGTATGTATGTGCTCAGCATGTTTGTCCCTTTGGTTGCACATGTTCCCTTCATAATGGGACCATTGAGCCTATTCCATCTCACCTCAGACTTTTACTCTGACACCTGCAACATTCTGTAAATTGGCAGGCGGGACGGATTTAATAAACTGCAACAGGGGGAAAGTGTAAATCACTCCCTCATTGCACTAATACAGCCACATTACGCCCCCAGAGCACAAAGGGCAGCCGCTTTCCCTTATGTCCATGACTCATATAATCACTTCACCAGAGTCAGATATGTTTGCTACCATCACTTTGGTGTTAAACACTAGGAACGTTTAGGACAAACACATGTGATTGTCCCAAATTATCTGGACACTTCAGTTTAAAAAATGGTGGGTTATTTTCAACCCAGTGTTGGGTCAAAAAAAGGGATGAACCTCACGGTTGGGTTGTTTGCAGGGTATATGCAGGTACGGTGTATATCCACTTTTTTTATCAGTCGGCATTGTGTATACCCACTTCTATATTCCTCTGTTAAAGTGAATGTAAAATCTGTTAAACAAATATTTTAATATTTTATATAAAAAAATAAGTTTGCACTATGATGTTTTTGAAATGAAATAATTAAAGTGAAATAATTTTAGTAATATGTTCAGATGTGCACAGACCTATGTACAGTACTTAACACATGCAAGTGCGTCAACTTTGGCTAAATTAAAACAGGCACCAGCAGCCATTAGTTAGGGGATCCAAATTGTAATTGAGCTTTCAAAGATCAAATATTTTGATATTTGTATGGATGGCAGAATAAAAAAGAATCTATATGAAATTTAATTTCACTCGCACCAAAACAGGGTCCAAATAGGTTTGCATGCTTGAAATCTAGTTTGAACACTCCTTCAATGTGATCAATGTGATTGCTCAGCTAGGAAACCTGAGCAGTAATTTCTTTATCCTCAGAAATCTTAGTTACACCAGCTACATTCTTAAAAATAAAGGTGCTTCATGATGCTATAGAATAACCTTTTTTGATTAAATGGTTCCATAAAGGACTTTTAACATCGAAGAACCTTTCTGTTTCACAAAAGGATCTTTGTGATAAAAAAAGATTCTTCAGCTTATGAAAAGGTAAGAAACAGAGGGTTCTTTGAAGATCGTTTGACTGAATGGTTCTTTGTGGAACCATAAATGATTCTTCTATGCCATCAGTTATTTCTTTATTCTTCTGAGTGGCTCATTGTCCGAGGGGGTCATAAATTTGTGGTACTCTTGATTAAAAAAATTCTGTGTGCATTTCTTTGAACCACGTGTTAGTGATTTCAGTGTGTATTCAACACACAGGGAGGATGAAACGTTTTGGTCGTCTGGTTACCGGGACCACTTTTGTCAAACAGAACTTTGTTAGATGATTGGTCGTGATATAAATCTTTGTTGATGAAAAGCAGGAATGCGTGCCTCTGGTTGGCTGATGAGCATTCTGTGGACTCATCATAAGCAGCCTGCTTCATTTTCATCAGGCTCTAAGGAGGTTATCCAACGAACAGTCCCACAGGGACAGATACTCGGCCCCCTTCTCTTTTCATAATAAGAGCTGGAGCATCTGCAAAATCTTATGTCGAAACGTTTCTTGGGTGTGAAGTTTATGTAGGACATTTGCCTGCTGAGAGAGAAGTGGGACTGTCTGATTTCCGATTTTCCAGAGCAGGTGCAGAATTCTGTGTTGTCCGAGTAATTCCACAGTTTTTTTGCAGATCCTGTCTCTTCCAGGGTCTCCTCATGGGATTCAGCTACATCTCTTTCTGTTCATGCAAATATATGGTGTATTTAAAAAGAGTCCATTGGCTCTTTTTAAATTACATTTGGCTGGCCCAATTACACAACTCCCCGGCCTTTGTCAGTTCAGCCAGACGCTGCAAAATGTGTAAAATAACAAAAATGTATTATGCAGCAGTTGGACCTTCATCAGCTCCCGAGGCTGATGGTCGTGGGCACAGAAGCACCGGCACAGAGAGGAGATTGGGAATGAGGAGAGGGAGAAGTTAGTGTAGACCCTGCCCTCCAGTAAGCAGAACTGTTTTCGAAACCGTGACACTTGATAAAACTGAGACAAAAACACAAGTGAAAGTAGACAAACTGCCTGTTTGCAAAATTATGGCAATAATACTGCAATAAAATGATTGCAATCTTTGCTCTGTGACTACGTCAGTTTAGATTGTTACATGATGATCAGAACAGCTAACTCAGTTTACACTTGTGCACAAGGGCTTATACATTTAAAAAATCTTTCAGCTAGTTCTTTTATTTCTTCCCTGTCGAGCGATTTTAATGTCTCTACAGGTCTGTACAGTCGCACGTGCTTAGAAAAAAATCAGTCTGTGCAAAGAATACATTTCCCAGTGTAGCACGCATGACATACGAGTGCATTAGACAGAGCTGTGTGTTTGTGTAAAGTGAGTTTGTCGTTGTACTTCGTATGTGAGGTTAACTGATGGTGCACCACTATTTGTGGTTCGTATTTATTTAGTTTTTGTGATTTCAACTTGTTTTCTAACTGCCTTTAGTCTATTTATCTAGAGCCGTATATAAACTTCGTCCACAGAGTTGTTCTGACTGAGTTTATTTTAAGAGCGTTTCACTGTTTGAGTCAAGCTACCTTCAAACACACACTGAAGCTTGAGAGTCTTCGCGATAACCCGCCAAAATAAAAGTCTGGTTAATTTCAACCAGATGAAAGAAATAATTGATTTGTAGTAAATTTATAAACTGTAGTAGACACTATAGTATACTTAAATTTTTACTATAGTAAGGTTCAGAAATACTATAGTACCTAAGAGTTTTACTGCAGTTTACTGTAGTAATACACTAGTATGCTATGTATGCACAAGTATTTTATGGACAAATGTATTACAATTGTATAGTAAAACATTGATAATTCAGAACACAGAAAAATGAGGAAAAAAACGATTTTGGGAAAAACTGAAAATGAAATGGCTCTAATTTATCCATCTGTAGCGGTGCTATGTGCAAAAAAGTTCACGTACAGTCCTGCTCTAATATATTGTAATTTTAAATTGAAATCATAATGTTTTAATAGTGCTGTCAATCGATTAAAAAAATGTATCTGATTAATGACAATTTTTTTCTGTGATGCATCATGATTGATTGCACATAACGTAAAAATTTTAAAATATACTTTTACAATCTAATAATTTCACATTTAATCTTCAAATTAACATAGAAACAATAGATTTCTTTAACAGCATCATTTTATGAATGAAAGCTAACATTCTGATATAAGTACTCTTTGTGATGTCTCTATTAAATTGATTATTTTGTATTATTTTAACATAAATTATAGTCATTCAAACGTATAATTGAGAGCTATCATGTCAGTCTAATAGGTAGGAAATATACAGAAATTGAATAAAAGTTCTCAAACACAAATACTGTCTTTATGCTAAATTGTAAATAAAATACAGAAGAATTCTCATAACACATTGAATTCCTCTTTTCTTTTGTCCTTTGAATAACATTAGGGGCAGGAGTCACAGCAGCAGGTTTAAGAACACGGCCCCTTTAAGAGCTGTCTCTTTACGCAGATGATACTCCCATTTTCATTACTCTTTGCATTCATTTAAGATTTTATTTAACACGTTGAAGTCAGTGCTTACAAACATGCTAGACAAAACAGGCTTTTTGTCGTATTCTTGTGTGGTTTTATTCATTCACGCACGAAAGAGAACTTAATACTGGTGCGCTGTCGGACAGATTGAAAGTGAAAAAGTGAAAGTGACCTATTTGTCAAATATGGTGACCCATACCCGAAATGTGACCTCTGCATTTAACCCATCCAGCGAGTACGCACAGCAAGTCGTGAAAACACGTACACCCGGAGCAGTAGGAAGCTATAACTGCAGTGCCCAGGAAGCAAGTGGGGGTGAGGTGGCTTGCTCAAGGGCACCTGAGTCATTACCCACCGGCCACAAGAATCGAACCATTAACCTTCTGGACGAGTCCAACTCTCTAACGAATAGGTCACGACTGCATCAAATTCTGAAAGAGATTCACTGACACAGCCTTTAGCCCATGACAGTATACACCAGACTGGACCTCGCGTTGCGTTTTGCCGCGTCCCACAGCTAGAAGCTGTCTATCTTCACTGAACCATGCAACTGTTTCAAAACGCACTAAAATGGTTTAAAAGCCTGTACACGAAGGAGAGCGTGATTATATAATGTAACCTAGACAAAGGATGACACAACAAGCGGATGCTGCGTTAAATATTTTTAACGGGTTAATCTGAAAAAAATGTATTGCATGCGTTAACGCGTTAACGTTGACACCCCTAGTTTTTAACCACCATTCAACAACATCAACAATAAGTCAGCTGGCAGTGAAAAAAAGTGTATGTCTGGCAGCTTTTGTATAGGTGTTTATGGACAATACAAAAATGAAACTGAGACATTCACAAGATTTTATTTGTTTCTTTAACTTAAAAAAAAAAAATCCTATATGGTATTGTTATGCCAATGCAGCTTTGTGTGCCACTTTATCGGATAATAATACTGGATATGATTGCATCATGTTAACAAATCTCTCTCATTATACCTTTTTGAACCAGGTTAGAGATTGCTTAGAACTTCCTCAGAAAAGGAAGTATTAATAATATTATTTTTTAGAAGTATTTAATTTGTAAGCTCTCACAACTTACTAATATATTATATGGCTGTAGTGCTTTTATGGAATAGAAGTCGAAATACATATTTAAGGGCGCGCAAAGATTGGTGGTATTTATGATTGTACTATATGTGGGCCGGTCTGGCCCAAAATGCTAGGCCCAATTTTGGATGTACAGAGGACTATGGGTAGTTCTTAGTGTCCAGAGTCTAATGTGTGTAACTAAAGGGAGGAAACTCTGACCTTGCCTGTTATTCAAAAAGCTTACAAATTTAGAGAGTATATAAGTGCTATAATCGGGTCCCCGGTGCATCTAGCAACCCAGAAAATGTGAAAAACAAGATCCCAGTAAGTTTGTTTTGATGAGCCTTTCTCTGCAAGCATGTGAGAAATCGAGCCGTTCAGATTTCGCTCCTGTTGTGATGTAAAAGCAGGATCCTATTATAATATTACCGCCCCTTAATCTACACAATTCCACCCACGGTGCTGCCGCCATTGTTGTTTTCACAAGCGACAGTGGTTTACGTGACGCCATGGCTAAAGTTTGTGGACAACATGCCACATGCAATGTAGTGCTGCACAAAGTCCTAATCTCGGAAGAGACATGAGTGGATTTTTTTTTGTGGAAATCCCTCAGAAACCATAAGTAAAAACCTGCTTGTTTGTGCGAATCACTTCAAGCTGGATTGCTTTATCAACCTGGGACAGTACAAGCAGGATGTACATGTACCGTATATAGAAGGATAACATTAGCATATGATAGCGAAGGGAGCTAAGTCAGTCACTGGCTAAATAGAACATTCAAAGCCAGTGTTAAACTTACTCTATATTTATATGTTATTTGGCAATGTTACATTATGTGCATTAATACGTTCAGCTGCGGCAAGCTGTTTGTTTTGCTAATAAACAGGAGCGAACACTGTGGTTAGTTTCGTTTTAAACGTCTCAAATCATTCGTCTTTAGGCTGAAAAATCTGTCACAGCATACTAGTTACTGTATGCTCTGTCGTTGTGTGTGTAACGTTATAACTTGTCAACGACAAGCTCTAAAATCCACATAATTCTGCTGAGATCTGCAGGTGCACATTCCTTGGATTTCAGGCAAGCATACAGGCACAATGTGAGTGCATTAGGATGCGTTGTTTGCTGTGATGGATTTTTGAGTCTCCGGACGAATGATTTAAGACGTTTAAAACGAAACTAACTGCAGAGGAGTTCAGGAAACCTAATTTAGCTAAACCATTGCCATGCCAGTACTACACCTGTGTTGTGTTGACACGCCGGACAGAAGGGGGGTGGGCTGCGCTGTAACTCATAATCATTTAAAGAGACATGCACCAAAACGGATTGCGAGCATAGCTGTTTTTGAAGAGGCAAAAAGTTTTGTTTGTTTTGTTTACACAGCCATTGAGTGTTTTTAAGCAAAATATGTTCCAGACATTTCCTGAAGACCCAAATAAATCATACCAACTTGTTGAAAGTGCTCATCCGATGAGTACTTTAAAGTAAAGTGTAACGTCTGGCCTATGACAACTAGTGTCATCAGGCAAGCATTAGAGCTTCCATTACGCTGCAGGGAGGTGGCTTTACATTGTACCTGCTTTAATTTATTGGATTTCTGAACTATTCTGGACTCGGACTATTACTGCATACTGCATGCCACATGAAAATGAATTGACTCATCTGTACAATGAACAGGCTTTCATAAGTACCGCGATTTCTATTTTATAGGTTGCTGTTGTGTTGTTCTGATGCCCTGATTTTTTTTTTTTCATTTGTCAATTGCATTTATATTTCAGGGCATCCATATTACAGTGCTGTTAGTTTAGCAACATGATGATGTAAAATCTATTGAAATTAAGTTATTTTATGCTGTTTTTGACACACTGGTTTGCTGCCTACAAAATGACAAACTGCGTTCCAAATCTGTCACTTGTAAGGCACCAAGACAGTTAGCGTGGTGCCTTAGAAAGTCGCTGCCTATGTAGACAGAAAGATAGCTCACTGGGTTTTTGAACAGAGCGATAAAATGGAATGCACAGAAAGCTTGCAAAGCCAGTCCAGTGTTCCTGTTCTGTGGTTGTTTGGCTGTTTGGCTGTTCCTTCGTTGCCACATGTCATTTATGACCAGTCGCTGTAGAAAGGACCCATGAGGCCACTGACTTTGAAAATGATACCTGCCGACTTTTAACGGCCCATTGAAAGATCTTGGCCGTGCTCAGAGTGATTGGTTGATGACAACCAGGACACATCAGCAATTAATCATCCCAGTCGTGTTTTATAGGGGCGGAACCGAAACAGAAGTTTTTATATTCCGCTTTATGGCTTTTGGAATCAGAGAAGGACGCATCGGTAACTCTAGTCTGCCAGTGCTAGTTCATGCGGTCCAACTCAAGCCTGTTTACTTTGTATGTTTATCGAGTGTGCCTAAACCTTCTATTCAAGCAGCAAGTTTGCAGCGACTATGATTTCAACTCTCTTCTAGTGCCCATCTGGAGGCTGCCATTGGGTTTGGCCATCTGGTTTGGGTTGTTTTGTTTACAGAGCAAATGACAAACTGCAGCTCTGCTCCTTGGATGGTGTTTTTATGATGGTGCGTGACAAGTTGTGTTGCAAGCTGTGGGTTATGTGTTCCACAAAGCTCAAAGATTTTAGGTAATCATTCTAATTCATCAACCTTTCTGTGTTTCATTTATGCTATGTTAAAGTCAGTAATTAACCCTGCTAATTAATGAGCAACAATCTGCAGTTCAGATAGAATCCATTAGATGGCAGTAGAAGGTCAGTGTGGGGCAGACATGTTAAAATCAGACTGATAGGAATAGCATAATTTGCATTTGTTTAAATAATGCCTACAGTTTAGTTTACGGTTTATCAACAAATGATGATTTACTATAAAAACGAAACAGTGTATACCATGTATTATCTACTAAGCTGAAATGGCTTTCCAAACAGAACTGTAATACTGGTGGTCTGTTCTTCCCAACAAAAAACCTTCAAAAACCCCCAAATCAGATTCGTAACTGTGGGCTAAACAACCAAAAGTCCCAGTATGTATGATCTCCGTCACTCCTGCGAATGCATGAAATTTGCGTGACATGCAGGAAAGGTGGAATAAGACCAGGTTTGTTTGTGATTAAGGGTACATTTATAAAAAGAGCCTGTAAGAAGGAACAAGTTACCTCAGGCCAGCGTATGTTCCCTCTCCAGCTTCATACGGGCCACAGACATCGCACAGCCTCTTTCGTTTACAGTTATGCTCTCCAGTCATCTATAAGTACATTCGTAAGTAAGTCCAGAAGTTGGCCTGTCACTAATTAATTTGTCTTGGACAGAATCTGTTGCATTTGAGAAAAAAAGCTCTTGCATCGACACTCTGATGAAACAAAAGTCGGTGTAACTTCAATAGGTTACCAGTCAATTAATATTAGCCTTGAAATGTTTGTGGGATGTCAGTGCATGATACAGTATATTGTATGTATCAAACACAAACTGTTTCTTTAAGAGTTCGTCAAGGCTGACCTCACATGGGACTGTGGATGAAGGTTAGCCTAAAACTAAATCTGGTACAGTCACAGTGCATCAAATGTAAACATGAATGTTACTGTAAATATATGGAGTCCCTTTCCAAGTAAATAAATAAATAGTGAGATTTTTATTTTATTATGTAGCATATTAATTTGCACATTTATTATTGACAAGAGCAACACGCTTTTATTAAACTAAATATATTTATTTTTTGAGCAAACATTTAATCTTAGGTACACTTAAGTGTTTAACATCCTATGTGCTTATACATTGGACATACATTGTACCTTAAATCACATGTCATTTTTTTACCCGTTGAAGGAGGGATGTACAGTAGAGACCAGAATATTACTAGCAACACCCTTCAGCAACAATATACAAATCACATTTACTGTAGTAACAAGATAGCAACGCCCTGACAGTTGCCTGCAACAACAAGCATGGCCAAGCACCATTGGAACTTGGCATTGGAATAATGTCAACATCTACTTTTATTATGTTTGATCATCTGACCAGCGGAGGGCAGATTATTATTTTGTCATTACTCATTTTCTACTGACCTTGAAAGCAAATTGTGATAGATAAACATTTGAAAATGCCACACTATGACACTTAAAGAAGGCAAAGATTGCTGCATTGGATGTAATATGTGGAAATTATTTTTTTTATTCTTGTGTACAACCAATAGAAAACCAGACACATGGTGATTGTCATGACAACAGCTAAGTTTATGATGACCCCACCAACAACCTTGCTGCAAAAAAATCCACTGCTGCTCTGAGGCGACACCCAACTTCCAAAATATGTCCACGGCTAGAATAAAATGCAAAATGTAGAAGAAAATATAAGAAAAAAAGGGTAGGTTGAAACTAAACTTTGTTCTGCTCTGTACGTTACTGATAAACATGACACTCTCAATTGTATTGGTAAGCAAATACATTAAACCGGAGGCATGGATGCTGGACAAAGCAGCTGTTTACAGTAATAGCCCTGTGTTGCTGTGTAAAGTCATTCTGAACACAGACATTGTCCAAGTGACAAACTGGCATTTGAACATTTTAGCAGATATATCTGTAGATTACATGGATAAAACATTGCAAAACATCAGTCACATCTAAGACATATTGATAACAATAACTTGATTATAACTTAAGTTAGCGATTTAGCAAAGATTTGAGGCAAAAGTAACGCAAATTTAGAAAAATGTGCACTTTTTGATTGTTATGTCCGAAGAGTTTAAAACAGCAACCGTATTACAGTAGTCGCCCACATTAGTCTCTGCTCTATTACCCCCGTTCGTTCATTATAATGAGGTGAAGATCAATACGGAGTTCACCAACCATGCTCGGCTCTCTCACTCAAAGCTTCATAAAATTGAGTGTATCCAACACAATTGCATTTGTTCAATTTAGAAATCTGACCTTCGGCTTTCAGTTGAGAGACTCAACATTGAAAAACAAGCAAGAACTATCGGTTTTCACCATCATCTTCTCCCTTCTGCTGAGGTTTGAAAAGCTTAGCTCTTTGACACGATAGATGTTCTCACCACTTACAGGGGACCAAGATGAGACGCTGCTTCTTGGATGCTAGGCCTGGTTTTCATGTTCTTGTAAGCTATACCTAAATTACTCACGATTGCTTCCAGAGGCTGGTCTTTAGCCACTCACATATGAGAAAGAATGTTACACATGCAGCCCGTGGATTGGATCCAGAAACAAGTTTTTGTTTCATTCGTTCAAATATTTCCATAAATTTGACGGTACTTAACGTTTTGTTTATGCATTCGTATGTGCATCCGAGTAACCCATCCCAAAATTTCGTTGTGGATCTCTTCCAAATCCAGTGTTATGAAACACAGACTATTTCATCACTCAGTAAACTAATAAACAGGGACAACACAGCAGCCTGCGCTTCTAATCAAACCTGACGACAACTGACAGATAGCCATTAGTGTCCTATTCACCAAATGAACATTTCTCTGAGCAAGGCCAATAGGCACGCCAGCAGAGCCTCCGGGCCCCGCCATGGAAGCCATTATACGCCCTGCCCGACACCGAGCTATGCCCCAACAAGGGGAGAGAGGTCAAAGGTCAACTCGACCATTAGCAGCTTATTTACAGGGCTTCACTGCATATATGCAAAACTCAGACAAGGAGAGAGATGCAAAGAGACACTGTGAGAAATTCTGAGGGAAAAATTTTCTATCTTAACAGCGCTACAAATGACCAAGCATACATAATAAACTACATTGAAGGTACTCTATTTAAGACTAATTACAAATATTTTTGAAATAATTGCATTAAGAGTATTTGTAAATACACAACTTGCAGTTCCATCTGCCCTTGAACGGTTGACAAATAAATTATTTGTATTGCATAAACTGCTTAGACTAGTATTACACGTTTTTTTTCTTCCTATTCATACTTCTTTTTCTTCAAGACTGGTCATAACTTTTCTGTTATAACTGAATAACTGAGTAACTGATCCTTACTAATTTGCTAGTCAGTGAAAATTGTTGTTAAGATGAAGTCCTATTTTAGCAGCTAAGTGTATGCAACTGGCCCCTAATCTAAATCTTGCGTAACTTAACTCTAACATATCTGAAAAAAATCTATGAATCTAAAACTTTAAACCTGTTACCAAGCAAACATTGATTTTTTATTTCGGCAGGATGGGGCTCCATACATAAGGTATTGTGCCTGTTTTTAGACTAGGTTAAAGTTATGTGAGTTCTTGAATATCATAATTTGATTAACTGTTTTTGTAATTTCTCTGAAATAACAAAACATGTTTAAACATAGCAAAAAATAATAATAATCATTAATAACTTGTCACAGTTATTTTATGTTCTGTTAGGTTTTTTACTCCCCTGGTTTGTTTCATTATTAGTTTATTAGTTTTCACTTGTGTTACTTCATTGTTAATTAGTCCCACACCTGATTCTGTTTTCCCTGAGTGTCTTCCTTTTGTATTTAAGCCCTCTGTGTTCCTTAGTTCTTTGTCTAGTATTGTTTATGTCAATGTGTCACATCCCCTGGTCTTTATTAAAGTTATGGTTTTGATTTATACTTCGAGTTTTGTTTCAGTTTAAAGTATACCAACCGTGACAGAATAACCGACCTAACAAAAGGCATGGATTACTTGAGGCTCAACATCTCTAGAGATACCATCTCAGCCAGGATGGTCGTCCTCTGGAGAGATACGTGGAGGACTTCCTGGAGCTCAGCCAGCAGGTGAGTTGGGACGATTGCTCCCTGAACGCGTGCTTTGTGATGGGGTTGGATGATGACTCCCATCAGTGTCTGGCTCCTGAGTTTAGGGACAGACCCGTTTGGGAGTTTATCAACCTCATCCAGTGGATAAATGGAATCTCGCCCCAGTGTGGGCGAGACCATCCTGGATGAGGTTGATCATCCAAGCCCATCCAAGCACGCGTTGAGCAGCCCAACTCACCTCACTCCGGAGTCCTCCATCGGAGATAGAGCCTCAATCCTGCCCCCCTCCAGCCGGTCCCGTCCGGCCTTCCCGAGCCTCTCCAGCCGTCCCGTCCGGCCTTCCCGAGCCTCTCCAACTTCCCGAGACGAAGCCTCTCCAGCCGTTCCGTACGGCCTTCCCGAACCCTTCTCGGAGCCAGTCCCGTTGGCCTCCCAGAGCCTCTCCAGCCGTTCCCGTACGGCCTTCCAGAGCCCGCTCTGCCCAGCCGGTCCAGGCCAACCCCCATATGAGCTTAAGCCCAAATATTTTTTGGGGGCCGGCGCCTTTTTTTTTTTTTTTCTTTTCTTCCCGAAACCTCTTAACCATCAGTGTTCCCTTCCAGGAACCCCCCCCCCTTCCCCCAATGGTACTGTTTTGGCGCGAGGACGCGCCTTTTGGAGGGGGGGGTAATGTCACAGTTATTTTATGTTCTGTTAGGTTTTTACTCCCTGGTTGTTTCATTATTAGTAACTTGTGTTACTTCATTGTTAATTAGTCCCACACCTGATTCTGTTTTCCCTGAGTGTCTTCCCTCTGTGTTCCTTAGTTCTTGTCTAGTATGTTTATGTCAATGTGTCACATCCCTGGTCTTTATTAAAGTTATGTTTTTGATTTATACTTCGAGTTTTGTTTCAGTTTAAAGTCAACCCGTGACATAACTTAAATAAGTTTTATATTAATTGAACATTTCGTTCAGTACCAGAGGGGATTTTAGGTGGGGGAAGTGAATGATCAGGGCTCTCCTCCACCTTCAATACTGCTCTGGGTGTGTGTGTTACTCACTGCTGTGTGTGTGTGCACTTTGATGGGTTAAATGCAGAGCACAAATTCCGAGTATGGAACACCATACGTGGCCTCACATCACTTTCACTTTCACTTTCACATTTTTATATTGTTGACTTTTCAACAAGACATTTTTTTTATTTCAGCTCAGTTTGTAATGCTGCACTATACAATGTGAAAACACAGCAACACTTGTAAAAGCTATTGAGCTAACATCACTGAAACAAACTTCCCAAAAGGTTTGCAGAAATAAGGTTCCTCTAAAAGCTGCAAAATACACAAAACAATATATTCTGAATAAAAACTTCATGAAAAGTATAAATGGACAAGGTCCCCTGCAGTTCTTTAGCAAGACTAGTATTTTCTACTAAACCCAGTTTTAAACTAAACACTTACCTAGTAGACATACTCATAATTCTAATACTGTATTAGATACATAAACAAAGACATATTACGCGTATCAAGAGACATTTGGCTGGATCATATAACAACAGTTACTTGAGCCTGTTTTCTCTTTGACCCAGAGGCCTCTCAGAAATCTCGCTGATCTCTGTAAACTTTAAGTCTCATTTACAGGCTTAGAATATCTTCAAAACTGATCTGAGATCAGCCCGTGCGGCCCCAGAAGGATTAGAGCAGCACAAGGAAAATTTGAAAGTAATAAGAGACAGACAAAACATGATGATGCGCTGAGAATGAGCTCATAGGTGAAAAGTGACGCTCAAATCCCAGCTGTTGGGTTAAATATAGTGTCAGGATTTGGACATTTCTGAAAGACCTGTGAAATATATGCCTAGATGTTGTCACATGTCACTGTTTGTGTAGGAAGGTGAAACCCTAGCTCAAAATGCATGGTTTACGGGAGGGATTGGGAACCGGCCGGGATGGGGGACGGGTGCAGGTCAGAGAGGTTGCTGTGGATCAGAGAATCTTGTGGATGCGGGTGACTGACATTTCAGAAAAGTAAACACACCTTTATAGTGCTAGTAATGACGCCGGTAATGATGATATTTTACTGTGGGAATATTTTACTTTCTTAAAGGAGTCATATGACATGGCTAAAACAAATAATATCGTTTGTTTTAGATGTATTGGAATGTGTATACACGATTTAAGGTTAAGAAACACTGTATTTTCCACATACCGTGCATGTTTGTATATCCTCTTTGCCCCGCCTCTCTGAAACGCGCTGATTTTTTACAAAGCTTATCACTCTGAAAATCACTCTTATCACTCTGTGCTATGATTTACTAGTGCATAGTGATTGGTCGAATACTGCAAGCTTGTGACGGAAATTTCAGCAGTTGGGGACACATCAATTAAAAGCAGTATCTTGTGCATAAAAGTTTCCTAACTGTCCTTTTAACATGCCATGTCATAGAACTCACCGTCCTCCTCAATCATATAGCTTTTCTCTTTAAGAGGACTTTGTGTGTAGATCTGGTGAAGTGAGCCAATGACGTTTTGCATCATGTTCTGCTACATACACACGGACAAGCTTCATCACACAACTTTCCTTCACAAAATCTGTTTCAGATTTCTGTCACCTAATAATAGAAATAACATCATGCATCACCCCGATTACACCCCCAAAACCACCACCCATCAAACAACCCACAGAAACTCTTTAAGCCTATACCCATATTCAGTTCAATGTTCTTTCCTTTTGCCAGAAATTATGTAATACGATATTGTTCAGTCTTTTCACTGGGATTTTAAGTTTTGTATGTTTGCAGTAAATAAAAGCTGTGTTAAATCTTGATAACAAATATCTGATGAATGAGAAGGACGTCTTTTGACAAATGCCCTCAACAGATGCACAACACGTCACATGGTCCAGGAAGAAGCTGCCTGGGCTTTTTGTTTACTAATGAACACATACACATTGGACAGGGTGGCCTGGCAGATGAGCTGGTCTCAACAAAGAAACCACATATATGAGCCAGAAACACAGTGTTTTCCTTCATCTTCATAAATGTCTCCCTGCTTCCGTGAATGATTGTTTCCTATGGCACCGTGCTCATGGGGAGAGTTGCCTTTCAGAACTAGATATATTTCTGGGGTTCCAAGGTATTTACATTCACCATGTTATATAGAAAATGTTCTAGCAGGTTTGAGGCTATTAAAGACCCCCTCATTATGAGAAACTTGATAAAGGTTTCTCGAAAAGCAAATCAACGTAAAGATAAGAGCAGTAGGCAGTGATGGTGGACAGCGTCTTTCTGAAATGTCGGCAATGCCTTTGCATTTTCAAGTGAAAATATCTGTAATAGGCCACAGCCGTTGGCTTGTCAATTCTCCAACATGAAGTGAGCCCATTGGTTAAAAAACACAAAAGCCCACCCATCTGTCCGCTTCTGAGAAAGTTTGTTGGCTGTTTGCAGAGGTCATGAAAAGACTTGGATGGACCTTCATCCCAACAGGGAGCTGAGTTGACGGGCTGTTAATGTTCACCTGCTGAGAGACAAGGTCTTCCTTCATTACCATTCTGAACTGATTATGCGAACGAGCCAAGCAATTGAAAAATGGTGGATAAAGTGGTTTGGGGGCAGCAAGCTTAAGCTTCACCAATGCTTATTAAGCTTCAGGGGTCTATATAATTGGCCTCCTGGTGCTATTAGACTATTGTTTACCCAAAAGAATCACAATGGGTCTCCTAGTGAAGCCAAAACTGTGAAACAACGTAGCAATTCAAGACAATATGAGCTGTGGACTAGCTAATGGACTTGTCTGTGAGACTTCAAGAGCAGAGTTTGTTTCGTAGAATGGCCAATGGTGAAGCTACAGTAGGTCTCACTGATCACAAAAACACCACAGTTTTTGGGGAGTCCCAGTGGAGCACACAAAATGCAGCTAGTTCGTCCAATTACCGCTGGGCGTGAAAACAAGAAAACTGGGAGATCCTTTCTGAGGACTGTGCACATTTTCTTGCTCTCTTGCGGAATTGTGTCTTAATGTAGTGCTGACCACATAATTAATCTACCCTTTCGCAGGAGGCAGAAACAAAGTTCACAGCACCTCGACTCATGAGTCATATTTCATCATAAAATCCTCTGGTGGTGTTTTAAATGTTTAATATTAACTCTCTCTTTCTCTTTTACTGTTCCTGCTGAATCTTCGCCTATGTCATATTCTCTTGTTTTTCTGTGGTGGGTCACAGGTAATTGGTCCGGATTTTTTTCTATCACCCTAGAGACGGTCTGACTTGGGCTTTTAATAGGGCCCCTACAGACACCACGAAGGGGTTCAAAGGCAAGAGTCCACGGCTCAAATGGAACAGTGAAATTAGCCTTCGCTTCTGGAAAGGCTTCAGTAGGAACAATAGGCCGCACTTATAGATGAAATAAGACCCATACGTGAATAGTTAGAGACCCTAATCAGGGAGAAACATTCCCGAAGGAGTCAGTCAAGGTTCCTTTATAAAGACCTGTACGCTACAAAGAAAGAGCGGGAGCTTGAAATGGAAGGTCTCGGTGGACCTGTTCCACTCAAGCATGGTCCGGTTCTCTCCAACTTCATTAATTGGCTCCATGTTCAATGGTGAAGGATAATAAACTATTAATCTGAGGCATTAATTGAGACTTATTTCTGCAACCACTGCATTTTTATATACATGTCTGACTGGAGTTTCTTCTGTTTTCTTTGGATGTTCAAGGTTATGATGGCTGCATTGCCATGGTTTCCAAGTAGAGGAATGCAAAGGAGAAAGTGAATTCAACACTGGGTCCTTTTTTTCCTGTAAGAGGGAGGGAGTCGCACAGGCCGGCGGTCTCTAAGGCCTGTTTTATTGGGGCCTTGCTCACTAAAGCATGTAATGCTGCTGTTGATTTTAGTCCGAGCTGCAGTTGGCAGTCAATGGTCCTGTTCAGGCATCTCTCCATCAGGTCGGTCTCTCGGGAGCAGTGAATGCCTCGTTAAAATGCATGTAAATGACCACAGAGAGAGTCAGCTATGCCCCCTGGTGCACAGAGTCACTTAAAGCCATTTACTGCCATGCATTAGTACTTATGTACACCATCTATTTTGTCGTTCAAATGGGCAGATCGAGGCACCGGTCAGGTTCTGATGATACGTCTGTGTTCTAGTGTTGAATTATTAATAAGAGAAAACACTTTAATAGCACATTACTGTAAAGCAAATTAAAATCACAATTGCGTCATGTCCTATACAAATATATTAAACTTTTCTCAAATGGGCTCAGAAATAAAACGCAGTTGGCTAACGCAGGAGATTCCTGCAAAATGCGCCCGCATTAAAGCTCTGCATTACAGCATTAAAAGCTGTTTTTGTACAACCTGCAGGATTGTGAGTCTAAACCAAGCAGCCTGGGATAAACGTATGCCTACATCTATGTATACAGTATATTTTTCATGCATATTTAGGTACAGTATAATATTGATTTATTACTTTTGATTGACTGATTTGAAAAGAAGTCTTCTTCTCTAGTTTAGCATAATTCAGTACGCCAGGCCTGAGCTGACACACCTGACAGAGCTGTTACAGACAGTCAGACTGCAGACTTGACATGTGGGATCGGGTGCGTCTTTGGGATCATATCCAAGCTTCTGTAGAAAAGACGGATCTTATTCTTCTGTAAAGTTTGATTAACTGGTCATTCAATACAGAGAGAGGTAAGGTAGGTAATGCCTTGACAAGACATAGTTTTTTCAAATGCAAATGTATAAATAAATGACTGCGTATTTGTGGAATGATCTGCCCGCAGCTACAAGATCAGCAGATTCTGTGGCCATCTTTAAGAATCGGCTGAAAACACATCTCTTCCATCAGCACCGATCAGTTCTGACTTCTATCTCTTTCTACTCTTTCTATATAATAAAAAAAAACTTAGCTCTGTATACTGTGGTAAGCTTTGTGAGACCAGTTTTATTGCACTTATGCTTTTTGTTGTCCTTATGTTGCTCCAACTGCTTCCTTGTTTACCACATGTTTAAGTCGGATAAAAGCGTCTGCTAAATGACTAAATGTAAATATAGTATGCAGTCTAACAAGATTTGAATGATAATAAAATGTTTTATAAAGACTTTATATAAACTTAGCTGTGACCAAAGAAAGTGATTACTGAGAGAATATTTTGTGAATCATTTGTTTTTCATTCGTCTTTCATACCCAGGCCATTTTTATAAAACAAAATTTGGGGGAATTGATAAAAAACATCTGACCGGCTGTGCATTGAGTTACGTAACAGTTCAATGTGGAAAGACAAACTGTTTTTATTACTACTTTAAATAGAACCTTACATGCATGCGCAATTTTGTGCGTAAATTGCCACACTGAAAGCTGCAATGTGTTATATTTGCCTCTTTATTGCCATCTCTGTTTGAAACAATACATTTGCAGGTACTTCATCATCTTTCCGTGGTTAAAGTCAAATGGCATCAAACTGACATTGTTTCACAAAATCGTGCTTGAACTCAAACTATTACATATCACTGTAATGCGTTTACTGTTGTGGATCGGGGTAAGGTACAGAGGTAGTTTTGAGCATATAGTTTTTTTGTTTACATTCCTAATAACTGTTTTCTTAATACCAAGAAAATTGCAGATTGAAGCTTAAACAGATGAAGTAGTACCACAGTACACTATCATCATATCGATACTGAGTGCCATAACGCACTATTTTCATTCTTACGAATAAAGAGCACCTTACTTCTGACCTTGATCAGATTGGCAGAGACTATTTTTTTCTTTCCTCTAACGAGTATGTTACAATCTAAGCGGGGGTTCTGATCAGAGCAGACCCCCAAACACTATGGGATTCCCATTGGAATAAAGCCACCAGAGCGAGCAGGCGTCTAATTCCCACCAGAGAAAGACAGGAGAGAAAACGCTGACTGAAAACGAGGCGACTACGGTTGACACCCCAACGCCGTTTTCTACTCTTGGTCCCGCCGGTCAATTAAAACAAGAAAAAACAACGGAGGGAATAAAGAAAATCCTCTAATCAAATGGGTTTGGGTAGTCTTGGTTAGACAAAAGAGGTCAGAGGGTTTTGTGTGGAGCTCTGAATGGTGCAGACAGAGGTGCATTTAGCACCCTACAAAGACCCAACATGGCCGTTTCCTCATCTTTTAGGGCTGTGCTAAGGCCCCATCAAAGCGCATGTTAATTTCTGCAAATGAATAGACGTGAGAAATCCCACAACGTCTTTACAGAGTGTGAAAGAAAGAAACCTCTAAATAAGGGACAGAATCCTAACATAGACAGACCAAAAGATGAAAATGATGGGAGATCTGTGCTTCCTGGGATACGGAATGCAATCTTCACTAAATTAGCATATGCTAGCAGGCTCAGTGTAGTTAGCACATGTTGATAATGATTTGTGTGCAACACATTCGTAAATACGGTAAGTTAATTTCCTCAGATGTAAAACAAGCCTTAAATGAGAAAAAAAAAACTATGTATAGAATGAGCATTCAGCATTTACGTTAGATTGGAAACAGCTGAAAGTAAATTTTATGAATAAACAAAACAGACTGACGGCTGAAATATGAGCTATTCGGGGGCTTGAGGACCAAAAATGACATCATTCACCAAAGGGTGAGTTCAGAGGTGAACATTGAGGTAAACAATGAACATTTGAAGCTGTAGAAGTTTGGATAAAAGGAAAAAATTATTGCTTTGAAAACAGCACTTCAAATCCAAACAAAACACATATGGTGTTATGCAAACAGCACAATGCTACACAGAAGGCTTTGTTCTTGTAGAAAGTCTTCTCAAACAATATCAAAAGATTCAGAAGCAGAACTTTGCTATTTTGGGGCTAGAATTCAGATATATTCATTATTTTTTCATAATTGTACCAAACTTGTCCTCCATGAGGCTGTGAAGCTGAACACAATGTGTTATCAGGTGTCTCTGGGTGTGTGTGCCTGTTTCTGGCCCGTCTTCATGCAACCTGATATCAGCAGCTCTCTGCAGCCTGGAAGACATCCATTGGACTTCTACTGGCTTGGCCCGGACCGCCTGCACCACTTTTATGAGTACGCCTCAACGCGGAGAGACCCTAACCCGCTCAATTAGCAGATGTGCAGTGTTGAGAAGAGATCTGGCACACAAACCTGGATTTCCATTTCTCTGAATCCAGTGAGGTGGTGGATATGTTGGTTTGGGGAAAAAATCAAACTGTGCACTTTTCAGCAGCTTATACCAGTAATAATAAAATAGAATCTTATTAGAACCATGGCCTAGTTCTGTCAGTTTCGAAGAATGACTTTGTAGCCCACTAACATAGGGTGGATGAATGGAGACCATTTAACAATGATGGTCTGGTATAGTACATTTTCCAGTGCCTTGTTTTTGCATTGGATTTTTGCAGAAAACGTATGTAAAATATGTTATAATCTTGCACACTTCTTATTTTCCTTTTGTTATAATTTTTTACTCAAGGTTATTATAACTTTCTGATTCAGTTGTGACGGTCAAACTATCGTTCTTTTGTGAAAAACTGCACATTTAAACAGTGTATTATGAATCAATTTAGAAAAAGTTGCAAGACTGGCCAGGAAGGTTGAATGTGCATGCCAATCTTTCCTCATATTGGATGAATGCATTAACATAAATGTTCTAAACTTAGCAAGTGATGCTTTAAATTGAATAGTACAGTTGTCGTAACAGTACAAGTAAATCTCAGAAGATTAAAATCTCATGCTATAGTTGGAAATATCAGAACAACAAGATATGTTTGTGTAGTTTACTCTCTTTTTATTAAGTTGTACTTTTTTAAGGTCTTATTTTTACAATCTCTCTCACTCTCTGTATCTCGCTTTGAGTCGTTTCACTGGCAAACATTCACATTAAAGGATGTGACCTCTCACTTCCCCCATATAAATGATTAAGGATGTCATTAATGTTAACTGATACCACTGCACTGTGATGGCTGAAGACCTCATCCTGCAGAGACAGAGACACAGAGAGAGAGTGAGAGAGAGAGAG
The DNA here is from genome assembly GCA_006030095.1 of Triplophysa siluroides. NCBI lineage: Eukaryota > Metazoa > Chordata > Actinopteri > Cypriniformes > Nemacheilidae > Triplophysa > Triplophysa siluroides. Next base: position 580,595 of record VCII01000613.1, on the reverse strand, counting down.
AGAGAGAGACACTCTGTGATTGTTGTTTATACTCCTGATGTCATCACTCTTTCGTTCAGCTCCTGTTTCCGTTGAAACATTAGATTTGCCCTAAGAAGCACTTCGAAAAATTAAAACATCATCTGTAAGTCATTTCTCAAAACACACAATACAAATTTCATTATTCTGGGTTCAAAACATGCTATCACTAAAAATGTACAAACCTTTATTTGAAATACACTTTATCGACCCTGTTGAAAAAAAACAGCATATGCTGGGTTAGGTATGTTTTGGCGCTGATTTGACCAGCTTAAACCAGCAAAAGACCAGCACATGACCATCTTAAACCAGCACATGACCAGTTTACACCAGCGCAAACCAGCATCAAAACATACCAAACCCGCGTGTGTAACAGGGGAGCTATAGTCACTATGCCATAAAATGCCATATACAGTAAATCGGGAATAATGTACCCCAAAAATATTGGATTTGTTTAATGATAATCCAACCCCATCTCATCAATCTGCGTTTAAAAAAAAACGACTTTATGCTTTCCGATTGCGTATAATGCATATAATGAATCAATTTCCAAAAAGTTGCAAGACTGGCCAGGAAGGTTGAATGTGCACGCCAATCTTTCCTCATATTGGATGAATGCATTAACATAAATGTTCTAAACTTAGCAAGTGATGCTTTAAATTGAATAGTACAGTTGTCGTAACAGTACAAGTAAATCTCAGAAGATTAAGATCTCATGCTATAGTTGGAAATATCAGAACAACAAGATATGTGTAGTTTCCTGGCCATTCCATTGTGTAGTTTCCAACCTTCCTGGCCAGTCTTGCAACTTTTTGGAAATTGATTCATATGCATTATAGTCGTATAGCAAAAACGACTTTATGCTTTCCGATTGCGTATAATGCATACGCCATATAATGCGTGCATGCGATATGCACATCCTTCCCATTAATGTCTTTGGAGCGCAGATGTGTCCAATGACGTGACGAAATTATATATTCTGGTGTAATTTTGCCATCATGACAAGTAGGGTGTGATTGTTAATTTAACCAGACGCTGTATTTTGCACGTTTATTTTGTTCGCACAGTTTAAAAGCATTTGAGCACGTATGCCGACCCCACCCCTACATTTATTTACATTTATGCATTTGGCAGACGCTTTTATCCCAAGTGACTTACATTGCATTGTACTATTCATTTGTTTCTGACTATGTGCAATCCCCTGGGATCAAACCCATTTCTAACCACAACACATAACAGGCAGGTATGGCAACAGATGCTATTTATTCAAGAAGTGCAATTATTCCAAGCGTTCCAAGGCCGAAGAACAGACCCAAAAGCAATCCCCTTCTCCTTCTGCCATAAAACTCTGATCAAGCTGCGCACAGATAAAAAAATTGCTGCAGGCATGGCATTGGAACCGCATTGGCTCGTGTGTCTTGTGACTGGTCGCATCATTACGTTAATTCAAGTTATGAATAGGCATTGGCTGTCCTGCTCCAATTGCGTCACATGCTTGACTGTATATATTTGAATGATACGCAACTGTGTGCATTCCTGGAGCAGGATCGTCAGACTGATTTCTATTTGCTTGTTTGCGTGTTTCATACTGTTTTAGGTTTAGGTTTAGGGGTGGGGTTAGGTTAGGTTAGGTTAGGTAATTCAAAATATTTATTAAAGTTTGAAAGATACGTATTTAAAATCTTTTCATTTGAACGCATTTGGTCTCCACAGACGTCAATGGAAAGGATCGGCGTTTCACATGCACGCAACATTTGAACTTAACATATGCATTATACGCAACCGGAAAGTGTAAAATTGGGTTATTATATGCAGATTGAAGAGAACAGGTTGGATTATCGCATCAGACTGTAAATTATCCTGCTCATTACATGGCTGCTTTACCATATAAATGCATTAAATAAGTCAAGACCAATGTGTGTAAGTCCAGGTGGACTGAAAGTCACAATCATCTTTCGCATTGTGACGTATATCCAAAGTCCGTTTACGGAACTCGGCGGCCATGTTTGCAATGCCTCTGGGCAGCTATTTACGTCATAGGCTAGCAAGTCTACAGTCCTAGCTACTTGAATGGGGAAGGGAGATATTTTTAATATCGCTGGAAAAAATGACAATGAAACGGCATATTTCCATTCAGTGATTAAACTATGACATAAACTGTATCGTAACTTTGGTTTACTGGTTAAAAATCACCTTTTTCGCCTCATCTACTGCATCTGCACACAGGCTGGCAAGCGCCTCACGAGAGCCCCACCACAGAGAATCGTCAGTCTTTACTGATTGACTCGTTTTACTGGAAGGCGGGACTTCCTTCGCTAGAGCGGCCATATTGAGCCTTGCATTCCTCACCAATCATTGTACCATACATCTTGTTTATATTAATATCTTTGGTATATCTGAATGAAACAGGACATTAGAATAAAAAAGATGGCGTGACTTCTTTTGCAAATTAATTGGACCTAGAAATGTAGGCATTTCACTCAGAAATGGACCTGGCAGAAGACTGAGAGTTAGAAGGGAGGAGTTAACAGATTTTCTGCCCAAGACATCATCGAAGAAGGTTTGTCAGTCCAGAGCAGAAGTACATTTTTAGATTTTTATTAAAGTAACATGGACTTTTTGTTGAATTGACAGAAATAAAGTAATGTGATCTAACAAAATAAACAGGGTCAGTTATTATTTCATGATATTTTTATGGATTTTAGAACTTTTTTTTAAGGACGGAACAGTATAGAGCTGACAGGAAAGCATTGGGTGACTCTCGAGATGGGAGTCGAACTCAGGTCGCAGTGAGCGCATTGGCAATATACAACCACAGGGCTATCGGCCCCAACCGATGATTCATTTATTGTTTGTTAGACCTTGAAAGCAATTAAATGCTTCATATATATACTCAGGCACAAAGTTTTACTTAAATAGGTTATGATGGCGTGTGATCACAGTTTTAGAACTTTTAGCATAATTTGCATTTTAAAATTAGGCTAGTGACCTCTTGGTCAAGGACTGTCTTTTTTCATGTTACTATCATTTCGGTATTCATAGCTACTTCATTTATTTGTAGCAACCACTTTTAATTTGAATATCGTATAATGTTTAGGGAAGTGATGTGAATTAGGACGTGTACAAATACAAATTTCCGCCATTCGCATCAGTAATAATTAACTTTATACCAATGAGCTTACAATCAGTGGCCCTGAACTGGTGCTGGTAAAGATAACTGATTGACTACCTGTGTTTACATGTCTGAACCCTTTAATGTTGCACACACAAACCTGTTCGACAGCGCTGCACTGCAAAAGTCTTCTTTTCTTGTTTTCCAGTAAAATTGTCTAAACATTCTTGAATCAAGAATCATTATCTTGATGAGCAAACTGACCTAAGAAAATAAGTCTTGTTTTTAGTCAAAAATAGGAAATTTCAGTGAATTTGTGCTTAAAACAAGCCACAAAATCTGCCAATGGGGTAAGAAAAATAATCTTGAAATGAGTGAATAAGAAAAAGGTAAACCTTAATTCAAGATTATTTTTCTTACCCCATTGGCACATTTTTTTGCTTGTTTTTAGTAAAAAAAAAAGAAATTTCAGTGAATTTGTGCTTAAAACTAGACTTATTTTCTTAGGTCATTTTGCTCATCCAGAAAATGCATCTCGATTCAAGAATTTGTAGACATTTTGACTGGAAAACAAGAAAAAAAGACTAAATTAGAAAGTCTTTTTTTGCAGTGTGTCTCTGCAAGCGATTAGATAGTAGTAGTGTAACGGAGGCCAGCGAGAGAGAGCTGTGCGGGTAAACCTCACTGCCTGACCAACAGAAATGCTGTAACAACAGACGTTAGATGCTGCGGTCTTTAGCCTCCTCGTTAGAGCGCCCGTCTCCCATCCGGACCGACACTGGTTCGAGGCCTGTGCATAGCGGGCTAGTAGGACTTGTCGTTACACTAGCATTGACTTCTCTTATCTCATCTCTAACTAGTAAAAGTTTGCGTCCTTATCAACCTTGTAGTAATACGTGTTGTTTTTCGCTTCAGGAGTGACATTCATCAACAGAGCTTTAGTTCATCCTCTGGCTCTCTTTCTCATCCTCTGTCCATGCCTAGTCGCAGATGAATTCAAAATAAATCTGTTGATTATAATTAGAGATGGCAAGTCCTTCGTTCATCTACTGTGATTGATGAGAGGTGACGCTAATGACCCAGCAGCAACGCTGACATCCAAACCAGAGATCGACCATGCTCCAGGTCTGTGCGCATAAAAGCACAGAAGATGTTTCATACCATCATAGGTTTCACTATGATTCATTTACCAGTGTTCTCCGCACATTGGCAGAAGTGTTCGTGACAGGTCCTGATTATTTATAGGAGCAGGGTGGTTAAACGTATTATTAACGGATGCAGGCGGTTTACCGTTTCTCTGCCTGAGGGAGCCATGCATTCCAGATAGTTGAGGAATTAAAGAATGTTCTGGAAAGATTGTATGCATTGGTTTATGGTGTGTGTGTGTGTGTGTGTCTGCAGGAATTTGAAAATGACAGGGGAGCAGAAAATGCAGGGTGGGCACATCCATTCTATTGGATTTTGACAAAGAAAACTAATTAACCCCAGAGGGAAAGGACAGAGACCTTCCATTTAACTAGAGTTAACATCCCAGGAGTAAATCTGTTCGTTCCAAAGTATTATTTTATTTCTGGCATGTCTGGTGGGTATTGGGCTATTATGATGTTCGTGGTTCATCTTATTTGGTCCTACAATGAGCACAAAGACAGACCATTTTGGGAGCAGAAACATCTCAATGGTCCAATTTTTTCCAGCACTGAAGCACGTGTGCTCTCTTAGATGTTCATTTGACTTGCACCAGTTATGCTGTGGTAATGTGACTTTCTGTCTGCATGCTTTGACATGGTTGATTGATTTTCTTGCTCTTGTGTCACTCTTTCACAATAATTGGAAATATTCAGGCTTGGATTGAAGAATTCAACCCAATGGCTGGTCAATTATTAAATAAATAAAAAAATGAATGGAGTAAAAGTAGGGTTGTCATTCAAAAAACATAAAGGTTTTTACATAATACATGTCTGTGTACTGTGCATATTAATTTGTAATGATAAACACATACATGTATACATATTTAGGAAATATGTGCATGTATTTATTTATATTTACCAATAATTAAAATGATATATAAATGTTTATTCATTTTTATATTTTTCTTTAATATATGCACGTATGTGTATGGTTTTATGAATACAAAATTGATATGCACAGTACACAGATATATATTTGGTAAACACAAACTTTTATTCTGAAGGCCATTAATCGCGATTAATCGTTTGACAGCCCTAAATAAAACTAATTGCTTATTCAGCGTGATGGCAAATGTAACAACTCCTACTGTCATTAAAACCATCCTATAACCCCAAATATTGACAGGCAAATTTGCCCATTATATTTTTGCTATAGACCGTTTCATCGGAAGCGCCCGCAAGGACAGCAATTAACTTCCGGTCTGTGTTTGGCTTGTGTCTAATAATATAACTATTTATATTTAGTTTAATTTATCTTAATATTATTCTTTTATTGTATAATAATTGCAATAAATAAACGATTTGTTGCATTTTATTGTACGTACATTTTATTAAAAAAACTATTTGTTGAATGGGTCCTGTACTTTGGTTGCATTTAAAGAAACCGTATGGGACATCTAACATTTAACATCTAGCGGTTGAGCTTGGTATAGCAGTCTAAATTCCAAATATTGGAGAGACAAGTTTAGCCAAGTAACAGTTCTTCTCGGTTTCTTTTTTTATCAGAAATAATCTACAGGCCCTCTTTTGTTTGTGAATGTGAACCAAAAGTTAAGGGCAGTCCACGAAAGCGTGCATGCACAGTAACGTTTGTTTATGTTGTCACTTTGATACCGTCTAAATCAGTGGTTCTCAAACTTTTTTGGCTTAAGTACCCCTTTTTACGATTTTTTCAAGCCAATTACCACTTGACCAGACAACAACATTTTACCTTAAAATTCAGTGAAATGAGAGTCAAACAGTTATTATATCTAAATTTATTAATTCATTTTTATGCATCTTTGTGTAGTCCTAATTTCATATAAAAATACTATTATCATAATTTATTGATTTTCATTATTTAATCCTAAATGTCAGTTACACGTACCCCCATTTGAGAACCACTGGTCTAAATGAACACGAAGTCATGCAAGTTGTTTGGTTATTACTTTTACATATTTATTCGTATTGGCATTGTGGTAGATAATATATCACATTTAAAAATCACTATAGACTTATAGTGAGTGAATCTAGTCCTCAACAAAAAGGAACAGAGTGCACATAGACTTGGAGGTTTGGTCTTTAGACTTGTGACAGTAAATAACCATAAGTAGCTTCCACCCAGAACACTATAGCAACAGCATAGCAAACATGCTAAAAACCACTAAGAACACCTTTGTAACCCCACAGTAATACATAGCAAGCACCCACAACTGTCTGACATTCTTGGCATGGAGTTTTCCATTCTGCAAAAGAACATATGAGTGTGCCCGTTTTTCATCATGCCTAACAAGACCTTTTAACCATGGTGAAACCAAAACCTCTTACATTTAGACATTTAGCAAAAACTTTTACACAAAACGACTCATTTGCTTTAGAGGGTAATAGCATGCATTATAAACAACTGTCATAATTTGAGTGAAGTCAAGTAATGTGGTGATTACAGATTATGGGTTGGTGACCGCTGACATACACAGGATGATTTTTTAAACCTGAGATATTTTTATCACTCTCTGGAGACTGGGGATATGAACCCGTTAGCACCCTGATGGAAATCAATGGCAAGCACTCACCATTAATCAGAGTAATTTAATATCTGTGAGGCATCTGTGCTAAAGGTCCACTGTCACACCAATCTAGTTTGACAATGAGTGTTTGGATCTAGGGCACATACAGTCACATGAAGACTAGCATAGGCATGACGCCAATAAGTCACACATACTGTAATTACGTGTTGTTTAGGTGTGTTCACGTGTTTATGCAGGTGTGTGAAATATGTAAGTGCTAAGGTGGAACGGTTTATTATTTTCCTGCCATTATAAGTCTGCTAAATGCATAAAATGTATTATAAGTGTTTAAGTGTTTCTGCATGCATGTGCACATACACTGTACACTTTTATTTATCTTTGTATGTGTATGTGTTAAGTAATCTTTGTGGATTTCGAAAATGAATACATACTGTAAACTGTATTTTACAGTACTTCTAGTTGGCAAAATTATATGGACATTCAACCTTTAAAAAAGTATGACAGAATTATAAAATGTAAATGCTTCAAAAGATACATTTTCAATCTAAAGTTGACTAAAAGAAGACAAAATTAGATACAAAACTGAACATGTTGATCTTTAAATCTAGGGGGCACAACACTTATCACAAACAGTCTACGTGAGAGCGTGCATTGGTTGCGTAACAGATAAACAAGAGGTATTCAAGTACAAAGAGTACAGTGACTCCAGACACATTGAGCAATGTTCCAGACATATAAGCTTAAAACTATGGAAGCATATGGTGCAAAATTCAATTTGCAATGTAATATGCAAAATGGCAATGCAGTATGTAAATTGACAATGCAATTGTGTATCTAAATATACATTTCAAATAACGTATGTGCAACATTATGTGCAAAATGAAAATAAAAATTCAATTATATCAATTACATTTGTCAGTTCCTACACTAGTTTTAATAAGTTATTTAAATGGATATTGTTAACGCTCTTTAAGTTGCAAAATTAAAATGAAAATGCATTCCCCGGATTGATTATATATGTTTAAGATAGTCAAGCAAAACTGTAGCAAAAAGAAAATTCTAATGTCATTTTCCCTTAATGCATTAACATTAACAGGTTGAACATTTGGGATTGCATTTTCATTTACACACAGCGCGTTGAGTGTTGCAAAATTCAATGTGGACTTGAAAATGCATTTCGAGCTGACCACGCCCCCTCCCCGCCACAGCGTCATTGCGTGAAGGCGGAGCCAGCATCGCTAGTTACGTGTGTTGTTTTGAGGCGTTGAAAACATGTTCGACTGCAGAGATAATAAAAGCGTTAAATCGCTTGCACATACACGTTTTCATCATAAACACGTTCAGTATTTGTTGTCTTTGTTCTGAATGATTATGTTAAGATATTGACTGTTTTTTGTGGTGCAACGTTTCCTTAACTTCAGGAATCGAGTAATACTTGGATCTGTCACAGTCCAAACTGCAGCATACGGATGAATTAGAAACCAAGATTAATTTTCGTAAGGGCAGATCTCCACTTTGGCAATGTTTATGTATATTTGCGCATAATCTCTCCCCTCCACGTGGATATATCGCGTTTCTGATTGTACTGTACAGTTACTGAACAGTGGTCTCACAAAACGACCATTTCTGAACAATTGTATGAAGATATTGTGAAAAAAGACAGTTATCAAAATACTGAATGTGTTCATGATGAAAACGCGTATGAGAAAGTTTAGTGATTATGAGACATTCAACAGGCGAGCTCACCGCTTGATAAGGCAGAAAATTCTAGCAATGTAGCTACTAGTTCTGTCGTCTACAGAGACGTACTAATCTTAAAAAAAACACCCAAGTATTTTTTTTCTTTGTGCTCCAATTCGTCTGCATGCAATTTAATGTTTTTATCAGCTTTGCAGCCGCACATCCATACACGTAACTAGCGATGCTGGCTCCGCCTTTACGCAATGACGCTGTACGGGGAGGGGGCGTGGTCAGCTCGAAATGCATTTTCAAGTCCACATTGAATTTTGCAACACTCAACGCGCTGTGTGTAAATGAAAATGCAATCCCAAATGTTCAACCTGTTAATGTTAATGCATTAAGGGAAATTGACATTAGAATTTTCTTTTTGCTACAGTTTTGCTTGACTATCTTAAACATATATAATCAATCCGGGGAATGCATTTTCATTTTAATTTTGCAACTTAAAGAGCGTTAACAATAACCATTTAAATAACTTATTAAAACTAGTGTAGGAACTGACAAATGTAATTGATATAATTGAATTTTTATTTTCATTTTGCACATAATGTTGCACATACGTTATTTGAAATGTATATTTAGATACACAATTGCATTGTCAATTTACATACTGCATTGCCATTTTGCATATTACATTGCAAATTGAATTTTGCACCACATATGCTTCCATATAAAACCGAGTTTTTACGAGTGTGTGCTTTTATGGGTGGCTTTAAAAAATGTACAGAAAACTACATTGCACTTTTATTTTGAACTGCTCATAAAGAACAACACTGAGCTAAATTTTAATTTGTACAACTTTTTTTCATAAGCTATACAAAAAATATTCTGATGTTTAACACAAAAATATAATTTTTGTAATCTTTTGATACTGTGACTGTGTCTGTAGGCATGGGTGATAAGGGCCTGCAGGTAGGACATTATACTTTAGCCATTGCGAGAACTAGCTGTAGAGTTTTTATAGTTTTTCAAGTATGAATCAATTCAAAATCTTTTATTGTCAGCTTTATGAATAACTATGAACTAGTATGCTTCGGAACAAAATGTACATTTAGAGGATAAAAGCATGCAGAACTTACAATAATTTTTATGGCATCATGCTGCATCTTCTCTCACATTGTAGGTTGTGATCTAAACAAACGCTTTCGGCTATTTAAAAAGGAGGAAGGAGCCAGAAGACAGTTCAGTTCTGTACTCCAAAAATAAATATTGTTTTCTTTTTATATCAACACATAAATTAGCTCAATCAGGCTGTGGTAAACTACTTCTAAAAAGAGGGCATAAACCCAGCGTGGTCCACTGTAAACTCTATTTACACTCTCAAAACACTAATGACGGAGAGCTGTGGACATATGAGGCAGAGATGTTGTTTTTGATGTCTCCCATAGTTTGTTCAGAGTAAAACTCTTTGGACTGTGGGCTCCTGCTGTTCTCTCAGTGTTTGGTGTGGACGTGAATGAACCCTTGCTCTCATTTCCAAAGATCTTTCCAAATCTGCTCTCATTCATCACCGATTAGAGGAGCAGCATGCGGCCCGCACCCCACTGAGGGGCCAGCACCACCAGGACCACATGTGTTTAAGTTAGAAAGGGCCACAACAAAAATAAAGGAACTACACGTGAGAAGATGATCACTAGTAATGGCAAGAGAAAAATGCATCTGTAAATGCGTTTGTTTTGACTTGAGTGAAAGGATGTTGGACCCATGTGTGTTCTTTAGCATTTCGTGTTTCCGTCATCTCTTAATCACAGTTTGATGAATGCTCCGTATGCTTGTGTGTTTTGGCATACTGCTTTAGCTTTAGTGCAAGTTCTACCAGGAGTACTTTAATGCTACGTCAATTATTACATACAGATCCACCCAATCATCAATTAATATTTGAAGGATATACTGTTTTTTGCATTCACCAATAATAAGTACCACTTAAATTTTTCTAACATTTTTCTTCCATCTCATTTTTGTTGTGTGTCTATGATAAAGAAGATAACTAGATTATGAGACACAGCATATATCTGTCTGTTAATACATTTTTGGCTTTGATTAAAGAACCTTTTTATCTAATAAATTAACAAAAAAGTAAGGTGATAAGAAAGAGATAAAGAGAAATACTTTCACTGTTCCTGAAAGATAGTTTTGAAAAATGTGATGAAAATAACATGTATTTACATAGAACAGCATAACTGTAGTACAGCATTCTATGGTTATAGAATGCTGTACTACAGTTACATCTCTGAAGTGATCTGAACCACTGAACAACACAAACAATACTTAAAGTAAAAATTATCTGCAAAATCATGCAAACCACATTTACTACTCACCTTGACTCAGTGTCTGGTGTTTTAAGAGAAGCATTGTTTGGATACCCATGGGAAACCTGCTCAGCCTCTGTCTTGTAAGGTCATGTAAGTTCATTGTGTTGTGCTAACAGTTCCTGTGGATGACAACTCCTTTATTTTTTCCTTCCGTGTTTTATTTTTCCGCATGGTAGGCCACCCTCACTGGCCGTACTGCACAGAAGGGTGATTGATTTACAACAGGTTAAAGGAAGGTCAGAGCCAAAATCGATGAGGAAACAGTGATGCTATTTTTTGACGACAGGAAAAGAGGAAGAGAAAGAGAGACGGGTGAATAAGTAGATGATATATTGCAGATAGCTGTAAAGAGAAATTACGTATAATAATGATGCAAAAGGACTGTGTTTGGGGTTTACTGACTAAAATTGATGCTGCTATATTTTCAGCGCTGTCACAATAGCTCAGCTAAGGTTTTCAACTTTTGCTTGGGTCAAATTCGGACAAACTGTTAAAAATGAACCTACAAAATGTCCATATATGACCCAACTATTGGTTGAAAACAGAGTGTAAGTAGTCAAACAAATAAAAGGCTCAAATAAATAGGATCTGTGTTTTCATCAGCGAAATATAAATATTTCTGTAGGGATCATGCACTAGCTGAGCAACTGTCATAGAGATGAATAGGCTCTCCAGAGATTCTGTCCCAAATAACGCTTCGATTTATTCCAGTTTGATACATTTTAGTGAGTCAAACAAACACAAACTCATTCAAATCTTTTTGTTTCATGTTGTCATCTGGCTCAGTTGGTAGAACTATTGCCCCCCAACAAGAAGGTTCCAAGTCTGAGTCTTGGTTGAGCCTGGATGTTTTTAACCAACTGTCCAAAGACATACAGATTAGGTGGAGTATGAACTGCCATGTAAATGCATGCGTGCCTTGTGGTGGTCTGGCCGTCTGTCCATATGGTAACTTTTCTGTGCCCTCCGACAATCCCACAACCCAGAAGACAAGTGGGTTTGAAAGATGGATGAATAGATGGATGGTGCCATTCAATTTCTTGATTTTTGCTTCACAGGCAGTAAAAAAACCTGCTTTGGTTAAGCAACACTGCTTTGTCTGACTGCACTACAAGTCCAGATCAAATGAAGCTATAGATTTAATTCAAAATGTTTGCTGTGCTAAGCAAATTTCCACCCATTTCCAATCGCATCCTGTGCTTTCTGACATATTAAATTCTGCACTGACAAAACAGAAAGAATGACAGAAAACTGGAGAAATGTAATGCTAATATATCACATTATCCCTCAAATGCTATTTATGAATTATGTGTCATGTTCCTTCAATGCCAGACAGGGGTATTGATCCTGGAAAATTGACGGACTTCTTCGTCTTTTGAATGGCTCCTGCTTTTCCATACTGATGGATTAGTATATATTGAATTGTTCACAAAATCTGAAATCGAAACCCACAGGTTCCAAATTCCTCCATTGTCTGCAGTGCTGAAACAAATCTCTGCTATACATTGTCCATTGTTAGCAAGCAGGGACTTACTGGTTAAAGTTGTTTCGACCATGTTTCACTCTGAGTTTTTTAAAGCCTTTTTTAAGTCTCGATTGTTTAATGGATATTGGTTGGACTCTGTGTTTGACGTCTTTGACGACTTAGCCCAATGTTCTTGGGTTTCAGTGTGGAAATGAGCTGCAACCTCATGTATGAGATCACAAGGTCAAAAGACTGATATTTACTGTCCAATTTTCACAATTTATGTTTCGTTTTAAATTTCATCATGACATCTATCATGAATAGAAGACCAACAAAGAGAGGGAAATAACAGTAATCTGGGCTCATTTTTGCCATTGTTTAGAGGTATGTATCCCTTTTCTGCTTCTCTGTCTGCCCTAATAATTGAGACTTTCATAATGGACCGCAGGGGGTTTCTTTACTGTTCCCCTTCACACTCCTCATTCCTGACCGGATATTACAGATTAGGCACATGGGGTTTTATTTATGAAGTCTCTGTCTGAAATATTAGCGCTTGTAGCCACTAGCATCTAGCTGTGTGATCAAAACAGTGGTTGGATTGATGGGTTTGTTTTTTCTATTTGCCCTCATGAAGTTTGCCTCTCAGCGTGATGTGGCTCCAGGATACTTCCTGTGCTTTTTACACATTGACAGCTTCTGCTTATAGCTGATAGGCTATGTTACTGTGGCCTGGAGAGGGGTCTGAAGTTGTTAATACAGTAATTTTGTTGTACTGTACATTTATATTGATTAACAACTCACTGACTTTTACAAAATTTAGACAAAGAAATAAAATGGCTTGATCTAGCATTCAGTGGTTTGCTGGTTTTAAATAGCTAGCTGGTCTTTCAGACAGGTCAAAAGAAAAATCAGCTGGATATCTAGCTGGTCTTGGGATATAATCAAGACATGTACAGTATGCAGACCGAATTTAATCTCCCACAATCACAGACTATAAGGATGTCTGGGCATTCAACGGTGTGCTAACAGTACCACTGCTCCAACAAAACTGTTTACTATTGCAAAACTACAACTACTATACATTGAGTTACTGTAACAAGTTACTGTAACAAAGACCAATGTCACTAAACCATACATACCTGTACTTGGAAACGCAGTCTTGTGAAATGTGTAAATATTGTTGTGCTATCAAAACATTGCTTTGTTTGTTTGAGCACCCGACCAAACATACAATATATCAACATTGACCTATGGTATGAGTTTGGGGTGGGACTGTGTGTTTTTGGGTAACCAATGAAATATGAATCTTTAAAATACCTGCACATGTATATAAGACTTTTAGAAGAAAAGTGAAATGATGGGAAATTTTAAGAGAGAAAGTGTTTTTATAGCTGTTCAGTCAATACATGTTGTTTCACATCATGTGATCCAGTACAACCTCTTAGCCTTTATCTTCTCTGCTCAGCATTTATAACCTCTTTTTATTCCCCTGTCTACCCTCTCTTTCAAGGTAATTTGACCGCTTTTTATCTGCTCCCATAAATGTCACTCAGATTCGAAAGGGCCTCCATACAGTCATGCTGTGTCTCCTCAGATCTGCTGGTGATTTCTCAGAGAGGACATCATATTAAATGGATGATTTTTTAGGCTGTCTGCAGAAACCAGTTATGCCAGGTTCACACCTAACGCGAATTACATACTGTAATTTACTCGTACCAGGCGATGCGAATGATGCGAATTGGGCAGCTATTGTCGCGAACGTGCATCAATCTTGTCTTCCGTGCAAGTTAAAAATATTTCTCAGATCGAGTCTCTCACGCGAAAATAATGAACTTTTCCCGCGTGCAATAAAGAGCGTGGAACACGATTTTTTGCGTTCGGTGTGAACCCAGCATTATAACCTGGAACGGCAACTGCGGTAAAGAGCACTTTATTATCAGAAAGTTGTTATTAGAATACCCTCCTGAAAGGTTGGACCAGCATTTTTGTGCTGGTTTATGCTTAGTGTATAAAATAAGAGGTTCAGAACAACATTAGTGGTACTCAATAATGATCATGAGTGTTATTCAGAATAATTTATATCTTTAATTTACTGTTGCACTGAAGTCATTCATAACTTGCCAATATGTTCTGTGTTGAATATGTTATACAAATATAAACTTTCATCTCAGCTTTAATGAAAACCAATTAATTATGGCCTCTGCAATGTGTGTATAATGTGTGTTTAAAGCGACCCTCAATCCAAACCCACGTGACCCCGTCTAACAGAAAGTGCTCTCTCGTGGTTTTATTAGATTGACTCCAGGCACAACCTGGGCCCTGATGAGGCTGAACCAGACCTGTAGAGAAAGGGTCAGGGTCCAGCCTAAATAGGGGAATCTGGTTTGGTATCAAGGTTATGACTCTAGGTTAGGTTGAATGGACAAGACTCTGTCAGTTCCAATGCTTGTCTGTGTCTTTTAATGTGGTTTGAATGAAGCCAGATGTTTTATTGGACTGGTTAGGATTAGCTGGATTAACACTTTAGGGGTCAAACAGAGGGAATGTGGGTGAAGGACAGGGCAGAAGACAGGTGGAAGTCCCCTCCTCCAACACCCAGTTATTTTTTAACAGTCACGCAGAAAGACAGGGATCTCCTATGAGATTTTGATCAAAATGATCTGGGTGCTTGTGGTTATTTTTTGTTGCATATTCATTTAAAACACCCAACGATAATCAATGCACACCGCTCTAAATATAATAGGGTGTGAGGAAAAACGGACTGTATAAGAGTTTTAGTAATTTCTACTTTAAATCATGCTAAGAAAATTGTTGCTGATAAGACACACATTTTACATGTAAATTTTAATCTTCTACCCTCAGGCAAACGCTATAGGGTTTTGTTGTGCAAGTTTAACCATTTTAAGAACTCGTTTGTGCAAACTGCAATCAAAGCCTTAAACACTGTTGGTACTGGACACAGTCATGTTTAATGATGTAACGTGTTTTTAATGTGTATTTTAATGTTATTTATTGTATGTTGTGGGGTATGTAATGTATGTTATTTGCGGTGTCATGATGTCCAAGAAAAAAATTCCCTAGTATGGGACAATAAAAAAAAAGTATATTATATATTCTATGTCCGTGACCCTGGCAACCATCCTCCACATTAATTTTCATTGGACTTATTTGTGTCAGCATTATAAAGAAACGGATTCCAACAAATCACAAATCTGACAAATTTACTGAAACTGCAGAATCACAATAGCAGTATAAAGTATGCTTGACAACAGACATGACACTACATTTTAGTTTAAATCCATGGACAACTTTATCGTGTTTACATTCAGACTTGTGACTTGTGACATTTCCCAAAGAAATAGAGAAGAATATGAACCCAGCGTCTTTTGTGGTTCCTAACTCTTTATTACAACAAAGGACTTGAACCTGACAAGCTCATAATGACCTCAGAAATTTCTGAAAGCTTTCACTTGACAATAAATACTCTGGCTGTCAAACAGCACAATTGTTTACTCGGGTTGGCCAATGCTTGTTTAATGTTATGGGATTTGCAGTGGAAGAGTTTTTTGTGTGTAGCATGTAGCTTCTGGTTTTACTGCCATCTCAAAGGCTAAGTTTATTTTCATTTGGAATGCATGTGGTTTTTGAGACTCTTATTTCAAGTAATTCAAACTTTTTTCTATTTCCATCAGGAAAATAGTGGTATGTAAATGGTTTTCCACGCTATTCTTACCAAGAAACATGTTGCATTCCATCTTGTAACAGAAGACACAGATTCACACTGACTATGAATTTTCCCACAGGAAATGTTTTCTTTGAGAAAGAGAGGTGCATTCTGAAATGGGAATGATGGGTTACCTTTAAGGATGCCCTCTTTTTCAGGAAAACAAAAAGAGGAAAATAAAACGACTTTTAAAATTAACACTGTCAATAGAGCAGAGCACAGTGTCACTTGAAAAAAAAGGGAAAACATTCTCAGTTTTTCCAGTTTAAATGACTCAAAAGAGGAAGACGATCCAACTGAATCTCACAAGGCTCAAGGTTAGCTGGGCTGACACAACCTGTGAACCCTAGATGAAAAAACATATATGTGCACTTACCAAATCTACACAAACACACCACACACTGTCACGCAGGCCTGCAATTGAAAGTACCAGTTTTATCCAGCTGTTTTGCTGAGATCCTAAGAAGTTGACGTTTCCAAGAGCCTTGGCTCTTTTGATAACATCTCATTCTCTCAATGAGTCAAACATTTAAAAACCTAAGTAAATCCTAAAACTAGGATTATCAGACACTGTTTGGTTTTATAACAGCGGTATAACTGAAAGTTATTAATTGTGTCTACACTCCTTTGTATCGTAGGAGAGTCATGTAAAGGATTCATACCCCAGTGTTTGAAGTTGTCTTGTGTGTCCGTTCTGGTCAAGTTTTGATAGGAACGGCCTTTTCTCAAACATCTAGAGCCCCTATGAGGCTCTATGCTCTGTTGCATGCTTTATATATTGAATTTGTTGTTGTAAGTGAAGGGCGGCCTGTTGGAAAAAATTGTCAATAAGAGGAAATTGTGCTGGTGGCATTCCTGATACTCATGTGCCGTTTGGCCAGAGAGTGTGTGGTGAAGTTACGTGCAGGAATAAGGGAAGCGTGGCATGCTAAGACACGAGCCATGTCTCAAAATGATCTTACTCTGGATGGAATATACTCATGTCCCCAATTACAACTCCTGATGAACTCTGGGAAATCCCACGTCTGGCACGGCTGAATTTGGGGTTTGTGGGTGACAAAGGGTGGAGTTAAACCACTTCCCCTGCTTGTTAAACAAGGCCAATAAAAGACATTAGGTTCTGGGCTCGGCAAAACCCTTAGCATGTTGTTGCTTGTGTATGGTGAAGAGGGACTCTAGTTGCTGATTCATCTTTAGCATCGCACAGTATG
This sequence comes from Triplophysa siluroides, assembly GCA_006030095.1. Classification (NCBI taxonomy): domain Eukaryota; kingdom Metazoa; phylum Chordata; class Actinopteri; order Cypriniformes; family Nemacheilidae; genus Triplophysa; species Triplophysa siluroides. Next base: position 563,319 of record VCII01000613.1, on the reverse strand, counting down.
GACTGTGTGTGAGAGCTGAGGTGTTTTTAAATATGTACTGTAGTGGATTACAGATGTACCAATTTGGAAAACCATCTGCTTGAAATATGAAAAATGCCTAATTCTTTCTAAAACTATTCAATCAGATGAGCCTAACCAGCTTGGCCAGCCTGTAAAACCAGATAAACCAGTATATCCTCCAAGTCATTTGACCTAATAAATAATTTGTATCTTCCCTCAAATATGACCCAAAAGAGGGAACCAAATTTGTGCCACTACAGGCAGCAGAAGATTTCACAGAATTTTCTTCCTAGTATATTGTGCGATTTAATCTCTGTGCCAACCAGAATATTATTTAGTTTAGTTGGAAGAGCCTTGTGTTAGCAGTACAAGAAAAATGTTTTTTATGCCAGGGAGCACACATACTAATTAAATGCATGCTTTGGATGCACTGTAAATCGCTTATCCAAAACGTCTGCCAAAAACATCAATGTAAAAGCAAATTTGAACATGTAAAAGTGTGCATAATAGCACTTTTTAGGATTTTCATGACAAACATTGTATAAAGTTACATCTTGGGCAACTGCTTTAAATTAGACTAGGTTGGATTAGTGTTCTTCGTGTTAGGATTTGCTTTGAGTTACAGTTTGCTCACACTTCAAGCAAGGCATGATGTAACCTTTCCATCTCTTAATTAAGACCAGAGCCATTTTGAGACATGCTAGGCTAATTCAAGTGACAGTTTGAACTAAAATGTAGCTCACTTTTTCCTTGCTCAAAACACCAAAGCTTTCAGTCCAAACAAAGCCGAAAGGCCTCCTAACCAACGAAAACTCTTTGTCTATCCAGTCACATGATTCTTTATAAGCGCACTAGGAATGTATATTTTAGAATTCATAAAATCTTATCTGGATGCGGATGTAGGCTTGAATTTAGTTATGAAACTATAGCATGACAAAGTAACTTAAACAGCAACTGATCACAATAAATTACAAATGTAGGGCAAGATCTATGTCAAAAAAGTAAACTATGCAGTACAACAGCATGTGGTACATTTGTATTAGTACCAAATTAAATAGACATGGCTGGACTACGCTATGAGGTATTGTTGGTGAACAGGATGAGTATCCTCCATCTAGGCCAGCACCAATACAGCACAAACCAGTAAAAAGCAGTCTTCATGCTTGGTCTTTTACAGCAGGGTGCTATCAGAGAAACTGATCTTAGATCCGGAAGCAAGGAGGACTTTCATCAGCAGAAAGTTGTGAAGGGGTGATGACCCAAGTGAGTGCGGGTTTGGAGGGGGTTCTGGGACATGTCTTATCATTGTCATCTTCAGAGGACTTCTCGTCTTGTTTCACACACTTCATCGCACTGAAGGAATTTAACATGTTCAGTTATGTGGGGCCAGCGCTTGGTTGGGGAAAACGATGGGCGTCTTTCCCAGAAATAAAAAAATTGTGGAGATCTATCGAAAACTAGGATAGCCTGTCAACTAAGATGAAATACAGAACCTAAGTAGAGGAGAAAGCATGAAAAATCTGAAATCTTAAAGACTCTACTGCCAAAGACTTAAAACTCTGTCATGAATTACTTACAACCTTAAGACCTCCTTTCACCCTGGAAACAAAAATTAAGTTTTGATGAGGTCCCAAAGCATTCTGACTCCCCTAGACAGCAACATAACATACAGAAGCGCAGAAAGTTAATCCTTAAAATAGTCCATGTGACTTCATTGGTTCAACCTTAATTTTATGATGTGACCAGTACACTTTTCGTGTGCCATCAAACAAAAATAGTGTCTTAATTAAACAAAAGGCAGAACTAATCGTATTTCCGTCACACCTCATGGTGCAACACGATCTCACCCTCCAACTTGACAATACCACAATCACTCATTTCAAAACAGCCAGGAACCTCAGAGTCATATTTGATGAACAGCTGTCTTCCAATGATCGATCATGCCGATATTCCTTATTTAACATTAGAACGGTAAGTCCCTATCTCACTGAGCATGCGGCACAACTCCTTGTCCAGGCCTTGGTAATCTCAAGGTTGGACTACTGCAATGCTTTCCTTGCTGGTCTTCCTGCAAAGGATATCGAACCACTCCAGCTGGTTCAGAATGCAGCAGCAGGCCTCTCCACTGGCTACCGGTTGAAGCCTGTATCAGATTCAAGTCACCAATGCTTGCCTACAGGACAATCACTGCATCTGCACTGGCATACTTTTACACCGGACTCCGCCCCCGGATATCCGGTTATAAAAGGGAGACGGCGTGCCGCATTCATTCACCTTTTGTTCTTCGGAGCCTTCACACATGATCGTCTTCGAGACTTCAAAATCTACGCCGATTTACTGCTGGATTCTTACGACGTGGTGCAGCGGACTGTCCATTCCTGCAGTGACTTCCCCTGGGCGTCTCGGCAGTTCCAGAAGTGTTCAAGTTATATCTCTAAAAGAGCAAATTTCTCCAGCATGTCATGTCCCACTGTTCTCATGGGTGCAATACACTCATCGAGGAGGGGGACGGACACGATGGCTGCCTCAAGTGTTGGGTTTCCAGCATGCTGGGGCAGCCGTTGTGGATACGTTCTGCCTGCACGGTTCACGATTAGGACGTTGAGTCACAGGTGGCTGTGTTCCCACGGGACTCAGCCACCACCTTGTCTGCTTCCCGTTCTGTGACAGCAGTGGCTACGGTCCTGCCGTCCGCTACGGCGAGCAGCGAGGGTGATAAGAGGATTACTGTGAGCGTTAATCCGTCAGCCACTGACTCGCGGACCGTTCGCATCTCGTCTAGCTCGTCTGACCGTTCCCCAAGAGACGGTCCCACCGGTGCGTGATGATAATGAGATGTCCCTAGCAGCATTGGAGGGTGACTTACTGGCATCGGACTCCGACGATTCTTTGCAGCTCCCTCCTCAGGGGGGTCTAGCTCAGGAAGAAGCGGATGTCGAAATGTCAGCCATGCTTTCCCGGGCCGCCGTGAACGTTGGGTTGCAGTGCATCGCACTGCCTCTCCCAGCGCTCGCGGCTGGATACATGGTGCCTCGGCTTTGAGCGCTAGGCAGAGCAGCCCTGCCCCTTAGGCCGGGTACCAGATGAGTTATCCACATTTAGCTCTAAACCTGACTACCGGATGTTGTAACCCCCCCAGTCGGGCGGTTCAGTCTGATGTATCCTCATGATTGGTTCCCACCTTGGTAACCCATGACCTTCCCTAGGTGGACCTTCCCTGCATTTGGGTTCTAAAATAAATAAATTAAATGATATTTCTTTCTTTTTAAATAGTAAGGACATGTTATTGGAATGCATTTTGATGTGGTAATAATTGCATTTTCAAACTAAAAGAATAGTTAAGGACGCAGAATCATTAAAAGTAATCAGAGTTGCATACCGTATGATTCCCTTTCTTTTTATACATCCTACCAATGTCAATGTCAGGTCCCTCTTTCAGCAGCCTGTGGATCTTTTCCACCGGCTTCTAGTCCACTTCCAGTGGCTTATCCATGTTTTTGTGGGTCACTTGGAAGTGGAAAATTAGCTCTGTTCCCTGAGGCAGGGATTCACCCCACTTATCATAAAATTAGCTTCTTGAGTTCCTGACGATAATCGAGCTGATCATCACACCGAAACAGGAGCTGCAGTAACACGCTTCAGGAGAAAAGACCTGGGATAAACAGCCCATTGCTGCAACACCATGGTCTTGCACACATCACTGATTAGCGGCCTGCTAACTTGATCTCTTTACCAGAAGAAATAAGAAAAAGTGAGTGCAACCACAGGATCAGCACTCCATCGCTGTAGGTCTAATCCTCATCTCGAGCTGGAGAAAGTCTTGCGGTAGTTGCTCTGTACTTTGAGGACTTGCAGAACTTTGCATGTGTTGTCACTTATAGCACTATCATTGCTAATAACAGACTGGATTAGTCCATCTTCTGCTTGATCCCATAATCCCCCTCTTTCCTTTTTTCTTTCTCTCTCTCTCTCTCTCTCGCTAGTCCCAATCCCAAAAACGTTATCATCTCTCCTCTTTCTGCCGGGTCGAGGAATATCTGAAGGGTATTAAAAGGGAATTGACCTCATGTATGAGGTTTCTAACCCTTTTCTTTGTGAGGCAGCTCAGAACTCATTAACATGATGGCCCTTACTTACTGTCTCATGAGCGAATGTCTTTATAGACACGCCGTTACTGCAGTACGGTTTTAATCAGCACGTCCATAACAATGCTATTACACTCTGATATGAAAGCTTTTAACAGCCCATGAAATCAAGATTGCAGTTGTGTCATTTTAGTGTGTCGGATTAACCAAACTAGCAGCTAGACATAGGGGCCCCATCATACACCCGGCACAATGTGACGCCAGGCACTTCACAAGTCTTTTTTTTGCTAGTTTTAACCCAACGCAGTTTTCATTTTCACATCATGCGCCATGGTCAAGTCATTCGCGCAATATTTTGTTGGGTAACTTTAAGAGCATGTTAGTAACATGCGCCTATAGAACGCACGTACAAACTTATTTCAGCTAATTACACACAGAGGATGCACATCAGCACACAAACATGCCAAATATTTAAAATAAAGGATTACAATCTGAAATAATATTATTGTGTACATAAAGATAAAAATCTGTCATGTCATTTAGATGTCTGCTCGCACACTTAGAGAAGCATTTAGTTTTTCCACTTGCAAATTCCGCCAAGTAAATAGCGACTTCGCCATGGTACGAGCGCAACTGGCTTTTAAAGGGAATGGGAGATGAGACTCTGAATCATTACTCATTAAGTAAATAGGGGCAACCCATTAAGACCATGCGCTTGGCATGCCGACCGGTTTTTCCGTCGTTAAACTAGCAAAAGTGGATTTGGACACACCCTAAGTAGGTAGAGCCTTTAAAGTGTGGACCAAAATATTGCTATATCATATGTTCTAATTATAGGATTATACTGTGCACTTTAGCATGTAAACTTACTTTACTCATTCCTGTCCTCCTTTCCACCTAAATGTTAAATAGGTTACCACCTGCTTCTTCACTTGAATTTGAGTTAATTTACGTGAAGCACAACGACACATGATGCATTCAATTTTAATCCATCTTTAAAAAACATATTTCAAAGAAGAGCAAAGACAAACATTTGGACATTTTACCCACACCTGTACAGTATGTGCAGCGCCTGTTTTTCTATTGTACAAGCTCTCAAATTCTTTTTTTCTTGGGTTTTCATGCAATCCAAATACAATCTAAATTGGCTACATAAAACCAGTCCTTCAATGCTGTATTTCCTGCCCAAACTTCCCTTTTCAATAGAAAAATGTCAACACAGGAAAGAGAGCTGCACCCATTAAATCATTTTATGGGGTCTCTAAATAATCCTTCCTAACTACTGCTACATCTTTATACCTGTTATTAACTAACTACTGCTTTTTTACTACTCTGTTTAAAGTAGGTATTCTGATAGCAGTTGTACAGTACATGCCTATGTCATAAACAATGTACTTGGACATTCCACCACAAATACCCAAGAATAAGAGATGGTCCAATCCAAATCTACCCATCACTGTTGCAAGTTAGTCTGTAAATTAGGAATAGGACAAAAACCCAGGACAGACTATACAAAAACGTGTGTTGTCTCATACATTTTAGCGCATGAGTTTACAGACTTCACATGCATCCGGGCAGAGAGAGATGGAGTGCAGCATTTGATGGATGGATGCTGGAGAGAGGTGATGGCAGTCTACAGCAGCATGAGAGAGCTTGGCATGAGACCTACTTCCAGCATGAGCTGGCCCTCTCCGCTTCGCATTAATCTGACCTTGTCTTCTTTCCTGATTCGCCTGTAGGATTAATGCTAGGTTTATGCATCTAACCCTCTGCCTTCCTCTTCCTTCCCCTCACTGCTCTCTTCCACCCCCATAATAACAGTCAGCTCTGTCAAATTAGATAAAGAGAGAGAGAGGCAAAATCTACACTGCTAGATTTCTTTCTGTTTTTCTTTTACCAAAAGCCAATACTGTATTTTGAAATAACATTATTATTATAATAGTTATGTAGTGCTATCAAACTAGATTGAACACTTAAGAGTTAGGCAACACAGCTATAATTTCCATTTAAAAAAGTTTAATATTTCTTTTTAAATATATTAGGATCATGAAACCACGGTCTAATCAACGTCAATAAGATTAAACATTATTATGCAATTACATCCTGACATTTGGTTATCGACATGTTTCATATTTCACCATAATTCATTCAGGCTCTGTAAACATGAGTTGATCAATTATTTAATTTGATTAAACAACAATTTGGAATATACCACTACAGTCACGTGGACTACTGGAAAAACAAACACCACAGACGAGTTATAGGACAGTTGTGGTGTGTCAATAATGCTTTGCATTGATTAATTCATACCACGAAATGTAAAACACATATACACACGTGTGTCTTTGCCTATACTATACTGTTCAACAAGCACTGTTTCCAGGAGTTGAAAGAGGAAGAGGGGCTGAGGTTAAATATGGGGAGAGCACAAAAAAATGTAGCCTCTATAAAACCCACACCCGGTTTCCCAAATACTTCCCTGATGGATTTATAAACTGCAGAAGGGAAGGGGAAAGAACTGTTTACTTTAGACGTTTAGATGTGACCCTTTTTATGTTGACCGCAAACTAAAGCAGAAGAAATGATCTGACTACAGGAAGCCACAGGGTACCATGTCAAAAAAGATATAAACACAATAGTGGGAAATAGCTTTAGAGAGGGAAAAGATACAGCAAGAAAATGTGGGATTGGGTTAAGAATTGAGCCCCAACCTGAGGTCATTTCTGCATGGAAGGAAGTTATTAGAAGAGCTTCATGTAGTGAACCATGAGCCCAGGCCACGGCCTCGTCTCCACACGATATGGAATTATTTACACAAAGTATATGGAAATTAGGGCCTTCGACCAGGAGTAATACAATAGAAACTCAATATCTGACTGTCATTTAGAAACCTCAAACAAATAGCATTAGTTCTTCTGCTGTCATCTTCCAAAAGCTAATCATACAGCATCTGATTTCCTAAAAATTGGGATCTTTTTCGGGTTCAGAGAACGGCTCAGTTCTCAGGGACGGCAGAAATATGGATTTAGTTTGTAAGATGGAATGTGAGGCGATGGGGGGGGGTGGATTGTCTCATTAGGTCAGTGCACTGAAGTAGTTTGTTATTCACGGTGCAAGATTCCTATGTTTCGGCACTTCACCGGTGCACACTCTCTGAACGCAGAGGGACTACTCACCTCCCAGCCCGATTGACAGAATCTTCTTCTTCTGGTCTCACATGGCATATCCAGGGACCGTTTGATGCACACAGAACTCAAAAAAGTCAAGAGCTGGTTGAAATCACATGTAGTCTGACTTCTACAAGACACTACTGTACTACTGTGAGTCATGATAATAATTTCCAAGGTTGTTACAATGACCCATAGAAAATAATCACAATTTCTCAATTTCTAATTTCAAATGGAGAGCAAATAGACAGTTGCTTAAGTTTTCTCTTTCTCTTTCCACTTGTAGGAATGATCTCAAGAATGTCTTCAGATATTTTAATATGTACTGAAATGTTTCTCATAAAAATCACGGAATATAAGACAATTGAATTATCCATCAGTCTATTGTGTATAAAAAATCTGCCATTCCTTGATGTGATTAACTTTCTGATTGCTAGACATTTCATTGATTACAATAACAGTGTTTAATAACTTAAATGTTTAAGTATTAAGCATGGGATGAATTTATGCTACAATGGAGATATTTATTTATAAAAAACGTAAAAAGAGAAGCATTTGGGATGGTTTATTTACAAACAATGGCTCCTTCAGGACTAAATGGGAAGGTAATGAATGGTAGCTTTTGCTGGATAAATTATTGTCTATGTCATTTTATGTTATTGCCATGAGATAATTATTGATGACAACTTTAGATGAAAATGTCATTTTTCCTACAAGAACATAGGTGAATTAACCATTTTAAATGTAAATTTATGGTCATAAGGTGAATTTGATCATGATCACCTAAAGATAGAATAATGTCATTTTTAAGACGTTCAGTTCTGGTCCTTCATTCTGATTGGCTGAGACGAGTTCTAAGCTGTTATAAAATACCCCAATATATAACGGCTGAGGGCATTACATAGCCTAAATATCACTTTATTTTCTTTATTTCATGAAACCTTGCTACGCATATGGAATAACCGTGTTATTAAAGCAATAAGCCCCGCGAAGCAGTCTGTTACAGTGCATTTTATGATTACTAAGGGGGTTTTAGGTTTCACAACACCCTTAGCTGTTATAAAATGCACTGTAACCCACTGCTTCGCGGGGCTTATTGCTTTAATAAATGCAAGTTGAGAAACAGAAAAAAACTGTTACACTGACAAAGGCAAATAGCTGAAACATTTATATTTTTACTTCTTGCTTTAAACTTTCACTTATTTAGGGGTCTGATCGACCCCTTAGTGTTTTAGAATAATTTTTTACAGTTTTTAAATACAAACAGAATATTAGTTCCCTTTCTGTCGGTCTCTCGACGTTGTGTCCCTTATGCCATCTGTCGTCTTCGACACAACGTCTCGTTCCCTCCATCAGGGAACCGAGGTTACATACGTAACCGAGACGTTAAAAAACCTAATTTCACAGAATTTTTCTGTTTTTTTACATATTTTTGGGGGTTTTTAAAAATACGGTCAAAAACGTAAAATTACAGAAAAAGTCAGCAAATTTACAAAAATGACGGAAAACTATTTACCTTATCCTCTAATTTAACCTTATAAACTATTCTTTTATGGTATATTTCTGTCATTCGCGCTGACAGAAAACTTCCTTTTAATATTTTTTTTACAGTTTTCTAAAGTTTGAGACACTTACAAAAAAACACTCCTTAAACCCGGCTGAATATTTTTTGTTCAATTTTGAATGTGATGTAACACTATTCTTGGTCATTTTACATGCCCCTTCCTGCTTAAGTGGATGGATCTCGTCCAATAAAAGCTGATATGTGGACCAGACTTCATGCCAATAATAAAAAAATATGGTTACGCAAGACCACCCTTTTACAAAAGAGCCACAGTAATTCAGTTTCTTATGGTTTGTAGATAAAAAGTTGAATACTGACTACCTGACATGTTAATATGTTTATTCGGGGAAGTACACACAAAATGACCTTGCTGAAAATCATATCCGGAAGCCTTTAGGCTCCTCAACATTGGCAGTGAAGAACTCCGTCAGTCCCAGTATAACGCAACTGTTGTATTGTTATAGCAAATGCAGGGTCATAGGTTTGATTCCCAAAGGTGGACACATACTGATAAAATGAATGACTTGAATGCACAGTGTGTCACTTTGTGTAAAAACATTTGTCAAATGTGTTCCTCATGTGCGCTGAATGGCCTGTTTCCACTGAAGAAACCCATAGGGGTCTATTTTAGTGTAATTACAGATATATCTATCACACCCTGGTGGATGGTCCCTGGTTTTGGGCGTGACATTACCGCAATCCCTCGTTGCATCTGCTTGAGGTTTGCATCCATCCGACTCTTTAGACACAGTGCAATATAAAGGGAGAAAATTAGACCAGAGAGTGGGATGCATTCATTACAGGGTGACCGACTGTATTCTGCTAACTTTTGGCTTGTTTTATGGACATTAGCACAACATTATTTCAGCAAGAATCAGATATGACAACCTGGTTGCATGTTTTCAGTGTCTTAAAAGCGTATCTAGTTGGATCAGCAGCAATGCAGAGCAGCAACTCATAAACTTCATCTCCCACGAGTGCTCACTGACGTCTCCACAGGTGACTCCAGAATGTGTCCATAAAATGTATCTTTCCTGTAAGATGGAGGGCCGTGACCTCAGATCGACCCTCCTGCTCCTTGTGATTCATGGGAGTTCAGGAGAGATACAAGCGATTCCTTGGATTCCTCCACAACCAGACGCCCACTACCGCACGACACTTGAGATGCAGAGATCACAGAGCTCAGGGACCGCCGTAATTCACTCTGTTTGTGTGTGTGTGTAAGACAATGATAGTACAGTCTACCTCCTAGTCATCGACACAGTAACTCAACAACAGTAATTTATTGAACGTCCATGACCGCTCCTACCGTCTGTTATTCAAGGTTTCTGATGCACTTAGAAGTTTGTGGGTGTGTTTTACAGTAACTTTGTGACGCTTTGGTTAGAGTCTAAAATGAAACACATGGCTTCACTGCAATAGATTTCAGCTCGAATATTTCAGCATAACAAAAAAATATACACTTTTAATGAGGTTAGTTCATTGTTAAATGCTTTGGCCAGGTGAAATAAACTAAAAGATAGTAGGTATGATAATTCTGTTGTGAACACACTCTCAAATTTTATTGTGTTTAGTTAGAGGCCATCCGCACGGAGACACGTGTATGTGAGGTTTGCATGTATACGTAAAGATTTTGTATCGTATCAACATTTCGTCCATACGAATTCTACGTTTTGGGAGCCTGAAACCGCCATTTTTTGAAACCGGGTCGCAATTTGATGAATCTGAAAACGCAACTCTTGCGTTTTCGTGTGTACAGCCGATCCGTATATTTTCTGAAATGATGATGTCATCACCCCAGTGCAGCAAAGTTTATGCGCATGCTCCATGTCATCTTCTTCGTTTTAGGTGTATCTCCGTGGCAGTATTACAGCGCCACATACTGATTTGGCATGAACACCATATTGTTTTGAGTCGGTTCCAGTGGTTTCGTGTGAACGCAGATAGTTCTTGAGACGACGCGATGAAAAGGAAAAAAGAGGTTGGATAGGGTAAGCCCTGGCTTCGTGTAGATGTGGCCTTAGTTTAACAGTCATAAACTCCAAATCTAGCACCCTAGCAATACCACAGCACTTTAACACTAGTGTAAACTTTAGATAATCAGAAAACCTGCAGAGCAACAACACCCCACAACACTTTTTTTTGCAATTGCGCGGTGAGTTTTAAATGAGCATAGTATCATTTTCTTCAGGAAATATAAAAATCTATTCTTATTTTAAGGAATTCCCCCATTACAGAATTACCCACATTACTGATTTTTTTTAATAACAGGTTTAAAGTTTCTGATCTGTGAAATGTCTCACTGGCTGATTATAGGTGTTTATGCTCTTTCTGAAGGTAACTCGACTGCAACCACACACGTACGCACGCACGCACACACAAACGCACACACGCAAGCACAATTGCAAAGCTGGAACATTTTGAACTCAGATCAGTCCATGACCTTCAACTTCATCCATGTTTTTGTGACTCATGTGACCTGGTCCTTGGGTGAAGTATTTTCCTCCATTTGTTTCTCTGGCAGTAACCCTTTTGGATCAAATGTCTCAAAACAACTTCGCTCTTTACTTTGGCGTCTGGGCCCAAAATAAAACTACAAACTTCTATATCATTTTTCACAATTCTGCTGTGAATTGCAAGTAGATTTCCATTTGTTCAGAGGTGGGCTGAAAAGAATAGGAATGTGTTTGTAGTCACGGGCCTGTAGACTCTTGTTGAGCTCACATTAATAATGAATATCGGTGCTTTACTTGATGCATAAGCCTGTGTGTGTTTGGTTGTCATGCAAACCTCACATCCTTCTGTCTCACTCTCACACATACACACACAGAAACAGACACAAAACACAATGCTTATTTAGGGGACACATGATACTATAGATGTTCAACTAATTGTAATTACTATAGACCAGGGCCACTGTCCTGCAAAATTTAGCTTCAACCCTAATATAACATGACTGAGCAAGCGAATCAAGGTCTTTAGAATTACCTGAAAATCACAAGCAGATGTGTTCATTTAGGGTTGAAACTAAACTCTTCATGACAGTGGCTCTGCAGGATGGGGGCTGAAGACCACTGCTATACACTTATACCCGAAAACGCCCTTCACGCCAAGAACAGAAGTTATATGTTTAAAAGCCACATTGGGATCACTTTCACAGTATATTTTTTGCAGCTCATGATCGATAAACATTGACAGCCAATCAAAATCAATTCAAATTCCCAGCGATCAAACATCTAATGTGTAAAACTACAGCGTGCTAGTTTTGAACAAACAAAACATGCATGGCTGATACATGGCTGATACCGAAAGCTTGTCGGACATAGCAAAAGAATGAAGGGAGGCAGGGTTTTGCGAAGGGTCACAAAAAATTGTGTTTTGTACTGTGGTAAAACATTTGTGCAAAATGTCAGATTTTCTTTGCTTCATTAACACAAACTCTTTAAAGTGTACCTAAATCCTGCTAGTTTATCAGATGTCAATGACAGTTCATCCCATTTAATGGCATTTCATTTTAGGAGATTCACACCATGGTTCTCGCTTAATCTTTGATAGTCACCCTCTTACGCATTTCCATGAGCCCATCTCTCTCTTTCTCAGACAAATACAAAAGCATCGTTGCATTCGAGAATTTTTAACATACTGCTGCTTACATTGAGCATTGACGTTTATTGACGTATATATTAATATCCACCCTGCTGTTCAGCCCAGGCTACAGAGCTAATTGAATTCACGGAAAACAAGTGGGCATTAATGCAGCTTATAATGATAATGTACACAGCAGGTCTGATGGAGATTCCAGATCAGCGGACCTAAAGAATGCTAGAGGAACGCTGTCTAATGTGTCTGTCTATGAAAGGAAGCAATAAAGCCCTAAAAAAACTGGGTTTGTTAAACTTCACAGAAAGAGAGACAGATAGCAAAGTATATTTTAAAAGTACGTTTTAAAGTCCCTGTGAACCGGAAGTTGCGATCGTTTTTACATCTGTATTTTGATGCATTTCCGAGTGAAATGGAATTTCGAGTGAGAAAAATAGTGGCTGTGGCTTCCGTCTTTTTCTGCGATTTGATTGGATGTATAAAAACAGCCGTTGGTTTTTTGCAACGTAACAGATGCTCCGCCCAAGCTGTCTAACGTACGTCATTTGAGATGGATAGTCATTTCAGGACAGAAGTGCATTTTTAGATTTTAACTAAAGATTATGAGGGCACACAAATTTTAAAAAGAGAATGACCCCCATTGATTAACTATTTACAACAGACGCTGCAATATTTCATGAAAAATAGGCATTGTCATTTTTTATTTCACTAGGACTTTAACCAGTGATTATTGAACATGGATTCTTACATACATTTACATTTGACAGATTCTTAGACACAAACGTGCAAGAAAAGGTAAAGAGAATACAATAATTTTGTATTAAAATATGGATATAATGTTGGAGTCATGGCCTAGTGGTTTCTACATGTACTGTAGACACACTCACAGCTTACCTGGTTTTGGAACAGCACTGAGTTATGTTGCATAAGCAGTGTCGTCTCAAATCCAGCCACCCTGCTGAAAAAAACAAAAAAACCCACCTCATTCAGTCTCAGCCTTCTTAAAAAATAAAGACAGGTGTTTAATAGTGTCTACTTCTTCCAGCAATGAGCTTATACATTTCTCAAAACACTTCATGACATTTGAAATTAAAGCTACAGGAATAAGATCATTATTTGCTGTAGCACCAAAAACAAACAACGCAAGCATGCGTGCACACAAACATGTCTGGTTTATTTTCTCCCTGGGGACAGTCCATAGGCGTAATGATTTTATACTGTACAAACTGTATATTATATAAACTGTAACTTTTTGCATTTTTAGAAAATATTGTTCTGTACGATTTATAAGCTTTTTTGCCCATGGGGACCTCAATTTTGGTCTCCACGGTGACATGAATCCCCATGAGTTGGTGTGTATTCAGGTTTAGGTCACCACCACACATACACACACACACAATTGGATCATTCTCATATTTTATATTTATGGAGTTTGCGAGAGGTTTTGACCTCTGACTGTCTCCCTGTGGAGATTTTAATATCTGTCTGATCTCTCTAAATGATGTAATATCTATGCCATGCATATTTGAAGACTTCATAAAAGTGCTTTTGTGTTTATATAAGCAGTTTTGTGCAGTCAGACTTTTCATGAACAGCCTTATTAAAACTCAAAACGTGTGAGGAACCAGAGAGGAAATATATAACTGCGGCATTATGTGTGTTTCAAAAGTGTTCACATCTGTTTATAGTGGACATCACATTTCATGGATGCATTAAAGGAATAATTTGAGCTTGTTAGTGGATTTAACGTGTGGGTTCTGAGAGTTCAGGTTACATGTAACAGCAACGTTTGGAGCGCAGATGTGAGTTTCATGAACATTCAGACATGTTTCAAATGCTTTTTCACGCCAAGGGATGATAACCGGAAGATGTCTGCCCAGCAGTGTCCCTAAATCATTTTAAGAATCAAATTGTGTTCATTTCTGTTGCTAAAAATGTAGGTAGTTCAACCAAAAATCGAATTCTCTTATAATTTGCACACTTTCATGTCATCCAAGATGTACGTAGCCTACTGTATACAACTTATTTTCTTCAGTTGAAAACAAACAAATCATTTGGCTGCATTTTTGTCATTGGTTCTCGCATGTCTCGTGAAAAATCACCAACATGCCAAAGTATCAACGTGCCGGCATATTTGATATTAGTGGTTGGATCTGCTTGTTTAGATGTCAGTTTTGCTAAATAAGTAACACATGTATTGTTTTACATAATACACACTTTGATTTGATTTCTCAGTAGCACTGCAGTCACCATGGAAGCGGATGCTAAGAAAAGCATACCACACATTTTCATCTGCTATACAATAACAAAATATTTATTAAAATTGCTATATTCTACCTTCTGTTTGGTGATGCTAGTGGAAAGTACATTCTATGGGCCTGTGGGACCCGTTTCCAATGTTTACCAAAAACATGATGCAACAAATAATTTTTTTCAACCTCAGACATTTAAATTTATTCAAATTATTTTGACATCATCCATATAATTGATTTTATTTTTCTTAATATCCCCTTTTTATATACATATGACTTAACAGAGGTAAGTGACAAACATTACCACTTATACGCCATGTTGATTACAGTTGAGATAAAGTAAACTTCTGTGGGTCCACTAGACCTTGGCAAAAACATGAACATCATACAAGAGTTAACATCCCATGAGTTACACTGTGATATTTAAATATAAGAAAAGTTACATAATAGAGAATATTTCACTATAGTTTGCTAATGCACTGAAAAATAAACATTGTTTATCAGATTCTACCCTCACTGCTGCTTATTTGATGGAAGATTCTTAAATCTACAGTTAGTGTGAAGGGTCAGGTAAAGATCTTTTCTTCTGAAAGTTTGAAGGATGGTTCAACTCTGTCACCTCTCCTACTGCCAAGTATTCTGCATTTAGCTCTCTCTTCTTTCAGTAAGAAACCTGTATACTGTTGCTCCAAAAATGACCCTGTGACCGCAGCACACAAACACTAAAAGCTCTCAGCACTGTCCGCATCGCTCTGTTTGGCTTCCATTTGTCTTGTGTCTGTATTTTAGAAGTGTGCACTGGACATAAAGTGATTTTCGCTGTGGGGAGCATCTGCGTCTATTACCACCATTAAACTGGATTCAGGTGCTGCTTTACTGTCTGTCCGAATCAGTCTGAGTAATGAAGCCTTTCTGCTTATGTCTCTCTGTTCTTTCTTATCAGGGGTCTGGAGATACTCATACACACACACTGTAAAGTCCACACATGGTTTATCAATTACATGCCCACTGTATGCAATGACTTATAGTATGTATTTTATTCTTAGAAAAATGTGCTATTATGAATTTCTATGCCTTACTACCAATACAATACAATTAAATGCGAAATACTATATCAGCTTGATCACACAGGGATGCTTATCTATTTTATAAGTTGGCTATTTTGTATAAATTTGTGCAAAGCCGATTGTAACAAAATGTACAAATGAGATTATATTAATTCATACAAATTAGGCACTTCAGATAGTTACACATTGCTATGAGATTGCGCTGGAAACTCAATTGATGTTTATTTGTATAGCACTTTTCACAGTTTACACTGTTGCAAAGCAGCTTTACACAAGAGCACAATATAAAAACACACATAAAACAGAAACAGAAAACAATACAATTATATACAAAATAAATTAAATTTTCAATCATTTTTATAATCTGAAACTCTTAAAGTCTTTGCAAACATTACAGATACTAAACGTCTTATTCACAGCTGTGAGTCACACTATGTAACTGTATTTCATGTGTTTTGCAAACAAAATAGGAAATTACAAAAATTTGATTTGAAGACCATTATATCAGAATTATTTTTATTTGAAACCTTTGACCCTCTATGTATTTTAAAATGATTTAAGCAATCCATAACTTTGGTTAAAAATAAACAAATATTGATTAATTCATTAATTAGTTTTCTTCTCTCTATTGTCATTGTTTTACCTCTCAAATAAACAGACACAGCACTCCCTTTTTTATTATTTTGTCTAAAATTATTATTAAAAAGTAATAATAGCTACCACATATTCTTAGTGACGATAGATGGTTAAATACGATATGCAAGGAAAATACCGTATATGGTTTGGTATATGTATTTGTAAGTGTTAAATGTAAGTTGATATTTTTTTTGTTAAAAAAAAATATTATATATATATATATAAGGGGCATTTCAAAAGATGTGATAAAAGCATTTCCCCCATCCCATGCCAGCAAGTTTAACCTTAAAAAGAGATTTCATTAACATCTAGGAGAACTTTCCATCCATGGCAACCTCATGAAAATGTCCTTTCATGCCTGTAGTGAAGGAGCTAATTTGTTACAGTCTTTTCAATAAATCTTTCATTGCTAGGTATTAATCATATGTCGTCATGACAGTTTTTGAGGCTAATGATGATTTTTGGGAGCGGTTGCGTCGGCTTATTGCCGTGTTGAAATTACCCTTAAAATCAAATCCCGCTGTTCTGGTCAAAGATGTCTTGGCTGGTGAGATGATATGTAAAATGTCTGTTGTCATTTGATTGGAATACTCAGATAGTTCAGTGCAGCTGTAGTTACTGGCTAACACTGACAAACTTATTGACATTGAGTGTTTCTATGTCTCTGAGATATAAGATCTCTGACTCATTCATGACTGTAATTAATCATGACTTGACTGAGAAGACAGATGTCAGTAGAATCTAAACACTTGGAGCTCTCATATTTATTCCTATTTGGGATTAGGTTCTAAATAATATTAATAAAACTCTCCCATGAATGAAAATTCTGAGATTATTTTCTCACAGTCATGTTGTTCCAGCCTCAGGAAAGACTCAACGCAAACCCATTACAAAGTCCATTTGGTAACAATAAAACCTCTTAACAAGTTCTCATACCCATCAGTCTTTGCAAAGGACTGCTGCACATCAAATCCATCTCCTGGTTCTGGAGCATTCCACCGTCAATGTCATACTTGGGCATCCATGGTTGATTCGACATCATCGCCCCCTCACTATGGACTGACTTCCACGAATTTCACCCAGATGGTCCAGCACCATGAATAAGAGGGCGACCACCATGACATCATGGTCCTCGACCCTTAAAGGAGGAGGCCGTGGTGGGGGGTATTCTCACAGATCAGCCAGACTCTCATCCCAGCCAATCACAGCGCACACCGTCACCAAAGTTCTGATCATGAAGACATGCTAGTCATCATCACAACAATATTTTAAATACACACACACATATTATAAATATACACATATTGTCCATGCACATCTTACCTTCTCCATTCTTCATCTCATGTGTGTTTTATCTCCAGCGATCCCCATATTCTCCACCAATAACTCAATGGAGACATTTATTGTTTAATTTACCTGGTAAATGATGTGTTTCCCAACTTTCTGCCGATCTATTATCCACAAGCTCCCATTAAAAGAACATTAAGGATATTTTAACTATTTACTATATTAATCCATTTACCTAATTACTTCTGAAGAACTTACCTGTTGTCTTCCATGTTCAATTGGAGCTGTCATTAAAAAACTTAAAAATCTTGGAAAAACCTAGGAAAATCAAAAACATACACATACACATACTGTACGTATCCATACACACACACATACAGTATATAGGCAATGTATGCTGTAATACGCTAATATAGAGTATAACTTTCATGGTATTATTGCAAGTCTTACAAAAGATGAGAGAGAGATGCCTTTAGATACAAAAACGCATATTTGTTTAAATTATAACCAGTGAAGGTGTCTGCCTCGGCCTTACTGTGAGAACTGAGATGGGTTTCACACATGTAGGGTTGACAGAGCTGAGAGGAAGATTTACAATCTAATAAACCAGTGACTTACCACTGCCCTCAACTAATAGATGACCTTCCAAAGACAGGAGAGAGAGAGAGAGAGAGAAAGAGAATGTGATTTTGCTTTTACATTAGACCAGTGGTTCTTAACTTGTTTGGCCATGGGACCCACATTTTCCCATGGTCATCAAGCCGTGACCCACTTTTTGGGATATATGATGTCATATGTAGTTTGTTTAAAAAACGAGTGTCTCAAAAATGTTTGACCAATATGACTAATACCGATGAATGAACAACCTAAAAGTTAAGGCAGTCCCAACTTAGTTTTTAAATACAATTATTGGTTAATTATTAGTCACCACCGTAGTATAAACATATACAAAATAGCACAAAGCGAAAATAACATAGCATTTTGGGGTAATGGAAAAACAGATACCATGGTGAATACACAATACAAACATGATCTGTTAATGAAAGATGAATATGAATATCATACCTTCATGTAAATCCTTTCCAGCTAACACAGGAAGTGCCAGTGATGTGATTAGATCAGTCTTGCGACCCCACCAGTTGAGAAACACTGCACTAGAGGTTTTCATAAGTACTGAGCTTCTTAAGCTATACTTATTTGAATAGTGTAAAAGCCACAATCTGAACTCGTATTACTGTTCATGGTGGCAGTGAATTCAATCTGGAAATTAACTTAATCTGTTATATACAATGATTAAAAACTTTTTGTAAAGTATTTCCTACACGAAAACCCTTCTTCTAAAATCATACTATTTTTCCACTAGTGTGTTCCAGAGCCTACACTGACCCCGTTTCCACTGACAAGTCACTTTTACTCGTTCAACATCCCAAGTACTGTTCCTTTAAAATCTATTGAGGTGGTTTAAATACCCAATCATCAGATTAAAAGTTACACAAGGCACTGATTTATGACACAAATCACTCGTAGCGTATCTGAAAAATGTAGAGCTGCAGAGGATATGGACCGATGAGAGGAATCACACAACACAAATGTCACAAGCGCAAACATTTATGCAGCTAAAATAAAACATTACATCTGTTTCTCTCTCAGTGTGTGTGAGCGTGCCTTTGGGAGAAATTTAGCCTTCAATTACACTCATCAAATTATAATCCTCTTAATGTGAAAGCCTGTGTGCCTTAATCTTTGAAAAATCCTTTGAAACTCTCAACATGGTTCATAAATGATCCAAGTTTGCTGAGCTTTAACATAAGCCCAGCACCATCTCTCTTTGTCAAGTGTGTTGACTTGTCTGATATTCTCTCCATCCAAAAACCTCCATACAGTATAAACCCAAGCTTTTAGGAAATGAAGCAGTGAACATATTTGTGTAATTGTCTCTCTACACTGAGTAAAATTATCTCGTATAAGCGAGGGAATGTGTTGACAGTGGACATGTGAACAACCATAGTTGTTTGGTGTTTTGAGACCCCATCATTACAGCCCCATTCAATATAAAAATCAAACATTTCGTAAATGTCTTACGTTTAGTCAGCTGTGCAACATTGTGCGTTTCATAAAATCCTTTATTTCGACAGGGAGGGCTTTATTTCGATGGATCGTGTCCGAGTTCATTACTCGTGTTTTGCTGCTAATGTAGAGTCACGTCTTGCTTTGATTAAAGCCAGCAGCCTTCAGCTTTGTTCCTGACCCAAAATAGTTCAAGACTAAGAATGAGAATCTCCTTCGAGTCGGCTGTAAAACGGTTTAATATATAGCACCGGCTGGGTGGTTATATGGAAGCAGATAGCAGGGAGGGCCAAGGCTCGTTCACTCCGTTTATGACACACATCGCAAATATGACATTCTTCTAGCTTTGAGTTGCAATGCAAGTCATAACTCATAGAGGATGGTGAGATATCAGGGCTCTTGACTGATACATCACTAACAAATCTGCAAAAATACTAGACAACAGGAACAACAAACGAAACATTCGCTTATTTTGATTTTCCAAAATAACACTTGTTGCTGAATCAACATTCTTTATTTTATTGGTCCTCTAGCAACATCCCGTTTGTGCAATATGAATTTCCTAACCATTAACAAACTATTACACCGTGTCTACACCGGACGCGACACGGTGCGATGTGACGTGAAAAAAGACAATTGAACGTATTAGAACCCAGTATAATTTTAAGTTTTGTCCACACTGGATGCGGTGCGTCCGGTACAGACACGGTGTTAAGCAGAACTCTAAAATCTGATTGGTTAACAGGACTGCCATTACTAATAAAGATGATGATGAAGGAACTGCCCTACTTGGTAAAACAACGCCTGAACATGTCCTGATTGAATGAAACAAAAACTGAATTGTGAGTCAACCAGTATATGTTTTAAAGGCTTCTTCCTTATTACTTGTAAGTGGACATACCCAAAGCTTGCTTACTAAGGGTATCTCAGATTCAGAATACATGTGATGTATAACCCTAACAGTTAATGCACACTCAATAAACATATTGGTTATTTATAAGGAGTGAAGTTACATTTATATTTGCAGTGTGCATTTGGCAGACCCTTTTATCCAATGCAACTTACAATGCACTCAAGGTACACATTTTTATTATGTCAGTTGGCAACGCAACCAACAACCCTTGCATTGCTAACACAACGTTATACCAATTCACGAGTTCACCTCGCATATAATAACTACAGATGGGGAATGGATATTATGCGTATTTGGCGAGCTGTCCCGGGTAGAGGACTCCGAGCTCGGTGGTTCCTCTGAACTCGGAGCGCCCGGCCCCTTGTCCGGGGAAAGGGCCCCAGGTCCGGTGTGTGCCCAGACTCAGGTCGTTCCCCCCTGTTATGCTGTGGTAAAATAGGCTGATGGTGAGGCGTTGGGGTGGAGGAGGAATGCTACGAAAATGTAGAGAAAATGAGGTAAGGCGTCTTGTCAAAAAGATGATTGGTGAGATTGGTTATTGGAAGCCAGCCGGGTTTGTTATCTGATTGTGAGATCGGTCATGGAAGGCCAGCCGGGTTAATTATCTGAATGGTGAGATTGGTCATAGCAAGCCAGCAGGGTTAGTTATCTGCACAGACTCCTCCCGAACTTTGTTAATAAAACATCATATAAAAACATTAAAGATAAGTTCAGGAAGAGTGTGCCAATTTAATTTCTTTATTACCTGGAGGTAAAAGCAGGCCTCTTGTTTCTCAATATCAGTTCTTTCGACATTCTTCCTCCTGTTTCCCTCTTATGTTTTTGCCTATAAGTAAAAGTCTGGTTGGGAAACAGAGGTCCTTTCCCTAGCAGATAATTCAAAACTGTCAGTCATGAATTGAGCTACAGGAACATTACAGGAATACACATGCTTCTTGCAATATTCCTCAGGCTTCTTTGTTCATTTACAAGCCTCACCAGCAAAGCCATGCTGGTCAACCCTGGTTGGCATTTCTAAAATGGTATAGGTGTTAATTCATGCTGGTATTTTTAGCAGGCAACCCTAAGACAGTGCTATGCACATTCATCTTGATGTTCCCAAAAGGAAAATGAGGAATAAGTGCAAAACAATATGCAACATTTAGAGGTTTCCCTGACAATGCATGCGTGCGAGGTTAATTTCTTAAATTACAGAAGTGGTACTGTATTTCATCATGGCTGAGATGCTGAATCTCTTGGGAGCTCTGCCTGTTATCGCATCATCAGCACCTGCGGCACAGTGCTGAACGTACAGAATTAACCAGTGAGTGGAGGGAGGAACCAGGCGTTTTTGTTCATCTGCAGACATTTTAAAGCTGCTGTAAGCAATTTTACGAATAGTACACATAATGTTCTGCTACCTGACAGTGATCACTGAAATAGGTGTCTTGAGAAATCACACCTCTACATTCTGCGGACAGCAATAAATTAATACAAACATATAAAAATAGTCTCTTAATAATTATATGCATACAACTCAAGCTTGATATGTAAATTTTTCTTATAATGCTCAAAATGAAATGAAAGGAAATTAAATAATTAGCCATACATTAGCCAGTCAGGGAACCAGCCAGTCCTTTTCAATCCAGCACTCCATTAAAGGCATAGGTCACCAAAAATGTTAAATTAAATCATACTTTATTTACCCTAATGTGATTCAAAACCTCTGTATATGTGAAACACAAAAAAGACATTTAGAGAAATGTCTCACTGGTTTTGTGTCCATTGGGGTTCTCTTACTTTAGATTTGCCTGTATGTCTTTGGAAGTCTGAGGAGGTTGCAGACTGGTTTTCTGTACATACCGTATGCATTTACCAAAAGCTAGCACAATCAAAACGTCAGTACACCAAAACGTACTAGATCCTTACCTGAACAACTTCTAAATTCTTCTTGTCGTTAAGCTGAATTAAATATAGCTCGATTAACAGCCACATCACAGCTCTACTAAAGCAGTATTGGGACAATGTCTCAAATGAAAAGAGACAGGTAAAAGTGCACCAGGAAACACACACCAGAAAACACACACATTCTCACATGGCCCGTGAAATAAAAAACGTTCTCTCCAAGGACTCCTACTTTGGGCCATGTGTTGGACGTGAAACATTCCAGAAGCGTTAAATGGTTCCTGAAGGAAATCCAATCCCCACGCTTCTTGCAGACCTGCAGCGTGTAGGCCGTCCTTCCATTCACCGTTTCTCTGCGGTTCAAAGGTGTTTACCATGAAAACCGCATGCGCTTTTCCCGCATCCCTTCCTGTGTTACAGGTAAATGTCCATAATCGTTTGCGTCTCGGCGTGTGGCAGCAGAAAATCTTTGATGAATGAAGAAACCCCCTGTGAAGGAGACCAGAAAGAGTCTCAGAGGGGCCTTGATATTTCATCAAAGACACACGATAGAACCTCCAATTCTTCACAGAAAGCCTCACACATTGAACACGCAACTTTCAACACACTTTGATGGGACAGAGAGATGCCAGTTCGATTTGGCCGTTTCCTGGGCCGCGAGCTATAGGGAGATTCAATTCAGACCGTGAACATTTCAAAATTGTCTTGTGACAGAGTGTGAGTATCTCTGAAGGTTTTCCTTTGAGTTCCATCTGTTTTAAGATGACGGTGACTAAACCGTTCTTTCAGATGTGTTTGTGTGCCCGCAGTAAGTAAAGAAAGGTTATGTTGTCACGTTTATGCTAGCAGCTCTAGTCCAGGGGCCTGAGATGACATGGACATGATTTTGACTGGCAGATTCCCGCTGAAGGGACACTCATCAACACCCACTAACGCCAATCAACACACCCTGTTAGCGCTGCCTTTTAGGCTCTCTTCTAAAACCTTCACATTCCCTTAATGAGGTTCAAGTTCAACTGAGAGAACTGGTAAATTTATTAGCACACACAGTATGCCAGAATTGAGATATACTTCAGTGTGAAGGATTGTTTTATATTTACGCATTCAGCAGACGCTTTTACACAGCGACTTACATTGCATGATACTTTACATTTGTATTTGAATATATGCAATCCCTGAGATCGAACCCATGAGCTTGGCATTGCTAGCACCGTCCTCTACCTGCTGAGCTACAGGAAAGCTTTCAATACAGAATCTTCAATTAAGTCGCACTTCAATTCCAATGGGGTATATGCACACGGAGCGATGACGTATGTCCGCTAAAATCTCAGCCAGCTCTGTTACATCTGGCGCACGTAGCGTCCATAGGAAACAATGGCTGTTTCACTCGGTCGCTTCAAGAAGCACATAGGACTAAGATCTACCACGTAAGTCAAATTATCCAAACACTACGTCATACATCAACAACCAAAAAGCAGCAGCGCTTCAGGCTATCCGTTTCAAGCTACATATACAAATATAAACAAAAATATATATATACTTTTGTACTCGAGGCATGATGACAAAGGCATATAGCAAAGTTCAGCCGTAGTGTTGTTGGTTTACTGAAATTTTTACATTTTCTTACTAAACACATCGTGATAACTTGATGAAGAATTACCTCAGCGCAATGAGAGCGGAAGTGGCTTTTAGCGGAAGTATGTCATCGTCGGCCATGCATATACCCCATTCAGTTGCCTTCTTGGAGGGCCACGTCTTGTAGAATTTAGTTCCAGACATGATTTTGCACACCTGTCTGTAATTTTAATCCTGAAGGCCTTGATTAGCTGGTTCAAGTGTGTTCGATCAGGGTCAGAGCTAAACTCTTCAGGATTGTGGCCCTATATAGCCCTGCCCCATACCTAACCCCCAAATTTGACTGGCTAATATAATTAACTACGTTTACATGCGCACCAATGATGTGATTATTTTCAATTATCAGAGTAAGAACTGAATCTCAGTAACATATTTACGTGACATGAGATTACCTCTTTGCTCCCGTTTACATGAGTCTGATTATTTGCGATAATACACAGCACAAACAATGATCTCATATACAGTAGGTGTGTGTTACTGGCTATCGTTTTAATATATTCGCGCCAATTGCAAAACACTGTTAAGTGGGCGTATTTTATGGTTATTTTGCGGCGTGATGAATAACGAAATATGATGGAAAATGCCTCTGCAATGGTGGTGTATATGCTGTCATCACGTTCATGCTGTTTCTGTATGAAGATAAGTCGCAGAAACTGCCAACATCAAGTTGCTTTGATGGTAAAACTTCAGACTGTCATGTTTATCATCAATTTGCGCTTAAGATGCATGGCAGAAGCACTTGCTAACCTTGGTCAGAGCCGCATAAATGCGATTAAGGTGTTAACGTGCCATGTTATTGCGATTAAAACCGGCGTACACAACATATCTTGCTACCATTATGCTTACTGCGAATATGAGCTAAATCGCATTATTTAGATTGAATTATTGCGTTTACATGAGGTGAAGTGTAATCGCAATATTGCCAAAATCCTATTATAATCGCATTATGAGGGTGCATGTAAATGTAGTCAATGTTGTAACACTAACAAAAGTGTTGCTTAAGCCATACTTGACAAAAAATACTATTTTGGATGGATAGCATGCAAATTGGGTATATATGTTCTATTGAAAATTCTAGCACTGCAAAAACCCAACCAGCTGTAATATAATATAAGAAGTTTATAAGTTAACCCAAAAAGGTTGATTAGCTGGTTCAGGTGCTCATCTGGGACTAAGAACTGAAGAAGTGAACTCTGTAGGATATATTATCTCCAAAAACATGATTAATTAAACATGATAAATAAACTTGACACCAATAGCAAGGCACTCTTAACCTATTTCCTTTAATATGTCCACTAGCCGATTTGGTTTAAATTTCCCTTTGTCCTTTTGAAGAATACTGAGTCTAATGTACAGCCATGACATCATGTATTATGGGACAGACTGACGAATCTGTCAACACATTCAACCACTTAAAATATATTTTACCTTCAGGTGCTCCAGATCTCCTGGTTTGTTTGTAGCTGTGAATACTTTTACAGATTTGGCACATATAGAAGGCAGTTTTACAGAACCTGTCTGGCCATCTCCCAAGAGCCCCACACATTGCTAACACACACACATACCACTCACTAGCACACTTTTAAGTGCAGGTGTTTGTTTTTAATTGGCTGGTTAGCAGAGAGACGTGTCTTACCTGACTGCTTATCGCTGATGCGAATCTCGCTGCAAAGAAGAGCTAGTGAAGCCTGTCAGGACTCTGGGCTCGATACACACGATTTGATGTGGCACTTTGTCAGCAATTAGCCTAGATTTAGTGAATCGTCACATCGGCACCCTGACAGGATTGTTAGGAAACGCCACTGACCTCAATTTTGTATGCAGCAAGACATGGTTTGTCCAGCGGTTGGAGTGTACTAATCAGCTGATGATCAAAAGACATTATCTCAAAACAATGAAAACAAGCTAAAATGAAATCACTGGAAAATGTCAACTTGATAGAGTTCTCTGTTCTTCAACAGATTGTGGACCGACATATACCAAACCACCAGATGAATCTCATTGTGAGGAATTTCCGCTTAGTGAAAGCTGAGCGGTGTTTACGCTTATCAAACGTTCACGGTGGTTAATGTTTTATGTTATGGTTTGTAGCATCTGGGTTTTTTATTCATAATTGTGTAAAATGCACTGTAGTTAGAGGAAGCAGATGAATAGATCCAGTATGTCAGATTTACACTTCGCATTGCATTACCATGACACATCGTTTGCACAGAAAGGTACAGTGTTTATTTTTCTCCCTGATCTGAGTGGATGATGTTTCAATGCCATATTGTTTCCATCAGTTCCTGAGAACAGATGGAACATACAGGATCTGAATAATGGATTCATAACACGATAGCGTGTCTTTTTATAATAAATGTTCTGTGGTAAGCTTCTCAGACATTGTCTGTTCATTTGGACCCAACATCTATATCAAAATGGAACTTCAAAAAGTGGTCAGTTAAAACATGATAATAAGGAGACGTGACTATTAATCAATTTCATGTTGTCAAGATAACAATGGTATTGTGCACAAAAAAGGTGTATAAGGGCGGTCATTCTGTTATCAACTTGCAGCCGCAAAGTGACAGGAGACCATTCATTTTTAATGAGAGCTTGCCGACTTCTTTGACAACAACCTTTAGTGACTGGATGTGGACATGTGAGAACACAACTGAGAAAATTCGGAACATGTTGACTTGCAAATACTGTGGGTCTTTACATGAAGAAAGCAATTTCTGAATGAGCAAACTGTTCATGAAGAACTGGAAATAAACGGGTCAGCATGGCCTTACTGCTGAAACCCTAGTGATTGCATCCTCTATGGAAGAGTTTGGGTTATTTTACAAGCTGTTCGCCTGCTAAAGTTAGGGAAGCTACAGCTGTTTCCCTGCCATTCATAAAAACACATGAAATCACCCATTTTAGACATTTATAGACAGCACAAGCTCTTTTCCACAGTCCAGTGATTCTCATAAGTGCACTCGGTCCCTTACTACACTTTTATAATGCAACCCAATCACTTACACCCGGAGCCAAGAACCACCTCACTCACGTCCCAAAGAAACACATGACATCTACACTATGGGTCTGAATTCTGCCCTTTGGGTAATAGTAAAATATACACTGATGTCTGCCCTGCATGCATTGTACGATCTAAATTGCTGTTTATAATTTATTGTTCCTAAAAAGGCTTCCAAAACATTCATGCTGATCATTCTGTACAAGATTTATTGAAAAATGTATGTTTAACCGAGCATTATAGTCATCTTAGTTTTCCAAAGACATTGATTTTGAAGAATAAGGCCTGGTTACAGAAAGCTTGCATCATGAATACACCACTTTTTAGTTAAACATGCTTGCCAAAGCCAAAGTCCGTTTTATTACAAACTTTGCTTGGAAAAATGTCTTTGTTTTATTTAAACATGTTATTTTACATTTAAAGTACTTGCACTTAATTCAATTGCTTAGTTACACTGTTAATGTTACATAATTAAAGGGATAGTTCATCCCAAAATGAAATTTCTGTTATGAATTACTTGCTCTCTAGTTGTTCCAAACCTGTATAAAGTTCTTTGTTTGGTTGAACACAGAGAAAGATATTTGGATGAATTCTATAACCAAAGAGTTCTTGGACCCTATTGACTACCATATCAGGAAAATTGATACTGGTGGTTAAAAGTGCCCCAGAAGAAATCTACGGTTTGCACTGCCTCAGAGTGCCTCCATGTAGCGTGTCCACAACTTCACGTACTACGTAAACACGATGAGTGGCTTTTAAGTCACTTTCGTCTCCCAAGACATCTCCTTATAGAGTTGTGCCGCTATCTGGAACCTCAGTTAAGGAGAGAAACCCAGCGTTCACATGTCATTCCTGTGCCTGTGATGGTGCTCTCGATGTTGGGTTTTTTGGCCACTTTTCAGCGGGAGATAGGGGACAGATCTAGAACATGGTAGCCCGTTCGCCTGGGAGAACGCATGATTCCTTTATTCTTCAAAACAGCAGCATGGGGACAGACAGAGTCACCTCCTTGGTAAGAAATCACAGATTCAATGTTTTAAAGTATTTCAAGGAGTTAACTTCTATATTTTGTTAACTAGGATTTAAAGGTTATCCCCTCACGGAATACCTTGTTATCCCACTGGCAAACCCTGTAACAGAGCAGGAGCGCAGGTTCAACACTGCACACAAACGCACAAGTGTGACGCATTGGGCTGCTTAAGTGAAGATGGCTCTGTCTTTCATCAGCGGTGGGAACTCTACTGTATACACCAGAGAAAGTTTGTGACATATTTTTCGCCTGTGGGGTTCTGCACAATATTGCGCAGAGTAACGGGATGCCATTTGATGTTCAGGTGGAGCCAGAGGAACCGATGCCAAGAGAGCAGTGGGCAGCACAACCTCCTTTGAGGGCATTACAAATGAGAGAAGACCTCGGTCATCGATTCTGAAATGCATCTTTTTGGCAAGTGCGCATCTTCAGAAGAAAAACAGACAACAGGCATGCTTTAATGATTATTTTATTTGCGGGATGTTCGCTTCAAGTTTTCATTGATCTCTTTCAACGTATCGTTTATTGCTATAAGTGATGTATTAATATCAGCAATTGACTGACATATTTTTGTTTTTTTCTCCAGGACCTCAGCTCAGCTGTCAGTCGTTGGTAGTGGTGTTCGGGGGGTGGAAGAAATGCACTCCGTGGCACAGCTAGAGGTTTCCTGGCTTTGTGTGGCTGGCTGATGCGTGTATGGGTGCTGAAGATCACTAGTGCTTGCATCTGATTGATCTGAAAAATACTAAATTTAATTAAACAAGAAAAACTCTATGTCATTGAAATAAGAAGCCATGTAGATTTAAAAAATGTTTCCTGCTTTGAAACATGTGCATCGGGGTCTCCTCCTGCACTTATGCCTGAAAAAGAAGCAGACCCAATGAGCGCAGCGACGCGCTCTTCAGTCACAGTCAAAACAAGGCTGGGATCTGGTTGGGCTCCTCCAGTCTGTGTAGTGCTGCGCTTTAGGGCCGCAACATGCTTTTTGGTGGCCAGCTTTAAGTCTGACCATTTTTTCTTCACCTAAATGAAATTTGTATTTAATAACACGTCACGCTCATATTACACCATGAAGAGATCAGAATGATGCCTTCTTTTAAATCAAACTATTTAACATATTCTTAAAAATACAGATTAATTATAATAATTCATTGATTTCTTTTAAATGGAAGTGTGTTATACGGCCAAAGGAACTGTAATAAAATAACTGGGCCTCATTTATCAATCTAACGTAGAAACGAGCGCAGATCCGTGCGCAGAAATCATCATATGATGCGCAGAAATCGCAGAATGAGCAGAAATTGCTTACGACAGGGTTTACGTGTGATTCATCAAACATTCGTAAACCGCCAATCTCATCGTACAAATTTTTTGTGTTTTGTAAGTATGCAAATATTTTATTTTATTAGTAGTGTTTCACTATTATTTTTACACTGAAAGTATTAGATTAGTTTGGTTGTATAAAGCATTTAAATATAAACAAGATTAATCTGACTTCAGTCTTGAAAAACTTTGTTTAAATTACATTGATGTGTTTATGTTAAAACAAATGTTGAAATAATTACTGATAATTTTAGGGCACAATTATAGGATAATGTTTACATGTAAATGTTTTTATACAGTTTTCTTCATTTAGGTGAAGAAAAAATGCCCTGTGGCGAAGGAGACAGATGCATGTAGGGATAAAGGTTTCAAATCTAATGCTGCTAATCTTGCATTTCAGGCTGCTTAAATTAAGAATGTTTGCTTAATTTATTTTTTATCTTTCAGATCTGTCAGAGGCAGGACCAGTGGTCTTCAGCCCCCACAAACCGGCCTGGAACTTGCCACACAAAGCCAGGCAACCTCGAGCTGTGACCCAGTGTGCGTCTCCACCTCATCAAACATTGCAGATCGCACAAATAAAAAATATCAAAGCATGCGTGTTTTCTGTTTTCATTCAAATGCATATTTGTCAAACAATATAGCTATTGCCTTGCAAATAGGTAAAATTTACCCATTGCTTGTAATTGATTATTTTAGGTTTTTAAATGTTTTATGTCATGGTTCTGCCTCACTATGTCAGGTATTTCTTGGTCTTGAGGCAGAATCGGAGCAGGATCCCTTGTTTTATGTTGGAGAGAGACTATTTTGGCACTTATGAGTTGCCATACTCTCTCCGGTCTTGTCATTGTTCCTGCCCTCTTGTTGCCTCGTTAGTGCTCATTATTAGTTCATGCCCTGCACCTGTCCCCTCTTGATTTTGATCGCATATATTGACCTCGTGTCTCTTGTCTTGTGCTGATTCATTGTTTCTGTCTCTCGTGTCATGTGGGTGAGTTCGTCTAGTCTAGTCTAGTCTAGTCTAGTCTAGTCTAGTCTAGTCTAGTCTAGTCTAGTCTAGTCTAGTCTAGTCTAGTCTAGTCTAGTCTAGTCTAGTCTAGTCTAGTCATTTGTAGTTATGTCTCATGTTTAGGTGTAGTTAGCCCTTGTTCCTGTGTCCCTTTATGTTATGTTGTTGGGTTTTTGTTTTGTCTTGTTATTTATGATTAAAGTCTTGTTAACCTCTTACCCGCTGTCTGTGTCTGGGTCCTCTGTCCTCACCACCCACGTTCTTGACAGTTTTACTTCTAATTGTACATTTTTACTGTGGTAAATTGTCTTAGAAGTAGCCTAAAAGCTCAAGAAAGTTTTTTTTTTAAGCAAAAGGAAAATACTTTAGTAATATAATGAAAATAAGAAATCGCATCGGAATCTATTTTTTACGTTTGTTAAACTAAACCAAAAAAACGAATCTGTCTATTTGTTATTATTCCTTTTCAGGAATAATCAAAAGGGTCAAGCGTACACAGACTTTCACCCTATCTCAAAACTTGCGTAAACGAACTGAGAACTTGTGAGATTTGCCCTGCGTTCCAACTGGGATATATTGCCCTCCGAAGGGCCCTTCGGAGTGACAACAATCATGGCCACCATACTAAGGGTTGTTCCAAACCGAAGTTTCATAACTGGCCACTTCAAAGGGCCCTTCAGAATGAAGGATTTCGAAGGGGACAACTGATGGTCACTTCGGTCTCCCATGATTCTATGCGCAGATTCTTTGAGTGTTTAAAATCCTCATCTGGCCAACATCAAAGGATGTGACGTGGCAATGTACTATAGTACATCGATGACGCGTCGGTGTCTCATTATTATTCATGAGAAGACACCAATGAGAAGACATTTTCCTAAGTATTTATGACAGTGCCTTGTGATTGGAGCGCCCGTCTCCCATGCCGGAACCTTCGACGGTTTTTAACGGCTCTTCTTCTCACAGCGTTCATGCCCATTTTAATTGCAATTTTTAAACGACAGTTAGGTAGAATGAAGCTGAAAGGAGAGGTTTCGTGACACTTAAATAACCAGCTCACCAGACAAGGAACGAGTTAACATGCAGCTAATAGGCTTCTGGTCTTTTCAACAGAGCAACAGATACATACCCAACCTAGAAGTGTCTTTTTCAACCATTACTTTTTACCACACAAACAAACACACATTCACACACTCACAACTGGCTACATGCCTCATGCACCGATTCTCACATCAAACAACACAAAGTACAACAAGTAGTAAAAACTGAAAAAAATCCCCACATTCCGGCAGCGTGCCTCAGTACGTAAAACTCCACACCCCTTTTTTCCCTGTTTCTAACCTGTTCTCTCTTTTCATGACCAGCGCGGGGAGTCACACATGAAAGAGCCGCCCTTAAAAGAGAGCTAATCTCCTGGTTCTTAAAACATGCTGTGTTTATTTTTACAATATGCAGCTGCACCTCCCCAGCACTGCCAGTTACATGTGCTTGCGTGCATGTGTGCGTGTATGTGTGAGGAAAGGGCCCTGGAATTGAAAACGAGATGAAATATAAGAACATATGATGAAGAAAAGAGAGACAGACTTTTATTGTCATCCTGAGAGGAGTTATTTTCACAGCCTTTACAATATCACAGTAACACTTACACAGAAAATTCGGACTAAAAATATATATATAAATATATTCTTATCCAGTATGTTTGTCTTTTACTAGTTTCAGACATCACACCTACAGATTGTTGGCTGAATTTTGAAGTCTCCATCTGATTGGTTGAAATCTAAAGGATTTCCAGTAGGCTAAATGTTGGGACACCCTGTTGAAAAAAACAGCATATGCTGGTTTTGAAGCATAGAAGCTGGTCATGTGCTGGTTTAAGATGGTCCTGAGCTGGTTTAAACTGGTCCTAATCCAGCTCAGGGCCAGCTCAAAACCAGCTTAAACCAGCACATGACCAGCTACCATGCTTCAAAACTTCCCTGCTTTTTTTTTCAACTGGGCATTGGTATTTATGCACTGAGCAAAATTAAATGTGATGTTTGTTTTTATGCTGCCATGGTCAATGAAAGCTTCTTTGGATGCCAGAGCTTCCGCGACAGTTTGAAGATCTATGCAAGACTACTCTTGTACTAAAACTGTGTTAACACCATTAAAACAATAAAAATTCTAAATTAATTATTAAAAAAAAACGTATTATCTCCTATTACCTAACAACATGCTATGATTACCAGACCACTAACCAACATATGCTAACTAAACCTCTAAAATGTTTTTTTATGTAATACCGCCAAAGCAAAACCAGACTAGCTTAGTATAAAGACCAGATAACGAATGCTTTTCATGTGAGCTGAAATTGTGAATTAGGCCGATTTCTTCACCAAATGTCAGGAACCACAGACTCATAGCTTCATGTGAAGTTAAATAGTCAGGGGTTCTCTATGGTACAGATTACCGGGTCCTGCCCTGAAATGCTACCCTGACCTTCGAACTGGACTGGGTTTCCACCTGCTTAGCCATCTACCCAACCTCTCTGTGGGTTCAGCCAGGTTTTTCAGAGTTCAGGGACTAGTTTTACTCCTGTCCATAGGACATCTGTGAGAGAACATTACAGCAATGGATCACCTCTTCTATGCAACAGCAAGTCTCTGCAACTGTCTGTCAGGGATTATCTGCATGTACTCAACATTTTAGCCTGGAAATTTAGTGTAGTCTGTACACACTGTGGCCTGTCTTTTTCGTCTTTTGGGAAAAAGCAGTACAGATATGTGGCGTGTGATTCAAGTGGTTAAGTATGTATGGATGCGCTGTATGCTGTGTACATGTGTGCATGCGTGTGTGTGTGTGTGTGTGTGTGTGTGTGCGTGCGTGATTAATGTGAGTTGTCCAGCATGAAGTGTCCAGATTCTTTCATCCGAAGTTCACAAGAGCAGGTCAAGTCTCAAGCACATGTCTTTAGTTCACCAGAGCAGATAACACAACCATCATACTGTTGTCACGGTCACAGATAGAACACATTTACTCATGAACACACCTCATACATCACTATTACCTATGCGCTGGGAATCACGTCTAAGTCCCCACAATGTACAGAAACCTAATGTGTCTGTATGTGTAATCCATTATTCATAATAATAAGAAAAAAGGATGAAAAACTAACATTTCTATTTGATTTCAGTGGTAGGTTTCAGTGTGGTTAAGAATTTCCATCTGGTTAGGTTTGGGTTGCCCTTACAAAAGTTAACCATAGTTTACCAACAATAAGCATGATTTTAGATTTATATATATTTTTTAGATAGGCGCAGGCTCCCCGTGACCCGAGGTAGTTCGGACAAGCGGTAGAAAATGGAATGGAATGGAATATATTTTTTAGTTATTTGATTAGCAGTAAAACCATGGTACCATCTCAATAACAGTACATTTATTTAGGGTGCATGGAAAACTTGGAAAACCTTGCATTTGTATTTATACAGTTGTAAATGATATTATCTGCCTAAACAAACTATTATCCAATTTACTCAAGCGAAAATACACAGCATTTCTTTCCTTTTCAGTAAGCTCACCTCTTCGCTTTCTTGTTCAATGTACCGTGATGATTAAATCATCCACTGAGATTACCAACAGGACCACACACACAGTGATTTTCGCAGTTTCAATTATATTTCTTGAAAGCATCATCTTGCTTAAACTGTTACTTGAACAAATGAGGTGTCAGTCTACAGAACCCATTCTCATCAATTGAGTATAAATAACACGCACTGTTGTAATATCATGAAATACGTATGCCAACATTAAATTGTGCATCCACATAATATGCCTGTTTTTGCATGCATATGATACGCCAATTTTAGCCTGCACGCATATAAAACAGCAATTTGTCCTATTAACCTTTATCCTAACCCAAACCTTAAAATGTTAAACCTAACACCTTAACCTAATGTTGGCATGCAAATTATTACCTCTAACCCAAACCCTGAACCAAACAGTATTACTTTTACTATTTTAGTGTTTCCTCTTTATGTACATTTCAAAATGGCTGCTCTCCACCGAGGTGCACACAAACATTGGCGAATCATAGGCACGCACAATTGGACTGGACTTTGGTGTACGTATTACACGATATTGCAACAGCATGTTATTTATACGCAGATCAATGAGAACGTCCACACTTTATATCTATATCTTTACTGTAGCACTTTTTGACTTGGTAGACCAGCAACAATCAACATTGATCGACATGAAAATTCATGTTTCTCCAACCTGGTCTTTTTAGCACGGCACGAAGTGGAACACATATGTTGGCGTGTATGTGTTCAAAGGCTCTCATTGGACAGCACCCCAGCCGCTCCCCACTTTTCAAACACAATTATTCTTGATCCGTACAAACACACCACTGATGGCCCAATACATCCATATGGTCAAATGTGCTTCTCATGTATAACCAACAGAGTTTTCATTTCAGACCTAAGGGTCTCCAAATACCTTTCTCTCACAAACATAGCGTACATTCCAGCCTGAACTGGTTTTATAGATCAGTGTTTCATGTGTCAGGGAGGATTAATATACTGTACCTGGAATAAGCATGAAAGTTTGTCTCAATTGACCGACTATAACATGCATAATCAATAGTGACTGTATAATGATATACAGTATACCTTCAATATAAATAATTATTTGCAACTGCTACTTGCCAAAATTTTGAATTGCCATCAATGGACAAAGATATTTTGGCCGTATTATAGTGTAGATATGACTCCTAATTGACGGTGTTAACTGGCCATGTTTTGACCCCCTGGTATATGTGGTTGATATTAGTTGGTGTTTGTTTGGAGAGCTTGGTGTCCCTTCATCATGCTCACAAGGGGTTTGGCTAATAGTTGTATTTGGAAAATGAGCCACCATTATATTCAATGACTCCCATTAAAGCCATGTCAGCCATTAGCATGTGTAGAATATTGGCACTTATCCACACAAACAAGTGCCTGAACAAACAGCAGGTTTCTTTTTCTGCACTCTCCCCTCCATTGGCTCTTGAACACCACTGAGACTTTGGCCAGAGATTGTAACCACCTGTTCCTGTAGCCCTCTAACCTCCCTACCCACAGCTCCCTGCATCTCCCGGTCCAAAACATTTTAATTCTGGGCGAAATTCATTTATATGTTGCGATAATTGTCCCAAATTGTTTCTTTGAAGGAAATTGAGGCATTCAGGACATCTGGCCCGCAGATGTCTTACATCCATGTGGCGAGATGTTTTATCCAAAATGCTCATGTGAGGGCATCTTTGTACCCAGCGGGAAATTTGTTCTCCACTGGCCTTTGGGGCAAATCAACGGCGAGCATGGCTGGTCTCTTGGAGCTGGTATGATGACACTTTGACCCTGGTTAGATGATAAACATTGCATGAAAGCCTGGCCCCCTCAGATTTGCTGCACGCTGCCTCTTGAGCTTCAATGTGGAACGAGAATTGTGGGAAAACTCAAGCTGTTGACCCTAATGATGAAAGTAAGGTGCTGATTCTCTCATTGGGTTTGGTTGAGTTTCTCCACAGGAAATGTGTGTCCATCACTTTTCAAACACAATTAGGTCACACCACGTGTTGCCCAATCCATCCCATCAACATGGTCCTGGTACACAGTTCTGGGATAACTAAGCCTGTTGACCCTGGCACTAATACCCTCATTGGGAATGGTGAGGTTTCTCCACAGGGAATGGGTGTCTGGGCCTGCAGTGCGAGCCCAGGAATGTACAGAAGCGCTCTGGATTTCCCCGTCTGATTACACATTCCACGTATGAGCTGCCACTGACATCCAAACAGACATTTTTATAAGATCTAGCACAGCGATAAACACACACACCAATAAACAGTGAAAAGAGCATCCCTTTAAGAGATAGAACAAGCGTGGACATGCTTAACATTGTTAATGTGAGGTACAATTACACTTCGCATATAATTATGTGTTTACACCACAAACATACTTACACTTACATGTATCACTGTACACGCCATGCAGAAACCAGAACGTTGAATGCAAAGAAAACAAACAAGGGCACCTAACATAACAGACACGCACACAGCCTACTTCTGCACTCTCACATAAACTCACAAGCTAATAAAGCTCTCCGCAGGTTTATTTTCTCTGCCGCTGAGTGTTAATGGTATCTCTCCTCTCTGAGCGGCTGACACTCTCCGGGTCATTTATTCCTGACTTCTTCCATCTTAACTAGGATTTCTGCTCTGATATTAACTTCCACACCGCATTACTCTGTGTGGCTGGGAATCATTGAATGATTAGATGCATATGCAGTATTGGATAGTTACTAAGTAATTAGTTAATGTAATTTAGTTACTTTCCCCTTGAAAAAGTAAAGTAAGGAACTACTCTTATTTTTCTTTTAATTTAATTACAGTTACTTCTGATGTAATTGAACTACATACTGTGTAATATGTACAATATTGGAATTGACATATACATTCAAAGTCTAACATTAAAATGCATGCTTTAATGTATCCGTCTCACATTTGTAATACTTTGGTCAGTTAATAATAATCATTTATGTAGTTTTATATTATTCGTTTGAATTAATTAAAAGAGCTGTTTCATGTATACTTTTGATTCACTTAACAAATCAAGGTTGATATAGGATATACAGAAATAAGTTAGTTATAAGTAATTAAATACTTTTTTGAGAGAGTAATTTGTACAGTCATCTAATTACACTATTGAATATGTAATAAGTAACTAATTACTTTTTCAGAGTAACTTACCCAACACTGTGTACATGGATGGACGGATAAACTCATGGATATGTAGATGAATATTTGAATTGATAAATATATTTGTTTGGATGGATGGATGCATTTTGAATGAATGTGGAAGTCTCGCTATTGTCTTACATTTACATTTAGTCATTTAGCAGACGCTTTTATCTAAAGCGACTTACAGAGAGTTCAGGGAGAAATAAGCGATATGTCATACAGGAGCAATAATACAATAGGTGCTAATACAAAAATACTAGTTTCAACAAAAGCTAGACCTATACCTGTTGAGAGAAAGGGTTAGTGTGTTTTTTTCTTTTTTTATACAGTTTATACAGAAGAGATGGATTTTAAGTAGTTTTTTTAATGTTGTGAGAGATGTGGTTGACCGGTATCTGTCTTGGTATCTGTGGCCTATTTAAGGTCATCATAAATAACCTGAAGAGCACAACTACACACACACTCAGAGAGGGCATCTCTCCTCTTAACCTCACTCAAGACTCCATCGGGGTTCATTTATGAAGTCATGTTTCTAATGAAACTCAACCTGCTTCACTAATAGAACAAAGACTGTTCAGCCCTTAAAGTGTGTGTGAGCTCGCACATATGCATCACGCAAAACCCTTTTCATCCAAAGCACAACCCAAAACAACCCCGTTCTTTTCTCCAAACAGGTGGATGAATGAAAGCCAAGAGCTTCACTTTAGAACTCTCAAGTTACCAATTGTTTTGAAAAAATGCTATGACATCAACATAAATTGCAGTTAGCAGTCATAGGGCTCCCAGAGAGAGGAATCGTGGGTATGCGGAGCTACCGAAGTTACAGTGGCTCTTTGAAGATGAGAAAAAAAACATGAAGACAAGAAGACTAATCCTGAACAAATGTTCTCCCTGGTGTTTAGAGCTGATGACTCGCAGTGCAGATTAAAAGACCAGAGAAAAAGAGCGTGAAGCAATGCATTTGCTGTCTTCATCTAAATTATGACTTTCAGCTGACTCAGGAGGGATCCTTTATAACTTCATTGGAAATATGCTTTTGTTTGTGTTGAAAATAACAGGAAAAGATGGAAAGATGACTTATGTTCCTATTGGGAATTTAATAAATATTTATTTAGTAACACTTTCTAATAAGGTTGTATTTGTTAACATTAGTTAATGTATTAATTAACAAGACATAACAATAAAACAACATTTCTACATTTTATTAATCTTAGTTTCTGTTGTTTTCAGCAATTACTTATTCGTTTTTTTAATTAAAAGTTGTATCTGTTTACATTAGTTAATGCACAGAGAACTAAAATAAACAATTGTACTGGCATTAACTAACATTAACAAAGCTTAATAAATAGACTACCATAGTAGGAAAAATGACAATGGTGGTCAAAATTGCCCCGAAGGGTTTGTTTTACTACATTCTTCAAAATATCTTCTTATATGTTCAACAGAAAACAATTCTAAAGCAACTATGGTAGTCAATGGTGGTCAAGACCTGTTTCTTCCAAATATCTTTGTACATCAAAACACAGATTTGGAACAACTTTCCTTTTTTGTTATAGAATTTTCATTTTTGGGTAACTGTTGCTTTAAGGGATTTGATCTTACATTAAAAATGATTAATTAAAGGCACAAAAAGAAGCTTTTGAAGAATATTTATGCTGATTTATCTATAAAATATATTTACAAAATCATACCAAGCTCCAAAAATATATATATATTGTTGACCTGTACACTGTGGGATAGCGTTGTGATAGCAAATACAATGCTTTTGTTAAGTGTTACCATTTATTTTAATGTAAATACTGTATGTTATGTTAAGACAGAAAATTCACGGTTGGGTCAATGAAGCAAAACTGCAACTGATTTGTGTCAGATTCTGTTTCTCGACTATCAACTGTTTGTGCAGTTTAACATTTGAATAATTTCTACTTTGAATAATGCACACATAATCAGTCATTAACAATGTGATGGATAAATGAGAAAATGATAGTCGTTGAGCTGTGAAGGTTTAGGATTTGATTTGTGTGTATGTTTAAATGTTTGTGTGCGTGCGTGCTGAGATCTTATCCCACTAAACTCTGCACGGCCCAATGGAGCAATTCAGAGAGCAGATGAGCGAGTGATGAACGAAAAGTTTGAAGAGATTCCCATGTTTGAAACAAAGATATACAGGCGGCCCACATACAGAGACACACGCTGAAATGTACTGCCTGCACGCTCTGGGTGTTCAGAATGGCATACTACCTGCTTGTGAATTTATACTGAATGTACTATGCAGTGTGTATACTTTGGATTGTTCGAGCAGTTTCTAAATCCATAAAAAATTCAATTGACCTACTGCAGTGTACAACCAATACACACAATATCCAACAAAACAACACACCGTTCACGACCTGCCGTTCCCAGTGTGAATCACAACCATGGTTTTTTACTGACAATTATTTGATTGGACTGCCAGCAGTTACAGACTGGTCTGAATCACAGACGGAAACTATCCATTTCATAATGGCACATAAAACACACTCTTTCACATACCGTTTTTTGTAACTTTAGAGTAATATTCTGCACATAGAACAGCTTGTCTTACATACTACTCTGGCATATGTAAGTTCTTATCTGACCACTAACAGTGATAAAACAAAAAAAGAAGAAAGGATAAGAGAAAACCATAAAATAGACAGAGATTCTTTCATTCACGTGTAGTGATTCACACGTTGGTACTTTCCTCTGATTTCCCGATCTTATCTGAGAATGAGATTTAAAGACGTATTGTCATCTTTGTTCCAGTGAACAGAGCTTCTTTCACCCGACGTCCTGATTGAGCCCAAATCCAGCCCGGACCCGCACTGATGTGGTTGCGTCAAATGGTGAAAGAGGTTTTATCAGGGGTGGTTTTAAGGGTGTGTAAGATGGGCTATTCTCATGAGGGCCCAGTGTTATGAGCAAACCTTCATTTCTAACAGACCATTGTCTTACCAATAACCAATGAAACGTCTGTTCTTTGTTTATGTGTAAGGTTATACAGAACAGTGTGTTTGAAAATAAAAATATGACATGCCATGCATCTATTTTCTCTTTTTTTGCCGTTTCCTGACAACTTCTGAAAGGTTTTATCATCAGATGTTAAACAGGAGAGCAGTAGTATTGAGAGATGTTTCCGCAGGATTCCAATCACCTGCCTTTCAGTGTATTTGTACAGATGCCAGTTATAAAGTGAGCTGTTTACCAAAGGTAAAGAAAAGTCATCACTGTGTGTTAGATTTTGTTGGAGAGGTGTAGCCTTGAGATAGACACGAACCATTCTATGCACACAAACACACACACAGAGAAGAATGAGAAGTGTGTGCGTGTTATATGAGAGGGCCACATATGAGTTGTGGTTTCCTGTTTGAGAGATCTACTGTTGTATATGAATACAACACCAAGTAGGCGCTGACACCAAGGCCATTGCTTCTGTTGAGCGAGTGTGTGTGTGTGTATCTAATGCATGTGTGTGGTCCAACAGGTTCAGCGTGACTAATTGAGGGGTCTCAGACAAGCACTCTGTTTCCCCCTTCTCAGAAACACACATGTACACATACACTGAAGGGTATTATCTATGGGTCCATCCATCAAGGGAAACATGGTTACACAGAATTATAGCAACAAGAAATAAAACAAGAGTTTCATTCCATTTTAACAACAGGCTTTCTGTGAGAGAAAGGGATAGAAAAGGAATAGTAAGACAGACTGAAAAGAAAAAAGTGAGAGGGAGGAAAATATTTTAAAAGGGCCCAGGAGCAAGCTCTGGGGAACACTCTATCATCTCATATGATGATCACTTAAAATGGGAATTAATATCACTTCTTTATATTCTCTGCAGTGCGTTTGGACCAGGCTGGCCATGACAACCACCTCTACAGTACCTTTTATGGCAACCACACGGCTCTTTATCACAACCAGTACTCACACAGTAAAAGTATTTAGTTTTTGGTCAAACAATGCATTTTTAACAGGAGAAATGTCTTTGATAGTATAACATCTGGTAGGATTAGGTTTTAGGATGGGCAGCATATCTTTAGAAATTAGTTTTCATCTGATTTTTTTCCCAAGAAGTCACTGAGAGGATCTATTTTAACGAAATACACATTTTTGTAGGAATCGTTTTCAGTGTCATATCAAACACAACTCAAGTAAAAAACATAAGACACCCTCTGTTCAGCTGGATGAACGACCACTGAGTTTCTGCTTTGCTCTTTCAGTGAAATGAAATTGACATAATTCCCTTGTGTTTTTCTGTCAGCATTAGCATGTAGAGTGAGGACAGCACAGCGTGTGCGTCTGTGTGAGAACGTGCTTGAAAGGCTATACATTAATGTGTTTGTGTGAAGTGCGGACAGGTTTGTGGTGGAGTGTTAATATCCTTTGTGATGTTTGTGATGTGTCTGCTGACAGATCTGAAGTTTATGTACCATACTTTTTCTTGCCTACACGGGACTCGTTTTATAAATTTCAATTCAATTCATATTATTTATATAGCGCTTTTCACAATGTGCATTGTTCCAAAGCAGCTTTACAGGAGCAAATAAGTAAAACAGAAAAACACAAGATCATTCTAATAAATAATATCTAATAAATAAATGCAGTCTCCCGGTGAGCAAGCCAACACTGCCCTGCTAATCTGATTCATGTGTTTCTATAGTTTTTTGTCTTTTTTTTCTTAAATTCACTTATAAGGCTTTTGAACACATGCAACTCACCATCAGTCTTCCCTTATTGTGGAAAAACATTGAGGGGTGTGTTTTTGATTTACAGTAAACTGCATTCACCACATCTTGTCCAGATGCATTGCATGCACAGAATCAATCACAAAAGAGTGGAATTAAATTGTCACTCTTTTGCAGTGAAATTCCCTCAGAAAGAGAATGCCAGGCTCTCCAGCAACCACAAATAATCCTCAGAGTGGCGGGTTGGCTCTCACTGGC
Organism: Triplophysa siluroides; assembly: GCA_006030095.1. Classification (NCBI taxonomy): domain Eukaryota; kingdom Metazoa; phylum Chordata; class Actinopteri; order Cypriniformes; family Nemacheilidae; genus Triplophysa; species Triplophysa siluroides. Next base: position 521,087 of record VCII01000613.1, on the reverse strand, counting down.
TCTTCTGATGAGGGTACGAGAGAGTGCTCTACAAACTTATGAGCGTGGAATACAAACTTATGAGTTCTGCCTGGCCATCCGAGCCATAAGAGATGAAATTCAAATAAATTTGTCATATCAGTATAAAACAGCGAGATCAAGCGTCCACCTCTTTACAAGAAGAAACTAAAGGGAAATGGATCTGAGTGAGAAAGATTTGCAAATTTTCCTGATGGTTGGCTAGACTTGGAGGCACTATAAAATCACAGAGCCATATGAAAATGTCAGGACAAATGTTTGCTTTGGCCTAATGTAGAAGCGTGGAGAAAATGTCTTAAAAACGATTTGGACAAAGAAATCTAGCGATGTGTGTTCTCTGTCTCTGTTGATGTAATTGTATTATGCAGGAAAGATCCATCTCCCATTTAAATTTATCAGCTACATTCTTCACTGAAGACTTGGACCTTAAATTGGGTCAACGCAAGCCTTTGTGTCGACAAGAACAATGTTTTTCTGAATATCAATCTCAGTGTTTAGATAAACAGAAGATGTCTGTGCTTGTGAACAATTTTTGTTTATTAATTTCTTGCAGCAGAACTTGTGAAACTTTGATCAAGTAATATAGTTAATTACCCTAATTCTAGGCTATTTTAATAGTTAGCAGCTTACCATGCTTATATCCAACAGAATTCAAATGATGTAAATATTTTTAAATCATTAACATAAAGTAATATTTTAGAATCTAAACTATATGGCCCGGTTTCACAGACAAGGCTTATCTTTAGCCAGGACTATGCACTAGTTAAATTAGGATATTTAAGTCGCTTTTATTAAGTTGCTTTTGAAAAAAAAACATTACTGCTGTGCATCTTAAACCAAAAAAATGGCACTGATCTATTTTAAAATATGTCAGGGCAAGCTATTTTCAGTTACGACAGTTCAAACATAAATTTTAGTCTGGGACTAGTCTGAAGCCTTGTCTGTGAAAACGGACCAATATTTTACAATGGAAGATTAACAACTTGAATCAGGCAGCTGGATGAAATCATTTAAAGGGATATTCACCCAAAAATTAAAATTCTCTCATCAATTATTCAGAATTTCTCTCTTCTGCAGAACACAAAAGAAGAATTATGAACACTGCCCCTATTGACGTATGGACACAAAACCACTGAGACATTTCTCAAAATATCTTTTTTTGTGCTCCTCAGAGGAAAGAGATAAGATTTGTACTACATGTGGGTACTAATTATTAGATTTTTTTTAGGGTGAACTATCCCCAATTGCTAATATTTTAGTTATTCTCCATCCAACCTCTAGGGGCTCCATAATTTAAGAATAAGCAGAACCACACATGAGACAACGTGAAATATGGAACAAAAATTAATAGCTATCCTCTTATATTTCAAGTGTTTCTTCTTGATTTATCGCTCTCCTTTTTTTCCTCTCTGTGGTTATGGGCCTGGGTTTCCCTTCTTAGTACAGCTCCCTGTTTTTTCCATACAAACACACATTAAACGCAGTTTTCCTTCGATTTCAGACCCACAGGATTCAATCTGGACGGTAATACTTTACATTCCGAGGCTCAGGAAAGCATACCACACTACCTGTTACTGTGGTGACGGCGGTCCCGTCTGATTGGATGGTTTGGGCGGTGAGAGGTTAATGATACTCCTGTAGTCAGGGTGGAGACCAGTGTCAACATACACATACACACTCACATCTACATAGAGGAACAGGAAACCAGCGAACTCATAAAAAAGAAAAATTAGAAACACATATATACACAGAATGCAAAGTTATACTGCGTGTGTCTGTCATGGGGTGTTCTCCATCGCTCAAAAAATCCAGGACGTTCCTACCGTCTGCGGTCGGTGTGTGTAAGAGTGTTAAGAAGGAAAAGTGTCTTGACCGCAGGTTCGGCTGCCAGCGTGGGTTAAAACGATCTGGGATGTTCTGTCACGCCCATGGGGGTTACCGCGGTAACTCCTGTTCCCAAGAGAATACAGCCTGGGTTGGGGCATGAATTTAGGCATTTTGAAAACATTATGGAGACAGGGAGAGATAAAAAGAGGGAACATGATAGAGCTCAAACAGAACTAAAGATACTGATTACCAGGAAGTCACAAGCCCCACAACCTTTTAAAACTTCACCATGAACTTTCTCATACACACACCCACTCACAGCTATGTGGATGGGCTGAGGAAATCACTTGTGTTTGAACCTATTTTGTGTGATTGAAGACAGGACCTATTGAAATGTATAATGGGTGCGAGAGAGTGGTCGGCACACTGAAGAGTTAGAAAGAAGCGATAGAAAGACTATATTTTTCAGACTCTCATTTCAGCCAAAATAAATCATTGCAGAAGAAACACAAATGTGTCTTTGATGATTTTTACTTGCTTTATTTTCTACTAACCTCCTTAAAGTCTAAAATAGATTGACCATATCTTGGGCACAATGTGGAGAAAAATTCCTCTAGGCAGCACGCTGGGACATTTACATTTGAAAGAAAAATCACATTGAGATCTCTTAAATTTTATTCCAATACAGACTTGTACTTAAATGGATATTTCAACCAATAATACAAATATTATCATTTATTCACCCCCATGTCGTTCAAAACCGTTATATGAGTTTACTCTATAGAGAACAAAATAAGATATTTTGACAAATGTCTTTATGGTTTTGTGTCCATACAATAGAAGTCAATGAGGGCAAATTATATATAGTTACTAGCGTTCTTCAAAATATCTTCTTTGTGTTCCTCAGAAGAAAGAAAAGGTTTGAGATTTCGTTTTTAGGTGAACTGTCCCTTTAAGTACAAGTCACCTGCTTCATGTTTCTGCTGAAAAACAGACCCATGTAACCTCATGTCACCTCTAGAACATAAGAGGAGATAACAGCCGCGTCTCAGACTGCCAAGATCCCAAAGTCCACCATCATGAGACAGTTTACTGGCATGTAGATTTGTCAAGAAGGTCTGGAGGAGGAAAGATTAATCATTTAACCAATGGCATGATTGCTTCTCTTGTTAGTCATGTTTAATGTACTCAAGTTCATTTGACATGATCCAGCAAGATTCTTTAATTTGAAAAGACACAGTCCACAGCTGTGAATCACGCTTAGTTTTTAAATATATATATTTTTCTTTTAAAAGATAAAAAAATTGAACTCAACACTTTTAATCCAACAAGAATTCCCTCCCACTTCTTTGAGAAGGTCATATTAACACAAAAGATGGGATATGGTAGTAGGAACAGCACTTGCATGAGGAAATTCAGTTTCTGCTTCACAAATATAATACAAATCGAATCATTTGGACATTTGAGAATATAATTCGGTCTAAATTGTACAGCTGAACATATAAAATTCAATACTATTATGTAGCAGTTAATAATCACCGAACAGATTATTGTAAACTTCAGCATGAATAGAAATGGTTGGAAACTGTACAATGCAGTAAATATAGGCATTTTCTTTAGTTTTTCCACCCAACAAGAGCTCTTTGATTTTAATTGTAGTATGAGGTCCTGGAACAACATTCGTACCAATAAGGGCCATCTGGGATTTAGTGCTGTACTTGGTCAAAAATGACAAAATAATCATTGTTGATCTAGGAACATGTTCTTCTTAAGTGAACCACATTGAGTCTCATTCATGTTTTGACATTCTTGTGCAAATTGTATTAAACTGAACACATCACTTTTTGTGTAATGAAAGCAAGTCTGTGTTTTATCAATAAGCGTTATTGTGCACACAACAAAATAACATGACTAAATGAGTCATAATCTGTATTTAAATACTGTTTTGTTTATTTTTGGTCTTTTGCCAGTATTATTAGACAAAGACAGTATGAAATGACAGGAAATGTTTAGAAAGAGATGAGCAATGGAATCAGTCGCTTGTCGGACTTAAACCTGTATTATCCAAATCAGCAGCTCAGCTCAATATGTCTGTATGAGCTTCAATGTCATACTTTTATTGACGTCATTTAAAGAGTAACTATTACAATGTCTTTAAAATGACATTTCATGCATTGTATAGTGTTGATCTGTTTGAATGTAACCAGTCGGCAGTAAAGCCGAAAGTGAACGAATAAAAAAGCTATTGGCTCTGGGAAAAAGGAGTCGACTCTGACAGACGACTCATTTGCATGATTCATTCTAATTTCAGTTCCGGGTCGGATTTGTGTCACTCTGTAATACTCGCCGAGGTTCCATTTGCGACACTGCACGAGGTAGACCAATCACAGCAGACTTGACCATCTAACCAATCAGATCAGAGTAGGCTGACGTAAAGGAGTTTGAGAGTCAGTCAAGAAGTAATGGAACAACACCTGCCCTTATTATAAAAATGAAAGTGTTTTTACACGGTGTATGTACGAAAACTAGTTGTGGGACACTCAATAAACCAAAGTAGGACCTTAAAAATCACTAAATATTTACACTAAGCCTCTTGCATATGGATCAGAGATCGATTTCAGAAATTGTCCATTTTTGCTGTAGATCTCAAACATAATGAGTATACTTTTATTACCACTGTCACACTGCTTTAGAAACCGGCTTCAAGAACAACTATCAAGACAGCATGTCCAATCATGAATCAAATCACATTGGATTCCTTTGACACCAGTTTAGCAAGATCCAAATGTTTATAATTACCATTAAATTGTGATCTGGGAAGACGGAGAGCCCTTTGAACACCCGAGACTAAAAAACAGACTGACCACATTAGCCATATCAGCAATTCTTCAGTCATTCATCTAAAGAAAAACAAAGCACTTTTCAAATTAAAACCGCAAGATGTTAATCTGACTATAAAACAAAAACCTCATGTAAACCCTTAGTAATACTGCAAATATAACATGATAAATATGGAATCATGCACTTAAATGCAAACAACATTTAAAACCAACAAACATAAAAAAAGTGGAAAACTGGCAGGATATTTCTTTGGTTACGCAAAATCTCCAAACGGTTGAGACAAATGTTGAATTGAAACTGACATACGAAAAGAACAAATGTATATATAGAAATAGTAAACATCATAATTTTCTGTACAATTTCTTTACAATTGCACATGTCCATGCTGGTGATGAAACTGATTTGATGCTAAAACAGTAGCTTGTTGTGAATCTTCTACACGATAAAGCTTTAACTATCAGTTACTGTTTAATAAACGATACTTATCCACGGAATGTGTGTTTTGTATACTCTATGTGTGAATCCTTGGTATGGTATGACAAATATTTTTGATTGTCTATCCCTCAGTCTCTCCGTGTACGTTCTCCATATGGACTTTGAGGTAGTCGTTCCGCGTGAACTTCTTGTGGCACAGTGAACATTCAGCCATAGGTCGGTTTGGGTTATGGGTCAGCTTGTGTCTGATCAACATCTTCTTCAGACTGAAGGACAGGTCACACACCTGTTAATACACAAACAATGATTCATGATTTACTGCATACTTTCTTCTATTCAATGTGCAGAGACAACTGACTTCCTGCGGTACTGTTGCGTTGGTTTTGGTGCAGGACTTTTTTTTTCCTTAAATGAAAGAAAAGGTTTGGAAAACCTCGTTGTAAATCATCAGGCAACACCCTATCTCTGCTGCCGTGACCTCTGTTCATATATGGAAAGAAGAAATCTGTCAAGTAGCCATCAGAGGTGCATGCGTTGCATAACCCATAAAAATCTTACGTTTTTATATTGCTATAAGAATTTGATCAAAGCAGCGCTGGTTTAAGGATTTCGATTTTGTGTGTTATTATAACCTCGTGCACTCTAACCGCAGGATGGATGTAAGGACAAATACTGAAGACATCTTAACAGACACATAAACAACCAATAACTAAATTAATCAAAACATAACTACAAAAACCAGGGAGGAAGCCCATAAAATCTTCTTACTATTACAATGCCATAAGCTATTCGTTGAGCGCGCACACACACACACAATGCCAGAACCACTGGAAATAACACTGCCAACAAAGCAAACTCTCGGAAAGAGCGTGTTAGGGAACTGCAGCCAAACCGAGCTGTAAATCGAAGTCGGTTAAATCCTGCAGTCAGAGCTGGGGCCTAGTGCCACGCTACACACACACTATCAAATAAGCATCACCAATGGCCCACAAATCCATTTTGCATGATAAATCAAGTTTATCTCCCCAGGAAAACTCAATATTCTTTATCTCCATAAATAGATACAGTGTATGGGAGAGAGACATTGCAGATGTCACTTTCTCTATAAAATGAATGTCATTTTTTGTTTAAACAGCAGGAAGAACATTTAACGCCTTCATACGCTTCCCATTAGTCCCTCGCTGTGAACTGCACATGTTATATGGCTGTGCGTTGTATACAAGTATATGTTTGCGTGCATATATTTAAATAAAAACTTTAGGTCATTCTATACCCATATGACTTCCTTCAATGGAGCACAGAAAGGTTACGTTTTAAAGATGAAGGCCCTTTCATGTCACAAATGGCAACTGTAACAATAACTATTAGTATCCACATTAACGGACAATAATGTTTATTTCACAAAGGCTACAGTTTTACGTTTTAAATCTGAATGGATTTTGATGGGCTGTGAAAGTTATATTACTCATCAGCTATAAATCAAATTGCTGTAAAAGTGATCGGAACAATATTTTTACTCTATAGCGGCTTTCGCACCGCAGGAACAATTTCATAGTTCCGGGGGGATTTGCTGGAAGAACTTTTCGTTGTGTTCGCACCACAGGAACCAGACAGCATTTCAGTTTGGGAATTTTAGAACCAGTGAAAGTTATTTACCATCACAACACTTCAGCAAGCATGTCACACAATGTTCCTTGCCTTTAACTCCAACAGGAGCCGTGAAACAAAAGACGTGACCCCAAAAACCACTTCAAATAAAGCGGAATACTCGAGTCAATAACAAAGCTTCAAATAAATTTGGATTGAGCATGGTTTCTGGCACGTCGCTGTTTGTTTCAAAATTCTCCGCATGAAAGTATTACCGGAATCATGTGCCATCAATGGAAGCCATTGAAATAATCGTCTTCAGAGCAGCACATTTCAGCCCAAATCACTTCAGGCTCAAAAGACTTGTCACGTCTAGTGCCGAGAGAATAAAAACAGAGGAAACAGCCAATTTCGTTCTTTTACGGTCTTTAAAACCATCGAAAGAACGACACGCCTGCAGCTTGCCACTGAAATAAATACACGAGAGTGTTTCTCATTTAGTGAAATGTGTGCACAGAGACTTCTCTGCATGAGAGGGTGTGTTTAGGTTCCTCAAGAGTCCTTCAAAGTGTGTTCACTGCTGGCAAAGTGTTTCAGACACAGAGGAAAATCTGCATGTGTGTATTTGTTACCCGTTTCTCACCGCTAAGCTAAAGGGTCTGTGAGCCTCTCCACAAATCTCAACACTGACATTCAGATTATGATGATATATTACCTACCGACAAGATACAACACAAAGATCCTTACAAATTCATTTAATTTATCATCAAATTATTTTAGATTTACAAAGATTTTTGTAAAATATTTTTATTTTATTAAAGGATGGCAAATAGAAAGTGACAAGGTGCAAACTGATGGTTGGTGGCATTGACTGTTAACGGTGTATTTTTTTTCTTGCATTTTTGTATTGTAGCTCAGTTTAATTGAAAATTTGAAAAATTAAATAAAAAAAAAGTTTCAAACAGACTTCGATTGAGAGGCAAACGTTACGGACTGCAGCTTTAACACACATGACGCAGTATTCACAGATGGTCACAAATGTCTTTTTCAGGGACATTGAGAAGATAAGGAGGCGTTCATGACATTTTAACGGCGTGGCCTGGAGCGGGTCAGGTCTGAATGTGTGTGTGTGTTGTAAGACGCTGTAAGGTCAGAGATGGGTCAGTTTGTGCAGGGCGGTTTCATCCTTGTGTCTGCCTGGCAGGAAGTCCTTCCACTGCGGCTTTGACGCCACAGTAACACCCTCTCACAAGCAGACACAGAGCATGAGTGTGCGCTAGTTTATGTGCCGTCAGTAAAAGTGTTTTAGTTTGTGGTCTGATGCGCGTCATGGTGCTGATTATGTGGACGCGGCGTGGGCCACAGGGTTAAACTCAAGACCGGCTTTAGTTCTGTCAATGATCTAAGACTAAACCCACCGAACGTCACACACAATCCACCAGGTCTGCTCTTCCAGTGGGTTGAGCCTGCAGTGTGTGTGTGTGAGAGGTGGACAACAGAGGTTGTGTGATTATTATGTATTTGTATATCAGTGGAAGGTTTAGTGTGTATCTCTGTTTTTAACTTACGTCGCACTGGAATGGCTTCTCTCCAGTGTGTGTGCGCATGTGTTCATCCAAGCCGCGTTTCTGACTGAAGGCCTTGTTGCACTCGCCGCATTTATACGGCTTTTCCTGTATAAGAGAAAATAAGTTAAGCAACCATAGATACACACACACACAAGAATCTGCAATCCTGCCATTAAGTCACATGATTTTGTGGTTACTATTGTGCTTTAAGTGGTTGATAGGGCCTTGCTAGTGTGGTTTCTAGGAAATTGTGGCATGTGGTCTAGCAGTTGAATTGTCTAATAACTGAACAGAAGAGAAAAACAGCACACATCTACTCAAGCACCATGATTTAAGGTATCTTGTACATACTGTGGCACAACTGTACAGGATGAGTTAGGATATGTTCACATCTGACGTCTTTAATGACAAGAAAAAGTTGACAATGGTGCTATATAGTAAAAAAGCTGGCAGCGTTTGTGCGCAAGGCAGCCAAGACAAACCGATCCGGACAGGCTTCATAGGCAGCGTAAGAGAATTCTATTTAGATTATAAACAGAGAGCGTCTATGCAATAACATATTTACAAACTACAATACTAACTTCTCACTAGAAATGCAATCAAAAGCTATTCAAAGTGAAAATTAGTTTATACAAAACTATACTCCAGCCGGTGTTTCAGCCAGCATAAATTTTTTTCAAACTTGATCCTGCGTGACCAATCTCTCATGTTGTTATAGAAACGATAGGTCTCGCTACTCGCTTATCATTGGTTAGCGGTGAATAAGGTGCTAGACGTAGGGTGTTTTTTTTCAACTCCAAAAGACGCTAGCAGCCTTCAAAAAAGAAGTCAAGTGTGAACATAGCCTTATGTAGTATTGTTTGTTTGTTTGTAAGACTAACCCTGATCTTATTTATGACTTCATAAACATCCAAAAACTTCTCAGGACTTGAAGGTACTATAGTGTAAAATTAAGACAGAGTGTGTGGAGTAAAATGTTACTGCAGGCAGTTATTCTATTTTTTCTGAAAAGAATGAAGACTTAAAATATTCAGAGGGGGTCAGAGTAATGCTTCAGGCAACAAGCATGTTTACACAAACTCACACACACACGCACAACAAATTAAGTGGCCCTTTATGTGTTACACACCTGGAACACATTACATGTGGAACATATATGCATACATTTGCTTATATAAAAGACTGAAGTTACACAAATACAAAAAAGAAAATGAACTGAATATCAATAAAACCTGTCAAATAATTGTTTAGAATCTTTAAAACCCAATTTCTCAAAGACAGTTAAATATGCAAATCATTATATCTCTGCATAGTTTTGCATAATATTTATATCATTAAGGGTAAATCACACCAAGAACAATAACTGTAAAAAGAACAATAACTGTAAAAAGAACAATAACGATAACAACTATTTATTCAAGTATTTTATCAACCACACCAATGACAACAGATAGTGTTGAGGCTGTTTATGCTCCTGCTTATTCCACGCGTGTGCCCTGCACCTTCACATTTTACATATGCGAGCCCTTTAAATTCAAAAAGATTTTGATTGGCTGTCAATGTTTTATCATTCAGCTGGAAAAAACGATTTGAAAGTGACCCCAATCGTTGCTCAATGTCTTCAAATTGAATCTAAAAACACTCACATCAAGCATATAGTGTCAGTTCTGGCAGGCACGTTAGTAAAGCTTGCTTATCTGATGTCATCAGGTGCAGCTAATCCATGTCAACCAATAGTGAAACAACACCTACTAGACTGTTGCTGCGTCTGAAATCGCATACTGTGACAGTACGTACTGAATTTGAATTAGTACCTTCCTATCGGCCGTTAAAACAATACGTTCTATATAGTATGAGTGGGAGTAGTATGAACACATTTCGGACATACTGCGTCCGCCATGTTTTATGGTCATGTGACCCATATGCTCTTTGACCTATGACATATTAACAACAACCTACACGTGAGCGTTGATAAAAACATAATTTAGTCACGTCCGCCTCAAAATGTTCCGCTATATTTATTTTTAAAATTTGACAGTTGCTCAGCTCCCTAGGCATCATGGGATAGAGAAGTGTCCATCCGATCCACACTCACGAATCTGGCGAAAGTAGTAGACCATCTGGGAATTTCTCGCCTACTGTTTTTTGCATACTGAGGTTTCGGACATACTATAAATGACTCATACTCTTTTTCTCCTACTATATAGTATGGAAGTAGGCGATTTCGGACGCAGCGTGTGTTCCATTTAAGTTGCCTTCTTCTACAGCGTTTTAATCATGCCACGCTCAAAAAACCCACCACCATCCCCAACTCATTTGACTGCATCTATGAGCGCTTTTCCACCATCGCGCCAATCCGTTCGGAGCACAATCTGAAATGGTTACATTTATGTTTCCACACGAGCCTGGTTCGACTCGACACGATTACAAACTGTTCTCGGCTCGGAATCGTTCTAATGAATGCACACAGGCGTTATGGGTCAGTCTCTTGTGTTACCAAGGCAGCGCGTGACACGTTTGTGTTTACATTCTATCTAAACATTTCCGTTATCAGCCTGGCGGTGGAAATGCGGCATGGAGTGGAACGATTTGACAACGAGAACAATTCAGCGTGATGGTGGAAAAGCACTCCATCAGGTAACCTTTAATTTCCCCCTGTACGCATCCAGATTTTTATTTATTTTCCATTCTGACTAATCTTTTAGATTATTTCCTTTTAGTATACAAATTTTGCATATCACTATTGCGCAAAGGATGTATATCCCTGTTTTGAAAATTGTTCTGGTTCCCCAAGTGGGGGGATATTATTATTGCTGCACTTCTGCTCTGTTCGTCCAAGGCTGAATGGACAGGCAGAGAGTTTGCCCAGAACAGATTCATTCCGACAACCTTAAATATTGCTATTGTTTAAATCTTTGACAGTAGTGGTCCTGAAAGAAAAGTTATGTGAGGAGTGTTACAGTATGTTATTGGGTCTGTAGGCAGATAAGGTGTCTGTGTATTGAGCGGGGTATTAAACAAGCATACGTTCATAGCCAAGACTATGCTTATACTTCCAATTCTAGCTGTCATGGGAATGGGTGGACACAGGAAGAGAGGATCCTGGGAAACGGAACAGGGCAAGGTGTGGCTGGACACACACAAGATACGCAAGGTGCAGAGGATCAAGTGTGTGTTTTACAGAGAAACGTAACGAACATTGGCCCGGGCCAGCTTGGAAACGTGTGCGTGTTTGAGAGAGGAAAATATAGAGCGTAAGATGAGAGTGTTTGGCGTTTATAGAGCATAATATGTCCAGTATGTAGATGTTAGCCTCCATCAGCAGTAAAACCTTCAGCTGGGACTGTCAGCAACATGACCCTCACAAAAAAATGTGCAGGTCAAGAGTCACGGACTATGACACACATTAGCACAGATGGACGAGAGTGGATGGCACATAATTCTTTGCAGCTATGTGAGTCATGCCATAATGACTGTAAATCTGGTAGTATGAAACCTGAAAAATGTTCACAGGCAGTATGAAGAGGTATGAAAAGCATGTACAAATCCGATGTGCCTTCATCTGGTTATATAGTCGGGATAAATTAAACTCTTCACTGCCTGTAATATCCCACAATCATGTAAACCGTTCACTGCTTATGACCAACAATCAAGCATTTTTAATCCATTGTTTTATTTCCAAGATATGGGCAGTAAGAAAATCAATATCTTGACTATCTGCTAAAGTTTACTTTTTTTCTTAGGGCGTCTTGGGGGCTTGTCTCTTTCTTTGAAGTCAATGACAGAGTCAAATGCCTTGATTCATTAAGTTCCAGTATTTTGTCATGAAACTAAACAACATGATTTACAGCAAATCACGACGCACATGGAAACCACGTGAAATATTCACTGGAGAAATACACAAAGAATGAATCTTTGTCACTTTGTCTGTGTTGTTTTAGGACCAAATGCACTATATTAGGCACAATGCCCATACTTATGTAGCGCTGCAATTGTTCATCTAGCAGGATTCAGACTTTGAGACTTTGGAGGATGCAGCAGAAGGATTGGGGTATCCTACAATGAATTTGATGTAATATGTTTAGTGGCCCAAAAATACGGTTCAATAGTATAATATGGATTAGCACAGTTCATGTTTGTTGTCATTACACCATCAGAGTCGTTCATTCAGTTTGCATTATGATATCATAATAGCCTTGTTCTGCTCTCTGTTGTGTGTCAGTTCACAGCTCATATGTTATGGTTAAGTATTACTGGATCATGGTCCATATTTGGCAGAGAGCTCTAATGATGTGCTGCATCTGTTCTGCTTTCTGAAGTTCTTGGATTAACGCTGATGTTGCCACTAGGTCTGCGCTATGAAAGTGAGAGACGGCGCTATTCTAAATATCTGGGGAAAAGATGGCAAAAGTGATATGGTTCTTTCAGGATATGATGTCAGAACAAACACCCATGTCATCTATCATCAAAAAGATGGCAAGCAGATTAGCATCCATTTATAGAGGCTTAAAAAGACAGTTCACCCAAAAATGAAATTCCGTCATGAATAACCCACTCTCTAGTTCCAAACCTGTATATATTTCTTCGTAGTCAATGGGGTCCAAGAACTGCTTGGTTAAAAGCATTCTTCCAAATATCTTTCTCTGTGTTCATCAGACCAAAGAAATGCATACAGATTTGGAACAACTTCGAAGGCGAGTAAATGATTACAGAATTTTTTTGGTGGGTGAACTATCCCGTTAAAAGTGATAGAAGAAATTAAGAAATTTCACTGAATGCAGCACCTAAAGGACCCACTTGCTAATTTTTCCCACTGATTTTAGTTGTTAGGCTTAACATGGTCGATGGAGAAAGTTTGTGCGTGTGAGCGTGTCTGTTAGTGGGTGACTTCTAACAGGCCCACAGACTCAATTCCCAGCTGAGTTAATGGCCCTATTTGTACTATTCCGAACCTCTGGGAATGATGGACACATCTTGGAGGAAGTCGATGGGACTTTCATGAAGCTCTATCCCAAACCCATCTGACTTGCTTTTTTCCATGATACACAAAAGGCAAAATGTTAGGGACATACAGCCTCAATCACCAACATTCAGTCATTCACAAACATTACAGTCTCCCACAAATCGAAGAAAGCCATACAACTTTACAGCAACAAGTGCATTTTGGGTTAGCGACCCCTTTCAACTCATTTTTGTTAAATGTGTGGTATAATTTGGTCACATGTTTCTGTACCAGCATTGAAACACACCTGGACACACAACCACACATTCACGTAAAAACACACAAACAGATGTCATGGGGATATTAAATCAAACAAAGACAGTTTTGTGAGTATGTATGTGTGCGTCTGTGAGTGGTCTTACCCGTGTGTGTGTGCGTATATGCATCTTAAGACCGTCGTTCTTGCTGAAGGCTTTGTCACAGTATGGACACTGATATGGCCGTTCACCTGAACACACAAACACACATCATCAAACATCAGACTTTTAGAAAACAGCTGACAGAATATGGATAATTATTCCATAAGGAAACATTTTGTGTCTGATATTCTAATGCAGTCATCCTCGATTGGCGGGTCACATGACACACGCTCTCAGGAACATTTATGCAATTGATCTTCTGCCGCTATATCTAGCACCAAAAATGCTTCGTTTTAACCCTTTCCGCTCCACGCGCGCTGCTTCTCCCCTGCCAAAGACGTGCCGCAAGAAGAGCAGCAGACACGTGCTTATTTTAACAACAGAAGTGCAGACACGCAGAGCGGGTAAATGGAGACACTACGGTAAACAAAATGCAGTAATTTTAAAGTATGTGTATCTGTCAGTCTGTTAACTGGTTGCTATATGCCTCCCACCTTTCGACCAGATTTGTGATATTTTATGAACCATAACGCTTTTATCTACATTTAGCATTAGCATTATTGATCAGCATGTAAACATTTGTGACCCTGTGACCCAGGCTATAGACTTATTAGATCATAATTGAATTATGAGATAACAAGCATCAAAGAATAATTTCATGCATTTATTTCACTAAGATTTCAATCTTTAAAATAGCATAAATTCAGTCAATATTGAAGATATTGTTGTTATATTGTTGTGGATTTTATGTAGAAAACAGTAAAGTCTTTTGCTGGGTTTTTCTCAAGCAGGGTCACATTTTATAATGAACAACATCTTAGAACAACATCTTACAACAACATAACTTTGTTTTCTGTTTATGATGAGAGCATTTTAATTGTTACATTACATTTGTTGTTTGTATGTTGTCAGTAGTTTTATTTTATTTACAAGTATTAATTATCAGACTTCTATTAAGGCGGCTTTCCCCTAAAGCCACAGAGCCTACAGTACATACATATATACATACATACATACTGTATGTACATACATAGGAGCAGTAGTGGCCTAATGGTTAGAGAGTCGGACTCGTGGCCAGAAGGTTGCAGGTTCGATTCCCAAGGCCGGCGGGTAACGACTGAGGTGCCTTTGAGCAAGGCATATTACCCTTACTTGCTCCCCAGGCACTGCAGCGATAGCTGTCCACTGCTTCGGGTGTACATGTGTTCACTACTCACTGGATGGGTTAAATGCAGAGGTCACATTTCGGGTATGGGTCACCATATCTGACTAATGTCCCCTGTTCTAGAGCTATTGTCTGATGTTCTACTGTAGAGTACATGGTCTACTGCACTAGATTACAGGATTCCAGATTTTTACAACAGATCTGATAGCTTTTATGTACAGACATGATGCTCAACCCTCTGTTCTATGTGTTTCCATCAAAGTAAATGTGGTTCTGACAAGAAGACTTTACTCTGTGCAGGTGCTTTCGGGATTCTGGTCTCAAACCGAAAATAATATCGGTCAGAATGTAAAATATTTTAACCATACAAAGTTAACCATAGAAAGGTCAAACTTTAATGAACTGTTCACAATGGATGCACTCAATGTACTGTAATGCAATGATTTATTGATAATTGTTTATGGGCTATTCTACAGAATTCGTGCAAACTGCTGTTCCACATAAAAAAACACATTTAAAAAGCATTCAAGTATTTAAATCTTAGTCGTTTACTTAGATTCCTCTATTATCTATTGAAGCCCACAATAATATTTAAAATATCAGTAAGCTTTTAATATAAAAAATCATAATTTATTGGGTACTTTCAATTTCAACTTATGAAAATTATATTAAAATCATTTTTGCATTTTTGTTACCATTGTTGTTTTAAAAAACATGTTTTTCAAGAAAAGTTCAAGAAAAAAAAATATTTTAAATAAATAAACTATAAAATTGTGTCATGCATTTTCAGGTCACTACCGAAACAGTGTATGTTTTAGTCCATTGGCGGAGAATGATTTGAGCCACACCCCCACACTTTTGATCAAGAATCACTATACTTTGTCCCTCTTGGTGAGTAAATCAGTCCTATCGTTTTGAAGTAAATGTGTTCAAAAAGGTCTGTAAATATGCGTGTAACTTTAAGGAAAGTCATTACCAAAAAAAGTTTTTCTGCAATTTTGGACGTTATCCCATAAATCTGTTCAGAACTGTGCATGCTACCCATGGGACCATAACCATGTTTTGTCAAAAATAAAGCATATTAAATGATCAATTAAGATGTTAAGATAGTGTTTGGTTCAATGGACACATAAACTAACGAATACTTAACTTTGAAATCAGTATGATCAGTTGTATGCCTTTTTTAAAAGAAAAATTGGCTTAAAAAGAACAAATCTCATAAATTACACTTGAAATATTGTTAAAATTGTAACTGTTATTGATTTAGCTGTGAAAACATTTAAAAATATAATATTTAAAGGGTAGATTTAAACAAAATCTTAATAGGATAATATAATCCTTCTTATTAAATTATATATTATTGTGTTTCGGTAAGGACAAATTTGGGGAGAGGAAGAATATTCCAAAACTTTCTGAAATTACATGAGAATTAACTGCACTATTACTAGAAATGTGTACCTTTGATATTTTAAAATGTGCATACATAAATTGCACAACTAACCAAAAAAAAAAAGACCATTTCACAATAATATTTGTTAGTGGGCAAACTATGTCGTAACAAAGCCATTTGACTCTTGGGTCAGTGGAAATGTGGTTGGTTCTATAAGAGCTCCACAGATCCTCTGCCTGACAGTTATGGAGGAAAATGAATATGAAGGATCTAATGCCGTTTCCACATTATGAAATCACAAATGCTTCTTACATTCTACACCACTGAGATCAAAGCCTGGCATCTGCTGCCCTCGTCTACAAAGTCATAACTCGGGTTTGGAATTGGGTGCCTGGCAAACAACTCGGAATCTCCTTTGTATGAAAAAGACCAATATGTTGCAGAAATTACCACACGAAAAAAAACTGTTCCAGGACAATTATGCCAGTGATCACATTTAAAACTTGGCCTGACCATTACAGCTCAATTTTTATTGTAACTGTATCCTGCGCAGAAGTACAGAGATTTATTTGATAATATGCTCTGGGTTAATCTGAGGCTATAAACACTGCCCTGTAAGACTGGGCAACATTTGTCAAAATGTGTTCCACATTTTTGATGACAAATACTTTTTGTAGCCAAGGATCAAGTACGGTGAATTCACGAAAGCAGCTGCATATTAACAATACAATCAGATACGTATTTATGCTAAAAGAGAAAGCTTTAATCTTTGCTCGACAATATATGCACTTTGGCACAAAATTGATATATACTGTACTGTAGGATCTGAAAGTCTGAAATAACGTGTCCACAAGGAATATAAAATATAAATCCGGATTTTCAAATCAATACTCCGTGCCCCTTAAGGATCCCACGCCTCCTCTCCAGAAACATAAAACCAAATACGCAGGGACTATCTCTACAATCTTGAACCTATATGACCTGATGTGGGTGGGGTCAGTTAAACCCCGCCCCCTCCAGATCAAAGCGTCGCTGGGCCGAATGGTAAAGATGCTATCTAAGCGTGCTCGGTATCACCACAATAGAGGAGTGACAAGCTGTCAGTCAAGCAGTGGGCAAACACGTGGGTCTGCTTTAGATAAAACTGATCCGGATTTCAGATAGCAGGCCAGTTGTTAGTAGAGCATGGCAGTCCTGCTGTATGAAGTTACATACACATACAGCTCAATTCAGCACTTTTTTATCTGAAAAACACCCATAATTAACACAAGACTGAGTCTGAGATACAATCTGCTATATGCTCTAAATTATACACATTATTGTAACTAATTACAATTTTATTATAGATATTATAGATAATGGATTAGTAGACTGCACCACCTCTATGACATCATCAAATATACAAAACAACTTAGTTCAAACGGCAAATAAAGTAATTAGGTTTCAGGCAATAGGCATGGCTAGTTTCTTGCCGCGTCATATGCAGTGGCTTAACAAAACACATATTAAAGTTCTAAAAATATGATGAAAATCACAACTAATAAGTTATATTAAACATTAAATAAATGTATTGACCCGAACAGAAAAGTTGAACATTTTATATAAGCGTTTTATCCTTTTCAACTAACTTTTCAGCCCATCATTAACCAGTCTTACTAAATGAGAAAAGCTCATTCACATCCTACGTGAGCTACGAGTTGCTGATCTCTTACATTCTGTTTAAACGAATCTGTTCAAAGGAATTATTTGTTTGCGAGTCGTTCTGATCGCAATGTGTGTTTATACTGGCGAACACGTTGTGTTCAACAAGCCAACTTCACAGCTATATTACAATGATGTACAGTACATTTATTATAAGAAACCTTTTCAAGAAATTGAACGTAAAACACCTGAACAGCTGTCAAACACAGTTAATGTAGCTCCTAATTATAGCTCTTCTACTAACCTCCTCAGCGCCTCCATTGTTGCGTAATGCGGCAACTGCAGTTACAAATGACAGTCTGTTCAATGCCCGTGTTGTTTTTTGGGAAAACACTCAACATAATTTTGCCGAGAGTCAGAGGCGGCAACAAAATTTTACTCAGGCAGCCGCCTCCAATTTCTCTATGCAGGAAAAACCCTATTTATGGTGGTTAAGCAGCGAGTTACGTCGTTGTTCGGGAAACCCTGGACGAGAAAACTAGCCACAGAAGCAAATGTTACAGTGTTCAAACCACTTGCATTGTGTTACGATGAATTCTTAAGTTTCTCAATGATGTTATCCTAAAAAGAGCTACACCATAGAACCATAGAAGAACCTTTTGGTTCTATAAAGAACCTTTAACATCTGAAGAACCTTTCTGTTACACAGAGTTACTTCAGATTATAAAAAAGTAAGATGGTTCTTTAAAGAACCTTTGAATGAATGGTTCTTTGTGGAACCAAAAATGGTTCTTCTATGGCATCACTGTGAAAAAACGTTTAAGCACCTCTATTTTTAAGATGGTTAAAAGTTGCTTGTTGGCAATGTTTCTGTTGCTTTGGCTTGTTGTGTTACAGTGAAATATACAATTTTGAAAAAGATGGAAAATATTAGGCTCACATAACTCTGAGACCGACCTTTTCCACCAATGGCTGTAGCAGGATGCGGAGATAAGTCCATGCACGTGAAACAAAGCTCGATTCTCATTATAGGCCTTTCTGGGCTAATGAAATAAGGCTTTTCTGGATAGAGAATGACTCCCTTTGGAATAGGTAATGCGTCTGGCAATTGGGGCAGCCCCATAGAGAAATGTGAATGGCAAAACATAACTTAATAATACTGCCTTAAGAGAGATGCCAGTTGCTGTGTGCTTGCATGTGTGCGTCCTGATTGCGCAACAATCCGCTTTGTAATTCACTTTCTTGTTAATCCAATTTCTTCAGGGAATAATTGTCGGATTTGAAAAAAGTTACGCAGTTTAATTAGATAAACGAAGAGATTGGCAAGGAAAACTTTTTTTACTGCCCTTTATATAATAAGGTTAATTAGCTCAGCTTCAGGGGGAGTGCGCAAGTGAGATCTTCATTAAACATAAGACCGAGCGTTCTGCCGAGACGTTTACAAAGATCCATTACGGTGCTGATTCGACGATGACAAGCTTTTCTCATACTTCCATAATCTAGCCGTGCTCCTCCTATATAACACAACAAGCCCGTTTTGTAATACAATACATAAAGCAATTGTAAAACGGTGTCTGATTATTGGGTATTGCATCATATGATTCTGGATTCTTGCTGAACCAATATCAGGTCATAAAAACTGCTGTTTCGCTGCGTTCCGCCCACAGCGATAAAGAGGAAAACATAATCAACAAAATTGCCCTAGTAAAGCGGGCATATATCATCAAAGCACCAAGGAATAAGGGGGTGTCCACCTGATAACCCCAGTGAAGTTTTGTACCTCCCTCTTTCCGCAGTCACATCATCTTGTTCTATATTTATTTTCACTCAATATTTGCCGTCCTCGCTCTCCCTGTTACCAGCATATTTGTTCCCTACTTAACTTATCTCAGGAAAGTGACAACAATAATCAAGGGGAATTTCCATCTAGTCCTACAATGTAATATACTGTGCTGAAATTATCAAGATTATAACACCTAGTCCTATTAAAGGGATAGTTCACCCCAAAATGTAAATTATGTCATGAATTACTCACTCTCTAGTTGTTCCAAACCTGTATAAATTCCTGTTTGGTTGAACACAGAGAAAGATATTTGGATGAATGCTTGTAACAAAACAGTTCTTGAACCCCATTGACTACCATAGTAGGAGAAATGACAACGGTAGTCAGAAGTGCCCCAGAACTGCTTGCTGTTTGAACTGTTTGGTGACCAGCATTCGTCCAAATATCTTTCTGTGTTCATCAGAAAAAAGATATTTATACCGATTTGGAACAACTCAAAGGTGAGTAAATGATGACTTTTTTGGGTGAAGTATCCCTTTAAGCTAACTGAATTCTTGAGGGAAATACTGTGCCTATATACAGTATATTTTCTGAAGAAATGTCCGCCTTTCCACCAAATCTCATCTATCTGACTGCATATTTTCACTGAAAGGAGACTGTTCTTTGAATGATACGCAGTCGCGAACTGAACATATTTAGATGCGTGTTTACACCGTTTGTAGATCATACTGCACATTTCCATCTACTGTAGCTCTCAATATATTGAGGTATCATGTGGTTTAGGCCTCAATCTTCTTAGAACATTAGGACACATCTTCTTGTGATGGTTTGTGTTTTATGCATGCAGGGATCCTTGCAACTTTCATCCAAAATCTCAGAGTCGGTTTACAGGTCAACGTGTTGAGGAAACGTAATTCACAGTGTTTGGTCCAAACTAGGATATTCGGTTAAAGACTCTTCTCTTGCCTGAAGAACCTCTGTAGAAGACATTAGAAGAGGGATCCAACGAGACGATGTTTAGCACAGAATCTTGAATCGAGGGATTTGAGCATCTGTCAAGTCTGTAAAACACAGATTAGCTCAAAACACAAAAAAGCGTGTGCTCCTACGAGCAGATGGTATCGGGGAGGACTGTTCCTGACATCTCTGGCTGAAGTTCTGCCTTCATGTTCCACAGTCTGGTGCATCACCGTCTCTCGTTCGGTGTCACCAATATGTTGGGACGTATCAAGTATGTCATTCCATAAGGGTGTTGGTATGAAGCCTTGCAAACTGCTTGATACAACTCTAGTTTGAAACTAGCCGCTAATCATGCATCACCGTGAAAATTCACATGGGACAAATTCTTGCATTTTGCTGTTTTGTCGGTGTTGCATTCCATTTATGATGCATCAAGTCAAGATTAGGTAAGAGCACTTCATTTTGCCTTGTGGACGAAAATACCATACATTGAAGACTTGGACTCCCACTTATCGATTTCCTTTCATTGTGGTGATACGTTTTTTTCTCAAAAATCTACTTGTTATTTTGATTCAGCTACGTCACCAAGAAATGACTATCTGAGACCCTGATGTGTGTGAGTGAAGTCGGGGGGCTAACTGATTTAGCATGTGTTGTAACGGGACACTGTCTTTGTGTGACCCGAGAGTCTCTGCTCTCTTTCCAGATCCCCGGCGGTCCTCTGTGGCCCCAGACACCCCCGTCTGCTAATCGATCCGTTTGGCAACCCCCTCCTCGTGTGTGTGTGTGTGTGTGTGTGTCTGGTGAACAGATGGTTGTCCCTGTCACATGCTGGGCATTGTGCTGGTGTAATGTGGAGATCTTTGTAGCTCAGGGCCTTCGGTATGAAAGACATTAGGCCTGTCCATCATAGACTCAATCTTGACTTCCTCTTTCTTCATCCAACATCCAAAATGTTCTCACATAGGCAGGCTAACACATTCATACGCACACACACTGTAAATCTAGGCCTACATGCCTCCGGGTATGGACTAGCACAGACTGAAGTGGTGCTGTAATATAATATTGATCGGTTTTGACCGATAAGCGTTTGACTTTGATCAGTCACAGGCACACCCAATAACTTCACACTTGACCTCAGTTGATTACTGACAGACCTCAGAAATTAATCCAGGTGCCACCACACAGGCTTAAATGTTTCCATGTCTGCACTTTATTCTGTAACATGCACATGCGAGACTACAGTATACACTATTTTCTAGGAATTACTTTTTTCTTTATTTCTATACCGTTGCTTTCTGTAATTTTTATTTTTGTATGTCTCTACTGTCTATACTAATACGTTTTTACAGTGAATCGGCCTTGCAACAATGCAAAATTATAAATAATACATTTAATAATAGAATACAAATAATTAATTATTGTCAATTGTTGACATACTAAGTTAAAGGGGTAGTTCACCCAAAAATAAAAATTTCATCATTTATACCTCCTTTGTCATTTCAAACCTGACTTACTTTCTTCTTACTTTCACAATAGAAGATGTTTCTCCTGTTTGGACACAAAACCAATGCAAGTCAGTGGGTACCGCTGTGGGTTTGTTACCAACATTCTTCAAAATATCTTCTTTTGTGTTTTGTACAAGAAAGTCTACAGGTTTGAAAGAGGGTGAGGAAATGATTACATCCTTTTTATTTGATGAACCATCACTAATTTAGAAGAAGGCTCTACCCCTTTAACTAGTGTTTTAATATTTAGCATATTTTTGTCTTTAAAGCAAATACAGTAACTGAGGTGGAAAAAAATCTGAAAACATCTTGAATCTGAATTTACACAAGTGGAAGAACTTGCTTATGTTCTGTTGATGGGATGCGGAAGCTTGCAGCCCAGTAGAGATGTTTATATCACCACTAAACACACACACAGTTTTACTTGACTGGATGGCTTTCACATTCCAGATGTGGAAGGATGATGTGTGTGCGTGTGTGTGTGTGTGTGTGCGCGGCTTGTCTAACTGAGCACTGTTTGACTACTGTGAGGACACAGACTCCTGCAGCGAGAACATACCAAAGAATTACCCATCACTATAAACACACACGCGTGCTTCAGCTTCCTCCAGCATTACTAGATACATGTGCACAGCTTCCTACAGCTGCGCTGTAACGGTTTATACTGTCAGCCCCTCACATCTGAGCATCATAAATATGTCACTCCAGTCCTGAGATCGTATTGTTATGTCTTCAGGGTTTAATTCCTTTTGCGGAATGAAGTGAAACTTTTTCTATCATCAACTGGAACCCTTTTGACTTTTGATCGATGTCATGTCTGACCTACTGTGATTTTGGACTGGAATTAAGACGGCCAATCAGATTGGAATCAGACTGGACTATGAGAAAGCACATTTTTTGTGATCTTTTTAGATCTTTTTTTGGGAGCAGGCTTCCGAAAAGTCTTGCTAGTCAACAACATCAGCTGACATCGACTGGACTAGTCTGTTGCTGGATGACAAGTGGAGCATCCTGACCGATGTCTAATTAAAATGATGAAATCTGAAAATGTTGAGAAAACCCAAGCACTAGGGAAAATATTTCAACAAGAACTTTACTCTAGTTGATGACGGAGCGATGTTTTGTGTCACTTTTACATACAACCATGAATAGCATGTGCGCTGACCTCATGGCTGAACTACTTTCACTGATGAGGGTACCAGACTAATTCGGTCTGATCTGTCCTGAGGCAAAATGCAGAGGCTTTTCCACACACACACACCCACACACCTTACACATTTGTGGTCTACAATGGCTCATTCAGTCGTCTGTAAATGAGAAGCTAAACTTGGGCAAAATTGCGGCTTCTCTCAGGCCTTGACACCCCACATGATGTCATTCAGCCCTACGCATTCCGTAAGTGTTTCCTTTAGGTCCTCCTTGCGCTCCCCCTACCAAATGGCACCACGCTGATCCTGCAGCGTGTGCAAACTCAGACACGCATGTATGCAGACAGTACATCCATTCACACCGGCGTCCTTGGATCTGTTTGGACAGTGTTTTTACTGGAAAACACCCATTCCTCCTTAAAACAGCCCAGTCTCCACCTGCTTTGATGTTCTGCTCTTTGTAGCATTTATATATGGTGAGCACTGTTTTTATTTATGAGTGTAATCATTTTTTGTGATTGATCTGAGATCAGTTTTCGTGCTGATGTTAAATGAGCACTTTAAGACCTCATAAATACCACCCAAATTCCACCCAAAAAGTCACAACAACCTAACTTGACGAAGGATGGCCTTTAAAAACTAATACGCGTTATCCTTTTACCCATTTTTAACAGCTTATGTCATCATTCTAATGAATATTTTGTCTTTTGTAGGGTTTTATTTTCAGGAAATGACATAACAATAAGCAATGAGATGCTGTTAAAATGGCTTTACTGCAGAAAAGAGGTGATATTTGTTTATTTTAACAAAATATGAAATGGACAGCTTTCATTGGATAAAAATGTTTTCATCTTATTTTTACTAAGATAGTAAATTATATATTATTTCTTCTATACTTCTCCTACATTACTAACAACTAAAGATGCATTAGCCAATGAGAATCAAGAACTCTGACATTATAGAATGGAAATTTAGCGAGGCATCATGAACAAGGTTAATTTGTCAACTGCACAAGCTCTGTGACAGCAGTGTGAGATGGGCGTTTAGGAAAGAAAGTGACAGTCTAACAAGCAAAATCCCATGTGGCGCCTGTGGATGATGTCATCAACACGTTGGGCTCAGTAAAGCTCATGCCAGTCTGGTTGGCACATGTCGGGGTCTGACTCAGAATAACGCAATTCAACGTTCTGTACCATGTAACGCAAGTTTGACAGGTACTAAAACAAATGAAAGCAATGTTTTTTAAACGTAGGAGCTTTTGAGAGTTGTGTCTTTACTTGAGCTCATGTGAGGATCTGGTAAACATATGGGTGGGTTTAGGATTGGGTTAAGACCATAATTGGGTTTAAAACTATGCTTAAGGAGTTGGGTTTAACTTTGGTTAAAGGGCTAAATCAAAGTTACTCGAGCAGGTTAAAGCAACAAACAATGTTAACACTTTAGGATTAGCACTTTGAACCGGTCGAAAGGCTGTCAGCACCGAGTTTCAACCCCACAGCAGAGGTGAGCCGATGGAATGAAAGATTGAAAAGCAGAGTTTGAATTAAAAGTCTCTGACAAAAAAAAATCTCGGCTTTTTGTTCAAAATGTTGAGACTGACCCACATTAAAGAGGCTCTGTTTCTTGTCTTTTGATATATTAAATATTAAAAACGATATTATCATATGCGTACAAAAAATATTCTGGAGGCCATGAAAGTTTTGTGAATAGGTTCAGATATGCTGGCACTGGCAACTTTAACGGAAACGCCGGAGGTAAAGGGTTAATATATCCAGCGTTTTGGGCATGTGACTGATCTGCCATCACACGGACACCAGGTAGACAAACACACTCAACAAAACGTTGTTTTTAAACATATGTCTCTTCAAAACATGTGAATGCTAGTCTGGCTGAATGAAAGGGGAGACAGATTTACAGACGGCAGAGGTCAGAGGTCACGATGCTGAATGCCTCCAAAGAAAACGCTTTCTTCCCATTCACTGAGGTGCGCCCCTCATTCATACCACTGCTACCGCATTCCTTTCCGCATAACACACAAACAGCCTCACGCATCTTGTTTTTACCACAGCCAACATCTTTTGGTCTTTATGTTTAAGTGTATATTTGTGTTGATCTACACATTCACTTTTATGAGACAACAAAATGTGTGCAATTGTGATCAGGACACTCTAGAGGCTACAAATATTAGAAAGTGAAATATATACATTTGTGTGTACCGATGTGATAAGAAAGAGAGAGTGAGTTGTTTGTAAGTGTGTGAGAGAAGTGTATTGTGTGTTGCAGTCTGTTGTTATGGCAGCACATAGGAATGTTGAGATATCCACTATAAAGGCTCTTTAATGAAAATGCTTTCTGGGAGATTCTCCACACTGACATATACGAAGAGAGCGAGAGAGATGCATACAGTATGTGCTGGTATACAGAATCTCACAAAAGTGAGTACACCCCTCACATTTTTGTAAATATTTTATCATTTCTTTTCATGTGACGACACCGTAGAAATGACACTTTGTAAATTTGCTGTCCCCTCAAAATAACTCAACACACAGCCATTAATGTCTAAACCACTGGCAACAAAAGTGAGAACACCCCTAAGTGAAAATGTCCAAATTAGGCCCGAAAAGCAATTTTCCCACCCCGGTGTCATGTGATTCTTTAGTGTTACAAGGTCTCCGGTGTGAATGGGGAAGTGCGTTGAATTTGGTGTTATCGCTCTCACTCTCTCATACTGGCCACTGGAAGTTCAACATGGCACCTCATGACAGAGAACTCTCTGAGGATCTGAACAAATGCTGCATGAGTAATGCCTGCACTGGGAAGCTACAGTTCAGAGGGAACCGTGAATGCCAACATGTACTGTGACATACTGAAGCAGAGCAGTTTGGAGACTGGGCAGTATTCCAACATGATAACGACCCCAAAATAAGCTGAGGGTAAAGGTGATGGACTGGCCAAGCATGTCTACCTAAACCCTATTGAGCATCCTAGGGGCACCCTCAAACGGAAGTTGGAGGAGTGCAAGGTCTCTAACTTCCACCAGCTCCGTGATGTCGTCGGAGGAGTGGAAGAGGACACCAGTGACAACCTATGAAGCTCTGGTGAATTCCATGCCCAAGAGGGTTAAGGCAGTGCTGGAAAATAATGGTGGCCACACAAAAATTGATACTTTGGGCCCAATTTGGACATTTTTACTTAGGGGTGTACTCAGTTTCGTTGCCAGCCGTTTAGACATTAATGGCTGTATGTCAAGTTATTTTGAGGGGACAGCAAATTGACACTGTTATACAAGCTGTAAACTCACTACTTTACATTGTAACAAAGTGTCATTTCTTCAGTGTTATCACATGAAAAGATATAATAAAAAAATTAACAAAAATGTGCGGGGTTACTCACTTCTGTGAGATACTGTATGTAGTGTTAGAGGTTTCACGCTACACTCTAAAAACTGTTGTGTTAAAAACAACACAAAATCTTGTTTGTATTTAAACAAGAAATCAACACAAAATAGCACATCATGAATTAAAGATAACATAACACAGACAGTGTATTAATTATTAAGCTCATATTTCTAAGTATGAGAGAAAATATTGTTAAACGTACTATGATGTTCTAAGATCATGGAAAAAAATAGTTCACCAAAAAATCTAAATTTTGTCCTTTTTTACTCACGGGTAAACTATCCCTTTAAGTTGAGTAATGGAGCAGCGCTCTCTGGACATAGAGTGCTTTTCTACCATCGTGCCGAATCGTTCTAAGCACAGTCCGAAACGGTTACAGTTATGTTTCCACGTGAGCCTGGAATTTTCAGCACGGTTATCGTGCTAATGAATGCGCGGAGAGCCATTATAGCCCTGTCTCTTGTGTTACCAAGGCAGCGCGTGACGCGTTTGTGTTTACATTCTAAAAATCAGCCCTGCGGTGGAAAATGAAACCATTTACGTACCGGCTGGCGTGGATCGGCACGGAGTGGAATAATTAAGCAACGAGAACGATTCGGCGCGATGGTATAAAAGTGCTCAATATGTAACCCTGGACCACAAAACCAGTCATAAGGGTCAATTTGTCGATATTTAGATGTATACATCTTCTGAAAGCTGAATAAATAAACTTTCCATCGATGTATGGTTTGTAAGGATAATATTTGTCCGAGATAAAGCTATTTGAAAATCTGGAATATGAGGGTGCAAACAAATCTAAATATTGAGAAAATCGTCTTTGAAGGTGTCCATCAGAGACGCTGTAGCAGGCAGCTAAGAAGAAACAGGTTTGTTTTAACGCTCTCTATTTGTCTACTACTGAGATCACGTTGTTGAGAGTAGATGAACACGAAAGCAGAAATTATTATCTTTAGATAGATATCAAACTTGAGTGGGTAATTCCCAAAGAGCGGCAGCGAGTGAAGTTTGTAGGCGTGTTTCCTGCCTTTTTTGGTTGCGATTTTGTTATCCACTCAAAAAAAATAACGTTTTGACGGTAGGAAATTTACAAAATATCTTCATGGAACATGATCTTTACTTAATATCCTAATGTTTTTTTCCATAAAAGAAAAATAATAATAATACGTTTTCACGATAGTTTTGACCCATACAATGTATTGTTTGCTTTTGCTACAAATCTACCCGTACGACTGGTTTTGTGGTCCAGGGTCACATGTATAGTACAGTGGTAAGTGTTGTGAAATCGGATTAGACTGTGTTAGTGTAAATGGTGTTGTTGAGGTACTGACCCGTGTGACTGCGGATGTGCACTCTAAGAGTTCCATTACTGGCAAACTTCTGTCCACAATATGGGCAGATCTTCTCCTTCTCTCCTGTATGTGTCTGATGGGGGTGAGAAACACAGTAAAAACAAAGCATAAGGACCAATCTTTAGACATAGATTTGACATATCTTTGACCCTGGTTCTCAACTGACTCAAAGTTGACATTGACTTTGACTGGGCGTCGACTTCCGTTCGAATTCAAAATTCGTACACATATCGATCTCTCTGTACTTTAACACCTTCCAATCCTTTTCTAAAATTACAAGCATGATTTTTCTTATTGTCATAGTTCAAGGAAAACGTAAGTAAGGAATCATATCATTTTTAGCCTCTATACTCAGGAACCTGCTATAAACAGGGCTTATCTTACAATGCTGAGGGGAGCAGTCGCTCAAACTCAAATCCAGCTATTTTCTCCCTCTCTTTATCTTTTTCCTCCCTTTTCCTTCTCACTTCATTTCCCGCCTCTTATCTTTCCCCTACCATCTCCACTTCCTCACCTTCATCACTTCCTCTCTGTTCCCTCTTCTCTTGAAGTACCCTTCTCTCTCTCTCTCACTCATGAAGTGTGGTTAGACAGTCATTACTCCTGTCGAATCCTTTAAAGCACTCCCTATGATGATGAATAAGGTTTCTGTGCCAGCAAATATTTTATGAAAGATTATAATTATTATTTGCAATATTCAATTTTTAGTATAATGTATTCTGATGCATCTTGTGCAATAAGACCAGCAACATTTATAAAAAAAACGAAAAGTCAATGTAGATTTCACATGGCCTGAAACACATGAGTACTGTTAACGTGTGGTATCAGTGATGGCGTATGTGATATGTATCTGGCCTCTCCTCGCTTCTCTTCCTCTTGCTGTCAAACAGTAATTGAATATGTTTAAGGCTCTTTACTCTTGTGCCAACAGCGGGTCACATTTCAGCCCTCACTGAAATGAGATCAGACAATGTCAAATGCTATCTTAACCGGAATCACACACACTACTTTAAAAACTATAGTGGTAATAAACTGCACACTGGTTTATCTGAATTGGCGTGCCTCATGTATGGACTGTGTGTCTTGGGAATTTAAACAGTTCAGAAAATGCTTCATGGGTGTATTCATGCACTGCTGTTCGGATTAAATGGTTTATACATTTAAAATGAATGGAATATAAAGTGGTGGAACGTGAACGGATTTAGAGGGTTTTGAACTCTAGGTCTATAGTTCAACTGGTCAAGCAATATGTTAGCTGTACCAAGGTTGTGGGTTCAATTCCCAGGAAACATACATATGAAATACATACCTTGAAGACGTTTTTATTTAAAGCATCTGCCAAATGCATACATGTAAAATGTTAACTTTGACCCTGAACTTTGTGTGGAGAGCAAGTAAAACGTGTTAAACCTATCCATCACCACATTAAGCTTTTACGAACAATACAAAATCAAGAAATAAAATATATATATTTTGGATGCACCTTCTTGTGGCTCTTAAGTACGGAGGGTGTAACAAAAGCCTTCTCACACAGGTCACACTTGTACTTCTTGTGTCCGTCATGCACAACCTGAATGTGTACGTTGAGTGTGTCCTTACGCTTGAAGGTGGCGTCACACTGGTCGCACTTAAATGTTCTCTCACCTAGACAGACAACAGAAGATAAAAAGCATGTGAGTACCACGCAATTTGAGAATCCCATTGAAACCTTGCATTCTGGCTCCACGAGATTTCAGAAAAAATTACAGAGTCATTATTTTCCAAGTGTGCCACTCAAACTTGTCTTGTGCCCAAATCCACTTTACTGCCCCCCCGAGTCCATCCAGCTTTGAAAAATGTCCTGTTACCTCTTTTTATTTGAGCAATTTTTTAAAATAGATGTCGGCTCTCTTTTTTAGGAGCGGTCAAAAGAGGGATCATACAAGATCAGGTAGAATACGCGTGGAACCATTCAACGCTCAAAAGAGGCCACGATTCCTTTCAGAAGACGACACTCTGTTCTTCTACCAAAGCCTTCATGAAATCCCAAAAAACCATACACGATGCCAAGAATAGAAAACTTTGGCTCTAAAACTCGCTGCGAAAACCACCATAAAGGCTTTTCTACTCAAACAATGCTTTCTGTAACAAACAGGCAGCGCTCATGCCAGAACACTGGTTTAAAGCTTCCTTAAATACTTGAACAGAACCCAACACGTCACCACGTCTAATCGCCAGCAGAACAGACGGAGCGCTGGCTTGTAAATGCCTGGACTACGAACAATGTCTTTAAATGAACGGGCATGCACTGCGACTACGCCAGACTTTTCATCACATGAGATGCTAATCTTCCAACTTTTCCATGACAGAAAGTCTTATTCATGAGGTTCTGTTGGCGCTTGGACACATGTCAGAGCACATTAAAGTCGTGTGCTGTATTCTTGTGAGAAACTGGGTATGATGTCAAACCATCAAACACAATTAGAATTTCCAGTTGTGTAGGTTAGTTTTGTGTGGTCAATAAATGCTGATGCAAAATGCCCTGAAAAGCCAATCGCTGACATCTCTGAGGTTCTTGGTATTGCGGCAGTAAGATGCTTCTTAACAGGGTATTCTGGGGAAGTTGGTAATGGAGGTACCCCCTCGGATGGTACTGAGAGATAAAAAAAATTTCTTCACTGGTGTATATTAAACATCAAATATATTCTGATAGACTGTGATTTATTATGAGTTTATGTTGACTTCATTGAGAACTCTCAGTTGTGTCTAGTTAGGACAGACTATGACGTATTGTCATGGAACTTAAATGCAGGTTTGAACCAATGCTATTCATAAGGACAAACTGAAACTCTACTCCAGTACAGTCTAGTCCAGAAATCTCAAAACTGATATCTATATCAAATAATTGCCTCAGCAGGACTGTTACTGGAACAGTACTCTGTTAACAGTGACTGTAATATAAATATTGAACTTTGATAAAGTGTAAGAGATACTGGACTGTAGATAGACATAAACAGACATTTAGTTATCTAGATGTGACTTTACCATAAACTGATACTGTTTGTCAAACAGGTAATAAACTCTGATATACATTAAACTAATTCTAACTGGATCCATAACATTTTTGTCATTTGTGACCCTGGACCACAAAACCAGTCATAAGTCGCACAGGTATTTTTGTAGCAATAGCCAACAATACATTGTATGGGTCAAAATTATCGATATTTCTTTTCTGATAAAAATCATTAGGATATTAAGTAAAGACAATGTTCCATGAAGATATTCTGTAAATTTCCTACTGTAAAAATATAAAAACTTTATTTTTGTGAGTGGATGCAGCAAAATCGTGAACAAAAATTGCCAGAAACATGATAACAAACTTTACTGCTGCCCACTTTTTGGGAATTACCCACTCGAGTTTGATATCGATGTTAAGCTTAGAATTTCAAGTTAATTTACTCTCCACGATATCATTACAGCATTGAGCGTTAAAACAAACCTGTTTCTTCTTAGCAACCACCTGCTAAAGCGCCTCTGATGGACAACATTAAAGACGATTTTCTCAATATTTAAATTCTTTGCACCCTCAGATTTCAGATTTACAAATAGTTGTATGTCAACCAAATAGTGTCCTATCCAATTTTGTGTTTAAAACGAATAAAGAGGCCAAAGTTATGACTGCAGCTGTAAATAAACAACAAAAAGACTTAAAGACTGAAAAATACAATTGTCATACATCAATAGAACACTTATTTATTCAGCTTTCAGATGATGTATAAATCTTAATTTCAAAAATATTGACCCTGATGTGGTTTTGTGGTCCAGGGTCACATTTGTCCATTCCAAGTTTAGTCCAGCTTGTACATCTCTTTTTCACCCCAATTGCAGACGCTCCAAAACATGTTTGTTCCATACTATATCTATAAAGTATTTTCAATATGTCTCTTTGATACCATAAAACCTGTGTCCAATAAAAAAATATATGTATATGTATACAGTATCTCACAGAAGTGAGTACACCCCTCACATTTTTGTTAATATTTTATTATATCTTTTCATGTGATAACACTGAAGAAATGACACTTTGCTACAATGTAAAGTAGTGAGTGTACAGCTTGCATAAAAGTGTAAATTTGTCCCCTCAAAATAACTCAATACACAGCCATTAATGTCTAAACCGCTGGCAAGAGACGTGAGTACACCCCTAAGTGAAAATGTCCAAATTGGGCTTAAAGTGTCAATATTTTGTGTGGCCACCATTATTTTCCAGCACTGCCTTATATATGGTCTGACTCAGAGAATCTGATTTCAGCATTGGGATGCCTTGAACTGATGTCTGCACACATATATATATATATATATATATATACACACATTTATCTAATATATATGTATGTATATACATACATATATATTAGATAAATCTGCAATCCATATCTTTTTTAAAAATACACAAAAATGAGTTAGTGGGCAAGTACATAAAAACAGTTTTGAAAAATTGTCTCCTTAACTTAACCCCTTTTATTCACAAGCTTATAATATGATGATTATAAATTATGCCGATTTTTGAGGAAATGTGTGCAATTTTAGGTTTCAAACAAATAAAGAGGCCAAAGTTATGACTGCAGCTTTAAATAAACAACAAAAAGACCAAAATACAAAAAAATACCATTGTGAAAGACTAAAATACAAAAAAGACCCTTTCATCCACCACAAACCTCTGGACGTCCCCAAAATGAGGTTTTAAGAGATTGAGCTAACTTACTTGGACACCAAACTATAATTTATACCCATTTACAAAACACAGGGGGTCATTTGAGAAATATTTGCGAAGGACTTATGCCAGTGAACCATTTGTCCCTCTTAAAACCATAATGTGTTTTTAAAAGATATTTAAAAAAACTTTATTTCCTAATCAAATATTGACACAGATGGATCAGATTATGTCACAGTGGGCCGTAAGTGATCACACACACAAATACTGTATATATAAAGTGACCACACGCACCAAACCCACACACCACTTGGTATCCCATCTAAAACAACATTTCTCTCTATCTCTCTCTCTCTCTCAGATATATAAAAAGAGTGTTAGCTCATTGGTGTAAATGTGTGTCTCATGGGAGGACAGCAGGAAATTCCTGTAGCTCAATAATCTTAGTGTGATCGGTCTAGACTGGGCAGAGAAGCAGTGCGGTTCATCCTGCTCTGACCAGTCGGCTCCATAAAGCCCCTGCGGCCCACAGACACACAGCCTAGGGTTCGAGAGGAGGGGTCTGACTCAGAGAATCGTGTCTGATTTCAGCATTGGGATGCCTTGAACTGATGTCTGCACACATTCACTCTCAAATGAAATATAAACACATTCGTGAAGACACACTTACTGTTATGAATCAGGAGGTGGCGCTGTAAGGAGAATGGGGTGCGAAACAAGGCCTTACACTCTTCACACTGGAACGGCCTCTCTTCTGAATGAGTCTTCAAAAGAGAGATCGACCGGCAGACAAGTCAGAGGAAATGTAGACATTAGTTGGTTTTAAATGCATCAAGTTTAAAGAAATTAGTCACAGACAACATGAAATGCCATTGGCAATGTACTTACTGTGCAATATTTCTGAACAAAAAAAATAAATAAATAAGAAAATAGGATTTGAGAGTGAACCAGAGTTGCGAGGTCTTTTTAACAAAACTTGCCCAATGGCCAATCAAATATCATACATAAAATACATATTTTACAGCCACTGTTATGCATTAGAAACTTCAATCAATGAAAATAATTGTCTAGCAGTGATCATTGACATATACTTACGTAAATAAAATGATATTACCTCGAGATTTACAGCAGAAAAGGTGGTTCTCCATTTTTTTTAACTATTTGAATAAACTATTTACAGACTTATTGTCCGGTTCAGTTTTATTATTGTTAGAATATACATTTGGCAGAGTGAATTAGTTCAATACACGCATTAAGGTCAACCACAATTTATGAAAATGTAAAAAAAAAAATATATCTGGGAAAACCACAGAGTTGGCAACCCTGGAGTGGACCATGATATTATTGGTTACTGTTATTTATCCAACATGCATAACCTTGGTTATATGAGCAGGTTTTTTTTGGAAGAAAAGGATTATTACATTATGACAAAAATATTTTGTTTCTATAGAATAAGGACTTGTAAATCAACCACAAGGAGACAATAAAAAGGAAATAATCCACCTAGAACCCACTCTTATCATTACAAACATTTCTGTTTTTTTGTTGTCAATGAAACATAAAAAGAGATGGTTAGTAGAATATTTATTGTTTTTTATCAAATGTAAGCATAAAGCTACTTTCTGTCCGGAGCTGTGTGAGGTTTTGGGGTTAATGTTATCTGCAGGGTGTAAAGGTCAGGGGCCGTGTGGGGTCACTACAGGTCAGGGTTAAGCTGAAGGTTTTGATTAGGCTCCACAGTGGCTGATTGGGCAGAAGATCTTCTTTTTAGATAAAAATCCCAGCAGTTTATTTGACCAAAAAATAAACCTGTCTGATCAATCTGTGTTTCTGCGTTTATCCAACCAGTCTGTCTTTCAATCTACCACTCTACCGGACTAGAAACTGAAACATCAGAAGGGGAAGTTTCAGGACTCCCAGGAACCCAAGAACTCCCATCTGAAACTGATCAGAGTCTGGTACCTTTTTATGGTTCTTGTAGACGTTTCGGTGGGCGAACTCTTTCCAGCACAGCTTACACTTGTACGGTTTGTCTTCACTGTGGATGATCTTATGAGCTGTGGCCTGATCCAGTCGCTTGAAACTTCTGTTGCAGATCTCACAGGTGTACGGACGTTTTTCTACACACACATAAGAAATCCCCCCCAAAAAAATATTTTCGCTTTGGGTTTAAATAGCATCTTATGTATTTGTGTGAGGTTCCGAGGGCATTACCGGAGTGTGTGATCATGTGACGCTTCAACTGATTTGTAGAGATGAACTTTTTATCACAGGCGGTACAATCGAATATCTCATGAACCTGAAAATACAAAAAAAAATACACAACATTAACAGACCTACCTCGAAGTACAACACACTACCAGTGTCACAGACTGCGTTTAGCAACCACAAAGTAAAACACACTGACAGAAGAAACAGAACGGAAAGCTCGGCGAGTATGACCGTAATGGCCAGAACACATCTGAGGTCATTTATAGGACCGTTGAGGGCGATTGTTTAACTCTTGGGTGGGTTTTTTAGCCTGCTCTCGGTGTGTGACCTTGAAAATATCCTTAACCCAACTCACAGTGGACGACACACACACACAGAGACTCAGACAGATGGAAATGTAATTAAACTCTGAGAGGTTTTGAATAACTCCTTTGGTCAATACCACTGTGCTCAATGTGATGAAGTCTGACTGAAAATGTTCTATTACAGTCTGTGTGAACACTTCAGTGAGATTTCTCAGAGGGAATCAGGAGGTAGAAATTACTGCAATAATACAACTCTAAGGTTTTTATGCTACTTCGTCCAATGTTGAAAGCAAGGTTCCATATGTGTCACGGTGCATTATGTAAAACCAGGGTTGGGAACGCTACTAAATAATAATTTGTCAACCTACAAGGTGCTTATAATTTAAAAGCCGTTAAACTACAGTTATGCTTTTTATGTAGTAATGACAGAACACAATAAGCATATCCCAAGAAGTAGCTAAGTACATTGAAGGTTGGGCCTAAACATGGCTATCCCACACGTGAGTACCATATATGAAACAGGATAAAGGAAGAGCCAGGATAATGTTTAATATAATGTGTTTAGTTGAAGAAAGCAATTAATATACAGTACATCTAGGATGAAGAATTAAATTTCTTTGGTAAACACATGTAACGACCACCTGAGATTTCTACAGTATTCACAATCACTGCTCTGTTGGTTGACATTCTCGCAGTTTCATTATGCTTTAGAACTTTTATTAAACTATAAAGAAATATGAAGATTGCCACCCTTCAAAATGAGCGATCATAAAAAGATTGACATGTACGAAGACATGTACTAAGTTTGCCTTTACATCCAATTCTGAAAATGGCTATATGAAATCCTATTAAACAATTAAATAAGAAAGAAACAAATAAATCTGTAAATTATGTTTTATCAACAGTTTGGAACCAGACTGATAAAATCTGCTTTGTCACGCTACACCACTACTTGTTAAAAAAACATTACTTTCAAACTGTAAAAACGTAGTATAGTTAGTAGCGTTGGCGCTTTTAAAAACTACTTCCGAAAACTGTATTCAACATTTTTTGCTCAAAATATTTTGCAGGAGACATTTCAATAAGTATGTAATGCAGCACAAACACACAGCATGGAGGCCGCCATTATTGTTTTGGGAATGTTTGTGCATGTGTACAGACTTAATGCATAATACGCATCTGTATGACGCCGCCTTAAGTTTACAGAGATGAAGGGCCCTATTTTAACAATCTAAGAACGTGGTCTAAAGCACAGGTGCACTCAGGACATGTCCGAATCCACTTTTGCTAGTTTAACGACAGGAAAACAGTTGGCGCGCCCGGGCGCATGGTCTTAACGGGTTGTCCCGATTCTCTTAATGCGTAATGGGTGTTTTTTGGGTGTAGCGTGCAATAAACCAATCTGAGTGTCATCTCCCATTCCCTTTAAGAGGCAGTTGAACTCTCGCTATGGCAGATCGCTATTTACATGGCGGAGTTTGTTGGCAGAAAAACAGAATGCTTCTCAAGCGAAGAAACTGATTTGCTTGTGCGTAAAGTTAAAGCTCGCGAGCAGATCAACTACGGGACAAACAGGAATCCACCAAAGCTTCCCCAGGTGGCATGTAGGGAGTTTTATATTTATGTACACAATAATAATCTTTTACATTTTTAACTTTTATTGTTTAATTTTTTTAAATGTTTTGTGCTGCTGCGCTTCTCTCTGTGTAATAAGCAAAATGAACGCACGCTGTGGACCCACCCAGAGGCGCATTTTCCACTAATGCGCTCTTTAAATAACAAAAAAATATTGCGCCATTGACTTTAGACCAGGTTCGAGTTGTCTATTTTTAGTTCCTCAAAATAGCAATGCGCCAACAATGGGCCTGAAAAACACCCATGGGCGCACAAATTGGCACAAATGCATTTGCCATTTAAACAATGCGAGGTTGCAGGATGGGAAAATGAGAACAGCAAAAACACTTGTGCCGCGCCTTGCGCCAGGTGTACGATAGGGCCCGAAAAATATTTTGTTTTCAAAAGTTCGCATTTTCAGTCCCCCAAAACAATGTCGTCAAGTAAACAAACAGCCAAAACTCTTAAAACGTTTTCAATTTTTAGTTGAAAACGGCCTCTTGTTAACGGCCTCTTAAAGGGAAAGTGCACCCAAAAATAAACATTCTGATGAATCATCATATGAATCCATCTCAAATTATAAATCATAATTTTTTACCATTTCAGGCTAAGGTAATGATATGTATTTTCTCAATAATTGATTTTTGTTTATTTTTCACAAAAAAACTGATATCAAGTACAAGTAGCTAAATAATGCTCACAAGAATAAACAACTTGTACTGAAGCATTACATACTGTACATTACCTCAGAGTTCCTATTGAATTAACAGTCAATGTCTAAATGTATATCTCAATTCTACACCTGCTGTAGCTAAACCACTTATGAACAATACCAAAACTATTTCCTCAGGACACAAATTGAGAAAGAGATTTAACATAACCTGGAGGATAAGCTTTACAGAAACATTAGCGGTCCCTCTCAAGTGAGGGACTGACCGATGCAGAGCAGCAAACACACATGAAGCTGGAAAGGCTCCGCTCTCAGAACGGCTGCACTGATAACCGCCGTTGAGTGAACGCTGACAGGAGGAAGTGTCTGTTCCATCTCAAGCTTTAGACAGACCTAGTGATGATAGCATTCTCCAGGCCAAAACAGAGCGGGATTTTGGTTTTGGTGCAGCAGAAACACGCAGTGGAATCATGGGATCCGGTCCAAGCGTAAGAACTTTAAACCTGCCCGGCGGTTCTTCACCTACCTCCTTCAGTCAGAAAATCTAATTACTTTCGTTTGTCGCTCTCTCCGCACAGTCTGCCAAGATGTAGCGGTGTGGTTTGGAGATGAAGTTGATGTTGAACACCATCATCTAAAACATCTCAAACGTGGTGTACATTTTGAAAATGATGAGTGTAGACCCCAACCACACATCTTCCCTGAAGAAAATGGATAGGGAAAAGTGTAGAGAAGCTGAAGTCTTTCTGAATTTTGTGGTGATTTCGAAGATTTGTGAGTGCAGCTGTTTGTTTGATATTTCTAAGTTATTTTCGCAGGAGAAACCCTGACGCCAGCGCTAAAGGTTGAGCAGTCTGCTCTCTCCGAATCTTAAGTTTCACAAGGGCCGTAGGGATGAGCTTGTGAAACAAAACACGACCTTTCTATACACACTCACACCAGTGGAAAACCTTACAACATCAACATGAAGCCCACCTCCTACTGAGAGAGATGGAGAGAGGTGGATTTTATACAAGACCAATGAGAAACTAACAGGGAAAGCGGTTTTTGTTTCCAGCAAAAACAGTGCAAGAGATGAGGCGTTAGGATGATAGGAGGTATGAATAATTCGGACACCAAAAAGAGGAAAAGGAGCATGCGCCAGCGAGACACGAGAGATGGATGGACAGAGAAAGGAAAGATGGCATGAAAAGGGAGAAGAATGAAAGACAAAATAGATGGGCAAAAGAGAAGAAATATAAAGAGATGGACTGAAAATGGGATAAGGAGAGATTTATGGAGGGATGATCTGACCTTGCGGTGCTCCTGCAGGTTGAGTGAGGATGAGCACTTCTTATTACAGATGGTGCATATCAACTTCCTGCGGGCGCTCCCTACATGCACACACACACACACACACACGCACAGATCATACATCACATCTGATGGTATCTGAGAAGGGTGCTAATGGAGACACTGCATCAGTGTTTCAAATAAACATCAGGTAGTCCTTACATTAATCTCTCTATTAAGAACATCACCGGCACAAAAGCAAAACAACTTTATTTTACAGGGGTGAAACGTCAATTTCCTGTAGAGCAGGAAATGGAAAAGTGATAGCCCATTAACAAAGATCAATTCCAGAATCCTCAACACACACTGAGGTTTTTAAAGACTGTAAAGAGGCCACTTTCTATAAATCTTAGAGCATTTGATGTTTTTTCCCATTAAAACTGTTGGTCAAAATGTCTCTGACCCCTACAATTAAACAGGCTGTTTTGTTACTAAACTGTACCGTTAAAATACTCTGCTGTTTAAATGAGCTCTGGTTGTTAATCTCAACATACCAGTGAAGTTCACACGTGCATCAGGGCAGCTCCACTTGCTGACATCTAAATGTGGGAGGTCATATCTTAACATTATTGCAGTTAGAGTTTGATAATGTAGCCTTTTAACTCAACTCAACTTTATTTATATAGCGCTTTTTACAATTTTCATTGTTACAAAGCAGCTGTACATGAGACATATTGACAATAAGCAAAACAATTAAAGTTATACCTGTAAAAACAAGAAAAAGGTAAAAACAAAGAAGACAGACATACCCACATACAAAACACTCCACACACACAATATGCACACGTACTAACACACATAGACACACACACAAATGCGCACACACACAGACGCACACACAGACAAGCACGTCCACACACACACACACACAGACAAGCAGGCACACACACACAGACAAGCACGCAAACAAACAGACAAGCACGCACAAACACAGACAAGCACCCACACACACAGGCATGCACACACACACACACACAAGCACGCACACTGTATTTAATTTACAGTACACTTAAAGGAGAGAGAAACACAGGTCAAATATTAAACAGACTATAATTCCTATATGAAATGTTAATTAAGCAAAACTTTAAAATTCGAATTCTATATTGCAGCCTCCCCGGGCAGGCAAATAGTGCAAAACAGTATACAAATGGTGGCGAGGAACCCAAAACTCCAATTGAGAAAAAAAACCTCAAGATAAAACAGGCCCAACCAGGGGATTCCAGTTCCCCTCTGGCAAAAACTGCTGCTTCTGCACAAGCTCGACGGTGCTTGCACAACAAGCCAAAATAAAAATAGATAAACTTACTAATAAGGTAAATAATAGATTTAAGATTTTAAGCTATTAAGTAATCTAATAGCATTTTAAATTTTGTAGTGAAGACGCGTTAAGTCATTTTACCACAATAATACTGCTGGTCCCTTGTGCTGTGTTCACACCAAAGGCAAACAATCGTGTTCCTCGCTATTTATTACTCTCAGGAAAAGTTAGAAGCCGTAAACACAAGACCGCTTTCAACAAAAAACGTAATGCGTTTTGGCTGCTCATTTTCATGACAATGGCGGTTTGGGGGACTGAAAACGCAAACTTTTGAAAACAGGTCCCAAAGTGCAAGTTTTTCAAAACAACGGCATTATCGTTCCCACATAAACTCTGAAGGCGGCGTTTTCCAAAAACGATGGCGTCAAACGTTTTGATTACGCTGTTGTGTGTACGGAAGACTTTTCAAAAACATTTACATTTTTTCATCGTGTTAACTTCCTTGTGGTTATTTTCTCGTGAGTGATGCAAGCTTACAATTCGGGCGGAAGAATCGCGATTCAAAGTCATTTGAGTCATTCAAATCGCCTGCCGCGGGTTTGCGTCAATTTGTGTCTTTACGTTGATTTCATATGTAATTTACTCGCACAAATCGCTTAATTCAGGTTTGCTGTGAACCCCCATTACACCATCTCTACACGACGTCACAACAAATTAGAAAAGGTATCTTTTCCAAGTTATTTAAGTTTTGTCTACAGCAGAGTACAATGGATACTATATTAGAAACGCTTATTGTTTATACGTTCAGGTCCCTCATCTAATCGCATCTGACAAATCTGGTTAAGACATTGCTATCTCCACTGACGCTACTAACCTGTAAGTTTAAAGGACTAGTTGCTAAAAACATGAACATTCTGTCATTTACTCTTTTAAGAGCTTTGCCAACTTGACCCCCTATAAGAAGATACTTCAATATTGTAATATAAAATATTTTTTTGTGTTCAAATAAAGAAATAAATATATTTATTATTTTTATATATACATCTGGGATGGAATCAAGGTAATTAAATGATAGGAGGATTTTAATATTAATTACGGGGGCTAGTGCAGAGCTCTAGACGGTTTATGAATGCTATAGTACATCTACGTATATAGCCTATCACATCTCTATTATTTAAAAAGAACAACATCCTGTTGGCCATGACTTACTTCCTGTTGGCCCTTTGACAGACTTTTATTATAGCAAAACCGCTAAACCTTCATGCATGTGGTTGTAAGCAAATCCGCAA
Organism: Triplophysa siluroides; assembly: GCA_006030095.1. NCBI lineage: Eukaryota > Metazoa > Chordata > Actinopteri > Cypriniformes > Nemacheilidae > Triplophysa > Triplophysa siluroides. The sequence continues at coordinate 479,736 of VCII01000613.1, read as the reverse complement.
GCTTCCATCTAAACTCAAACTGGTTCAGATTATTTCTGCTGGTTGATATGACCGATTCATTCACTTGTTGTCAAACTGTCCAATTAAAGTTAATGACAATAATATTGAAAACATTCTTATATACGCTTTCATCAGCCGATTAAAGGCCTTTGATTAATAGTCGCAGATGTCTGCGCCGCTGGCAGAGAGACAAGCACTGAGAGTCTGCTGAAAAGATGAGAGTGTAGACTGAGAAAGCTCTTAGCTTTATTTGACAGACGGAGAAATGAAGAGCGGATCAGAAATGAACAGATTAATGAAGATGTTAAAATGCTGCTGATTAGACTCTCATTACGACTCTCATTATAGCTGGGTGTGTGTTTGTAAGCGTGTAATTCACCTGTGTGGACGTTGCCTTTGTGTTTCTTCAGGGCGTCTTTACTCTTAAATCGTTTCCCACAGCTATCGGCCTTACAGATGAACCTGCCGTCTCCTTTACACGCCTCTTTATGCTGTTCAAAACTGCACACACACACACACAATTTTGAATTAGAGTCAACATGAAATAAAATGTATAAAACGGTGTGTTCTTGTCCTTGTTTATGATTGGTTGAGCTGCGTTGTAAACCGTTATAAAATTCACGATTTGTATCACAAGTATCACTGTGCCAAAGTTGTTGCGTCTGTGTTGCTTGAGCCTGCTATGCATATGGAATAACTGTTTTATAATGCTCCGTGTCGTGCCTAACACCTCCCCTTAGCTGTTACAAAATGCCCTGTAACCCACTGCTTCTTGGGGCTTATTGCTTTATTATGGTATGCACATCCATGCATTCCAAAAGGTTTCGGAAAGTGTGCAAACAATCTGGAGACGACAATTTTAAAGGACACCCAAGTATGCATAATGTTCTGTGAATATTTTTTCTGCACATTTGTTTTCTGGACAAGAATAGAACGGCAGCGGAGAGTCGCCCCATTAGAGGAATAGTTAAAATCCAAAGAAAACCAAAAAGTTTGTGAGAAAACCATATTTTGAGCTTATTTAGCAACAGTCATTTACCAAAACAAGCGCTACATTCAAATAGGGCAACGCATTGATGATTTTAAATTTCATGTTTCACATGACATGTAATATATATCATAATAATGTACACATATATATGTAACTTGTACTGTGATTAAGTGTTTATTTTACATAATGTGTCTTTGTTATATTATATTTTTTTACACTTGTCTTTTGTATCATGTTAATGTCTTACCACACAGGCTTGTGGGAAACAGAATTCCAATCTTCTGTATACCCTGGACATACGGTATATCAGAATTGACAATAAAGTTGACTTTGACTTTTGTTTCTTCTGACAAATAGTCACGAGACAGGATATTTTAAAATGATTGTCTTGTCGCCATATTTGAATTAAGCACTTGTATTGGTTTCGATTTTGCTAAACTCAAGACGAACAACACAATTAGCATTGAGATAATCCCAGACAAAAATGATACCTTATCTGGTATTGAAGGCCATGCATGTATAAAAGTGTGCTGTACCTGGACTCAGAACAGAAAGTGCTGTGACACAGGGCACACTGATTAAGGGTTGAAGGGTCTCCTGTCGTAGCTGAGCTCTCTGTACAGTGAAGGACACTACAACCAAACAGTACATTAGCATTATTAGACAGCTGGACTGTTTATTAGAGATGTGTGTGTCTGTACCATACTCACTGGCGCTGCAGGGCCTGTTTGACGGGAAACTCTTTACCGCAGGAGCGACATTTAAACTCTTTGTCCTCTGCACTTCCTCTCTGATGAAGACTCTGCAGATGTTCAGCTAACACATCTTCACTGGGGAAGCTGCTTTCACACAGCAGACAAGGGTAATCTTCCTTCTTAATCACCAGATCTACAATCACAGCGACTTAATGAGTTCTTCAAAGGCTGGTGGCCAATTTTACTAGTTTTTTTTTAGGGTTGCAGGTTTAAATGATATGTATTAGTCTGATTGAGAAGATAAACACTCAATTGTCATGTTTCAAGCATACAGTACTAAACAGTTGTTTCAGTGAGTGTCTGCAAGCATGTTCAATTCTAAATAGACAGGACATCAATATAAATACAGGAAAATTATAGATGTATAAATTTTGCAGGACAGTTTAATAGAAACTATATGAGAACACACACGTGTTTCTGTGTTGAGGTGTTTGCTATCTTTATTGTTGTCATCTTCAATGTCCTCATCTTCATCATTGTCCTCCTCTTCCTCCTCCATGTCACTGTCCAGGTAACCAATAAGAAGCTCTGTATCTGTCTCAATGTCATCCACAGCCAGGTAAAAAATATTCTCTCCGTCCTAGGAGTGAGATAGGAGAATTGATTATTCCTGCTGAAAATCAGTCTTTTGTCTCCCAACTAGCGGTGAAAACCAATATTTTTTCAAGATTTGTTTAAAATTTTCGTTATCTTTCCAGGTGGTATTTAAAGCAGATAATAATAGACTCTTTTTTTCAAAATTCTAGATCTGAGCTATACTGTAAATGCAAAAAAGAGAATAAAAAGATTGCATATATACAGCAGCGTCAGCCACAATATCGATTATCTGCCACAATAAAATCTTTAAGAGCTAATTAATATCTAATACATGATACATACAAAATTTTCAAAATATAACATTTAAAATAGCAGACAGGAACTATGGACTATTGAAAGTGAATATGAAAGTGCAGTCACATGAATGAAATTTTACAATAAGGTGCTACTTGTTAACAATTAGTTAATGCAAGAGCTAACACAAACTAACAATGAACAATACTTCTACAGCATTTATTAATATTAACTCATGTTAATTTCAGCATTTACTAATACATTATTCAAATCAAACGTTGTCACTGTAAACATTGGTTATTGCACCATGAACTAACATGAATAACTGTATTGACATGAACCAACATTGACAAGGATTAATAAATGCTGAAAAAGACAATTCCAGCTACAATGCGGCAACCATTGGAACTGGGATTGATAGTTGCCAAGAGACTGATATTGAGAGAATGGAAGTCTCCCTTTCCTCCTTCCTTTCAGGCATGGATAACTGATATGCTAGCCATAATACAAATGGAAAAACTCCGCACCAGTCAAACGGAGACCTTTTCCTGTTCTTGGAATCCATTCCTAACTCAATTTGAAAAAACTAAAATACAGTAAACTAGTTGAGTTCCTGTGTCAACAACCTTTCCTCCTACCGCTGTATCAAATGTGACTGTAATAACTGGTCATTGCTGTATCTGAGCCCTGTTTGTTTGTTCAATTGGAAAAATGTAAATAAAATATATAAAAAATTAAAAATAAATGCTGAAAAACGAAACTGTTTATTGTTAGCAAGTGTTTGCTAATGCATTTACTAATGTTAACTAATAGCACCTTATTGTAAAGTGTTACCAAAAAAAATATTGTGTACATTGTGATGTATTGTGTACACTGTGATTTCATTATAAATCCTAAGATATAAGCAAAAATGTAAAACTGCTGATTTTAGAGTCATTTGGGGTATGTGGAAAATGTGTATCTGTGCAGCTGTTAAGTGGGGAAAACATGGGACCGTCCCATAAAGTTTGGTGTCTCTGGGATGGTCTCATATGTTCACCGGTCAGAGAAACAGTCCATTAACACCTAAATATAAGCTATTATAATATGAAATATTATAACTGGCTATTATATTCTATTGCAAATAAAAAACACACAACCATAGGCCAACAGAAGTATTATATTATTAAAAGCACAAAACACATTCAATATGTTGTGTGTCTGTGTGACTAATAGAGGGACTAAATTGAATTAGACGCTGAAAAGCAAAGACTCCAGGTGTCGGCTGACATTGAACAGACAACAGAACAGAAAAACCTCTGGGAGGGGCAATCAAACGTTCACACGAGAGGAAACACAAGATCAGCTCTGCTTCCTGATTAAGGTCAAAGGTCAAACACTTGGACCCCTGTATAATGGCATTATCAGACCTACATTTCCTAAAAGGTCTTGCTGAACATCATGTTAAAATCACAGTCGCATAATTATTTACAGGGAGACTATAAGAGAAATGTCATGCGTGATGAAACACAGGTCCTGCTCTCATGATTTTGCTGCCATGACCATCAGATCACTTTCAATTGATTCCATTGCCGCTGGAGCTGACTGTGTACGCAGGCAGACAAAACATTTTACATTTGGAATTGAAATGATTAAAGATTTTACATAAAAGTATGGACAGGATCAAATATTACAAGTACAGGTAAATAGCACGTGGTGCAGAAAATCCGCTATATTGAATTGAAATGTAGGGGTACTGTGTCTCTAAGACTTATTTACACCGTTGCACATGTTGAAATTGTTATTCTTACGGCTTTGTTCACACACATCATGTGAAAATCGTAAAATTGTCAGAGCTGATTTACCATCATTTTGACAAAGAGTTCTGTTTACACATGACCCACGCTAAAAAAAATGCTCCAAAATTATGGAAAAAGCTGCATGTGTGAAGGCCACTATAAATAATATAAAAGTTTCTACACAAATACACTAGAGAGGTTGCAATGGGGGTGGAATGTGTAACATTAAACATGATATTTACTGTTAATAATGCAGAAACGACTGCACTGTTTGTTGTAAATTAAGTAGATGTATTTGATATACAGTACTTCTCTATACTACCAATTTGACCACTGTCTGAACGTCAGAGAGGACAGTTTAAGCTAATTTTTTCATTTGTAAATCTGTTGACCCAGACCGTTTTAATATATTGACATCCTGACATTCTTGTCCTTTATGCTTGTCGCTGGGTTTTGCAATATCTAACAAATTAAAAAAAGTTTAAAAAGTGCTTGTCAACGTTGACAAAACAGTATACGATCATTTAAAAGTAAAGTGTTTTTTCCATTTCCTAAAATACAATAAAATGGGACATATGAGGTTTTAGAAGGACAGTGACGATATGACAGAGACACGTGAGAACCAATAAAGCTCCACGTTAACAATGGGCCCCCATATTTGAACTTAACTTGCTGTGCTGTTTATATTTATACGTGACATATTTATAGCTAAATAAGCTCAACATATGAATCAGCCTGTCCTCCAAGTAAAAACGACTCAATAGGTCGTTTGAGCACGTAGCTTTTTACGACAACAGTTCACGTTTTAAATCTAAGCGCCCTTTTGCATTAGTTGTGAAAACGAACCCATGCCGTTTTGTACAGTCAGATAAAGATGCATTTATTTTTGCATTTGAAAAAGTATTAATGGTTTAATAAATGTTTATGGATTACAGCATGTTTTAACCTTAAATTGTGTAGACACATTGCATTACATCTAAAACTAAGATAATATTCGTTATAGCCGTGTCATATGACCCCTTTAACTAAATATATGCACTCCTAGCATGTAGTGTGTGAGAGAAAAACAGGTTTGTGCATGTGTATGTGTGTTATTTTAATCTAAGCCTCATTACACTTCTCTTTTCTCCTCAATCTTTGGTGTTTAGATCTTTGTCAGTGCAAACACACAAAACACCACCAGAACAGACATAACAAACATTGTCCACTGCTTTCATTCCTTCTGCAACTTCTTTACTGGAAACTAAAATTCAAGGTATTTAAAAAATTTAAATGTATAGGGCCGTTCACATTATAACGATAACATTACAGTAACCATAACTAAAGTATATTTGCATTCACACTAGTGGATGATAATGTTATTTTTATTTTAAGCCTGCACGCTGCTTTGTGTCCAACCACTAAAATAAACTTATTTTACATGACCTGCTGCTTATGCTTTCATTTTCATTCCCGGACATCTCTTCTCCAAAATATGACAACAAAGGCTGGATACTCTCTCTAAATGCTGAAGGTGCACTTGTGTCCGGGATGTAAAGCATATACTTTGCCAGCTTACTCAGACTTCTAAGCATTACATTAGTATATAATATCCCGCCATAAACACATGACCACTATTATACAATTAAATAATAATACAAATTAATATGAACATAAATAATATAAAATATAAATAGTTATATTATTAGACACTAGCCAAACACAGACCGGAAGTTAACTGCAGTCCCGGCACGCGGGTCTGATGAAATGGTCTACAATCAGGACCCTGGGGCATCTACAAACTCAGAAAACGTGAAAAATGATAATCCAGTAAGTTTGTTTTGGTAAGCCTTTCTCTGCAAGCGATCAGATTCCGCTCCCCTTCTGATGTAGGAAGGGGTTCTTATTATAATATTACCGCCCATTAATCCGCACATTCCACCAACTGCGTTGCCGTCCTTGTTGTTTACGCAAACGACAGCTGTAAACTTGTTCTGACATCAAGGCAAAAGTTTGCAGCAAACGTGCTAAATGTTCTGTTCTTGGCTGCAGAGACAAACACAAATCCTTATTTAGAGTCCCAGCCCCAGAGGAGACAAGAGCGGAGTGGATTTATTTTATTTGTAGTGGAAATCCCTCAGAAACCATAAGTAAAAACCTGCTTGTTTGCGCGAATCACTTACATTTACATTTACATTTAGACATTTAGCAGACGCTTTTATCCAAAGCGACTTACAAAGAGTGTAGGAGCAATAAGCGATATGTCATACAGGAGCCATAATACATGAAGTGCCAATACAAAGTTACTGGTTTCAACAAAAGCTAGACCACTACCTGTTGAGAGAAAGGGTTAGTGTTTTTTTTTTTTTTCATTTGTCTGTCAAGTATTCACAGAAGAGATGGGTTTTAAGTAGTTTTTTAAAAGTTGTGAGAGATGTGGTTGAACGGACAGAGTTAGGAAGAATGTTCCACCAGGAAGGAGTTGTGAATGAGAATGAGCGGGAGAGCGATTTACTGCCCTTGTGGGAAGGCAATACAAGACGCCGCTGGTTTGCTGAACGCAGGGATCTTGATGGGGTGTAGGAGTGCAGGAGAGTGTGGAAGTAGGCCGGTGCAGATCCAGTGATAGTCCTGTAGGCAAGCATTAGTGACTTGAATCTGATACGGGCTGCAACCGGTAGCCAGTGAGAGAGATGAAAGGGGAGTCACGTGAGCCCTTTTGGGCTGTTGGAAGACGAGGCGTGCTGCTGCGTTCTGAACCAGCTGAAGTGGTTTGATAGCCTTTGCAGGAAGACCAGCAAGGAGAGCATTGCAGTAGTCCAACCTTGAGATTACCAGGGCCTGGACAAGGAGTTGTGCCGCATGCTCAGTGAGATAGGGTCTGACCTTTCTAATGTTGAATAAGGCATATCGGCATGACCGTGTTGTCTTTGCAATGTGATCATTGAAGGACAGCTGTTCATCAAATATGACTCCGAGGTTCCTGGCCGTTTTGGAAGGAGTGATTGTAGTATTGCCAAGATGGATGTTGAGATCGTGTTGGACCGTAGGGTGTGCCGGAAACGCGAGTAGTTCTGTCTTGGCAGGGTTCAGCTGGAGGTGATGCCCTTTCATCCAAGCTGAGATGTCCTCGAGGCAGGCTGTAATGCGAGCTGCTACAGTGGTATCGTCTGGGTGAAAGGAGATGTAGATCTGGGTGTCGTCGGCATAACAGTGATACGAGAAGCCATGTGCCTGTATGATGGGTCCCAAGGATGTCGTATAGATGGAAAAAAGCAGCGGTCCAAGCACCGACCCCTGAGGGACCCCAGTGATCATGTGGTGAGCAGTGGACAGCGAGCCCCTCCATGACACCCTGAAGGATCTGTCGGAAAGGTAGGATTTGAACCAGCGGAGGGTAGAGCCTGAGATTCCTAGCGATGACAGGGTTGCTAGCAGTATCTGGTGATTGACAGTGTCAAACGCTGCAGATAGGTCTAGTAGAATCAGGACCGAGGATTTAGATTCCGCCTTGGCTAGCCGCAGTGCTTCTGTGACCGATAGCAGTGCCGTCTCAGTGGAGTGGTTTGTTTTGAAGCCAGACTGCTTGTCATCCAGTAGTTTATTCTGGAATAGGTAGGAGGACACCTGGTTGAAAGCTGCCCTTTCAAGTGTTTTTGCTATAAATGGGAGGAGAGAGACAGGTCTGTAACTGTCGGGAGTAGAAGGGTGTCGGGAGTAGAAGGGACACTTCAAGTCCGAGTGCTTTATCAACCTGGGACAGTACAAGCACGATTGGCTTCAAAGTTGTTCCTTAACGAGGGAGCGAGACGTACTATACAAGGCAAAGCATGCCGATGTTAGTAATATTTATCAACAGTCTGAATTGACTTAAATGTACAAGACTGCATAGGAGGATAATGTTAGCATATGATATCGAGGGGAGCTCAGTCACTGGCTAAATAGAACATATAAAGCCAGTGTCAAACTTACTCTTTATATATGTCATTTGGCAAATGGGCACTTAGAGGTATGTGCTTTGATATGTTTAGCTAGCGGCTAGCTGTCACTAATGATTATTGTTTTGCTAATGAATGGCGAGATTAAGTGCTGTATGGGTGGAACCAGGGCGAACCCCTCTGTTAGTTTCGTTTTAAACGTCTTAAATCATTCGTCCTCCAGCAAAAAAATACGTCACAGCAAACAGCACATCCTAGTAATGCCCTAACGTTGTGTGTGTATAACTTACTTGTCAATGGCAAGCGCTAAAATTCAGCGGAATTCTGCTGAGATCTGCAGGAAAGTATACACGCATGTATGAGCGGATTACTATGTGCTATGACAATTTATTTTTAGTTTTAGGATGAATGATTTGACACGTTTAAAACAAAGCTAACAGCGGAGGAGTTCAGGAAATATCAATTAGCTTAACGGTTGCCATGGCACCACTACATATATGTTGTATCGAAACACCGGACGGAAGAAGGGTGGGCTGCGCAGTAACTTATTATCATTTAAAGAGACATACACCAAAATGGGTTCCTGTGAGCATAGCTGTTTTTGACAAGGCAAAAAGGGTTTGTTTACACAGCCATTGAGTGTTTTTCAACAAAATATTTTACAGACATTTCATGAAGACCCTAATAAATTATGACAAATGGTTGAAAGTGCTTATCCGATGAGCACTTTAATGTGTATAAAGCATGTACAGTGATCTCTGCAGTTATGATGTCTGTAACCTCTTGTCCTACCTGAATGGCAGCCAGGTTCTTCTGCTCTTGAGAGGGGGCTTGGTGGACGAAGCGAAGCCAGTTAGCATGACGAGGATTACTGGCGTCCAGGATATACAGCACATCACCTTTACTCCCTCGAACCTGCAAACCCCAGACATTTGATTACACACATATACAAACATTTACAACTAGTCCTTTAGTATGTGGTATCTGAGAATCTCCTGCCAGAACAATGCCTTAAACCCACGCAGGAACCTTCTGATCTCTCTCGTAAACCAAACACGGAAGTGACTTAAACTGCAATTCATCGACTGGACGCTAGAGGCTGGCTCCAAAACAGAGGAGAACTTATTGAGCCCCATGTTAAACTTTACAGCAGAAAAAAACATGTTTACAGCCTGGTGATGATTTTGGTCTATATAGCTAATTTTACCCTTCATGACAACTGTGAGGAGGGTGAATTTTTTTATAACTCACCCGTTTAACTTATATTAAGCCTTAAAGGACCCATTGCAGAAAAGTTTTTCTGTGTTTAAGTGCTATAATTTGGTCCCCGGTGCATCTAGCAACCCAGAAAACGTGAAAAACAAGATCCCAGTAACTTTGGTTTGGTAAGCCTTTCTCTGCAAGCATGTGAGAAATCGAGCCGTTCAGATTTAGCTCCTGATGTGACGTAGACGCAGGCTCTTATTATAATATTACCGCCCCTTAATCTACAAAGTTCCACCCACGGCGCAATGTTAAGGATAACTTTAGCATATGATAGCGAAGGGAGCCAAGTCAGTCACAGGCTAAATAGAACATTCAAAGCCAGTGTTAAACTTAGCTGTGTGTATGTTAATACATTATGTGTGTTAATATGTTCAGCTGCGGCAAGCTGTTTGTTTTGCTAATGAACAGGGGCGAACACTGCGATTAGTTTAATTTTAAACGTCTCAAATCATTCGTCCTTAGGCTGAAAAATCTGTCACAGCATACTAGTTATGCTCTCACGTGGTGTGTGTAACGTTATAACTTGTCAACGACAAGCGCTAAAATCCCCGTAATTCTGCTGAGATCTGCAGCTGTGCATTCCGTGGATTTTAGGCAAGAATACACGGTCAACGTGATCACCTTACTAGGATGCACTGCTTGCTGTGACAGATTTTTTAGTCTCCGGACGAAGGATTTGAGACATTTAAAACGAAACTAACCACAGTGGAGTTCAGGAAACATAATTTAGCTAAACCATTGCCATGGCAGTACTACACATATGTGTGTTGACACGTCGGACAGGAGTGGGATGGGGTGCGCTGTAACACATTATCATTTAAAGAAACATGTACCAAAACGGGTTGCCATGAGCATAGCTGTTTTCGACGAGGCAAAAAGTGCTTTGTTTACACAACCATGGAGTGTTTTTAAGCAAAATATGTTCCAGACATTTCATGAAGACCCTAATAAATCATACCAACTTGTTGAAAGTGCTCATTTAATGAGTCCTATAAATTCAGCAAATTAGGTGCGTGGCCACTTGAGTGACAAGTGGTTTCAGCAACCAGGCACCTCAGCTCCAACCACGTCCCACCTCTTTGCCCATTTTCGATGTTGGCTCCATCCAATTTAAGCTTCAAAACAGCTCATCAGAAACCTACGGGTGACGTCTCGGACACTACGTCCATGTTTTATACAGTCTATGCTTAAACCTGTAACATTTCCAACTCCACACAGGAATGTTTTTCAGAACGCCTGCCTCTGACGAATACCTTCCTTTCCACAGTTTTTGTCTAGTACTGAGTGTTTTGAGAAATTTCTTACCAAAATGAGTGACTTGTTCCAGATAAGCTTAAAGGTAGGTTCCCTCTAATTGCCTACATTGCGGCGTGATGAAATGAAAGATTGCATGCTAAAATGATCAATCGTAATAAATGATGTTTTATTAACAAACTTCGGGAGGAGCATGTGCAGATAATTAACCCGGCTGGCTTTCAATCACAGTCATCACCTAACCAGCACTATAAATACCAAAGCAGTCTTACCTTCAGTCTCTCGATTAGCTCTCAACATCCCTCCGCCAACCTGACTCCTCACCTTTAATCCTTTTCTACCTCAGCACTGGGGATAAGCCCGGGTTCGGGCCCACTCAGGACGTGGGGCCCTCTCCCCGGTAAAGGGGTGGGTGCTCCGAGCTCGGGAGTGATACCGAGATCGGAGCTCCCTCCCAGTGACAGCACGCCATATATGCTTATCAGCCATCCCACATTATTATCAGATAAAGAGAACTCGTGAATTACACACAAAGGCATGTGATTTAAAAGTTAAGTTCACTCTTCTTCAGACAGAATAGTGTCATAAGGGCAGGCAGATCAATATATCAGAGCACTTATGTGGTTAAACCCAATCTGATCTCCATTATAATTAAAACTTTAATGCAGCTGAAAATAAACCAGAGTTTCTTAAGGGCATATATATACGACGGCACCCTAGATACGACATGAACAAGGAGGTGCGCCTTGTGAACTTGTCGAAGTGCACGACTGGCATGTCGGGGGCAACAATGTTTTCAAGATGTATAAGGCTTTAGCCAAACCTCGAATAGGAAAAAATCCCAAAGATTTATGCTAAATGGAATCATATCTAGGGACCAGATTATTACACAGAATTGGTGAGGTATACCAATAAGCACATCATAGCGACGTCAAAAAAAATGCATTAGCAACACACTAAAAAATACAGAGGACAGCCTACAGAATGCATAACTCACCAAGTTTTGCATTTACAGGAAGTGTGAAAATATCTGTCTTTTTGTTATAATAGAAATGTAAATAAACTCATGTTAAACATATAGATGGTTTCAGCAGCAACAACATAAACAAACGTTATGTGGCCCACACTTCACTTCCGGTAGACATCCGCAAAGAATCTAAAACTGTTGAGTAGTTTTAAATTAATTTAATACAATTAATATACAATAACGTTTTAGTACAAATAAATATTAATATAAATTAAATATAAAATAAATGGTTATAATATAACCAAACACAGACCGGCAGTTAACTTCGGGCCAGTGCGTGCATTCAATGAATTTGTCTATAAAAAAGTTTAAAAAATAAACATTTTAAGTTTGATAATTGTATTCGCAGAAAAACTAATAAATATATACACATAACAAATAAACACATAAATATATCTAACTTCATGTTATATATATATATATATATATATAAGGTTTATAAATATATAAATATAACAAATTCTGAATATATGAGGTAAAAATAGACTATAGTTTATAAGATAGGAAATGCCTTTGAAGCTTTCCATGAAGAGGAATGATACAAAAACAAAAAAACTTGTGCTGGCGATAACAAAGTAAAGTCATTGTTGAGTCTAGTAGTCACCCACCTCCCACATCAGTCGAGGATCCATGCTTTCATCCAAGTCACTCAACATCCGCTTTTCACCTGCAAATGGACCAAACTTCTCGCCCTGTAAAACATTGCTCTTTGATGTCACTCACGACCTTTACTTTTAATCCAAAGTGGCTATGCATTCACTTCATACATTTATTTTATTGGTATGTATGTTCCCTAGGATTGAACCCGTGGCCTTTGCATTTGCTAAAACAATTTGCTACCAACTGAGCTACAGGAACACTGAACAAGGAATCAGCTACCAGGATGATGCATTGCTTCCATTCTTTACCTCATTTGTAAGTTGCTTTGGATAAAAGCGTCTGCTAAACTACTAATGTTAATGGAGGACGAACAATGATGTTATGGCTCATCTTTAGACTTCACTTTCAGAGCGATGAATTCATACTCAGTATGAATCTCACAGAGGTGACAAACATAAGAAAAGCAAAAACAGTGGGGGACTCTCACTGGAAATGGAGAAAGAAAATAAATATGTTTGGCTCAAAAACAGGTTCTAGTCTATATTACATAGTACTGTAGCAAAATTATAATTTATATTCTGAATTTGAGGTGAAATGTGACCTGTGTGAGTCAGTGGTATTTTTCTGCAGATTAAAAACTATGAACGAGTTGTTGTTTTTTCAGAAACATTATAGTTACAACTGTTGTAACTATAGGAGCTTTCAGACTCTGTGCTTTTCGATGACAGTTCCACGAACAACGTTACAATCGTTTTCATTATATCAGGCATATTTATGGCGTTGTGACGGAAATGATAGTTGCCATGGAGAGTTTTTGGCGGAAACGAACGTTACCATGGTGATTGTTTGGTGAGGGACGTGGCAGCACACGTAAGCACAGACACAGAGGAATGCAAGTACAGCCAGACCTATATACCACAAACCGCTTGGTGTGGATTAAAAAGGCGATAAAACGATCGTTTCTACTGCAGTACGCAAACTTTGTCTTTCACGATGAGAGTTTGTTTTGCGTGCACGAACCTTCTTGACTGCTCTGGCAGTGTAAAGCCCCATCCCGTCCTGAACTTTGGAGGACTTCAGCACGAATCTGTCCGGCACGTACATGCCCAGCATTCTCATTACATAAGAAAAACACCTTCTTCGATATAAAAACTAGTTAACCGCGTTATTTTGCGGGTTAAGAGTTGATTTGTTATTGTCTGCTCGCTGCCTGTGTAAATCTCAGTCCGCTCTTATCTTCCATAATAATGTCGCTACGGGCGAGAGATGTGGCAGTGTGATTGGCTGATGCTCGTACAAGGAGCGTGTTTCTGCGCTCTGATTGGTGAAAAGTTTATGCGCTTCCAAGTGGGAGTCACCGGCGTGGTGAGGTTCTGCGAACTGATTGGTGGAAAGTTTGTGCCTGTCAGGTACATATTTTACTTTCCCGGTAAAGCTAGTCATCGCCGTATATTAAAATGACATATAACCATGTTTTTGGTAAATTGATTACCTTTTAGAACCACAGTGTACCTGCAAATATCATGCTTGGAATGATTGAACTATGGTTACTAGTGAGACAATTGTACATTTTTGGTCGGGCTACTATGGTTACTACAAATAAAATCAGAATACTATGGTTAGTTACTATATGGTTATTTTCATATGGGGAGCACTAAAGCTCATAGTTATAGTATAGTTTAGCAAGGCAAGCTGTGACAAATATGTTCTCGTCCCCATGAATTCAAACAACCACAGTTATTTTAACATATCCACAGCACTTTTTTATTATCATTACCATTTTACTAACATGATTCATTTGCATCTTAAGTTTAAACAGCCCTATGGCTCAACCTATGGCCTGTGATGCTGGGATAGGCTCCAGCCGTCTCACGACCCTGCAGAGGTCAAGCAGGTTCGGTGAATGATGTCTAAACAGCTAATGCAAGAACATGAACGTACGAGTGTCTCATTTATGTTTTTCTGGTCTGTTTGTGTGATCTGTATTTCATGTACAGTACACACATTCTGTTTCTAATCCTTTTCCCAAGCTATTTGGTTTATGGTGTAATAAACACCCTTGATTTGCAATCATCTGAGGTAACTGTGACATGGATGTGCACTCTGTTTGTGTTCCACACACTGTTCTGGTCCTTTTTGAGTACCTGGATTCCCAGACCTATTAAAGACAGTGACTGAGGAAAAGAGATAGGGAAGAGATGAAGTGGATTTCCAGGCATTTAGATGAGAGAGAATTCACTCATACAAACACAGACACAAAGGGGTTTTAACGGCCCCAGGACGTTAGACTGAAACACCAATGTCTGTGGGTAATTTGAGCACTTGCTTAGTACACTTTGTACGATCATGAATTGTGTGCGTGTGTATACAGAGTGCCTGTGTCAACATGTAGCTAATCTATATAATAAGAAATAGTCCAACCCAAAAATGACTGAATGGGGATACCGGTGTTTTGTTATTAAATTTTTGCACGCAAGTCTGTTAGATGCACATTCCCAAAATATCTTATTTATTCAGTGTGTTATCAGCATTGTGGTGTTATGTTTACATGTTTTACAACCGTTTTCACAACTTCCTTATATGCTGCATCATTCTTATTATTAGGTTCAAAACAACCAACATTTCTCTTTCAAACTCTACAAAGTCCATGTTCATTGGACACTTGGTGAGCTAGCATAAACATGAAATTATCTGCTAATTTTCTAATTAATAAAATGTAGCCTGTGGTCATATATTTTTCCATTCTCTTCAGCACTTGTTGAAGAAAAAATGGATGCAAAAGTTTTATGGGTATATTGTTCTCTGTAAAATGTCAGAAAGGGGTTATTTTTACTTGAGTGTCTTCAACCATGAAGACCATCTATTGCTTGGAAAACTGTGTATAATGAAACAAAATAGTTTGCTGTTGCCAGCAATTAAGTTTCTGAGCAGATGATAAATGTGTGCAACTTTATTCGCGTCACATTATAAACACTGACAAAATATGGCAAAATAAAAAGTCAGTACTTTATTTCAAAGTTGAGATATTGGACTTTTAAGGGTTGAGTTCAGTTACAGAATGGAATACAGCATAAGTTGTATATCCCATCTGCCTAGAAAGAGTATAGCAAGTAGCAAATCACAAATCGTAGTGCTGACTGTCCTGGCTGTTTTTAAAAAGTGGTAAAAAACAATCACATTAGATGTATACAATATTTTTTTTCTTATGGGATATTAAGGATATAACATTTATTTCATAAATGAGGTAATATATAATATAGGATATTTACTGAGTTTGTGTTCTTTTTATTAAACCATAATATAGATCTAATATTGGTATATCTTATATTTATCAAATGTCTTGTTGTAAGTTCTTAGCATCTGCCCAAATGTGTATGAAAGTGAATTTGATAAAGTGAAATGGAACCCCCAACATGCCCCACGTCTACTTCCTGTTTTGGTTGGAAACACACTCGTCCCACAATTTCATGGAGTCTTTAAGAGGCTACCGAATGTTAATGTGAGTGTGTATTAGTGACAGAAGATGAGGAGAGTGATCTTTGTGTGGCCCTGTCTTCTCAGTCCCCTGACCCCTGGTGACCTCTGGGACCCCACTGACCCCTGCTGTCGACGCGCTCGCAGTGAGGACTCTGTGGATGGAAGGTTACGACGATTAGGACTCAGTGACCCTTGACCTGACCCTACACACACTTGAGCATCAACTTTTACTCTCTAAGCTGAAGAGTCATTGATCACAGACTAATACTGGCCACACACACAAATCCTACCCAGAGAAACACACACACACACATTTGAAAATAAAGGACTGAACTAAAAGACACAATGAAATTCTTTGATGAGGACAATTTTGTGTTGACACACATTCTATTGAAACAGGAGGATGGGAAAGACTTGTGTCATTTTAAAAATAGACTTTAGTTTTTTCACAGCCCGGACAACGACACAAAACCAAGGATGAAGACACATACATTTTTTTTAATGCACTCTTTAAAATGAAGGTGCTTCACAATGCCATAGAATAATTTGTTTTGTCTAAATCGATCCATAGAGAACCTTTAACATCTGAAGAACCTTTCTGTTTCACAAATGGTTCTTTGTGGTGAAAAAAATTGGTGCAGTAATAAACAGATGGTTCTTTAAAGAACCTTTGACTGAATGGTTCTTTGTGGAAGCAAAAATTATTGTTCTATGTCATCGCTGTGAAGAACCTTTTAAGCACATTTATTTTTAAGAGGTAAGGTATGGAATGACATAAGAATGAATAAATAACGTCATCGTTTTAATTTTTCAGAGGATCCAAAGCAATTCATTACAACTAAATGACACTGTTGTCAGCATCCAAACTGACTCTAGAACCCAGACGCAGACTGGTCAGGTTGATCGTAATGCTTACCATTGAGGATTGAGAAAAGGAAATTCTGATCTCTCTTTTTCTTTCCCTCCTCAGGGTCTCTAATTCTTTGCACAAATATATTTTGTGCAGACAAACCTCTTTCTGGCAGTCCACACTACTGCCAACTACCACATTTCTTAAACACCTCTGAAAACTTGATACTGCGAGATCTCCTCAAACCTGATGTGTTTCCATCATGCAAACTGAATGCTGTTTCTGTCCAACACTGTTGATAATACTATACACACTTGTTTTACTTTGTCAAACCCCCGCCGGTTCCTGAGGGCCACCAGGATGGGAAGCGTTGATAGGGAGAGAGAATGAAGAGGGTGGGTAGAGAAATTGTCCAGGGAGACAGAGAGATTACAGTGAAGATAAAGCGTGAGAAAATGACTGCCACTATTAACAGACATCTGATGAAGGACAACAGAGACACCAGACCACCCCTTATGAGGGTGCATTCTCTGTTTCAATTTTTTCATTTGTACTTACATTATTCAGGAGACAATAGCATCCTGCCCAAATTCTTAAAAAGAAGTGTTTTCAATTATTCTTAATAATTGAATAGCCGGTTTATTAATATGCATTTAACACGTGAAAACAGGTTTCTTTTATAAGCTGGTTGTTGAGAGATATCCGTTTATTTTGTGCATGTACCACATTAGACCACACCGCCGAGAGTTTAGAGAGTGTTTGCTGGAAGTTTTTGATCCACGTGAGAAGATCTTTGGATACTGTACAGATGGTCTGACCTAAGAGTAACTGCCAGAACTGTGGTTTGTCAGGAGATCTTTAAAAAGCTTTAGCATTTTTTTACTCCTTACAAACAGGATCACACACAAGTGTCATAAACCGAATATGTCTGTGGATGGCAAGTGTGTGTATGTGTTTGAGATCTTAGATACCTCACAGTCTTTCTTCAAAAACTGTCTTCAAAAGTGCTACTGAGTTCTAAGGCCTGTGATGCAAGTCATGCGTATACTTGAACACACACACGCACACGGCAAACATCAGATAAGAGCAGAACAAAGTTCACAGCTAAAAGCAGAAACCCATCAATCTGAGATGTGGCCTCTATCTATCTCTCTCTATTTCTTTCTTCCTTTATTTTCTCTGGCTGTATCTCTATAGCCTACTTCTTACTAACAAACACATCTCTGTCCTTTTATAGTCTCCAGTAAAGAGCCACCCAGTATGAGACGTTTATTTTGTGTATTTGAGTATTTTTCTCTTTTTCGACACACATGTGAATTGCTTTCACAGGAAGAAGACCTGTTTTTAAGTGTGGTTATCATCTTACTCTGAGTATGTGTTGGCTTCCAACAGCAACTGTGGTTCATATGAATTTTAGAATAAAGGATACGCTGAGGTTCACGGACTCAGTGTATATGTGTAAAGGATGCAAATAATCGAAGAAAAACCAAAGTAGACAGATTTTTAAGGCATCACACAGTCTTTATCTCAATGTAAAAACTCCTCCAAATAGACATCAGCAGTATGCTGCCTTGTAAAAAAAACCTTGTTTTGACCTAATAAGGCCATCACTAAGACATATCCTCCATCACTAAGACAAATCCAAAATGCTCTGCTTAAAGCCCTGTGAAAGAGTCTAAGGTAATATCTATGAAAATATTTACTATATTTATACATAGTTTATATATAAGTTTATTCCCCCTCTTTTTTACTCTTTTTTGCATTTCACTGCATGTCATACTATGTTTATTGTATGTGACGAATAAACTTTGACATATGTTTTATAGTTGCTTCTATTTTAATCTATAATGAAAAGTATAAAAAATCTGTTTAATTATAAAGGATCAATATTTGATCAATAAATAATCAATATTTAATATTTGCGTGTGCTATTTTAATGCTGTTTAGGCAGAAGCATACTGAATGTGAACTCTGATCTCACAAGAATTCATAACTATTTTACAAGATGGCTCATTATAAATTGTAAAATATAAATCTAAGAAAATGTATGATTATTAAAAAACAACCAAATCACCTATTTAGCATGAGATAGCAAAATGTGTTTTAAAATGTATCGCAACACCATTCACAAAGCAACGCACCCGCTGTCATATCAGAGGTCCTGTTTAAAAAGAATAAATTTACCGAACAAGTTTGTTAAACTGTTGACATGATTATACATAGATATCTAAATGCTAATATTGACGGATACAGTTGAAGGGAATGTTTAAGTTAGAGAAGGAATGTTTCTGGTCTCGAAACATCTAATCATTAGCTTAGCAACATGCTAATATCAAACTGTTTAGGAATCAATTGTGAGTCTCTAAGCCTGTGTGCTTCATGTGAGGTGTTCATTCTCTCTATGTGGTGTGCTTAAGAAAGATCAAATTAATTATTTATATTTTGAGGCATTGGGAAGTAGCTCGCTATAGACGGCAAGGCAAGTGGCTTGGGAAGAAAAGACAAAAGAAATACATCTGAACATGCTGGTCGTCTCTTCTGGTGATTGATTTGGTTTCAAGGGAATTTGGCTTTTATTAAAAACATATGCACTCTCTTACTGACCCTCTTTATATAAGCTTCGCACACACACCGAGTCCCTGCTGACCGTTCTCATTAGCCTCCCTGTACAGGGCCATCCGTGGCATTTCCAAACCATTTCCCACACTGTTTTTGCAGTGCTCTTCAGTGCTCTTCAGCATTATTGCAGGGCGGCAATGACAATGAAGCTAATGTAAGCCAGGTGTGGTTCTGCCATGTCTGTAGTGATGGACAGGTGGTTGGAACAAGTAGTTGAGCTCTCAGGACACGCACTAACAGCAAGATGTTTGTGTTTAAAAAGTAGTTTAAAAAGTTCTAACATTTTTCTTACACAAACCCATCATTTAATTTCAGAAAATATTTATTGATCCACTAGATGTCAGTCTTATTAATTAGGCCTACTTTAAGGATGGATGGACAGAATATTATTTAATATAACTTTGTGTTAGCTGAAGAAAGTCATCAACACATGGATGGCGTGAGGGTAAGTACATGCTGAGATAATTTTGGGGTGAACTTTTCTTACAGATAGTTTGTGTCTAAGCTTTCATCTGTATGTGTTTGGCTATATGAGGGACAAAATATATAAATCAAAATATAGTGAAACGTGACATTAAATTTTGAGGACATTTGGTAGTCCTCAATTAAAAAATGCCAAAGAATCAGTTAAAACTGGTTTAGCTTTTAGTCTAATAATGTTAACATGTTTGTGAGAGGGTTAGGTTTAGCATTATGTGTAGTGGTATGTGACATTTGTGAATATCATTTGCCTAGAATTAATACAAAAGTCTATAATATGTCTATATCACCGCAAAGTGTACGTCTATGTTAGTTTCCTAAATCAAGTTTCCTGATACTGAGCAATATATATAAAATATTGGTTGAAAATGCCTCAGACACGAAAGATTATGTGCACATAAGAAAAAAATCACGGAAATCTACAGTATCTCTATTATTTTTCCTATACATAAATGAGATTAAATGGAAACATTTGTTCATATCTGAGCCTGCGTCTCAGATATTTCTCCTGAGAAAAAGATTCGGAAATCTCACAAATGTCCCCATCAAAGTTTGAGAAAAGATCTCAATAATGTCATAACTTAAACTCAAAATTGCCAATTCTGCAATCAAAAGTCAAAACAAATGAAGATTTTAATGTGAACTCCAACATTTCTCACCAAATTTACCCAAATCCGGATTATATTCATATACAAATATGTAAATTTTACAGCTCCATACACTTCATGTATGTTATTGTCTCATGTGTTTCTATTGTTATATCTTGAGTCCTAAGCAGTATTAGGGGAAACATCTGAAACTAAGTCGATACTTATAATGAAATACAACTGAGAACTCCATCAAGTCTCCTGCGCTATAAAAGAGCAACCAATATGCAATATTTTTTGTTTTGGGTGGGCCTTTCAACACAAATGGTATCAGCTCAATCACAGTAATAATGCAATTTCTGATGTTTTATCGTCCTACTTAATTTATACATATACATGCTGGATCAGACACTCTTCCATCAATTTCGATCATTTTTGACTTTTTTTCTTGCAAATTCTCTAGTAATCATTCAAAGGATCTGTGACATGAGGTCTGAGTTGAAAATGGTTAAACTTTTAGCAATGCATTACATTGCTTCACCTGTGACCAACATGGGGCAGTTAGCTCATAACACACCTATGGTCCTGTCTAATCCTTATATTCCAGGCAGAGAAACACAGCACCACTGAGATTACAGATGTCTATATTTAGTGTTTATGTACATGAATATTGGCAGAGAAAAATCTGTACATGTGACACATAGATGATGAAACACATTTACACACACCAGATTTACAAACTGTGAGGTTATACATACACGAACCGACAGTGGGGAAACGCTTCAACAACGTCAACGTTCATATAGATTTAAAACACTTCTGTATCACTAATAATTATCGTCAATAACAAAAATAACAGTTAAAAAAATAAAACATTAAGAAGT
Organism: Triplophysa siluroides; assembly: GCA_006030095.1. NCBI lineage: Eukaryota > Metazoa > Chordata > Actinopteri > Cypriniformes > Nemacheilidae > Triplophysa > Triplophysa siluroides. The sequence continues at coordinate 458,420 of VCII01000613.1, read as the reverse complement.
ATGAAATAATTTAAATCTTCTAAACCATGTTTTGAGTACAAGGAGAGAGAGGGAAAAGAAAGAGTCCTGGCGCTACCTCCGCAATGGCTGCCGTAAGAACAAAAACGGACAAACAGGGAAAACATAGACAGGCAGACAAATGGTGCATGCAGTGGCCAAAAAGAACTGCTCCAAACTCCTGTTTCCATGGCACTGAGGATGCAGGACAAGGACTCTTTATATAGCAACAGCGATGGCACCCCCTGAGAAGAACCTTCAGGTGCCTAAGGTGGCCTGAGAGCGCCAGACTCGACTCGGTAATGTAAACATAAATACAGAGGTTGATATCTCACTCTACAGGCAGTTCAGTAACTGCGAGACATGCGCCATTAGCGTTAGCGCAAAAAGTCAGTCTGCAAAACTCTCCTTAGTAGAATATCACTTCGAGTTAAATAAACTTCTTTTTTTCTCATTATATATATAATATATTTACTTCTGTGCAGAGTCTGTACTTCTGAGTCTCTGTTTTTTAACAGTACTTCCTTGTTTTCACCAATTTGCTCTGATACTTGACTGAGTGGCCGCTGTGTCCCACCACATAAACATCCAGGAGGTAGCTCTTTCCCGCCTCAAGACCCGTGATGGTCTCCGTGGTAACGGCCTTCTGCAGGTTGGCACTGTGGAAGTACTTGCAAAGTACCTTTTCAGACTTGCGGCGATTCTCGGTTCCAGCGCACTGGTTCTGCTCCCGGCGTCTTTGCTCTTCGCCATAACTTTCGTCGACTTCGCGTCGGTACACACAGTATTTGTTGCGCTCCTGCGTGCCAAGCCAAGCCACGGTGACAGAGGAACAGGTACGCAACTTATCGAATGCCTTGATGCGGGTATCCTCGGGTAAAGCTGGGAAGGGCTGCTTGCCTCCAGCACGAGTACTGGCCAACACTTTCAAAGTGGAAGCACCCTTGCGGGACCCCCGCAGACGGATCAGATACTTGGCTTTGGGCTTGCCGCGTAGTTGGAACTGACGAACACCCTCCACATTCTGTGAGAGAACAAGCTTCCCATCGCGGCGTACCTGAACCTGTACTGCATCCAGACAGGCGTGCACAAAGAGCGTCACGCGTTGGTGAGAAGAGACCGGAGCGAAACGGAGGAATTTGCTGCCCTTTCTCTTAATGAATACGTCTGTGACTTTTCCATCCTTGATCTCCAGGGTCTTCTGCTTGGCTTCTTCCTTAGTGCGGGCAAAAGTGCCCACGTACGCAGTGCTCATGTTGGTGCCAATGTTGACGGCGAACACATCAAAGTAGTACTGTGTGTCTGGCTTGAGGTCTGACACTGTAAAAATATTCTTGTTGCCTATGCAGATTTTCTGTATGTCTGAAACTTTGGGCTTGGGGATATATGTGCGACTCAGTTTGCTGCTCAAAGCTCTGTTAGTGGTGAGGGAACGATCCTTACTGAAATCATTCTCAGATGGGACGAAACCAAAATGAGCAAAGTCAAAGGGGCTGAAGTCCCTCCCGGGCTTTGGAGCGGTCATGAAGCCATCATCCAAGTTCATCTTGGCCTCTGCCGCACATAAGCTCTTGAAGTTGTGCTCCTTGTTAAACACCACACAGTACTGGATTGGCTGGCCCATTATAGAGCCAGTAGGAGTAGGCTTCCACGCTAGTGTGACGGTCGTACGACCCAGCGCTGTAACATCAACCCTGGGGTCATAAGGTAGTTCCGGGTAGGGCTGGTCAGACTCGGGAGTCGTAGTACCGTACATTTTAAAGTTGCTATCCTTTTCAGTCGAGAGGATTTCCAGCTGGTACAAGCCGGAAGAGGAGCTGGTGGAGATGAATGACTCAACATCATTTCCTTTGTAGGTGAAGAGTTCGGTACCTTCACTGGTTGTGACCTGCAGTTTTTGCTGCTCCAATGGCTCTGGCTCACCTGTAGCACACAAAGAGTCACAAAATTAGACACTGGAAGACAGGCTCTGAGCATCAGAAGGTCATAGAGAGTTAGAAAGCCACATAACAAACCACAAGCATAAAAACATGGTCTTCTGTTGGGATACAATGATGAAGGAGGAGTTGTTTAAACCACACACAAACACATGAAACATAAGTCAATGAGTCAGACATTTAAATACATAATGACGCATATCCCTCATCATTCCAAATCCTCTCATCTAGCTAACGTTCCATTACTTCCTCCCCACACCCCAATTAGCACCAGTGGACAAACAACAAGCAATTTCCATCTCAACGGAAAGAGCATCGCATAATGTGTTGATCCTGACGGGGTATTCTGAGCAACCTCACCCTGCGGACCCCGTTGCCTGCTGAGTTTTCTATCCAAACACCTCCGCACATCAGAGGGTGACTTTCACTTTGCTTTCTCCTGGTACCTTGAGCTACACAGAGATCCCTTGTGGCATCGCTGTCTCCTTATTCCTTTCCAAGCCTTCTCAATTCAGCAGGGCCAGAAAACATAATATTATGTTTGCCAACCAAAGAGCTAAATGAACACGTGTTGGACTTAGTGACTCGCTGCTATCCAGCAAACATGGGAAAGATTCGTACAGTATGTACAGTTTGTGTTCACAGTCACCGCAGTACCATACTAAGGACAACAATAACTAAATTACCTTCCCAGTTTCTTTTTGGGAGATGTTTGGGAGTCTCTTCTAAAAAGGAGTTTTGTGATTACCTAATAGTATTAGATTTCAGTTGCACCCCCTAAAAGAAAGCATTGTGAAAATATAACAATGATGAATTAATCTTTCAGCACCTCACAGTCGTAGCCAAGTCATGCCACTAGCCAAAGCATGGTGATCATTACATCTTGTATGCTGTAAAAAATCAGGACCCTTTGAGTAAAACCCAACAGGGCATTACTGTAGGCGTGAATGATGGTGGTCTCTGCGTTTCATCAGCCAATACAGCCGTACCAGGCCATAAGCAAGGAGGAAGAGGAAAACCCAGTGCCTGCGAGTCATTATGACACACCGAGTCAGATATGATTAGAGAAGCTTGTTGTCTCACACATGGACATGTTCAGCGTGCACGCTCCTGACACAACGGTTTCTCTCTGTTCTTACGTTTGGCGCTATACATTAAGTTTTGCGGGGACAGACGCACTTAGAGTGAAACCGCTACACTAGCCCACATGTCAGTCTGAAGTGAAACATAAGAGTGTTTTGAGGTATGTTATTGATTTCTTTTTTGGATACTCTTTAGATGGGAAAAAGAAAAACGTCGGGTGAGGGTAGATGGAAACTTAAAATGGAAATTAGCTTGATAAAGAGGAATCATTTAGCTTTGCTGTTGAATCTGTCAGGTCTCATTTAATTTGAAACACCTTTCTTTCTTTTGAATTTGAGATGATTAGCCCAATACATCTCAATGTTTTTGTATTTTTCCTTCCCATTCTCTAGCTCTTAGGTCTGCAGGCGTCAGGTGCCCACCATCAGCGCACCAGGTGAAGTCGTATTGGGCACAAACTAACAAATGTTTAAAAAACACACACTGAAGCAAACGGAGCTAATGATTGACCACACTGGAAAACTTCACAGCAAACACATATTTACTTGCGGCCGGGCTTATTTTTCCTGGTTTTCAGATTAATCTGGAGCTAATTTTGCATACAACTTTCCAAGCAGCCATCTGTGGGTCATTCATTTAGGCTTTTTTATTAAATCTGTGGAACTACTCGAGGAAAACTTCAAGGGTCTTTTTGAAATCTTTTGGGCTGCTTTGCTGTCTACTGCAGCTTCCTTTTAGGCATTAGTTATACAACGCACATAAATTGTAGAATAGAGTACAAGAAACGTATTATACGTTTAAAGTATTGTTGTGATATATTTTATCGATTGTTGAACATCTGTCTTTCACCAAGCTTATCACAGTGCATTCTGGAATTGATGTCTCAATGAAAGATACAGTGCAATTGTTAAACATTTGGCCGAAACTATGTATTTGCATTATTCAACAACTATTCTTTAGGACATTTTAAAATAGAGGCTTTATTTTCCAAAGATTTTTCTACATTATCATTGCCATTCTAGTAACTCTTATTTAAAGTTTATTCAAATCCTTTAGGGTTTTTTTGTACATTTTAGTCTAAATATGAAAGCAATTCCAAATCTTTAATGATCAAAATGATTCCTACTAATCATCTTTAATCCTTTGGAGATAAATGGAAGGAGATACTACTGTCTGCATTAATCCTTAAGCTGTATTGAATAGCTATGGGAGATGTTCTCTTGTTCCACAGATCTCACAGCAGTTTCTCTAATAATAGTTTAGACATGGAAAACAGGTCTTAAATTACTGCAGAGTTGCAACATTGATCGGGAGATTTAATTCGGATACCTGATCCTTCTCCGCTGCGGTCCTCAGGGAGTTCCTGCAATGTCAATCTCCACTCGAGCGGAGCATCACAAGGTGTCACCGTCACCAAGAGGGGAGTGTTGTCTTCCTCCACTACAAAATAGTACCTGCAAGAACGAGAATTAGAGACACAGTTAGCACGCACACCAGAGTGTACACAACAGCTAAAAACAGCAGAAATTCTGCAGGAAATTGAATGTGACTCATTGTATGTTGTGTACCAGATGTGCCGTTCGCTTCGATTAAATTGCTTTTGATGTCTGTGTGAAAACTAACCATCTGTTATCATTTTTTGTTCTATTTTGGATACACTTTTTCTACAACTGAACTACATGAGATCTTACTTTATGTAAAACGTTAAATTAAACAAAGCAAAACAAAGATATAATTTTAAAGTATAATTTCTGCACAAGAGATTGCTAGTGAGGTTATGCTCAGTATAATGGTGTTTCTTATTTTGCTTGTCTTACTACAGCCATGTTTCGCCTTTGAAAAGTATGTGAGATAAATTAAAACTTGTCCCAAGACACAATGTACTGAAATTAGAACTAGCTGGCCTTACAGGGACTGTTACTAAATGAGCCGACCGTATCCCCTAAACACAACGCTGTAAATGTTCACTTTGCTGTCTATGCAACTTTATTATTGTTTTTTTTAGCACCATGTTGTAACTGGATTAGCATATATGTGGCAATGTGTTTCACATGGGAGACATCTTTTAAAAACCTACTCTATATTATAGCTATTGTATGTTTGCGATGGAATACAAGCCTAATTATATTTAAAGCTCCCGGCTGGCCTATTATATTTAAAGCAGCAATCCATAACGTTTGCCCTTTATGTCACCACCTCTGTTTGAAACATAAAATTGCAAATGATGTCAAACTTAAAAAGTCTATAAAAAGACTATAAGCTTACACATTTTGAGTTTGGGTAAGGCCAGGCTCAATAACTGACTTATTTCCTGTGCATTTCTTGGTCGTTTCCATTTTTACCAAAAAAGTCACACATTGCAGCTTTAATAAAAAAGTAAATAATGCAAAAAAAGGAGCAATAAACATTTCAAACAGTAGTCAGTTATTGTTTTTGCATGACTTATTAGGATCTTTACATTATTATGTACGAGTAGAACGCACTTGATCCCAAGGAAATAAAAAATATTTAGCATATTTTAATCTAGTTTTTAATCCATCCAACTTTTGGCAGTAGATCAAATAACAAAATACTGTAAGTTTTGGCTTGTATTATTTATAGTTTGTTTGTCATACGAAAATCAATGGCAATGGCATTGCATTGTGGGATACAGTATCCCGATGCAGTGTGCTCTGTAATCTACTTCACATTTTTGACAAGTTTCACAGGTCAGGCATGTTTTCTTTGCATACACTATACTGTATATTACAAAAATAGGTGACCTGCTATTGAGATCCTCTCTGAACAGACACACCTTCCAACGCTATGTTTCGCTAAATGATTATGATTAATGTACACTAGATGTCCGTGTAATCAGCTCTGTTAGCACACTGCAGGTCATTAGCAGGACACGACATGGATGGAATTATTGGCAAGGACATCAAACGAGTAACAGGGAGATAAATTATTACTCCAACGTTTTTTTTAAACGCAAAGAGCTCAGCATCTGAACATCTGTGGTATGTATGTTACCATTAATTCCTCTAGGATCCTTAGTAAAAATAACCCATAGCCTTTTCTTAAGACCTTGCGTGTGGTAGAGTGATGCGGTACACGGTGGGTGTCCTTCTATCAGAATGCACCTGCTACTTAGAGAACTCCTTCATCAAACACACACACACACACGCACACACGCTGATTTCCCAGCAACTCATTCATAATGCATGTCCTACTTTCATCTGATGCCCCATGGTCATAATAGATTCCATATTTCCTATTCACACACAATAAAGACATGTATGCGTGACAATACAACACCCCGCCCCATTTTGAATAATGTTTAAACATGAAATTCGTTTGTGTGTATGTGTGTGTGTGTCAATTTAATTGAGTGTGATGTCTTGTATGACTTCACCTTTTTGGCGCGTCCCTGAACAGGTATCCACTGATCTCAGCTCCATCGGGCATGACAGAGGAGTCGTGGAAAGTAGCTTTATCTCTAATCTGCATCTGATAGAGACCTTCATCACGGGTGGGTAGTTTCTGTCCCATCACCCCTAAGACCAGCAACACCAAGCCATAACATCTAAACACCCACCTCATCCTGCGGAGAAAAGAGACATCGATATTGAATAAATAATACCTACCATGCTTTCGAACCTACCCAACCAGCATATGCTGTTTTTTTCAACAGGGATTACAAGACAACAAATAAACCAATGAATGCAGATCTGAGTAAAAGCATTGAAATCAATCCACACACTGGCCACCTTAAATGTTCTGATGTTTTGTGGTAACTCAAGGGGAGGCACAGCTGGGGTAGAAGAGGGGTTGCAGTTTATACAGCACACAAACAAACTCCACACTACTCAGGAGAACATCCAGTCACACATAAATACACACATTCACAGATGCACACATGTGCTGAGTTGGCGCTGTTGAGGGGATACACGCACTCTAATCACACTTGAAATTCTGTCCAAACTGACAGTAAAAAAAATACGTCTGGATGGCGTTAAAAGCCTGTTTACTGTTCACAGAACATCTCCCAAATTTATCTCCTATATCTGGACGGTTTTTGCTCTCATCTTTACATTTTATTAAAAACAATCAAGATCACAATGACTTGTTTATGTCGGGTGGTTGTAAACTGTTTATTCCTGCAAAAATAAAGGCTTTTTTACAGTTCGCTGCAACAAATCCAACTTTGGAAACAGGAACAGATGTAGATAACTGTACAACAGCAAAAATAAATTTGAGTTAGATGTTAAACTATAGTGGGCTGGATTGACTTTGATAACATGAGTTTGGATGTGTTAGATTAGAATTTGTTGGCTGAGCTGAACTAAGGCCATTCACATTAAGAATTTTTAGCTATTATTCATATTTACACATTTTAAATGAATAGGCTCTTTAAAATTCCGGTGGATTTGAATTGCCAGTCAGTGTTTTATCATTCATCCTATCAGTGATTCAATTGATATCATTTAAAATGTGTTGTGATTGTAGTTAACAGAGTTATTATAGTTTTGATTTTAGTTATATCGTTTTATTAATGTTTAAAATTAGCTTTTATTTCTAGATTTTTTTTTGTTAATTTTCGTTAAAGTTTTAGCAATTTTGGTGTTCACTTCTGTAAATTTATAATAGATTTGTTTGTTTATTTTTTTTATGTTGCTATATAACATTAATTATTTTTTATTTTAGTTCTATTTTATAGTTTTTGTTTATTATTATAATTTTAGTGCTTTAAACTTTTTTCCGTTTATTTCTGAGGTAACATTTCCATTTTTCCTTTAGTTAAGTTTTTCCCCATCATTTTTAGGTCAATATTTTATTTGATTCCAATGAACAGAAACGTTTTCAAAGTTTCAAAGACATATATGTTAGCGTTCCACAACAGCAGACAATGCTCATGTGGTGCAGTGTTACAATTACAAAGATGGATGAAGATGACCATGCGTTTGTTTTACATTGAGCAAAGACACGCAAACAAAAAATGCTTTTGGGTAAACGAACAGTTGGGCGAAGCTGTCACTGTTGAGAGAACTGTCGTCTCTTTTTTATTCATACTTTCATATGAGTCTGAAAAAGTTTCAAGGCATCCTGGACATGAAAGATGACATCAGCAGAAGCCAATCAACATTCAGGAATCTTTATTATTAAAGTTTTTGGTATTCTATTAAATGTATGATACTTCTGTTCTTCTGTTCTGAAAAAATGTATAGTTATCATTACTGTTATCCTTAATATCATGAGTTGGCTTCTCCGTGTTGGATTTGGCTGTGAAGAGATCACATGATCTCGTCTTCCTATTGATTCAGTCCCATTGATTGGAGCTGAGGGGAAAGCTCAATCCCCTCTGATATAATCAGGCTAATGATGGCAGATTAGAGCGATACTGACTGTCATTAACGGCAAGTGAGAGTCTGTCCTTTTACTGACCTCTCCACTCAACCCTCCTCCTACTTTAGCCTTTATTCCCTCTTTTCTTCACCTCCTTCCCTCGCTCTCAGACCCAGCTCTCTTTTTCTTTCCCCCCACTTTCATCCATTGTTTTTTTCTTTCACGTGCTCTCCTCTTCTCATTCTTTTAAAGTTACACACTCTCCTCCCTCCTTTAGACTTGGTCTTTTCACTTGGGCCACTCGCACAATCTACTTAACTGCATTTGCACACAAAGCAGTGCTTTTATCATGCATTACATTTCCTCTTGTCTGTCTCCCAGAGCAAGAGAGTAATGCTTTTTGCTCTCCAGAGTTTAGATTGTGTAACAGGACGCTCTGACATAGAGCCGAAATACTCAATCTTAAAAGTATCACCAGATATGTTGTTAGCTGGCCAGTATATATGTTCTTATGTCTGATGAAAGGGCAATGGCTCTTAGTCTCCTCATGCACCACTTTTTAGTTGTAATACAAAAAAAATATATATTGAGAAATGTCTCTGTGGTCTTGTGTCCATACAATGGACGTCAATGGGGCCCAATGTTGTTCAGTTACTGGTGCTCTTCAAAATATATTATTTTGTGTTCTGCAAAAAGTCATACAGATGCAGAATGGTGTGATGGTGAGTATTTATTTTAATTATCGGCCAAACTATTATTTAAAGCGTCTTTTATGATTTGAAATTTACAAGTTGTAATTTGACTCAAGAAACTGAACGAAGTGTGAAATAGCCTTAATGTTGAGTTTGGTCCAATAAAGACCAATATGCCAGATTAACTGCTAGTCAACCTCACTGATCTAACATTTACAAATGTGGTGCAGTCATCCAGAAAATGACCATTCTGTGTTTAGCGAAGGCCTTTTAACTGACTGAAAAGCAAATAAAAAATTTTTTGTAGATGCCTGGGAAAAGAAGGACACAACATGTGTGACATCATGAACATCCTGAGCAGAATATATAATGAAGAAACAAAATACAGACGTGGATTTCCTCTCCAACTCCATCAGGTTTTATGGATGCAGTCGCGTTTCCCAAAACAGAAAGGGCTCTCTTTCTAAAATAAAACTTCAAAACAAAGCCCCATCTGGAACAAATAAAAGCTAATGTTTAATTAGAGCTGGGAAGAATGTCTGATCGTAATTTGGGGAACGGATAATTTGAAGGCAGAGTCGGCCGCAATCGTGCTAACTTTGTTTTTTTCTGTTTTCATTTTTTCTGTTTTCATTGGTTTTTCCAAACTTCGAAACAAGTTCGTTCAGGTCGCGGCTTACTTATGAACCATGTACGTGTCACAAATTAAATCTTGAAGTGGTTTGGGAGAGAGTGTGTTGTGGGAAGGTCGCAGAGTCAAGTTCATAATGTTAAACAGCTTAAACCCTTGAACGCAACAAGCTGTATTGTTAGAATTACCGTCGGTAAACGCTCCTAATCACCTCACGTGCAAGTTAAATGACAGCAAATTTGAACTCTTTAGTGTTTTTCCAACAGTTTAGTGTTTAAGTCATTCACCTATTTTTACCTCCTCGGTTATCAATTGTGAGCATTTAGAGATAATGCTGCACCACAAATGGATTATTGCAATCTTTCGACAGGTGTTTCAAAAGCAACAATGTTCGCCGGCATTCCACTTTGGAGTGAATTGTTGCAATTCCCTTAACTTTATCCCTCGAGAGATAAATGTCATTGGCTTAATGTGTTTATCCAAATCAGATACAATAGCCATTGATCTTTACTGGATCATTAAACAACACCAAAGTTTGACTGATTGATGAATAGTTATGAGCAGATAATTCTGTCAACCAACGATCCAGTCAATCCAATGATCAATAAACTGATGAATTTCCACAGGAAGTGGTGAGGTAACAGGCTCAGTCAGAGTATTGTAGAGAAACACACAGATGAGTAGCACATGTACTGTATGCTGCATAAACAACATCACTGACAGGGTGAAAACACTGAACACATTTCGACAGAGTAGCTACCACCCGTCAATCAAACCATAGCGTTCCGGCCCACAAACAGCGGAGAGCCGTCATTACCACGGTAACCTGCGTGTAGGTGTCATGATGACTTTCTCCTCTGCTTCCAGAAACCCTCTCCCCCTCAGCTCCTGTCAGTGCCTGCCGAAATCTCCAAAGAGAAATTGACTGTGGATTTTTGAGCTCATCACGGCCCTGTCATCCCCACAGATTTAGAAAACCAGGCGACTGACTTAAGAGGGGGGACGGCAACAACAAAATAGCATGCGGATAATATTGGATTTTGTTGGGGAGAGTTATTTAGGCAGCGGGTCTAATAGGCCAAGCTGATGTGGCGTCATTCTCCGAAGATGTGCTGTTGACACGTCTCAAAGCAATTTTCCATGAGACCGCATTAGAAAGCTAAGGTACTTGACGTGCACTTTGGCTGTACTCTTGTCCCAAACCAAAGGCGTACTGGACTAATTGATAGAGAACAACTTTTAGGGCTGAGTTCCAGTCTACTCCACAGTGGACACTTGTCTGTCTCCTCCTTGGCTTACCTTGACAAAAACAGCATATGCACACAAAAGCAAAGACCACTGATAAAAGAGATCTTGATTTATTTCACATCTGCTCGCTCAAGTGTCCAAGATGAGATGTATCACTAGACCGTAAGGCGTACGTATCAGAGGTCTCTCAATTAGTACTACGTCCGGGAATGTTGATAGGCAGCAGGGTGCAGGGACTACTTTCTGCACAAGCCACACAAACACTCCATTGACAAAGGGGGGGGGGGATGTGGTTAGCCCTGACTGATGTTCACTTCATTGCCGTCTTTGTAAGAAGAATGAGAGATCTCACAGATAATCACAGACTCAAGGGACAATTTGTCCCCCTCACCCCACCCATATGAGCGTATCAAGAGCGAGGATGCAAACACTGCTGATTATGTATCATCTACCTTCTAAGCGTCAGCGTGAGGAGAAAACGTAATCTTGTTTGCACGTCTCTTCGACGAGACGCAATGAACAAGACAATTCAAAGCTTTGGGAATTAACCGAGATGGAAATAAGTAACAGGGGGTCACAAAAAGTTAGAAAAGCTGCAATTAAATCCCTGGTTCTCCTCAACAGGACCTGACATACAGTCACGTCAGACCCCACAAAGACGAGCGTGAGGACGACTGTATCTCCACATCGGACTGTCACTCCATCGGACACACAAATGGCTATTGCCACAGTGGCGGAATTCTTTCGCTGCCAGAGTTTTCATATGCAAATAAGGGTTTAGATACGCTATGCAACACAGACCTTCCCGTTCTTGGACTTTTGTTCCCGTTTTATTCTTTCTGAGAGAGGATGGGAGGCAGAGCAGCTTGGCCTCGCCACTAAATACAGTTATTCAAATTCCCTTATTCTGAGACTGCCTTTCATTACGTCTCCCAGCCCAGAGAAAAATATCACTCTCACCGGGAGCCACATCAGGTAGCCTGCAATCTACTTCATAGTTTGTTGTTTGTGTGTGATACCAGACTAATCCTCACAATGCTAATGGAGAGATTAAAAATTCCACACATTTTCTATTCAATTCAAAATGAAAAGGATGCAAATGGGAGCAAACTCTCTTCACTTTGAAATCTCAGGCAGTGTGTTAAACTGCATCAATTTTAGATTTCTCTGATTCTGGTCAAATAATAATGCATGCAATTTTGCAATACATGGAATTTCTTTTGCTATTTTACTTTTAGCTATTTTAAGAGCTATTTTCCTAAACTAAAAATAGCTGAAATAACCACATATAAGAAATACAACATAAATTGTGATTGTGTCAGGGTTATTTCTTAGCTAAAAAATGTCTCTTGAAACAATGTTCCAGTATATGTTCAGACCTTTGCTATATAGGAAGGAACTTTAATTAAAATATTGTATATTTTCCATTATGTAAATTCAATTTAATCTAATAAGGTTCAGGTTTTTGTCAATTAGCCTACTTAGTCTTTCAGTATAAGCTAGTGTCATTTGCGGCAGTGTAGTGTGCCAAAATCGCGCATCTTGCAGGTGCGTTTACGCGCGTATGTTCGGAAAAGTTTCTGCTAAACAGACATTTAAAGAGAAAAAAATCCTACGTGTTTTCCTTTGAGCGTGAGCGAAGGCAGCAATAATTAACACCTAAAAAGACTGAAAAAAAGGGGCGAGGACGATTTTGATGAATTGTGTCTGGCGGATCGGAGCGCAAGGGAACGCGCGTCCCCGGCACAATATCCAGCTATCCAAAGCCGACACTTCCATCCAAAAACCTCTAAAAGTGCACCATGCACTTCTTCTGACATCCAGAGGAACATTAAAATAGCCTGCGAGCTCAGGCTTGATGGAAAGGTGTTTAAAAGCTGTAACTTCCAGGAGTTTGTAAACCGCAAAAAGCCCGTCCCTCATGTTCTGGCAAAAGGTTCAAAGAGTGTCTCTCTCTGTTCGGAGAGTCCCGCTGTTTATTCCCCATGACTGCATGCGTTTTAAAAACTCTCTTATGAGGCATTAAAGCATTTCGGAAATGCGAAGGCAGGTACATGTTAGCAGTTTCTGAAATTAGTGGAAGTGCTCCTGGGACATGATGTTTTTTAAACGCTTAAATGGTTTTCTTACTTAAGAAAATGTTTTTATAAATAATCAAAAAGGAATCAAGAAAATTGTTTGATGTGAAAGTTCCCTACCTTGTTCTTCAATGTAAAATCCCTCCAGAGACAAAGTGTCTTGAAATGTTGTTATTTGCTGTTCTATTAATTTTTCTTCCAGCAGCGTAAAATTTTAACTGCATAAACGCACAAACTATATAAGATGGAAACGCAACTGGACAAAGTAGGATGAAGTTGCTCCTTTCAGTTGCCGCTACAATCCTTCATTCGGGTTTGCCTTCTTTCGCTTCCAAAAGTTAAAGTCTCTAGTCTTAGTGGGTATCCTAAGATGTTGTCCTGCTGTTCGAGTGAGTGAGAGTCAGACTGCTGTGAACTCTCTGTGTGCGTGGAGTGTCTCTAACACTCTCTCTGAAGACCAGCCCACTCATCTGAGGGAAAAAACACAAGTCAACATTCAAGAAGCTTTAATGACTGATTATATCATTATAAATCTGAACATACATATATGGGCATATGTGCATAATTGTTTGCTGTTTGTTTGTTTGTTTGTTTGTTTGTTTGTTTGTTTTATTTGTAAAGCACATTCTAATGCAACCACAGGACCCCAAAGTTATTTCCACATTTGACAACAACAACCAATACTTTCATAAAATGAAAACGTATCTGAATACACAGTTTTAAAACAGAGCAGGGCTAGCCTATATTAGACATTATTTTCTAAATGTTCAAAGTGTTTATAAACTGCAGTTATATCAATGATGAGATGCTGATTGTGTGATTTTGAATATCCTAGTTTCACTAACAATCTCGTTGTTCTGTATTTACTGCTTGTTCTTCTATCAAAGTAAAGTAAGTTTTTGTTATTTACCCAATAAAACCTAAAAGCTATGTTGAATAGACAAAAGCAATGCATAGCCTAAATGCAAACATTTTCACTTTCTCAAACCCAGGCAAACTATTTTGGGATGTAAATCCTTAAATAATCCCAAAATAATGTAATCCCAAAATTATATCCCTTAATAAACATACTAATTTACCATAATGAGATAAAGCATTATTAAATAATAATATCCCAAAATGAAATTTCTCATTTTAGTTTACCATTTTAGTTCATCCAGTTGGGTAATTCATGACCTTCAGGACTGGTTAAAATGATAAAAGAAATAACCAATTTATAAGCATTCCTTTAGAATGAGCCAAAGAAAGCTTTCGATGTATTTTAAATTATATCCCAAACTTGTAAATGCCTTATTGAGTCAGTGCTGATGTGATCTCCACACATACGAGCGTTTAATGTGAGGACATAGCATCCCGCAGGCAGTCACGCAACTCCTGCAAACTTTTGCCCAAGTCCTAGTGCACTTGTCTTGTCTTCCCAGCCCTCTTTTTGTACTTGAATTATTTGCATACTCGAACGGCCTGTGATTACCAACACACACGCAATTCTGGTCTTTGTTTGAGAAGCACAGAGATGGTTTGTTTTCTTTTGTTGTTCTGTTTACAGCGGGCCATTCCCTCCACCGCTGTTTCTATGACCCACATTTGGTGGTGTGAAGGGGAGGATCGAACCCGGGGAAGTAAATATTTATGAAAGATAACAGCAGCTTGAACAAATGCTGTCAGTGATGAATGGTCATTTATGACTGAATGAAGGTCTGGCGGCTTCATTCAGGTGCCATGAGAACATTGAAACCTGTCTTTTAATGTCCCTAACACACTGTTAGATCAGGGGCCTATCAATGAGTGTATACACTAGCCTAGTTATTGTGCTAATGCTGGCACATTTAGATGAAATGAAGTCTGTTAGGATTCTTTAGAAGGTATAATATTTGTCTTTAAACGAGTCTGGGAGCTCTGCTTCACATGATTCCTTACAAACTGTTGTTAGTGTAAGTGCAATATCGCCCTCTAGTGGTGTTGTTGCTCTTAGTGAGCCTCGCGTTTTTTTTTTTTTTGAAGAGTTCAATGAACTTTGTTTGAGATTTGATTAAAAAAAACGTCAAGTAATTTTAAAATGAAAGTCTTTTCTGACTTCAAAGTATATTCATATTTATCACAACTATAGTTGAAAATCTAGATTTTTTCTGATGCCAGGAGTGCTTGTCCAGGGCCTAACTCGAGGCTTAACCTTTACTCCATTCATCTCCATGTTAAGGCGTGTGTTTATGTTATCAGCTGACAAACATTAAACCGAATTAATCTGAGCACACTCTTAGTCTTTCATGTCAGAGGATCTTCTGATATCTGTTCTTCTCTGTTTGATTAAGGGCTTTTCATGTAGATATTATTGCGCTGTCGGAAGACACGTTATATCTCAAAAGCATGTAGAAGAAGCAAATATTGATAACAGGGATGGTGGAGACGAAAAGCAGAGACATGTTGAAGAGAGTGTTTCATCTGTCACACACACATAGAGAAAGTGTTATCACAAAGTCCTTTTCTTCAGCTCGGAGGAATGTCAGGCTTGAATGAGACGTCCTCAAACGCATACATTTAAACACACTAATCATTAACCTCATAGACACTTTCACCATGGCAACAAGCCCTTCTGTAAACAGTTCAGGATGTTTACTGTTTCCTTTTCCTGCTCTGACCGACACACAGACACAATGCATGACCTTCGACCTCAGTCTCCCGTGGCTTTTTTACTTACCACCCGCATAGAGGTTCTTACCGCTGTAAACCATCTGCGCTAAGGAAAAGAATGATAAGTTCACGATAAAGGTAGATCTGAACGAAGGAGGAGCATGTTTATTTAATCAGGCTATAAACACTCCTGCTTACCTCATTCCTGCGACAGTTCATGTGACACTACCACAATTTTTTGTTACAGTGTTTCTGCAGGTAAGAAAAATATTCTGTAAATATAAAGACAGGTGGGTCACCATGATGACATGTTGGCTGTATTTTGCTTTTTAAACTCAAATTAACTAATATGCCATTTGAAAGCTCAGGGACTTAACTTTTATATATGAATAGTGGCGTACTACAGTTAAGCCAGAGAACTAGTATCTTCATTTTTTAATTTGTATTAGTAGTTTGTTTTTTATTCCAAAATCTTGTGCAAACATTTGCTTTGGACACTTTTCACTTTTTCGGAATATTATGGGCAAACACAACCCACAATTACTTTGGAAATAAAATGCTTTTTTTCAGAAATGACTTGGCAAACCACCCAGAATATCCTGGCAATTGCATATCAGTGCACTTAAACAAATTTCACACAAAGATTTTTATAATTTACTCACCCCTCATGTCATTCCAAACCTGTATGACTTTCTTCTGTACAACACAAACTAATCTTTTCTAAAGAATGTTGTAACCAAACAACATTGTCCCCATTGACTTTCATTTCATGGACACAACCACTGAGACATTTCTCGTAATATATTTTTTGTGTTCCACATAAGAAATACACTGTCATACACTGAGGTTTTTAATTGTACCCTTTCTGTCGCTAGTGTGGTACCCTTAAAGCTTCCTTTTTGTACCTATAGGGGTATAAAACACCTTAAAGACCTATTGTGTACCAGTTAAATATAAGGAGTACAAAACATTTAACTATACCTTTAAATGTACACAATAGATCCTTAGAGTACAATAATGTATTCCAAATGGTACAACACCATATTATTATTTGTATACCTGTAAAGGTACAAAAAATCTTAGGGTACCACCCCAGCAACGAAAAAGGTACAGTTTTAAATCTCTTTTTTTTTGACAGCATAAACAACTTTCGGGTGCATAAATAATGACTGATTTTTTATTATCGAGTGAACGTCCACCCAGAACATTGTAGGAATGACATAGCAACACCCTGATAACGCCCAACAATATCCAGCAAAGCATGCATTAGCAAACACGTGTCACATTTACTTCACTGAATTGCAATGCCCTACAAATGACCCAGAACACCCTAGCAACCATAGCAACACATTTGTAATCAACCACAACGTGCGTTTTGCTTGCATGGAGAAGCGCAACAATCTACAGTTCATCTTGTTATTGTTTGTCTTTATTCACATGTGTCTGTGTGTGTCTCACGTACAAGTTACACACAAGCAGAGCAACATATGCACAGATACAAACAGACAAACACATCGCTTTGTTCTTTGTTGATATAAATGAACTGTTTCTAAAATAAGCTGCATTTTCCAAACACCATGCAGACTCTCTGGAGAGGAAAGAAAGAAAACAAGCAAGAAAACATGAACATGAGAGGCACAGCAGGAATGAAAGTGGAAGAAGCCTCGATTGGATCCAGATGTCTCGCTAGTGTCTTACTTCATCTCATTATCCAATAAAAGCAGAGTTTGATCTTATTATCCAATCAGACAGTTGCATGTCTGTGATGGCTGATCTCTTCAGGGACATGATTGAAGCTCTCTGTGTCTCATTAACAGAAAACACACATGTGCTTGCAACACGTTATTGATAAAGTGATTCTCGGTCTGTCTTTACAGTGCTTTGTGTTTCGTGCGTGAGGAAAAGAAATCTGATTGGCTGATAATGAGTTTGAGGAAAAAAGCTCTCCCCAACAGATGTGTGTGAAGTGGGGTAACACGCTACAATCAACTGAACGTCGGCTGAATACACACATCTGTAGGAAAGAGTAAACATCTTTTACATGTGGTCAATGACACAGTTTACAAATGATAAACAAATAGCCATGGTTTCCATGGAAATACTGATGAGCAGATACACTGCAAGAGCTTTTGGTTAAAACTAACAAACCACTCAGTCGAAGGCTTTTATTCAACTGATGTGATTTTCCCCCTCAAATTCACACAGGTGTATAACTAAAGGTGACGTTTATCACTTCAAACTATAGACATCACCCCTGTAACATATAACAACCAGGAAGTGCACAAAATCCTTTTCCTCATTTTGAGCAAAAGTTTAAAAGTGTGCTTGTACTATAATTCTCAAGTGTTTTTACACTTATAGACGGTTTCATATCTTAACAACATAAACAAATGTTACAGCGCATGCCCACTTTTGTGACCCCCCCAACTGAATTTACGGTACACATTCACAAACAATAGAGTGCCTGTAGATTATTTTCTGATAACAATCAAAAGAAACCGAGAAGAACCATTACTTGGCTAAACTTGTCTCTCCAATGTTTTGAATTTAGACTACGATACCAAGCTCAACCGATTGATGTCAATGTACATTTACATTTTCATTTATGCATTTGGCAGACGATTTTATCCAAAGCGACTTACATTGTATTATCCTATACATTTATACATAGGTATTTGCAATCCCCTGGGATCGAACCCACAACCTTAACGCAATGCTCTTACCACTGAGCTACAGGAAAATGTACCATACAGTTTGCTTAAATGCGTCAACCTACAGGGCCAATTCAACAAATTGTTTATTTAATAAAATGAACATACAATGAAATTCAACAATAGTTTATTTAATACATTTATTATACTGTAAATAATTACATTTATTAACCCGCGTCCATTGAAACGGTCTATTCATGTAAAATTTTACTCTTTCTAAAAATCACTGCACCTTGTTACGCATAACACGTATTCATAAATCAAAATAAAGTTTTAAACATTATTTTCTCTTATAATACTTTAATAACCATCCACATCTCACACATAACTGTTAAACATGCATTAAAAACAGGTCTGTGATGGTTATGAGACATATAGACATTCCAGATCAGTTTTGGCCTCTATTGAATTCTGGAAGATGGTTGATGATGTTTTCTTAATTCAAGAGGTTTATTATACTATACTACTATAATCCTACAACTAAAACACTGCCTGGCAGGTCTGTAGAGACATGCTGGCATTGGCAACATGGTTGTGTTTAGGTTTTCTTTAAAGGGGTCATATGGTGCAAATACGTGTTTTTCTGTGTCTTTGGTGTGTTATAAGTTGCCCATGCATGTATTAGACACGTTAAATTGCATAAATGTAAGTGTCGGAAAAAAAGATGCATTCTATCTAAAAGCGAAACACCTCGTGTAACCACACCCCCACAAATCTACGTCAGTTCGTGGCAGGGGCGTAGCAGCCATTTTAAAAGTGGGGGGGACAGCTGTCAGGTGATGTGACCCTCAAAGCCGTATTAACATATTATGCACATAATGTACAGAGTAAGTGCATTCATGTTCATACAATCAATTTTAAATATAATACTTATTGGCGTTTTAGAGCACCCTATAGCAATTAGGGAAATGTCAAAATAGCTTACAGGAACCTGTTTAATATGTGATATGCTCAAATTTAAAAAATAACTGCAGGATTTAGGACTTTGACACAACTGTGGACATCTATACTTTATATTTGTGAAATAAATATATTTTATTCAAACATATAATTATTTCTGTAGCACTGCACTTGAACAATAACTTTTATCTTATTTGTTTAACATTTGGACAAAAAAGGGTCTTTCAGAAAAGACAACAATTATGTTTAAAGCTTAAACATTTTTAAAACTTCCTCACAAAAAAATCCTAAAAACAACAGATAAAAACACTTTAAACAGCATAAGGGGAAAGGGATCACACATTCACTCACTTTGCCATTTCCATGGTTATACGTACTAGTTTTTCAACTCATAAATAGCCTACAATAGTAAACAGCATTGGAACACACATATACATTGCATATAAAACCAATTTTATTTAACAATTGAACATAAAATGAATAAAAAATATTAGTATTAATGTTTATTTCATTAAATAGTGGCAAGTACTCCCAATTAAGAAAACACTGCCTTACAATATTAAATGCTCTTTTTTTCAGACAAATCTCACCCGTGTACATTCTGGAGAGGTCGAGCAACTGTCCTCCCCTCTCTCTGTGTCTGTGATGTGACAGCCTGCCTTTCCTACAGATCAGTTAAATTTAAGAACATGGTGGTAATGAAGTACTAAAATATGATAACCTATGATAAGATTGATAACCTATGAAAAGACAACGCGGTCATGCCGATATGCCTTATTCAACATTAGAAAGGTTAGACCCTATCTCACTGAGCACGCAGCACAACTCCTTGTCCAGGTCCTGGTGATCTCAAGGTTGGACTACTGCAATTGTCAGGGTCCTGTCCTTCCTGTCCTGAGTTTTCGTGCCTTGGGGACAGGGTCGTGATAAAACCATGTCTTGTGTGTGTGTTTCGTCTTGTGTGGAGACACGTGGCGGTTTGTTTTGACATTTCGCCGCGTGTCCTCCTGTCTTTTGTTTAGCTCCGCCCCCTTGTTTCTCCGTCAACTCCCCATTAGTGTTTCATCCCACTCACCTGTCCAGCCATTTCCCATTAGTGTTTTATCCTTGTCACCTGCCCGTCACCCTCCCTGCGTCATTATCCCTCGTTAGTGGTCCCCTTTATAAGCCCTGTGTATTTCTAGTCCTGTGTCGGTTCATTGTCGTTTCTTGTCTGACCCTTCCTGACGATTACATTGGTCCTGTTTAGTGGTCCCTTTGTGTTTTTGGACTTATAATTTGGATTACCGTTTTGGCCTGGTTTGTTTTTGGTCCCCTTGCAGGTAGTATTTCAGTTTGAAGCCTTATATTATTTATAGTGCTTTTCCCCCATCAAGGGTGTTTGTTTTTGTGTTTTGTAATAAAGTCTCTTTTGTTTAACCCTTCACCTGCCTGCACTTGGGTTCTGTCCACCGTTCCTGACAGCAATGCTCTCCTTGCTGGTCTTCCTGCAAACCGCTCCAGCTGGTTCAGAACGCAGCAGCACGCCTTGTCTTCCAACAGCCTAAAAGGGCTTAGTGACTCCCCTTTTCATCTCTCTCCACTGGCTACCGGTCGAAGCCGGTATCGGATTCAAGTCACTCATACTTGCCTACAGGACTATCACTAGAACTGCACTGGCTTACTTTCACACCCGCCTGCACTCCTACACCCCATCAAGATCCCTGCGTTCAGCAAACCAGCGGCGTCTTGTATTGTCTTCCCATAAGGGCAGTAAATCGCTTTCCTGCTCGTTCTCATTCACAACTCCTTCCTGGTGGAACATTCTTCCTAACTCTGTCCGGTCAACCACATCTCTCACAACATTTATAAAACTACTCAAAACCCTTTTCTTCTGTGAATACTTGACAGACAAATGAAAAAAATTAAAATTAAAATAAAAACTAACCCTTTAACTCAACAGGTAGTGGTCTAGCTTTTGTTGAAACTAGTAACTTTGTATTGGCACCTATTGTATAATTGCTCCTGTATGACATATCACTTGTTGGTCCCTAAACTCTTTGTAAGTCGCTTTGGATAAAAGCGTCTGCTAAATGACTAAATGTTAATGTAAATAAGATAAGTATTCAGCACAAACAACTGCCTTATTGGGAAAGGATAAATACTCCGGACGTGAGCGGTGCGAGGCGACAAAAGATTACAGAACCAAATATCAGTTGTCTCATTTAGCAGATGCTTTAATCAAAGTAGGAGAACATTTAAGATACATTGGATTGTGCACCACCCGACAAGGTTCAATCGCATGATTGCACCCGTTACAGTCAACATAACGTAAAACAATCGATCGCGTGATTCATTACATCGCGACATAACACATACTTAGTGTGTTTTTGAAAAGAGGACGTAATCCTTTGTTTTTTTCTGTGGTGCATTTTGCTCCCTAACGTATTGCATTACATCGAAAACAAACGATAATATACGTTTTAGCCGTGTCATATGACCCCTTTAAGCTGACACAGGAAAAGTGTGCGTGGAGTTTGAGATGATTTGTCGCCCTCTAGTGGTCGCCCTCACACGGTATTTATTTATCTTTCACCACACCTGATTCAACTTGATTTTTAATCGACCAATGCTGAACTAAACTCTTTTGATATATTATCCGTAATTGACATTTAAAATGTTGATACATATGTATTTAATTGTATATAATATAAAATAGGCCGTAATTGAAAGCGAAAATGTCTTATTAAATGTCTTAAATGTTTTATTAACTTAAGTTGGACATCACTTTTGGCCTCACCTCTATTCTTCAAAGCCTCGCTCTGAGTAAACAACTGTGACAAATAAATAACAACTGTGTTAAGGTTTGTAATGTTTTTAATGTAATGTTTGTCTTTGTTGTGTTATAAATAAGCTCTCCGTAAGCTGTGGGACACGTATATTTTGCAGAGAAGGAACCCGCACAAGTCATTACAGGACATGTGTAATAAAAGTACTTTCTCCGGAAGCGCAGCCTGAAGTCTTAAAGAGGGCATACTGAGAGATGACTATCTTAGCCCCCTACCCAGGATGCGACCCTCTGAAAGCATATAGAAAATAATGTGTTCTTCCTAGTAGGCTAGTAAGTGCAGTAGTAGTAGGTGTAGTAGTAGCACTAGTAGATTACATTTTTCATCCAGCACGTTTTATGTATACATCAACCTTTAAACCAGCATAATTACTGCAGACTGTGATCAATGCAACTTCAAGAAGAACGTGCAGAGAAATGTTTAAAATGTGCAGATTGTACATTCACCAATAGATGGAGACATAGGCTAACAGTAATTTATAGCTCTAATAAATGTAACCCTCAATAATTGAAAAGAATTGTAGTAACTCCAAAAAGTGATGCATTGTCTCAACAACCAGTAGCTTCTACTTAAAAATATACATATTTGTAACATTTATAACATTTAGCTTAACTTAAAATCCTTTGTTCATGCAACTCAAAAATATAAATTACGAGAAGGTCAAGAGTATGCATAAAGTGAATGGAAAATTTTGATTTGTGCAAACTACCTGAAAAGTTTGACTATTCATGCTTTTTTAAAATAATAAGCACTTTTGGGGGCATTTATATAGATGTATAAAGAGATTTAAGATGTATTTAGTATTATTGATGTTGTTAATAATCGTATTCTGTGAAGTTTACATTTAGGTGATTCGTGTTTGCTTCGGTAAGGATAGACCCTCTTCAACCCATGTTATTTCTAACCTCAATAAAGAAGACACGCATCAGAATTGCAGTAAGATGTGTGCTTCTGTGAAGAATCATTCAATGACTGACATCAAATCAGTCACCAATTATTTCAAAGATCTCCTTAAATAGTATTTTTAAACCATGTTGCAAAAATGGTGCACATATATTTTAAGTAAAGTCAACACATAATTTTTGACAGTTAAACATGTTGGGGGCAATTCTCACTATTAACTAGTTTTTAGTAGCATGCCTATTATTGGCATGTTGGCTGTTTATTAGTACTTATAAAGCACATATTCTGCATGACTACTCTAGATCCCTAATCCTACCCTAAACCTAAGAACTACCTTACTAACTATTAATAAGCAACAAATTATGAGTTTATATTGGGGAAAAAGTCGAAGTTAATGGTTTCTTAACAGCGAGAATTGCCCCCTATACTGAAATGTGACCAAAGTTTATAATCTTAACACCATGTGTTTGTAATTTGTTGCCTGCTAATGAATGAGACTGTAATATATCATTAAAACATTGAAAATGCGAAATTACAAAGACTAAATGTATTTTATAGTAATAAAAGCCTCCTGACAACATTTTTCAAAATGTTTGTGTGTGGTTTACGAGGATTCTCCATAGACGTAATGGTTTTTATAATGTATAAAGTGTCTATCCCCCAACCCTAAACCTAACCATCACAAATCTTTCTTCAATTTTTCATATTAAAAAAAACATAATTTAGCTTGATTTATCGTTTTGGGGACCAAAAAATGTGCCCACCAGGTCAAAAATGACTGGTATTACTATGTTTGTGGGGAAGTTTGGTCCTGACACTGCAGCGTTTCCCAGTACCACACACACTTTTTCAATGTCTCTTTAATGCTTATGTATATTTTCCATAGTCAGGTCAGTGACATTTCCAGGATTGTCACATCCATAAAGGTACATATTCTTCATAAAAGGGCACATGGAAATTAAAATAAAGCCTTCTGGGTATATAATTGACAGAAATCCTATAAAGTTTGTCGTCTCGCAAAAACGGTGTCCTTTTTCTGTCATATCATAACGCATGTTTATTTCCCGTGTATTTAAATAGAAAACTTGTGCATAGACTCATATTTTACTGATGTTAAATATCAACTCTATCAACAAGGGTTAAGTAAAATATAAATAATGGTTCATCATCAGATACTTCTGATGATGGACGATCCACCTGATGACAACTCCAGCCACAACCTTCAGCCAGAACCAGAATAATATTGGACAGACCTAAATATCTCTTTTTTCTATCCAGACTATTTCTTTGCTCTTTTCACTCACCAGCCCGGCTAAATATTCCAGTCGAATCTTATATATTGCAGTAATTATTCTCTCTGTAGTTGCAGCAGTGCTATTTTAATATGCCAGAGGAGAATAATATGTAATATGCGGGATAATATACAGGCAGCCGGCTGTTATCGCGAAATCTGTACATTATCCCTTACATAACTTTAACAAATATTTTCTTTCTGCATGTTTTAGAAAGAGCGACGTCTTATTTATTACATAAAATAAAAGGTCTGTGGACAATAAGTATAAAAAGAAGGATAAAAATCAGGCATATTGGTAACAAATACATTTCTGAGCGTTTTTATGTCACATCCGTAACGTTGGAATTGCCCATGTCAGTTTGTGTGTTAATGCATAATTCACTATTTGAAGCTTGAGTTACCCAATACATTATTGAGAAGCAGGTGACAGTTTCCTATTTAATCAGAGGTGGTCAGTACAGTGATAACACAATCTTTACAAAAATGCATTTTGAATTGAAAATACATTTATCTCCTTACATGTTGTCTGGTGAGGTTATAGATACAGAATTAAATATGAAACTTCACACCGTTAAAGCACATCTTTGCAGAACAATTACAACGGTTCTGAAAGGCACGCTATGGGTAGTTTCCTCTAACAGGGTGCAAGATAGAACTGAAAACAGAATAAAATAATTTAATCACAAACCAAAACAGTGATTTAACCTTTTAGAGAATGTTATTTATCTACTTAGGAGGTCAATTTATCAGTTTTTTCTCCCCAGGTATCTTTTCAACATCTGTGAGACAAAGGAGAATTTTTTTGTTTACATCGTTTATCAGATTTTATTTAATAAAGCCATTACCGTGGCTGCACCTGCCCACCTCACAGAATGCATCTGGAGCTTTAGACACCTGTCATTATTGACCTCTGACCTCCAGCTGGAGCCCTGAGGTCAGACACAAAAAAAAACAGCAAAGGTGCATTTAGGGCACACACACACACACTAAAACAGAACTGTATATCACCTTTGAATTTCTTGTAGTGATATTTGTGTGATATTGGAGTTTTTGTATTTGTTGTATCGTGGAAAAATGGTGAAATGGTAATTGTGTGTCATATTGAAAAACACAGACTGCCAGCTTTTGTCTTTGTGATGTTTGTTTAGGGGGATGTGGCCTGTGTCCCTCCCAATATCTGCTCATTCACTTGAAAAGAATCATTGGGGGTTCGTTGGAACCATTCAAATGCGTTCAATTAACCTTTAACAAGATTTTAAATGGATGCGGCGACTAAAAATGACAGTTCCCATCATTTAGTCTCTCTCATAATATTAAAAACCCATCAAATCGTCTGGAACACTAAGGTTTTGAGCACTTCCATGCAAATGTCAACCAATAAATATAATTTTTGGCAAACATTTTTACTGATATCTTCAATGTCAATATTTGGTGTACCCATGCAAGCAATCGTTTTGAGTTTGAGTGTGTTGTCAATACACAACGTAATTTATTCCACATAAATTCACAAACAAAAATGTGTGTAAATTTAATAAACATTTGATGTTCTATATAAAGTGCCATTCTTTCACTCATATATTTGTTGGGTATTATTGCTTCTGGTTTGTCTATTTTAATTTACAGAATTCCTACAAAGTATGTCCCCCCAAAACATATTTTTTTGTCACGTCCAGAATGCATATTTCCCTCATCTTAAATAGAAAACATCTTTAGACTGATGCTATTCTCCTGTCTGGACTTTATCAGGGAATTAGTGACATTTTCAAAGATGATTTAAAATATTCTCTGAATATATATATATATATATATATCGGGTTTTGACTGTAAATGTCACATCTGGTTCACTGGACTGGTGCAGAATGTCCAGGCACCTATTAGACACACGATTAAAGGGACACTTGCCCAAAAATAAAAATTCTGTCAGCATTTACTCACACTTAGATTGTTCCAACCCTGTATACATTTATTTTGTTTTGCTGAACACACAGGAAGACATTTGGAAGAATGTCAGACCTCACCCGCCATTTACTGCCATAGGGAAAATGGATACTGTGGGAATCAATGGGGGGTGGGATTTGACAATCTTCCAGATATCTTCCTGTGTGTTCAGCAGAACAAAGAAATGCATACAGGTTTGGAACAATCTGAGGGTGAGTAGAGGACAAGAGTAAATTCATTTTTGGGTGAAGTATCCCTTTAATAGAGCTGTCAAGCTCCTGACAGGACAAAAAGAAGCATAAAGTTAGTCCAAATGTCTCATGAATTACTGTATTTTTCACACTGAATGGCTCAACACTTAAGTCGTATTATTGTCTTCTGTGAGGAAAAGATACAATAAAATAAGTCAGTATTTACGGAAAAAAATTCCTAATGCTCTGTTGTTTCAATGTATTTGTGATCTAGATATTTGAGAACTTCTAAATATGATCAAGCCTGTAATCTAACATCATCATTTAACTTAACGTTTAAATGTGAGATTTGTCATTTTATAGCATGACAGCCTCAGCAGCCATTTACTTTCATGATGTGGGGAAAAAAATATTTTGCTCAACTGCTTTGTTTTGTTCAATGTAAAAAAGGTCATATATATATGGAATGACAAGTGAGTTAGTTAATAATATTTTATTTATATGTTTATGTCAACCAGTCCTTTAAATGTTCTCTTTGAAGCAAATCATTGTGGGACTTTGTTGTGTAAGTTAGATAATGGTTTGCATGTGTGCTGTATCAACTACATCCGTTTGCATACTGTAAACATAGAAACTAGTCTGACCAACTAGGGCTGATCTGTCTTGGGTTTCAAATTAGACCGGTCTACCTTTTAATATAACTGAACGTTATGACTGACTTAAAAATCTGATCTATAACTTGTAAGACTTGTCTTAGCAGCCGGCCACAGGTGTCCAGTAGCATGTGTTCAACAAACACTGATCAGATCCATACAGGACAAAACTCTTCTACAGCATTTCTGACTCAGCTGAACCAACACATGTCGTCCCATGAGAGAACAAAAACACTTTATCATTTCTTGCATTCTGAAATAATAATACTGATGATTATGATAATATGATGATGGTGGAATATTAGTTGAGACAAACCTGTTGGCATGTGCACATTTGACTGCACACTTAGAACCAATTACTAGTTGTCAATTGCTGAATCAGCATTAACGTCAGGGGCACAATGGTTTGCCAAAACAAACAACTGTTAGGCTTATGACTCTATTACAAAACTTTGTGTGAGGAGCATCTTGTGTATTCCATGACCACTCAAAAAT
Organism: Triplophysa siluroides; assembly: GCA_006030095.1. Lineage (NCBI taxonomy): Eukaryota > Metazoa > Chordata > Actinopteri > Cypriniformes > Nemacheilidae > Triplophysa > Triplophysa siluroides. The sequence goes on along the minus strand of VCII01000613.1, from coordinate 430,888 downwards.
ATTTTAACCAAACCGAAGCATACATGAGATTTCATACATTTACATTTCCCTTGACCTGTTTGTGTTTCTGAATAATAAAGATCATACAGGTTTGAAAGAACATGGTGGTATGTAAATAATGACAAAATTATATTAATTTCAATTGAGCGATTGCTTAAATAGATGGATCAAGTCAGATGCGTCTGGCATCCCCCTCCTCCAGCCGTGTATATGTAAGTATGTGTCTCACAGTGCTCATAAGGGATTGCTTCATCGAAAGGTTTCAAAATAAGTCACAATTATCACTACAGACCAGACCAAAACTTATCCTCCACCACCACAACACACACACATACACACACACACACACCCTAACTAATACAGACACACCTCAAGAAGGATTCACACACTCCCACAAACATACAGAACACCGCAATCACTCAGGTGTCATTAAAGCCCATGAAATGCTGTTCACAGCCCATTTTACTTCCTTCAAGAAATAGTTCCGTGGAAAACGAAAACCATTCCGTAATTTACTCGCCGTTATGGCATCCCAGATGTATAACCTCCTTTCTTCAGCTGAACATTATCAATGTTGAGTTCATGAGATAAAGCTATTTAATGGGACTGTTCACCAAAAAATAAAAATTCTGTCATCAGTTACTAGCCCTCTGAATAAATTCTTTGTTCTGCTAAACACAAAGGAAGATATTTGGAATAATGTCAGTCAGATCTCACCCCCACTGTCTCCCATAGTATTTATTTTCCCTACTATGCCAGTAAATGGGGGATGAGATCAGTTTGAATACTGAAATTCTTCCCAATTTATTCCTTTGTGTTTTTCAGAACAAAGAAATGCACACAGGTTTGGAACAATCTGAGGGTGAGTAAATGATGACATCATTTTTACTTTTGGGTGAACTATCCCTGGCTCTTTCTTAATATGTTATGCCATTGAATGGGGTCTGAAAACCTCAAAAAAGTGCATCTACCCATCATAAAGGTCATCCTTACCACAACTTCAGATGGTACCCAAAGCAAAACAAATATGTTTGTGATTAGTATTTTTTACTTATTCAGTGATCAATACCAGTGGCGGTTCCGCCCCTCTACAAACGCCCCCCCACCCCCCAGCTCAACATGATGCATATTGATGTTAACAGTAATTTCTGCTACATTGTTCCTTTAAAACGTGGGAGAGTTAAGAACACCAAAAAATATACATTTAAGGAATGGAACAGACCCCATTACAGACTGTGTGGATATTGTCTTCTCCCTGCTTATCTGAGAGCCCAATGTACATTTGAAAAGTTTAGCAGCTGTTGTCTGTCTCAATATAAGCATTCATTCATCTCTCCATCTTTCTAATTGGGACCATAACAGAAAGAGAACAACCACTCAATGACTCTTCATCCATTCATTCATTCATTCATTCATTAGCTCTGTTTAGCCAAGGATGGATCCATTGAGACGCAAATGTTTTTTATAACAAAATAAAGTGTAATCAAACAAAGCATTTCATAGAAAAGTCAAATACAAATATACAGAGGTGATACAGACATCCTATGAGCTTTGTTTGTAGAACTATGTCAGCAATTCCACACTGTTGTTGTCATAACCTTCAATATGGAGACTGACTTGCAAATACTTAAATGTAGTGTTAGGGAATTGTTCAAATGCTTAACCATAGTAATCATAGATAATAAGCAATAGTAATTGGGATAATTGTCGTATCAAACAGGTCTAATTAAAATCGTATTACAAATAAATGTCGGTTTAAGATGTAGATTAAGGGTTCTATCATTTGTGGGCTTGCTAAATTTACAGGACATAAAGATCCTTGCTATTTGACATTTCTATTTAGAAAAATAGCCCAACATTTCTTTCTTTGTCAAATGTGCTAAAGAAAACAAGAAACCTTTGTCAAACAGTGATTCCTCTCATTGAATCAGATACAGCGTCACATTTGAGCCTTTTAAACACATTGCTAATGAGATTATGTGTAGGGCTGCTTTTGAAACACTTTTGAAGTGTTCCAAAATTTGCCAGATCTGGGAAGAGTAAAAGCAAAATAGTACAGAGTACTTACCAGTCTGCTTTAAACCTAGACACATATCTAAAATGTAAGTATTTTTTATTCTTTTTTTCTACATAAACTATGTATTCTAGTCTCCGGATGTTTATTTGCATGGAGTGACTCACAGGGTCTTCTCAGAAATCTGAAAATAGACTGGTAAGCAAGTTCACCATTCTAAATATAAATTCACATCACACTACATTAATTCCAGCTGAGAGTGAGTGTTTCCCCTTTGTGTGTGTGTGTGTGTGTGAGAGAGCGATAGAGAGAGAGAGACAAGCTCTGTCCCAAAAACCTTGTAAAAACCTAGATAGCATTTTACTAAGCATCATAGCTTCTTACTGTACACAAAATCCCATAATGCACTTTGCCAAAGTAATGAAAGTTAATTCAAGATGGTGCGTGACGTAAATGGATCTAAATTTTATTCAATACGAAAATGAATTCATAAACAAAATTGTATTTGATTGAAGGTAAATATTTTACCTGATGTTTGTGGGTGATATGTATTATTTGTGCTTTATAGAATATACTTCGCAACATGCTAAAAACTAACCACAAGCTAAACCCCAAAACAAATTGTGATTCTCTCGTGCACGAAGCGCTATTTGTATGATGTATGGTGTTGCTGCCCTGTGGATGTGGATTATTTCCATTTGCGTTAGGATGCTTAAGTCAGCTGCTATGAAAGAAGTAGACAGCAAGGCAGACCAGATTGAAAAACAAAGATACAGTTTGTGCTCATCATCACATTGAGGTGTCATATTCAGTTTTGTGGCAGCTGACCCACTAAGAAACACACACACAGTCAGACATACACAACCCCCATTCTGTTTAAGGAGGCTATACATTGAGAAGGGGACAGCAGCTGGCAGCTTGCCCTATTATAACCACCATCCACCCCCGCCACCGCAGACACACAAACACTGAACCCCACCCAGAAATCACACACTCTAATCACAGCCAATGATTGCTCAGCACTGGCCAGGGCTGCCACACCTGCCCTTAAACTGGTAGAACTGCCCCATCTGGGCAACAAGAAGAGAGGGAGGAGGAGTCTCTGGTTATGGGTCCAACAGCTGAACAGGAGCATGGAGGAAGGGGATAGGAAAAAGGGGATCTCAAGAGAATAAGTGATGACCAAGATGTGTGTTTGTCTGGCCTCCGGGGAATAAATACACTGTCATTTCTGCATTTATCAGCTGGTGAAATGTTTTAATCCAGTATGTCCATAGAGATTTTTACATTTCCTTTTTCTCGTGCACCCTAAAAGTATTTTCATTTCTAGTGGGGCGGGCGTTGCTTTAATTTTTTTAATTTTTAAATGTATTTTATGATTAGAATTTAATTATTGAAGCTGGATAATACATTCTGGAATGCAACGATGTGTAAAATGTTGCTTGCACAGCGAGATGCATCTGCATTCACATGCTCGCCTTTTTTATGTTTAGCCATACAAACCTACATTTTAAGCTTTGAGGTGAAACCAGTTGTACAGTACATTGGGCTTGTAAAGAGATGTGCTATTTCCTTCCGAAGTGACTATAATAATCGTTTGACAAGTGGATGATTAAACGCATGGATTTACATTGAAGGAGAAGACCTGAGACAGGTCTAATTTACTAGCTAGAAAAGAGATTTGATCTGTACAGAATTTGCATTTAACACAATATTCAGGTTATAAAATAGAACTTAAAATAATACATAAACGAGGGATTATTATACTATTATCATAAAAAATAATGAAATTAAAACATTAAACTGACTGCAGACAGGTGTTTTGTTAGTGTTAGTTTATTTGTAAAGAGAATTCTCTTTGTTTTTCAAACACACAGGCACGCGCGCGCACACACTTAATGGGCCAGCTGGTATTTGCTTCAAATCTATATGGTGGTAATCAGTAAATTAGATTGCGTACATTGCCTGTCTGCCATATCGCTGACTCTCGCCACTCCAGTCTAACAATTTTTCCCATATCTCATCTTTCTCCATCCCCATTTGACCACAATAATCCATTTCTCTGTAAACACCATTGTAAACACTGCAATTCTGATATTGTGTGAATTTTAAAGAACAATTATGTATTGGAACAACACGAAAGATCAGCTGCTAGTTCTGGTTATTCCATAATTTATCTGCAACAAAACACCCCGGACCACCACATTACTGACTCCAAAGGCATCATGCAGGGGTTGATGCATTTGTTTTAGGATTAGATTGACAAATTGACATCTTCTCATTTGATGTTTCGCTTTCCTGTAGCTCAGTGATAAGAGCATGGTGCCAACAACGCCAAGGTCATGGATTCGATCCCAGGGGATTGCACATACTTAGAAACAAAATGTATAGGTTAATGCAATGTAAATTGCTTTGGATAAAAACGTCTGCCAAACGCGTAAATGTTTGCATGTGACAGCGTGTCCTTTGGTAAATTGCTGGATGGTGTGTGTTTTGTAGCATTCCGCATGTGTGAAAAACGTAGGAATTTATGATGCAGCGCACATGCAAATGGAAATGTGAGTCGACTTTGATCAGCCATGGCGTGTGAAGTTCATTTGTATCTGTCACAACTGTCACTGCATGGAATTAAAGGTCTGATTGGCTTAGATCAATGATTATATGATTCATCTCTCCTTAGGGTTGCTTTGGTGTGATTGAATCAATTTGAATATACAGCATATAAAAAAATGTTTTAAATGGAAAATAAGGCCCGTGTGCTTAGACTGATGGCAGTAGGACCACAATTAATCATGCTTAGTCATAGAACGATCGCCTTCCCCCCATACCCATCCTGTAAAAGCTTTCACTATTGATCAGGTTTGAGGAGACCCCAGCAGCGAGTGAGAGGGGCTGAGGAGTAAGTGGTTAAAACCAATGCCACATTTGACGAGGGAGGTACAAACACCACCAGCTGTCAAAAGGGATCAGATGCTTTCAAAGGTGGACAAAGACTAGAGAGACAGTATAATGTCCCCTCATTAGAAGCATGAGGATGCTGTTTAAGCATGCATGGGGAATGAATCTCCTTGACACCCGGTAGCATTTTAATGAGATATTTTTAGCATCCAGCGTCACTGCGTATTGTGAGGCTGCACTTCTTTCATATTCACTTATCTACACTATAGTGTTTACTAACTAGGGTACAATCCATATACTGTAGAACTTGTGTAGTGGTACATACACTTTACCTTTAAAAAAAGGAACTGAGGTGGTGCCATTGTACTGAGATGACATTAGATGGATAAACTTTAACACAGACCATGGTAATAAATGATTACTGTTATCAATTACATGGTGATCCAAGTTTATAAAAAAACATGTGGTACATGGTATACGGTATACTGTTAATACTATGACATCATGTCTTACAACATGATTTTTGTTAGTAGAGAATATATTGTATAGGCCTACTATGCCATGCAATATACAGTAAACTAAAGTGTACATTATATAATACACACATAATATGTGCTATATTGCCACATGATTAATAATCCAAAATTTGATTAGTCACCAATGTTAATGCCTGCAATTCTTGTTGAATAACAATAGAAACCCTTCCATTATGTAGTAATGTCGTTTTGACATGTTGGCAGAGTAATTATTACTTGTATCACCATAGTTGTACTAAAAACATACAGTACAATGGTTATTGTGATGAGACACTAAAAACTATAATGGTTTCCGTGGGTAGGCCTGATGTGTTGGGTTCTATTGGTGGGATGTTATCTAGACGATGAGAACCAATAAAAGACCCTTAAAAAAGGTCCAAAACACTCTACATAAATTATTTCTATGGTGACTTTCATTGTAATAGTTGATGGTTTACATTGTATATGTTTGTAGCTATATGTCTGAAAGCACTTAAGGTCCACCACGCATGGTCCACACGCACGTACTGGCTCCAAGCAAAACATGATAACGGCTAAAGATGAATAAAAAGGCGAAGACACCAGAATGAACAGTTGACCAAACAGCTGGCATATTTCCGACCGAGAGTCTCTGAGCTCAGCATTCAGGCCGGACCGGTCTGCTCTGCTGCTGCACCTCCTGAATAATGAATGACTGACGCGCACATTGCGGATCTCTGCGGCTCTACAGCACACTGAGGAGGCGTGGCCGGCGTTATGACGCGAGGGTGACGCGCGTGCAGGAGTTTTAATCCACTGCCGCAGGAGCTGATCAGCCGGTAACGCGAGGAGGGGGATGCGGTCGGTCGGACGGAAGGCTAGAACGGCTAAAAAAGCCGCAGACAAATAAATATAACATTCGCAGTTGATGAAAAGGCGACCGACTCGACCGAAAGCTCCTCCTCTCTCGCTCCATTCAGTCTATAGGAAGTTCTAAGATTATCTTATTGTTCTTGACGAGGCCTGGGAATAGGAAAGCTGGCGCAAATAAATGGGTGATTACGGGTTCGGTTTGTTGCAGACAGCGAATATCACAAACGGCACAACACTGTTCGGCGGAGGCGCGTTCGCACCCTATTCCAGCCCCTCTCCGGTGTGCCCCAGCAGCAGCTCGCCTCTGGCGTCCCCTCTTTTCCCGTCACATCAGCGCAACATGCAGGATGTGCCTGCGGGACTGACAGCCTCTCAGTCCGGCGATACCAACGGCGACAAGAGCAGCATCGGCGACAACGACCTGAGCCATTACCCCGCTGTAGGTCACGCACAGACGGTCGGTGACCTTCAGCACGACCGGAACATACATCAGCAGTTAAATCAGCAGGCTGAGCCTCCCCCACCCCACCTGCCGCCGCAGCCCTACTCCTCCACGGGCCCGGACACCGATGCGCCATCGTCCAAGGTGAAGATTCAGATGGAGTCCCCCAGCGCCCACCACATCAACAACGGCACCGGTGGCAATAACATGCTCGGAGCCGCTTTTCCGAACCACCCCCATCAGGAGATGCAGAACCCCGTGGGCGGCTCGGCGTCCCCCACCCTGCCCGGTTTCGGAACGCCGTGGTCCGTTCAGACGAGCTCCCCCCCTCCGCCCGTCTCCAATTCTGCCAACGCAATCAACCCGATACCCAACACCGAACCCGACAACTTTTACCCCGGCATCCCCTCCGGCTTCTTTCCGAGCTTTTCGCCCATGTCGGCCAATCCGTGCCCCGTGCAGGGTTTCGGCAGCCCCTTCAACGTCCCCCCTCAGCAGCCGCAGAGCCGCCGGTCCCCGGTCAGCCCGCAGATGCCGCCGCAGCAGGGCGCCTTTCTGCAGCAGCGGAACAATTACAACCACCACCAGGTGAGCACACCGTCGCCAATTCATTTTTTACTCATACTATGAAGGTGACGTTACTATAGGATAACTATGTAATAAACGCTGTTATAACGGAGGATGAAAGTGGTCGTTGAACTGTCATTGTGACGTAGTCGAGGCCTTGAAATGCTGCTGTTGCGTCATAACGCACCGCTGCACTGTTGCAGCGCTCAATGGAACCATTGTGACGTCTGTACCCAGAAAACAAATGCGGCCTGGCCGTCTGTCTGTCAGTGCGTCACCACGATCCAGGCTAGAAAATAAACGCCTTGTAGTCTTGCTTTTAAACATGCAACGGTTTAAATACCTGATAATAACATACATACACTGCGTCTGTTCGGAATTAAGTACTAGCTTACTCCATAGCACTCAGTGTACATACCGCTTACCAGGTAATAAAAAGCAATAACCTATAGAAAACAGGATGCAATCATATGAGTGTCAAATTTCCATATAAAAAATAATAAGCCAAACAAATCTCTGTTTCCTTTTGTCTGTTAGTCGGGCTGTTAATTGAAGGTCAATTCGAGCCCATTGCATCCTGGGATACTGTATTCTGTAAATTGAGCTCGGGCTGTATACTGCACATAATAGGTCACCCAGGTATGCTAAACAACGTTAGGAAATATTTGCATACTGCTGAAGATAAAGTATAAAAACGTTTTGAAGTCGTTTTTTTTCTTAAAGTGGACACGTGCACAAGCTGTTATGTTGTTGTTTAAAGACTTCACGTGACATTCCAGAGATATCTTGACCTCTGGGGCATTCAGTGAAATCTCCTGTTGAGAGAGCTTAGAGATGTCATCAGCTTGCTAACTGCAGTATTGTTCGAAAAAAGCTATTATTACTGTAATTTGCTTTCAAACTTTCTAAATAAGCAAAGGCATTTCACAAAATGTTGTGGCGAAAGCTACTATATCTTTATATTTCAAAACACAAGAGTGTCACACTTTCTGCAGGGTTTTGAGGAGTGTCGCTGCCCTGAATCTACAGCATCTCGGAAAACAAATTGTTTTTATATTTGTATAATATGCATACACGTATACAACAGCAAACTAATCGAACAAACAGGCAGAATACAAAGGCAGAATTGTCATCGAAAATGGCTCCTGTTAGCTGATTCTTAAAATGGTTAAAACAAATAGATAAAAAAACACATATTATCGTAATTTTAAAGAATGTCTTATGCGTTATCTTTAACATCATTCAGATCGTGAAAAATAGATAGATGATTAGTATATAGAACCAGGTTATGTGTTTGACATTATGTTGTGGCAGACACATTATCTTTGGATACTAAGTATTTTAGGCCTTGTTGCCAGTACTGTGTGTCACGTCCAGTGGGGGTGGGGTAGAAGAGGAGGAGGGGGGATGATCACATGATTTTAGGAGTGGCCTTATATACCAGTGACATTCATACTGAAGTCGTGCTGGTGTAACAGCTGTTAAGACTACACGTCTTTTAGCCAGATATTATAGCAAAGCTTGAGACACCCTCTATTCAGGACAAAAAAATTCTGCGTATGTCGTAGGCGTGGGTGATCGCGGATATTTATGGAAATTGAGCGAACAATTAGTTCAGTAGTAATTCACCATATGGTTATTAATTTTTAAAATAGTGTATTGAATAAAACGTGATATAGGTCACCCAAAAATAATGGACAGTTCACCTCAAAATTAAACGTCAGTCATCATTGTCATTCAAATCCATTATTTCCTCTGTGGAACACAAAAGAAGATATTTTGAGAAATGTTTCAGTGGTTTTGTGTTCATACTCTGGAATTCAATGGGAGCAAATGTTGGTCGGTTACAATCAGTCGACAAAATAGAGAGTCAAAGGAGTCATATAGGTTTGAAATGACATGAGGATGAGTAAATGACAAAATAATTTGACCTATCCCTTTACTTTATTGATCTTTAGAAATAAACAACAAACAAGTTACTGTGTATATAGCATAATCTCTACCGTTTGAGGCATTTCTGTTTGTCTCATTTCTACACCACTATGTGGTTTTCAGCTTGCTGCAATGCTGATAACACTCAGCATCATCTTTCCCAGTGTCTAGACGCCATTAACTGTAATTATCTCTCACGATCCCGTAAACACTCAACCAGATTGTATGAGCACACAATCTTGCACCCACACGTGCACGCTCGAGTCGAGCCATTACCCAGTTACACACCAACGGCATGGGAGTGGTTCTTAATTTGGGGAGAGTGCGCATAATGTAACGACGCAACACAATACATTATTAATCACTTTTTTTTTTTGTCATTGTATGCAGTAAAAGAGTGCATTTTTTGGTGGGAGAGTACACTGAAAGTGTGTGTGGCTGCTGTTAGCACTCATGGGATGTGCAGGGTTAGATACAAAGCCTTAAATCTTCTTACTCGTACAACAGGGCCAAGTCTGGCCACACTCAAAGTAACTCAAATACGGGTGATTATGGTAGTCACTCTCGCTCAAATTCCAACACACATTAGTTGTGTCATAGGTTGTGTTGGCAAAATATCACGTCCAAGATTAACATGGGGTGTAAAGATAAATTGTGCTATTGCCATAAAAAATGTGCAACATGTATAGAGCTATGGCAATGTTTTTACGATATAATTTTTTTAAATCCTATTAGTTAAGATGCCAACATGTGGCTTATATTCATGTATCTTATGCTTTTATGTTTTGTTGTTTGCTTTAAGAGCTCTCTCCTACGGTTTAGCTTTCTTTAATTTCTAATAATTATAATTTCATGTTAAAATTAATCAGTGTCTTACCTGTTCTTAATGTCAGGTCATTTGACTTCAACCCATGTAAAGATCTTGAATTTTGTCTTAAACAGAGATGGCGACATCCAGGCAAAAGTTCTGGATTCCAGCTTAAAATGTTATTACTTTTGTACCGTGAACCAAGTATTGTATCAAATTGTGTACTGAGTGTATTCATTACACCCCTATACACTAATGTCCCCCCTTTGCGTCAATGCTGAAAGAATGCAACACTCATTAAGAATTGCATTTCAACAATCTGCGAAAATCAAGCTTACGTAGCTAAAAGACCAACCTTTTCCTTGTACCTCTAGCCCATGATGAAGCCGTCCCCGTGGGGCAGCCATCACGGAAGCGGCTGGAACTCCGGAGGGATGTCCTGGGGCAGAGACCATCGGCGTGGGGGTGGCATTGGTGTTCCCGGTGGAGTCAACCAGATCTCTCCAATGAAGAAACCTTTCTCCAGCAATGTCATTGCTCCTCCTAAATTTCCCCGCTCGGCCGGTTCCCTAGGGCCTAAGTCCTGGATCGAAGAAAATATGTTCCGTACCGACAACAACAGCAACACGCTGCTACCCCTGCAGGTATGTGTGTGTGGGAGCATTTTAGATGTTTGAGCCATTCTCATTGACGTATTCTGCTGTCAGACATTAAAACAAGCAGAGCACCCAGCATGTCCGTCAGGCTAACAAACTGTGCATTTTTACAGAAGTATGTTCATGTTCTTAAGTCTAAACTTTGACAGGTTTTGGGAAACTCTATTTTGCACTTACTGACAAGTCAGCTGCGGTATAGTAAATTGAATGTGCTGTTTCTCCCTGCCGCTCACTCACTGCACAGGGCAGATGCAGAGGAAGACCATCCTAAAAAAATATTTTGTTTATCTTGCAGTTTTGTTCTACAGGGCTGAATATATTTGGTTTTCTCTCTTTCTCTACTTCTCCTGTATGCTCCGCTGTGTTTGCGCATGAGGTGTGCACTCTGTTAAAGGTCCGAGTGCTTCACCGCTCTTGCAGTTGACTTCCGCCTTATTTGTTCCAAAGACATCACGTTATTGTAGTTAATAACGTTTAAAAAAATAGATTTTTGACATTTATGAATCGATTCGAATCGCTCGCAGATTGATTTTATGTTCATATGTGAATCGTTTTTTCTCTCACCCCTAATTAAATTGTGTGTAAGACAAATGTGTTGCGCACACTGTTCCAAAACCTGATCTAAACCCAATGACCAGGATCTGAAGACAATGATGAGTCACAATGAGGTCACCATGGGTTTTGCTGGTTTCGTCCTGATGGAACCTGTCCTCAACCCTCATTATCGGGCGTTTTCTTATAGACTAATTCGGGACAGTAAAAGTCTCAAAATGTGGAAAATGACAAAAATTCATACATCAAAATGACAAAAATAACTAATGTCAATTTTGGCGCTTCTGTAAAGCCCACAGAGTAATGTAATTTTTTTAAGAAAACTATACAAAACTATAATCTTTCAGTAGCCCTAAATATATTCCCCAGCCCAACGTAATTTATAAAAAATATTTTGAGAAAAAAACAGTGAGAAAACTCTCTGAAAACTCTTTTTTGAGAAAAAAAAGTATGTTAAACGGAAAGATTCATTAATTCTGTATTATAAAGCTAAAGGTAGAGACAGCGAGAGTGTGGCACAGGTTTCGCCAAGTTGCCCCATTGTTTTATAGATGAGATGAAACAGCCGGGCATTCACACATGAATCACTCAGTATATCTGGATACACCCTGTCTGTTAGAATTAATTTACCCATTACAGCACTTGCAGGAGGGGAGGGGTGTATCCAGCCTGGTTTCAGGTGGCATAGTTTTAAATGAGGTAGGCCAACAGCTATATTGACCCATGTGTGTGAATCTCATTATACATGTAAGGGATAATGTACAGGCAGCCGGTTGTTATTTCGCGATAACAGCCGGCTGCTTGTACATTATCCTGCTTATTACACGACTACTTGCCACATGAGAAAAAAACTGGATATGAAATGTGAATTTGAAATATTTTATTAGCTCATTTTTACCGAATGCAGACCTTCCGCGAGGAAAAGCCGTTTAGTTTTGATTTTAAAGTAAGAAATGATGTTCAAACGTCACAAACAGGCAAATCGGTTTAATCATTTGTAAATATAATGTCATATATGTTATTTAAAATACATATTTATAATTATTTTTTGTGTAATATTAAACTGCCCTTTTCAAAATGATTTGCAGCATCCGGGTTAGGGTGGTATTAGTTTTGAGCAGTTGTTGAAAATAACAACCCTTGGAATGTCGCGACTGGCTAATCAGAATCAAGCATTCAAATGAGCCGTGTAATAAGTATAAATAAAATGCCCTTCTTGTGTTTATTATTTGATATTTTATAAATAATAATAATACCTTTTTTATTTTGGGGTAAAACATAGGGGTGTCACGATTCTCCAAATCCTCGATTCGATTGCATGTTCGATTCTAAGGTCACGGTTCGATTCGATTCTCGATTTTTACATTTATTCTTTTTAAAGCACAGATTGTCATTTTTCAAACTAGACTTTTATGCAATATAATATCTGACCTTTGTTTGCAATGTACCACACTACATTGTCAAATTTAAAACTTTTATTAACAACATAATGTAACAATAACTTATATCTTTAGTCAATTGAAATGGAGGGAATCACCGTAGCTGTGAGATGCGTTCTACTTGGGATTTCGTAGCGTGGCTCTAGCACGCTAATTAAATGCCTAAAACCGGAGTTTTCCACCACCGAATAAGGTCGCATGTCCGCGGCTATGAATACTCCTACCGCACGCGTAATTGCATTTGCACGAGTTGAGTTGCTTGGAAGTTTAATTCCAAATGAAGACGGAAGAGTAGTTTGTGTAGTTGTTGGTTTAACAGATAAATCTATGTTTTTGTGGTGCCTGCGGAGATGCCCTGCCATGTTAGTCGTGCTGCCAGTGAGAGAATATGGTACACGCACATAGCACAGCTTGCAAACCTTTGTTTTTTTGTCGACAACGCGAACGTTGTCAACATAACTCACTGGAAATCCAAAATACTTCCACACCAGCGACTTCAGTGAAAGAGGAGGGGATTCGAGTTCTGTCGATGGGTCTCCTGCATCTGCAGTTGCCATGCTATCTTTTGAGTGGCTGTTAGAGAGGAGGTTGACTCGCAGCACTTCAACACATGTGTTTTTTTCCGCTTGGCAAGTAACCAGACGCAACATGGGGGCGTGGCAGCATCGACGATTCCATTTTTTAATTCGAAGTTTGAGACTGTGACTTAATTTCGATCGATTTCGATTTAAAATCGAAATCGTGACACCCCTAGTAAAACATGACCCAGACATGTTTTGGCAGGCAGTGTTAGATTGATAGATTAGAGCTTGTTCAGTTAGGTTTTTTGAGGTGCGAGTTGTATTTTGAAACGTTGGTAATCGTTTGCACACCAATCCTTTGATATGAATCATGTAAAGGATGATTCTACACAAATTCTTAGTTCATTTCGAACTAGATCATCTTGGCCACATCACGGCCAATTGAGACGAGTTTGGCCTGGCCTTCATCACTTTCTCCTTTGTCAGGAAACAGGCTTGACTTAACTAGTATCTATGGTATTGTTTCATTTCCATAAACAGGGTGCCGTTTGGAATTCCTCACATTCCACGTGCCTCTCCTCCTGTCCTCTCATTTCTTCTCTGTGTTTGTGTGCGTATACCGCAGATGTAATGCGTCATGTTTTGACAAGAGAAAACCGAAAGGATGTTGAATGAAATAACCCTCAAAAGTGAGAAATGTGAATAAGAAACAAAGAAATAGAGAGATTCAAATATGTGTCAACCATAAAACGTATGAACCCTGCAAATGACTTTATTCATAAGTTATGATCTTTTGAAAAAACAGCATTTGCTGGGTTAGGTATGTTTTGATGCTGGTTTAAACTGATCATGTGCTGGTTTAAGCTGGTTCTGAGCTGGTTTAAGCTGGTGAGGAACCAGCACATGACCAGCTTAAACCAGCACAAACCAGCATCAAAACATACCTAACCCAGCATATGCTGTTTTTTTCAACAGGGTGCTGTAATTTTCAGGTACAGTGTAATAATATGAGGTAGCATGTTTTCACGGTCACCAAAAGTTAGAGGTAAGAGACAACAAAGAAAGTGATCCTATCATTTGGCTTCATTCGTTTAGCAAACATAGATAAGGTTTTCATGTGTATCAGAAAGCGTTTGAGTTACTTTTCAACTAACTTCTCTTAGTTTACCTGTTCACATTCACCTACTGGTTAGCCATTATACTTGTTATATAATTGTGTGTTTGACGGACAATATTTATACAGTTAGCATTAAACATATGCTACATTGGAATTAGTTTTGAATCCATTTTAATGAGTGTTTGATGGATCACTATATGTGAGAACAGAAAAGCCAAAGAAAAGGACAGATCGCCAAACAGACTATATAACGTGTTTGTTAAATTCCACTTTTTAACATTACTAGGAGATATCAAATCGTTAACTAGCAAACTGCTAGCCTAACATTGGTGGAAGAATGACATAGGACTCATGAACGAGTCTTCATGTCCTCATGTTCCTCTCTCGGAACTGAGCTGCTTTTCAGACTCTATTTTTGGTGATGTTGCTAAAGCTATATTTAGCGTCGCTAGCACCTTCCCAGCCTAGCTGCGTCTGTAAGCTTTAGTAATGGGCCTCTGAATAGGACTGTATACTGTGAACAGCACCAGAATGATATTAGCTTTGGCTTTAAAACCTGCTTTACCTGTAGGAGGCAGATGGCCGTGACATGTCTAATCGAAGGCACCTGCGCGTGACGTGTTGAGCTCCTGCATTCTGTGTTTTTCAGTCAATGTTGTTTATAAACATGCTTGCCAGTGAAAGCGGAACCATTACATAGTTCTAAATTATGTTCTTATACGAATTATTATGAAGATTATTATTTTAAAGGGTAGTACGTAACTGGAAGCTGGAATGAAATAGGGTGATAGTAGCTCAATCAACTACAACAAAACCTAGTGCTATTGCTTTATGTGTATGAGGTTTTGCTTTTTTGACATCACAAGGAAAGTAAAACCTGAAACATCCAGTGTTGTAGGAGCAGCCAACGGTGTCAACTCATGAGAATATTATCTCAAATCAATCTAATTAAAGTAAATGGATAGTCCTCATCATAATAGAAAAACAAATCTGTGTGTGTGGATGTGTACAGTATGCACTCACCATTGTGACCAATGAGTATCTTAAATTACATGAAGTTGAACACAGCAGCAAACAGCTTTAAACTTCATGTTTAGAAATATTCTATGAATTGTCTAGGGATATGACTGGATGTAAATATGTTAAACTAGCACACCAGGACTAAGGAAGAGTCATTTCAGATTGTGATTAAAGATGCTGAAATCCAGTTTCAGAAGAAATTTCACAAGAAGATGATCACTCAGTTTTGATTTCGGATGTTCTTTAATATACAATTATTTCAGTATTTATTTGGATATTTTTACATTTGTATTTAACAGGGATGTATCGGGCCCGATACCTAGCACTCGTACTCATATAGATACACAGATACCAAAGACCGATACCTCACGTGACATGCCTGACAGAACAGACAGAAATTTGTGCTTTGAAAGTTTGTGACAAGCACATAAAAGTGTCTTCTTTCATAATGTGTTTTGAGGCAGAGTTATTAGTTTCAGTGTATTGTGCTTGGGAAATTGCCACCTCACCAAAAAAATGCAAAATGTTGGTGCTCGTACTCTTTAAAAAAATGTATCGGAGCATCCCTAGTATTTAAGTTTATATGCAAAGACTAACATGCTGCAATACCCAACCCGGTCTCATGAATTGCGTATAAATAACACGCTGTTGCATTATCGTGTAATACGTACGGCAAAGTTCGATTTTGCGTGCATACAATTATTATAGAAACAGTCATATACAGGTTTTGAACCGCATGAATAAATAATGAAATAACTTAAAAAGAACTCTTTATTGTTGGGTATCTATCCTTAATTTGATCACTTCTTTGTGTTCATTTGAAGAAAACTTAAAAGAACTGCAGGCATACACTAGCAGATCACGCGATGGACTACAGAACGAGACCATTGTATATACACCATGTTTGTGTCAGCTGTGCACAGGGCATGTGTTTCCTCTGACGTTCACACACAGGTCTAGTAGGGTTGGCGGATGGCTCTGTTTATCTTCACATTCCTTCTTGGGCTCATTGTGGTAATGACACAGATATCCACAGAATGTTGTTAGGCAGGTGGTATGACAGGAGATTAGATGCTGCTTTAATGTACACAGGAGGGAAGAGGGATATTCTCGCCAACCCAACTGAAAACATGCGACGCATGCAAATCTGTCCCGCACGTACATTCCTGCCTGGTTACTTCTACACACCATAGTTCTCCAAACAACATTCCAGAGGGTCTGCTGCAGTATTCCAGAGATTCAGGGGTGACCTGGTTCATTTGCAGCCAACACTAACAGACTCTATTCTTGCTCAGAGCGGCCAGTTTGGAAAGAATGCGATTCACCATGTTCAGGGTGCCAGTCCACTTCTGACTACATTCGTACCCTTTTTCCCTCTAGAATGAAGATGGCCGCAGTGTCAGAGTAACTAGTGTTCTTCTGTAATGCACATGTTATAAGTGTGTCATTCTTTCTTTCTCAGGATCGCTCCAGGATGTACGACAGTCTGAACATGCATTCGTTGGAGAGTTCACTGATTGACATCATGAGGGCGGAGCAGGATCCTTTGAAGGGTAAGACCCGTTTCCTGCTCGATGCACTGTTGTCATGGTAACCGGATTAAAAGGCTTTTAAAGCCTTTGCTGCATGAACATTGATAAATATATTTTGGATATTGTGACTTACACAAGGTCTGCCTTCATTACTTATAAAGCAGAGCTTGCGATTTGGGGTTTTCTGTGTGTGCGGCCGATGTTTGTTTGGGCTAAATGTTTCAAAGTGTCAAAAAGAGCTTATAAAACAGTTTTAGAGCTTAAACCTGAGTAGATATGTCAGCAAATATATGCACACCTGTGACTGCCGTAAAGTAATTCACATTACACAATAGTACAAAAGTATCCATCTTTAATGCATTTTCACGGGACCGGATAGTAGAGAGGAAAGCGTTGGGGAGAGACAGGGGAGTTGGATAGGCAAAGGACCCGTGAGATGGGAATCAAAGTCTGTTTAGGGAAGTCGTGGCACTTGTCGGCCATCTTTTCAATGCGTCTCCGGGCAGTTAGGGCAGTTATTACATTATTCGAACAAGACGTGAATGGGAATACAGATTTTTCTGCAATCGCCGGCTAAAATCCCAATTTAACGACATATTTAAAAACAACAGTTAAAAATGACGTGAACTGTACTATAACGTTTGTTTCCTATGATCAAATTGCGATTAAAAACATTATTTTTCATGTTGCTTACTATCTATGCGGTATTATGCAGGCGGCCATATTGAGCGTTGCGTTCCTCCCCGTTCATTTGAATTGCTGTGGCGCATCTTGCTAATATTAATATCTTTATTGGAATTTAATGCAGGTCTCCGCACTATTGATCCCGGCCAATATGCCACACAACATTAGTATATTTTTTTATATAGTCTTACTATCCGTGTTTCATTGGTGCATTTGACTGCAGTCTAGCCAGATGTTGGATGGACAGTTAGTCCTGGCCAACGTTTTTTTTTCTCATTCAATATCTGGGCAATATATAGTTAAGTCATTGCAAATGATGTTTCACATTATGGGTATAACAGCATCTCTCAATCATGGTAAAATCACTCTAACGCACGACCTGCATAATTTTAGTTGGACACAAAGAACGTTCCCGGCTGATCTGTATTTTGGTAAAGTCCCAGTCGAGAGGCCTTTCGTGGTGTCACAGCAGGACAGAGATGCAAGTGTGAGTGCTGGGTGTGGCACTGCGCTCTCTCACTCGAGCTTCTCGATCAGCCTGCTAGAGCAGATGGACCAGACACATGGGGCGGTACTAACTGCAGTGAGACAGAGAGAGAGCAATGGGTGTGGGTACAGACTATATTTAGTACAGGACACACTCTGACACTCTGTGTGTGACAGCGAAAGGACAGAACTGAATAAGCGAGGGACGTCCCTGTGGCTTCCACCGACCCCTCTTTTAGTCAATGTGAAATCGAATTGGATTTTGTTAATACATTTTACCAGCTTAATTGTGCATGATTCAACGGTCACTTCACTTCAGTTGTTTTGTTCTTGAAGGGAACATTTACATATCCTGTTTGAGGAATACAAAAACAAACGTTTTTTACACATAATTTAATAAACACATGATTTTGAATAAAAACAAGGACCTTGCTATGTGGAGAATAACATACTAGCAAAAATTCTAACGAAAATCTCAAAACTAGTGGTCATAAAATCAACTTGAAGTGAATCACAGATAACTGAATGAAGAATAACATACAGTATTTAGTATTGTTTTAAAATATTTTCTGTCCAGTTATGATATGTTACTTTCGATAAAACTTTTATATTGGTTTGTAGATCGTCAATTGATGTTCATTAATTAAGGATATTAAAAATCCAATATTTATAAAATTATACAACAACTATATATATTTTTTTTTTACATACTGAATTTTTGGTTCTTACTTCGAATTTTCATTTTGGTGCATCACAAGTTATTGATTTTGGTGTGAATGTGCCTTTTGAGTTTAAACTGTGGCTAAGCCACGGGTACGCTAGACACACTAGACATGCTCCTAATCGAACAGATCGTGGGAGGTGTGCTGAGCGAACCACTTCTCAGAAACCTGCTAAGCAGAGGATTGCTGGGTTAATGGGTCGTCACAAGCAGTTGTGGCAGCCAGCATCAGTGAATGTGCTGACATGAGCAAAAACAAAACACTGAAAACAACTTCACTGTGTTGAAATATTCAACATTTGGCACGGATACCAGAGAACCACACACACAATATTGGGTTGTCTTGTGGTGTTATTGTACGGGATCGGAAAACAGATGAAAAGCAAGTTGCTTCACCGCAGGAAGGACCCACCGGAGCTTGTGAAGGCTGTGTACAATTGTGTCTCTTGATGCATCTGCTTATTCATAGAACAACAGATGGTGTGTGTGTGTGCGCGAGAGACTGCATGTGTTTCTCTGTGTGTCTGTTAAGTAAGGTACACAACAAGCCGACGTGACGAACTTGATGACGTTGACTGCGTCTGGGTCCAAAATTGTCCTGACACACCAAGCCGATGGTAGAAACACGTCGGCCAAGTAGCACATTCGTTCCACGTCTGCGTGAGAGGAATAACCTTCCGTTCCAGCAGGTGGCAGTAGTTGATATTTGATACCCAAAACGGGAAACGGGATACAAAATATAAATAAAGCAGCGTTTGCTTCCAGATTCACACAAATCTCACTCACCACAGATGTAGTTGTTATATATCTTGTCTGTTCGACATGCTGAAGGAACTTAGTCCAATCATACTGAGTCAAAATACAAACTACAGGGATTGTATCTCCGTAGGGAAATGTAACGATTGCATGTTTCTGGGAAACAGGTAGGTAAGCTAAAGTTAATTTTTTGTTTTAACATTACAACACCAACTCAATCCAGACTGCCTTTACGTTAGCTATAAAAGTTCACATCGTATTGGTATGACAGAAGCAGCCAATCAAAAAATGATCTGACTCCCAGACGGGCCGAAAAAACAGAGACGGGGACTTACTCTGGCCAACGGTGCGTAACACACTAGAAAAACTAAGCCAGACGATGCTCAAAACCTGGCTTTGATGCAGTCACAGTTTGCATTAGCTAGGGATGAATAACATATAGGTTATTCAATTCAATTCAGTTCAATTCAAAAGGTTATTGGCGGATGTTATCAAATTTGTATTGATTGGTGTTGGTTGTATATTTCATACCTAAACAAAATCCACATAAGAGCCACTGGTTTGAACTACTGCACGATCATGGGTAAAATAATAATCATGGTTATTTTGCTCAACATTTTAATCGCGGTTAATAAACACGATTATTTTGTCAGTTCTGAACTTTTGTTTTGAATTTCACTTCAGAATGATTATTAGGCCTATACTTTACAGCCAATGAATATGTTATAATCTGCTGCCATTGAACTCCTTCAACACCGTATTTCAAAGCACAAAATCCATCATCTAAACAATCAACTAAATACAAAAAAATAACATTTTGTGACCTTTGGAATGAAACCTTGCTACTCCCTTTTTGATATCTTGTTCTTTTGTTTATAAATTGGTCACACTTCAAAAAAGTATTTAAATAGTAGAAATGCAATATAAAAAATGTTGTGGTTTTTCTATTTCTCGTGAACTCGCAGTTTATAAAAATATAAACTTTGAGATGATTTTCTTGCCTTTTTGGGAGTTTTGTGCTTGCTTTTAAAACATTAACATCACAACGATTATGTTCAATTAGTTGTGGGAAGCATAAGTCATTATCACAATTAAAATATGATTAATCGTGCTGCCCTAGTTTGAACCAAATGTGCTAACGTGTGTCAGACCTTGAACTGTGTGTTTCACGGCACAGCTACTTTAGTTCCTCATAGCTGCAAATTTTCCCATTTGAGATGAGGCATGTGTCGAATATTTGCAACATATTCCGAACATTTTTGCTGGTGATCTGCAATTAAGCAACATATGATATTGCAATCATTTTATAAGACATTATTTTGCAAGTAAATTTTGAAATGTTTATTCGTTGTCTTGTGACTTGAGAGTTTGAGAGCTTTAAGGCGAAGATGCGTTGAAGAGACAGACATGCAGTAAACGTGGCTTTAGAGTCGGTAGGTTTGACATTCAATGATTTGTTTGTGTCATCAATTTCACTCTCTCTATCTCTCTCTCTGTCCCATGTTCAGGCCGTGTGGGATGTCCCCACCCCGGCGCTGACGGCCTGCTCATGTTCAATGGTAATTATAACAGTGAGCTTTTCTGTTTCCATCTTGTCTGTAACACACTAAAATCTACCAGAGACCATGCCCATAAACAATATACAACTGGGAAATCAGAAATGTTGAGGAAAATGGACTAAATGAAATCAGTTAATGTTCCCAGTTAAGAGAATTATGAGATACAGATAAAGAGTCATAGGTCCACAATATAGCAAAGACTAACAGCTTTTATCAAATTGAAGCAGATTCTTTAAGTGACATTATTTCTCTTGGCTAAGGTTATATGTGTTATTAATGCATGATGAATATCAGTGTCAAGGTATTTTAGTACAACTGTAGGACTAAATTGTCCTGTATTGCTGTGTCAACACCCATGACAAGAACTACATTTGAGTTAAAGAGGATGAAGTTCACAATGCAATTTTAGCATTTCGAAATGTTGCACAATCTTGCATTTAACACTCATCTGGTTTGAGCAATCCTGGCTCGACTAATCAGCTTGCCTTATCCAGACGCAGCGTTTGCCAGTTTTCCATTTTTAGCAAGCGTGAGCTACTGGGCTTGGATTCACTTTATCCAATTTAGTTTATGGTCTCTGAAACTAAATAGGATTGTGAATTTCGCATTTGTACCATATTTTCAGTAACACTTGTATTGAATAAATAGATGATAGTAGATCGCACTGTCACACAAAATTAGTCAAAAGAAATATTGTTTGAGCACTGTGTTGTTTTCTGTTTGAAGCATTCATTTAGCGTTGGGGATTTGAACAAACCCCTTAACACCATGAGCTATAAATATAAAGAGAATAGCAGAGTATACACCAAAACTTACTACAAAATAAACAGAGGAACATAATCGCATAACTTTCAGAGGGATTTTTTTATCCATTGACAGACAATTAAATTAAGTCTATTTGATTTTAAAAGTGTCACACATTTAAAATGTGAAAATGCAGCATTATCGTCTGTTTTGTGTGGAT
Source organism: Triplophysa siluroides (assembly GCA_006030095.1). Classification (NCBI taxonomy): domain Eukaryota; kingdom Metazoa; phylum Chordata; class Actinopteri; order Cypriniformes; family Nemacheilidae; genus Triplophysa; species Triplophysa siluroides. The sequence goes on along the minus strand of VCII01000613.1, from coordinate 408,853 downwards.
GCAAATATTTAATAGTTATCGTTCTTGTTGTGAACTGGCCTTTAGTCAGTCAGAGGCCGATACAGATATTGGTCAATAGCATATACAATACTAGCAATTTTTTTCTGCATTAAATACATTTTACTGAACATGTATTGGATCCATTTAACATTTTAAGAGAGGCACAAGTTAAGATAAAAATACAATAAGACAACATGACAATCTTAAAATGTGATTTTTGCTATCCAACATTTCTTTTATTAACAGCATTACCTCATATTTGACTTAAAATTCAAAATTTCTTTGCTAAACTTAAAATAAATAGATAAAGTCTGTGCTGTTGCTATTTAATTATTTTGCTTAGAGAACCTTGGATTATTCAGACATGCAACTCATTGCCTCCATGCAGTTAATTAATAAACCATCTGTATCTGTTTTTTTCATGCTATTGCCGATTGTGTCGATGGTGTTAATTTAATCCAATATCGACCGATTAATATCGGTGGCTGATACATCAGTGCAACCCTATAAAAAAACTTTTCAAAACAAATAACAAAATTTGTATTTCAAATGACCAAATTACAATCATTATATAACAGATATGCATTTGGCTCGAACTAATCAAATTTTCTTACACGTCAGACACTCCAAGTGTCTTAGACACATCATTTCGTCATTGTCTTATGTGGGGTTTAACTGGTTTGTGCAGCTAGTTAGTTTCACGAGAGAGACATGTGTTAGTTTCAATCACATGAGTTTTAAGAGCATTCTGTAATGTTGGTCAGACGATCCATTGAAACATGGGCTGTGAGAGCCTTGATCATTTAAAGTTATAGTTGGAGAGGTTGCTCAGCATCAAGAAAATATTAACTTTAGCACAATTTCAAACTAGACCTTCACTATGCTGAAAAGACCAGACTGGTCGGTTCAGGGTACAGCTCAGGGTTGCACGACAAAAAGGCAACACAATTATGCTGTAAAATGTATTTAAATTATGTACAATTATTATTTAAAAATGGAAAATGATATATACCAGCAAACAATTTTCACTTTATTTCCGCGAAAAGAAAGCAACAATGAACAGCCATGTTTAATCATTCATGCCCATAAAAAACAATTTGACAATGTCATTGGCAAACCATTATGTTCATTATGCACTTTTCCGAAAGATTTTAAAACTTCATGCAAGCTTTAATAGCCAAGATCTTTTCCAGCAAGTCTTAGTTGGTGATGTAAGTCAAGCAAGGTAGTTTTTCTTGTGCTGACTAAGAAGTTTACTATTTTTACTAAATATTGTTGGTACATGGGGAACATTTTGGAGGTGACAGGAGTTGGGAACAGTGTGTCATGTTGACTTCAAGCAGTCAAATAAAAACCATTTAAAACCAGCATTCCCATTAAGCTCACAAAAAATGACTGACTTAATGCACAGTTTGCACAAAGTCTTTCAGCTTGTGAGTGTGAGAGAGAGAAAGAAAGAGATTAGAAAGCACTCAATAACGAAAGTAAAATGTTCCGTTTGTTGTTTCATAGTTTTCTGTATTGTTTTTGTTCACATGCAGCCAGGAGCTATGGGAGACGACGAGGTAAAATCTGCTTTCTTTGTTCAAGCTGTGTTGGCATGGCAGTATTCTGTGTGTATTCTACATTTTGTAGACTCAAAATCTGTCTGACGCTTCTGTCTTTCTTGGCCATTAGCGACACCATTTTATCAGGTTGTTATTTTAAGAATGACGTCTGGTATACTGAGAGCAGATGTGATTTTGGTTTTGGAAAATAGGTTCAGTGTTCCAGTCCTAGATACATACACACTTTGACATGCATCACAGAGCGACTCAGGTGGTCTCATCACAAGTAGGCAGCGTTAAAATCAACCAATTGAGATTCAACTTCAGAATTACCATCTACTAACATAAACTGTTATCACATAAATAAAACAGGTAATCGTTAAGAAAATAATTAGATGAATTAGCATTTGATCTAAATAAGATGCATTTGAGGTGCACGTAAACACGTGTCAATGACAATCTGTTTCGACTGGCTACTTCTGATCAATTTACCCAAGATGGATGCTAATATGAGTGTAAATGGTGCTTTTGTGTATATGTATGTCAAAGGATGTGTTCTCACCTGTCATTTATCTTTTAACAGGACGCTCCTCCCTCTTCCCCATTGACGACGGTCTACTTGACGACGGCCATGGCAACCAGGGTGTTCTGGGGTCTCCTCACTGTTACCCCCATCAGAGAACGGGGAACGCATCGAGAGGTTCTCCCGCAAAGTGTTTGTGGGTGGTACCGCCTGACATCGACGAAGGTTAGTTTGAAAAAATGTGAAAAAGCTTGAGTACAGAATCTTGTATAGTGCAAATCTTGAATGGTGATCTTGGCACTCCGTGTGTTTTTAATGAGCAGTTTGACTATGAGATGGGTAATCACTTTTAAACACATTTACGGTTCGTTTCCCTGGTGCCCCTGAAATCTTTTTGCTGTACGATATTCAATAACAGCTCTGAGAAACTTAAAACCTTTACTGAGCAACAAAATGGCTGCCGCTATCGAGGAATGTTGATTTCGTGTCAGTCAGAGCAGATCTAGTTAAAATGAATACAATGATACAAAAATGGATATTGAACAGATATTGACCCTTTATCCACTGAAGCACTTTTAAGTGGCTGGAAACATCAGGCAGCTGTGAGTGTTTGATCGTGTTTCTTCAGCTGAGACGTTTTGGTTGCTATGATATACAGAATATCCACTGAAATAATAGCTGCATCCCAATTCAAAGGCTGGATCCTTCGAAGAACATGGACTTCAAAGGCGAGGGATGTAGCCACCAAAGCGAAATGAAATAAGACGGTCTAGCCTACAGAGGATTACTAGTTGCGTCACATCTTGTTTCTGTGTCACAGCAGAGACATTTCTGAGTTTTTAAAACAAATATGGAGCCAGAAGTTTTAATTTTATTTAGAGAATATGACGCATTGCAGTATATTGAACTCGACGCAGTTTTCATTTTCACATCCTGCGCCATGTTGTTTAAAAAGCGAATGCATTTTTCGTCCATTTGAGCGCCCATGGGCGTGCTGGTCTGAAAACGAGGTGTGTTCAGGCGCATTGTTGGCGCGTTGCTATTTGAGGCAACTGACATAGACTGCGCTATTGACCAACTGAAACCTGGTCTAGTCAACGGCGCAAATAATAACTCGGCGCTCTGTAAATTGATCGCTATACTGAAAAAAAACGAATGAATTAATCCACCTGTAACAAATGTATCAAACCTTCTTTTGACCTTCTTTCAGTCTGTAGTTTGTTGATCCGCTCCAGTCATGCGCTCTTCTCACCCGCAGTGTTCGTGCAGGGATTTGCGGCAGCATATAAAAAAAGCTCATTCTCAACACGTATTTTAGAAGTCAGGTTGTTTTGTAAAGCTGTTAATAGTTTTAATAAAGTTTAACTTTAGGCAAACTTGCGTTGAAACTCGCGAAAATGCTCGCCGCGTGAGCGCTTTGATGTGACGCGCTTCTAACTCCAGTTTTGGTAGACGCGTGAGGAGTCACTAGAGACTCGCAGTGCAAAAACAAGCCCGAGAATAAACAAACCTAAAGACAGAGTCGCAACACACTAAAATCGCTCATCTAATAGAGAGGGAAGAGCGATACAGACCTACAGTAGCCTACAGACCCCATTAACACCAGTTTATAGCACCAGTCATACTGTACTCTCATTGTTTTTGCATACTTCATTGTTATACATGTTGTCTTTTTTCCTACTGTATACATATGATATAGCCAGAAGATAAATATAAATAAATAATACATCTGATTATCAGAACCTAATTTGATATCTTGAGTACATTTTCATAACTTGCCTACATTTGAACTATGGTGAGCATTTAAATGAACTGTAATAAATAAATTAGTTAAATCAATCTAAAAATGAGGTATAAAATATAGAATTATAATGGGAGATTGTTTCATGAAATATATCGTTACCGTGAAATAAAATTACTCATTCCGTGAAATAGATTTTTGGCCATTCCGCCCACCTCTAGCGCACGTACATTCTGTTTATTACATACAGAGGAACGCGCAGTAGTACACAAACAAGGCACCTATTCAAAATAAATGGATTACAATGTAAATTGATTATTATTGTGTACATAAAGATAAAAAATCAGGCTTCTCCGGTAGATGGTCTGCTCGCGCACTTTAACCTCATGCACAACAGACGCGTTTCCTCTATGAAGAAAAAAAATTGGGCCCATTCAGTCTTGGCAAGGAGCCTTCTGAGGACGCCGCCTCAGAAGGCACAGCTAATGTGTTACTATTGCAGTAGCACGGAAATATTATCTAAACCGAAATATAAACTTCTGCATGCTTTTTAGACACATAAAACAAGTAAAATGTGCTGTTTGGATATGTGTGCTATATGACATTTCTTTAACTTTCTTACATTTTATGCAGATGAAATCACAAGCAGTTTCCGGCGCTTTGGTCACCTGGTTGTTGATTGGCCACACAAAGCGGAGAGCAAGTCTTACTTTCCTCCTAAAGGTAATTCACGAAGATGAGCATGTTAAAACACATGGTCTGTCTGTGGCATCTACATACATTAATAGTATAAAAAATAATACATAAATAAAATAAATAATATTCAATTATATATTATTATCAAATGACAAAATACACAATTATTGTTTTTTTTCTAATACATAATTTTATCTTTTACTAAATCTAGTAAGCACCATATGTTAAGCAAATCTTTTGGTTGTCCTAGTTACTGCCTTCTATGCTCATGCTGATTGGCTGTGTTGGGTTGTTGTCTAGGTTACGCCTTCCTCCTGTTCCAAGAGGAGAGCTCGGTGCAGGCCCTGATCGAAGCCTGTATGGAGGAGGACGGAAAGCTCTACCTGTGTGTGTCCAGCCCCACCATTAAAGACAAGCCTGTGAGTTCAGACACAAACATTAATATGCACATTATCATAGACCATTCCAATGTGAAAGAGGCAAAACGAAGTACTCTGTGCTTTTGTTTGTGTTATGTACACTCTGCGATTGCATAGTTGATCTGTGTGCGATGTTTTAGGTCCAAATTCGTCCATGGAACCTAAGTGACAGCGACTTCGTGATGGACGGCTCTCAGCCACTAGACCCTCGCAAGACCATCTTTGTGGGAGGAGTGCCACGCCCACTTAGAGCAGGTACTTCGAACTGATAACCGGACAGCATCATAAAGAGATGCCAATACACAAAATGTCTAAAGATTTTGTATTTGAGGAAACAGACTTTCATTTGTGTTGTTGTGTCTCGCTCTCTCAAGTGGAGCTGGCAATGATAATGGACCGCTTGTATGGTGGAGTTTGTTATGCGGGTATTGACACCGATCCGGAGCTGAAGTACCCGAAGGGGGCGGGGCGTGTGGCATTCTCCAATCAGCAGAGCTACATCGCTGCCATCAGCGCTCGATTTGTCCAGCTGCAACATGGCGACATTGACAAACGGGTAACCAGACCGAGCTCATTGGTTATGTTGTGAAATTTACTTGCCACATTTTTTGTGACCGTAAACTGCACGGAAAATGTAAAATAAATAATTTTTAAAAAATTCATATGCGCGACACAGGTGGAGGTGAAGCCGTACGTCTTGGATGACCAGCTGTGCGATGAGTGTCAGGGAGCACGATGCGGAGGGAAGTTCGCTCCGTTCTTTTGCGCCAACGTCACCTGTCTGCAGTATTACTGCGAATTCTGCTGGGCAAACATCCATTCCCGCGCTGGCCGGGAGTTCCACAAGCCGCTCGTGAAAGAAGGAGCTGACCGTCCCCGCCAGATCCACTTCCGCTGGAACTAAAGATGGATTTTCTGGGAGAGCGGTAGCATGCGAGACGAAGCCGAAACCACACGTCTGCAGCGGGGAAAAACTATGCTTTGTTTGACCCCTGAATTCAAGCTGTCGGTATAGAGTTACGTAACCATATACAGTATATAGAGAATATATATGACTATAAATATATAAATATATCTTTATCTTTTGTAGCAGCCAGAAACACTACAAGCCTCAGTTTATTTCACCAAACCACTTCTTTCTCCCCCCTCCCTGCACATCTCAGGCTCGGAACAGAGTTTTTGTGGTACTTTCGTGTTTTTTAAAGAGGAGATTACGAAAAAAGAGATTGATTTTTTGTAGTTTTTCAAATTATTTTTATATGTGAGATTTAAAAAGTAGAAACGAGAATGTTTTCGCTTGGGGGGGCAGCCTGTTTGTTTAATTCGTTCGTTTGGTCAGTCTGTGTTCGTCTGCTGCTAAATCCCCTCCTAGTGGGCAAAGTGCGCAATTGTCTCTGGAAAACCCTTGATGACATCGTTTCTGATGCCGGCCCTGGATTTCGAACCAAAGGTAGCAAAATGCGCGGCCTGAAAATGAGACGTTTCTGCCGCGGGATTAAACAAAAACTATACTATTTCCCCTTCCCCTATGTTCCCACGTGCTGTTAGCAGGAATAGGAATGATTCGCTAATAAGTACAGAGACTTTCCATTTTTTACTGGCAAAAAAAGATAATACCTCAGAATATTAATCTGGCTTGTTATTGCTCTACTCTCGCAATTTAATCACAAGCTATAGAAGAAACTTTGCTGCTATATAGGATATACATGAGTAGATAGCGTAGGTGTTCTATGTAATGCCATTGTGATGTCAATGATGATGTCATAAGCAGAAATGCAGTGTGTTCCTCAAAAGCATGGCCGACCTGTTGCCATGGAAACACAGAATGTGAAAACCTACGTGCATGTTTGTGGCTGTACAGCATTTGCATGCAGTGTAAAGGTTACCAGCACATATACGAAAGAAAAAAAACAGATCAAACTAAACACGATGCATATTAACGACAAACAAGAGGACTTTAATGTAGCATGAGGCGAAAAGGTCAGACTCTTAGATATAAGATAATCAATAATAATGAAAGATGGTAAAAAAAAATGTAAAATTATCCGTAACAAACCTCTGCATGCGTTGTTGTGATGAATCCTTTACAAATTTATTATGAGAGAAGTGACATTAGTTTTTAGAGTAGTGAGTTCTGGCATTTTGTAACTTGATAAATAGTCAAGAGACGGTGTGCTGTCCTGTGGTTTTTGTGTCTCGTCTTTGTGCCGTGTGAGTCTAGTTACGAATTCAGGTTTCAGTTCGATTTAAGGTCTTGGATCTAGAGGATCGCAAGAACCCTCTCGACATTTACCCCTGAACATCCCTGAATCCCCCTTCCCACCCCTCTTATTATGATAGTCAACTTGAGTGACGTGACCCGTCGCAGGATAGGAACCCGTCTGCGCTCTCGTTGTCAGTAGTACGTCTGATCTAGGTCGTGTTGACATATACATTTGCGCAGAAGGATCGTAATTGCGTTCATCGTCCGTGTAGATTACGTATTATCTGGACAACAAAAGATCAGTAAATACAGACGTGAAGGGAGAAATGCGAGAAGAGAGGACCTCCATCAGCAGGTCTTCGTAGGATATTTTTGTTGCGTAGCGTTCATATTGAGATTATTTTGGTTTTCAGAGTAATCAGATGATTCTCTGTGTTTGAGCAGTCTTATGGACAATCTCTACAGAAGCATTGGTCGCTGGTCCTAAAACCAGCTGTTTGGTACTGTATTGCTCTTTCTATTCGTCTATCTGCTGTCTCTCTCTCTCTTGTTCTTTTTTGCACTCTGTATATCCTTGTGTTCTTGGGTTTGGTGAAGAATTCAGTGCCCTGTCGTACTGTCTACTAGTTCGTATGTGTGATTTAACCTTTCAAGTGTCAACAGTGAGCTGAGATTGTATGTTTTATTTATTACGTATGTGTATTTTTAAGTAAGATATTTATTTGTTGACGTGTCGCCTTTTCCCAGACTTTGGAATCTCAAATCACTTTGTAGGACATGTGATGCACTACCTTTTCAATGTCTCTCTCCTCTCTTTTCTCCACTGGGAAAACCAGTTCCTCTTGGTTTTGACTCAAGTGCAAAATAGTTACTTATTTTGTATCACATCACGTTTTTTTGTATTCTATTTCAATTCTTGAATAATTATCACCTGTTTTAAGTCTATTGGATAATTTAAATATCTTTATTTTTACATAGTAACTTATTTGATGTCTCATGTAAGACGCTGGACCCAGATTCTATTTAAACTGTGTACTCCGAATAAGTAGCAAAGGTGTTTTTGGGGAACTTTTTAACACGTCAACACGTGAATTATGTGAATCGTTGTTCCATCACATGGGAAAATTGTCACGTGATGGCCTTGTTCTAAACAAAATGGCCGCCACGCTGTCAACAACACCTGTCTTTCTTTGTTTGCAAGCTGTTTGTGACAAGTACTCTGTTCTGTTTTGCGTGTTCAACACTGTTGCTTCGTACGTGCGTGTGTGTGTATTTTTGTTGTCGTCATTTAAAAAAATCATATTTATTTGACTATTTTTGTAGACAGATAACTATTTGATTTAAATTGTATTTTTCTATTTCCGTAGATCTCCAACGCTCACTTTATTTGCCCACGTATTTATGGTTACGTTCACACGCGGCGTCACGCTGGAAGACGTAAAACCCTTTGTTTCTCGAAACATCCATGCAGTTATGTGTATATGAATCTATTTATGTATTATTGCTTAGCACACATGGATTTGGTTACTATTTAAGTTGGTCGTGTATTTTATTTGAAGCAAGGAAACATTGAGGGTTCTACTATGTTCATGGGAAACACTTGAGACTCTCCCCGGTTAGATGGAGGGGTATCAGCCCTCCCCTCACTGATACTCAGAAACTTGAATATAACACATTTTGAAAGGCTTACTAACCTCGAATCTGTGTTGTGACGTGCAATACTGTTTCTAATGTTTGTATAAAAAAAGTGAGATTTGCAGTGTATACCTTTTTAATGCAGATTTATTTTTTTCATTGCATATTTTGCAAATTTCTGATTCACAGTGTCATTTTTTACTGTCAGAAAAGATGAAACCCCTTTTTTTCATTGCAACTATTTTTAAATCCAGATATCTTTGTACTGATGTAAATGATTGTAGTTATTTTGGATAGTGTTTTGCTAACAAAAGGAGAAACTTTTTCATGCATATTTCTATTTCTTTTTTGTTTGTTTTTGTTTTTTATTTTACACTAATGGTAGCAAAATATTTGGGATAATTTTTCATATTATATGTCATTAATATTATTTTGTATTTTTATGTGGAAAGATATGAATATATAATTTTATGATGCTAACTGCTAAAATATTATTTCAATTTGAATTATTTTTAAAGCTAAAATCTTTGTAATATTGGTAATGTTCTAGTTTCTAAATCAAATTTGTGTAGAGATTCACACAAGTGGTTTATGAAGTGTTCAGACTGTAATTATTACTGAATGGCTCTTTGATATGCAAACTGAATATCATGTTGTTCTTTATTTTGTATTTAAATGGGGTGTTGATTACAATCTTTTTCTTTCGTTTCCTGAATAAAGACCCATTCTGTTCAGACACGAGCCACGTCTCACTGAATTTTTGGTATTCTTTTTTGCTTATGTAGAGTTTCTTTATCTTTTTGTTTATCTGGTTAATCATTTAGACAAACTGAGACAATTCTGGAATTATCCTGACCATTAATATGCCTAAACCTCTTTAGATTGTGAGTAATATTACATGGGAATTACAAGAATAAAAACCCAATGCCTATGCTAAACCATATTTATGTATGTTAAGTTCAACAACTATTTAATCGAGGTTATGGTTGTAGAATTTTGGAGAAAGAGACAGGGCTTCACGGCCTTTTTAATAAATTATGATGGGTGTACATTATACTTGTCTTTTTCTACTTATCGTTGTTATTTTATTTCGCTATCAGTAGCCTATTAATGTTTATATTTTGTAACTTCACCTGTTCTTTTTCTCCATTCACATTATTTTTAAATGCCGTTATAAATCATTAATATTTATTCTGGGTTGGTTGTATGTTAGGTATCAATCTTTGAGTTCAGATATTTAATCGAGTACACGTTTCCCATTAAAATCATGAGATCCGAATATGCAGCTTAATAGAATTCTGCATTCTGAGCCTTTTAGCGCCCTCTGCAGGAATACACCGTACAGAATTTTCCTATAATAAAAACATAACAAAAATATCCACAATATTTAATTTTCATTGTTTTTATTGTGGGCGTCATGTTAAAAGTAAAGCTCCAAAAACGTTAACGTTTCAGTGAGACACAAACACCAAACAAGCGACATAATAAGCAATTTTATAGGCTAGAAGTTTATATGAATAGCCCCATAAGTTTAAAGACATGCACGATGTTCATTTAAACATTCACGATTGTGAGTTACTGTGGACTTTATGTTAAATGTTAAATCCAAACGCAACTTCCAAGGTTATTCGGGTAAAGTTAGTCCAGCCCCGAATTGAACAAAACCGAAACCGAAACCACAACGGCCATTATCACAGCTCTGACAAGCAATTGAAGACATTCAAGGTAAATATATGTAACCTAAACATAATAACGTTATATCTAATGCTTTTACCTCGATCTGATTTTACATTCGGTTCTTCTCCCTCATCAAACAAAGACCGCCATGTGTGACTCTAGTGAGACCAAAGATGACGTCTCATCTGGCCATAAAGATTGCTCACCTGCGGAGGCTAAAACACCCCATGAAGCAGAGAGGTATTTTGTTTATTGATTTGGCCAACAGTACATAGCCTATTCTTTAGCTAAAATGCATGTTATTATTATATTGAGTTGATCATTCGTTGTGAAAGCAGAAAGACAGCAAACCACTTTTGGTCTAATGCTGGTCCAGAAGAACTTCAGTTTGAAACATTTGAACAAAATACAGAACATTTATAACCAAATCAACATTTTAAACGAATATCTTTAATATTTTATATATGTAAGATTAAAAAATATTTATATTTAATAAATAAAACTGAAACTGGAAGTGCGTCTGGACCAGCGTTTACATCTTGTGAAGTGGTCTATATGAATACCTGACTGGTTGAAGTGTTTTTTACAAGATATAAGAATGAATCACTGCCTGATATAAATAATTAGTTTGTGTTTTTAAGTGTTGAGGTTGCTCAGCAGGAGCGAGCTGGCTCTTCAGTATTCTCCAGCTGTATTTCCATGAAGAGTGATGCGTCAATGCTTCCTCCAATTAAATTCCTAAAGGAAGATCAAGGGTAATGTACATTTATACATATTTAAAGAGTAAAGTGACAAAGTCTCTCTCGGTAATTTCACTTAACTTATCTACATTTCCTAGGGTAATTCATGACTAAGTAATATTAGTAATGTTATGTAGAAATGGAACTTAATGTTGTGGGTACTGGTGTTAAGACCATTGAGAGTAAATTACAATAACACTCTCATTGTTAATTTTATTACCTGGTTTTAAACTATTCATGATGAACTGTTGTTTATAAAGTTTCCAGGAAGAGAAGCTGGGTTCTTCTGCTGACAGCTTTGTGTCTGTTCAGAGCACATGGTCAATAGATTCACCAACTAATTTCCAATCGGCTGCTTCTTCCACTCAGCAAAGGTGTGTTTTTTTTTTATTCATAATAAAATTTTATTCATCACTTATTTGTTGAAATTTAATTCTGTTTTATTTTGTTTTCAGTCATTCTTTGCAAAAACATCAAACGTCCGTTCCTGCTGTATTGAGGGTTAGCTAAGTGCACTTGAGTTATTTTACATTCTTACAATGTGTTAATATAAACGTTAAATATAAAACATATGATTAAATGTTAATATCATCAAATTCTAAAATATAACATAAATAAATAACTTTTTATTTTGCAGCAACTTGAAAAGAAAGTCCTCACTTTTGTGAGGAAGGAGCTCAGAAAAATCTGCACGATATTATATCCAGATCACATAGAGTATGTGGAGAGTCAACCAGAGGATGAGGAGAATGCTCTCGAAGCCAAAGAATCTGCGGTCAAGATCACAATACACATTCTGAAGAGCATGAAAGAGCACAACCTTGTCGAAAGGCTACTTCAATGTTAGTGTTTCTGTAAATAAAAAATAGCAGGTAACTTGAAGGTCATTGCACATGGAGTCCGAAATCTGCGTCTGAAATCATTGCACGTTAAAAAATATATACGACCTCAGGTTGTGTCAATCACATATACACACAGTCTACGATGTTTTCGCCCGTCATAAAAAAATCCAGACCGGGTTCGATTTTCTGTGTTTTTCGCATCCGTAGAAATGTTTTGACAAATTGGAACCCCCTGTACAAGCGAGCACCAAAACCCGGATACCGTCTGAGTCCACTTCGTCTCACAGCACAAAGTACTGTATGAGAAACAAAGTGTGGATTACAAAGACAGAATATAAAGAGTGTGCAGCAAATAAGCAAATGATTGCGGAACAGCTTGATAACAGGATAGCATGTACTGATTTTGTAGCCACGGTGCCAAATGCAAGAAGACCATACCTCCACATTTGGGTAACGTTAACTAAATCTGGGACACCCAAGGCGTTTCGGGGTTCCCGGGGCTGTTTGCGGTCTCCTTCTGCCCCTTCACGATTGGGTTTACGGGAGAAACTTAAATTCTGGAGTTTCACGGGAGAAATTACAAAACGAAGATGAAAAATGCAGGCAGAGAGTGTGGACAGCCTACCTAGCGAGGTAGTGTCAATGGAGAGAAGCAAGGGATGAAAGGAGAGAGGCAGAGCGACAGCAGCGTAAGGCTGTATTGTGATGTGATTTTTCTCGCAACGGATTAATTAATACGCATCGGACTCAGTGTGCAAGGTGTCTGTGTGCAACAAATTTTTAGAATGACGACTACAAAAAATGCACACGAAAAATTCGGACTGAATGTGCAAAGACCTGTACTCTGTGTATAACAAATTGTCTGTATTTGCAGTTCAAATTTCTGCATATCAGCAGAAGCTTAAATCCAGTTTGAAGAGCAGGAGCCAATGTGTATTTGAAGGAATTGCTAAGCAAGGAAATCCAACCCTTCTCAATAAGATCTACACAGAGCTGTACATCACAGAGGGAGGGAGTGGAGAGGTGAATAATGAGCATGAAGTGAGACAGATCGAGACAGTACCTAGGAGACCTGAGACACAGGAAACACAAATCAAATGCAATGACATCTTCAAAGCCATACCTGGACAAGACAAACCCATCAGAAGTGTGCTGACGAAAGGAGTTGCTGGAATTGGAAAAACAGTCTCTGTGCAGAAGTTCATCCTAGACTGGGCTGAAGGAAAAGCAAATCGGGATGTTCACTTCATATTTCCACTGCCATTCAGAGAGCTGAATCTAATTAGCAAAACACAGTACACATTGGAGCAGCTTCTTCATTTCTTCTTCAAAGAAATCAACGGATTAAAATTTTCAAATCTTGAAAACTACAATGTCATTTTCATCTTTGACGGGCTGGATGAGTGTCGGCTACCTCTTGATTTTGGGAACAACAGAAGATGCACACAGAACACTGTGGTAGCCTCGGTGGATGAACTGCTGACCAACCTCATCCAGGGCAATCTGCTTCCTTCTGCTCTGATCTGGATCACCTCTCGACCAGCAGCAGCCAATCAGATTCCTTCTGAGTTCATCGATCAAGTGACAGAGGTCCGTGGCTTTAATGACCCTCAGAAGGATGAGTATTTCATGAAGAAAATAAATGACCAAAGTCTGGCCATTCGAATCATCACACACATGAAATCATCCAGGAGTCTGTACATCATGTGTCACATCCCGGTCTTCTGCTGGATTTCAGCCACTGTTCTAGGGAGAATGTTGAGTGAAGCAGAGAGTCAACAAATCCCTAAGTCTCTGACAGAAATGTATACACACTTCCTGATTTTCCAGACACTACAGATGAACGATAAGTACAGGGAAGGACATCAGTCTGACCCGTGCTTGAGCAGAAAGAACATTATTTTGCTTGGAAAGCTGGCCTTCCAGCAGCTGAGGAAAGGTCATGTGATCTTCTATGAAGAAGACCTGCGAGAGTGTGGCATTGATGTCAAAGATGCGTCACTATACTCAGGACTGTGCACCCAGATTTTCCGAGAGGAGTTTGGATTATACCAACGGAAAGTCTTTTGCTTTGTGCATCTGAGTTTCCAAGAGTATCTTGCAGCTTTATTTGTGCACCTTTACTGGTTTACAACTCAAAAGCCCATGGGTGATGAAATCCAGCTGCCATCCCAAAACACAGACCTAGGAGAGCTTTGTGTGTCCTCGACTCTGTTCGACCTACACAAGAGTGCTATAAAACAGGCTTTAGAGTCAATGAATGGCCATTTTGACCTATTCCTCCGATTCCTCCTTGGCCTTTCACAGGGGTGCAGTGAGACCTTGTTTCCTCATCTTTCAATTCAATTAGGAAACAGCACGCACAACAATGAAAACACTGTCAGATTCATAAAGGAAAAGCTGGGGCCTGGTCTTAGCCCAGAGAGGTCCATCAATCTTTTCCACTGTCTCAACGAATTGAATGACCATTCTCTTGTAAAGGAAATCCAAACGTACCTTCAATCCGGAAGACTTTCTTCTGAGGAACTTTCACACGCACAGTGGTCGGCTTTGGTGTTTGTGTTGCTTACTAGTGATGAGGGACTGGAGATTTTTGACTTGAGGAAATTTTTCAAATCAGATACTTGTCTTTCAAAGCTTCAACCTGTGATCAAAGCCAGTCGGACTGCCATGTAAGTACCACTAAATCTTCTTTACAGTGAACATCAATGGTCCTTTTTTAAGGAATTTTAAGTTTTACTTGTTTGTTCCAATTCCTAGATTGTCTGACTGCAACCTGACAAAGACATGCTGTGTAGCAGTGGCTTCAATTCTCGAATCGAATCCCAATGTTCTGAGAGAACTGGACTTGAGTTTCAATAACCTTCAAGACAAAGGTGTGAAATATCTTTGCTCTGGACTGCAGAATCCATGCTGCAAACTGGAGACACTGAAGTAAAGTACAATATTGTAGACTAGCACACATTTGATTATATCATAATATAATTGGTAAATGGTTGTTTTTCTCAATGTTGTTATTCTAGGCTGGAGTTTTGTGGACTCAGAAGAAACAGCTGCTTAGACCTTGTTTCTGCTATTAAGTCAAACCCATCACATCTCAAAGAGCTGGACCTGAGCCACAATGAAATTGGAAATGAAGCAGTAACCAAGATTCTTGGTTTGCTTCCCGACTGTAGTCTGGAGACTCTTAGGTCTGTATGTGTTGAAATCTGGTGGCAATTCCTTCTCCTTCTGTCTTAAGTTTTTAATTGAATTCATAGCTCAAAACTTGCAAAAACTGTTGGTTTTCCCTGACTAAACCACAAATCAATTAGCTTTGCCATCTGAATGAATAGCACACGTATGCTAACTTTCCAGTGTAGTGTGGCATAGAGCAGGGCAGAACTGCCTTCTCAAATAGTTCAAACCACAAGTCATAATGAAAGGTGTTGCCAGCCCCTGAATATATTCTTTAACTTCTCAATGTCAATTACAGGCTTAAAAAATGTGGAGTCACAAAGGAGGCCTGTGCTTTCCTCGAGTCTGCTTTGAGTTCAAAACCCTGCCACCTTAAAAGACTGGACCTGAGTCATAATAAACTCTGGGATTTAGGAGTTAAGGTGTTTCCTGGTTTGCTGGCAAACCCAAATTGTAACCTTGAAGAGTTGAGGTAGGTGTGCACTGACTTTGACTGTGATAAACATTCTTTTATTTGTAGTATACACTTTCAATTTTCCAAATACAACTTGGAATGTCACTAAGCACTTGTAAAAATCTAAACGTTGGTGTGAATAGGAGCGTACCGTACATACACTCTAACATCAAATGTTGGTTAGCACTATTGCCTCACAGCAAAAAAGTTGCTGCTTCGAGCCCTTGCTGCATGGGATGGACACCCTTTCTATGTGGAGTTTGCATTATCACCCTGTGTCAACGTGGGTTAACTCCGGGTTCCTCCCACAAACATACAATTAAGAATTCTAAATTGTTTCCCCAACTTGTGTATAGATGAACTGGTTCTTGCCATGCTGGAATAGTGTTGAGAAATAAATGAATAATATCAAATGCATGCACTTATTTATAAATGAAACCTCTGATTTGTTAGGGACGACACCAAACAGAATGTAAGGTCAGCTTTGTGTTATTGAATTACAATTTGTAATTGTTTAGCTACCATGCAGTGGGTTATGCATGGATACAGCTCCAAATTCTGGTGCCAAAAAATAGCTATTTTTGTTTGTAACATGTACGTGAAATGAACGTGAAAGTGACCTATTTGTCAGACACATACCCGAAATATGACCTCTGCATTTAAAACACGCACAGCAAGTCGTGAACACACGAACACCCGGAGCAGTGGGCAGCTATAACTTCAGCGCCCGTGAAGCAAGTAGTGGTAAGGTGCCTCGCTCAAGGGCACCTCAGTCGTTACCCTCCGGCCCTTTGAATCGAACCGGCAACCTTCTGGTCATGAGTCCGACTCTCTAACCATTAGGTCACGATTGCCCCTAACATGTTCTTGTTATATATTCTTTGTGTTATGTGAAGTTTGATGTACAAAATCATTTCTATGTTACCCATCAGTAAAATACAACAATAGTTGACATGGGGAAAATGATTAGACTCTTCATCTGGTGGTCATGTTGAAGTTCGCTGATGATACAATGATAGTAAGCTTGTTAGTTGGAGAGGGAGGGGACCACGTGCCTATTATTGATTATTTTGCAGGATGGTGTCAGGATGTCTGGCTACTTTTGAATGGTGAGAAAACTAAGGAAATTGTCACAAGATACTAGAGAACAGAAAGATATCACCACCAAAGGTCAGGTTGATAGATTTAATGGACTTCAAAAAAACTCAGGAAACAGTCACAAACGAAAATCCACAGTGTCACTAAACTCCTTAGTGAACCAGATTACTCCAAACAAATGACAACGAGACTTGACAAAACTCAAAGGAAACAAGGGTATATATATTGTCCAGTGTGATGGGTTACAGATGTGGGTGCAATCAAAGCTGACGTGAGGTGCAAGGGATGATGGGAAATGCAGTCCAAAGGGTTAATACTGAAAGTGATCATGCGTGATGGGGAAGTGGCTTTTGCACAGGGGGCATGGCTGACGAAGGCGGGGCAAACGTTACAGATATGTTTATCGATTTTCGTTGTAATCAGACTGTAGTGTCTTGCACAGTTATAGATAATCATCCAATAGAGTTGGTTGAAAGTTATAAATACCTGGGCATAATAATAGAGAACAAATTAAATTTTGGAGAGAATACTGATAAGAGGCTTTATTGTCTTTGAAAGCTAGCAACATTTAATATCGATAGGACATTGATGACTGTTTTTTATAAAGCACATATTGAATCAAGTTTAAATTTGGTGGTATGCTGCCTTGAAGGTAAAGCAAAAGAATGCATTGGTTAAAGTCGTAAACAACTGTAGTAAAGTAGTGGGTGTGAAAATGACGGGGTTGTCAGACTTGTACAATAGGCAGCTGCTTAAGAAAGCGAAAAAACATTATATTGGACAACTCTCATCCTCTCCATAACGCATTTCAGACCCTTCCTTCTAGATCTTTGTAGAGTTCATGTAGCCAAGAGTCAGACCAACAGATTCAAATTCTCATTTGTACCTTGTGCATAAAGCACAAGGTAATTTTAATTACTATTCTTTGTGAATTTACTGTGTTTTTGTATTTGGTGTGTGTAATTGTTTTTTTTATTCGGTGTGTGTTGACTCCATGCTGCAGAACAAATTGCCCCTAAGGGGGACAATAAAAGTTACAAAGACTAAGACAAATAGTTACATACTGTATGCTCGTATGATTTAAATATTTTTAAATTAGTGTTATGATGTTCTCTGGATAGAACTTCACTTAGGAATTAGTATAATTATAATAATAATACTTTTTATTTTTCACTATGCTTACTAAGAATTTTTCTTTATTTCAGATTAGAGGAATGTAACATGACATCAGAAAGTTGTGAACTTCGTCTGGAGGAGTCTCGTCTCCGAGCTCTAGATCTGTCTGATAATAACCTGCAGGATATGGGGGTGAAGAAGCTTGTGAACTCACTGAAGAATCCACTCTGTAAACTTGAGAAATTAAGGTTAGGTCTCATTTTTCTGCTCATGTGAATTGCATGTCTGACAGCCATCTGTGTAAAAAAACTTATAAGAAAGTTAATGTTGAAATGCAATTTCTAATGTAAAATAAAAAAAATCAAGGTATCCCTTAACTGTTTTCATGGTGTAAACAAAAAAAGGAATAGTTCACCCAAAAAAATAAATAATATTGACTTACTCTCATGCCATCCCAGATGTACAGTATATATGATTCTGTTTCTTTCGTTGACCATAAACAAATCATTTTATATTAAAATACTGTCATTTTATGTACATTTGAGGTCCTGGATGGCCCGCTCACATTGCTAAATGGTCTGAGGGTGTTAACCTGAGGACAGAGACATGGAGAGCCTGACCTGTTGACAGAGCTCTTTCCAAAACTGGAAAACAAACCACATGGATTAAATATAATGACCGTACTCTGGCTGGATTGTTTAAAATGAAAAACATATTCAAACTGTTATCTTTGCAGGCTGTCACACTGCAGACTGAACGATAAGGGTTTCTCATCTCTGGCTTCAGGTATGAGATTAAACCCCTTCAGTCTGAAGGAGCTGGATCTGACCTTAAACAGACCCGGATCCTCTGGAATAGGACAGCTGTGTTCAGTCCTCAGGGAAAAGAGTTGTGCTCTTGAAAAACTGTGGTTAGTGTTTTGCTATTTTAAAAGGAGATGTTGAGCGAAGGGTTATGAATGAATGGTATTTAAAAATCGCTATATTATAAATCAACTAATAGTTATTTTTTAAATGTATTATTTTTATTCCTACAGTTTACGCTCTTGTGATCTCACTGAGAAAATGTGTGTGACTTCATCAGTACAGCTCTGTGCGATAACATAAGGCTGAACGAGCTGATCTTGAGCAACAACGAGCTTACAGACGAAGGTGTCTGGCGGTTATGTCAGGGACTACAGGAGGCCAATTGTGCACTGAAGATCTTAAAGTAAGATTTAATGATCATGAACCAAATACATTTACAAAATAATTTTAATCAATAACTTCTCAAAGCAGGTGTCTTTTTGAAAGGCAATATATGTTTAAAAACAAAGTTTTGACTACAATTATTGAACTTTTCCACAATTATTGCCCAGAAAGTTATTGCGCATACAGGTCATTGAACACACATTGACTTTCCTGGCAACATTCATCCTATCAATTATAACCCTTTTTAAATTAACGCAATGTTTGTGTCTATTTTATTCACTTCTTTCAGATTATCCAACTGTATGCTCACTGACCAAAGCTGTGAATACTTGGCCACAGTTCTGAGTTCACGTCAGTCCACGCTGAATGAGCTGGACCTCAGTGGAAACTCCATCAGCCAGGAGGGGGAGCAATTTCTGAGTTCTATATCAAACATCAATCTTTCTTTCTAGTTTAGGTGCAATGCAATTTTACAATTTAACACCATGTATTTAAATACATTCAGTTTCTTGCACAGACTTATTATAATTGTATGCATTTTTTTTTTTAATAACTTTGTCATTGTACAGTCAATTGTAAAAGATCCTGAATGCCTACCACTGAGAGGTAAAAACTCATTTATAAAAAATTCGGATTTCGAAAGAGTTTCTGCAAGTGCCGCCAAGGAACTAAAAGACAAATGTAAATAATCATGCGC
The DNA here is from genome assembly GCA_006030095.1 of Triplophysa siluroides. Lineage (NCBI taxonomy): Eukaryota > Metazoa > Chordata > Actinopteri > Cypriniformes > Nemacheilidae > Triplophysa > Triplophysa siluroides. Next base: position 389,098 of record VCII01000613.1, on the reverse strand, counting down.
TGTGAAACTCCGAAACCATACGATTCGATTATTATTGTTTCAAAATGCCATGTTGAGTGGTAATGTCAGGTTTGATGCCATTGCCACTGGTTCTTATAAGTGTCATATCCAAAAAAAGTAAACAGCAACAGAACGTTTAGTTTAAGGTCATACGTTACTTTAAAATGTGACAAAATGTTGTGGCACAATAAAATGTGTTGTGTATGTAGTGTGTAATTGCTTTGGGAAAATTTTAAGAACTTGAGAGGTGTGTCCCTAAAGTGGGTGTTTAAATTCTTTCATAGCGTGGATACAGAAAGATCACTGTAGAGATCTTATAAACAGAAAAACAGAAGCATTCAGAAAGACTTATGAATAAGGAGGAGCAGGAGAGAAACATATGAGCATGAGAACAGAAGATAAGCGAGAACGTGTCACAGAAGTGGGAGAGTTTATACATGGAAGGAACAACAAAGCCTTTGGAATCATGAGTGAAAGATGAAGTACTGTGATCTGAGGATACAGGCAAAGGATTTCTTTGAAAAAATAACTCAAGGTCACAATACAAATCAGACCACTGGCAAGTTACAATTCTTGTATTTTTTCCTTTAACTTTCATTAATTGTGAGATTAAAAAGCTTTGGAGAGTATAGTTTTATACTGTATCTGCTGTGCTAGGAAATGTTGAACTGTTGAAACATGATTAATATATTTGTTCACAGTACATTTGTTCAAGTTGTAATGTCATTTTGTTGTGTTGGAAACTTGACAGATATTGATGCTACATCTGTTATGTACATGGCGAGAGGTTGTGACTCCTTCCAATGTTTTACATATAATAGACAAATCATTTAATTTTGATTCAGTAAAAAGTAAAGAGTAATTTTGAAACCAAAATGTATCTCTTTTGATTAATGGTCCTTGTCTATTTGAATCGACATATGTTTTAAATGTTCTTTCGCTTCCATGTAAAAATTGACCAAAATACAACTTATATGACTTATTGAGCACAACACACAATTTTTGTCCTAATTCTATGTTAAAATAGTATTTCACTGTCGAAATATAAATTCAATAAGAATTTTCTAATTAAAACAATTACATGTTTTTGATGGATATAGTACATATCACTTAGCCCCTTAAATCACTTTAATGGCCCGATAAAGCACTTCCTTTTGAATGTGTTTTCCAATAGCATTTGGTTAGCAGACTATCAGCTTTTTTCACTCTTTGGATTTTACCTAATGCCAAAAATAATGAATGTAAGGTCACCAAAACTGGGTGGTTTATGGCATCACTATTTGGTAAATACTCATAAATACAAAGTATGGGCCAAATGTTTCACTACGCATCACATCCCCACCATCTGTTGAGATGGACAGAACTCTTCGTCTGTTGTTATAGTAACAGTGTTTGTCTCTCAAGGGAGGATCATTTATAACATTTCACTCTTCAAATTCTTTCTCATCGCAGATGTTTGGTTGTAATCTATGAGAGTGCAATTGAGCATGTTATGTTCTGTCTGCTGTCACGGCTGTTCACCACTCATCTGACAGCATGGCCATAGACACAAACCCATCTAAAAGGTTTAACTTTACCTTTTGCAATTCAAAATCAAACAATATTTTATGGCCCACAATTCAAATGAAATCAGAAAGTCCTACTTATTTCACAGTTTCAATAGCCTACATCTACTTTTCTGGGACAACCTCTTCTCAGACTATAATTGTACAATGTTCATGACTGTCCATTTCTTCTGCAATCTAGCAATAATTTTAGTTCCACTCATAGACAGTTCAGGGAGTTTAATGATGTTGAAACTGTGGAATGAGCTGGACCAGAGCCTCACATTCACCTCATTGTTGGAGAATCAGTCAAAGAGAGGACTAGGTAACTTCTGCTGCATGCAATACAACTCTGCAATGCTTCACAATTGATCTGTGGATATTTGTGTGTGTATGAACGCATATTTTTGTCAACTTGCATGTCCGTGCAAGTTCATTAGGACAAACATTTTGTCATCTTGCTGGAATACTTGGCAGCGATACATTGCAATGTGTCATCGCTATGAATTGCATAGCAGTAGTTTACTCTGTAAAAACTTGTGCTGATAAGCTGTGCTGAGTTTTATAATAGAGGGTGAGAGACTCACAATGCACTCCAGCTTCTTTCTCTCCGTTTCTCTCTTTCAAGCCAAGAATTGCAGTTTCTCCTTTTTTAGATTTCCAAAATTGTGTTTTATTCTTATCCTGGGCTTCTCCTCAAAAGAAACAGTGGAAACATTTCAGTAAGTTTCCTCTGTAGGTCTACAATCTCTTTCGGAAGCTGAATATAATGCTATATTTAATTATTAAATATTTTTATAGAGTCTTTTCTGTAGATCACAATAGGAAGTGTACTGGGTAAGGGGAAACATGTTAGGGTGTACTATTCTTTGCTGTTTAGCCAGAGCCAACATTCTGTAATATTATCTGTGATCGTCTGGCTTGACCCTTGCTAAGCAATAGAGGAACATTTTCAGCTGTGTTGGATCCGGCCTATAGACAACACTAAATGTATCAACACAAGCCACTTCCAATGGTTTCTAAATTCTCACTCTTTCTAAAAAACTTTTTCCATCGCTTACATGTTGTAGCGTGTGCTTTGACCAATTTCCAAATTAGTATAAATAAGTAGGACAGGAGCGAACACAGGAACATAAACTACATGAAACCATAAACAATACCGGACAAGGAGCTGAGGAGAACACATGGCTTAAATGCACAGGGAAAACAAAATCAAGAGAAACAGATACAGGTGAGGAGCTATTTAACTACTATGGAAACAAATGATGGAATACAGGCAAATAGAACTAAACCAAAACAGAACAAAACACAACTGTGACACACGTAGGGTAATTCGCAATTCGCATATGCATCATACTTTCATTTGTTCGCTTCCTTTCTTTGTGTTTTAGCTCCACCAACTAGGATGCAAGGAAAAGATGCTCATAACCCCAAAACAACATTATAATGACACAAAACATGTTGCTCAAAAATGTATATAATATGTGTAGGAAGCCTTCTCATGTATCGTTCCAGGTCTTCTCAATGTGCTGTTAAAGAATTGAGATGTCCTACAAGATAGCTGATCTCTAACAGTTTCCGGGTCACTGGCTGAAGAATGGAGAAACAAAGAAATGAGGAAGCCTCTGTTTGAGTTTTGAGAAGCACCCAGAGCATGAATTTCAATACTGACAATGTGAAAAAGGTCCAAGACTAGAACAGTTACTAGAACCAAAGACTAGAGTTCTATGCTTTGAAAAAATTTGAACATGAAACAAGGACATAACACATAGAGAATAGGAGGTCAGAATCCAGTCAATGCCAATCTGTGGCAGAAATCAGACTTCTTGCTCCAATTTGATGAAAAAGAAGAGCAAGTTACCAAGAGAAATCAAAGGATATGTGCTCAAAATAAACCAAAAGACAAGATCCAGAGCATGATTTCAGACACCAAGAACAACGCCTAATACAAGAACTAAAAGTCAGATTCTGAACATCTGATTCAAAGCGCAGGGCTGTCATGATCCTGTCATGATCCTGTCACATAAAACTGAAAAAAAAACACTTACAGGACTGACACAATAACACTTTCTTTCCTTTTCACTTCATTTTGAATGCTAGACGTTACTGCATGTGTGTGTGGTCAGCATAAAAGGTCCAGTCTAGACCACAGAATTTGCATTCTCAAAAGTCATATAATGAATAAACCTAGATAAATAATGATAGAAATTAGTTTAACAATTCAATTTATTTTAAAGCCTTCATTTTCTCTTTTTGTAATTAGGTCAAAGATGTGGGCTTTTGTAGGGGTGATCTGTCTCTCTCAGTGTATTATTGGTCAACTGCTGGAGGCCAGATCCAAAGGAGCCTCACCTCAATTTATCTGCAGCATTCCAGGGTTGCCAGGGTCACCAGGAAAGCCTGGTCCCCCAGGACCACGAGGCGAGGATGGCCAGGTCGGAATCCCAGGAAGAGATGGGAGGGATGGACGGAAAGGAGAGAAGGGAGAAAAAGGACACGCAGGTAGGGGACACCTAACTTGACCAATTGCAGAATTTTGCATATAACTAGATAAAATAAATAAATCCATTTCCATCTTTAAGTGCCATTTGTTTATTTTAGGAATCAAAGGTAGAGTTGGTCCAACAGGAAAGCTTGGGGAACGTGGAGAAAGGGGTCTCACTGGGAAACGTGGTCCTGGTGGTGATAATGGAGATCCAGGGCCTCATGGTTCTCTAGGACGTCTTGGAGAAAAAGGTGACAAGGGTCAGCGTGGCCCTCTAGGAGAACCAGGCATCTGCAAATGTGGAAGTTTGGTTCCTAAATCCGCCTTCTCTGTAGGCATCACCAGTAGCTACCCCACTGAGCAAGCTCCAATCAAATTTAACAAAGTTCTCTTTAATGAGGGTGGACACTACAACCCAGAAACAGGAAAATTTATTTGCGCTTACCCAGGAATCTACTACTTTTCTTATGACATCACTCTGGCCAACAAGCACTTGGCTATCGGGCTGGTCAAGAATGGGCAGTACCAGATCAAGACCTTTGATGCTAACACTGGAAACCATGATGTGGCTTCTGGCTCAACAGTGATGTTTCTGAACCCAGAGGATGAGGTTTGGCTGGAGATCTTCTACAGAGACCAGAATGGATTGTTTGCTGACCCTGGTTGGGCTGATAGCCTGTTCTCTGGGTTTTTGATTTATGCAGATACAAACTATCTGGACACACTGGCGGAGGACTACAAATAGAGTTAATAGCAGACACTTTGGCCCGGTTTCATAGCTGAAGCCAGGACTATGACTTAGTTAAATAGGGATATTTAAGTGGCTTTTATAAAAATGCCTTAGAAAAAAGCATTGCTGTTGTGTATCTTGTGACAAAACAATAGCACATTATGGCCAGTTATTTTCCATGATGAGAAAAATAAAGTGACCTTGAATTACCATAAAAGGGTTTATTTATTTTGTTTATTTGATGCATCCTTGATATCAAGAACACAGCCCGGTACTTTCATGCATTCTCTGTTCTTGTGTTCTTGAGTATTGGAACTGGATGTAATACAATTCAAAGTAGGTAAGGAAGGTGACAGGAACCGGCAAACATTTAAACGTTTAATAAAAGAATAACAAAGTAAATAAACAGCCGGCAGCCCCTCACGGACGACTGCCGGCGACACACACAAAGCCCAAATAAAACCCAGGGCTGGTCCTCTCTCCTTGACGGTCCGGTCGCTCGTCCTTTTATGCTCCCGATCTCCGATCTCTCTCGTATCACGGTCTCGTCCCGCCTACTTCACTATACCCCCATCGCCCCTCACAGGCCGGGGGGTACGCTTTCCCCAGGGGGTATGCTCCGACGAGACAAGAGAACGGAGACGGGAGCCCTCCGAGCGACCAGAAAGAGAGAGGGGAGAGAGGAAAATAAAATAAAAAATAGAGTCCGGTTCCCCGACATGCTGCCGCTCGGTCCTCAACCAGCCAGGGTACTCTCCTTCGCGGTGCCTTGCGGTGGCCCTGGGGGCACGGTGGAAGGCTCAACCATCCGCCCCCTGGCGGCCGGCGGTGGCTCCTCCTTTTGAGGGAAGTCGGCGGCGAGTCCTCCGTCCCCTGCTCCTCCCCCTTGGGCGGACGGATGCAAACTCCGGCCTCTGCCAGGCGGTGGCCCCTCTCGGCTCTTCCGCCCCCTGCTCCTCCCCCTTGGGCAGACGGACGCAGGCTCCGGCCTCTGGCGGACGGTGGTGACTCCCCCGCTCCTGCTTGGACGATAGCCACCCCACCTCGACCCAGGAGTGCGGCAGCAAAGATTGCCGTCCCACCGAAGCTTTCGCGGCCGGCGATGGCTCCTCCTCTTCTCCAGAACCACGAAAGACGTCCGCCAGCGGCTGCCCGAACTCTCCGGCACCGCGAGGCCACTCGGCGGCGAGGACTCTCCGACAGCATGTCTCCCCTTCCTCCCGGGTTTCGTCACCACTGTAATAGCATTCAAAGTAGGGAAGGAAGGAGACGGGAACCGGCAAACATTTAAACGTTTAATAAAAGAATAACAAAGTAAATAGACAGCCGGCAGCCCCTCACGGACGACTGCCGGCGACACACACAAACCCCCAAAAAAACTCAGGCCTGGTCCTCTCTCCTGGACAGTCCGGTCGCTCGTCCTCTTATGCTGCCGATCTCCTCCGTGATACGAGACCGGAACGTGTACAGCTGACGCTCGTTATCACTCACACACCGGCCTCGACTCACGGTCTTGTCCCGCCTACTGGACTTTGACGGTTATTGATGACATAGAGCGAGAACACGAGGACACAAGACCGCTGAAGAACACATATTGAGAAACAGCCAATGTTTGTGATTTATGAAGTTGTGTCCCAAATGACATACTCTACACTATGCACTTATATGCATTATGCAGTCAATCATCTAGTGTATGAATTCAAGTAGAGTAGTATCGTCCCAAATGGAATACTAAATGGAATGTGGTTTCCCAGACGAGGGCAAATGAGGGCAATAAAAATACATTTACACATTGTACATTTAATGTAATTTTAATCTGTTTTGCTCTCATTAAATTGAAGTGTAATCACTCTGCAGGAGAACTTTGCTCGAGCAGCATCTGATAGCTCCTCCTCCCTTCCACTACGTTAGCGAAACTGCGACCATTGAGTGTGTGAATTGTCCAGAGTTCCATACTTCATATTTCCGGTTGAATGAATGCATCATCCGGGTACTTAAAGTGCACTTATTTTTTGAGAAATTTTAATGTGAACGCACTACTCACACTATGGCAACATAGTTGGCGTACAACATGGCGTAGAATAGTGCCGTTGTGTGCGATTCAGGATGCACCTTTAGTCTCAGGAGTTTTATATTAACTTCATGTTATCCTGTGTTTAATGTACAAAGACGGTTTCGAAGTGACAAACATAAACAAACGATACTGTAACGAGGAAGGCGGGACGAGAGCCGTGGGGGAACCGGTCCCGCATCTCTCACGGAGGAGATCGGGAGCATAAGTGGACGAGCGATAGGACTGCTGACGAGAGAGGACCGGGTCCGGACATGTGTTAAGTTTGTGTTTTTGTTCTTGTGGCCGGCCTTTTTCTTCTGTGTTATTGTTTTTTTATTTTGATTAAAAGTTTGTTGAATGTTCGCCGGATCCCGCCTTCTTTCTCCCTTTTATGAACCTTGTTCTTGCTCTCTGTGGCATTATCTTGGTCTTTGGTTTTGAACTTGCTGCGAATGGGTTCTTGTCTCTTTTTGTCCCAGCCCATCATGACACTGGCTGACTTTGCATTATTTCACTTATTACAGTGCTACACATTAAAAATTAAATGGACACATAGTTGTTTATTGCTGTGATTGACCAATCACACTCAAATCTCCAGAGGACACTGTTACAAGAATCTCCCCACACCTCAAAACATGTTATTTTCAATGTTAGATCATGCTCTAGATCTGCAATTCCTGTAAGTAACAGTATGTGTGTGGTGTAGCCAAATGTTTGTACCTCTCTTGGTTTAACTGTATAAATGAGTAATTTACATTTAGTCATTTAGCAGTCATTTCCTTTATTGAATTCAGTGGTGATTCTCTCTGCTCATCTGGACTATACTGAGACCTGGGCCTGATGAAAGCTATGTAGATGTCAGAGCATCAATATCATACACTGTTTTTAAGTCTTGGATATAAGACCAATATAGACGTTTCAAAACAACAACGTAAACAAATGTTACCATGCATGCACGCTTTTGTGGCCCGAACTCAACTTCCGGTACACACCTGCAAAGAATGGAGTCCTTGTAGATTATTTCTAATAACAAGCAAAATATTAAGTAAAATTAAGTAAATTACTTTAGCTAGGAAGTTAAAAGTATGACTAGCCAGTATTATTTTGGGTTAACAGTAGAACTAGTTTTTTTTTCTGTTGAACACAGAATGAGATATTTTTTAAGAATTTAGGAAAACCAACAGCTCTGGGGCACCTTTAACAACCATTTAATTTTTCCTATTATGGTAGTCAATGATGTCCCAGAAGTGAAAATTGCTAAAATTATTTCAAATATCTTTCTCTTTGTTCATCAGAACAAAGTAATATATACAGGTATGAAATAAACAATTTGTTGCATGGGTCCTGTAGTTTGGTCGCATTTAAAGAAACTGTATGGTACATATAATCGCAGTCTAAATTCAAAATATTGGCGAGACAAGTTTATAGCCAAGTAGGTTCTTCTCGTTTTCTTTTGCTTGTTATCAAAAATAATATACAGGCACACGTTTGTTTACGTTGTCACTTTGAAACCGTCTATAATATAGAGAAAATAAATATTTTCAAATTCTCAAATATCAGATTTAAGTACAGATAATTATTTGTTTATTATATTTAATCAGAAGATCGAACAGCACAACGTTTTCTTTACACTGAGTATAATGTAGGCCTACTGCCTGTTACTGTCTTCAATAAGTATTGCAGACAGTGATACAGTATTTTACATTTGGGATTAATTATGTGGAAGCCAAAGTTTAGAACACTTTAAACCTTATCTGATGCCTGATTAATCCCATCTAAACCCTAACAGCAATAACAACAATGCAGAATAACAAAATGTATTGCATTAGTTTCCTATGAAGATTGATGAAAACACAAAAGTAACTGCAGTCAGGAGTAAGGACTTAAATAAGATTAAGCTAATATTTAAATATGCGTTCATACACTAACTACTGAGTAAGGGAGAGTGGGGTAAGATGAGTCAGTGGGTAACTGTAGCTCAGCGACTGAACACTTTTGTTGTCATTTGACCATACATTTTGGAATCACCTTTTATTTCTGCCAGAATGTGAAAATGTGAAGCACATGGGAGAATTGGACAGCATACATTGACTTTAAAAACTGTTTTGTATATCAGCTGTAATGCCTGGTACACCAAAGCAAATGTATCCAAGTCTAAAAATATGAATGATGCATGTTGGTGATTTACCAACATATAAAACCAAGCAAATAATTTGGCTAAATAGTAGCCTGAATTTGTAATCTAGCTAGTTTTTTTCCAAAGTGGCAGCAAAGTGAGCCACAGGAGCACTTTTTTATAAGAAGCCATATTTTTAAAACCATATGTCATAGGTGTGTTCTAATAATTTAGATTGATAGGAAACATCCTGAAATTAGATTAAATACTTTTATTGGACTTATGCCTCATTTTGTTTCATCTTGAGGACCACATAAGTAAAAAATGGCTCATCTTACTCCACTCTTCCCTAAGTAGTGAGTGAGTAGGTTAGTAAGGAAGGCATTGCAGGCAGCCTCAATTCCCCGTTGATCTAATATTAGAGGTTTCAATTCCGGGTTGGGGAACATAATTTTGGTTCAACTGATTAGCATTTCGTAACCAGCTCATAGGTTGTGGGATCGACACCCAGAAACACACATGCTGATGGAATGCTCTAAGTCGGATATGGCTCTTCCAATTCTGTTATGTGAAGCTTCCATTTGTCTTAGCCTGTATCCCCATGTTCTACAACTGTTTCTTCCTCTCTAAAAAGACACCTGTTTATGTCTGCTCCAATGTCATTAATTTTCCATCGCGTATTACTTTTAATGGATATTTGCTAGATCATATTAATTCATGTGATTTTTTACATATGCGCTTCACCCTCACAACACATATTAGAACGGTGTTCCTGCAGCGCTGGGGTGGGGGCCCCCCATTTGGATTGTTGATTGATTTTCGCGCTTCGTGTGTTATTCGTATTTTTCATAATAGGCGATCTGGACCGATCGCCCGTTGCGGTAGCTAACCCTATACGCAGGGTTCATGTTAGGTTTGCCACCTTATTTTTGACTCCGTTACCGGCTAGAAGGACACCATTATGGATTGGTATATCTGATGTTTTATGAAACTTCAAGATAGTTATTGATGCCTTCCTCATATTAGATCCTAGCATACTTTTTATATTAGTTCCACCTGCGCCCCTCTGTTGGCCGGCATGCCACTTTTTTACAATTCCTCCCCTGTCGGTTCTGTCTCATGTTGCTCAGTGACGATTGATGAATCTCTCATTGTGGTGTGTGATGTATATAGCTGTGATGTGACTTGCTGTTTTTTAAAATTCGGTGTATACCTATCTTGCCATCGATACCACTTATCGGTAAGGTATTTAGTGGACGTTTATATACGTTTTCGGTACTTTTCTTCTCTGCTCGTATGATGCCGATGAGTGTTTGCCGTTTGCAGTCCAGATACACCTATGATTTTACACGTTCGAATGTTGTTTTTAACGCTTTTTCCCCCCCTATCATTCATATACAATTTTGCGGTTTTTTCACACTACAGATGTCATCGCCCTCGCTAATTTTTTACCGGCCCTCGCCCCTGTGTTTAATTGGATTCAAACACTGCTTTGATTTAATTCGAACCACCCCGCGATTGATTTCATCTGTGGCGGGTTTTTCTTCCCCCCTGTTTTTTGTTTGCCCCCTGCACGTTGATTTTTTTGTTTTCACCCCCCCCCTTTGTTGATTAAGATATATACAAGAAGCTGGAGGGTCCATCACTAATATGGAGTCTTCTTTTGGAAGAGTTCAGAGACGATAAAAAGTTTATGAACACCATCTTATCCCAGTATTGTTTTTGGTCCTGTAACATGTTTGTTAAGATATTGACTACAGCATATGTCCCCATTAAGTTCACCCTAGTACAGTTAAGTACCAGTAGAATATGTTTACGTACTCTGTATGTTAAACCCACTATATTGGAATTCTTTTTTCACCTAAGACCACATTATTTGTTTCTTATATGCATTATTATTTGCGATACCTGATTCTACACCTGTTAATATTTCATAAAATATTTGTTTTACTGCAAAATAAAAAAATGGTTGTTTCTTGTCTAAGTTACGGTTGTTGTGATTCCCTGAACGAATTAAAACCCGTCTTAAATCATCTCCTCACTTTAATTATTGCCTATTATCGTATCACATTTCATTAGCAACTGTGATCTACACAGTTTTTTCTTGTTGCCGGCCTTTATTTATGATATGTAATCTTTTGTTCCTTTTTCCTATACAAGATTGAATTACACTGTGGTTGATTTATTATTGATTAAACAGCATCAATTCCAACAGATTCCTAACTCTGCACACTCACATCTGTAAACGGTCTTGTTTATATTGGTAACGTTGTCTGTTTTTGCTGATGTGTTCGTCGGCTTTTTTTTGTCTTCGTCAGCGGGCCGTTGTTTGGTTCTAAGGATTGAATGTCCACTATCGCTGGAGTGTTGGTTTCTGTTACACGCACTCTTTACCCGTTCATGTAACAACCTGTATTTTCTATAACCTAGTGTTGCTTTTTTGTGTTTCATTAGTATTTTCACGGAACTATTCTGTTGCTTTTTCCCTCCCCCCCTTTTTGATAATAAACAAATACTTTAACCACGCATTATATGCTTGGGTTAGGTTCTTGTGTTTTTCCCGATGTATTGACTTTGTACCCATGCTGCTACCCCCACCCCTTCCCAAGCCCTAAATGTTGACCAGCAACATGACGAGTTAGTATTTTTTTTTTAGGACCTACGCCACAGGACCCGTGTCTAAAATTCCAGGTTACATCGTAACAAGTTTATTACCTACCAGCACTATGAACTAGTTGAAACCAGCAACCCCATTGACCCCAGCTTAATTACCAGCACAAACAACCAGCAAAACCCAGCATCCCCAAATACATTACCTAAACCCAGCACTATTTTCTGTGTTTCTTCAATTAGCGTGTGTGACTCTGTTTCTTTGTCGATGGTTGTTACTCTCAGATTGCATTACTTTATTCTAACAAACCTGTGCTAAGGGTGGACGTCATATTTTGTTTGCCCCCCCCATGCTCGCTTGTTAATTTCAACTCTTTTTGTTGACATTGACATTTTTTTACCCCTTTATTCTCAGTTGTACGTCGGGGTTCCATAATTTATTTTTTCGTGTAACTATCACCCCTTGTCATTAAACCCTCCTGAATTCTGTCAGTGCAGGCTTTCTTTCCATTAAACTTAATATTATAAGTAAGGGTGTGTTTGGTTGACTGTAAAGTTAAAACCAAACACGGCTTTGATTAAAATGTCCTATTTACCTTACCAAGTAGTTTTACCAAAGGGCGGTGCCTGCCTTTCCACTAAAATCATTGAGAATGTTGGATGATTGCTATGTAGTTAATCCTCAACATATTAATTTATATGTCAAAATGTAGCAATTTTCCCATTCTTTCCCCTTTTTTGTGTTAATTTCCTAGCAATTGCACATTTTTTCCGGAGAGCTTTAGTCAAGGCTCCTTCACAGTTTTATTTGGGGAAACGACCAATTCCGTCCCTCTTTTAATCAGTTGTGTGTGATAACCTGAGTAAAATATATTCCAGGGTCATTAAAATCAACCACCATTGTAAGGTATTTTAAACTTCCTGTATGGTCCCGAATACTGCCTTCAGTCTTTGGTTTGGTGTTTGAAATAGTATTTGTCCTTGATTTTGTTTGATATCTTTTGGTGCTTCAGAACTCTATCCTATATCTAGATTATTGTAACGGTGTCTTTGGGTGTTGATTTTTATGGCAGGTATTATACTTAAAAAGTCATTGAATTAATTTTGTGGCGCCAACAACGGTCAATGATTTCTTGTGTCATCTTTATTAGAAAGTGTTATTAACCTCCTTATATGATTTATATAGATTCCTATTTACACATTTTTCCGATTAACGTTGTCAACATATTGCCAGCGTATTGTTCTGAACTTTTTTTTACTCCCGTTTCCACAGTCACTTTATTCGACAGCACATATACCAGCCGAAAACTTTTTTAGAGCAACTTTCACCTGCGTGTTTCTCCCTTCTGCTGACAAGCTTTATGGAGATGCTGATTTTTTTTCTACTTTTCCAAGCCGGACTTTTTTGCACATGCCACCACTATGCCTTAAAAGCTGCGTTACATATGCACCGTGCTGAGGGCCATTTGACAAACCCGCCCTTTCCTCGCAATTTTCTGAACACCTCCTGATACCTCCATAATGCAGATTTTTCATCAAAACTTCAAGTATAAATTATAAAGGTTGTTTTTAACCCCCTATTGTTTCTCGGCTTATGTGGTAACCTGAATCTAATAAGATAGTATGTGGTTTCACTCTGAATATCGTTACCGTGAATACTTCTTAGTTGTTGGGGATAATATTGACACGTTTTCAACGCATTTTCCCACTCTCTTTTTCTTTTCATTTTTTTTTCAGTTATGTGCTATCACTTGTCTATTTATACGCCCTCTTCTTATTACTGCCTCCTGCTCATGTTCCCCTGCGTTTGTGATCTTCGCGCCACACGTATTGTGATGTCCATTGTGTGTGCCTGCTTAAACCAACTCAAAATATACTAAACCAATGATTGAGAATTTTTGTTTGTACATGTGGGTTTTGTCACTCCAATATTACTGTGTTACTCGTTCATTGTTTTCTGGGGACAATAGTACACCCCCCGACTACAGCTGTGTTTTCTTTCACTCCTGTTTGTTGTTGAAAGTTTCGGCTAATATCGCTAACATGCCCCTTTATAGACAATAATTTCCATTTTTCACTACAATTACAAAGGTCAAAATAGGACAGTATCGCTTCCAGTATATGCTGTCCATATGGGATGAAATTTTGGAAGGAAAATACATCTGAGCATGTATTTTATCAACGGTTATTGAGTCACACTATCATATTAGGATTGAGGGCAGTTGACCGAAGATAGAGGATTACTGGTCGAGACACTTCCCCCACCGACGTCATTTAAAGGCAATTTTCGCCACCCCTTTCATTGACCAGAGAAAAAAGAATGGTTTATTCCCGCGACCATGCCCACAAAAGATTGTAAATACCGATTTCCCCCCCCCCTCTTTTTTCTGATTAACACTTTGGACTCCTGATTACAAAACGTGATATTTGCATTTACCTGAATTTAACCTGATTCTTGTTGTCATGTATTCGTTTCGTGTTCTGTCCATCGGCACTCTCTGTCGTTCAGCTGTTTAATTTGAACTGGGTGCTGTGAGTTTGTCTCCGCCAGATGAAGAGTGAATGGAAGATGACAGCAGTGCAGGACGTGTAGTAGTTGTTATTTTATAGAGGGTCTACATGCGTGTCATGCATTTTTAGTCATTCGCCACGCTGCGGTCCAACCACGAGATTTGGTGTTTGAAGATTGTTTCTCCAAACACCCCCCACACATGCCAAAATTATTCTTCTTTACGCTCCATTCATTCTTAAGTGTCTCGCCCACTTCCTACAATGGTAAAGGCAACTATTCACCCGAAGAAAAAACACACACAGAAACAAGGTTTGCTCACTCAACACCATATTATATCTAGTTACATGTTTACATTGTGAAATAGAGTACCGAATCCATTATAGTAAGCAATGTCCTAATGGATGTGTTACTTATGATTTTATCTCTAAACCTATTGGTTGCCAACCTCAGTAGCACGCATACTCATCGGTCCAATGACACCGCTTTTGCACCCCCTTACATGCGGCACCAGTGGGAAGCATCCATATCTAATTGCATTATAAATTAATAAATATTGGAGGAATAAAATTAACTGGTTGATTCCTTTCCTTTTTCTTTTGTGCCAGTGCTCAGCTTTTTATGCGTGATTTATTTGATTGCCAGTTACTCTCTTTGGAGTGTTGTATACATTGCTTGATATCTCTTTAGTATACTTTGAGCTATTTTAAACCTTACCACTTCCCAAGAGTTGTCTAGTAATCTGTCGCATTCCACCGACACGACCCACAGCTCACGATTTCTTTTACACTTTTGCTTTTTAAGTCTGCTGCCTCTGTTCGGTTCTTCACTAGTTGCGACCATTGTTGTATGTACGTTACTATCTCGTCTATTTACTCCAGGAAGTTTAACCTAGTCTGTCTTGTTTGCACAGAGTTCGCACCAAGCCAAAAATTCCAGTTGGTGTACTAAATTTGAACATTGCCTCGCAATCTCCGGCCGTTGTGTTTCACGCCCAGCTTTCAATCAACCCCTAATGACACTCACATGTGTCTAGCGGATGCACCTTCTAGCATTATGTTGCAGCCTGTCAATAAGAGTACGTCACTACAAGCTCATTTCTCTCTTCCAGACTCGGCCTTCCTTTCATTTCCTCCCCCTATTCGTGTATCTAGCTTTTCACCCGGCCCCCCCACCCTCCACAGTTCTCACAATCATGAGACCTCCATGATGACAACGTGAGGATGAGAAGACTCGCAGTCCCGGACCGTATGCCTAATTTTGGTTTAACCCCGGTTCTCTTTTTTCAATTATGTTCCCAGCCCAATCAAAGGGAGAACAGTTTTTCATTTACGTCATGATCATTTTACACTCTTTGTGGACCTACCCTTTTAGTCTACAAGCTGCGTAGGTCATTTTTTGGGCAGCCAGGATCCTATTATTGATTTGCCTGTCACTTTTGCTGTACACCTGCAGTAGTCTGCGGACCCAGACCCGAAAACACCCATCATCAGCTTCATTATATTCCGACCAGATTGATGTTAAGCCAACCGCTAGAGCAATAACCCCATAGAACCACTTGGATTATAATTAATCTTTACTTTCTTTATTTAAGTTGCTTTTTTTTTATTTCGTTCTAGTTTCAGGTTTTTCAGCCATGCCCCCCCCTGCTTTTTGTTTGTACTTTTCACGCAGATTACACCTATCAGGGTGTAAAAGACCCGGTTTTATCTTCTTTGTTACGTATTGATACAAGTATTCTGCGGGTGACCCCGGAAGATAGTTTTTGTTCCCTTTGCCAGGTTGTAATTTTGTTTCTCTCGTCGGCTCATGACCAGAACGTGCCCAGCACCACCAACCCCGACAACCCCCAACGCCCCGGTAGCTACTTTGTTTTGTTCAATTAGCTCTCATATATTTGTCGATGTCAACAAAATTTTCAGGACCCTCAAGAGTACCCTTTTTTCCATGTAATCTTTTGTATCTTGTGGCCTTATTTTGGAATTCTCCCTTGCCACGAACCTGGCCATGCCCACCCATGGTTTGAATTATGCCATCACAATTATCCATTACAGTGTCTGTAGTTAAAATTCTTGTTAAATTAAGTCTTATAAGATGGTGTTGCTTTTCCCCTGCAAGTTTTCCCATGCTTCTTTCCTCATACCCATTTTAATGCATGCTGCCCCTTTAAAAGCGCCACCTAGTGACTCCCTTCACTGCGTGCTACCATCAAGTTCCTTTAGTTTTTTGTGTCTATTACTTCCATGGACAACCCTCCATATTAATTTCGTGTTCTAACAACACTGTGGTTTCAATTCGTGTATTTCGAAATCCCCATTTTTTTCATTGTATGTTTCGTGTCATTGTCACTATGTTTCACCCTCGCAACTATACGATTGGACTTTCTTGCATTTAAGTCTGTTTTGATATTTTTAGGTTATTCATTTCCTGAGCCTTTCCCCCTTCCCCCCTGAGGTTGTCCCGGAACTGTCAAAGACTTGTTGTTTTGTTGTTATTCTCAAAGCCGTCTCACACAACCACATCCAGAGGACCCCAATTTATTGTTTTTCTCTTCTATTCATTTCCTTTTGTTGGTATCAACTCGTTTTTTATTCTTAAAATGCGGCTTCTTCATTTCAGTGTTCGTGTTTTTTTTTTTCTTCGTTTTGATATTTTTTCTTGCTTTTTTTTTTTTCTGAACTTTGGCTTTAACCCAATTTTAAACAGACCCACATAAACACCATTTGTATTACAGTGGTTTATAAACATGAATATTTTTGTGTAATTTCACAGTTAGTTAACCCCACCTCTCCAAATTGCCATGTAACACATCTGAAAAAAGTGATTGCGAAACAAGCGAAACTTGGTGTTAAGGTTGCTCGTGTTGTTTATCTCAGCCTCTGATTCACCTATTTGGACAAATGAGGGGTTCTACATAGAGGTCTGATGTTTCCGTTTATTTACCCCTGTTATTCTTTAATATACGGTGTGTCCCCATCATGTGGATAGAACACGGGTTCAGATGTCGTACTGAATTTTTGTTCAACTATCCAAGTCTTTTTATGTCGCCGTTGTTGACGTCTTTAGAATATTTTGTTTGATGGGAAGACATTTTGGACCAGCGTTTCGATATTCTCTTCCCTGTTTTTAAAAAACCAAAAGAGGATCTTTCGACAGGTACTTATTGGTAGAAAAACATTTTATTTCCCCTTTTCTTCACTAAACGAAACCACAAAAAATTGATTTTCCTGTTTTTCCTGTAGCTCCATTTGCTGGCTAAGTGTAATGGTGGGATGCAGCTGAGTAGTTTAGATATTTGGGATGTGTTGTTTGTTTAATCATTTCATGTATCATATAACTATAATCATACATTAATTCATGACATACTCGCATGTTCGCCTCTTTGTGGTCTAAAAATCTGTCCTACATGCACTGAAGAGCTATTTTTGCTAGCATAAGAGCGTGTCATTCTGGATACTATGTACACTTGTGGACCACCACTGTTCCCCCTAGACATATCTTCGAGCCTCTTATGAAAAATGTTGTCTCGATCAATAATTATTAAAACATACGTGACTCTTTCCAAAGGGCTGTTTATATGTGAGATGGGCGCATATGACTGTTACACTTTCACGCCTAAATAGTTTTTTTTATTTTTATGTACAATAAATGCCAAACCCATTTTATGGTGCAACATTCTCCAGATTCAGTAAACCTCTAGATTTTGAATCTTAGCTTTCTAAATGATTAACACTATATGATCCCTGATTACGAGTTACCAGAACATACATGTAAACATTGTGAGGTTTAAATATTTAACAGCTTATGACGTCTATATTATTGTATTTTCTTATCGACCTGTTCCGCGCATCCATAGAGTTAAAACAGAATTACTGTTTGCTGCCCTCAATTTTCCAGGAGAGTGCATTTTTAAGAAGATTCGTTTTGTTCACTTGGTTTTCCCTTTTGCCCCTTCTTATGGTAAACGCGTTTTAGCAGGCTGAGGTACGGTTGTCTAACCACAATTTGGCTGAAGAGGAGTTCATCAACCTGCTCGGCAACACCTTAAAATTTGATCCGGAGCTCAGGAATCCCACCAAAGCCGTAAAGCCACTAGAACACCAATCCAGGAGACGAGAAAGCAGAGTGAGGAATTGGAGAGCGCTTGCATATGAAACGAAGAAGAAGAATACAGAAGAGGAGGAGCGAGGAGGAGGAGAAGGTGTGGAAAGAGGGTGATTTTTGAAACTATGAGAGAGATTATGAAGGAGACCAGTTGGAAACCAGGGTGATTGCTGTTTGGGTTCTTTGGTTCTGCTTAAAAACTCAATTACCCAAAAGACAAACCAGAACCCCCATGGGAGTTTGGCAATTTATCAATTGACTAAGTAAACGAGGAATGTTTTTTTGAATCATCTCAGGGGAGTGAAATCCGTCACCATCTCATCCGTCATCAAGCAGTGCCACTAACTGTTTTTTGGAGAAGATGTTTTCTGCCCATCTGTGTCAGCGACGTGGAGGAGGACTTGTTTGTCATTGACCAATCAGAACATGATTTCTTGGAAGTCAGGAGGGCGGTTTTCGATGCTTTTAGTTATCTTCTTCTCGGGTGTCACACAGCAGGCCGCTGCAGAGCTTGTTGTAGAGGAAGGTGTTTTTGTTTACTCCAGATCCCTTGAGGACAGGTACAGCCTGCCAGTCTGAGACCCCACTTTTAATGGCACATGTTCCCTACACCAGCACAGGACAATTATGTATACATGCAGTTTTTGCTGTGACAGTTCCGGCGTCGGTGACAATTGCTCCTTCTGTTCCCCCGAGCCATTGCGTCCGCGCTACATGGAGCGAGGATGGCGGCCCGTATGCGGGGGACGCGGCACTGTGTCCTCCCCTGATTCACCCCAATCAGAACAGCTATGGAGAACAGAATCTGAAGCAGGTCCTTACGGTATACATACTATTATTTTTTCTTATCACTTACACTGATTTCATCAAGGTGACTTCGCCTTTAGTGCCAAATTAAATCCTTCCCAGGGGGGGATTCTTGCAGACATATTACCCACTTAACTAGTTGCGTGTCCATGCCCCGTATATTCGACCATGTCCCTATTTTTTTGGGCTATATTCAATTCACATTGCACTGCCCCTTTCTTTGGTCTAGATGCTTGTTTATCCCAGAGCCGACCTTTCCGTTGCACTATCCTCTTACATTAGCTTCTAAGTATGTGCAATTCCTGGGTATCGTATTCATTGACATTGGAAGTGCTTACACGCACATATTATTGCTCCATAACCAACTGATCACTCTCGTCTGTACCCACATTTATTTATTATATTGTTTTGTGATTGGTACTACTGCTAGGCCGCTATGTTCAGTGGTTTTGCGAGTTTCGTATGTTATTGGCTTTGTTTTATTTATGGGCTCGGACTTTGAACCAGCGATGCAAGAGTCTTCCCTCCTAGGACCGCCCTATCTTTCACCTGGAGGATGTAATGGCTGTGATCAGCTCCGCAGGACTGTTTTTTATAGAAATTTGCGTGTTTACGATGTGATTTTTGTCAGAACCCGGGGTGAATCTCACTGTTACACCAATGTTAAAAAGGTACCGAGTACGTTTTTTTCAAATGACTAATATTTTGTTATAACACCCAAATTTTTTTTTTTTTTCTGAATTGGCTGAGATTTCGAGGGCAAGTTTTATAGTCTTGTGGCTTGATACAGTGTGGCTGATTTATCAGTACTTTCACTGCAGAGCAACATGTACACAGCATTGTGTGAAGTTTTTTGGCACACACTTTTTTTACTTATTTTTGCATAGTGATTAACCTTACACATAGAGTTATTTATCAGAAATGTCCAAAATAAAAAAGTAGACATGAGCAATGTGCAGTCATTTAATTATTGACATCATGATGTCATGAGTGGATGCAACACCCCCCCCAAAGATCCTCATTGCCGGCGAGTCTACACCATATATTTTGCTCAAGGACTAATAAAAATTAAATAATTTCCCGCACCCTCGTAACATTGTTTTTTACGGTTAAACATACCATTCGACTATAATACATTTAATGCCACAAATCGCAAATAAATAAAATGAAAAAAAACGATTTTAAAACGACGAGAACGGAAAATAATACTTATGACCCCCAGTATTTAAAGCTAGAATTGCAGATCAGTGTATGGCCAGGAATTAAAGTTTATGTCCTGTGCGTATTTAATTATATACTTTCCTATTATTTATTCGGCTAGGCATGGTCGTTGTTGTTAAAGGTAAAGGAACTAGACTCTGGACTGATTAAACCAACTTCAGTGTTGGTCAATTTTTTTTTTTCCCCACTTTAAATTCATTTATAGTTTAGGTCAGTGGATTTTTCCCTAATGTTGTCAATGGAGACGGGTACCTTCGCTGTTTGTAAATACACACCTTCTCGCTCATCATACTTTTGTTTCGCACCATACCAATTTTTAATCGTAAGAGCCCAGAGCCCATTACCAGTTGACAAAAGCAACAGTGAATCATTGGCGACAGTAAGTGGGATGTCTATGACTGATAAAGTTGAGATTTGCTCAACTTTTTGCAAATGATGGGACTTTTGGGAGCGACTAACAATAGGAGTCAGCAGACGCAGCTCATGTAGTGTCTCCTCTTCTCTTAGACTCTGTTTAACAGCCCCCGAGTGTGTTTTCATCCATTGTTTCTAGGATTGATACAAATTAAGCTAGTGATTACTGACCTCTCTAAACGATCCTCAGCTTGACACCCAAGGAGAAACAGCAGTTAAACAACCACATAACGGCTTCCATCCCCGACTACACCGTTAAATAATTAGCGCAAATAGACTTTTTTATGTCCACACTGATTCCCGAGCGCAAACTTAGCGAAACTCCACGTTTGCGTGACCTTCTATTTTAATACTGTCTCCCCATAAAAGTTTGCATCCTGCAAGCGGACACCCCTACAAACACATATCGGCAACCCAAGGCCCTCACAGCTGCCCAAAGCCTAGCCTGTCGTCTTCATCACACCTCTTAAGCGCTAGTCTGGCACCGCCACAACCTTCTTACTGTTGAAACTTCTTTTGTACGGACCTGGAATATTGATCAAGTCGATAAAAATACTGTTTCTTCTATGCCTGTTTGTGTTGTCTTGTATAAAATTTTTGTGTCCTTTGTATTTTTTGATTTCCTGTAATGACATTAGTGCCACATGGGTGGTAACCCGCTTAACAGTATGTAGCATGCACTATTCGATTTTTTTCCCCCTTTTCTTTCCGTGCCAGCAAGCTGTGTTCGGGAACACATGTACCAGTCTTCAATTCTTCCATGCGTAAAGGCAACACAGGGACTTTCGTCCACTGTCCCACCCCCAATGTCCAAGTTCAATAATTTGCAATCCCTGTGTAATGTGTAAATTGCTTGCCTTTATTGGCCATTTCCGGCTACAGTCGTTGCAGCGCCAACTATTTGAAGCTGATGAGAGGTGTCGATGAGACTCTCGCTATGATCTTTCTTTCAGATGTTGTGTGTGCCCCGATGTCATATTCATGCTACTTCACGACATGAGATACACACCGTGGGCGTTGTTCACGCATAACCTGACAATTACAAAACATTGCAATCCATTGCAGCCTTTTTCATGTGTGCTTGATATTCAGCCTATTATACACGACCTCGAGTTCGCGCTTCCTAGTTTAACTGTTATTTTGAAACGGAAAGTGCCAAATATCCTTGCGCTGGAAGTTAGGCACAGTGATATCTTTGGTGCGTCTGGTCTCGGCGCTGCTGCTATTTTCCCGGCCACGGCGCCCAATAAAGGCTCTTGAGCCCCGCGCGCCAAATCTAAAACTGGGTCTGGTGCCTGAAGCTAAGCCTTCATCTATTCTTACGACGGGTCGGTCCTCCTGGGTTTTTTTCGTAAAGTTGAAAATAAAAACAATACACCTACAGAGCGCATCCTAACTTTCCCTTTAAAAGCCCCTGGTGCGAATAGTTCCTACTTATTGTATTTTTGATATTATTTTATGTGGTTCGTATTTACCATTGTGCGCCAATTGTTCCAGAGTATGGTTCCTTCACAGCAGGAGGTAGGACCTGTTACTGTTATTTTCGTAAGTAGCAGCTGAAAGGACACGAGAAGCCTCCAGCCTTTCCTTCCTTGTGTTGCTCATGGGATGCGGAGATTAACCCACCCACCACAATTTATTTTTTATAGCTCGTCGGGTAACAACAGGCTCTGGTTGGTGAAATATTGCCTACAATTCTTGTTCTTTATCATAAGCTGTTGCATCCCCAGGACCGTTTGCTCACCACGTCGCCACGCACAGCGCTACATCACTGACATCACGAAGACGGTGCGGACCCAAGTACAAAGCGACGTGGTAAACCCCCCGCATCACAATCGGGCACGTCCGACCTGTAATATTGGCGAGGTTGGACACTGCCTCACGACTCACGCGACCTCCTTATGACCGACCAACGCAGATGGACATTTCGCTCGAGTTCCCACCTCACCGCTGAAAGCGCTTGAAGGATTTGGCGGGTTTGAGCAAGTCATTAAAAGGAATGTGATAGGACTTTTCCCCCCCCCCGGCAGGAACCGCATAACATTTAAAATTTAATCTAAATCATAACCAATTTAGTAAAATAACACAGCCGGAAGCCCTCCTCACGGACAGAACGACACGGCAACACACCAACAATAATATAAATATTACAAAACTCGTTTTCTGGGCCCACTCGCGTTACTCTCTCTTCGACGGTCCCCGGTTCTGCCGCTTCCCTTGTTTTATAGGCTCCAATCTTCCTATTCGTGATTAGACCGACGGTTTGATGCCGCCACAATGCTGGTCGCTTATTCACAAATTACGAATTTATCTGTCTTCTACGAACCACCCCTCCGTCTCGCCCCGCCTACTCCTTCCTTCTACATCCGGCGGTTTGAAATCCGGAACCCAAGCCAGAGACAAGCCAAGCAGTCACCTTAACCCCAAGGCTATTAACAAATTCCACCATACCAATGGTGTTATTATGAATTCATACTATTTTTTAATTCTGCCCTATTATCCCACCCATGATTAAAACATTTTAACGCCTAGCACTCACACAATTTATAATTGATAAAACAAACATGGTAAACAGCTTCGCAGGAAGTTCCCCTGTTCCGCCCGTTTCGCACGCCGTTCGCGCATATGGGACATTTTTTCCTGCACGATCTTCTTCTTTTTTTTTTTGTTGTGGAACCAGCGCAAACCATACCAAGGTATCTAGACCCATCTACCACCCTTTCCCGTTGCCTTTTTGTGCAGCATTTGCTAGGAATGGAGGCATTTCAACCCTTCCTTCCCTGCACGGCTCCAGCATTTTAACGGCATTTTGGAAAAGCCCTGGAGCGCGAGCTGTCTGGGTTTCGGGCAACTTTTTCCAGTGTGAATGGCCGTCTTGACCGGATGTTGGCGATGTTGCTGCGGCCTCTCGGGCGCATCTCCTCAAGCCTGGAGAGGATTGCTGCAGCCATGGAGCGTGGCCCTTCAAGCGCACCACCACCTCCTGTTGTGCCTCTTCCTCCTTCCCCCACTCCATCTCCATCCACCCGTTCCACCAGGCGCACACCGCGCAATGCCATTCCCGGACCCTCAGGTGTCCAATCCCGCCGTGGCGCGCGTCGCAAAACTAGCAGAGGAGGGAAAAAGAAATAAACTTTTTCTGTTTAAATATTTTTAACCTCATTTTCCATTTGTATTTTTTTTTAATCAATTACTGTTTGCTATTGATTTTTCTTTGACAAAATACAAAGAAATTTCACAAATAAATACTTTTGAATGTTTTGGACTCGTTCTCTCTGAATCACGAGTATGGTTATATTTTTGCAATGTAGTATAACATTAGACCGAGATAAATTTGCTTACCTCACTATAGACGATGCAGCAGTTCTTCTGTCAAATAAGCTCTCCTCTCCCGTGCTGCTGCTGGGGCATTTGGGTTAAGTGGCATCGGCACATGCAGTTCACCATCACGTCTCCTTAAGTCCTCTAATATTTCCTCATCTATGTCAACAACACAACCTTGATTTATGGAAATGTTGTGTAAAACACAACACGCCACAAAGAATGCTGCGACCTTTTGAGGATTGTACTGTAAAGTGCCTCCTGATCTATCCAAACACCTGAAGCGCATTTTCAGTATGCCAAACGTTCGTTCAATTACACAGCGTGTTTGTGTGTGTTTTCTATTAAACTGCATTTCACGAATTGTTGCTGGCATCAAATATGGTGTCATCAGCCATGTCTTTAACGGATACCCGTTGTCCCCTAACAGCCACCCATCCAACGGGGGATTCCCCTCGAAGATGGCAGGAATGGTAGAGTTTGCCAGTATGAATGAGTCGTGGCTCGAGCCAGGATAATTCGCAAAGACATGGGTGATTTTACTATAAGCATCGCAAATGACTTGTACGTTGATTGAATAGGTTCCCTTGCGGTTGATGTATACAAGTGCGTTTTCTGATGGGGCACGTAGCTGCACATGGGTGCAGTCTATAACACCAAGGACACCAGGGAACCCATACTTCGCACAAAATGTCTGCTTTGCTCTTTCCTGGTTGTCAGGTGTGACGGGGAATTTGATGTATTCCCCAGCATGTCGGACTAGACCTGATGAAACTGCATGTATAGCCGAACTTATGGCAGATTGTGAAATGCCTCAAATGGAGCTAAGGGGGTGCTGGAACGACCCAGATGCATAGAAATGCAATGCCGCTGTAACCTTTACTGCCACGGGGAAGGCATAGGGACATTGTGCATCAGTCCCCAACTCATCTGCCAGGAGATGGCAGATGTCTGTCACAGCCTGTCGGGTCAGGCGTAGCTTTCTTATGCATTCCTCCTCACTGAGGGAGAGATAGGTCTGTCTGGGCCGGTATACCCTCTCCCTCCGGCGTCTAATTCGTTGTCCCAAGACATACTGGTAAGTTGAAGACTAAGGTTTTTAATGTACTTACATTATGGTAAAGGTGATTTCACAGTCTTTTTTTTTTCAGTCTTTCAGTTTTTTCAGTTTTTCAGTCGATTTTTTTTTCCTGGTTCTTGACGGACAAACCAATTTGTCAGATGTCCTTATATACATATATGTCTTGCCACTATTGGGCAAACAGGTCTGATCCTTAATTACTACAATTTGCCTGAATAATTTGTAAGCTAGATTTATGCCTATTTTTTCACATCTTCGTGGCACACCACAATGATTTCCGTCATCTCATGTGTTAATATTTTTTTAGTGTAACAATTTATGATTTGCAAAAATAACTGTTGCATCTGTGTAGATTACATGAGCAAAGTGTATGCGCGTTGTGCACGCTATACATTATGGTCAAGCATGCGCCCTTAAAATAGCATAATGAACAACGCGCAACGCGCCACTGACTTTAGACTAGGTTTTTTCTGGTCAGTGGCGCAATTGTTTAATGGAACAGCAAAATAGCACCAGGGATTGTTTGCGCCGGAACACGCCTCCTTTTTTGCGCTGAACCGCCCAGGGAGCGCAAGTTCATTCACTAGTTTAGCAACGTGCTTCTGTGGAGGGAAAAGCGCGCTTTGTGCGGGTGCAAAATAGGAATGACACATGCGTCGGTGTACAAAGTCAATTGCGCTGGGTGCAAGATAGGGGCCCTTAAGATGTAACAGCTGCTTTCAAATAAACCCAATAATCAAATAAGTCAAAGAAAAACCCTGTGAGATTATTCTAGCACTCGGGGACGAATGGAACTGATTGATGCTGCTTTTCGAGTTATTACCGATTTTGACAAAAGAGAGCAAGTAAAAAGAAACAAACATGAAAATGAGGAACATCGGGTCGACTTCAGGAGCGTTTGGCCAATAACCAGTGAGAAATGATACACAATCGGCAGCACAGTGCCAGTGTTGAGTGCATTCCTCAACTGAACTATTCAACCCTGTTTTCAAGGTTATTTTAAAATGATCAATAATTTTCTTTAATTACTGAGAATGAATAAGTAACCAAAAAAGCCTTTGGTGCTAGCCCCTTGCCAGTTAAATCTACAGTCCTGTTATGTGTTATATTCTGTAATGTTCCATTTTGTTTCAGTAATATTATGTATAATATTTTTGGTAACAGAGTTGGAAAGATTGCAAAGCTTATAACAAGTATATACAAGAAATAGTAAATCACATGTAGTGAATACTGTACAATATAATATTAAATGTCAACACGGTCAATTACATTTTTATCTACTCTCTTCCAGGCTTTGAAGTCTAAGTATGTGAATCGCTACATTGCGGCAATGGGTGATCCCCAAGCGGACTACCAGCTGGACGTGGATGTATCTGGTCTCATTTTCTCGCATCACCCTCTTTTCAGCCGTGAGCATGTGCTGGGAGCCCGTCTCGCGCAGCTGTACGATCAACACCTGACCAGAAAGCAAAAGATGCTCACACATCTTCTGACCGATAAGGTAACAATTGATTTCAAAACCAAGCTTCCTGTTCTCAGCTTTCTGAGACTCATTCAGAATGTGCGTGTGCTATTATCTTTAGCTGAATGGCTTGAGGAACACCATTCGTAACATGCTGGAGCTGCACAGGGGAGAGTCTCTGAGTCAGGTGACCCAGCACAGGATAGCAGAGTACAAACAGGAAGTGAGGTAAAGCAGTTTATTGTCACATCACCAACAGTATAAGTAGTGTACAAATAACAATACACATTATAAACACTATACACAATAAATGAACACAAGATACAAATAAAACACAATACTGATGAATAATATGCTAATAAGGTGTTAGCAGAGTATTTTAAAAGTTATGTTGGTGTTATTTTAGTTGAAATTTTATTGTAGTTACATTATTACTTTGAATGATCTTTCATTTCTTTATTTTTTTTTATAATAATTTTAGTTACATTTTTGTTATGCGATTTTGTCATTTTTTATATATTGCTATATACATTTGTTTTAATGTTATTATTTCAGTCAATCATTTTAGTGCCTTATTTTACTTTATTGCTAAGGAAATATTTCTCATGTTCGTTTTATCTGAAGTTTTTATCATAATATTTAGGCCTATGTTTTATATGTTTTATATTAACCAAAATGTTTTAATTGTTATAGTGTAAGTGATAGTTCACCCAAAAATGAAAATTCTGTCATTATTTATTATTTTTTTCTTCCGCAGAACACAAAAGAAGATATTTTGAAGAAAGTTGGTAACCGAACAGCACTGGACCCCATTCACTTCTATTGTATGAACACAAAACCAATGCGGGTGAATGGGGTCCAGTTAACCACATTCTTCAAAATATCTTCTTTTGTGTTCTACGGAAGACAAAGGGCAACAAATTAGTACTAAATATATGTTACTGCCTTTTTAAAGGCTTTAAGAGTTTTTGTTTCATTTAATGTGACCGTTGATTCACCACATACAGACACACTCGCCATCTGCGTGATGTGGAGCAAGAGAAGGACCGAGCTCTCCTCAAAAACATCATCAGAGTGTGGAAGGAGCTCAAAACCCTCAGAGACTTCCAGAGATTTACCAACACACCTTACAAACTTTTTATCAGGAGGTAGGGCTCCTGGTGTATGCATTTCTATGTGTGTGTGTGTGTGTGTGTGTTTCATTTCGTGAGTATATCAACCTCATGTTAAAGGGAGATGGTTGACAAGGATCAGGACGAGTTGGAGTTCAAAAATGAGATTGCGATGGAAGTTTCAGAACTTCGGGCGGAAGCTGAGGAAGACTATCAGAGGAAGATGAGCGAGTACAGGAGACGACACGAGGATTGGAAATCCTGGAGGAGAAAACAGGTACGCCAGATATAAACAGTCTGAGATGGCTGTTTCTAGATCAGTGTTACCTTACAGCTCATGCTGTATCTTGCATTTACCCTGACAGAGATTACAGCGCTAAGAGTTGCCGTTCTGTGATTATACTCAGCAATAAAGCATTTAGTAAACTCTGAATATGTTTCGAATTGATTCACCTTCAAATGAACGTATTATACTTTTTTCAGTAGCAGTAAATGTTTTTTTTTTTCAGAAAGCCCTCAAGAAAAAACAGAAAAAGAAACGACAGCAGGAGGATGAAGATGAGGATGAAGAGAGTGAAGAAGAGCTGGGTGAGGAGCCCGAGAAGCACGACTCTCCAGAGAAACCGGACATGATCGGTGTTGAAGAACAGGTACGGGAGAAAGCCACCAGGATTCGCAGGAAACCCGGAGAACCGGTTCTGAACCCAGAACTCACGGTGTCACTGCCCGTCACCCCCAATGAAGAGTGTCCACGGTAAATAAACACACGCACACACTCAAAAACTTAGCTCGTACCTTCACAGGGTGTCTAAATAGGGATCATGTAGAACTGTAGAAACTGGTTGATTTTCATTTAGTTAAAGCAACACTAAAGAGTTTTTCGACCTTAAATTAATCTCTCTAAAATTATTTTAGTGGAAGGACTAATTATAAATGGACGGATTTGACTGCCTCTGCTACCTAAGCAGCCCGCTATGGGCTGAAATCACACTTGTAACTTTGGTGCGTGGGTAGGTTCACAAGCCCCGCCCATCACCTGCTTTATGGCATACGTCACGTTTTACTCGTAGCCTGTGTGAAGTTAATCCAACTGCTAACAATAAGAGGAAACAATCTAGTTCAACGTAAATCTCCTAAACATCACCATGGGAGAGCCAGCAGAGATCTAGCCTTCCTGCTACTGGATTTGAAAGTCTTATATGTAGATTTTTTCTTAATGTCCTGTATTTTTGAGCTTATTAGTTATTAGGCTGTGCTCAGGTTGTTTATTGGCGCACTAATGTTACTGGTTCACAATTTATAACTGTAAGGTAGCCTAGACATAATGTAATCTTGCCGGGTCTCAATAGCTTACGTAGCATGATCGGGCCTCGTCACAAATTTAGTGTTTTGCTTGTAAACAATGTCTACCAAACCACAATACATGTTTTATGGTCAAAAGCTGCTGATTTCTAAGTTCATGCACGTAGACTAATGTTATCAGTATCTATAGTTACTATGCTAGGCACTATTCCCATAGCAAGTTGAGTGTAAGTTAGTGATTGCACCTTTTACCCAAAGCACAACGCCTGGTCGCGAGTGTGTTTCCGAATATATAACTACAGAAAACTGTTTTTGTTGGTTACTAAACCCATTCACGTCCATGCTTTGTATTTTGGGTGACTGCCAATGTGTTATGTAGCTAATGGTAGCTGCTATGTAGCTAGCACGCTATGAGCTAACGGCTAACAACCAGCTGCTACCTCAGAATCTAGTTTGAGCTATTAGTATAGCCCAGTAGTATGTCACGCGTGAGCCAAAATAGTTCTTTAGTACATGCACAGTTTATCAAGTGACATGATGTAACAGCGATTTCTGCTAAATCAACAAATTCAACTGCATCGCACTGTCTACAGGGAAGCTTATATAGCGACAGTATTTACGACACTGATATCAGATCAATTGCGCTTATCAACCACATTGGGGAACCATAAGCAAAAGTTGTCTAGAAATTATTTATATATATATATATATTTATATGTGTATTTTGTTAAAAAGTAGTGCTTCCAAAGGCATGCATTACAAGTAGGGATATAACAATATCAAAATCTCACTGTACGGTAAAACCTCGATATTAAGTCCACGGTACGGTGTTTATTGCCATCTTTAAAATGACAAATGATGACTCAGAAACGTGCCAAAAGCACCCTCTTTTCTTTATCCACTAATCATATAACTGTTGCTTAGAGATGGATCAAATGGCCTAAAAATCCCTTGTATAAAATCAAATAATTGCACCAGATGGACACATCTGTTATTTTTTATTACATGGCCGGATGGAATGCTTGATTCTGATTGGCCAGTCGCGACATTTGCAGGTTTGATATTCCCAGATAACCGCTCAAAACTAATAACACACGGTAACCCAGAAGCAGCAAAGCATTTTGGCAGTTTTTTTTTTTACAAATTAAATATAAATATGTCTTACATATATGACATTATATTTACAAATGATTAAACCAAATTTCCTGTTCGTGACATTTGAACGTCGTTTCTTACCTTAAAACCGAAAGTAAACGGCTTTTCCTCGCAGAAGTCTGCATTCGGTAATAAAATTCACATTTCAAGTCCAGTTTTTTCTCATGTGGCAAGTAGCCCTGTAATATGCGGGATTATGTACAAGCAGCCGGCTGTTACCGCGAAATAAGCCCCTTCAGTGTGATACAAGTACACACTGGCGGGGCTTATTTCTGCGATCGCGGAGGGTCTTGTATCACTCTGAAGGGGCTTATTTTGCGATAACAACCGGATGGCCTGTACATTATCCCTTACTTCTAACATTCTTTATGTTTTGCCCGGAAGTCCTATCGTTTCACACAGTCATGTGACTACGATAATATTGAGACAATTTTGCTATCTTTTTATAATTTTGCATATCGATAATATTGTTACATCCCTAATCACTAGTGATCAAAAGAAACCCCTAAAATTGTTTTACTTCTGTGCATGCAGGTTGTGAAAAGGTACCCCAATTATAGAATACTTATGGTGTGGTTTATTTGATTAACACTGCCATTAGCTATATAAATGTAAAATAAAACAGTGGAGACTTTTATAAACTTTAAAACAATCCTTTCTCTCCGGAGTGCATAAGGCAAAGTAACACTGTTTTTCGTTGTTCTTGTAGAGCTGAGTTTACTCGTAGAGAGGACGTGGCCAAGCGTGCCCTCTTCATCAAAGTCCTCTACAACGATAAAGAAGTTTCCAGAACAGACAGTCGAACCCTCAACATGGATTTTAGGGTTCACTTTGGTCAAATCTTTAACCTAAAGATAGTTAACTGGCCAGAGAGCATCAAACTGCAGGTATGAGTTTTATTTACACTTAACCGCAAGTAAAATGTGTGTAACTATAAACGTAATTTAGTCACTTCGATGTGTGATTTATTTTTTCCCCTCTCTAGATATTCGAGAGTGTCGGCACATCTTCCTCCCAGCTGGCCGAGGTGTGTGTCCCAGTTCCAGAATCTTCGGTCCTGACCGGCAGCGCGCCATCTGAGGAGATGGAGTTTAGCAGCAACCAGAGAGTCACATTTAACCATGAGGGTGTTGGAAGTGGTAAACACATACATGTGCACACACTTCTAATCATCACATCATATAAAATTCGTTCAGCATTCTCAGACTCATTTTGGCCAAATCTGATCTTGTCCGTGGTAGGTGTGCCGTTTTCTTTCGAAGCTGACGGCACTAACATGCAAACCCTGCTGACCTCAGGGAAGCTCTCCTGCTGCGTTTCTTGGGCCGTTGGCATGAATGACGTCCCTCTCGCTCCCCCGTCCAATCATCCTGTAGGGGGCATGTACAGGTCAGAGAGCCATGCAGAGATTCCACACTTCATCCATAAGAAATACAAATAAATTGAAATGACATAATTGTAAATGATTCAAAATGTCTTTCTCTCCATTAGTGGTTTCATGCAGATGGACGCTATCGCATGTATCGGGGCGTCTAGTTTGAACGACATGAAGAAATTGGGAAAGTGGGCGTCCGAGTCTCGCCTTGACCCCAATGACCCCAACAACGCCTCCATTGTGCAGCTACTCTCGGTACCTTTCCCAAAATGCTCTGCACTGTACTTGACCTCTCTTCTGGTGTAACTCTCGTTCTGTCTTTTAAGGTGGTGAGTGGCGGGGAGATGGCGGTTCCTGAGTATTTCCGTCCGGAGCAGCTTCAGGAAGAGTTTAACTTCCTGTCGGAAGAGGAGCTCCAGCGTTCCCGTCGCTTCCGTCTGCTGATGCTGAGGAGTCAGGAGGTGCCCGAGTTCAGGAACTTTAAATGCGTCCCCTCCGTGGAGCGTGAGATTTCTGAGAAAGTGTTCCAGGTGAGATCACCTAAAGCGATTTTCAGAAAAATGATACCTTAACTAAGGAAGTTCACAATACTTTTTAACTGATTTCCAGTGCTGGAATCGGCTGAGATTCACTGGGTGATATTTTGGATTCTTAAAAATTAGGTGCAGTAAATCAATGTACCGTTGGAGGCTGTTGTGTGGATAAAAGACGAAAATTCTCTACGTTTAGAGTCATTTTAGGAGTCCCCTCTTAAAACTCAGTCCCTGGACTCCATCCCCCGGCTTTCCCCTTTTTCCCAATAGCATCTGGCTGCAGAACTGCACTTGCACTGGCAAAATCTGTGCCCCCCGGGTCCATCTTGTGGTCCCCATCTTTTTTTTTCAGAGATAGCAAAATTCAGTTTTCTTGAAGTTGCATAATTATGAAAGTATTTGTAGTCACAAGAATTTGTCGTTTGAATTTCCTTTTCACTCGGAAATGTGTTAGAATACGGAATAAAAAATGATTGCAACTTCCGGTTCACGGGGACTTCAAGCTCAATTTTAAGAGTAGGAATTTTAAGCACTTCTTGAGATGTAAAAACGCTCTGAAATTGATTCCAACAATATTTTTCCTTTCTAATATTATTTTTATTTTCGTTGTATGAACAAATGAGTTTTCTCAGGTCATTTTAATAGTCAGTTATAATACAAGTATTTGTGTTGCAGGAATATGAGAGGAGGATAAAGGAAGGAGAGATCATTGATACAAAGGATCACATCGATGCACATCGAGCTCTCGTTGCCAGATATCTTCAGAGGGTGAGTGACACACATTATTCTGTTTCACCTTTTCTTCTCTCATCTTGTCTTCAGCTGAGTTCTTTGTGAAGTGATCTCTCATAATGAACTCTGTCTTTCATCCTCAATCTCTGTCTTAGGTGCGAGAGTCCGTCATTAATCGATTCCTTATAGCGAAGCATCATTTTATCCTGTCTGATGTGGTTTCAGAGGATGAGGTCCCCAGTATCGGGTAAACGGCTCTCTTCCTAAATCATCTCATATACTTCTGCGGTCTTTTAATACTAAAGTCATACTGAAGCTTTTAATCCTCTTAAATTCCTCAACTGACTCTCCCACATGCCTACTTATGAGAAGAGCAACGCGTTATGCATGTGACAGAAAAGGGCTTCCATTTTTGAAAGACAACATACTTTGAAGGATTTCTATGAAATAAAATGCACAAACCAGAAGCAATAATACCTAACAAATAGTTATTTTATTTTCATGTGACCATTTATGAGGAATATGGACCGTTATGGATGTGACAATTCTGAAAGCAGCACAAAGAAACTATAGAAAATCATGCTTTTAAAAAATGCTTTAAAAACTTAGAGAGATCTCACATGGGTATTTAAACCACCAAATATTGACGACTGAGCTATCAATATGGTGAAGGTTGACTTTTGCATGGAATTGCTCTTGACAGTTCTCGTCTTTTATTTCTCTTTTTGTTTCTCTTATGTTTGTATATTCAGTGGTGCAGGTTCTGGGTATGTTTTCAGTACTTTTTTTTATTCTTTTAAGTCCTGCGTAAACCTTTATTTTCCTTGTGTATCTGCCCTCTGATCTGTGTGTTCGTGAGGTGTCAATCTTTGTAGAGTTAATATGTTAGACTTGTCCCCGTGTGTGTGTGTTTGTGTTTGTGTGTTGATCTGTTGTAAGGTGAGTAACTGTGTCATATTGTATGTGTAAAGCAACAGTGACCTATAGACACTGTTCATTGTAAGAAATTTTGTAAGTTGAAGCAGCAATAAGTATTTGGGTAAATCAAACAAAAATCAGTTATTGAACAAGTACATTAAAAATCTATATTAAAAAGCTTACCTTTTTGCCGGAATTGTATGTCACTTTCAGTTTTATCTTTCAAAACATAGATGGCAATATAGATGCAAAAGTCACAGGTTGCAGCTTTAACATGTAATTTTTGTAATTAAAGATTGAGTTATTGAAAATTAATATTTAACATAAGTGGCAGAAATTTGAAAATACTTATACAGCTAATATTTTCTAAAGAGGTCATCAAATCTTAAGGAGCTATTTATTACAAATTATTTACGGTCATGTTAATGCCTGAGGAAGATTTTAATTATTTGAAAAGTTCACTTACAATTTAAAAATGTCTATTTTTTTCCATAAAGGGATAGTTTTAAATGCCATCATCATTTCTTCACCCTCATGGTTTTTCAAAACCTGTAAATTAATCTTTCTTCTGTGGAACACAAAATTATATATTTTGGGATGTTTCGATGGTTTTGTGTTCATACAGTGGAAGCCAGTGTTGTTTGGTTAACAGCGTTCTTCAGTTATGTTTGGCTGAACTGTCCCTTTAAGAAACCAAACTAATACACAAGAGTTAAATAACAAATAGAACAACAGAAATAAAATGTTTAGAACAAAGTTACGTGTTTATTATTTAGTATTTATTAAACGTTTTTGTCAGTATGTGTTTGTGTTGTTTGTTCTAGTTAGACATTGACAGAAGTTAAGCAAATTAATTGTTGATACAGCTAAAACAGTCCTGTCTCTTAATGTCATATCACAAAAATATCCCTGACCAATACTCCAAATGCATTGTGGGTACATTCACACTGACTCTCATCCCAATCTTTTTTTAGGGTTTTGGGCTTGAACCTGTTTAAACTGGCTGAACCCAAGCGGCCCCTGAAACCTCTCAGGAAGGAGAGGAAAAAGGTGACCTCTCAGAACCTCTCAGATGGAGACATCAAACTCCTGGTGAACATCATCAGAGGATACGACATCCCCATCCGCAGACCTTACACCAGGTTCCAACACATTTAGACATTCATTTCTTACCCTTAGGCTGTCACCACTGGTTATTGTTTAGATTGATTAGAGCCGGTCTAAACTTATACTTCACCTATTGTCTGTATTGCTCTCCATTTTTATCTTTGTGTTGTCAGTAAACCCCCAGTGTCTGCAAGGTCAGCACGACCCTTCACAGAGCAATTTACAGCACCTGTGTCATCCCAGACACCTGTACAGGGCAGTGATTGGCCCCTTGGACAGGTAACACACCTTAGTACAGTGAAATACAGAAGTCAATAATAATAATGACAAGAGGCAGTAGCAAATGCTAAATAAAAAAGCAAACGCAAAAATGTCATGTTAAAAAGCTGAAATGATTGTGAGCCGTGTGTGTGTTGTGTAGCCTCTGATCAGGCCTTTTGTGGAGGTGTCTTTCCAGCGTTCAGTTCTCCAGACGTCTACTGCTGAGGGTCCAAACCCCTGCTGGAATGAAGAGATTGTATTGCCATTTAGGTCAGTGTAGATCATCTCAGAAAACCAGTTATCATGTCTAACCCCTCAAAATAAACACAAAGAAAAATATAGCTGTAAGCAGAAATTACGGGGTCAAGCCCTACAAAGGTACAAGAGGAAATACATGTGTTCATGTCTGATCAAATGTAAATCAAATGCAAAATCATTTGTAAAAGCACTAGAAACTCTCTCTCTTCCGATGAGCTGCGTGTAAATTAAGCTTATTAGGTATTTCTGCACTTGAACCGCTGTTTAAAGCTGTTGTTAATGTTGTAAAGCGCTAATTCAACACGCGTCTGCATCTACTCGAGGTTAAATCAATGAAGCACGCGTTGTGATTTAGTTCTGACACGCCGCATTGACGAGCCGGTGCAGTAAAGTGTAAGTCTCTGTTATATATATATGTAAACACATATTTATTTAAATATTCTTTCCACATTGTTTGTCTTTAATATAAGTTTAATCTTTCTGGAAGTCCCCAAAAAGTTAATAAATTCCCCATAAAAGTCAATTACAGAGCCCTGTTTACTTATGTGCACTACAGAAAGTGTTTTTGTGTCCACGACTACTGCTGACTAACTTGAAAAACATGTTCTTCAGTTTGAAAACAGATAGTAAATAAAACGTGTTTGTATTATTAATAATACATTAGAATTGGAGGAACAGGTGTAAAGATAAAGATTCATAGCTCTACTATTAATTAAAGTGTTTATTCATATGATTTTCTTTGACGGTCATTAGGTGGTACTTGGAATTTTATTAAAGGTGGTACTTGATCTGAGAAGTTTGGGAACCACTGCTCTATGGTATGCGGTTCTATGGGCTGATATAGACGCGGAAAAAGAATACGAAAAAGAAGAAAACTAACAGATCCAAGAGGGGTCTTTACCCCTAAAAATAAACACATTACATGGGGACAGGGCTAATCCAGATTTGGCTGGAATTTGAGGTTTCCATGTTCCTGCTAAAAAATAATTTCTGTCAGATTTGCCTGAGATGTATCTGCAATCAGCATTACTCTTAATTCTTCTGCTGTTTTGGGCATCTTGTTTTGTTTTACAGTTTGTACGATTATAAAACAGTGTACTTACCCAACAAATGTTTGTCTTCAAATGAATTTAATTGGATGCTTCAATAAGTTATTTTTAATTCTGTATTGTTTTTTACAATGTCAACTTTCATCTCAGTGCTCCAAATGGAGACTACTGCTCCACCAGTCTGCAGTCGTTCAAAGATGAGGTCTTCATTAACCTCTTCGATGAACTTCTCTATGATGTAGTGGAGGTGAGGAACATTTAGATGTTCAACTTCTTAATTCTCCACAATGTTTAATTTAGAGTAATTCAGTTTCAATGCAAAGTAACGTATGTTTCTGTTTTCAGGATGAGAGAGAGAGAGGAAACACTATTCACACTCGGATTGAAAGACACTGGCTCGGTTCTATCAAGATTCCCTTTAGCACCATCTACCTGCAATCTCGGGCAAGAGACTTTGCTTTAGTTTTCACACAAACCTTCACATTGGATTTTTGTCTTTTTTAATGCAACTAATCCTCAAATTATTAATCGAGAGCAAATGTGTACTCTATACAACTGATGATTAAACCTTATTGTCTGGTCGATGGTGAAAATAAATCTGATTGGTTATGATGTTGTATGTTTAGATTGATGGAACGTTTAAGGTGTCCACACCTCCAGTTCTGCTTGGATACAGTAAGGAGAGGAGTTTGGGCAGTGATGGTGGTTATGATGCTATCCGCAGTCTGAGTGAAGGAACCTTCCTCAGCCTCTTCATCACCATTGAACC
Organism: Triplophysa siluroides; assembly: GCA_006030095.1. Lineage (NCBI taxonomy): Eukaryota > Metazoa > Chordata > Actinopteri > Cypriniformes > Nemacheilidae > Triplophysa > Triplophysa siluroides. Next base: position 352,070 of record VCII01000613.1, on the reverse strand, counting down.
CCAGCTGGTGCCTGGAGAAACCATCAGAGAGAAGGTGCATGAGCCACATTTTTTTTTTAATTTTAACTAGATTTTGCATAATTAAGTTTTTTTATTTTGTGGATTTTGTTAAAATGTAATTTTTTTATATCTGTTTTTGGACTGCTTGTAATAGATGAAGGAAGTAAAGGTAACAGAATGCCAGTGGATGTAAATGTCGTGTTCCAGGTTGAATAGAGTTCAGCAGAAGTAACTATTCGTCGCTGTCCTTCTAATCTCCAAATTTCAGAAAAGGTTTTTTAAAAAGTTCTTAAAGTTGCCAAGCACTTTTTAATAGATTGCATTGGTACTATATTTCCAAAACCCAGTGACACAAATAATAATGATTTAAAGCAAAAAGCAAAAAACAAAAATCACAAAATATGGAGATATTTTAGGTTTTAGAAACCTAAAAAGGTTTTAGAAGGACGGCAGCGAAGTATCAATCCCAGTATTTGTCTCAATAGAATTTTTTTTTTTAACAAAAACATCATCCAGACCATAGTTCATTGGCATAGAAACAAATGTTAATCTCTTGTTTTTTTGCAAATTGATGTAATTTTGTTTAATAATCGACAGCATGTGATCTTCACAGAGCTCAACTTGTATTGAACCTGGAACTTTACTTTAAGTGTTTATGGCGTTCTGAATAGAACAGTGTGTTACTACAAATAAAAAACTTATTCTCGATCTAATTATTATCTACAGCTCAGTGAAAATGTTTTGTTGAATGACCTTTAACCTCTGACCGTCTCCATTAGTTTGACAGTCAGGAGATGGAGCGCTTGCTGACGGCATGCGAGGTCTTTGAGAAAGAGGCCAGTCACCGTTTCTCCGACCGACCCTGTCTCACCACCGTCATCGACATGAACGGCAAAACCGTCTTCGTCACGCGATTCATTCGACCTCTGAACCCTCCGCAGGAGCTTCTGGATGCTTTTCCAAACAGCCCTCAGGATACTATGGTACATCCACATACTACATTTTTATGTCTTGTCAGAAAATTCCCAGTATACAACAATGCATGTAACAGAGAGTGCTTCCATTCAAACCAACCTAAACCAAATGGCTTAGTTTAAATAAAAAGGAAATACCCAAGGAATTTATCCCAACAATGTGTGATTGATGCATCAAGCAATAGTTCACGCTAAAAGTAGAATAATAGAGGGATTTTGGAACAGTGAGAATTTAGTACAGGTGTAGCATAAGAGTTTCTGTTGAAGTCACCTCAGAAAGTCAGAAGTGACCATTTTATTTGTCTGTAGTTTGGTTTCTATAGTTGTCATGTAGCCCCACCCACAGTAAAATCTCATTGGTTTAAAATCCTGGTGCACATGGCTTTGTAATAAACATTAGATTTCCTATGTATATATCAAAATATTCTGCGTTTTGTGTGGACAAGTGTTAAATGAACCAACATGCAGGTTGAGTTTTTTTTTATTATAACAACAACAATGCACAACATGACATCCGTTAAGTAACTTGAACATATATAAGACATTGTTATTTTGTAACATTTTACAAACCCATTCAAACAAGGTAAAAAAGAAACCATAAACACACATCACTGTTTAAGAAAGGAACAAATAAATCAAAGGAAAAAATACATACTATATTTATATTATGAATAATTTTAAGTGATTTAATGAAATTTAACTTCACGTGAGATTTCGATAAAAGTTGGATTTATTTAAGGAATCTTTTTGCAAATACATGTTGAATTGGGCTGTTTAAGATTTGATATACAGAAATAATAAATCCACATAATACATAATAATAATTCCACATTATCTCTTATTGTTTGTTGTTATTCTGCTCTTCTCTCTCTCCTCAGGAGTTACTTGCGCGATATGTGTCGCTCATCCCCTCTCTTCCAGACAGCGTGTCTTTCGCAGGAGTCTGTGATTTATGGAGCACATGCGATGTGAGTACACATTCTTTTCTCCCGGCCTTTGCTTTCTATGGATCTGTGATATATTTTGTTTTTGGTGTTCAGCAATTTCTGAGGCTTCTGGCAGGAGATGAGGAGGAGCATGCTGTATTACTCTGCAACTACTTCCTGTTTATAGGGAAGAAGGCGTGGCTTATCATTGGCACAGCCATTCCTGAGGTGAGTGACCAGTGTTTAAACAAGCAAAGCTCCTTTAATCTTTTCTATTTATGTATCACTACGAGAGAACTGTAAGATGTTAGTGTTTGTTTGCGTGTTGTTTTATGTGCCTGGAATTGTGTCTGCTGATTAGGGCCCTACAGCGTACGTGTTGACGTATGAACAGAGCCGCTATCTAATCTGGAATCCCAGTACTGGTCAACACTATGGACAATATGACATATTCTGCCCCCTACAGACCATCGGCTGCCTCATCAACACAGATGATGTTAGTAATCACAAAAACACTCTGCGCCCCTTTATTTCATGACTGAAGAAAGTCCTTTTTTTGTATGATTAATTGATGTTGTATATTTATTTCTCTCTCTCAGGTTTGGTTTAATATCCAGCCGTATGCTGTACCAGTAAGAATGAGTTTTGACGTCTCTAGGCCAAAACTCTGGAAACCTTTTTTCTCAAGAGCGTTTCCCCATCCTGGCCTCTCCAGTGTGCAGGTGAGAACTACTCGAACGAATGAGGCTTTCCTGTAGCTCAGTGGTAAGAGCATTGCGTTAGTGGGTACGATCCCAGGGGATTGCAAATACCTATGTAAAATGTATAGGATAATGCAATGTAAGTCGCTTTGGATAAAAGCGTCTGCCAAATGCCTAAATGTAAATGTAAACCAATGACAGCTCTTTTATTGTACAGAATTACCCTTCACACTGGTACTGAACTTCATTTCTGAAATAAAGGCTTGTCTATAGTGTTTTTTTCGTTTGGGTCAATTTCCGTTTTGAATGTTGTGTTTTCAGCCGGAGTCTCTGGTGTACAGACGGACAGACAGGGCAGCTGCTGTCGAGTTACAGGACAGGTTAGTCATTATTCTGTCTGATATGATAGGAGATGATGATATTTTTGTGCTTTCCAGTAGGTCACATAAAGATTCATATGCCTCTGCTTTCATTGATCTTCACAAACATTCATGTCTCGGCTGATGTATTGCAGGATAGAGAAGATTTTGAGGGAGAAGATCATGGAATGGCGTCCGCGTCACCCCACGCGCTGGAACCGGTATTGCATCTCTACGTTGCGGCATTTTTTGCCTAAAATGGAGCTGAGCGGAGGACGGGAAGTGGCTGAGGAACATCGTTTTGAGCTGCAAAGCCTTCTGGGAGAATACAGGGTAAGTGCTCCGAACAGAAATCCCAATTACGCTCTACAAGCTGACATGCATCTTAACATCATCAGTTTTTTTGGTTCCATTTCAGATATCTGGGTTTCCACTGCATCTGCCTTTCTCAGAGATTCGGCCAATCATTGAAGCCGTTCACAGTACAGGGGTCCATAAGGTTGAAGCCCCAAATGCAGAGTTTGCCCTGGCGGTCTATGTACATCCGTACCCCAGTAATGTGCTGGCGGTTTGGGTGTACATCGCGTCTCTGGTCTGTGCACACTAAATCAAAATGTATGAATTCAAAATGTTTGAGCATTTTTTATGTATATTTAATGTATTATATTTTTTATTTTAAATACTTTTTGTGCATTTTAATGGTACTGTTGTTAGAGAAATTCTGTTTTCTATGATTGTATAAATTTTTGATATTTTGTTATATCCTTTTTTAATTGTGCTAAATGGAGAGCAAGAAAAGGAAATATGACTGATGTTTGTAAATGTAGCTTTGTGAAATTCTTTTTATTTTTAAGTAGATGATATTTTGCATATCCGTACATACAAATAAATGAAAACATGTAATTGTTTAAGCTTAAAACCAAGCTGTTTTCCACAATAATATTGCTAGAGAATAAAATACCGTTGAAGGAAATTGTGAATTACAGTAGTTACTCTCAGTCCTGAGAGACTTGAACACACAACAGAGACAGAGATGTTATCACTCTGTCTTCACTGATGTGTTTGTCTGGCTCAGACAGGCAGAAACAAATCTATCAGATCTGTCAGCAGCTGTAAACTCTGTTTGCTTTGGGTCTTGTGTTGGACTTGTCGGGTCTTGCAGGTGTTATTTCATTGTTGATATCAATATGTTGATTTTAGACAGCTGTCCTTTGACTTTGGTCTAGTGGAGCGGTCAAACATCCTTAAAGGGATAGTTCACCCAAAAATGAAAATTCTGTCATCATTTCCCCACCCATAAACTGTTCCAAACCTGTATACATTTCTTTGTTCTTCTAAACACAAAGGAGGATATTTGGGAAGAATGTCAGTAACCAAATATATGCATACAATAAATATTCAATTACATTTTATTTATATAGTGCTTTTCACAATGTTCACCGTTTCAAAGCTACGGAGCCCTTTTAGGGACATGGTGGTGGAAAAAAATGAAAGGGAATAGAAAAATATTTTTTAAAGCTTTTGCGTTATCTCGCAAAACTTTTGCGTTCTCTCGCAAACATATCTCGAAAAACATTCAAACGTCCTGTTGTCCCGCTCCGTACGTTAACAATGGTGGGGTTCATAGATTCCCGGACCAATAAATCGTGAGCTAAACGTTGTTATGACACAAATAACACATAATTCATAGACTATAGGATATACAACCTAGCCTTCCACAAAACGAGAATATAAATTGATCTCTATATAGGCAGGCGACATGGACAATTCCAAAGGGACCGTCTGCAAAGTGACTGTAAATCCGAAAAGCGTTACTACAAAAATAGTAATCAATAACTTAAATGTTACACACTGTAGTCTCACCAAATTCAGTTTACACATTAATGCTCTCATGCTGAATTTAAACTGGTTTTAGTTATATTACAGTATGTAGCACTGAAGTTAATGGCTATTTTTAGTAGGCTAATGATCTTTGGGTTTTGCACTTTACAGACGATCCCTTCGGTTTTGTCTCAGCCGGCTCTTGCGATTTGTGGAAAATTAAGTTGAAGTTCATTGTTTACGTTACATAGAATGAGCTGTCATTGTGTTATAAGAACGTTTAAGCTCACAAGTTATTGGTCCTATTATTGGAATCTACTACGAACCGCACCATTGTTAATGTACGGAGCGGGACAACAGGACGTTTGTATGTTTTGCGAGAGAACGCAAAAGTGTTGCGAGATAACGCAAATATGTTTGCGAGAGAACGCAAAAGTTTTGCGAAATAACGCAACGTTTCTCGGGGGAACGCAAAGGTTTTGCGAGATAACGCAAAAGCTTTACAAAATATTATTCTCTTCCCTCTCAATTTTTCCACCACCATGTCGCCAAAAGGGCTCCGTAGTACGCAGCTTTACATGCATTAAAAAACATTTTACATTCTAAAAATATTAAATGAATAAATAAAATAAAGACTGTATATGGGTTTGAAATACATGCTATTAATGCATGTTTTTCTCTATCCAATGTACATTGATGAAACTTAACTTAAATATGTTTGATTTTTAGAAACTGTAAATAATTCTATAGAAGTATATGCTATTTAATTGAAGTATATTCATTTAAATACATAAAATTAAAATTTTCACACAATATGCCCATGCAAAACGCAGATTTGATTATATTTCAGAATTACATTTCCTAAAAAAAACTCAAAAAAGAAAAATGAAACAAAATGTACTTTTTCTGAAGAAAGCTGGTATCTGCTCAAGCACCACATTGCTACATTATTTATATGATGCTGCCAAGCAGTTGTTTTCTTGTTGAAGCAGCTTTTATTGGCAAAATATCTTAAGAGCATTACTCAAATCTTTAAGCTTCCCTATGAGCAATATACAGTAATACTGGTGAAAGTTGTCTTAGCATTACATTTTGAATTAATGTTATGCAAGTACTCAGCACTAGATGGCTCCTTTTTATCATGTGGATCTAATCTGTCCACTGTGGAAATTTTGAAGGCCTTGTCTGCAGGTGATGTCTGCAACGATCTGACCGATCTGATCACAGCTGTATTAGATCAGGCCTTATACAGACAGCAGTCTTCAAAGATGTTCAGACATCTGCAGAGGTTTTCTGTAGCTCAGTGGTAAGAGCATTGCGCTAACAATGCAAGGTTGTGGGTTCGATCCCAGGGGATTGCAAATACCTATGTAAAATGTATAGGATAAAGCAATGTAAGTCGCTTTGGATAAAAGCGTCTGCCAAATGCCTAAATGTAAATGTAAATGTAGAGGAATATAAATGAATCCTAACCAACTGAACGCAGTAGTTTAACCAACGAGTTTAAAAGTTTAATATGGGATTGTATAAGAAATCAGATCAGAATCGATAGGGTTGGTTTTCAGAAAAAAATGGCATAGTTGAAAGGTCAAAAAAGCCATCGTACTGTTGGTGGCAGCTCTCTCATGTTTTGTTACATTTATGCATTTAAAGTATTCAATGCCCTGGGGATCAAACCAATGACTTTGGTAGCTGGGCTACAGGAAAGTGTGCGCATGGATACAATGTTAGCTTTGAGACAGTTCAGTTATATGAGGGCTTCGCCCCCAAGCTGTTGCATGACAGAGTTTACGAAACCTTACCTCAGGTCTACGACGCACCGTTTTCTGGCATGAAAATGTAATAACTCTGTTGCTGTCATTATTTCTGAAGAAAGAACCGCAATATGTAACAACAGCAGTCCTGTTCTCTTTCATGTGTGTTTGTACACAAATAAGTGTATTGTTGATGGTGACTATGTTATTTCCTTGGGGAATGTACAAGTGGGATACGTAAGGAGTCTAGACATCAGTGTCAGAGAGAGGAGAGTGAAACCGTGGTTAAAAACAGCCCCTAGGCGTAGTGTTTCTGTGTTGACCTGAGTATACTTCATGACCAAATAATCATATGCATGTCCAGATGGAATCTGTGGACTTTTCCTTTGGGCAATTTCTGTTGTGATTGTACAAAAGAATTATGTAAAGGTAAGAGCATGGCATTAACAACGCCAAGGTCGTGGGTTCGATCCCAGGGGATTACATAGAAACAAATGTATAGGACAATGCAATGTAAGTCACTTTGGATAAAAGCGTCTGCCAAATGCGTAAATGTAAGACCTATATGTGATATTAATAATACCTTTTGTTTAAGTACAGCTTTGCCCTGCCTTTCCAAAAAAATAAAAAAGTAAAAAAAAAGTGTGCTATTTGTATGCTTCTTTAAAACTACAAATCCTTCGTCTACTTTTCATGTATTTAAAGTGATAGTTCACCCCAAAATAAAAATTCTGTCATCATTTACTCACCCTTGTTGTTTCAAACCTGTATGACTTTCTTTCTTCCGCAGATCACAAAAGAAGATATTTTGAAGAAAGTTGGTAAGCCCCCATTCACTTCTTTTGTAAACCAATGCAAGTTGGGGGCCAGTTAACAACATTCCTCAAAATATCTTCTTTTGAATTCTGCAGAAGGAAATCAGTCATACAGGTTTAAAAATGATATGAGGGTGAATAAATGATGACAGAATTTTCATTTTTGGTTGAACTATCACTTTAAGTGCACTTGACTTAAACTGACAGAAGTCTGTTGGTCTCTGACTTGTACTTTTTTGATTGATATAATTAAAGCATCATTAAGTTGTCTAAGTATACTTGGCTTACAGTCCTGTTTACTCTTAATTCAGTAGCCTATTAAATAATTTTCACATAATTTGACACTGTCTTATAAACTTACATGCCCAAATTTATTGAATGTGTTGAATAGCACATCGAGTACTGAACCTGGCTTTCTTTGTAGACAGGGATAACTTGGATCTACTTAAAGTCCCCTTTCAAGTAGTGCTTAAGTAGATTTAAGTATAACAAATATTAACTTTAAATAGGAACATATACTGAAAGTGCGAAAATAATACATAAATAGGAAAGTATAAAATAGAAGCTTACTTTAATAACAGTACTTAAAAACTTACTCCAATAAAAAAAAAACAGTGCTATACAGTAATTATAGTCAACATTATACCTATAAGTTTACTTGTATGAATGCAAGACAAATGAAAAACATAGTTGTAAACTCAAAGCGTACAACTTAAAGTTTACAACTTAAAGTAAATGTAGAAGTACACTGTACTTTTTAAGACAAAAAAGTGGGCTAATTTAGGCATTAGTAGTATTAAACAAGTAGACTAGGAAAATAAATATACTCACTAAATAAACTGTCCCAAAAATATACTTGTAGTTCACTTATGTCTACGTAATAAAATGAATATAAGGGTGAGCTTGAACTATCTCTTTGGCCAACCAGTGGAGGTTGGAGAAGTGTTTGGGTAACCCGTTTTACAAAAGTCATTATCTTTTAAAACTCTGGGTGGTGATGGGTACTCAAATTCTACAGAAATCTGCAGAGCTTTTTATATGGAGGTCTGTGAATTTCTGTCTGTCATCGTCTGTCAGTGTGTAAAAGAGTTTCAGGTGGAACTGGGGTGTGGTTGGATCTTAATCTAGGTCAAATATTGCAAATACACACACCCCTTATCCTGTTTAATTCACATACAGTCAGTAGTCATAAAGACAACATTTCTTATGTTGTTTTTGCATTCCATTATGATTTTTACAAATATTTTTGAAGAAAATGTGTTGTGGTGCAAACAGAGCCCTGTGCACAAAGTTTTTTCGTATATTGCTAGGTGAATGTTTCCACGGTGGTTGCTTTCCGGCCTAGGTCAAGAGATGTTTACATTACTTATCCCTATTAAAAATGATTTCAATAATATCTTAGACTTAAGACTGGCAGTTTAATCATTCAGTTATAGCCACCAAATGTGGGCAGCAGTGAGCTACAGGTACAACTCTGTATGTGTAGCAGAGCAGTTAGTAATTCATGTAATGGTGCTGTGTTTGCATGAATGTTAGTAAATGTCTTTCTATGAGACGAGTGTGGATGTGTGTGAGGTTGTAGATTATCCTGTGCGAGGCGTCCTTGAGATCTTGCGGCCATGCGTGAAGTGAAATAGTGAAAGCCAGCATTGTGTGAGCCCAGCCTAAAACTCAGACTCTAAATCTGGGTTCGAGGAGGAACAAACTTGCCCCGAAGAGCCAAACGTCTGTGAGTGCTACAGTCAGGTCATGCAGGACATGAGCGGACTCTACACCACAGCAAACGTGACGAGCGATGAAAAACATGCAGCATAGTGGATCGGTTGTGCCGGGTTTGGAAAGTCCCTCTGGCTAATGGAGAGAGCTCATTCAATTCAGATCTGATCAAAGGATAGGATGACTGAAAATTACACCGAGTTTAAAGCTCGGGATATTAATGTTCTGAAAACAAGGGAATTTTTTCGTGTCAGTGAGCACAACCTTTTTTCGTGTCACTCGACACGACTTTCAATACACAATAATTTATATATTTATAACCTGATATCAAAAGAAGTCGTACATATTTTAGGGTGTGGCTAACCAACACCTTACTTCACCCCAAACCCTAAAATCTCTAAGGCTAATTTAGCTAAAATGCGAGTTTCATGTTGTGGCAAAAAACGACAGAAGGTTCCCCTAACCCCGCCCATAGACCTAACCTAACGTCACAGGGGAAAAGTCAAACCAAAACATACCAATGAGACTGTAGGAAATAGATATTTACACGAATGAGCCTAAAATAGGTATGCATTCCCATCAGATTGCGTTGATATATAAATACATATGAAAGATATCGCATATTAAAATACATTAGATTGAAAGTCGTGCTGACTTAAACAAAAAAAGGGGGATATTTGTGTCAGTAAACACGAATTAATGGATTACAGTTTGTGACAATGTCACGAATTCCTGTGAGACTATGTTGGAATGTTAATTGCAATGTGCAGTATATTGTTGCATCTTGTGAAGTTAGGTTTATGCAAGTTTTCCATTGGAATTTACATCATGATACTTTTACAAACATGTAGCATGGACTCACGCTACCATACAATTTTGCATAAAAGTCATTCATCTCACAGGTGGCAAAAAGCATCAGCATACTTTCTAGAGGTCTTTGGCCTCCTGGGTGTTTTGTAGAGCAGGCCAGGGACTCGCCTATCCGCTCCTCCCCAGATCACTGCTCTCTTTACAGGCCACACCACTCGTCTTTGTGCCTGTGATTTATGAAGCTCCATCTGTTCTGGTTTCATCTGTTTAGGACCAGCACCATGTGTGGAAAAGGCAAGAGCTTTCATTACAATAACACATTTTTCTGTTTTACAACACGTTTGTGTCTTAAAGCGTTCTGAACTGGATTGTATCCTTTCCATGTGATTGTAAATATATATTCAGTATAAAAGCTACAAATAGGCTGGCACAGAACCCTTGCACTTTCCATAATAACGTGGCAAGTAGGGACTGAAACTTAGTACTCAGTGACAGGAGGTGGTAAACCAGAAAACAACCAAAGGAGGTTAAACTAAATATTTTGTTTCCAGTTTGTTTATTATTGATTTTCATATCATAGTAATGAAATATAGGGTAAATTAAAAATATGAATAAGGCATAACAGGGTTGCAAACTGAGACTAAATTGAATCTTCTGTTGTAATGTTGTAGTTAAATGGTTGATATTCATGCATGCAGAACTTTAAAACTATAAATAGAGTAAAAATATTAACCTTATCGCTTTAATAAAGAGATTTTGTAAGAAAACAATTTTCATCTTTACCTTTATCTTGGCTGGTGCAAGCAGAAACAAAATGTAGAAAGTTACATTTACATTTATGCATTTACCACAGGGGTTTTCAAACTTTATGATGCCAAGGACCCCCAAATAACAACTCTGGAAACTATACATGTTGCAAAAATTTCTAAAAAACATTTAGAAATTAAACAATAATGTTAGGTAGACTTTTTTGTTTTTATTTTTGCTTAATCTTTCTTTCCTTAAAAATGTTCTGGGGACCCCTTGTAATCTTCTGGAGTCCCCCTGGGGAACCCTGGACCCCCGTTTGAAAATCCATTTAGCAGACGCATTTATTCAAAGCGACTTAAAGTGCATTAATTTGATGTCGTACATCAAAATTAAGGTTTCTTTTTTGAAAGTGTCATCTCCACAGACTTATCTACATCCCCATTTATTTATTTACCCCAAAAATTTAATTTCCATCCAGAAGGTGAAGGAAATGTGAGAAAAGTAAATGAAAAGCACGGACCTTGTATTAACCCAAGGATCTGATATTACGCCATAGGATAAACATTACTTGACTGACTTCTACAACTCTGACCAATCAGAAGCATGTGTTTGTGCATGTTTGAGAGTGCTCTGTTACTTGATGCCTGAATTGTGTTCTTTATAACTTACAATGATGCAAAGAGAAATGTTTTCATTCAATCACTTGATACTCTGATGCTGAGAGATACCTCTCGTTTCGGTGTGTATGTGCACTTACAAAGAGTTCAGTTACATATGTGAATGAAAGCTGATTGCACCTGAGTTACTGCTGATCAACAAAAAGCTTATTGTTTGAGGCTTTTCACTCTGCATTCTTTGGCTTGTGGTCGTTATTGCCATCGCACACATTTACGAAGAATTTGTTTTCCTCTTAGAAATGTTTCGACTGAGTGACATTCTTAACAGGGCATGTGGGAACTTGGACGTTTCGGTTTCCACAACGAGAGAGCGAGTGATATCACAAATAAAGCGTCATCCTCAAACAACTAATAGTGTAAAATTACAAATTAGAGAGGTCAATACAGACGAGTTAAAGGACTCAGGACTGTCTGAAATGGGTTTTTATGGACACTTGTTTGTTAATCGGTGGTCTCTAAATAAGTGGGTTGTCTGAATCTGATCAACACACATTTTTGGTTCTATAGGCCCAGAGAACCAGAGTTTAATAAAGGACCTTGTTATAAACATACCGAATTGGAATTTTGTACTATGTTTTCTCCTATAGCTGATGCATTGACGAATAATCCTTTATGGATAGAGTTAAGTTATTGTTTTTTCTTTCACACATTAGATAGCTTTTCGGGGGTCTCTCGATGCCCTGTTTCAGATGATCTGTACTGTGAACATGAGGAAACAGGTGGTGTGTGAGCGTGCATGTGTCATGGTATCTGAAATGCATGTGTGTGCTCTTCATATCTCTGGGCTAATTAGCCTGTGTGCTAATTAGAGTGCTAACTTTAGAGCTGCAGGCCGGCAGACTGGGTCTAAACTGGGCCGGGCCGCAGGACAGCCAGTCCCTGAGTGTGTGACGCACTCGCCCAGTTTAAAAAGATCTAGATCTATCACCAGGGGATGCTGCAGCGCACACACACACTGCTGAGCAGAGAAAAATAATGATACGTCAAGTGAGTAAAAAGTTGAAGTGTAATAGAAATGTGTGGGTACTTGGCTGTGTTTTGGGGACAAAATTGTATAATTACTTAAGTATGTGTAAAAATAAAATAAAACAAGAACGTATTTTGTTCAACTGAAAGCTCTTATCCCCAAGATTGACACTTTACAAGAAATAAAAAACAGAATATTTTAAATAATTAAATACTTGTCAAAGTTTACATTTACATTTATGCATTTGGCAGACGCTTTTATCCAAAGCGACATACATTGCATTATCCTATACATTTAAACATAGGTATGTGCAATGCCCTGGGATCGAACCCACAACCTTGCGTTAACGCAATGCTCTTACTACTGAGCTACAGGAAAGCTATTTTCTACAGGAAAGGTTTAAAAGCTCTTTTCATTACTTTTTATTGGTTAAATATTTGCAAAACCCACAGACAAACACCAACACTAATGAGACATGAAAACATACAATTTATGAAAAATGCGTTCGTTGGTTTAATTTGTAGACAATATAATAAGCTTTAAAGAACCATTGTGTCATTTTTAGCGGCATCTAGCGGTGAGGTTGCCAATTGCAACCAACCACTCTCTCCAGCCCTCCCTTTCGAAGCACTACTGAGGCTTGGAGAGGATTAAGATGTCGTCATGGTTCACTTCTCCCGAATGAAATAACGTATTTGCAGTTTACAACAGTGTACAACAGTTTGTCCGTTTAGGGCTACTGTAGAAACAACATGGTGACATGGCAACAACATTCAGCGCTGTATGTAGATATAGCTCATTCTGAGGTAAGAAAAACATTACGCTTTATTATGTAAGGTCTTTATACACCTCTGAACACATAGTTATTGTATCATGTATATTCAATTACATTGCTGTCAATAGATCCTCCACAAAACTACACACTGTCACTATAAAGGGACAGTTTAATGAGACTTATTTCATTATTTACTTATGTCATTTCAAACATCGTTTTCTTTCTTTTGCGGAGCCCAAAAGAAGATATTTTGAAAAGCGTTTGTACCCCCAAAACCTTGGGGTTCCATTGACTTCTTCTGTATGGACACAAAGACACATGTTCATTTTTGTTTGAACCATCCCTTTAAATAAAATTAGCCTAATAATAGGAAAATGTAATAAATGATAGGATTGCTTTTGAAATGTTGTCTATGATCGCAACCAAAATGTCGGTGAGAGCAAAGAATTAGCGATAGCCTACTTGTGGGTGCTAACTACTGTAGAGCCAAAATTTGGTCATAGCAAAAATATTCCAAATCATACTTTGCTTTAAATGTATCAGTGTCAGCAGTGTTGTGTGATGGTTAGGCGTGGGTGGAGGGTTTACACAAAAAATATCATTAGCCTGGAATGAAAACAAAGGAGGTGTATGATATGTCCTCACTAATAGAGTTTTGTGAGATTATGAAAGGTCATTTTGAAGTCAAGTATTATCAAATGTCATTCACAATTTAACTCTGAGCCAGCATAATCAAAAGAGAAATACTCTACAGACCAAAGTCAAATGTGATCACATTTCTCATTGGTTGCCTAGGGTCACACGTAACTGATACCAGATACTGTATGTAAAAGAGATTACCTGCCCTATACCCGCTGAGGATGCACAGAACAGAGAACGAGTTAAGTTCTCAAATGTAGAAAAAATACATTTTTTTTGTATTTATAATGATATATTATGCGAGGTATACTGTAACTACTGTGAATTTGTAAGAATGTGAAAAGAACAGAAAAGTGCCAAAATGATTATAAAAATGGCAGTACAATGGATTTATTTGAAGCACCCAGTAAATACAACAATAAAATCATAAAATAAAAAAATCATAATAATTTCCCTCCGATAATGTTTATGTACCACAATGCTATCATAGTACATTTTGTATAAAGACCAGAGCAAGAATTGAATGTACAGCCTTGGCTTTGTAACCTATGAAGTTTGTGACCAAATGAGTTGTGTGGATGTGTCTGTGTTGCCAGAGAGAAAGTTTAAATGTTGAAAGCTCTGTGACTTACAGTAAGTGAATGGCTGTGTGCCAGACAGGAGCTGCACTGATGGAGATAGCAGACTACCTGTTTCTGAAACTCCCAATGTATAAAGAGAATGGGAGAAATCCCCATCCGCTAATGAGAAAAACAGAACATAAACTGAAATGACAGAAAAGAGGAGTGAGATCAGAGGGGAATTTAGAGGAACCCTTGATATATGATAGGAACAGATTCAGTCAAAGTTTCAGTCCTCCTTGCTGTTGAATGGGGTGATGTCATCATTCAGGGACAAGTCTTTCTCACCCTCTGATGCCAAAGAAAAAAAAAAGTCCCTTTTTAAGCAGTTGATCTCAAACATAGTTATGTTTCTAACCAGTAGCCTAGCGTCTGTGTGTTCAGGGTATGCAGGTACATATGGGCCCGGGCGGATTCGGGCGGCATCCACAAAGCTTTGTCGTCATACGCTGTACTGCTTAGAACCTGCTCAGTTGACCAAACAGCCTCACCAACTCCTCTGCATTGTGTCAGTGTTGCATTACAAATTGAAATGTACATTTTTTACGATTAATTTACTATACAGTAATTTACAATGTGCAGTGTTATTTCTTGTACATTTAATGATTTGCACCCCACAACATTTTCTTTTTACTTAATTATAAATGCTGTGACGCTAGGGGCCAGTTTGATAAAAATGTAAGTGGTTGGTAACCTGTAATTCCAGCATGAAGGCTGGGAGCTTCAAATCCACTTGTTAAGACTGACATCATGCACCACCGTTTCCGGGTCCAACCGCTCTATATAATGCTTTAGGCAAACAATATACTGTAGGTTTGCCGTAAAAATAACAATCCTAAACTTATATCCGTATCGAAACACCAGATATCCAGTCAGCGGTTTATTTGAATAGTTTTTACAATGTTCAAACACTGTACAATTTAACTTTATTTAAATTTAAAACCTAAACCTATTTAGTCAATTAAAACCAGACAAAAACAAAAAATGGAGAAGACTTAAATATTACTTAAATTGAATTGCATTAGTCAATAGGCCTCTGATCTTTTTGGTATATATTCAATGACTCAATTAATGATTTAATTAATAAAATAGATGCAGATGTTGCAGTGTGCTGTCAGAACTACAAGACTTAAAGGAGTTGTTCACTGACAAAATACATTTTCATAATAATTTACTCACCCCCATGTCCTCCAAGATGTTTATGTATGTGTTTCTTTAGACGAAAATAAATTAAGGTTTTCGATGAAAACATTCCAGGATTTTTCTCCATATAGTGGACTTCAATGGACTCCAAATGGTTGATTGTCAAAATTACAGTTTCAGTGCAGCTTCAAAGCTTCTTTTTCAAACTAACTTGAAAAAGTCACGCTTGACTTAGGCGGAAGTACCGAGTCAGTGTTTACAAGTTGAAAGTGCAAGTTTTCAACGTATTATTTGAAGTCATGAACACGCATCGCAGAACAGAGCAAGGCGAGCATTTTTTTTTTTTTTTTAAATGACCGATCGTTTCGCTAGATAATACCTTTACCTTTGTGAGATCGATTTTTTACCTTTTTGGGAAGGCACCACAAGACGTCGTTCGTTTGCAGAGTGCAGAGATCTGGTGGGTACATACGTCTGCATTAGCAAAAGAAGATTCGGGGGAGCCGAACCAGTGGTGGACTTGTAGGCCAGGAGGAGGGATTTGAATTTGATGCGAGCCACAATAGAGAGCCAATGTAACTTTATGAAGAGAGGAGTGACGTGTGCTCTCTTCGGTTCATTGAAGACCACTCTTGCCGCTGCATTCTGGATCATCTGTAGAGGTTTGGTTGTGCAAGCTGGGAGTCCAGCCATTAGCGCATTGCAGTTGTCCAGTCTGGACAGAACAAGGGCCTGGACTAAGACTTGCGTAGCATGCTCTGATAGTAAGGGTCTAATTTTTCTAATATTGCAGAGGATGAATCTACAGGACCGGGTTTCTGGCCTTTCTGGAGGGTGTGATGGTTGATGAGCCCAGTTGAATAGAGAGGTTGTGATGAGTCGTTGTGTCAACCAGGATTACAAGCAGTTCTGTTTTTGCAAGGTTCAGCTGCAGGTGATGGTCCTTCATCCAGAGCGAGAGGTCGGCTAGGCATGCTGAAATGCATGCAGAAACTGTCGGATCGTCTGGCTGAAAAGACAGGTGGAGTTGTGTGTCATCCGCGTAGCATTGATAGGAAAAGCCATGTTTCCGAATGACAGAGCCTAGGGATGTCATGTATACAGAAAATAGCAACGGACCAAGCACTGAGCCCTGAGGCACCCCTGTGTCAAGATGTTGGGACTCGGAGACCTCGCCTCTCCACGATACTCTAAATTACCTACCTGAGAGGTAAGACCTGAACCATTCTAGGACCACTCCAGAGACACCCATAGCCTTGAGTGTCGACAGGAGGATGTGATGGTTGACAGTGTCAAAGACGGCAGATAGATCCAGCAAGTAGAACTGATGAGTTTGAGGTAGCTCTTTCCAGTCTCAGTGATTCAATGACAGAGAGCAGCGCTGTCTCAGTGGAATGACCGCTCTTGAAACCAGACTGGTTGCTGTCCAGGAGGTTGTTCTGGGTGAGATAGGATGAGAGCTGGTTACATACAACACGTTCAAGAGTTTTAGCAATGAATGGGAGGAGAGATACCGGTCTGTAATTTTCTAACAGTGCAGGATTAAGAGTGGGTTTCTTCAGTAGAGGTGTAATACGCGCCTCTTTGAAGAGTGTGGGAAATGTACCAGTGGTAAGAGACGAGTTGATAATGTGGGTCAGAGTGGGAACAACCTATGGAGAGATGGCCTGGAGGACATGAGTGGGGATGGGATCTAGTGGGCAGGTAGTCGGGTGGTTAGAAGAAATGACCTTGGAAACGTTGTCTTCAGAAAGGAGAGAGAAAGAGGGGAGCGAGCATGTGTCTAGGGGTCGGGCGTGATAAAGAGGCAGTGGCACAGAGAATTGACTGCTGATGGTGGTCGTTTTCTTAAAAAAGAAAGCTGCAAAATCATCAGCTGTTAGTTCAGATGGAGGTGAGGGGGCAGGTGGGCAAAGAAGAGCAGAGAAGGTTTTAAAGAGAGTACGAGGGTCAGAACAATGACACACACGCGGAAGTGGCAGATACAACCCCGGAGGGTAAGTTTATTAACAAAAAAAATAGAGCAACCAGGTACTCGGGAAGACGAAAGTTATCCGGAGCGTGTCCACCTCGGTTCAGAGGCTGTGGAGTTCCACCGGATTGGTCCGTGTGGAGGTCTGGAAGCTTCCGGCGTCAGAGTATCTTTACCGTCCTACTCTTCGGATCCTGAAACAATGAAACGACACACAAAGCATATATCTCCGTTAGTGTGCGAAGAAGCCCCTTTGTGTGGAGTTGGTGCTCACCCTTTTCTGTTCAGCAGCGTGTTTTAAAGGCTGCTGAGCTTATCTTCCTCATGAGCGGCAGGTGTGCCACTCTAATTTCCTCCGTCTCCGTGGCGACGCTGATTGTGCAAGGGGTGACTCGTCACAATTTGTTTGTGAAAACGTTCAAATGTCGGCACAAATTTGTAAGAAATGATGCATATAAATGATAGTCTTTCTATAATGTAACTACCTACGTATATGCACATTGGCCACCGTTCGCTTTTCCTCAGGCCAACAGGTGGTGGTGGCACAGGGTTGCGGTGGCACTTGTGCAAGGTCCCGATCCAGCTTTAATAATCAGATTGGGTATCATTATTTGTGTATTTATGTGTTGGCTTGTCTTTGAGCTGTCTGTGGGTGTGCCGTTTGTGTCTAAAAGGATGGGTAACTGGATTAAGGTTTATCTCACAGACTGGAGATGGTTTGAGACTGTGGATTAGGTGATATGGCTGGATTAGTATTGAGGCTCTCATCTGAGCAAGAGAGCATTGCCTCAAGATCAAACAGATGTTAAAACATTTTCTTTTTTCAGCTGCATATACAAAAACACACACTCACACTGTTAACCTGGCCTCAGGTGTGTATGTACCCTCTATGTTTAAACTTCAAAGACACTTACTTAACAAAAAATAACCACCCTCAATCCCAAACGGATCCTCATAAGTCTATAATGGTCATCAACTGTAAGACAGCACACATTCAGAGTATGAGAGGACATTTCCAAACCCTCCGTCTGAGTGATGTACTTCAGGGTCTATTAAGAACATGACAGGGTAATGACAGTCTTTACACTTTCTCAAAACTCCCCCAAATAAGGGATTAACTTAATGTGTAGGCTCAGTTTAGACTTGTTTACAGTTTGTATAACATAAAGGTGTGATCAAACAGTGGTTTTGTGTGCAGAAAAGTGCCTCTACTCAATGCCCTGCAGTACACAATAGACAGAAAATGAGAGTGATGTCAGAGACGTTGACATCACTGAACCGTGATGTCAGTGTTTATTGTTGTTCGTGACTTGGCAGCGTTTGTGAATTAACACGTGAAACGCAATTAAGAGCTCAAAAAAGCTTTTGTAGGTTATGAATTATGGGGGCCGTTTCGACCTTTAATTTTCATGGGTCACTGTCTTTTGCTTTCAAAACAATCCAAACCTGTTTCAGACAAGATCTTAAAAGAATGTTCTAGCTTCTAGACAAGTTAATCTCCACCAACAGCATGTGTGATGTGCTGCCGGTTACCACAGAAAATAATTTGGACTTGTCCCGCAGTTTGTAACAACAAACAAAATCACACCTATAGTAATGCACTAAAGGAAGTCTATGGGGCAAGACATTGTGAATGTTTAAAAGCAGAAATGAACCATATGTTTAATCTTTCACACAGAAATGTGTTTTTGAACTAAAACGTTATCAATGGTGAGATTACTTCCTAAACTGATAAACGTGTTACATGTGTTGTTACTGTGTTGTTTTCTTAGTTTATAGTATCAAATTGTTTCCAGATTTTATGTGGTGTATGACAAATGTTTAAAGATGTAACTCTACTTCCATTCTACTTATACAGCACCCCCTATACCCACCCTTATCAATAAACAGACAGTGTTGAAAAGACATCAGAGATGGCATTACACACCCTCTGTGGCATTTCCTCTGTTTCCTGTGGGTGTGTGTGTTGCTTCTTATTATCATCTGAGGAGTGTCTGCATACACAAAATCCCACGATGAAACTGATAAAGATTATAGAGATTTGTGTGTGTGTTCAGTTGTATAATAAAAGGCTTTTAATTTGTAATGATTGTTTAGATCCATATTTAACATTTATCAAGTGGAAAATATGTGTATATATTTCCTGCTGACAGTACATTATTGTATGTTTTCTAATGTCACTTTCTGTAAAGTCTAGTCAATGTTTATCATGTAAAATCATGGTAAAAACAACTAATTTTAAAGGAGCAATATGGCAAGTTTAGCGGCATCTAGCGTTGAGGTTGCGAATTGCAACCAACGGCTCACTCAAAGCACTACTGTGGCTGCACAGAACTAACATGTCGTCACGTTTTCGCTGCTTTGCCGAAGGAGATGTCATAAAAACATAACGCTTTATTATGTAAGGTCTTAATACACCTCTGAAGACTTAATTATTTTATTTATGTATATTATATTGCATTTCTGTCAATGCATCCTCCAAATAAATTACACAATGGACCTTTAACATAATAACATTTGTGACCCTGTGAAAACCCAACCAAGTAATTTCTTTGTGATTTATTTTAAATTTTTAACAAAATCTTTTACATAATGTAAAGAACGTTCTGTGAAAATATAATCTTGATATATTTAATATTGACTGAGTAATGTCATGTCAAACTTTTATTTTAAATTAATGAATTGAAATTGGGGGGCACGGTGGCTTAGTGGTTAGCACGTTCGCCTCACACCTCCAGGGTTGGGGGTTCGATTCCCGCTTCCGACTTGTGTGTGTGGAGTTTGCATGTTCTCCCCGTGCCTCGGGGGTTTCCTCCGGGTACTCCGGTTTCCTCCCCTGGTCCAAAGACATGCATGGTAGGTTGATTGGCATCTCTGGAAAAATTGTCCGTAGGGTGTGAGTGCGTGAGTGAATGAGTGAGTGTGTGGTGCCCTGCGATGGGTTGGCACTCCATCCAGGGTGTATCCTGCCTTGATGCCCGATGACTCCTGAGATAGGCGCAGGCTCCCCGTGACCCGAGGTAGTTCGGACAAGCGGTAGAAAATGGAATGGAATGGAATTGAAATTAATAGTTGAAATGTTGATGATTGTTAACCTCATAGATTATGAGACTCACATTTATGCAGCATGTCTGTTGCTTCACAATTCTGCTAATATTGTTGTGTTGCTATGCTATCTACCAGCAGACCATCTGTGGCCTGTATCACAAAGCCGGTTTCGGTTTTTACCCAGGTAAATTCGCATTTAGTTTGAGCATACTCCGAGTTTTTAGGCTCAAGAATGTGGATAGGTTTTGAGCGGGTTTCGCCGCCATGGTAAACTACGGCTAACCAGCTCCGGAGCAGGTTTTATTCTGGGTTAGAGATTGTAAAACAAAACTGGACCAATCAGCTGTGAGAAAGTAACGTATATCTGACGCAGTGAAGCCATCCCCCTCGTATCTCTTGCTCCAAAATTAAAAACAACTTTAAAGTGATAAGATGTTTGAGGGAAAATCTTATGCTGCTAAGTGTTTATTTGTATTGTACATTTATTGATTATAATTTGGAACACATTCATATAATTATTATATGAGTTGATAATTAATATTAATTAATTAATATTAAACTTAGCATTAAAATAATATAACTATATTCGTATAAAAACAAACATCAATAAATAAAGCGTTTTAAAAGTAATGAAGTATACATATTATATTTGATATTATTGTAAACCTATATAAATATTTTTAATTCAGTTGATTCTGTATTGATATAGTCAATAGCTGCCTTCTCAAACTTTCACTGCAGCCGTGTTTATTCCTGCCTTGTAAATGTGTTTCATTCATGAATATTTTTCATAATGATCTTGTCATCTTCTACAGAAAAGGGAATTGCGCTGATAATCGCGAGAAGTCAATCACACTTATGATGCTTTCCATGTTCCGTGTGATTGGCTGTTTGCCGCACGTGTCACACTTTCAGGTGCACGTGCCTCACGAACTCTGGTTCAAATCGGAGTTGACAGAGAGAGTTTATACCAAGCATTGTGCTACAGCTGAACCTGATCTAAATCAGGTTGGGTTTATCAGGTTTTGTCAACTCAAAACTTACATTACAACTCAGTGTTTGTTACTAACCAACCACAAACCCCATGCTGGATTTCTGAAACACTGTCCCCAGCTGCCGCTGGTGAGCAAACAGTACTGGCCTGAACTTTCACCATTTCCTGTTGTTGTCATAATGGTCAGGTCAAAACTAAGCACTGTTTTGATACCACCAAAGCATTATAATGTTTACTTTTCAGTGTGATGAAGGTATAATAGTGGTTTCAGTGTGTAAGAATTTTTTGTAAAACTCAAAAACTCTTACCTAAACAAACAGTTGGTTTTGCCTGCATGCCGTAACACTTTTCATGTTTAAGTAGTAGTAGACACAACAACAGTGTCTGGATGATGTCATTAACTACACCTGTCTCTCTCTCTTAATATTATGTGTCTCTTGTAACGTAATCGGAGCCGATCCTTCCTATACGCAACAACACAAGTTGCATAGGGCCCCTGCACCACCAGGGGGCCCCCTTGAGTACCGAATAAAAACACTATAATGTAAATGTGGTGGAGAAGGCGGGGCGAGACCGTGAGTCGAGGCCGGTGAGTGATTGTTAATGAGCGTCAGCTGTACACGCACCGGTCTCGTATCACGGAGGAGAGCGGGAGCATAAGAAAACGAGCGACCGGACCGTTGAGGAGAGAGGACCGGGCCCGGACACATGTTAAGTTGATTTATGTTTGTGTTGCCGGCAGTCGTCCGTGAGGGGCTGCCGGCAGTCGTCCGTGAGGGGCTGCCGGCAGTCGTCCGTGAGGGGCTGCCGGCTGTTTATTTATGTTGTTATTCGTAATTAAATGTTTAAATGTTTGCCGGTTCCCGCCTCCTTCCTTTAATTGAACCTTATTACAGTAAACAAGACACTATTTTTATAACAACGCGAAGCAAAAGAACAAGAAGGCATGCGTTTTTGTACTATTTCAAAGTCTTATTTAGTTTTGCCAAATGCAAGAACAGATTTACAAATTCAGTATTTGTCCACTGGCATACAGTTGATTTGACAACACACCGCATTTGCGAGTTAAAGTTTTTTTTGACAGCTAGATGGTTACAGAGCCATGTGTTACGTTAGGTGAAGGATTATTTACATGTGATTTTAATTTTATACTTCATTGTTCTTACTGTCAGTTTAATGTTTTTTGTTTAATTCATTTCTTTCAACACCATGCACTGTGCTGTGTTTTACCCTTTTCTGTATTTGCTGCTTTGGAACAATGCACATTGTGAAAAGCGCTATATAAATAAACTTGAATTTAATTGAATTTAAGTGTGTTAATTGATGTATTATTTTTATTTCTTATAGTTTACAGTTATGTTTCTCTAATTTTAACTACTATGACAAGGGCCCCTCACAAAGGTTTGCATAGGTCCCCCAGACGTCTAGGATGGGCACTGAATGTAATTTAAGTGTCTCCCTCCCTGTTTCAGTGGCTTCATTTAAACACTTTACAATGGAAAACTTTATCTCTGCATGATGCTCTTATTAATCCAAACAAACTTACATTTCCTAATTTGCAAGCATTTCTCTCTTGTACATCTGGTGTTAGTTAAAACAGCATAACCACTATAAATATTTGAGAGAGAATTTTTACATGCTAAAATATTTAGACCAAATATTTGCTCAACACTGATTCCCCTGATTCCCATTACACACTACAATTATGGCCACTGCATGGCTAAAAATAAAACCCTTACCAAAAATACAACTTAGGACACAGTAAAGGTATTCCAAATACCTTTAATCTTTTCTCTTTTACAGAGATTTTTTGGTAGACATTTTCCTAAAGCCAGCGAGCTCGAATTTGATGGCACGCTCATGATGCAAATTCAATGATATTACATTTTAGCGAGGCTCAATAGATAGCAAGTCAACTGGCTAGGTTTTGAGCATCCCCACAAATACACACACAAACACAGGAAGTGTTTATCCCACAAACAGGAAATCATCATCAGTAGGCCACAAAAAACAATTCTGAATGATAAATGCACTGGCATAGCGATCATTATAACAAATGGGAAGGGACATGTCCATCCAAGCCCTGTCCAAGCCATTTTTGATATTTCTACATACAGTATATCCCAGGTATAATATAACTTCTCAGAAATCTATGACATAAAAACTGCAGTGTGTGTCTTTCTGCACCATTAGAAATGTCAAATAGATCAATCACAACAGTCGTGTTCAAAAAGTATACATCACATTGATTTTACCCATGGGGAAATGACAAAATAAACAAAAGATGGGTTTGTCTGATGGCATCATTTCTTCATTTAACCTCATATATACTACGATAATATAATTTTTGTTAAAATCTGGTATTGTCCCTAGTCTGGACAATAACAGACAAAGGGAGTATATGTTTAGAGCCATTAAAAATATCCCACTTTCCAAATCATTTCTACATTCCTGGAAAAAAGTCAGTTGGCTTGACAAAACATCAAAATGATCAATGCTTACTATAAGAATAAACAAAACAATATATTTTCTTCAAAATGCTGTGCTCAATTGTGTCTGTTTTTATAACACAAACATTTAAAGCAAAGTTGTTATTTTAATAAACATAGCTGACAATCTGAGTTTCTACGTGAACTCATTTGGGGTGTTGCTTTAGTTTTATCTCTGTGAGTTTGCTGACATGCACACCCTTCACTGCTCCTCGCTGTGGATGACATCACTCTCAGTGGCAGTAAGTGGAGATTCTGGGGAAAGTCTAAGAATAAAGACCGATCCCAGTGGGCTGATCAGTCATTGGTCTACATGACTGACCTCAGATCAGTGGTGTGCATTGTCACAATAAACTCTATTATTGTTCAGTGGGTGGTGGGGCTGATATCAGATTAATGTTCCTTCATGAATGCAACACACACAAGAGGCAGACTTCATGTCTTTGTCATGCACAAAGATTTTATCTTGTTACTTTTTCATGCTCCTTGATTTTCTTGCAAGGTCAGGTTATACACACTTGCCAATCATAAATAATTCCCCGTCTTTGATAAACTATGATAAACTTGTTTTATGGCACAGCTTTTATGATACAGTTTAAGTGTAATTTCTTCTTAGTCAGACACAATAAGAATTGATTTCCTTGTACACGTCCCTTTGAAAAGAAGTATTTTGACATTAGAAAACTTTTACCCTCTCCTACTGTCCTATCTCTCTCTCCCCCTCGCTCTCAAATTTCCTCTTTCTCAGTATCGGTATTGTCTTCTGAAGAGGAATAATTAGATATGAACCCACCAGATGACATTTCAATGACTTGCCGTGACCTACAAAGTGATCAGAATGCGTGCTAGATTGTCTCAGGACACAGACCCATGATAACCACCTTCAGGCCAAACCATTCTCATTACTTGACCGTACCATTCTGTGCCGATCCGGCCCAGCCAATACAGACACGGTTCATTTTCCACTGTTAGGCTGATAACAGAGCTCCTTGGAATTTAATACAAATGCATCAGTGTTGTGTTGATAATGCAAGTTTGAGGACGATATGGGATACTGACCGTGTTATGGAGGACAATCAGATATTTTTGTTTTAGGACTCCTTTTCTACTTTGCTAAATGTCAGAAAGAACATGACTCATGACCGATAAAGTAAAATAAAAAGGCATTTATTTACTTCTCTCCAAATATGCACTTGGCCAACTACAGACAGAATTGGGTAGCCAGGCAACAGGAAACCAATCCTGAGCGGCAACATCAATTAAATTAAATTAAATTAAATTTTATTAAATTATATTTATATAGAGCTTTTCACAATGTGCATTTTTCCAAAGCAGCTTTACAGGAGAAAATGTGAAAAACACAGAAAAGGTAAAACACAGCACAGTGCATGGTGTTTATAGAACATGCAAGCTCATTCTAGTTAATACAATCTAATAAAAGCTGTCTCCCGGTGAGCAAGCCAACACTGCCCTGTGGTGAGGAACCCAAACTCCAATGATAACTGGAGAAAATAAACAGCACGCTTTCCACCAGCACAATTCCAGGCCGAACCTAGAATGGTTTGTACAGTTGTGGCGAGGAGAATCAGGCTCAAGTGGATAACTGTACCTATATATAATAGAACCGTTTTGCCCTACACAGTGGAAAGGTGGCTTGAATCATGACACCAACCATTATGAATAAAAAATCAAGCATTATTGTTATTATTCATACTTTTTTACAATTACAATTTAGGTAACACTTTACACAAAGGTGCTATTAGTTAACAATAGTAAATGCATTAGCTAATATAGCTAACAATGAACAATACATTTTTTCAGCATTATTAATGATTGACAAATTAAATATAAATATGTCTTTTAATAACATATATGACATTTACAATTGATTAAACCAAATTGCCTGTTTGTGACATTTGAACGTCGTTTCTTTCCTTAACACCTAAAGTAAACGGCTTTTCCTCACGGAAGGTCTGCATTCGTTAAAAAAAGAGCTAAAAAATATTTCAAATTCACATTTCATGTCCAGTTTTTTTCTCATGTGGCAAGTAGCCGTGTAATAAGTGGGATAATGTACAAGCAGCCGGCTGTTATCGCGAAATAACAACCGGCTGCCTGTACATTATCCCTTACTTATCAGTGACAACGTTTGATCTTGATAATGTATTAGTATATGCAGAAATTTACTTGAATTAATATTAATAAATGTATTGTTCATTATTAGTTCATGTTAGCTAATGCATTAACTTATTGTTAACAAATAGCACTTTATTGTAAAGTGTTTGACCCAAATTGAAATTGTGCTTTTTGGTCTTGGAAGAGTTAGCAACCACCCAGAGTACTCTTATATTCAAAGAGAAGTTTTGAATGGGCAACTTACAGAACTTTCAGGAAAGGCAAAAATCTATTTATAATAATTGCAGAAAGTATTATTAATATTGTAGTAAAGCTATACCATAAACATGCCTATCACTCTAAGGCGACTCTGAAAGTTCCCATGAGCATCTTAAAAAAAACTTTTTAAGATCTGGAAGTTATTTAGAAAACCAAAACGATAGCCCTTATAGTAAAAGTGCTTAGATCTCGCCGGAATTCCCTTCTCATTTATTAGACTGTAGTCCTGCAGTCTGCCCACAGAGCTTGGCTGCTTCCCATCCTCGCTCAATAGCAGCTTTTCAAGGACTTTTAAAGACGGCTTGTTCATCGGTGGCATCCCACCGCAGCGGGAGCATGAAAAGCCCAAATGAAGGCAAAACCCACAGCATTGTATCTGATGAGATACTGCTCACATTGACAACAGTATAACATTGGATTATCAGTGTGTTACTCATGAATAAAGTGTACACATTTTAAAACAACACTAAGTGTAATTTAAAAATGTATTAATGTTGCATTGCATTATCATATTGCAATAAAGACCATTAGAAGGTGCAACATATTTTCTTTTTCTTTAAACCCTACTGTACTGTGTTTCTTTAAAGTAAATGCTTTATTTATTTATTTATTTATTTGTGTTCTTTATATTTGAATGCCCTTGCACTTATACCTTACGTAATGACACATTTTAAAGTGTGGCATTTTAAAGGTTTTAAAACAACATCAGCAATCGATCAATCAATAAATCATGAATAAAAACAGCATCAACATTCAATAAAGATTTATTACAAGGTTGTAAAGGGTTTTTCTTGTTGATTTGTTTATAAATTTGTATCCTTCACAAACCAAACACTTACATACTTAATAAACATCAAAGGAGAATACTCTCCCCCACTCTAACACTAAATGATGACATGGAGTTTATGTGTGGGTTACAGAAGCGCTCTTTTGGGTTACAATGAAACAACATGCTGTGTGAATGATTGCGTTGGAGGGCAAGCTCAGCAAGTAGTCTGTAATCAAAAGCTCATATCTAGACCCCGCTCACATAGCTACTGGAACTAACATATATATATTGTGTTTTAAAAATGTTTAAGGATGTTTAGATAATCATATTGGAAAACAAAACCAAAAATATTTTTATCTCTCTGCATGTTCTAATTTGAATGTGGACAAAAATGCTAAAAGTGGAGGTAACATGCTATGTCATGCATTCTGACTTCTTTACACTGTTAAACGTGCTGTCTTCTCATGCTTAAAAACGAGTTGGACATATGATGTAGTATTTCTATGCATGATACACTCCCCCAGCACTCCAACTTGTTTCGGAAAGTTTTTTTTAAGTCTGGATCCGTGTTTCGTAACAAGGATCCTATTCTTCTTATTGGGCAATTCTCCCGGAAAAGCACGGCAAGGCGAAAGCAAGAGCCCGCCCATGTGCCAACCGACGTGCGAGACCCTCTTGCCATCAAGATTGTCTGCACTGCAGCTCATTACTTTTGCGATAGTGAGAGAAGTTGAAGTGTGTCTGTTTGTTCACGGCATTTCAGTGATGGATATTATATAAATGGTGGATATAACGATGGATTTGGAGATCATTTGAAACTGATAGATGGCGCGGTCCCACTGCTAAAAGATGCCGGACATGAACTGCACATGGTAAGTGAAACTAAGTCATACGTCTGTGTTGTGTTGGCAATCGGCGTGTACATGCTTGATTGTGTGCCCGTGCTGTTGTGTGCTCATGCTGTAGTTAGGACTATTTAAAAATTTGAATACAATTCAAACAAAGGAATTTCAAATCACATGAGCCAATATTTTATTTACAATAGAACATAGATAACATAGCAAATGTTTAAACTGAGAAATTTTACACTTTTATCCACTAAATGAGCTCATTTAAAATTGAATGCCTGTTACAGGTCTCAAAAAAGTTGGGACGGGGGCACAAATGGCTAAAAATGCAAGCAGTTTTTAAAAGATTCAGCTGGCAGAACATCTAGTGACTAATTAAGTTAATTGATATCAGTTCTGTAACATGATTAGCTATAAAAGGGATGTCTTAGAGAAGCAGAGTCTCTCAGAAGTAAAGATGGGCAGAGGCTCTCCAATCTGTGATAGACTGTGTAAAAAGATTGTGGAAGACTTTAAAATTATGTTCCTCAACATCAAATTGCAAAGGCTTTGCAAATCTCATCATCTACAGTGCATAACATCATCAAAAGATTCAGAGAAATTTGAGAAATCTCTGTGCGTAAGGCCGTAGACCTTTATTGGATGCCCGTGGTCTTTGGGCCCTCAGACGACACTGCATCACTCATTGGCATGTCAATGACATTACTAAATGGGCCCAGGAATACTTGCAGAAACCACTGTCGGTAAACACAATCCGCCGTGCCATCAGCAGATGCCAACTAAAGCTCTATCATGCAAAAATGAAGCCATATTTTAACATGGTCCAGAAGTGCCGTTATGTCCTGTGGGCCAAGGCTCATTTAAAATGGACAATTTACATTTATATTTACATTTAGATATTTAGCAGACGCTTTTATCCAAAGCGACTCACAAAGAGTTTAGGAGCAATAAGAGATATGTCATACTGAAGCTATAATACATTAAGTGCCAATACAAAGTTACTGGTTTCAACAAAAGACCACTACCTGTTGAGAGAAAGGGTTAGTTGTGTTTCTTTTTTTTCGTTTTACTTTCGTTTTTTTTTTCAAAGTGTAATGGTGTTACATGGTCAGACGAGTCCAAATTTGACATTCTTGTTGGAAATCACAGACGCCGTGTCCTCCGGTCTAAGAGGAGGGAGACCTTCCAGCGTGTTATCAGCGTTCAGTTCAAAAGCCAGCATCTCTGATGGTATAGGGGTGCATACGGTATGGGCAGCTTGCATGTTTTTGAAGGCTCTGTGAATACTGAAAGGTATATAAAGATTTTAGAGCAACATATGCTTCCCTCCAAACGACGTCTATTTCAGGGAATGCCTTGTATACTTCAGCAGGACAATGCAAAACCACATACTGCTGCTATTACAACAGCATGGCTTCGTCGTAGAAGAGTCCGGGTACTAAATTGCTCTGCCTGCAGTCCAGATCTTTCACCTATAGAGAGCATTTGGCACATCATTAAATGAAAAATACGTCAAAGATGACCACAAACTCTTCAGCAGCTGGAAACCTACATAAGGCAAGAATGGGACCAAATTCCAACACCAAAACTCCAGCAACTCATAGCCTCAATGCCCAGACGTCTTCAAACAGTTTTGAAAAGAAAAGGAGATGCTACACCATGATAAACATGGCCCCGTCCCAACTATTTTGAGACCTGTTTTCCGGAATTCGTGTTGTATACTGTCATGGTTCCACTATCATGTCATGTTTTATTCTTGTTTTTCTGTGGAGCCATGGCATAGCCTTTAGTTATGTGGTGGGAGAGAGACTATTTTGGCACCTATTTGGCCATACTCTCTCTCTCTGCGGTCTGCGTCATTGTTCCTGCCATCTCGTTCCTCGTCAGCCTCTCCTTAGTGCTTAATCCCCAGCACCTGTTCCTCGTTAATGATCCTGTGTTTGTCACCCTTTAAAACATCCTCGTGTTCATTGTCCTGTGCTCGTTCATTGTTCGACTTGTCGATGTATGTGTTGGTGATCATACCTTGTACTTGTCGTCGTAGCCGTAGCCGTAGCCGTAGCCGTAGCCGTATGCTAAGTCCTTGTTCCTGTTTTCCCTTGTCAAGTAAGTGTAGTTTAGTGTTTGTTTTCTTAGTTTAGTAGTAGTCAGTGTCCTTGTCTTTAAATATATATATATTATCCTGTCCTGTTTTCCCCCTCGTGGGTTTTGTTTTGCCTTTTGTCTTGTTTATTGTATAATAAATATCCGTGTTCAACCAGTCAATCTGTGTCTGCCTGCACTTGGGTTCTCCTGCCATGTCTTCGTCGAAGAACCATGACAGTATACAATACTGGAATTGACATTAAAATTCAAAAGTTTAACTTTAAAATGCATGCATTAATGTATCTTTCTCACATTTGTACAGTGTTGGGTGTAACTAGTTACTGTAATTAAATTACTTTTTTCCTTTGAAAAAGTAAAGTAAGGAATTACTTAATTTTTTCCTGTAATTTAATTAGTTACTTCTGATGTAATTAAACTAAATACTTTGTGTAATATTTGTGTGCAAACAAAGTCTAACTTAAAAATCCATGCTTTAATGTATTATTCTCACATTTGTAATAATTTGGTCAGTTAATAATACTACTTTATGTAGTTTTATATTATTTATTTGAATGAATTAAAAGAGCTTGTTCATGTCTATCCTTGAATCACTTAACTAATCAAGGTTGATATAGGATATACAAAGTAATTAAATACTTTTTGGAGAGAGTAATTTGTAGAGTAATCTAATTACACTGTTGAATATGTAACTAGTAATTAATTACTTTTTCAGAGTAACTTACCCAACACTGCATTTGTAATACTTTAGTCAGTTAATAAGAGTACTTTATGTAGTTTGATATTATTTATTTGAATGAATTAAGAGTAGTTTTGTGTCTATCCTTGAATCACTGAACTAATCTAGGTTGATATAGGATATAGAAAGTAATTATAGTTATAAGCAATTACATTTTTTTCACAGAGTAATTTGTACAGTAATCTAATTACTCTACTAAATATGTCATTAGTAACTAGTAATTAATTACTTTTTCAGAGTAACTCAGAGTGATTACAATATTAAAAAACAGTAAATAACTGTTGTCAGCATGACAAAAATTATGCGATATTGAAGTGTGCATGCCCAGCGGAGGTAGCTGTATCCATTTTAGGCAAAATCATTCCACTGCCTGGGAATCTCTCTGTGTATGTGGTCTGTAGGCAGCAATACTGTGATGCTTCGATTGGCTGTCACATGGGCTTTCTCTTATGCTGATTGGCTTATTCTTGTGTATTCCTGACCCTTGTATGTGAAAGTGAGTGAGCAATGTGCTTTGCCCTGCGGGTTCACATGTGACCCTCTTCCACACCCTCAGAGCACCCGGCAGAGCTTTACAATCGAGTCACGACCTTTCACCTGTCCCACTCAAACTACCAACAGAGAGGTCACACTTCACAATGACAAGAAGAAGAGAGTTATGGAGAGAAAGAAGCCTTTGTCTTTTGTTTTCTTCCCTAGTCTTCAAGCAACACAGCGCTGATTTATTTTGATCTGGTTTCCCTCGTTACTTTTCCCTGTTTTTTTTTTCTTTTTAATTAATTTTGGATTTAAATGGTAGTAGGGTCACATGTCCACAAAAGTAAAGAAACCACTCAATAAACTCAACATGTCTATTCATTGCAGTTTTTAATATAATCAAATGATCTTGGTCATTTGTACAATGAGTTTTGTTTTATGAAAAAAAATGCATTAATATAAATTTGTGATATTTTAAAATGTAAACACATATTCTGGGTTATAGGTATAGTTTTGTGCTATTTAAGCATACACAAATTTGTTAGAATTAACACAAGTTAAAATAATAATGCCAAGAAAAAAAACGTGTCAAAAGAAAAACCTCTTATTTGTACCTTTTAACCTGCCCTTGCCAGAGATTATCATGATGATAAATTCTGAGTATCTGAGGAAAAGATGTGTGCAGTGTGTTATTTGAGTGGGTTAAATGAAAGGAATATCCATGTTGTGTCTTTGCAGTACAGATGCTGAGAGGAAGATGCACATCCCATCCAGCTGAATGACTCTTCCTCTTTACTGTACAGGACATACGAAGAAGTCTGCTGTGTTGGCAGCCGCAGACATATTTTAGTGCCAACAGGGTGCACGTGTCTTCCTGTGATATTTATTTAGATTTTGTTTACAGACCTAGTCTTTATTCACATCTGGTTTCCATCATAAATGTGGTAAATATAACCAAATGTTGAGTGTAGTTGTTTATTAGTATGTGCTCTTTAAACTTTCATCTGACTCACAGTACAGTTATTACTGCAAAGCTTCCCTGGGAGCAACGGGTGATTGGGTTTTTAGCACAATGGGGGGTTTGAATTGAAAAGGCTTTAAGACTCAAACTCATACAGTGACATTATCGACTGTCAATATAAATGCTTTGGAAGCCGATGTTCTGAATACGGTAAGGGGCGTTACATATCTGCCACATGCTTGAGGTCTTTGGCAAATCAAAGCACACCGCGCTTTTCAGCATGATGAGTTTTGTAAAAATCGTTTTATTTTGTGAACAATTTGCACATTAAGTTTCACAAATGAGACCGGTAGTCTGTACCTTTGTGTGTTTTGGCAATGCACTAAATGAAGGTTACTGTGTTACAGAGACAGGAGCAAAATGTGGGCACGTACCATAGAAACAATTTTAGAAAAGGATGTGTGTGTGTGCGGGAGTGTGTGTATGATAAAAGCAGTAACAGGAAAGACATGGAAAACCAGCTGTCCACCAATCAAGGCTGTTGTCTGTCATTACCTCATTAATCTGAGTTTACTACACTCGCACGCACGCACACACGCACACACACACACACACACACACACACACACACACACAGAGTCTCCATGTTTTATCTGAACTTTCCAAAGACATAATCATTTTTATACTTTACAAACTGTGTATTGTAATTTTAAATTGTGAGTTTGGATGAAGTTCACGGAGTTTTTACATATCAACAATGGTGTATCCAGAGCTAAGTATGGATTAAACATATGGTTCTTGTGGTTGATGTTTAGCCATTATTTGTTTTCACTGCCGTTTATTCTCCATCTTGCTGACCTGCTGTTATAAATGTGTGTATGTGCCAATGTGCACGTTCCTTAAGGACACACCTGTCCCTTATCTGTATCTCATGCTGTCTGGTAAGGTGAGGGATGAGGGATCAGATTTGGACAAATACTGTGTTCACTGATATGTGCACAGAGGTCACATAGATAAGATGACCTGTGAGGGTGACCCACGGTCTGATGTCTGCATCAGTAAAAGACTGGGATGTGACGTCACAAGGTTAATGGTCAAAGTTCAGGGCTAATGGTTCAGGGCAGGAAAATGTGCAATCATGCATGCATGCACTGTCAACTTCAGATGTTTCTTCAGTTTGATGCCACAGTAGGGTGACCAGACGGCCCAGTTGCATGAGAAGTGTCCCAAAGTTGTTAATATGACCTGGTTTCAACTCAATATTTTGTTGTAACATTTGCAAAAAAGTCATGGATGGTTGATTATCAGATTTTTGTTAAAATCCGCGCACAATCTGAATTACCATTACCACAATTCATCCATTCAGTGTAAACATCTGGTCAATTGTGCTTGTTACAGTATAGTTAATTTACAGGAATTCAGGAACATTTTGTTTTAAAATGTACCAAAATGCAGGCACTTTTCCATTTATTATCACCTACAGGGCTGGTCAAAAATACATCAAAATGTATTTAGAAATAAAATAACAAATACCTTACTTTTAAGTGTATCAAAATAAACTACAAAATACAGCGGCCACAGCATGTATCAAAATAAACTACTGTACTTCCATCCATTCATCCATCTTCTTCCGCTTATCCGGGGCCGGGTCGCGGGGGCAGCAGTCTAAGCAGGGACGCCCAGACTTCCCTCTCCCTAGACACTTCCTCCAGCTCTTCCGGGGGGAAACCGAGGCGTTCCCAGGCCAGCCAGGAGACATAGTCCCTCCAGCGTGTCCTAGGTCTTCCCCGGGGTCTCCTCCCGGTGGGACATGCCCGGAACACCCTCCCGGGAAGGCGTCCAGGGGGCATCCGGAAAAGATGCCCGAGCCACCTCAGCTGGCCCCTCTCGATGTGGAGGAGCAGCGGATCTACTCTGAGCTCCTCCCGAGTGACCGAGCTTCTCACCCTATCTCTAAGGGATCGCCCAGCCACCCTGCGGAGAAAGCTCATTTCGGCCGCCTGTATCCGGGATCTTGTCCTTTCAGTCATGACCCACAGCTCATGACCATAGGTGAGAGTAGGAACGTAGATTGACCGGTAAATCGAGAGCTTCGCCTTGCGGTTCAGCTCCTTCTTCACCACGACAGACCGGTACAGCGACCGCATTACTGCAGAAGCTGCACCGATCCGTCTGTCAATCTCCCGTTCCATCCTTCCCTCACTCGTGAACAAGACCCCCAGATACTTGAACTCCTCCACTTGAGGAAGGAACTCTCCACCTACCTGAAGTAAGCAAGCCACCCTTTTCCGACTGAGAACCATGGCCTCAGATTTGGAGGTGCTGATTCTCATCCCAGCCGCTTCACACTCGGCTGCAAACCGTCCCAGTGCATGCTGAAGGTCCTGGTCTGATGGGGCCAGCACGACGATATCATCCGCAAAGAGCAGAGATGATATCGTGTGGTCCCCAAACCCGACGCCCTCCGGCCCCTGGCTGCGCCTAGAAATTCTGTCCATAATAATTATGAACAGAACCGGCTACAAAGGGCAGCCCTGCCGGAGTCCAACATGCACCGGAAACAAGTCTGACTTACTGCCGGCAATGCGAACCAAGCTCCTGCTCCGGTCGTACAGGGACCGGATAGCCCTTAGCAAAGGGTCCCGAATCCCATACTCCCGGAGCACCCTCCACAAGATGCCGCGAGGGACACAGTCGAATGCCTTCTCCAAATCCACAAAACACATGTACATTTGTATGTTAAAAATACTACAAAATACTTCTACAAGGGAGCATGACATTTTTTCACAAACCCTCCATCAATTGGCCTATTTGATCTATCCCTTCACCATTACACTGATTCTGTGGATTAAGTAAACAATGTTTGAAAGCAACAGCTTTTCTCTGCCCAAGTCATGCAATAAATCTTACTTATGCAACCAGTTAACAGATCAAATATTCACATATGCCTGGCTGTGATCTCCCAGATGAAGGATAGTTTTAAAGTTAAGTTACCAACAGTTTAATGTTTGAAAGTTTGCAAATGACTTGAAATTGTATTCTAATTTAGTTACATGGTGTTTGGTAACAAAGGGCCTTCTGTGCATCAGCAACACTTCTTATGAATGACTTGTTTGTCATTGAGTCAAATAACTGATGTCACCTGTATTCATAACAACTAGTTTCTCATAATTAACCATTTGATTATTAATCATAAATAATAATAATATAATAAACATATAATAATGTATTATGTGACAGGCAGTCGACAGTAAATGCTGCTGCTCAACGCAAGTTTAAACCATTACACTAATATAGTGGCATTAGAATGCCACTGGTGGTGGGTGAGGAGAGACCCCCCTCATATGATTGTAAAGCGCTTTGGGTGTACAGCAATACACAATAAATCGCTATATAAATGCCTCATTCATAGAATGTAATGTTGTACAACACTGAAATGTGTTATTATACATTTTTTCCATGCACAACCGACTTACATATAACATAGGCTGACTGTAGCAAGTTAACATGGGACTGCTGCTTTGTATAATAGTATTTAGCCTAGGCTACTAACACGAAGACCAAAACTTGATATAAACTCTTAAAAATTAAGGCAATTTATGCAATAGATAGATGGAAATGTTGCAGCCTGCACGTTTCTTACCTTGACCAACTTCTTCCAATTTTCTGTCTGGGCAAATTTCAGAGTGTAACACTCTCACAGATGAGGAACGATTCCACACAGGAAACTGATGATTACGTGATATTTTTAATGAGTCCAGGGAATAAGATCAGAGTAGTTGTAAACACAGGTAAACATCCACGGGATCAAAATTCCACCTAATAACATCCAAGGGACAAAAACAGGCAAAACAGATAATCCACAGAGAATAGTAATAAAGAGAGTCCACGAGTAGTTTAGAGAACAACAACAAAAAACAACAAGACTGGACCATAAACTTGACAAAACATAGGGATTAAATAGAGTCCATGGGATGGGGTTCAGGTGAAGTGTAATTATGAGCGTCAGGTGCGGGGTAATCAATGAGGCCAGAGGGGTGCAGTGCATGATGGGAAATGTAGTCCTGGGGTTAAAAGTCCGGTGATAGCGATCATGCGTGACGGGGAAGTGGCTTTTGTACAGGGGGCGTGGCTGACGAAGGCGGGGCAAACGTTACAGTACCTTCCCCTCCCGCAGGCGCGTCCTTGCGCCTCAACGAACCAGAAAGGGAGGGGGGTGGGGTCTCAGGTGGTGGACGAGGGTAAGCCAAAGGGAAGGTGGTCCATAGGGCTGGGGAGGTGACGATAAAGTGAGGAGGCAGGGAAGATTGCAGTGCAGGATGAGCAAGTTGACCCAGAGACCAACTAGGAGGAGGCCCCAGGGTGGAGTCGAGGGAGGGAGGAGCCATGGTGGAGGGCAGAGAGCTGACACCCTGGGGACGAGCGACGGAGACAATAAGGGAGGAGTCGAGGGTGGAGCCACGCAGATGGAGAGCCAGGGTGACACCAAGGTTCCAGAGGGACGAGGTGACGCCGATGGCTCAGGTGACCGAAGCGAAGGCGGGGATCCGGAAGACCGCGGTGAAGCCAGAGTGACCGAGGACATGCCGTCCTGGCACAGCTGCAGCAACTGGTTCTCTGGAGAGGTGAAGTCGTCCAGGTCCGAATAGGGGTCAGTGAAGGGTTCTAGGATGGTTAAGGGGTCCAGTGATGAGTATCACCCGGTAGGCACCAATCAGAGGCCGCATTTTTATGATGTGATCACGTAGACCTCTTATAAAGTATTTTGCAGTATTTTGAAAATACAAACACTGAAGTATTTTGATACAAAATATGAAGCCATTTTCATCAACCCAATCAAATACAAATGACAAAATACTATTTATATCATAAATACATACACTTTTAGAGTGTACTGTCAGTTTCATGGCTTTATAAGAACACTGGTGAAAAATATGAATGTCAACTCTTCAGTAACTCATCACCAAAAAAAATGAAATATCCCTGCATGCACATCCCTGAGATCATTCAGTTGTAAATTATCATTAACATCTCATGGGTAGGATTTTCAGGGAATGCGCCACAGAGGGAGTACAGAGAGAGTACACACACACACTGAACAGTATGTTTTTTTCCTCATATTTCCCCAATGATTTTAGAAAGCAGATTTCAGTTTCTTAATTCTCTCCGAGTGTCCTTAAAGGAGTAGGCCTGGTTCACTTCAAAATTTGCCCCCATTGACTTTCCATGGTAGGAAAAAAAATGTATGGAAAGTCAATGGTGGCAAAGTTTGAGTTAACTACTCCTTTAAGACCGAGAACAAAACTTCTTCAAATGCTGAAGGGAAGTAAACACTTTAATCGGAATCAATGACAAATGACTATTTCCTGTCTGAGGGAGGAAGGAATGTCCTTGAACCAAAATGGTAAAACCTCCCTCAGCACCAGCCTTCAATAATCGGACTGTGTGTGTTTGTGAGTGTGTGTTTTTCATGGCTTTGTGTTTAGGAATGCTCGAGAGCCCCACTTAATGACTCCTTTTCACCACAAATGTTTTGTATATGCGTGTCTGTGTGAGACAGAATGAGAATGATACTGATACTGATCTTATTTACAGTTCAGTCAGCCATTTTGAGACCTTTCAGCTTCAGGAAATGAGGGCCTATGGGGGTTGACCATTTTCAGAGTGTATGTGTGTTTATTGATGTGTATCTACGTGTGTATGTGTCTTGAGGAAGCTTTTAAGAGCTTAAGCTGTCAATTCTTTCCTCAAGCCACCTTAACACCGACAGAGGCCTGAACATGTGTGTGTATGCGTCAAAGTGCGTGCGTGCGTGTGTGCGCATATGTGGCCATTTTAATCCTTGTGTTAAAGTTGAAGACAGGGTGTCTACACATGATTTGGTGTTTGTCCTGACGTCCTGGCAGAGGTGACTCTGATATGTGAAATGTGCTTCTGTGTAAAGGCCACGCAGAGCAGACACTATAAAATAGAACTTCATTGCCCTGTCTGTGTGAAGGTGCCTTTTTTGTATATTAAAATATTTTTCTTTCTCACTTTAGTGTGTATAGGCAACTACATAATATACCCCATCAGGATGATTAGGCTTTATTGTCCATTTTTGAGCACTTGATTGTAAGTAATACCGCTTATTACAAGGTTATTTGACCAATTAATAAAGAAATTTAAATATGGGGTGTCACAGTATACCAGTATCTTGTTGACACTCCAATACTTGCACCCATTTAACACCCACTGCCCCTCTATTTACCACTTTTAATTATAGATCACTGTTGCTGTCTGCGTTCTTGTATGCAGCTGCCTTCTAACTGAAAGATAACACAAAGTGACTGCTTCACAACATTTTACATAGGCAGCAATTTCAGACATCACAGAGTTTTACGTTAGCATTTTGCTAAGATAACAACACACTTTAAAACAACACTATGTCGTTTTTCGACCTCAAAATAATGTCTCTAAAATTATTTCACTGGTAGAACAACTCTTAACCTGACAAATTCTACTACCGCGTTACCTGAGCAGCCTCATAGCGGCTACAACCACACTCTGAAAGTTCTCTTTTCCGCCCATCCCCTGCCTGCGGAAGAGTTTCCAAGCAACGTTTCTGCATTCGCCGGTTCCATCAGATTGGTAAAGAAATTCACGGTGTATTGCGCTGCCCATGGGTAAGCTTCTACAGCAACAGTATTTACAACACTAGTAACAGACAATTGCGATTATTAACCCCATGGGGGAACCCGTGAGAAAATGTTACTTAGTGTTGCTTTAAAAAACACAAGAATGCAAAGATGCTGGTGCTGATGGTTGAGGAGAGGCACTCCTTATATGATTGTAAAACGCTTTGGGTGTACAGCAATACACAGTAAAGCGCTATATAAATGCCTCATTCTCACACAAGAATGTTTTTATAAAAGGAATTAATTATTAGTTGATAATAGCAAACTTTTTAGCAATACTTTGTTAATTTGCCGAACTGGTTGGAGCGAGGTAGTGCATGTGAGCTACATGTGGCCTTAGTAGTCTTTTGGAGAAGCATTGGATGTATGCCATTGTAGATAGGTATCCCGCTAGGTTTTGGAACAGTTTATGTCTAACATCTGGTATAGTCCTAAAAAACAGACTTTGCGGTCAGCGTCACCACTTTTGTCAGTTGATTTCTACAAGACTTCTACAAACTTCTTTCATGTGTGTGTGTGTGTATGTGTGGCCCGTCCATTGTACTCTGTGACTGCAGCAGATGTGCACTAAACAATGCAATGGATAAATAAAAGGAAACTGTGTATAAATAGCCTAGCTCATGTGTGTGTGTATGTGTGCAGCTGCAAAGCACAAGCGTGTGAAGGCATTTGAACCTCTAAAGAAATTCTAAAGCGACCATATGGCCTTTTCTCTCTCTTTCTCTCATTTCTTTTTAACAGGTGTTTGGCATATGATAACTTAAAGATTAAATGCAATAAAACTTGGCTTGTGTGTTAATATACAGGTGCGTGTGAAGATCAATATGTTGGCAGACATGGTTTAATCCATATTTAAATACGGCTCAGATAAGAAACCCAGAAATAAATCTCTCTCACTGTTATAGTGGCCACACACACACAGAGAATAATGCTATCGGGTGCTGATAACGTCTGATAAAACACAATGCATGCGGCTTCTGAAACGATGACCTCTTACAACATACAGGAAATGACTATCAAAGCCAAAAGAAAGGGAAACAACTGAGAGAGGGAAACTCCAACAAATACTTGAGAGGGCAGCAGGCGAATTCAGGAAGGAGGTAAAGCAATACAATCTTACAGAAATTTTAAAAGGTGGCAAATTCGTATGAATTTCATTTGCAAGTTCCAGTGCGATCCCCTTTAGCGCCAGTGACATAAGGTTGGCCAAGGGGTGGTGTTAGGGGAGGGGCTTCAGTATTGCTTTTTTCTAATAATTGTATGTTTTTGTACAATTCACATGATACGAATTAAAACGAATTTGCCACCTTCAGTTCACGGGGACTTTAAGGGTGAGTACAACGAAAAGCCATGCGACAAAATGATAAACCAAGCAACAATTGGTTAAAATACTAGTGTATAAGCCTCCTCAAAAAGTTGTATGACTCATTGTATGTAGCAACCTGAGTCCTGAAGAAAGCCCGCCAATCAGAAAAGCACTTGACGGACTGACATTGTTCTTCCCAATTTTGTGTGAACTATGGGATGGCCATTGAAATGACTGTGGGCGGCCTGTGGGTGTGCAGTCCGACATTGAGATCATCCATCAGTGACCTTCAGTATAATAACAGGCCTGGTTAAGAGAACGGTACAGGCTGAGCTCTAAAACACAGCTGAAGAGGTGCTATTGAGTGAGTGTTGAGTTAGTTGAAGGCCAAATCAATTACACCTCACTTTATTTTATTTAAAGGAGAGCACCTATTCTCAGGTTCTAGGACTATCTCTCTCTTTCTCTCTGTCCTTCGTCCTAGTTTTCTGTATTCTGTGACAGCACCTTGGGGAGCGCTGCTTCGAGGGAGGGAGGGCTGTAAAAAACGAGGAATAGGGGCTGTATAGGTTGTATTTAGCCGCTAAAGGTTCAGCTGTCCTATATTAGTGACACACTTGAGCGGAAAGATGAGACCAGCAGCGTATCTGATGATCAGACGGATGGATTCGTGAAAAAGAGAGACAGGCAGATAGACCAGTATGCGTGTCTGATATTGTGTGTGTGTGTGTGAGGGTGAGTGTTAGAGCAGTTTTCTGGTTGGGATTTAGTTTCAAAGGCAGGTGTGTTACTGAGACCCTATAAAAGATATT
This sequence comes from Triplophysa siluroides, assembly GCA_006030095.1. Classification (NCBI taxonomy): domain Eukaryota; kingdom Metazoa; phylum Chordata; class Actinopteri; order Cypriniformes; family Nemacheilidae; genus Triplophysa; species Triplophysa siluroides. The sequence continues at coordinate 311,034 of VCII01000613.1, read as the reverse complement.
CACCATTCTCTCTCTTTCTCTCTCTTGGGTGTGACTGTGTTTAGTTCAGCCTCAGGGTGCCACATGCATGAATGTCATTGTGACCTTTTGAAAGCTAAAGTCCTCCAAAATCTAATTAGATCCAAGAAACCAATAATACTAGCAAGTGCGTTTCACCCCAAAAATGAAAATGTTGTCTTTTGACTTTCCGTAAATCACATACGAATTCTTATAAGAATTTATTAGAAAATCCAGAATTTTCTGATTTGATTGTTTCTATGTTAAAGGAGTGGTTAAATTCAAAAACTTCCCCCCCGTTGACTTTCCATAGTAGGAATAAAAATTACTACTGAAGTCAATGGGGGCAAATTTTTAAGTGAACTACTCCTTTAAGACGTTTTTGTCCTAACCAGCAGTACCAGTAATACAAGAGAAGTGACACTGGATTAACATGGAAAAGAAACCTTAAATCTGTTTGCGGCATCGCATTATGGACAGGTGTAGTATTGAAGTATTGGACATCTGCAATTGTTCAGCGTAAAGTATTTAAGGTGCTTAGGATTTGCAAACATGATACTAAAATAAACAATGAAAACAGTCTCCAATTGTTCTAAAAGACTAATATGACAGCATTGATGTCATTGTATTATATGCTTTAGTAGTATGTGCTAAATGAACATATTCAGAATTAGAATTGAAGGATGAGATACATGCTGTAGAGTAGCAGCTTTCCTGTGGCTCTGTGGTTAGAGCATGGTGCTAGCAACGCCAAGGTCAGATCCCATTGATTGCACATATTCAAAATATAAATGTATAGTATCATGCAATGTAAGTCGCTTTGGATAAAAGCGTCTGCAAAATGTGTAAAATGTAAAATAAAGTGTTTAAAAACCACGCATTGAAGTTTATTTTTATGGTCCTTCAATCGTGACATGTTTGATGCAATCCACATGCACATCATGAAAAGGCCAGGCCTTGTGAATGCTTCTCTACGTATTTGCATACTCCTGATCTCCTACTCTGCAAAGAGACACCTAATAACCCTTACCTTAAATGTTAACACTGCTCTTTTGCTCTAACATGCACCGACATTTCCTTCTGAAAATGCAAATTTATCTAGCAATGGTGTCTTTTGTGTATTCAGCTCATGTCAATTGTTTCGTGAGAGCAAATTCGGGTCAGGAACTTGGTTAGCAACGGTCGTCTGATGGTCTCTCCTGTGGTATGTTTACAGCAACCTGGTTTGGCGCTGTTAACTAATATTGGAAGAGAGAGCTATCAAAAACAATGTTTGTCGATTGAAAGTGCCTGTACCAATTGTTTTTTTCTGAATTCCCAACACGTGGGGCATTTTATTGCTCAGAGTTGGAGCCACCCCCATCTTGCCACAGCTCACAAGAATGAACATAATTATATCAAATTATAATTTGATTTACACAATAATGTTCATATAGTATGTCAACCTAATTTCTCAGTTGGACAAGTTCAAAACATTTGAAATCGGAATAAGATTTACAAGGCTATTTTATGTGCAAAACCGAAAGAGGACTCACAGGTTCACCATCTGGGTATGCACACACACACGCACGCTCTCGCTGCATGTCTGCACAGCATGCAGTGTTACAGCAGATCCGCCTGCAACCTTTAACCATGTTGATCTGCACTACGCTGGACACAGACACAGATATCAGTTATCCCTCAACCTGCAGTCAAAAACAGACTGCGTGTCTCCATCACGTGTGGACAAATACTTGTACTGAAAACACAAAAAAAGCATATGTCATCATAAAAAATGCTGTAATTTATATATATATATATATATATATATATAAACACTATTATATCCATCCATTATCCAAACCTATACAGTACCGTCTTCTGCAGGGTTACAGCTAGGGCTGAAGCCTACAATGGTATGATGCCTTTAATATACTGTGACACATGAAAATGAAACTAGGATGCTATAGTATGGGAGAGACCAAGGCTACTGAAAATGTTTGGATTATTTATGTGTAGTGACTTACCCCAAAGATTTGGCTTGATAAAAGCTATCAGCCGCTTTACATTTATTTTTATATTTATCACATGTGGGGTATATTGCTATACTTATACCACGAGGTTGTTGATTGCTTCATTCTGATTGTCTGACGAACGTTCTACAGGTGTGCATTAATTTTCAATTAAACACGCACCCATGAAGTAGTTCCAGATCTGTTGACCGAATTACAGTTCCGAGATTAACTGAATAAGGTTATACTGTAGCCTACTGTCCACCAATGAATAAAGATCTAACAACAGACAAAATGACTGTCAATTTCCATTGTCTGAATGGACAGCATGAAAATGTCAACAACATTGTGGCAACAGCGCTTTACAGGTGTTCAGACGAAAAATGAAAGCGTAGCTATATGAACAGTAACGGCAAACGACATGAAACGATTAAAGATAAACACTAAGAAACACGAAAAATGACAAAAACAACAGCTTAAATTTGTTTCATAAAAGTAAAAAATGCGTCTGTGGAAGAGGTAAACAGGGCTTTAAATGCACAGCATGAAGCTCACAAACCGAAGTGCTCATAACTGGCCACTTTAAAGGGCCCTTGGGAATGAAGGATATCGAAGGGAACAACTGATGGACATTTCGCGCCCCCATGATTATTTGCGCAGATTCCTTGCGTGGCGACGTTGCCTCCTTGGGCATGTGATGATGACGCAGAAGGGCACTTTAGAGCCCTTCGAAATGGAACGCAGGGTGTGTGTGGTGTTCAGGGCATGGATCCTTCAGATAAATCATTGTGAAAATGAACTTGGAGAATACTGCACGATACCCACAAGTCTCTCCCTGTACCAACACATCTGAAACGAGAAAAGTGAATAAGAGAGGTAAACACAGTCAATCATTGTGCTTGATTTTTTTGCTTTCATTGTTGGCTGGACGACCAAAACCATTAAACAGGAGAGCACATGTCTGAGTAATGAAGGGTTATCTGTGTTGAAAACTGCTTTGAGATATGTACACAGACACATGCACACAATGCAGTAACAGGGCCCAGATGTTTGCTAAGATGTAAGAATGAATATGTCAGAATTTAAAAAAATTTCTACCACCGCAAACCCATTTCAATCAAAATCAAGACTTTACAGAGTTTCTTCTCAAACATTCTTGCCCAGCTTACAGAAAACACCACTAGAAATAGAGTCAAATCTATTTTACATTTCATCTGTGGGGTTGGGTTAAGTAAGCAGTACTGATGGAAATGCCATGTTGATGAGTGAGAAGTCAACAGAGATTAGCCAGATTGCTTCAAACTAACATATGCATTATTATGAGGCTGTGGTAATTATAACAGATACAATTATATAATTATATAAAACGGCAACGATGTAATGCAGCTGTAACGTATAGTTACATGGACTTGGAACTATAATCTAATTACTATTTTAGAATTTATAACGCTTTAAATTACTCTGTTACCAAAAAAGTAATCAAACTACAGTAACACTGTACAACACTGGTCAAGAACAGAAAGCTTAAGCATTTGTATATAGTGTTCTTAAAAACGTATGAAGTCCTCTGCTTCGTTGAAGACATTGCCATAATTTTCATGAAACAGAATGTTAGGGCGGGGCGTATTGAGTGGTTCCTGGGATTCATGGGAGTTTGCCCAACCAATCCACATGTGTTTTGTGGATTTGGAGAAGGCATTCGACTGTGTCCCTCGCGGCATCTTGTGGAGGGTGCTCCGGGAGTATGGGATTCGGGACCCTTTGCTAAGGGCTATCCGGTCCCCTGTACGACCGGAGCAGGAGCTTGGTTCGCATTGCCGGCAGTAAGTCAGACTTGTTTCCGGTGCATGTTGGACTCCGGCAGGGCTGCCCTTTGTCGCCGGTTCTGTTCATAATTTTTATGGACAGAATTTCTAGGCGCAGCCAGGGGCCGGAGGGCGTCGGGTTTGGGGACCACACGATATCATCTCTGCTCTTTGCGGATGATGTCGTCGTGCTGGCCCCATCAGACCAGGACCTTCAGCATGCACTGGGACGGTTTGCAGCCGAGTGTGAAGCGGCTGGGATGAGAATCAGCACCTCCAAATCTGAGGCCATGGTTCTCAGTCGGAAAAGGGTGGCTTGCTCACTTCAGGTAGGTGGAGAGTTCCTTCCTCAAGTGGAGGAGTTCAAGTATCTGGGGGTCTTGTTCACGAGTGAGGGAAGGATGGAACGGGAGATTGACAGACGGATCGGTGCATCTTCTGCAGTAATGCGGTCGCTGTACCGGTCTGTCGTGGTGAAGAAGGAGCTGAGCCGCAAGGCGAAGCTCTCGATTTACCGGTCAATCTACGTTCCTACTCTCACCTATGGTCATGAGCTGTGGGTCATGACCGAAAGGACAAGATCCCGGATACAGGCGGCCGAAATGAGCTTTCTCCGCAGGGTGGCTGGGCGATCCCTTAAAGATAGGGTGAGAAGCTCGGTCACTCGGGAGGAGCTCAGAGTAGATCCGCTGCTCCTCCACATCGAGAGGGGCCAGCTGAGGTGGCTCGGGCATCTTTTCCGGATGCCCCCTGGACGCCTTCCCGGGAAGGTGTTCCGGGCATGTCCCACCGGGAGGAGACCCCGGGGAAGACCTAGGACACGCTGGAGGGACTATGTCTCCCGGCTGGCCTGGGAACGCCTCGGTGTCCCCCCCGGAAGAGCTGGAGGAAGTGTCTAGGGAGAGGGAAGTCTGGGCGTCCCTGCTTAGACTGCTGCCCCCGCGACCCGGCCCCGGATAAGCGGAAGAAGATGGATGGATGGATGGTAGAATTTACCTAAAAATGATCAGACACAAAAGGTTCTGAGATTAATTTATCTTGGTCAAAACTTTTGGAAAAAAAAAATCAGAAACACAGACAGTAAATGAAAGAAGCATGCAGGAAAACACACATATAACTCCATAAATAAGAATAATAACAAACTAATTCCCTCCCTTCAAGCGGTTAGTAATGCAGCTTTAAACAGCACGGAAAACAAATAACAAAGTTTGTTATAAGAACTTTCCGTAGAGGGTTTTCCTGCTTTTGAAAACGTTTTAAAAACATTCAGTGTCCAGTTTTTTTTATGTTTTAAGAACGTTCCCAGCTAACAAAAGTCATCATCATGGCGATCAGTGTTTTCTTGAGTTGGGCTCTTGACCCTTGACTTTCATAGGTTGTTTTGTAACATGCTGTATCTGTTTGCTTTTAAAGTACATTTGTTATGGCAATGCAGTGAGCAACTAATCGATTGTTGATCGGGGATCATTAAAATCACCATCAAGTTGTGGATCAACTAACTGATTTCATCTGGTTTGAGTGTTGTGCTGTTGATCATAAAACACTATAAGATCAGTGAGTTGAGTACATTTTGATATTTAGAAACATTTGTGAAAATAGGACGCAAATAAAAACTTAATCTACAGCATACCTGCAACACACACAGACATCAAGAATCAGTGTATGAACCTCAATAATGGTGACGATCACCAAACAAAAGTTTACCCTGCAATGCTTTCTGGGTAACATCATTGTACACAACTCATTCATGATTCCCAGCATGCATTGTGGTTTATCTGTTTATCTGAATTAGTCTGTTGATTGTCACCATTATTGAGGTTCATACACTGATTCTTGATGTCTGTGTGTGTCGCAGGTATGCTGTATGCTCATATTTGCACAAAACACAGACTAGACGGTCACACACAGAAACGTTTGACATCAGTTTTTGCATGTGTTTAAGAGACTTGTCACGGGGTGACGAAAGGGAAGCGGAACTAAGTCCCGCTGGAATTGTGTTCCCCCCCGGGACGGTGTCGCTGTAACACCGGTCCACTTCCGGGTTGCGCATTATGTCACCATAACAACGCTAATGACGGATTGACATCTGGTGCGGAGAGTTTGATGTTGGGATCTGTGAGAGGATTGTGGAGGCGGAGTAACCATATAAAAAGGAAGTACAGAGACCATGAAGGGGGTGTTTTTTTTCCTACTGGTTGTTCGTTCTCCCGGTTGTTCTTCCTGGTTGTCCTTTCTTCGGATGTGTTCCCCTGAGAGAAGTGGATTCCTTTGACGGTTGGGCTGGCGTGCGAAGGTATCTGAAGATTGTTGCGGGGTTCGGCTGTTCGGCTGTGCGACAGATATAACGGCCATCGAGTGGAGATATTGAGGACGGAAAGAGAGTGAGTTATGAGGACCAAGTGAAGACCAAGCCGCGCCATCATCATCGGAGGGAAGATAAGTAATATGATCTTGGAATTCGATTGAATGCATGCACCTGCACTGAGACTGATATAAAGTTGTGAAGTGGATTGATCACGAGGGTTGTGTCCCTGGAGAGTGCGTGGATTAAGTGATCATTTGAACTCCTGTCTTCTCCTTCGAGTGTGGGCGAGAAGCGCTCGGTCCCGGGTCAGTAAGGAGGCATTCACACTTCCTCGCTATTTGGTGAGACCCGATTCAGCCTGACAGTGGAAGGAGCAAGCGTTGGGTGAGTGTTGGCTCTATTTGCACTGAGAGTGGATATGCAGTGCCTGAAGTGGTGTGTTTGCACAATAATTGCTTGAAGTGAAGTTACAGAGTGTGGGGAATATATACAGAGTTAATGCCGTACGCTCACCACCTCGAAAGCCCACCACTGTCACCGTAACAAAAACCCAGGCGTTCCGTGTGAAGATTCTCCCTACCTGCTGGAAGATTGTGTGTACGTGTATTAACTTACTCTGCTGTGCAGCTTGCAGGATCCTCCTGGCCCAGCGCCGTATGTGATGTTGCTGTGAAGAGAGGCGGACATCAGAAATATTCCTTTCATCGTGTTGACCGAAGCATCTCCCAGCCGTAAGTCCCTCACTCGTTCAAAGAACATATACCTGTTGTTGAACTACTTACTCTGCTGTGCAGATTGAAGGATCCTCCTGGCCCAGCGCCGTATGTGATGTTGCTGTGAAGAGAGGTGGACATAAGAGATATTCCTTCCCTCGTCTTGACCGAAGCATCTCCCAGCCGTAAGCCCATCACTCATACGAAGAACATATACTTGTTGTTGACTACTTACTCTGCTGTGCAGATCGAAGGATCCTCCGGACCAAGTGTCGTATGTGAAGTTGGCTGTAACGAGAGGTGGACATTAAGAAATATTCCTTGCATCGTCTGGACCAAAGCATCTATAAGTTCTACTTACCAGGATACTCCCCCACTCAGTGGACGGGTGGCCGACTCCTCTTCTCCCTTACCGGCCACGTACAGGCACGAGCTGCCGAAGAGAACTCCACGCCCTCCCGGCGTCCGAGGTCCGATCCCGTTCTGGTTGGGAGACACAGAATTAGCACTGAGACTTTTAATTGATTTTAACTAAATAAACCTTGTCAAACTTTCACTCTCTCGTCTGTCTGGTTTTCCTGGTACGCTCCTCGAGGTGGTCCTGGGTTTCAGGGGTGGGTGTAGTCTGGCTTGACCCCCCGACCTGTGACAGATTTTGGCGTAGTCGGCAGGGTCTCACCTCGGGTTGAGCGACCAGGGATTCTCAGATGGCCGACGACGAGGCACTGGGGGCCCCACCCCGAGTCATGCCAGTGTTCATGGGAAACCCCTGGGTCCAGAAATATGGAGGAAGTGAGTCAGAGGTGCGCCTCTCTGAATGGCGGGCTCAGATCGAGTATCTGGCCGGGCTACAGGGACTGAGTGCGACCCAACAGCTACAGTTTGCCCTCAACTCCCTTGAAGGGGAAGCACGGCGGGAAGTCCAAGCCGCCCCCGAAGCTGTCCGAACCACCGCCCAGTCTGTGTTCAGATTCCTGACGGAAAGGTATGGTGACGCCACCCCAACTGCGGTTCTCCGGGCCCAGTTCTTCAGCAGCAAACAGGGCCCCCGCCAATCCGTCCGAGCTTTCGCCCTCCAACTACGGGAGCAAGTTACCAGGCTGCAGGGACGCCTGGACCATGGTCTCGGAAATGGCGAGACCCTGTTGAGGGACCAATTCCTGCTGGGGCTAAGGGAAGGCCCAGTACGCCAGGGCCTTAGAGTACAATTCAGAAGGGAGCCTGAGCTTACCTTTGAAGACCTAAAGAAAGAAGCGGTGGCATTGGAGATCGATCAGGCTGAGGTGAAAGAGCCCCCTGTGTGTGCGGCCGTAAGTAGCTCCGCAGCGGCTGTCCCCGACATGGCGGAGTGGAAACAGACTCTGAAGCTCGAACTCCTAAAGGACGTCCGGGAACAGATGGCGGAGCTATCCAAGACGCTCGTGGACGAGCTGAGTCTCGGGGCTACCAGGCAAGAGGCGAGGCCCATCTCGCGGGACCGGGCGTACTCTGACGGGAACAGGGACTCAGGGAGGCGACCTAATCGGCCCAACCGGCCCCAGTTCAAATGGGACGAGCAAGGACGACCTATCTGCAACCGCTGTGGCCAACCAGGCCATTACAGCCGACAGTGTGGCCCTCGAAGAGGTTCGGAGGGGGGTTTTTTAGGTCGACCGGCCACAGTGGGTCGTGTGGTCGGGACCCCCTTAGATGACCCACCCGTCGGAGCAGGCTCCAAGGACAGGCTGGTTGGGCATAGCCCAGTGGTGGAGGTCCAGGTGTGCGGTGTGAAGGTGCCCTGTCTCATCGACACCGGATCCCAGGTGACCCTATTCGCGGAAAGCCTGTCGCAAGAGCTGTTCGGAAACCAGAGGATGCATGGGACGGAGGCTCCCTGGCTCTCCCTGAAAGGAGCAAATGGTCTGGACATCCCCTACATTGGCTACAGGCTGACGGACTTGGAGATTCACGGAGTTATCGTGCCCCAGAAAGGAGTAATCATCGTACAAGATCACTGCTTGGGGAGTCACCGGGCCCTACTAGGTATGAACGTATTATCAGCATGTTGGGAAGAATTGTTTCGGGCAAAGCCCGCTCGAGGGATCTCGCCGGCCGAACGGCAGGAATGGGAACGTGTCGCTGCTGACTGCCGACGGATCCAGATGTCCCGGGCCCGGCAAGGCCGCGAAGGGACTGGTCGGGTAGCGTGCCGGTATGCCCTGTCCGTGCCAGCAAAACAGCGAGGCCCTAGTATGGGTACGAGTCCCCCAGCGGGACGTGGGACCGGAAGAATGGGTGCTGGTGGAGCCCCACTGGGATGGCCAGCAGGTAGAAGTCGCCAGAGGTTTGGCCGTGGCACGAAGAGGACGGATCCCGGTGAGAGTTCGGAACGGGACGCCCCATGTCGTGCACCTACACAAACACCAGCGGCTGGTCAAGGTGACGCCGGTAGAACCCCATCAGGTGCGGGAGGACAAGGACGTGAGCTTTCGCCAAGTACACCCTGCGGTGGTGGAAGTGGCCCTTACCCAAGCGAGCTCGTCGCCCCAGAGTCTAGGGGAGGAGGTGCCCGGCCACTTGAAGGGAAATTCCCTGCAAGGGGAGGGGCTGGGACCTGTACAGGCTAGGAAGCTGCGAGACCTGCTGAGCAAGTGGCAACATGTCTTCTCGGCACACGAAGAGGACTACGGCTGCACCAACGTCGTGCAACATCGGATCCCCACCGGAGAGGCAGAGCCCAGTAGAGAAAGGTATCGACCCGTCCCACCTACCCTGTATACGGAGGTCCGCACACTGCTACAGGGTATGCTCGATCGAGGGGTTGTCAGAGAGAGCAGCAGCCCGTGGGCAGCTCCCATCGTGTTGGTGCAAAAGAAGACTGGCGCATGGAGGTTCTGCGTTGACTACCGCAAGCTGAACCTGGTCACTAAGAAGGACGCGTTCCCCCTACCCCGGATCGAGGACTCCCTGGCTGGCTTGACACGCTCGGCATGGTACTCCACGTTGGACTTGGCAAGTGGCTACTGGCAGGTGCAAGTGGCCGAGGCAGACCGGGAGAAGACCGCCTTTACCACCCCGTTCGGTCTCTTTGAATGGGACCGGATGCCCTTCGGCCTCTGCAACGCTCCTGCCACCTTCCAGAGGCTGATGCAGCGGTGCCTGGGAGGCCAGCTGATGGAGTCCGCCTTGGTATACCTGGACGATGTGATTGTCTATTCCCCAGATTTCGACTCCCACTTACAACATCTTGAGCAGGTCTTCAGGGCCATGGAGAAATACGGGCTGAAGCTCCAGCCGGACAAATGCCATCTGTTACGGCGGGAAGTCAATTCTTGGGACATTGTGTGGGTGCGGCGGGAGTTTCGTCGACCCGGAGAAGGTGTTGGCGGTGCGAGAGTGGGCTGCCCCGCAGACGGTGAAGCAGGTCCGGTCATTCCTGGGCTTCGTGGGGTACTACCGCCGCTTTATCAAGGACTTCTCCAAGATCGCAAAGCCCTAAATCAGTTGCTGGCTGGGACAGGACGCCCCCGAGGTCGTGGATCACCGGCTATCCTGTGGAGCCCCGAGTGTGAGGCTGCGTTCCAGCGACTGAAACAAGAGTTGCTACAGGCGCCGATTTTGGCGTATGCCGACTTCTCCAAGCCCTTTGTCCTGTACACGGACGCCAGCAACCTGGGCTTAGGGGCCGTGTTGGCTCAGCAACAAGACGGCGTAGAGCGGGTCGTAGCCTATGCAAGCCGGAGCCTTCATCCAGCAGAGAGGAATGACGCCAACTACAGCTCCTTCAAGTTGGAACTGCTGGCGCTGAAATGGGCACTCAGCGAGAAGTTTAAAGATTATCTGTGGGGTGCCCAGGTGACGGTAGTAACTGACAACAACCCACTAGTACACCTACAGACGGCGAAGTTGGGGGCAGTGGAACAGCGTTGGGTGGCCCAGTTGGCCAACTACAACTACCAGCTCCAGTACCGGCCAGGTCGGGAGAACACCAACGCTGATGCCCTGTCCCGACTCCCAGAAGCTCAAGGTCCGAGGGATCCGTCGGAACCCATGCCAGACCCCGAGGGAGAGGAGTATATGGTGGGCATTGTGGAGGCGCCGGGGACTCAACGTGAGGCGATGCCTGTGAGTTGGGGATGGGACCCCTGCCGCTGGAAGGAGCGACAGCAGGCCGACAGGGAGATCAGTGGCTTGATGCGATGGCTGGAACGGGGGCGAAAACCGACGTTGGCCGAACAACGGGCCCAAGGGGGAGCAGGAAGGAAGCTGTTGGGACAATGGGCCAGACTACAGGTGAAGGAGGGAGTACTATGTAGGTCTGTCCGAGATCCGGGGCTGGACGAGGAACTCCGACAGATCGTTGTCCCCGAAGGCCAGGTACAAGAGCTCTTGACAGCGTACCACGATCAGCTGGGCCACCAAGGGCACGAAAACGGTATCTCTCTTGAGGCGACACTTCTATTGGCCCAACCTAGAAGCAACGGTACGTGCCTTCGTGCAGGCCTGTCCTCGTTGCACCTTGTTCAAAGCCAGGAAGGAAGCACGAGCACCGATGGTCCCCATCCAGGCGAAGGCCCCTCTCCACATAGTCGCAATGGACTTCTTGACATTGGGTCGGCCGGCAGACCGCTATCAGAACATCCTTGTCATTACCGACCTGTTCACTAAGTACTCCTGGGCCATTCCTACCTTGGACCAAACGGCGAACACCACCGCCACTGCTCTGTGGAGAGCTGTCTTCCAGCCGTTCGGTTGCCCCGAGTTTCTACACTCGGACCAAGGGCCAAACTTCGAGTCTCGGGTGATCAGAGAGCTGTGTAAATTGTATGGCTGCACCAAGACCCATACCACTACTTACCACCCCCAGGGAAATGGCGGATGCGAGCGGTTCAATCAGACTCTATTGAACTTGCTCGGCACGCTAGATCAAGAACATCAGAGCGACTGGGTGAGTGTGTTACCAAATCTGATTCAGGCATACAATAACAGCACGCACAGTACCACGGGCTACGCCCCCACTTATTTGATGTTTGGCAGGCATGTGCGGATGCCCACCGACTTATTGCTGGGGACGGCAGCAACCGAGGAGGCGGGGAACGTAACCGAGTGGGTAGGGCGTCACCACCAACGCCTCCATTTTGCATACGAGCAAGTCTCGAGACGGATCCGAGCGGCTGGGAAGAAAAACAAGAGGCTGTACGACCGGACGGCTCGAGAAGCCCCCCTCCTCCCAGGGGAAAGGGTCCTGGTAAGGGATAACCGGCGACAGGGAAAGGGGAAGCTCAGCGACCGATGGGAGACTACACCATATGTGGTCGAGGGCCAGCAGCGGCCTGGACAGCCGGTTTATACGATTCGGCCCGAAGGAAAAGCCGGGCCCGCTAGAGTGGTCCATCGGAACATGATCCGCCCCTGTCCGAACTACCCAGCCCCGTAGAGGAGGCGCCAACGGAGCCTGAAGCTGTAGCCCCGTGGATAGCAGGATGAGCCGTGATCCCAGGAGAACGGGTAAATGTCCCCGCAGAAATGGCCCCCAGAGGCCCGATGGATATGCCTGCGGGCATCGACCCTGTTTCACCACCACGACGGTCCCAGAGGGAGAACCGAGGTCGGCCCCCGGCACGCTATGGAGAATGGGCGACTGAAAGGCGTTCTAGGGACTAGAACGGTTTGGCAGGGGGGTATGTCACGGGGTGACGAAAGGGAAGCGGAACTAAGTCCCGCTGGAATTGTGTTCCCCCCGGGACGGTGTCGCTGTAACACCGGTCCACTTCCGGGTTGCGCATTATGTCACCATAACAACGCTAATGACGGATTGACATCTGGTGCGGAGAGTTTGATGTTGGGATCTGTGAGAGGATTGTGGAGGCGGAGTAACCATATAAAAAGGAAGTACAGAGACCATGAAGGGGGTGTTTTTTTTCCTACTGGTTGTTCGTTCTCCCGGTTGTTCTTCCTGGTTGTCCTTTCTTCGGATGTGTTCCCCTGAGAGAAGTGGATTCCTTTGACGGTTGGGCTGGCGTGCGAAGGTATCTGAAGATTGTTGCGGGGTTCGGCTGTTCGGCTGTGCGACAGATATAACGGCCATCGAGTGGAGATATTGAGGACGGAAAGAGAGTGAGTTATGAGGACCAAGTGAAGACCAAGCCGCGCCATCATCATCGGAGGGAAGATAAGTAATATGATCTTGGAATTCGATTGAATGCATGCACCTGCACTGAGACTGATATAAAGTTGTGAAGTGGATTGATCACGAGGGTTGTGTCCCTGGAGAGTGCGTGGATTAAGTGATCATTTGAACTCCTGTCTTCTCCTTCGAGTGTGGGCGAGAAGCGCTCGGTCCCCGGGTCAGTAAGGAGGCATTCACACTTCCTCGCTATTTGGTGAGACCCGATTCAGCCTGACAGTGGAAGGAGCAAGCGTTGGGTGAGTGTTGGCTCTATTTGCACTGAGAGTGGATATGCAGTGCCTGAAGTGGTGTGTTTGCACAATAATTGCTTGAAGTGAAGTTACAGAGTGTGGGGAATATATACAGAGTTAATGCCGTACGCTCACCACCTCGAAAGCCCACCACTGTCACCGTAACAAAAACCCAGGCGTTCCGTGTGAAGATTCTCCCTACCTGCTGGAAGATTGTGTGTACGTGTATTAACTTACTCTGCTGTGCAGCTTGCAGGATCCTCCTGGCCAGCGCCGTATGTGATGTTGCTGTGAAGAGAGGCGGACATCAGAAATATTCCTTTCATCGTGTTGACCGAAGCATCTCCCAGCCGTAAGCCCCTCACTCGTTCAAAGAACATATACCTGTTGTTGAACTACTTACTCTGCTGTGCAGATTGAAGGATCCTCCTGGCCCAGCCGTATGTGATGTTGCTGTGAAGAGAGGTGGACATAAGAGATATTCCTTCCCTCGTCTTGACCGAAGCATCTCCCAGCCGTAAGCCCATCACTCATACGAAGAACATATACTTGTTGTTGACTACTTACTCTGCTGTGCAGATCGAAGGATCCTCCGGACCAAGTGTCGTATGTGAAGTTGGCTGTAACGAGAGGTGGACATTAAGAAATATTCCTTGCATCGTCTGGACCAAAGCATCTATAAGTTCTACTTACCAGGATACTCCCCCACTCAGTGGACGGGTGGCCGACTCCTCTTCTCCCTTACCGGCCACGTACAGGCACGAGCTGCCGAAGAGAACTCCACGCCCTCCCGGCGTCCGAGGTCCGATCCCGTTCTGGTTGGGAGACACAGAATTAGCACTGAGACTTTTAATTGATTTTAACTAAATAAACCTTGTCAAACTTTCACTCTCTCGTCTGTCTGGTTTTCCTGGTACGCTCCTCGAGGTGGTCCTGGGTTTCAGGGGTGGGTGTAGTCTGGCTTGACCCCCCGACCTGTGACAGACTGGTTTCAGTTTTAATGCTAAATATGAGATCCTAATACACAAGATTGTGTTGTGTTCATAACCACAGTGTTTTTCTGTGCTCTGTGTGTGTTTATGCTATATTGTTTACTTTCAGAGTCATATTGTATACTAACTATAAATAGTCATAATATTCATGAAATTGAGGTTACCACTCTATGATGTAATTTCCTGTTTGCCTTCTAATCTCCAAACATCCGGAGCAGGAAGTAGGGAGTTTCCTGTTGCTAACGTTTTGTTGCTTATGGTCACCTGGCATGTAAACTAAACGCTCATGCTCAGGTCTGATTGACTCACAGGAGTCATTCCTTGAGTCAATGGATGACTCACAGCCAATCAGGAGAGCAAGATAATTTTCTTGCCCCTCCCACGACGATGACCAGTCATTTCACGGTTATTTGTCACAACATGATGCATTTCCTGCGTTTGATTTTATCTGAAATGTGTGGGTACTCATTGAAACACTGCTGATATGAGTTGTATATCGCATTGTTTTAATTGTATATCTAATTTGGTGCATTTTGATTTGGAGGTCATCTGCAGATATGCAATCCCAGAAGGCTTTGCTATGAGTTTAGTGTCATCCGAGAAAGAAAGTACGGTATTGATTCTGTATGAGAACAGTCACTTTGATTTCATTTCAAATTTTGCCTTACAAGGTAATAGGCATTGGATACCAAGGCAGTTAAATCACAATATTATTCATTAACTACTACCATCACAATAAGAAAAGTGACGTCACAACATAATGACCTAAATAACACAAACACACTCAAACGATGTGACCTAAATGGGTGTGTTAAAGTGCTTGCAACACATACAAGTCCAGTTAATTTATGTTGCATTGGATCATATGGCATGCATATGTATAAGAAGTCTGTGTATGTTTACATAAGATTTAAAAAATTGAAGTGTGATGGGACACTACTGTCAATAAGCACCGTCCTTCGGATGAGACGTTAAACCGAGGTCCTGACCCTCTGTGGTCATTAAAAATCCTTTGAATAAGAGTAGGGGTGTAACCCCGGCATCCTGGCCAAATTTGCCCATTGGCCTCTATACATAACGGGCTCTTAATCATCCCCATATGTACTATTTGGCCTCGTAACTGTCTCCTCTCCACCAATAAGCTGGTGTGGGGTGGGCGTTCTGGCACAACATGGCTGCCATCGCTTCATCCAGGTGGATGCTACACATTGGTGGTGCTCGAGGAGATTCCCCCTTCCATGTAAAGTGCTTTGAGTACCCAGAAAAGCCCTATATAAATGTAGCAAATTATTATTAGTATTATTAAATATTGTAATCAGAGGAAGTGTGAATGACTCCTGTAGGGACTTTCCTCAAGTGTTCAGTAGTTATTGAAACAATACCCCGGTTATACACTATGACAATGTTTTGCGCCTCACAATTGCACCGATTTCCTCTGGTGATGTTGTTGTGTGTGTTTGTGTGCGCGCGTGTGTGTATATGTATGAGGTAATGAAGGTGTCGACTTCTTTTGAGTAAAGGTTACCAGACGTCTCTTATTCCTCCTATTACGCTCTATATGTGTGAATTTAAAACATTACATCTCGCCAGAAGTTTAAAGATATTGCATCTCAATATTTGTCTCACACAATTTTCAGACCTATTTCTGTGCGAGTAACCTCTTTTAAAGTGACCCAATTGAACGTGTGTGTGTAGAGAGAGAGAGGATAATGGTTCACCCTTGGCTGTTCTCTCTTTTTCTTAACCCCTTCCTCGCTCTCCAACTCACTTTATTTCTTTCAAACTCTTTTTGTTTTTCCATTAATATCTTTAATTTTTGTGATGCCTGCAGCATTAACTGATCCAGTTACTGGCTTTACATCATGTGTCAGTCTGTCTGTTTGTGCGTGTGTGTGTGTGTGTGTGTGTGTCTTGTGATGGGATGGTACATCAGCAGAAAGATCATCAGACTCTGTATCTCTCTCTCTCTCTCTCTCTCTCTCTCTCTCTCTCTGATCTCTCTCTCACTCTCTGATCTCATAGAGGAGTGGACGCTGTGGAGCGCTCAGCCTGACTTTGAGACTCAATCTCAAGCGGTGTATAAGGTGGTGAAGAAGACAAAATACATGGACATGGAATTAAACTTACAAAGGATTTTACTGCCAATAATACTGTGTCAATCAATTCAGAGGTTAGGACACAGTAGAAAAACAGCTTAAAGGTGAGTCAATGTGGGTTATTAATTAAAGACTGTGTAATAAAGCTTATTCAGATGAATGCAACGTATGCATTCATTATACAAATTGTCATATATTTGACATGTTAAATAGTTATGTTAAATATCAACGTTTGTGTGTTTTATGCTTGCGTGTCAATGCACCGTTTTAGTTAGGTTTACACTTAAAAGTCAAATAATGTACAAATGGAAAAAAATATTCACTATACATTTTCTGACATGTGCTTTTAGATATTGAGATATTGTGTGTTTATTATGAATTTTCTGGTGTGGACATTTTTAGTATACGTAGCATTATGTTTGTATTTTTATCTCAGTTGTTTTTGTTTTAATATTGAACAGGTAAATCATTGGAAGCATAATGAAGTTATTACATCAGTGTGTAAATATGCTGCCTGTTTGAACTTGATTTTAACTTTGTATACATTTGATAAAATTCAAAATTATTGATAGTGTTTCAAATGACAGGTTTTTCTTAGCTTTTTCAAATTCGGTGACTTCCACTGACAGTTTTTAATTGGTTTAAGAGGTTGCTTTCAACATCGTAGTTGATTTCTTGTTTCCTTGTCAGGCCATTTGGTCTCCAGAATGTAGGCAAAAGCTGACACACACACATATCTTTGTTGCTTTCTATGTTCGTCAGAGGAAGGCCATTTCCACCTCCTGTTGACCGCTCACCCAGCATGATGATCTGAGTCCAAACAGCACTTCCTTCACCCCCCCCCCCCACACACAGAGAGAGAGAGAGAGCGAGAGAGAGAGAGAGAGCTAGCTAGCTAGGACATATCATACATTTATATTGTTCTATATAAAATAACATATTTTCTTATTTTTAGAATAAAATATTTAATTTATAAAAGTATTCATATGTCCAGTGTATAGCTATGACACACGTCTGCCTAGAAGTCCATTACATACAACAAACACAAATAATTTATATAATTAACATTTAGTCAATTACATGATGTTTTACAACATCCGCTCCTCAGATCAGATTAATATTACAGTGCTGGATTGTAATTCAATGAAAATTGTCCATTATGAAGCAAAAGTTTGTAATTGTGTGCATTTGTGTGTGCGTGTCTGTGTTGTGGGGCTTTTTTATATTATGTTTGGGGTATTGGGGCGACATTTACATCAAACAAAAACATACACACAAATCCTTATTAATTTTTATACTTACAGACGTTCAAATATGACATAATCAGAATTACATAGGTCCCTCTCAGGGCTGGGAGGATTACTTTTAAAATGTAATTCACTGCAGATTACAAAATACATGCTTCAAAAAGTAACGTATCCGGTTAGTTATCCGGTAACGTATTTCGTTAGATTACACAAATTTTCTAACTTAATCTAAATACTTTAGAATGCTTTGGAATACTAATAAGGTATACAAATCAAAGGGATCACCAAACAGAGGACTTCATATTATTTAAAACAACATTAGTTTTACATCTTTCCCTCATTGGACATTACGGTACACAATTGTGAATGTATGTCTCACAATTCTAAGAAAAGAAGTCATACATTGTCAAGAAAAAGTAAGCACTGCGAGACAAAAGTTGCAATTACCTAAAAATCACTTAAACAAGAAACTCACAAACAACTATGACAAAATATGAAACCAGTCGTTGATCATTAAAGTAACGACAGACAATAAAGATTCAAGGATATAAAAAAAAAATTACTGTGGCAATTTGTATAAATTCAGTCAGTCTGTGGAGTATATGTAATCTTCTGTTATGTGAAATAGCTTATTCAGGACAGTACTAAATAAAGTTAATATGCAATTTCTATGAAACCAGATCACTCTTGTTTTGTACAAATTATTCAAATTGTGCATATTCGACAGGGTATGAAATGTATGAGCATAACTGTAGTTTAAGATGGTTTCGCAGATAGTCAGAGTCAGATAATCACTGACTGCTGTTCACATGAATTGCCTGTTACAGTTTATATTAATGTTTGAATGAAATAAATGACATTAAAATTCCAAGTAATCACTTTGGTAATCTAAAAGGCTTTTTGGATGTAACTGTAATTTGATTAATTTGAAATACATTTACTCAAATTTTTGTATTTTAAGATCCAGATATATTTAAAGTGAAATTGAAGAATGAACTATTGAAATGACATTTCAAACAAAATATGGCCAAATCAAAGTTAACTTTTAGTGAAAAAAACAAGTAGTTAGTAGTTCAAAACAGCTCACTTTTTCGGAAAGTTAACCCGGGCTTCCATTGGTTTCGATTGGTCTATATTAAACAAATCAACAGAGCGGCTAAGATGTTTTTGAAACTGCTATTGTCTCACTGCTGCGGTTTATTGTGAGAGAATACACACTCAATGAATATTTGAATACTCAATATAAACTCCACATCCAGCAGTGCAGGAGCATTTGAAATGTGGAAAACAGTATACCATTGCTCAGCCTTTTAGAACTTTTCATTTTGCCCACTAGCAAAGAACAAAAAATAACTTTGCTTAAAGAATATCGAGACCTTGACTTTACCCCACAGATTTGCTGTGGGTAAATCCACTTACTGGGTTGATCTGCACAGCTGGAATAACAAACCATGTGTCAACACAAACACACACAAAAACATTAAGACACACAAAGGCACCTGCTGCGACACACAGATAAATCTGACATCATATCTTAGCTCATTTGGATTGTGATGTACATGTAGTAAAGCATATAATCATGTGTGCAAACTACAACAAACAAGTATTTAGCTCTATTGTGAGAGTGATGGTTAGTGTGCCCATGAGCAGCTACTGTGGTGTTTACCCTTGCTCTCTCTCTCTCTCTGTCCGTTTAAGAGTGAGTGACAAAGTGGTTTATTAATGATGCTCTTTTGTGTGGCCCGTCCTGCCTCTCATATCCCCACTGCCTGGCCAGCCACTGAGCTGTTGTCATAACAACAGCTGTCTTCCTGGCAACCCACAGCCCCCCCACCCCAACGTTGTGTTTGTGTGTGTATGTGCGCGTGCTGTGGTTTTCTTTCCTATACTCACTATAAAAAGTTGTGTACCTAAAATTCTTCCCAAAGCTGAGCTTAATTAATACACGTACAACATTTTAAAGGTCCCATTCCCCGCGGTCACATTTTTAACCTTTAGTTAGTGTGTAATGTTGCTGTTAGAACAGAAACAATACATGCAAAATGATAAAGCTCAAATTTCAGTGCAAAGTGAGATATTGTCTTTAACAGAATTCGCTTTTCAAGGACTACAGAGAACGGCTGGAATCGGGACTACAGCCCTCTACTTCCCGGGTACATGATGTCAATATTCCGAGTGCTTTTAGAAACCTCCGCCCAAAGGAATATGCCAAAAAATGGGCAAGGCCTTTCTTGGAGAGTAGTGTTTGGTTATCAGAGATTGTAAACATTTGACTGAGCTACGCGCTAAACTACTTTCACTCTCATCACAGTCTTACAGCTGGTAAAAAGAATTCAGCTACACACATTCTAAGATAGCCAACGGCCAAATAACAGCTTCCATGACTTTAACATCGGCTGTGAAAGCTGTTCTGTGTAACACACTGATATTGTGTGTGTGTGTGTCTCTAAAACACTTCTATGAAACGTCCTTTGAAGTCCTGCTTGCAAATGTCTCCTGGTCAATCTGCTTGTTTTAATATCCAACTCAGGTTCAATGTAAGAAGGCAAAACTAACGCTTCTGTTATTAGTGTCAATTAATATAACCGGTCTGACGCCATGCAGTCCGGTGTCATTTCCTTCGCCATAGAAGGAAAAAATATCTCTAACATAGATTGCAAATGCACTAGAAGACCTCCGTTACACTTCGATCGATCCGCGTGTGTTTAACTGATAAAGTGAAGTTGCGCCATTTTTACTATTTATTGCTAAAAGCCCCAAAAACATAATCAAAGCCTAAAAAACAGCAAAAGACTGGCTCCTTTAAAGCTAAAGACATACATTTTACAAAGTTGAACATTACCGTTAGTTTTGACCACTATTGTTAACCACACAAATATCAAAGTACATAATGTGCATGGAAATGATCAAATTCTTATTTTTATATAAAAGTTCAAATCCTATAATGAATCTTTCTTCTGTAAAACCCAAAAGAAGATATTTTGAGAATTAAGGCTTGCATACCACCACACCAATATGCCACTGTATACCGTCTAAAGTCGTTCTTATTATCTTTACGTAAAGACAATACAATTCATGTCATAGCAAGCTAATTGGTTAGGTAACAGCATGCATTTGTTGTATGAAATCTTATCCTCTTCCTGTTAAAGCTGGGTTTTTGTTGAGTTAGTTTGAGTGATGAGGGATTAGACTTCAGCTTTCAACTGTGAAACTGTGAATGGCCCTGCATTTGTGTGTGTGCGGCATTCTAACATAAACTATAAGAGCCAGTTGTCAGTTATTGATGGATTAAAGTCACACACACACACGCACACATTGATTTACATATATGGTTGACAATGTGACAAATCCAGATTATTGTCGGTGTAAAATTGTGAAGCGGCTCTGTGAGGTTTTTCATGAGTGTGTGTGTGTGTGTGTGTGTGTTTGAAAGAGAGAGAAAGATGGGCTGCATGCTTGAGCTGAGAGGTGCTTTAATTTGGGTCACTGGATATGAATAGCCTTGTCGATTGAGAATTGAGAAACTGGCCACTGTGGGTTTGTGTGTTCCTCCAGTGCTCATTAAAATGTCTTATTACTTTCAGACTTGCTCATCTTATTATGTAAAATGTGGTTGGTGTGCGAGTGTGTTTTAGTGCTGAAGTCATTCAGGTGAAACACTTGTACTAGCATGTACCTGTTCTGTTTCATCCTGAATTTGTCTCTTTTCAGCTCAGGCCAAATCTAAACAAACTACTTATTTCAAACATACTGTATTACTAACCCCAGTGAATGTTACTCAATGTTTGTGTAGCTGTTTTCAGTGGGTGACAACAAATGCATGTGTAAAAAAGAACAGCCCCTAGATTCAATCGTTAGTGAATTAGCTAGTTTATTAACTAGCTAAATAACTTATTTGGCAAACTGTTAGTTCATTTTTATTGTTTGTTTCTTCATAAGTGGGATCCTTTGTTTATTCATCGTTTAATCTGTTTATGGGTTCATTCGTTTGTTTTGTGGGTAATAAGTTAGTTACCTACTTAAACAACTAAACAAAAATTTGCGGTGGTGCCTTGTTGTTGAAGGTGGGGTGGGCTGGTTTTGTTTGGAAATGGGGGGTGTAGTCTTTATCAGGCTGTTCTAAGCTATTGATCAGACCTGAACCCCTGCTTCTTTCTCATAGAATGTGTGTGTGTGTGTGTGTGTGTGAGAGGGTCACTCACTGTGAACCTGCTGCCTAACATGAGATAATCACAATATGCTTCCCTCTCTCTCTCTCTCTCTCTCTCTCTTACCTGGCTGCTATACTTCAAAACATCATTGGCTACTTACATAAACGTTATTTTTAAAGGCATCATAGGTGTGCTCTTGTGTTCCGAAAGGTAGGCAATAGATGCTGCTTCCAAAGAATGCAGTTTTTAATCTAACCATGAACCTTAAAAAACCCTTACATAAAGGCCACATTCTATGAATCAATAGATTGAATCTCCAGTGTGCTTCAAGGTGATGCCTATGGAGTCAGCTCTCTAGAGTTCGGAACAGAGCCAATGTTGTGTGTACATTGTGTATACAAACCTTTGTTGTGTGTACGTAAAAATACTTTAAAGAAAGCAACATGACACCTTAAAGAAAATGAACAAAATATACTTGAAAAGGGTTGACAGGAGGTTAGAGAGATGGTAAGAGAAAAGTTCTGTGGAAGTAGAGCTTGTCATTTGTTGCAGTCAGAGAGGGAGGAGTCACAGGGAGGGAGATTTGGGAAACCGAGAGGGAGAAATCCAGGACTGCTCAGTCAGTGAGTGTCAAGGAGGTTGAACGGACTGTTTCACTGGAGCTCAGCGCTTATGTGTGTGTGAACCGAGGATTTACTGAACGTGTGTGTGTGTGCTGTGCAGATATGCTCACTATCACCCTCATGTAAACGTATCTGTCCTGGGAGTCTCAGTGAGAATGTAAAGTGAATTGAAGGATTAGAGGAAAGTGTGATTTGTCTGTGTGTGTGTGTGTGGGGCACTTGTCTGGAATACTAAGTGGATATGTGATCAAATCTGGATGTAACTGAAATGCCTACAGGTAAGAGAATATGCTTACTAAACGTCCTAACACAAGTCTTCAGAAGTGCTTTGTTGTTATTTCAGTGTGTGCAATTTATTTCTCTGGACACACTGGTAATGTTTGTATGTGCAGACTCACAAATAGTATATTTATGACTTATAATGTCAGAGTAGCTTTTGAAAACTATTTCAAAATATCCTCTGCATGTGAAAATGTGTGTGCGTGTGTGTTTGTGGCAAGATTTGGACACTGATCTCAGGACTGGTGTGTTTAAAGCGCCTCAGCTTTGCTGTTAGGGCGCTACTGTTTAACTTAACCAACTGCTTGTGTGTTGGCAAGTTGTGAATGAGTGTTTATATGGTTTTCTTTATTCTGGCAAGCTTTTAATCAAAGTGTGTCTAACAGAAGCTGCTGTCATATACAACCCATTTAACTGACTGAAAGGTTTGTCGTACATATGTGTGTCTGGGTTTATTTAGCTATAGTATGATTATAAGCTTGACCAAATGAATGTAAGTTAAATCTGACAAACCCTCCCTTTGGGGATGTCCCCAAAGGTAAAAACAGTCAATAAAATTGTTTTCAAATATTTGTTTGGTCCAGGTTAGAATATAGTCATTGTATTTTTGTTTTCGTTTCTATAGATGTCTTTTGTAATAAGCAAAGTGCATCTTTAGATAATTTTCTGTCATACTGTCTTATTTTGAACTGTCGCTCCCCCGCGCTCGACCTGATCCCGCCCCTGACCTAAATTAGTCCCCCATGGGTTGAGGGTTTTGGGGATAATAACAGTTTAGAGTCTGCTTTAGACAATACCAGCACCCCCTCAGGACATCTGTCCCTAAAGCTACACCCCCCAGGACACAACCCAGCTGGAGACAGATAGCAAGACTGAGTCTTTTAAGTGTGTGTTAAGGACGGGATAGAACATTTATAACAAAACCTGTCAGAACGTATTTGCAGAAAACAATTACAAGTTTGCTAGTTGCAAAACGGAACATACCCAAATCTTTATGAACAGAAATACAGTATCAATCTCTGCTGAGAACTAGCATTTTTGAGAATACTTTTTACAAATAAAAACTATTTCGCATTTGTGTTCGAAGATATGTGTGTCATATGTAAAGGTCAGGTTTGGGTTTCTTTGAACCAAATCCGTCTCAGTGAAATCTAATCGGTGGGCAGCACTGGGGCAGTGGGTCACATACATACCTTTACCCCTGTGTGGCATGCACGAGTGTTTGTGTGTATTTGTGTCTCCATTCAATGTCATATCCTACCCTTGGTGTATGCATTTTTATTAAATTTTTGACAACCCTGTCTGTAATTGCCTGTTATAAATGTGTAATTACTGCATTGTCTTTAAACATGCTCTATGTTATACATGCGTCATAAAGTATGTGTGCAATACCACTGTGGTCTGGGAATAAAAACACACACAGAGAAAAGAGTCAAAGCCTCAGACAGGGCAAATGTAGTTCAGATAACAGATAGCACCGCTGTGCAGATGACTGCACACATCATTAGAGAAACTCTGATCTATGATCAACCATCCATCAAGAGAATGTGTGCATAGGTCTTTGTCCCGTATGGAAGCTTTGGGGGTTGATAAATTGATATTTAGGATTTTCCTTGGACTGCTGTCAGAGAAGCTTTTGTAGTTTGGGAGACACATTGAAGTGAAGCCATTTTTGAGGAGCAGACTTGGGGGTGGACTCTGTTGACTTGAATGACCCAAAGCAACTATCAACCAACCATAACAATGTATAAACCCCATAGTGAATGGCAAAAAAAAAACATCCTAGCAACCGCCCACTAAACCCTTGAATTGTAACAGCGATTTATGCACCAGCAAGAACCACTTATTACATTTTTCAGATATCCCAACTTTTGCAGAAATCAACTTCTTACACTAGAACAACCAGAACACTCTGGAATCATCTGTAGTTTGGGTTGATCTGATGACTAAAATGAGTGATAATGGGCTGGTCTGATTGCAGGAAATGGGCAGCAAGGAAGAGCTTTTTATAGAGATGTGATTACACGGAGTCATTATAGGTTTGATTGTAAGATAAGAAAACAACAAGGTTTTTTCTCAGGATCCTCAGTGCTGGAGCAGAGCTGAAGTTTGGAGTTGTTTTGGGAATATTTTCGGCATGTTATGAATCCATTACAGACATTCCAGCTCTGCTGAAGCTGTGGTAAAGTTCCAGCATGTTTCCTGGGACCAGAACAGAGCTTGTGATCCCGCAAGCGTGAGCGCCGTTCTCGTGCAGCCAGGCCTGAGAGAATTAATCCCATTGGTTATGGACACGCTGGTCTTCACAAAATAACACATCGTCATGGAGATATCAAGACCGTGAGAGCTTTGTTTGATTTTGTGTGTGTGCATTTTCAGTGATCAGAGTTCCCTTAAAGCAAAAGTGACATATCATCAGTATAAAGTATTCGTGTTTACGTAAGTTTGAACAGCGAGCTTTATTTCTTGACATTTCTGTGTAATTTTGGGGATAAAGAACAGCAGAATAAAGAACAGCAGTGAAAGGTCATTTTTTCAAAGCATGTAGAATCTGCAGGCATGTAAACAAAAATCGATTAATGACGCAAATGTGGCCAGTGATTTGCATTGTGACTTGTTCTTTCATAGCTCAGATGATAATGAGTTTTTTGGTTTGAATGCACCATTAAATATACAGTTTGCTACAGAAGTGGACCTACACGAACAATCAATAACTGTTGAGGAGTTTTAATGTAATGTGTTTTAATACAATTCATATATGATAAAATATTACTATAAATTAAACTTAAAATAAAATGTTGTATGAAAAGCACAACTGTCTTTTGCCGACAAAAGTGAATTAATTTAATATTTTCAAGATGCAACAGGTTGCACTATAAAGTAGTTCATATAGTAGCTTTGTATGAAGAACGAAGCAAAAATTATGTCTGCGTTTCCCACTGAAACTTTCATACACAAAAAGGTGCTTCAAAGTTTTTTTTTTTGATGCCATTGAAGAAACTTTTGGTTCCATAAAGAACCTTTAACATCTGAATTATAAAAAAGCACGAAAGTAAGAAAGAGATGGTTCTTCAAAGAACCTTTGGCTAAATGGTTCTTTGTGGAACCAAAAATGGTTCTTCTAAGGCATCGCTGTGAAGAACATTTTAAGCACCTTTATTTTTAAGTAATGCATGCAGGGGCGCCATGTTTAAATTAAAAATAAGCGCACATGAGGCTAGAGCTTTAGCAAAAGGAGATTAGTTGTGAATAATGACATAAAAACAGTTGTGTTCCTCACACTAAATCATATGGCTTAAGAAGACTTCCCAGAATGTTTTTCTATCAGCAGAGCATAGTTCACTGCCCAACCCCTGAGGAAAGAATACACAAACCTCAAGAGCTCAGATTCTCTGCAGGTGAACATGTGTGTTGTAACATTACTTCCAGTTTGATCTTTATGTACACTTCACACTAGATTAATATGTCAATAATAGCGATTGCACACTTTACAACCACATAAATTGAATACATATCTGATAAACGACAACTGAGAGACTATTGCAGGCCAGTAGTCTTTTACACCTGTGTTTAAATATTTGACGTAAATCTGTGCTATTAATGGAAACAAATATTTTGATTCCAATTACAGTTTCCATGATTGCTGCACTAGATTAAATTCTACTTTGCATCGAAAGTCTCACATCACATTCACATTTTTTTTCTTTGACATTAATAATCATGATTATAATATAAACTACAATGTTTCCTAATAATTGTGTAGGACTAGTTAGACATTAACTAATTTCTTTTTGTGAATTATTATGCATGATCACTATGCACTGTGTGTGGTCAGAAAGTTTCAAGTTCAAGTTTATTTTATTTATATAAAACTACTGGGCAGTAATCTACACAGAGTCTGCAGATATATAGCAGACAGACCACCGATTATAACTCACACTGCGCAGATTATTTCCATGTGTGTGTGTGTGTATTTATCTTTGTGCCTGGCTGGATGGGAATATGTGTTTGTGTGGTTTTGTCTTTGTCCGTGGTGTTTTTTTAGGGTTAAGAATTTGAACAAACCTCAAGTATCAAACTTCTATAAGTCATTCCACATAGTCTGTGCTACAGACATAAATAAAAACACATCAACACGCATACAATAGTCTGTGCTACATACATAAATAAAAACAAATCAACACGCAAACAACCTTCCAGAAATTCTCATTAACCACATAACAAATGACAAACCACTATTTTTAAAGGACAATTGTGCAATTTTAGCACTGGAACACTGGCGAATTGCAACCAACCACTCTCTCCAGCCCTCCCTTTCGAAGCACTACGGAGGCTGAGAGGATTAAGATGTTTTTGCTTCTTTTCCGAATGAGATAATGTATTTACTAAACAAGTTTCTTTAGAGTAGTTTGTCTGTTCAGGGCTACTGTAGAAACAACATGGCGACATGGCAATGACATTCCATGCAAGGGGACCTGCGCTGTATTTAGATAGAAACAACTCATTCTAACGTAATAAAAGGCGGGCGCTTATGAGGGCACTTACATTTTCGCAGTGTCATCTCTAAAGCAATCAACTGGAACATCTATTGACTGGGTAAAATCTGGACTTCCTCTGTGTTTCTGAAACCTGGCTATCTAAATCATCTCCAATTGCTGCACTAGAAATTTCTGGTTATAATATGTTCAGGAGGGACAGAGAAAAAGGTAAAGGGGGAGGACTATTAAATAATATATTTTATAGATAATTTATGTCAAAGAGTCCATTAAATGCCATCAAATTGAATGGTCCCATAGTTCTGAATTGGAATGTATTGGTCTTAAAGTCTCATTGTCTTCAGAAATGTCTTTTTATATTGTTTGTTTATATAGACCACCATCAGCAAATAACAGTTTTTATGAAGATTGTTTTTTAAATAACCAGAATAGAGAAATATTAGTCTTGGGTGATTTTAATATAAATTGGGATAACAAATTAGATCGGAAGAAATTAAAGGAGGTAGTAACCAAATTAGATTTTACACAGTTAGTGAAAGGGCCAACAAGAGTGACCAGCTCATCTCAGACACAAATTGATTTGATGTTTACAAATAGACCGGAAAGAATAACAAAATCGTATAATTTTTTAACAGGTATATCTGATCATAACATCACATTATTTGGTAGCAAACTTTCTAAAAAAAAAAACGTTTTAACATCCAAATCAAAACAAAATCTAATTGCCAGAGAATTCCTAAAATACGAAATGAATAACTTTCAAAATGCAATGCGACATTGACTGGTCTAACCTCTTGCACATTAACAATATTCTAAACTGTAGCAATTTCTTTTATTCAACTATTAATACAATTATATCCTAATTTACTAGGAAAGTTAATAATAAACATAAACATAGGAATGTTTAACCATGGCTTAATGATGCTCTCTGGCAACAAATGAAAAAGCGAAATTTAGCTCTGAAGAGAGCAGTTAAGTATAGTAAGGAATTTGAGAAAGGCCAAAGCTGATTTTTTATCAGATTAATTAAAAATGCACAGGAATATGGGATCTGGAAAGTAATCTTAATATGCTACAAAACCCTGCAAAGAACAAAGGACACAGAACCAATTCAGGATCAGGAAAAGATAGCACATGTTTTAAATATGTTTTTTTATTCAGTGGAGGAGCTTGGAAATAGTTCTAATCTAAGTAATACTGTATCTAAACCAATAAATACTGACAAACCAATTTTTAAATTGCAAGAAAGATCTGAATCAGAAATGATAAATATTATAGTCATTTTAGAGATTCAAAAGCAAAGGACATATACGGTATGGATACAACACTTTTTAAATCAAATAAGGATATTTTAGCGCGTCCTATTGCCTGACAATCTGATTAATCTCACCATCAAGCAAAATATTTTCCCTGATCCTTGGAATTTAGCTATTATAACTCCAGTATTTAAGGGTGGTGATAAAGAATTTGTAGAAAACTACAGACCTATAAGCATAATACCTGTAGTTTCTAAAATGGCGGAGAAATGGGTAGCGAAACAACTGATTTACCATTTGGATAACAGCAATATGCGGTTGCATCCAATGCAATTTGGCTTTCGTTCCAATCATTCAACTCAATTTGTTACTTTATTGAAAACGTTAAATCTAAGATAGATGGTGGTGGAGTAATTGGAGCAGTTTTTCTAGACCTAAAGAAGACCTTCGATAGAGTAAATCATATGGTACTTCTCTCAAAGTTTAAATTTCTCTAGTGAAGCCATTGAATGGTTTAATTCGTATTTAACAAAAAGGAAGCAAAGGGTACATGTTGGTAATGGTGAATCAGATTATCTAAATTATAAAACTGGAGTCCCTCAAGGATCAATCTTGGGTCCTATGCTGTTTAGTATGTATATTAATGATTTGCCTTTAGTTTGCCCATCTGTAAATATCCAAAATGTATGCTGATGATACGGTTCTATATGTGCATGCAAAAAGCAAACAGCAAGCTACAAGTAAGGTAACTGAAGCAGCAGCCCATTTTTTTTAATTTCATTAAATTACAATTTGCTTAGAGAACAGTCCCTTATAAAAAAAAATATATATAATAATAATAAAAAAAAAAAACACTTCATTATGTAAGGTCGTTATAGACCTCTAAACACATAGTTATGTATGTTATATTGCATTTCTGTCAAATGAAACTACACACTGGTCCTTTAAAGCGGTCCTTTAAATAATCCACTGTGAAGAATGGATGTGAGCGTGTGTGTCACACAGCAGTTTTGTGGTTTAAAGGGAAGAGTGGGAAGTACTTTCATACATGACATGACGATACAAACCTCAAAAATAGGTTAAGTGTATCATCTGCAGAGCAACACCCAGAACACCCTAAGTGTTGTGACTGACTTCTGCATCTCTCTCTTTTTTCAGAAAATCTAAAGTCTGTCCAATAAAAACCCACACTGGTCGACCTCTAATGAGTGTCGACTATGTTTAGGTATAACCGTTACACATAGGCCTTAGGAAATGCTTTGAGGAACGACTGTGAGTCTGTTTTTAAAACTTTGATTAACATCCAGCTAAATATACAGCATATACACACATATGACTTCAGACCTCAGTTTAGGGCTTTCCCAAAAATCTCCATCTTGTAAACTGTAAAAGCTCTGTGGTCAAAGGACACCCGGACTGAACTCCTTCAACCCTCTGAAAGAGTGAGTTTGTGTGTGTAACTGTAAAACGTGCACCATTCATTTGAGCTGCTGGGGGAAACTGTTTGATGCTGTCTGCTGGATAGTGTTTTTTTAACACACGATAAAAAGCAGTGTGTGTGTGAGAGGGTGAGAGAGGTCTTTGTCTTTCAGTCTGCTCTGAATTATGCCATGTTTGAGTCTCTCAGCAGTAGCACTCAGAGGGGGAAAGACGGGAGGCTTAATCCGCTTTATAACCCCCACCCCAACAATCTTACCCTCTTCTCAAATAATCCACTGTGAAGAATGGATGTGAGCGTGTGTGTCACACAGCAGTATTGTGGTTTAAAGGGAAGAGTGGTAAGTACTTTCATACATGACATGACGATACAAACCTCAAAAATAGGTTAAGTGTGTAACTCATTTCACAGTATTTGTACCACAGACATGAGTCATACCTAATGACATGATGTGGGCCATTGTTACGTTGAGGAGAGGTGGTCAAATACTTTGAGGGTAAACATTAGATTTTTGCCTGGTGGTATATTAAACAGGAAATACAATCCTATTTAGTTACATTGAGGGTGGGACCTATGCCAAGTACGGCTCATATTGGCATAGAGGGTTGGTGGACACTGTAAGCAACAATGCGACAACATCTGAGGCCAAGTTATTACATTGATAATACATAACTTATCACTACATTTTTCTCGGAGATATAAGAAAACTGGTATCAGTGTGTCACAGATAAATGTTATTATATTTCCATATCAAACTATACTTTTGGAGTTCAGAGAGGAAATTAACAACAGCAAAAAAACTGGGTATCAGGTTTAACTGTAATTTAAGCTGGTGAAACACACAGAAACTTCTGCTAAATAAACCAAAAGATTAGCGCCCTAATGGGTTTGGTTGCAAAGATCAAAGTGAACATGATCTTATACAAATGTCTTCCCTGTTGAAAAGACCAGCATTCATTTCCATATTGGACTAAGCTGGTGTATGCTCTGTTTAGTGCGGTTTTTTGGTGTTTGTTTGTATGTCTGAATATGCACGTATGTACACATGTATGAGTTTGCACACACATGGTCATCGGTCGGAGTCAAACTCAGCTGTTTTTAAACAGGGTGTGTCACTGAGACTGGGTGTGTGAGACAATGGTTGTGGGATCATGAACAAACAAATGTAGTTCCAGTCATGTGATTTTTGCAGTTTCCCTGGAACAGGGAAGTGTTCAACACTATACAAATGCACACAAGCACAAGTTTCAGTATGTGGGTTCAGACTATGTTTGTCCGCACAGCGTCTTGGGCATAATCATCACGGATTAAGCGCAGATGTCCGAGTTCGACACATGTGCAGTATAAATGAGTATGTGTGGTCCACCAGACCGTCAGAGGGCAGCGCTGAGTCACATCATTCACAGACCCACTGCAAATTAATGATAGAGGAAGTCATTCGCCATTGTAAACAATTCAAGCAAACAGCAAGACAACAACAACAACCAAACCGTAGCTTACTGTTCTTGGTTTCAGCGTGTTGGTTTTGTATTGTCTTCTTCAACAAGGGCACACTTTCTGTGTGTGTATTGACCTCTAGTGAACTAGTGCACCGCCACTTCCGCACGGTTTAAAAAAAATGGGCTGCATGCGGACGGGGTGATGATGACGATAATTACGTCATGCGGGCGGAGCGGACGTGGACCTGCTACTTTAGTAAAAGCCCCGTAGTGCTTTTTTTGCTGCTACAGTAGGCTACGTATTTTTGCAAAATGCTAAGAAGGTAAAGATTGTCCTGTGGTCTGGTTGCCAAAATGAAATAAACACTGTCATGCCCTTGACAGTCACTTAACCCCAGGAGGCTCATGGAGACTGAACTTAAAATATGTATCCTAATATCTCTTTGAATTAATGTGATTTCTAAATGAATACTTTTTATCAAGTGTCTGCTTTGTGATTACTGTCGTACTCATACATTGCCTAATATGCCTATAACGTGTTTTGGCTTTGTGTGGTATTAATTTTAAGAAGGCCATAGTTTGTGAACAGTGGTAACATCAAACTAGTTGAAGTATAGTTAACTTTATGAATCGTTTACTTAAAAATTACATTTTTTTCATTGTTTGCACATGCAACCTAGATCATTTTCTTTCCTTTGTGAAACAAAGATAGTGAATTACCCGTTCTTTCATATACTATAATGAAAGAGAATACGGACTGGGGTTGTAAATTTTATGGTTTGTTAGTGCCCCCTAGTATTGTGTGGTACTGTATTAATGCATCTTTTATACATCTGAAAACTAATATACTAAAAACAAGCTAGAAATATATGTCACTATAAAAAAATGTAAAGGGAAAACTCTCAACTAAAAGGGGTCATATGGCGCGAATACATGTTTTTCTGTGTCTTTGGTGTGTTATTAGCTGCCCATGCATGTATTAGACACGTAAAATTGCATAAATTAAAGTGTCGGAACAAAAGATGCATTCTATCTAAAAGTGAATGCTCACCCAGACCTGCCTGAAACGCCTCGTGTAACCACACCGCCACAAATCCCTGTCAGTTTGTGATATGATTTGACTAAGACCGCCTAAATGTATACACAAGTAAGGTAGGCGTACCTGTTAGTACAATTGCTTTGGAACCTGATGTTCCAAATATGGTAAGATGCGTAACATTTCCATCACACGCTTGCAGTATTCAACCAATCGCTACGCACTGGTTAACTGGCCAATCATAGCACACCTCGCTTTTCAGAGCGAAAAGCTTTGTAAAAAATCTGCGAGTTTCAAAGAGGCGGGGCAAAAAGGAGATACTATGGAGCCCGTAACCTGTCACACGACATTTTTTGTATATATCGTGGCCACGAATTAAGAATTCGTGGCCACGAATTGAGAATTCGTTCCCACAAATTATTTATTTGTGTGAACGATTTATTAATTCGTTCCCTCGATTTACGTTAATCGTGTCCACGTTTTATTAATTCGTTCCCTCGATTTACGTTTATCGTGTCCACGTTTTATTAATTCGTTCCCTCGCTTTACGTTAATCGTGCTCACGTTGAATTACCCACGTGTTTCCTTTTGTTTTAGATAGATTAGATGATTAGATTCAACTTTATTGTCATTACACATATACAAGTACAGTGTAACGAAATGTAGTTTAGGTCTAACCAGAAGTGCAATTAGCAAGTGCAGGATATACAGTTTGAATAAATACAGAATACATTATTAGGGAAATACTATACAAATGTTCTATGACAATATGACAGTCGGTATGTACTATGGACAATATATACAGAAGGATATATACTGTGAACATTAATGTACAGGTGGTTATGAACAGATAACAATTTAGACTATACAATAGTGCAAGTGACTTAAGTGTGCATTAATTACAGACATTAGATATTAAAGTTACAGTGCAGTAGATGAGTTAATGAAGTTATTAGAGTTACAGTGCAGTAGATGAGGTAATGCAGTTATTATGGTTATGGTGCAATAGATGAGTAGATGCCGTTAATAGAGTTACAGTGCAGTAGATGAGTTAGTGCAGTTATTGAAGTTATGGTGCAATAGATGAGTAGATGCCGTTAATAGAGTTACTGAGTTACACTGAGTTACTAATACAGTTATTGAAGTTATGGTGCAATAGATGAGTAGATGCAGTTAATAGAGTTACTGAGTTACTAATACAGTTATTGAAGTTATGGTGCAATAGATGATTATATGCAGTTAATAGAGTTACAGTGCAGTAGATGAGTTAGTGCAGTTATTGAAGTTACAGTGCAGTAGATGAGGTAATGCAGTTATGAGAGTAGTCCATTAGTGCAAATGAGCATTCAGTATAATATTCCTTGTGTGCAAGTGAGCAGTATAGAGTGCAAATGATGCTGTGTGTGTGTAAACAGTCCGGTAGAGCAGATACATGAAGTACTGGTGTGTACAGTTCAGTCATGCATGGCAGCCCTGTAGTGCAATG
The DNA here is from genome assembly GCA_006030095.1 of Triplophysa siluroides. NCBI lineage: Eukaryota > Metazoa > Chordata > Actinopteri > Cypriniformes > Nemacheilidae > Triplophysa > Triplophysa siluroides. The sequence continues at coordinate 277,285 of VCII01000613.1, read as the reverse complement.
TAAACAATGTAATAGCAGCATTGAGTTAAAGATATGAGGGGTAGTGAAATCAGTGGGGGGCAGAGTTCAATAATGAAACAGCTCTGGGAAAAAAGCTGTTTCCTAGTCTGCTGGTTCTTGTCCGGAGGCACCTGAAGCGTCTACCGGAAGGCAGGAGAGTAAACAGTCTATGAGCGGGGTGAGAGGAGTCCTTGAGAATGCTGCAAACTCGACGCAGACAGCGTTTCTTCTGGATGTCCTCAATGGAAGAGAGTGTAGTCCCTGTGATGCGCTGGGCTGTTTTCACCACCCGCTGCAGTGCCTTGCGCTCAGCAACAGAACAGTTCCCGTACCAGACTGTGACACAGTTGTTTAGGATGCTCTCTATCGTGCAGCGATAGAAGTTCACCAGGATAGTTGAAGACAGTTGGTTCTTCTTCAGTGTCCTCAGAAAGAAGAGACGCTGGTGAGCCTTCTTGACCAGGCATGAGGTGTTGGTGGTCCAGGACAGGTTCTCCGAAATATGGGTCCCCAGGAACTTAAAACTGGAAACACGTTCAACAGCCATCCCATTAATGTGGATGGGGCTGTGTGTGCCTCCTTTCGCCTTCCTGAAGTCCACGATGATCTCCTTTGTCTTGGCGGTGTTAAGGAGCAGGTTGTTGTTTGAGCACCATGTGGCCAGGCCGGACCTCCTCTCTGTAAGCAGTCTCATCGTTGTTGCTGATGAGACCATCACTGTTGTATCGTCTGCGAACTTGATGAAGGAGTTAGATCCATTCACAGGCCTGCAGTCGAGTGTGAAAAGGGAGTAGAGAAAGGGGCTCAGTACGCAGCCCTGTGGTACACCAGTGTTGAGGTTGGTTGTGGTGGAGCAGATGTTGCCTAACCTAACAAGCTGAGGCCTGTTCGTCAGGAAATCCATAATCCAGTTGCAGGTTGAGTTGTTAATGCCTAGGTTTCCAAGTTTGATGATTAGCTTGGAAGGGATGACGGTATTGAATGCAGAGCTGAAGTCTACAAACAGCATGCGTGTATAAGTGTCCTTATTGTCCAGATGTGTGAGCACGGAGTGCAGCGCCATAGACACCGCATCGTCTGTGCTCCTATTGCTACGGTAGGCAAATTGGTATGGGTCCAGTGTGGATGGTAAGAGTCTTTTAGGTGTGACAGGACCAGCCGCTCGAAGCACTTCATAACAATGGGTGTGAGTGCTACAGGGCGGTAGTCATTCAGGCATGTCGGGCTGGAATTTTTGGGAATGGGCACAATGGAGCGTTTGAAACACGCTGGAACCACTGCTTGGGCGAGGGACAGGTTGAAGATGTCCGTGAAGACCCCAGCGAGCTGCTCCGCACATGCCCTGAGTACGCGACCAGGGATGCCATCTGGGCCAGCAGCTTTGCGCGCGTTTATCCGGCTTAGTGCAGTGAAAACATCTTTGGAATTTAGTGTGATGATTGGGTGGTCAGTAGAAGGTGTGAGCCTGGTGGCGGGTTCCTTATTGTCTCTCTCAAAGCGTGCATAGAAGTCATTAAGCTCACTCAGGAAGGCGGCATCTGTGGTTATGGGGATGGAGTGGTTGGGTTTGTAGTCACTTATGGCCTGGATGCCCTGCCACATGCGTCGAGGGTCAGAATTGGAAAAATGCTCCTCTAGCTTCAGCTTGTAGCAGTGCTTGGCCTTTCTGATGCCCCTCTTCAGATTTGCCCTGGAAGTACTATAGGCCTGTGCGTCACCTGATCTGAAGGCAGTGTTGCGTGCTTTCAACAGGAGGCGCACTTCCTTGTTCATCCATGGCTTCTGATTGGGGTATATGGTGATCTGCTTCTGAGTTGTGACACTATCAATGGTGTTATTGATGTAGTCAAATACAGAGGAGGTGTAGCTGTCTATGTCCGTGTGAGAGCCACTGGTTGCCTGAGAAGCAAACATACTCCAGTCTGTGTGTAGAAACCTTTCCTGGAGTGTGAAGTCTGCCCCCGCAGGCCACACCTTGATCGTCTTCACTGATGGCTTCACACGATTAATGAGAGGTGAATACTTGGGGGTGAGGAACAAAGAAAGGTGATCAGATTGACCCAGGTGGGGGAGGGGGGTCGCGGCGTAAGCTTCAGCCATGTTTGTATAGACATGATCCAAAGTTTTGTTTCCTCTTGTGTGGCAGGAAACATGCTGGTGAAATTTAGGGAGCACAGTCTTTAAGTTGGAATGATTAAAATCTCCCGCAACAATAAATGCAGCCTCCGGGTGAGCAGTCTGTTGTTTACTGATGGCTGCATGAAGTTTCTTTCATAGCAAGCTTGGCATCAGCATCCGGTGGAATATAAGCTGCCGTTATAATGGTTGAAGTGAATTCCCGTGGCAGATAAAACGGTCTACATTTAACCATGAGAAACTCAAGGTTAGCCTGTCTGTGGACAGGTTCTTCGTTACAGCCCACCCTTAACTCCATGCTCACGATTTGTAAGTTAATACAAATAAACATTCTGATAAAGTTTACGCAATATAATTTTAAGAAACAATATAACACGAAGTATAACACATATTATATTCTCAGTGCCCATGTCAGTTCGTACGAGCCTGGGACACCCTCCTAAACGCTCGAGTGTTTCAACAAAGTAGCCCCCTATAACTCGTGGGTCGCTGTTGGTAAAAGCAGCCTTTAGCCAAATCATTTTTCGAGAAAATCCATCTATGCAGCCATTAATACAAATTCCATAGGGCTTCAGTTTGTCGTATGAGTCTATAATACTGTCGCCTTCTCAAGCGTCGGCTCTGGCAAGCCTCGGAATTAACGGGATCAAGCAAAGAGAGAAATAATGATCCTTACATCTTCTTTTCTGATTCTAATTCCTTGCTGAAAACACTTCGAATACATCCAACGATACCCATTATCTCTTCCTAAACCTTCTAGCTGATGAACAATAAAATCAATACCAGCATCCAAATGAACAATAAAATCAATACCAGCATCCAAAGTATTTATTCACACGAATAAATACGTTCATCGCATATTGAGCCCCCTTGCCCTCAATATGCGATGCAGGTGCCTCTCTGATAAAACGATTCCTTGCAATGCAAGGCTTCGGAGAATGTCTTTATAACTCAATCCCAGCTCAAAAATTATATCAATTAACGTTTCTCTGTCCATACCAGTAGCAACGTCTAAATTAATAAAATACCGATGGTTTCATTAAATTGTGGGAACAAATGAATAAAACGTAAGCACGATTAACGTAAATCGAGGGAACGAATTAATAAAACGTGCGCGCGATTTACCTAAATCGAGGTAACGAATAAGCAAAACGTTGAGACGTATTAATTATTCGTGGGAACGATATATATAAAAAATGTTGTGTGACAGGTTACGGGCTCCGTAAGATACAAACATGCACGGTATGTGGAAAATACAGCATTTTTTAACCTTAAATCGTGTATACACATTGCATAACATCTAAAACGAACTATAATATTTGTTTAAGCCGTGTCATATGACCCATTTAAAGTACTTAAAAGAGAGGCATTCTGTGAGGATGTTTGCACATTCTCTGCATTTTGTGAATGTGTTTATATCAGATCTCTCCATTGACTCACCCGGTTCCAAATTAGCACATAAAGCTGCTAATCATGTTTTGATGCCCATTTGCATTCCGTTGTGGAAAAGTACAGCTAGTAGTCTGTAGTATTCTGATTTCCTCATCTGATTTCTTTCTTATTCTGTCTGTTTTTACAACCACACTACTACGGCATAAACCCCAGTAAAAGTCTGCTGGGTCCCAGTGAGAAATTAATGTTTGGACAAGGAGATCACCTTACACTGTGCAGACCTGAGACAATAAGACTACTGTTTCCATTGGATTTCCATCATTCAAATCATTTCAAACACATGCTGGTTGTCATGCTGACACAGTAGACTGTCCAATCACATACACCGTTTTGTGCCCCCTGAGTTACTCCTCGATTTTGGTTTGCTTCGGAGATCAAATTGTATACATACGGCAATCCAAATGCATATATGTGTTTGTTCGTGACATTGCCTTTATAGGTGGTAAGTGTCTTAGTGGGTGTTACTTAGGTTAAAAGTGGTGAGTGTGTTAGTTTGGCATGTACAGGAAAGAGCCAGTGACAGGTAACCTCAGACAGGCCTGAGCCAATCAAGTGACTTTACTCTGGAGCCATGGATGATATAAACGTCTTGTCTTACATTTACATTACATTTACATTTACATTTAGGCATTTGGCAGACGCTTTTATCCAATGCGACTTACATTGCATTATCCTATACACATTTTACATAGGTAATTGCAATCCCCTGGGATCGAACCCACAACCTTGCATTGTTAACGCAATGCTCTTACCACTGAGCTACAGGAAAGCTTAAATGAGTAATAATGGTTATTATTTACAACTGGCAACTGAGTAAAAGATATTTGGCAGACTACGGGACAGAAGGAAATTCTTTCAATTCCCTGGAATCTTTCACTGTGGTTTTGTTTTCCAAGTGCAATTACTTGTTGCATTATAGTGTCTTCACTGGTGCAATTTAAATCTAACTGTAATCTAAAACTTCCCTTTGTCTCATATGTATATTATCCCTTACCCAATTTTTTACTTAGGTAACCGAACCATTGTGTCAATGGAGGGGGAAAATTGCCATGTTACAGTGAGCTTATTGTGTGTGCACACCTGTGCAAGTGTGTGTGTGGAGAGGGTGCGTGTCTAAATGGATGGGCTTACACTGTTGTGTCAGTGAAAATAGACTGTGTGAGTCAAAAGACACACACGTGCTAACGAGAGAGAGAGAGAGAGAGAGAGAGAGAGAGAGAGAGAGCGAGAGAGAGAGCGAGAGAGAGCGAGAGAGAGAGCGAGAGAGAGAGAGAGAGGGAGAGAGAGAGAGAGAGAGAGAGAGAGAGAGAGAGAGAGAGAGAGAGAGAGAGAGAGAGAGAGAGTTAAAAGGCCAGCACTGAAATAGAGAGGCTATAATGAGCAGATTAACATGTAATGGAGATATTTTACTCTCCGAGTGAAATGAAAGGAAACTCTGTGCGTGTGTGTGTGTATGTGTGCGTGTGTGTGTGTTCCATTGGTAATTCAGTTGGAGTGATGTGATGATCGTCAAATGGTGGCCTGTTTAAAACAGAGTTTCTATTGCAGATCACTTTGTAATAGCTTTCTGTCCTTCATAACCTGTGCACTTTGAGTTAGTTCTATTCTATTTTTATATTCCAGACTATTCTGTTGGCAAGCCAACGCAATATCTTGGGAATTTGTAACGATTCATGTCGTAGCTAATTCTTTTTCATTTAATACAGTCGCATTCGTATGTTTTTGTATGATTTACCTCCACTTTACATTTACAACCACCTAGCAATGCACTAAAAACCATTGAACACAACCCCAGCAACCACAACCACACATTTCTAGTGGCATGTTGTGCGCAGGCAAGCTTAAAGTGATAAAAAATGGAAATTCTGTCATCATTTGCTCACCCATCAAATGGTAGTCAAAGGTGCCCCAGAACTGTTTGTGTTCCTAAATTCTTCAAAATATCTCACTTTGTGTTCAACAGAACAACAAAAATTTAAATATTTATTTTCCTACTATGGTAGTGGATGATGTCACAGAACGGAAAATTGCTAACATTATTACAAATATCTTTCTTTATGTTTAACAGAATAAAGAAATGTATATAGGTTTGAAACAACCTGAGGGTGAGTAAATGATGATAGCATTTTTATTTTTGGGTGAACTATCCCTTTAATTAACTGATGTTGTCGATGTTATTGTTGTTTTATGTTAGATTTAGCTCAAGGACAGACAGCGATGGGCTGCAGGATAAAAATATGTTAAAGCTGAGCTTCCTTCAAGCACTTGAAGAAAGACAGAAATAGAGTGGCACACATAAGCATTGATGTCTAAAAGACAAACCAGAAGTTGTTGCGAATGAGTGTGTGAATTAGTTTCCACACATAGGAATGGAATAGATTTCTGTGCGGTTTCTCTGAATGTTTTTGTGTGTGATCTCCCCACGAGATGCCCTAATGTATAATTGCAGTGGTGTGAGCAATAATTGGTTTGCAGGTTCAAATGTCCTTTCACAAACAAATGGTTCAAGTTAAATGCTGTTTTAGTTCGATCAGCATTTGTGGCATATTCCCACAGAAAATCATTTGGTCCCTCAGTTTTTACAAACAAACAAAAAACATTTTAATGTTAAATGCTTTTCCATTGTATGATAAGTTGTTGTCTGGCCTTCTCCGTGTAAAGTTACATTCGATCTTTCAACTTCATTGTCATGATGACCTAAAGTGAATAAACCCAGTTACTTTCACACAGTATATACAGTAACAATATACACAAGGACACCGGAAAAGGATTGACGTAACTAATTTTTTTCACAATAATTTATGCTCTGTAAGTGCTTTAACAAATAACAAGTTTAGATTTATAACTTTAAAAATGTAAGATGGTTACCTGTGATTTTTCTCATAAAAAAACAAGAACTAAGCAATAACGCACGAGTGGCTGTGCTTTATAGTGAATAAGTCACAGCAAAAGGGTGTTGTTAGGCACGATGCGAAGCTCCAACTTGTGTTGACTAACCATTTACATTTAGGCATTTGGCAGACGCTTTTATCCAATGCGACTTACATTGCATTATCCTATACATTTTACATAGGTAATTGCAATCCCCTGGGATCGAACCCAGAACCTTGCGTTGTTAACGCAATGCTCTTACCACTGAGCTACAGGAAACCAGTGTGTGTACTACTCTCTATCCATCTTTGTCTCTTTCAGAAGATTACCCATTCTCTCCTGATGTTTTACCGCCATTACCGGAGGTCCCTGTCGGAGGGGCGGTCCTAAGCCAGGTGTGTGGCCCCATCAGAAACTCTGCCCTAAGGTATTGCTCCTCACGCAGCATGGACTCCACGCACAGCAATGACCGACCTGTCAGCTACGGTTCCACATCTTCATCCACCTCCTCTCGGGACAGCCACTGCTCGCTGGGGGGACGGCCGGTATTAGGCTCCACCCCTGAGCGCGATCGAGATTCTGGGGCGATCCGATTGGAGCTGGTGCCGGCCCGTCAGCTAGAGGAGGAGGAGACAGGTAGACAGACACCTACACCGGTCATTCAGGGGGATGCAGATGTTCAGTCACCGGAAGGCCGTAAAGTCCAGTATGTGGACCGAGTTGTGCAGGAAATTCTCGACACGGAAAAAACCTACGTCCAGGATCTTCGCAGTATAGTCCAGGTGAGATGGATAGAAAGCACTGAGCATCAATTCGCAAGGTTCTTCTACACTCTTAAAAAGGGGTGCTACAAAATGTTCTTCACAGTCATGCCATACAAGACTTCCCCAAAGAACCATTTACTTATAGGTTCTCTTATATCATCTCTTTATTACTTCTTCAGAGGTAAGAAGGTGCTTTATGGAAAAAATCAGCCTCAAAATTCTTCTATGGCATCGTGAAGCACCTTTTTTAAGAGTGTATAGCAATAGATTTATTGCCTTATGGAAACTGACTGCAAGCCAGGTCTGAAAGAGTCCACTCAAAAATAAAAATTCTCACCTTTATGTCATTGCAAGACTTTTACCATTGGATGAAATATACAAAAGACATTTGAAAAATGTTTCAGAAGAATGTGCCCGTATAGTGACTGGTTACCAGACATGGAAGAACCAATAGCGCTTAGACATCAAATATGGTGCAGTTACACATTAAATAAAGTTTAAGGTTACTCTTTTAAAGTATAATTGAGATTTCAAACAAATTCTAATAGATAGATGGTTATAATGGCAAGTGTACTGGTTTTAATGGGAAACTATAAAAGTCTCCGTGGGTCTTTACTGGTAATGTGTTGGGCTCTGTGGTGGGAAGTTATCTGACCAAAAGGAACCAATAATACACCATTAAATCCTATGGAAATAAGGTCTAAACACATTACACAGCTGGTAAAGAGCTTATGGTTCGTAATGCTAATGTGATAAGCCATGTGGAAGAATTTATATTAAATCCATTAGGTGAATTAAGGACAACCACATTTACATTTTGTGTGAACTATGCCTTTAATAGCTTAACCCAAAAGTACCACAGGAAATCTTACAGCCGAAGTTCTTGACCATCATGCTACCACCACCCACAAATCATGCGACACAAACTATTGAGGCTCTTGAGAGGCATGTGTGTGTTCCTGTATATAATTTATATAGCTGTCAAACGTAACCGGCACATGACTGTTATTTGATCTAGAGAGAGAGAGAGGAGATAAATGCCAAACTCTTCCTCTCAACCTTGCTGCAATTTTCTCGCTCTGTCTCACTCTTAATGTGAGGACCGAGGCTCACAACCCCCTTTCCTCTTCTATACACACACATGCACTGGGCCCCCAGCACAGAGAGGATGATAGATGGCTGGAGGGGAGAATGGGAGACAAGGAAGACAGGCAGGATGGATGGAGACAGCAGATAAAGGAGTGGAAAGTAGGTTAGGAAAACAACTGTGAAAGAAACGACTTGTTAAGGAAACAAACTCTCATTTACTGACTATAAACAAGCCCATGCAGAATCTGAGCCAGATTTCTAGCTTGCCAGAAACCTCTACAGATTTCCACAGAATTTGAATGCCTATCATTCATAAAGACCTAGACAATCCCTTGCAGTGATCTTTATTAATAATTACAGCCAGTGGTGCACTATAAAAACAATATTAATATGAAGGAACGTTGCGTTATAGTTCACCTTCAAAATGAAAATTAATTTACACGCCCTCTTCTCAATTCAAACCTGTATGACTTTCTTTCTTCTGCAGAACACAAAAGCAGATAAGCAGAAAAATGTTGGTAACCGAACAGCAACCCCCCCCCCTCCATTCACTTCTATTGTAACCAATGCAAGTCAATGGGGGGCCTTTAACAACATTCTTCAAAATACCTTCTTTTGTTTTCTGCGGAAGAAAAAAGTCATACAGGTCTGAAATGACAAGAGGAAGACAGAATTTTCATTTCTGTCGGGACCACTATCGTCAATGATTTAACGATAGCATATATTAAGTTTGGCGGAATGAAACTGTTCTGGGCAAACTATCTGCCCGTCCTTGCAGGCTTGCATGGACATAGCAGAAGAGCAGCAATACATGTCCCCCCGCCTGGGGAACCAGAACAGTTCCTGATGCGTACAAGATTACATTAAAAGATCCGAAGATACAGGCAGATAGGGAGGAGATGGGGACGGAGGTGGGTTTTAGATGCAAAACGATTAAGCGCTGATAAGGAGCAAAGAAATGCAACTTAAATAGGACTCAGTCTAGTGTGTTGTATGACTATTGGTTAACGTTGATTAGCTGCACCTGATGCAAGCTGAACTCACGTGACCTGCCAGAACTAACGCTACGCTTGATTTTGAGTCACGTCAAATTTATTTATATAGCGCTTTTTACAATTTTCATTGTTACAAAACAGCTGTACTGTATATAAAACATATTGACTATAAGCAAAACATTTAAAGCAAACATTTCAAATATTAAACAGACTATAAATTCCGACTTGTAATATTAAGTAAAACTTTAAAATAGATTAAGCAGCCCCCCGGCCAGGCAAACAGTGCAAAACAGTAAATAAAAAATGGTGGCGGGGAACCTAAAACTCCAATGGAGAAAAAAAAAACTGAGGAGAACCCAGGCACAACCACTGGATTCCAGTTCCCCTCTGGCAAAAGCTGCTGCCTCTGCACAAGCTCGACAGTGCTTGCACAACTAAGGTAAATTATAGATTTAAGATTATCATTAATAATCTAAAAGGAGTTGACATTTTGTAGTGAAGACGTATCAACTTGCCGCGTCCTTTATCCAGCTCTATCATCTCAGCTCTTGCCAGGTCACCGCTTCCCATTCTCCGCTCCACCATCAGGTCTGGACATGAACTGCATCCTGCTCACTGTGGTGACCTCGGAACAATGAGACAAGACAGCTGAGAGTAGAGTACTGTTCTGCACTCTTTGATGCAACAAGTACATTTGTTTTTGGAAGTGTTCCTGCTTCCGGTTGATCTAATTAATGCAGCCTAAACCCTCAGAGGATTTATATAATGGAAGTGTAGTGTATGCAAGAGTAAAAATATGCGTGTTTAGTCTAGATTTAAACTGATAAGTTGTGTCCTTATCCCGGACAGTGCAGGGAAGACTATTCCAAAGTTTAGGCGCTAGATAGGAAAAGGATCTACCACCTGCACTTGATTTTGAAATTCTAGGTATTACCAGCTGACCGGACGCCTGAGAGCATGGTGCACGTGAAGGACTGTAATACAATAGAAGTTCACTCAGGTACTGAGGAGCTAAACCATGTAAGGCTTTATATAGTAAAAAGCAAGATTTTAAATTTAATGCGATGCTTAATAGGTTACCAGGTTGACATAACCGGGCTAATATGCTCATATTTTTTGTACGTGTTAGACCTTTTTGTACTAAGCCTGCAGGGCAACCACCTAACAGTGCATTACAGTAATCTAGAGTTGATGTCATGAATGGATGAATTAACTTCTCTGCATCTGATAGTGATAGAATATGACGTAGTATAGATATATTCTTTTCGATGGAAAAATGCAGTTTTACAGGTGTTGGCAACATGGCTTCTCACCGCTGTTTGAACTTTGAAGGTGAACTACTTTAATTATTTACCTCCGTTTCACCTTTTTTTTTTATTTTGCACTGCATTGCGTTGTGCTAGCGTTAACGAAAATGTTAAATTAAAGGAATACTTTACCCAATTATAAAAATGTCATCATTTACTCATCCTCATGTTTTTCTAAATCTGTATAAATTTCTTTATCCCGATGAACAGAGAAAGATATTTTTTAAGAAAGCTTGTAACCAAACAATTCTTGGACCTCATTGACTACCATAGTATGAAAAATTACATTTTGTTTGTTCTGTTGAACATACATTTTTTGAAGAATGTAGGACAGCAAACAGTTCTGAGGCACTTGTGTCATGAATCGTGAGGAATAACCCAATTGCAGGCAGTAGTGGATAAGGGGTTTAACCAAAAGGGTTACGAGGCCACGAGGAGTTAAAACAGTAATCACATGCAAACAGAAACAAAGACTAACTAAACACTAGACTAAAACAACACTTGACAAAAACCACACTAAACTAAACTAAACTAAACTAAACTAAACTAAACTAAACTAAACTAAACTAAACTAAACTAAACGTCTCGGTTACGTATGTAACCTCGGTTCCCTGATGGAGGGAACGAGACGTTGTGTTGAGAGACGACTGGGGTTTGATCTTGAGAACCTATCATCTCCGAGAGGAATTTCTAAACGCCAATAGGATTGGCGAATGGCCCGCCCACGCCAGTCTCCGCCCCGTGCATACGGGTATAAAAGGAAGATGGCGGCGGTCATTCACTCACCTTTGTGCTGAGGAACCTGAGAGAGAGTTCTCGGTCACTGCAGCGGGTCGGCGCAGTGATGTGGCATGAAGACACAACGTCTCGTTCCCTCCATCAGGGAACCGAGGTTACATACGTAACCGAGACGTTCCCCTTCAGTCGGTCTCTCGACGTTGTGTTGAGAGACGACTGGGGAAGTATCTACACACGCCACGGCACTACGCCGCATTACGACCTCCAGCGGAGCGACAGTGACTGGTCTAGCGAGTCAACTGAGCGCTATCGCGAGATGTATCTTCCAGTGGATTCAGTATCAGACATACTAAGAAGCTTCTACTGACGGTCATCACGGAAGGTGGCGTTACCCCTGTAACGAGGTCCCTTCCGGGCCGCACTGGGAAAAAACACTACTCTCCCATGAAGAGTGTGTTGCGGAGACCACATCCTACCACGTGGGGAGGTATATGTGGAGGTATAAGGCATGGTCTTCCCATGGGGAGAGCGCATGCAGGAATGTGTCAACCCGACTCGGGGGACAGTATACTCGGTGGAGAGCCACCGGAGGGGAGGTCACAGATTCGCCTATAGGGGAAAACGTGAAGAAATCTACATACGGGACTACCCTGTAGGGGAGTCACTACGTATGGGGCATTAGTCCAAGTATAGGGGTCCGCCTGACTAGGGGTGACTCTACCAGTACTGGACTTGGTTCAAAAACAGATCGCTCCGCCCGATCTATTACCAAATGCCATGCTAATGATGGATGGAAGCCTATACTTCACCCTAAGGGGGGAATAGTAGGGAGGCTGATAGCGCACGCTACTCGCCTGAAGAGGGGAGAAGGCGCTTTCGCAGGCGTACGTCCAGGCCAGATGCCGGCCCCTATCCTTGTCGGACGCGGGCTGACACCTGTTCCACTCAGAGGTTGCAAACCTCATGAAGGTACTGGGCGTAGCCCAACCCGCAGCACTGCATATGTCTGCCAGAGTGGCGCTCTTGGTCAATGTCCACGAGGAGGCCACGCTCCGTGAGGAGTTGGCTCTCACTACAAGTAGGCATTGACCAGGGGATTGGTACGCCAAACGGCATTCACAATCCAGCGCGCCAACTCTGTTTGGAGACAGTCCTCCCCTGGGGCTGTCTCTGGAACAGACAACGGCTGCTCAGAGCTCTAAGGGCTCTGTGTGCGGTCATGAACAACGCGGTATGCGCGTAGGACACAGCACGTAGAGGTTGGGTCTTTCTCCCGGAGGGGAGCGCCTGCAGGCTCACCATCTGACGGAAAGAATGATGGGAACCTTGGGCACGTAACTGGGCCTGGGTCTCAGGATCCCGTGAGAGTTACCAGGGCCAATTCTAGGCACCCCGAGGACACGGAAGCGTGAAGGTTACCCATCCTCTTGATGAAGCGAGCGCCGTCAGGAGCGCAGTCTTCATCGTACCCGAGGAAGAGAGGCGTCTCCGAGGGGCTCGAACGCTCAAGTGGGTGTGCGAGGTGGATTTACCCTCCTCGCACCTAGAGGAACCTAGTGACCAGGTCGAGCTGACCGAGAAACTTACTCTCCACATGATAGTGCTGAGCGGCTAAGCTACACACACACTTCAATGTGGACGAGGAGAGGTTACTCTCCAGTCTCTGTTGTAAAAATGTCAACACTAACCTGATCGGCAACTCCGTGGGTTCTCTTGGGAGGAACACCCGGATGAGAAGAGACGCCACTCGTAAGCCCTAAGCTGCATGGCGGGGGCTCTAGCCAGCTGGATGGTCTTAGGACCATCGGCGGCAAGCCGCTCAAACTCTCCTCGTCCCGTCCAAGACCAGGCATGGAGGATCCAGAGGCCTGGAAAGGGGGCCATACCGTGCCCTTCCCCTGCGGACGATCGTCAGGGGAATCGGTCAGGGGGGCTGTCATCAGAGCCAACAGGTCTGGGAACCAAGTCTGGTTGGGCCAGGACGGCGCAACTCGTAGGACTTGGTGCCACTCCTCCTGACCCTGCACAGGTCTGTGCAGGGAGGCTCACTGGGGGGGTTCTCCTCTTGTCTCGCGGTCAGCTGTGCGCTAGGGCGTCCCTGCCGAGGGAACCCTCGGTCAGGTAGGCCCAAGCGAGGATGGGTGGGGTTCAGGCAGTGTCCTGCCGAACCGCTCCCATCAAGCCGAACTGCGCGGAGATGGAGTCGCCATTCTCCACGGGGAGTTTCCTGCCGAGAGAGCGCATAGGCTGTCCGGTACAGGTTCTCCAGCATGAATGTGCTTGCAGAGACTTGTTGACTCCATAGGGGGAGGCGTCGGGCGGGTTGCGACTTTCGCCGTGAGCGTGTGCCGCCCTCGAATGAGTACGCCACGGCAAAAAAGATGTGCTGTCCGACCGGACTAGCATGTATGTCCTGCACTAGGGGCAAAGCCTCCTCAGTGCCAGAGGACAGTCGACAACTCCAGGCACTATGTGCCGTCACAGTTGGGACCCGTCCCAGTCCGCTACTGCGTGCCCGTTGCACACTGCCCCTCATCCCTTCAGGGAGGCGTCAGCCGTACCACGACGCGCCTCGACCTGCCCGAGCGGAACCCCTGCTCGGAAGGGTCAAATCTGACCAGGAATGAGGGTACACCAGCACTGAGGCGTAACCGTCATCCGCCTAGCGTTGGGGTGCTACCGTTCCCGGAACCCGACTCTGAAGCCAGTGCTGAAGCGGTCATATGGACATCAACCCGAGCGGGATACCCCTGCCGAGGATGTCACATGCCCCAGGAGCCTCCGAAGTGTTTTCGGTGGGACCGCTGGACCCTACCTGATCCGTGTCAGGTAGTGCAGCACTAACTGTGCGTGCTCGCAGTGAGCCGCTGGTATCCAATACAGAGTCTAGTTCCATACCGAGAGAAGAGGTGCTCAGCGTTGGGTGAGCAGGCTCTTATCCCAGTTGACCTGAGGCCCGAGACGGTCTAGGTGCCGAAGCACGAGGTCCCTCGCGTACCCAACATCTCACGAGTGTGCCCAAGGCAACAGTCGCCGAGACAGCTGAGAATTCGCACGCCTGTACCCAGAGGGGACAAGGCGGCCTCACTGAGTTTATACAAACCCGAGGAGGCAGGGCCAGACCGAAGGGTTGGATGCTGTATTGCCACGCTCTTCCCTCGAGCACGAACCGCATAACGGCCGGTGTCGAGGGAGGATGACATACGCATCCTTCAGGTCGATTGCCACGAACCAATCCTGGCCAAGATGTGCACCTGCGTCAAGATCCTAAACTGCAGCCGGAGGTGCCTGTTAGGAGATGCAGATCCAAGATGGGCGCTGCCCCGCCCCCCTTTTTTCAGGCACTATGAAGTATAGGTGTAACCCCAAGGACATCTCGGTTATCAGGACGGATCGACCACATGTTCGCCGCGGGCGGCGACCTCCTCCCGAAGTGCGGGGGCATTCCCTCCTCGCACCGAGGTGAACGGAATGCCCCGAGACTTCGGTGGGCGCATGGCGAACTGGATCGTATAACCGAGATGGATCGTCCTCTCCAGCCACCGAGACGGGCTGATGCACCGTGACAACGGGGTCAGAGAGGCGATCTCCTTCACCATACCTGGGAGGGCTGGTTCGATGGCTGACAGAACGGTCACCTCGCACCATGGGGGAGGTGACGGTTCTGTTGACTTACCTGCTTTGTGGCGCTGGTCGACCAACGTCACGTGGAGGTTGTGTTCGGCCGCGCTATCCATCCTCACCACCGTCTGCTTGAGGGTGCTGTGGAGGAAGGGAACCCAGGGAAGACAACTCTCTTAATGAGGAGGTGGGTGCTGGGCCTTGGAAAAGGCCCAGACTTGATGGAGACGCAGCAGGTAGCGTCTCGTCCCGACCCCGCGAAGAATGGCAGAGTCGGACCCGATGTTTCCCCCGGGTTCGTCCCGTCAGGGCCGCTTGGGGTCCTCCCTTGCGGGCTGCTGACGGGGGGGGTCGCTCTCCTCCGCGTTGGTCTGCGTCTCGGGCGGGCTGCCCTCTGGGAGAGCCCTGCGCCGGAGGCACCACTGCGGAGGGGCGGGGCTGTCGGGAAGCAGGCTGCGCTCGGGGACGTGACGACCTGTGGGTGGTCATGCCGCGGCGAGGCAATATCTGCGGTATTGCCCTAGTCTGCTTCTGCACCGCGGAGAACTAATGACGTCCTCCACGGTGTCTCCAAACAGCCTGGCTTGCGAGATAGGCGTGTCCAGAAGGAGGGCCTTCTGGACGTTACCTATCTGTGCAAGGCTTAGCCACAGATGCCTTCCTTAGGCCACCATAGTGGGCATCGACCGACCCAGTGCTCCTGCCGTGGCCTTCGTCGCACGGGGCGCGAGGTCTGAGGCAGTGTGCAACTCACTCATGCGAGTGGGGTCAGGCTTCCCTTCATCCAGGTCCTTCAGGGCTTTTGCCCGAAAGACATGGAGGATCGCAATGGCTCGGAGGGCGGAAGCAGCCTGTCCAGCAGCGTTATAAGCCCTCGACCCAATATCGAGGAGAGCCTACACGCTCTGGACGGGAGTCTAGGTCGACGCCCCCAGGTGGCAGCCGTCTGCGGGCACAGGTGCACCGCTACAGCACGCTCCACCTGGGGGACGTCAACATAGGCTCGGGCAGCTCCGCCCTCCAGGGAAGTCACAGCTGTAGAGCTCACAAGTGTGGAACGCACCGAAAGGGGCACATTCCACGACCTCGTGAGTTCCTCATGCACCTCCGGGAGAACGTCACCTGGGTGGTTCGCGGTTTTTCACCACGCCCCGCCCCCAGAAACCGTTCGTTCAGCCGCGAGCGCTTCAGGGAGGGCGTGACGCACCTCAACCCGATGCTCGCGGCCGCCCGGGTTAGCACGGCCGACATCTCCGCGTCGGTTCCCATCACGAGCTCTACCGCTTGTGGGCGGGAGCTCGGAGAGATCGTCCGCGTCAGATGCCAGTAGGCAGCTGTCCGATGCCGCGACAGAGATTTCGTCCTCATCCCGTTTACGAGCCTTCCCGCTATGGAACGGTCAACCGCCGTCCATCGGGGACGCACCAGGTGCGCGAACTGGGGTATGGGCGGTCCGCCGAGCCGGAGCTGGCGGAGCGACATCCATAGAGATCCCCATATCACCCCGCTGCTCGTCGAGGCGGTCGACTTCGCCGAAGCGGCAGTCAGACTCGCCTGACAAGCGAGCGGGTTGGCGGCAACAGTCCCGAAGAACGTCGCCAGCCGTGACCGCAACACCTTGATAGACATGTCCTCGCAGCAGACAGAACATATCATATCAACGAAACCGGCTTCAGCATGCTTGTTGCCCAAACATGTGATGCGGGTTTCATGGCCGTCTGACTCGGGGATGAGTCTGCCGCACCTAAGGACACAGCTGCGAGACATGCTCAGCAGCTGGAGAAATATGCTCTTTTAGAATAGGCTCTGTGGTAAACTGCCGAATGTCGAGTGGAAGGCCGTCACGAGAAGGGATCCGCTGCTTCCGCGTCGCGCCGGCAGGAGAAGAAACACTCTCGAAGAAAATAACATGCAACATAAATTGCACTAGTTCCGAAGAACAAAAGGTGAGTGAATGACCGCCGCCATCTTCCTTTTATACCCGTATGCACGGGGCGGAGACTGGCGTGGGCGGGCCATTCGCCAATCCTATTGGCGTTTAGAAATTCCTCTCGGAGATGATAGGTTCTCAAGATCAAACCCCAGTCGTCTCTCAACACAACGTCGAGAGACCGACTGAAGGGGAACTAAACTGGGGAACTCACAGGCAGGAACAAGACATGGTGTCTATTTAAGACAAGGCGCTCAACAGCAGCCGAGTACACAGAGTACAATGCACGAGCACAAAACAATGAACATGACGGCTATTTTAAGTGGAGGAAATTAAGAAGGGTCAGGTGCGGGGCATGAACTACTTAACAGTCAATAACGAAGGATCATTTTCTTTAGCTGACCGATTAGCAGAGGGATCTGCTTGTCGTAAAGGCATGCTTTATTTGCAATGTATTACCCAAATGTATTGTCCAAAAACTTCAGTTGAATTAATAGTATTTCAAGTAGCCTATATAATGAATATTTTGTGATCATGCGGCTGCAATGCTTTACTTTTGGGTGTTAATAGTTAGACTATTATCCATTAAAGATAAGTATTACTTTTAAAGTAATAGTAAAGTAAAGTAAAGTAAAGTAAAAGGGAAAGTCATTTCAGAGGCGGAAGAAATTGTTACAATTTCATTAAGGGTCTTGAAGAAAAAAAAGTATTCTTTGGAATAACTCGCAGTGGTGAATCATGCACAATAACACCAGGAATGTAAATTAAGTTAAATCGGGTCAATTTTTGTTTCTCTCGCTCAAGTGGGTGTTTTTAAGTGCATCTTTTCCTCCCAGGGTAATAACATCACTTATATTCATTTTTTAAAATAACAGTTGCGCAGCTTTTGCATCTATGTGTATGTGTGAGTGGGTGTTGACGCAGGGTGTGTTTTGGGACTGACACAGAATGGTTATTTTACACTGCCTGGGGGTGTTCAGGTAAAGATTAAATCAGAGACTCACTTATCTTGTCTGTCATCAAGAGAGCGAGACATTTAAATGTAGGGCAGCGCAGAGAAGAAGTTATAGCATGAGTACAGATTCTGACATACTTGTATGTATTTATGTGTGAACAAAAATCCAATGGGGGCTTAGTACTTTAATCATTTTCTTCCACAGCTTCTTTCTCTCTCTAACTATTAAGTCTTCTTTAATAATTGTCTATCACTTAACTTCAACAAACAGTAGCCAAAGATATTCCTCTAACTACAAGCAACTGTCCAAAAACAGTACTGAAACAGTACTTTTTGTACTGAAATGCTTTGTTTATATGCATGTGTGTTATATTATTAGAAATGCTATTTGCTTTATTAAATAATTTTTGGAGCTACTGTATCACAAGTACATCACAAAAATACCTAAATGCTGTATAAATGTTCATGTCAGTTTTGTGCTTGGTGGCAGAAACTGAACTGATTTAAAGAGCACTCAGGCAGGTCTGTCTGTCTGTCCTTCTGCCCAAATATGGCAAATCATATATTCACCATTAAGATGATAAACCAGTCACGGGGCGGGACTTCCTCCCTGTTGTATGATGCCAGGCACATTGCCCATCTCGCATGACTGCTGATGAGATTATTTATCCTTTCATCCGTTTTTTCTCTCTATAGGATTACCTGGAGTGCATCAGTAACCAGTCTCTTCTGCTGCTCGGGGATGAGGAACGGAATTCTTTGTTTGGAAATATCCGTGACATCTACCGTTTTAACAGGTTTACATTTCAGTTCCTGCTTGCTTTAGTAACAAAAACACCACTTTAGAGAAGAGTAACTGTGACAAATAATCTAGTTTCTTTCAAATGTGGATTGGGTTTGCATATCATGTTTGTGACACAGAACATAAAAGCAAAATAAATACAAGTTCTAGAAACGTATTAAACTCACAAGAGCCGGTGTGGCCTTTTTGACATCACCCCACACAAAAGCGGAAGTGCAGTCACACTAAATTCTCATTTCTGATTGTGTTTTAGCCCCCACACAGGCATGAGGCAGAAGTGTCCACACACACTGTACAATTCATGGAAGTGGACCTTTTTCTTAAAACAAATACAATATACAATACCACTCATGCTGGAAAAGAATTTGAATAGTTTCAGAACAGCTCAACCCAATGAGTAATGTGAGTAATATTATCAATATCATATAATGCGTGTTTGTTTTGCAGTGATCTGCTTCACGACCTGGAGAAATGTAATGCCGACCCAGTTGCTATTGCCAAGTGTTTCGTAGCAAAGGTAACTCTTTCTTTCAAGACACCTTTATTCACAACTTTAAAATAAAACAATGAAAACTTCAAACCCATAAGACTTTCTTTTTCTCCATGGAACACGAAAGGAATTGTTTCTTAAAAAATTGCTACATACTTTTAACTTGCTAGCTAATGTAATTTGGCTTTATTTTAATGTAATTTACTTTACTTCTAATCATAAATAATCTCCAGGGACTATTCTTTGCGGATGTGTAGCGAAGTTAAGTTTGGGCTACAAAAGCGCACATGCACAGTAACGTTTGTGTATTTTGTCGTCAATTCAAATGTATTTCTATAGCTCTTTTTACAATTTTGCATTGTTGCAAAGTAAGTTTGCAGTAAAAACATAGTACAGTCAGTAGACACATCAGAAAAAAAGAAATGAGAAATCATGGAAAACAAGAAAAATTCTGAAATGCATATAATACTCTTCTTTATTTGATGTATAGATAAGATGTATACAATAGCAGTACTATCTGTAAAATTAATTGAAAAAGAACCATAATATTATCTTCATAGTGTATCATATGTTCCATGTAAATGCAACTCTAACTGTAAAAGTAATTTTCTGAAGTATTGTATAATGCATATTTTAATTAGTTTCCTACCTCAAGTGTTTCTATTTGACTATAGCATAATAACAAGTACTTGACAGCGTGTTTTATAGCTCTAATTAACACCAACTGGAATATTTACTTCAGTGGTTTTTATTGTGTGCTTTTTTGTGATAATTGTTTTGTTTTGTTGGAGTTATTGTTTTGGTGTTAGTGGGGGGCTGCTACTGTAATTTGCACAGTGCAAATGACTGTGGCTTGCAAGAACTCACATAGAGCCAAAAAATACACGCGCACAGCACACACACCCAGCAAAGCCCAGAGCACAAACATGCATTTAGACGTCTGCTATGTGTGTACTTACATTTGTGAGGAAATGTGTGGTTTTACTACTGTATGGAAAAATAGCAGAGAGAGAGAGAGGGAGGGTGAGGGAGAGCGAGAGAGATGCTATGATTAACAGACAGACATTTTAAAGTGATGGTTTCTCCAACTGTACATTCCTTAATGCATTTGCTGCATTCCTTCAACACTCTGAAACCCACTGTTTCTATCCTCTCATTCCACACACACAGACATTTTCAATGCTGTCACACTTAGGGGGCGTTTACAAGCATTTTCACCTAAAAGAAACATTTGGGGTTTTGGCTCTTCATTTACTTGACCATCTTTTTGGGCGCCTGAAATTGCAAACTTTTTAAACTGGGCTTCAAAGTGTACGTTTTAAAAATGATACAGTTATATATAATGTAAAATAGACATTTAGGTACACAGTTTAAGGTTGGAGTAACTTTTTTTTAAAGTTGGATAAAAATTGTCCTCAGACGTTAAACAAATCATACAAAAATGACATTTTAGACAATTTAAAGGAGAACATTTTATATTTTAGAGGCTGGGGCAGGCTTAGTCTCTAACAATGCCTCCGTCCATATTTAGAGCCATTTTTCATTTTTAAAAGGCATACTTAGAACAATGTCAAATAATTTGAAGGAATCCTTAAAATTAACTGTTAATTTAAATGTGGTCACAATTACCTTTATAAAACTAGAATAAAAGTAAATAGTTTATCCTCACGTATACATAAACTAAAATCAAGTTTGGCTTTATGTGTGTGTGGTCCTGGTTAACCCTACAGTATCAGGACCGAATGTCCTAACAAAGATAATAAATTTTTTTTACAGTGTAATAGAAAAACAGCTTGTAAATAAAACTAAATGTTGTTTATTTAAAATGTAAAAATGCAGAAAGGTTTGTGCGATTGTTAGGGTTATTTATGGAAAGTCCCCATTTAGCATGTAAACCCAAACATGTGTGTGTACTGTGTCAAGGTATTAGTCAGCCAGTTCAGCGGTTTTGATATCACAAAGGAGATTCAGGATTCCAGTAAGAGCGTGGGGTTTTGTTACATCTGATTCCTATCAAAGCTTCAGTGCAGAACACTGTCTCTCTCTCTTTTTCTCAGTCTCAAGGACAAACGCTGACTCAGTGTATTTCTCTGAGAGCTTTAACTAGCCTCCACCTGCTGTGTGCAGCTCTTCAGTTCAAACTGCACATCCCAACTGGCACTTAAAACCAGATACTGCACCTTCAGTTCCGGATGCTGCTTGCCCAGTGCATAGTTACAAAATTCAAAGTAAAACATATTTGCTTTTCAGTAAACATCTATTAATCTAGCTGTTGTGTAAATGACTGTGCAGCACCCATAATGGAAAATATAGTAACAAAAAAAATCTATTTCACCTCAATCATTTAAAATTGGTTCAGTACAGTGATAAGTAACAGTAAGATTTGGGAATAGCTTTCGCATTCTCCATAGTCTAGGAGTTTTGTGTGACAGAAATAATCTTTCTACTCTATTAATTTAATATAACGTGCTTAGTTGTCCAAGTATGTTATACACAAGATATACAAGAAGTGGAAAGGATCTGGAAATGATGTGAATCAGACTTATTTTTACAAGAAGAACCGCTTAGTGTGTAACTGGGATATCTGATAGCTGTGAAGATAGCTATGCAGGGACACATTCAATAGTAAGATCGGGTGTATATCTGTGTACTGTTACTGTACGTGTTTGTGTTGGTAAGAAAGGCTCAGAGGGCATATGTGTGTAAGCTGGCGGGGGCGGTCAAGAGAGGAGATGTTAGAGGAAGAGGATAAATGGCTCTTTGATAATCGGACGTGCTGTACTTTTCCAGCAGCTTTGATGTTCATAAAGGCGGAATAAGAGCTAAAGAGACGGTAGATGAAGGAGCAAAGCAGAAAGATTAAATCAGAGCACGCTCACATCTACCATTACTGTAAACACAACATCAGTACACTATTATTACCCTTACTGCAACCACACTCTCTCGCTCTCTCTCTCTCTCTCTCTCTCTGTGCGTGGGTGTGTGCATATGGTTGTGCCCCTTTCCATAATAATAATGCATCATCCTGATATGACCTATAGGAGAAAGTTTGCCTGGATTTCTAAACGAGGGCATTAAATACAAAATATTTGTTTTAGACAAATATGATTATTAATAACGATCACTTAAGGTGATAGTTCATCCAAAAATGAAATTTCTTTCATCATTTACTCACCCTCTTGTTATTTCAAACCTGTATGACTTTCTTTCTTCCGCAGAACTCAAAAGAAGATACTTTGAATAATGTTGTTAACTGGCACCCATTCAATTGCATTGGTTTTGTGTCCATACAATAGAAGTGAATGGGGTCCAGTGCTGCTCGGATACCAATTTCTTTAAAGTATCTTCTTTTGTGTTTTGCAGAAGAAAGAAAGTCTTACAGGTTTGAAATGACAAGAGGGTTAATATAAGTGATGACAGGATTTTCATTTTTGGGTGAACTATCATTTTAAGGCTCGTTCGCACCAAGGACGGTAACTGCAACTATGAAGCATAACAGCAGCGTCCACACCACTTTAACAATAAAGATACAGAGGAACAATTTCCTTGGGATCACTTTCAAAGCCTTTCTTTCCACCCGATGAATGATAAATTAGCTAATTTAAACGGCTTGCACTGTTAAAACTATCACAAAGCAATCACTATTCCAACCAACCACTTCGCCCCAGCATGGTGGAAGCAACTTTTGAACAGGTTTAACGGGTTTTGCTTAGCCTGGTCCAAGCATGATTCGAGTGCATCTCTTTAAATCGACGATTAAGGTTTGTACAATTTTGGTACATCTGGGTACAATGTTGTCTGCAAATTTAAGCAAGAATTTTTAAAGTAAAGCACACTTTAGTGTTTCACATTTTGTTGCTAACACAAATCTCCAAATTGTCTTTTTCAGAGTGAAGACTTCCACATATACACACAGTACTGCACAAATTATCCAAGGTAAGTTATACTTCCTGCGGTTTGGTGGATTTAACATTACTTCCCCAGGTTTGTTGTGTATCATTATATGTCTTATAGACTGTGTATGTGAGTGTGTGTGTGTGTGTGTGTGTGTGTGTGTGTGTGTGGAACGTGAGACTTGTGAGAGTGTGTGCTTATATTATACATTGTGTGGGCATGTGCGTAACTCCACTGGAGTCTTGGAGTCTGTTCCTATACATTTCCTCCCGAGGGAAACCCCCTGCCCTCCTGTCTGTCCCTCTCTCTCTTACCCTCTTATTCTCTCTATCGACGTATTCAATATGTCCCTTTGTATTATTCATTTATAGATACTATAAATATTTGTTTTACTTAAGGTTGTGCACCAAATGGCTGGAATATACAATACTTTTTTTACACTGCAGACATCATACACTTGCAGACTTTTCGAAAGTTTCAGATAGAAACACACTAATTGATCAAATCTGCAGACTGGCACAGACTTTCTGCAACAAGACTAAAAATCTGGGCAAAATCTGAGCAAGTCTTGTTGTGTATTTTAGCTTTAAAGCAGCGACAAGCTGTCATGATATAAAAACAAATAGTATGACCATTCCAAACAGATAATTTTCAGTCAGACATTAACCATCACATGACATCATGACACCAGCACCTTCTATTTTTGTTTTTGTGTGATACTTCATACTCAGTAGGTGTCGTTCAGACAGACAGTGTCCTTCTGCAAAGTGGACCAGACTTTATGCCAATATCAAAAATGTGGCCCTGAGAAAAAAAGGTTTTGTGCATTTAAAACGCAAAACATGTGAAAGGAAATCTGTTTTGCATATTTAATCTGAGATTTTCAATCTTTTCCTTTAATTAAACACACACGCCTCAAACACAGCAGCACGTGCTGTCACAATGGCTACGTTTAATAGGAGGACAAATGTGATGTGGTTTACTTGTCGTGTCATTAAATTCTCCATGGTGTGTGTGTGTACATGAAAAGATTTTTGTCCGGGCCACCGCGGCCCTCTCTCCACACCCTCACACAGCTGTTGACCCTAACCAAGGTCATATGGCACGCTCCCACACACACACACATACAGTAATAGTTCTCAAGGCGATGTCTGTATATCTCGGTGATACCCGGGTCATATTTCCCGTTGGGACAATGTGAAGTCTGTGCGCAGGACGCTGGAATGTGAACGCTTGCACACGCACATACATCTGTCCCAGTGTACTGTGAGGCGGTGCACCAAATCCAATAAACTGTAAAAGCTGTGTTTTAACCGAAGGGCTTGACCTGACATTCTCAACCGTGCGTGATTCCAAGGGTGCTTTAAAGTTTGTTATCTTTTACATTATATAAAATAAATGAAGAAATGGTTTTCGCCATTTTGACAGAGAGAGTTGATCTTTCTGATTGTCAAAAATAATGAAACATGTTATAATTAATGTGAGCAACTGGATTTGTGGTAGAGAGGACATCCAATTGCACGTCATTGGAAAAAATGGCTTAGAAAAGTTAAACTACTTCGGAGAAAAGTCTAGCATATTTTGTATGCAGATACCTGTTTCGATATCTTTAATATATTTTGCTGTTGAATTGAATGCTTTTTCTTTATTTCTATATATAAAGCATAATAACTGGTTGCTATAGTATGTGTAAACTTTCTGTGTTTATGTATGTTTTGTGTTGAGACTAATTCTGTTTATGTGAGTGCCTCTGCAGGAGTCTCTTATACCAGAATGCATATTAAAAAAAGCTGATATATCGATAACATGTTCATTTGCATCTACAGATCTGTTGCTGTCTTAACAGAGTGCATGCGGAACAAAACGGTGGCAAAGTTTCTCAGAGAGCGTCAAGAAAGTCTTAAACACTCCCTTCCTCTTGGTTCCTACCTGCTTAAACCTGTCCAGAGAATCCTAAAGTACCATCTACTTCTGCATGTACGTTCACAAACACACTTCTCCAACTAAAAGTACATAGTGTGTAGTCTGTACTGACTAGTAGATTAGTTCCACTGGACTAGTCGGTTGATTGAGCCTTGGTCGACGAGTCGTTTATCACGTGACTTCAATAGTGCTGGTTTTGTGTGGTTAAGCCGTTTACCAAAGGAAATAAACAAAACCAATGCTTGGCAAGAAACAAACCTTATGTGATATATTAAATGTTAAATAATACGTAAACGTAAACAACATCCAGTTTTATTGATTTTTCCTTGTCTAAAGCAAATTTCGGCATGCTGCTGTAACTTGTCGGACATGTTTGTAATATTGCGAGTGTTGTGTCTTATAGGAGATTGCAACTCATTTGGAGAAGGATTCAGAGATGTACGATGTGATCCAGGAGGCGATTGACACCATGCAGAGGGTGGCCTGGCACATAAATGACATGAAGAGAAAACATGAGCATGCAGTGAGACTGCAGGTAACCAACACATCTACTTACATTCACGCTATTTACAGTAAAAATAAAACTAGACCACATCTTGACAATCAACCCTAAAGGTAACATACAGCCACGTCACCAAGCTTCATCCTCCGTTTTTTATGACCATAGAACATTCTGTTGAGGCCTATCAAACAAAAATGCATGTCAGCTTACTGAATCGCTTACGTAAAAAGTAAGACTTTCTTTCTTCCGTCCTCGCTTTCACTCTTTCAGGAGATTCAGAGTTTGTTGACCAACTGGAAGGGGCCAGATCTCATTGGCTATGGTGAACTGGTTCATGAGGGAACGTTCCGTTTCCAGAGAGCCAAAAATGAGAGGACGCTGTTCCTGTTCGACAAACTTCTCTTGATCACCAAGAAAAGAGAAGAGACTTACACCTATAAAGCCCACATCCTGGTAAGACTATATCCAGATGCTCATCGGTTTTCCGTGCTGGAAAATCCAGCTCATACCAGGTGGTCAAGCTGAGACCGTAAAGTTTGGACTCGGTGACTGGTATTTTGATGCTAGCAGCTTAGCCAGTGTGGTAGAGCAGGATGAACTTGGCCCTGCCAGCTGGTACTGTCGTTTCAAACTAGAGCAAATCTGTTATTCAGAAACAAAAAATACAATGAAAAAACAGGCAGATGGGTGTAAGGGTGGACTCAAAGAAAGAGGGCTTTTCAGCAGGGTAGACATATAAATAGTTGTTACATTTTAACTGACTATCTTCTTCAATTTCTCTTTCCCGTTGACATGTTTTGCAGTGCTGTAATCTAATGTTGGTCGAGGTCATTCCTAAAGAGCCTCTAAGCTTCAGCGTGTTCCACTACAAGAACCCTAAACTTCAACACACTGTGCAGGTAAGCACAAATATCCACACACAAACAACATGTAACCTAAGATCAGTGGTTTGCGTTTAACACGCGGTGGAATGTCCAGCCTGAGGCCTTGCTTCTGACAGATGTCCAATCGCCTTGAACTTTCCTCCAGTAATAGCAGCCGCCCCTCTACCTACAGGCTTCAGCATGCATGCATAGGTGTGTGTGTGTTTGTGTGAGTCTCGCCTAAAGCCAGTGCTGTTTCATCTGACCTGTGCGTTGGACGACAGCCGAGCAGTCATGAAAATGATGCAGCGTGTGCCATGGAGTTACAAAACACCCATAAATCAGCTGATATTGTTATCTCTGTAGCTAATACATGTTAAGTCAAATGGCATAACCTCTTGGGGTTAAAACATGCTTGGGTGAATCTCTGAAACTGTCAAGATGTCTGGGTCATACTTCAGGCACAAATCTAAATAATAATAACAACAAAAAAAAGTGTTAGATTGAAGGTGGAGTTAGTTAAGATTGTATTGGACAATATAACAATCAGAAAATAGAGAATAACTGTAAAAGAGTACATCGAGCTATTGTTTGTAAACACACTTCTGCAAGTCGCGACATTTGCCGGT
Source organism: Triplophysa siluroides (assembly GCA_006030095.1). Taxonomy (NCBI): domain Eukaryota; kingdom Metazoa; phylum Chordata; class Actinopteri; order Cypriniformes; family Nemacheilidae; genus Triplophysa; species Triplophysa siluroides. The sequence continues at coordinate 250,324 of VCII01000613.1, read as the reverse complement.
TCGTTATTCCCAGATAACAACCTCTCAAAACTGATAACACACAGTAACCCGGATGAAGCAAATCATTTTGACAGGTTTTTTTGACAAATTGAATATAAAAATGTATTTTAATTACATATATGACATTATATTTACAAATGATTAGCCTGTTTGTGACATTTGATCTTCAATTCTTACCTTAAAACCGAAAGTAAACGGCTTTTCCTCGTGGAAGGTCTGCATTCGGTTAAAATTTGCACAAAAAAAAAATCAAATTCACATTTCATGTCCAGTTTTTTCTTATGTGGCAAGAAGCTGTGTAATAAAGCGGGATAATGTACAAACAGCCAGCTATTATCGTGAAATAAGCCCCTTCGGTGTAATCCTGATCACACTGTCGGGGCTTATTTCTGCGATAACAACCGGCTGCCTGTACATTATCCCTTACTTAAAACTTGCATGGTGACACATTCTGAGTGAAAAAACTATTTCGTAATTTCAAAATTCCCTTTTTTTTATTAAGATTTGTGTGTAGTATGATATTTTTTATGAGATTTGTGACCCACTTGCTGTATTTTTGATCATCTTTATTGGGACAATATTGGTTTGTCTTGACCTATATTTTATCTTATGACATGTTGTGTAAGTGTATATAACAGGCTAATTTTAGACATCATTTGTCACAGTTACAGTAGTTGTCTACAAGGTGACAGTTATCTTGAGTAACTAAAAAGGCTGTGGATTGTTGTAAGTGTCTATGAAATGAACTGTGTATAAGTGCGTCACTGCTGTTACAGTCCATCACAACAGTTTGTTAGTCTCTGTCGGTGCTGACGTACATCTAGATGAAGTTGTTTGTTTTTACTTGTTTTGATGTTCTGTGATTGCTGGATGAACTGGTCACACTGGGTTTTATAGAGATGTCACAATAACTCATCTGATTGTGATAATACATCTGTAATCTATCTTTAGGCAAAGTCTCCTCAGGACAAGAAAACGTGGGTCCTGCATCTAAAACGGCTGATCCTCGAAAACCATCCTGCCAAAATACCAGCCAAGGTTAAATAACCCTACATTGTCCTATAAACTTGTGTAGAATTTAATCTCCGTTATGGCCATTCTCACTCAACTGTGTCATGATAAAGTAGTTCATCTCACCCAGTATGTGTTTAGAGAAGTGAGGGGACGGCGCCACCCAGAGGACATTTGCAGTAGTTTTGCTGGGGAAAATATTATAAAAAAACACAATAAACATTTGAATATGTATCAAAGTTCTATTACATTTTTAATTATTTTATTTATGTATTTATTTTGAACAGAAATATTACTGTTTTCTCTATATTTCCACAGGCTAAGCAGGCCATTCTCGAGATGGATACTGCAAGTGAGTATCACACTTAAAACCACATTTACTATAAAGTGGTGCATATGTATAAAGGAACTAGACTTCACATGCTATATTCAACTTTTTTCAGATCATTCAGGTTGTAATTACAACTCCGGGGGTGACAAGAGAATAAACACTAAAGAGGGTCCCTCTCCCCGGAGAACACGGAGAAAGACAGGTGAGCCACCATACATTACTAACAACTAGGGATGTAACAATACAGCCCACCCACGGTTCATTACGAACCTCGGTTTTTCAACCACGGTTTTCCGTTCGGTTCTGATGGCTTGGCACACTAAAGTGTTTTTTCATTGTTCTATGCTTAAGTGACAGGAACAGTAAAAAGTTAAGAAGAAAAAAAACGATTTTACTGAAATTCTCTTTATTTAACTTTACTTAGGACTATTTTATTATCTTTAAGCAAAAATCAACTTGTACAAATTCCTGGCTCATAGCAGTTTTTGGTTTACTGTTCATCAAACATGCCAGTAAAATAAGCGTCTTGAAGAGGAAAACTTGCGATTGCTTGAATGGAAGTAAACGTGCGGTGCGCGTAACACTGCAAACACTAGCGCTCAATGGGAAAGGCCAAAGATAATATATTAACAAGGTGCGCCACTGCCATTGTAATAAATTGGAAGAAATGCAATGCTAAATAGCTGCCTGGAGGCGCTCTTGCTATGACGTAAATAGTTGTCCGAAAGGCGTGCTGCTTTCGTATGCAGTGTAAAAATACATTCTTGATGTGCCAATCACCCCTCGCTATTAGATACAGACAAACACGGACAGAGCCAGTTCAGAGTGTAATGAGCGCACGGAAATAATTTAAACGCAAAACCGGAAAACCGCAATTCACTTACACGTATTGAACCGTGGAGGTCGTAATATTATATTGAGTAGGCTATTGTGGCATCCCTAATAACAACACTTTCGTTGATTTTACGATTTTCATTTTACTGAGTCTTTTTTGTTGACTTATATTATCTCTCTCTTCAGAGCCCTTATCTAAATTACTGAAAAACTCTAAACACATCAGTAAGTACAATTGGTTTTAAAACTGATTCAGTAGAAAACGTATGCCTGTAAGTAATGTTAATCATTTAAATGTTTGATTGTCCTTTTTCTTTTCTTTTTTGCTGTAGTATCCAACCCAGAAAAACAGAAGGTAAGAAACATCACACTACAGCATGAATTGATTGCATCAGTAAATAAAACAATTTTAGCATGTCGTAAAAATGAATTTGTTTCCCGCAGCGTTCTAGTTTAGGAGTTAGTTTGCTGTCACCTGTGGCTCATTTGGGTTCTATCGGCCGATCACGTAGTCTTGTCAGCGAATCTCAAGAATCTTTGGACCCTGGTGACCACAGTGATGTAGACGAAGGACCGCATCCACAGGATGCTGATGATGAGGATGACACCGGTCTGGTTAGTGTGATTTGACACTTCATATGTGTTGACGCTTAATTTATAAGCAGGTCAGTTTAAAATAATTATTTAATTTCACCATTGTGCAAAACTTGACTCCATACTGCTGTAGGAGACTTTTTCATTGCCTTTAAAATACTCCAAGTTATACTGCATACAGCTCAAATGATTGTCAATGTCCTAAGAAGTGACTTTTGTACAACCAGGGATCAGGGGGTAAACTGCGGGTGCCAGGGATGGGCAGCCGGAAAAGGCTGAACCAGCAGGTATCAGTGGACAGCATTGACCAGTGGAGAAACCACAACCGCACACATGCGGATCTCAAGGTGAGAAGCACATATACAGGGTATCAGCCTGTTTGTTGGAATAGAAACATACAGGCTTAAGTTTTCCTTTTGGTTTTGTTTATTAATGCTCTTGGAATACTGCTTTTAACTGTATAATTATGAGTAACATGATTTAAAGTGATAGTTTACCCCAACATTTCATCATTATTTATTCACCCTCTTGTCATTTTAAACCTATACACAAAATAAGATATTTTTAAGAATGTTGGTAACCTGACAACGGTTCCCATTAACTTTCATTGTATGTACACAAAACAAATGCAAGTGAATGGGTACCGCCGTTGTTCGGTTACCAACACTCTTCAACATATCTTCTTTTGTGTTCTGCAGAATGTCATACAGGTTTGAAATGACAAGAGGGTGATGAAATAAAGACAGAATTTTCACTTTTGGGTGAACTATCCCTTTAATATTTCAATAGGATATTTCAAGTGAACAGTTTGATATGAATACATTATTTTTGTGTGGGGATAATTTCATGACACCTTTTTATGGTAAAAGTGCTTTTAATTAATTTTTCAGACCGCCAAAGAGTCCCTGCAAAATGAGGCTGCCCACGCCCCTATCCTACGGGTGACCGGTCCGCCTGAAACAGAGGCAGATGAACACATCTCGCACATGCTGGCAACAAGCATAGAACAGTCTATTCGCAACATATGGACGGACCATCGAATCCGAAGGGCTATGTTTCCCACTCGCCAAAAAACTGTCCAAATCGATGATGACGAGGACATCTACCAGATGTTCCTGCCAACAGAGAATGATATAAGCAGTCATGATGCAGAGAGTGATCACGAAGCTGCTGACCATCCAGAAAGACCATGTAGCTGGCACGTAGAGCAGACTCCGCCATCCCAGCTGGACCTCCCTGCAAGCAGAGGCAAGGTTCTTCGCAGGGCCAGTAGTGTCGGAGAAAAGCAAAGTGAGCGACAGAGCCCTACGAAGCGTGCATTACAAGAGGAAGAAATCAATCAACAGACTGAGTCTTCAAGCAATGAAATCTCAGGATCTTCTTCTGCCGAGCAGTTAACGATTGATGATATTGAGAATGTTTATGACAACATTAGTTATGAGGAGCTTCAAGCCATGGGGCTGATTCGCAAAGACCAAGTTAACCAGGCCTTTCCTGAAGTAGCAGAGGTCAAACCAAGGATAGCACCACAAGTTATAATCACTCCAACGGAAACTGAGAGTTCATGTGAAAGCAATATGTCCTGTGGTCAAGAAGGGGAGCCGTATGAGACATGTGAGCTTCAAATCGTTGAAGACGAAGAGAATGTATATGACACCATCGTCTTCCAGGAACGGCCAGTCCTTTCATCTGATACGGATCATGGGGAACCAAAAAGGCTGCAGACATCTGAGATAGATCTTATGGCTAGCCAAATTTTAGGAGGCTTTGTTTCTGAGGAAAGCCTCCATCCCAGAAACAACACAATAGGTGATCAGTCTCAAAGTCCCTCTGCTCCATATTCTGATAATGAAAATTCTCAACTTTCAACACCTGATCACATGTTAGAGCAAGTGGACGAAATATGGAATGATTTAGAAAACTACATCCGGAACAATGATAAGAAACCAGACAAACTTCCCGCAGCATTTCCTGTTAGTGGAGCAGACCCCAAGTCTCCGCAAAAAGCACGTGATTCCCCACACAAAGACTCTACAAGAAAAAAACACAGCTCCACAAGGAAAGCAACCAGGTTACAACAAAGGCCTAATGATTCCCAAAACAAAGCACATGAATCACCAAGCAAGAATGCCATTTCTCAGCAAAAGTCAAACGACTCTCCGTGCAAAATCCCCTTACAAACCCCCCCTTCAGCTGGTGCTCCACCTAAATCACCCAACCCTTCAAACCACCCTCTGTCCTTCCATATTCCCATCATCAACATTCCAGATGTCCTTTCAGAAAACAAATTGGAGGAGAAAGACGAAGCATGTTCTTCTCCTGCAGCTCCATCCTTTCCTTTTCCCCCCACCCCCGAGCCGCAGCCTGGCACTGTAAAGAGCATCCGCAAAAAACTTGCAAGGTTAAGCAGTGGAAGCTTCCGTATGGATGATGAGGACATTCCTTTACAGAAGGAACCAGAGCTTCAGGTCCTGTTTCACAGTTTGGACCCGAGTCTGCTGCTGGGTGGAGAAGCTTGTGACCAAGTTCTTGAGCTAGGGGAAAAGGGCAAGAACAGAGTGTTCCTCATGGCTAGGCAGTACAGCCAGAAGATCAAAAAGGCTAACCAATTACTGAAGATGAAGAGCATGGACCATGAACCCAGTTGTGCTCGGGTTAGGATAAGCAAACAGAAAGACCTGGCAGCAATTATGGAGGAGAAGAAACAAGGCGGTACTGCTATTGGTAAGATATGTTTGCATGGTTAAGGTCATTGTTTCCTAGTTTTGGAAAGTGCAATTCATAGACATGAACAATAAAGGGTGCGGTTTTTCTTCTATCCAAAAGTAAGCTATTGGTAGGCTGAATCGTTAGAAAAGTGTAAGATAAGAGTTATAAGTTCATGTCATTTACTTTATAATTAATTTATGGCTTCTTTCTTTATTTTGTGCAGGTGCAAGAATTGCAGAGTACTCTCAGTTGTATGACCAGGTGGGTTTCAAGGGTTCTCCCACCACTCCTCCACTACTAAAGTCATCTATCAGCATTGCAGGTCCCCATCCACTTTTCCCCAACACTACCTCCTCCCCTTCCTTATCTGAGAGCTTAACACAAGAATCTGACTGGTTGAACTGTACATACAGTAATGGGGAACTTGCTGGTTTCCGCTGGCAGCGGAAACACAGCAAGCACTTCAGTCTCACCGAAAGTACTGACCCCTGCATGCTCAACCCCTGCCTTGAAGAAACTTCCACCCACTCCAATCACGCCACCCAATCAGCGTTGGAGTGCCTGCGTGACGACACCATGTAAAGATGACTGTGATCACATTTACTCTTCAATAGGACCACGTACCACTAAAGTTTCCTCCTATAATCGCTGCCAGTCCTCATCTTCACTGATAGACCAGACTCGAAAAGAGACTGGCAGGGGGCTGTGCGATCAAATGTGTGAGGTGCATGGAAGTGAATCAAGGATACAGATGCCTCGACAACACAGCCTCCCTGATTTCCCCGGCCAGGTTACCTCTAACCTCTCGATGCCCTGTGATATCACTCTGCGGGACTCCCAGCAAGTACTGGTGCTGAATAGACAGGCACCACTAAACGCGCAAAGTGCCACTGAGAATTATTTGGCCAACTTTAAAGACAACGGAGATGACGATGATGACTACGTCGAGATCCGCTCGGAAGACGAGGCCGAAGAACAAAAACAAGAGATGCCAATACTGGCACAGCTGCACAGTTTGCCTGGAACTGCTGTTGACTACTCCTGTGAACCTCAGATCACGCAAACCCTGAGGAATGGACAGGAGGTTTCAAATAATCATGAGATGACGCTGGAGGGATACCAGTGGAATGATGCCCAGTGCAGTCAGGCTATAAATCAACCCAAAATTGTCCAGTCTATGAGAGAAAAGTTCCAGTGTCTCAGCTCTAGCAGTTTTGCATAAAAAAGCAGGAAGGAAAGACAACATGCCATTCAAATATGACATGGCAAATGTAAATTTCCACATGGAACATGTTACATGAATACGCAACACATGCAGAGCATATACTGTATACAACATCTTAATTGTAATTTACTTCAATGAGACACACAATAAACAACAACGTCGCATGTAAATGATGGATTCAGCATTCTACTGCTCATATTCACACTTGAATTCGGTTGCACACAGTAGCAGTTATAGATCTTTGAGTTCTTTTACCTCTCTTTTCTTTTATGTATAGACCCATAACATATAAAGCACAACTTTTATGTTTTCATGATTGTTTTAAATTAGGACAAAAGGTTGAATCGTAGGCATAATTCTTATATCAGACAATATTCTCATAAACAACTGGCTATTCTCTAGATCATGTATATACATATCACATCAAACTAGGATATGCCATGTAAGGAGCACGTGATTGGTAATAATTTGGCATAATTTTAATGTACGTTAAGAGAAAATCTTCATATGAAAATAAATAATGCCAAAATTTCATTCTTATTGGATAGAATTTTGCCATTGGTACATAAGGTTGTGTAGGTGGCTGCATCTACAAGAAACTATGCTAACATCAGCCAGTGACAATTCAGTGTGTATTTTGTAATATCTGCATGCCATGTTTGCTTGAGGTCAAGACTGCATAGAATCCATATATATTTTACTATATTGTACATTAGATATACGTAAATATTTCAGACTGGGATGCCATGTGTCCTGAAAACATGGTGATCAAGTTCATGCTAAAAATATAGTCACAAACAACCACACTTAGCATAATATGAGTAAAAATTATTATAGTGGTTTGATTTTTGTCTGTTTTGATTTGCACATGACAGAACCACCACTAAGAAATGTAATTAGCCATAAAAACAGTCAAATGTAATTTATAATGTCTTAATTTGAGGATCATTTGTTAATAGGGCCATGTTGGGGAATGTGAGACTAAGGTTTAAAAGCGTACTGTAATTAAGTGCACATTTGGATTCAATGTTTTGTTTCTTAGTGTTTAAAATATTTGGCATTGGTTGTCTCTACCCTCCCTCCACCTACAAATAAAACACTGGTTGGCTTACACTGTCTATCATCGCCAAGATCTTCATTAGCGATCTCAGCAGTGTAGTGTATTTTGTTCTTTATTTATTTACTTTCGGAGACTTCTGTTATGTTAAAATGTCTGTTTCACTTTGATGAAACCATATTTATTAAATGTTTAAATTGGATTTTCAGCTGGTATGATTTAAAAAAAATGTGGTTTTTAAAAGTGCTGTGAATATTGCATTTCTCAGTTTTTTTCTTTGTATGAGCACTGCTCAAAACCTTGAATCTTAACAAAATGTTACATTTTAAAAGAATTTATCTGACTTTACCTTCTAAATAACAGTGTAAATAAATGGAATTAAAACATGGATCTATGAATGAAGTATGTTTATATATTTGTTTGAGTAAATTTTGTTTTCTGTTTAACTGATAGGGTTAACTGATATCCTTCATTTGAATTGTTTCTTGTGCACTTTCCCCTTTTTTAAAAAGAAAAAAAATGTGTGTTTGTAAAGATGTACATTTTCATGAATATTGCCATTGACCTGTTCTCGTGAATTTAAATTAATTTTTGGCTTTTTTTATAACTGCCTTAGTCGTAATCGTTCGAATATGTGTTTTAGGCAACAAATAAACCTTCAATTAAAATGACAATTACATTGCCTTACAGTGCCTTATTGCCTTACATTTTTCCTACATCATTTTATTAGCTTTATCATTTATTATTTCCATTATAATCATAGTAATAATCATTCTAATTAGATATTATAGTTATATATTTATATTGTCTCTTTTTATAGACAGAATTTTCTTTAAATAAAAACATTTTTGAATGTTTAATAGCAAATAATAATAATATTGTCAGGGGTTAACAATGTAGGGTGGCCGTGGCTTATTTTTTATTTTTCCTCCATAATAACAGCAAACTTATTAGAATTATGAAATAACACAAACGAAACTGTGGGAATTATGTTGTGATTAAAAAAAATCTAAAATCATTGCTCTATTTTAGCTTATATGTAGCCTACATATACCTTATATAGACTTTTAGTTAGTATTTAAGGCATACTATTGTTTACATTAGTAACAACGTTGCATAAGTCATGAGTCATGACATTGGTAAAAAACACATAATAGAACAATGTTTAACATTTTTAATCATTTACATCACACACTGTAACGACAATTAGTTTACTACTTGTTTGTACGCATTGATTTACACTAATATAAAAATGTTAGAATTATTATACATAGTGTAGAAATGACAAACCTACTGTGACAGGCTTGATTTGATGATTTTAGATAGCAGTAATAAATATGTTGCTTTAGGTTTTGGGTTACTAATAAAAAAACTACTGGTAGTGATAGCTTTGTCTGAATTGAAGCATTGAATCAATCAGTGTGATGATTTTTTGTGATTTATTTAGCCCTAAATTAAAACTTATTCTATACGTTTCTTTATCTTATTTTGTAAATACAAAAAAACGTATGTATACACTCCACATTTAGGAAATGTATTGCATCTTGTTTTCCAGTTCACTCACCTCGCCATGCGATGTCGCTCAATCATCACAAGCGTCTGCTAGAAAACCATCGAATAAATTTCCAAATTTCGAACTGGGATTTGTAGTTTTTCTTCATCTAATTGTCTCTGGAGTTATCTGTTTGGATTTGAAATACCTTTGGATACATCCTAAAATGCATGAAGTCGTCTCCATAAAGCCGTGATAAGGTTTATATATGCGTCGAGTGCGAAATAACGGTTCGTTATCAGAACTGATCTGGAACTTTCTACACACAGCCCCTCCCTCACCCATAATCCACCGCGCGCCGCTTCCTCCATTCTTCTCCACCGTGCAACATGTCGATGATGGAGGGTCCGCTAAACGTGCTCGGCCAGAGAACGACTGGCGAGTCCGTTCGTACTCAAAACGGTAAGTTTTGGTTGCGGTTACACTCGTAAACGAAAACAAAGCGAGAGGAGCGAGAAAAGGCCCGGGCGCGTCTATACTGTAGCGGAAGAGCTGCGGCCGGCATCTCGCGCAGCACGTGCGGCTTGGCGCAGTTAAATTTAGACTGCGAACTGAATGTAACGTTAGCGCTGTAATATTTTACACACAGTATACGAATTATGTAGTGTAGACAATGTACAACGCATGTTGTTACTGTTTGCAACTGGAGTGTCAATAAACAATGCACGCGCCTGCTCAGCACAAAAGCAAGAAATATTCATGTATTCCTGTGGTTCATCTGTTCATTTACAGTCATGGCCGCATCATCCATCGCAAACATCGTGAAGAGCTCTCTAGGACCCGTAGGACTCGACAAGATGCTGGTGGATGACATTGGAGTAAGTGCCAATGTGACGTAACGGGCTTTTAACGAATAGTTCATAAAAACAAAATGAAAATTCTCTTCTCTCGAGGTTATAATACTGTTTTCTGATCTGTTTTTTTAGGATGTGACCATCACCAATGACGGTGCCACCATCTTGAAGCTCCTGGAGGTGGAGCACCCAGCAGCGAAGGTCCTCTGTGAACTGGCAGAGCTGCAGGATAGGGAAGTTGGAGATGGCACAACATCAGTGGTAAGATGTTTATCGGTTGCTGCATGATGTGATTTATCAACATGAGCACGAGAGTAAATGTTTGTTATAGAAGCTTTGTGTTTGCTGTGATGCTTTGTCCTAATAACTTTGTTATGGATTTAATCTTGTCAAGTCAAAAACGTAAGGAGTGGTGGTTAAAGCTCCAAAGCTGCTGGTTCACGTCAGTAAGAAGCAAGCCTTATGCCTTCACACCTTTTTGCCTAGTTTTCAGATTTTTGCAGGACAAGTAAACACGGGTTTTCCTTGTTCTTTCATATTTTCATCTGCATTCAGTTATATAAAAGGTTAATGATATGGTTAAAATCACAAGCTTTAGGAATACCATTGCATGTTTCCTGTTATAGTACCACCCATCTGGCTTTCATCCGTGTGTGTGGCTATGCTAACAGGATACAGGAGCTTTCTGTCAAAAACTGCGGGATTTGCAGGTCATCCCCTGCAAAAACCACAAGTCTGACAGTACACAAATTGATACTTTAAGTTATATTTGAGATTAAACTGTAGAAACCCTCCTCACTGACATATGTGTTTGTGTAGGTGATCATCGCTGCTGAGCTCCTGAAGAGTGCAGATGAGCTGGTGAGACAGAAGATTCACCCCACCTCCATCATCAGTGGATACAGACTGGCCTGCAAGTAGGAGTCACTTTCCTGTGTGTCCAAGTATGTTTTATAAAGGTGTTTTGAATGAAAAACTGACTGTCTGTGGTTGACAGGGAGGCGGTGAGATACATCAATGAGAATCTGACCATCAGCACAGATGACCTGGGCAGAGAGTGTCTCATCAACGCTGCAAAGACGTCCATGTCTTCCAAGATCATTGGAGTGTATCCTTTGTGTTGTGTTTGAATTTTGCGTTAACATAATTACGGGTGCTCCAATCAGGATTTTTGGGGCCGATCCTCGGTCACTGAAAGATGTATCGTCCGATACCGATTACAGGAGCTATTTGAAGCTTTCTCAGTAGCATTATGTATTAAACTATATTTAACAGCAATGTATATCAAGTATTCAAATTAAGAGAAGAGAAAGTCTCATGAATTGACAATTGAATATTGGCAAGTAACATATTTACATAAAACATAGCTGCCTGTGACATGAGTCGCAGAAAATCTCTGTCTTCCACAATATATAGTGGCTGATGATCAAAGAAAATGTATTCCATTATTTGATCTAATATTTCTTTATGCTTCTTTCTGTCCTTGCGGTAGGGTTGATGCTTTTGAAACGTCTCTGTTACCGACAGCTGAGCAGAGGTTGCGCTAGACTTTCTTTTTAGAATTTTAATTTATATATTTAATGTTTCTGTTGTCAGACATAAAATAATAGGCTCATTAGAGACAAATGTTTATGGTCAAATGTCCAATCAGTAACGATGAACATCAACTATTGAATATTTTACACGATATTTAGTTAAAATACATCAGAAGTAATGGATTAAATTACAGGAAAATAAGAGTAATCATTACTTTACTTTTTCATGAAAAATTTATTAAATTACAGTAACGAATTACCTTAAAACTAGTTACACCAACCCTGCTCTAAACCCATATAAACTTCTTCCATAGAATAGGACATGCATTCAATTAAACATGTAAATGTATTTACTAGGGGTGCAACACAGGCAACATTCCAAATATATTTCATCATTTCTATGCCCTACTCCCTTTGAAGGGGATAGCAGATGGAATTTAGACTTTGAGGTGAACAGGGCTTTTGCGTCCCATCATGTAGATGTTTGTAATGCACCTGGCAAAGGAAGCGATGTATTTTCCTCATCTTCAGCTGGAATGTTTACGTGAAAACGAAACATTGTGTCCGTCAGCAGATGTAGCTTTTTTAATGGCATAACTTAAAGGGGTCAAATGACACGACTAAAAACGAATATTATCATTTGTTTTAGATGTAATGCAATTTGTATGCACGATTTAAGGTTAAAAAACGCTGTATTTTCCACATACCAATCATGTTTGTTTCTCCCCTTTGCCCCGCCTCTCTGAAACACGCTAATTTTTGCAAAGCTCATTGCTCTGAAAAGCGAGGTGTTCTATGATTGGCCAATTCACCAGTGCGTAGTGATTGGTCGAATACTGCAACTGTTTGACGGAAATGTAACACCTCTTACCATATTCGGAACATCAGATTCCAAAGCAATTGTACTGACAGTTGATAAAATGTTATCGGTACTTCCTGCATTTGCAGATCACAAACACACGGCAAACTCAACCCGCGTTAGTCCGTAACAAAGTCTTTTACAATGAAAATACATACAAAAAAATATCGACACATTGCATATCGCAGCCATCCCGATTTCAATAGGATTTAGTGGTATCGCGACAGCCTTATGCATGGGTAACTTATAACACACCATAGACGCATAGAAACACGTATTTGCACCATATGACCACTTTAAGCATTTGCAAAAAACATTTATTTTATATTTTAAAAAGTTTTTAGAATATGCTGTATAATATATGTATATATATATGTGTATATATAACACTTTTCAAAATATAAAATGTATTGTTTATTTGCAATTAGTTAAGTTTTATGCTTAAGTTATGCCATTAAAACAGCGACATCTGCTGCGGACACAATGCTTCGTTCTCAGGTGAACATGCCCGCTGAAGACAATGAGGAAATTAGTGCATACCAAACGTCTACACAATGGCATGTAAATGCCTCGTTCACTTCAAAATCTAATCTCCAAAGGCTCTGCCCTTCGAAGGGAGTAGGGCATAGGAATGATGACTTCATTTGAAATTTGTGACGGTTCGGTACGAATGCGCGTAACGTTACTCCCCTTGTATTTACAAAGCCTGAATAAGTTTGAAGTTGCAATAAATAAGAATAATCATCCAAAAAGTGGATATTGGTCCTTGACGTTTTCTCAGTGATGCTGATTTTTTTGCCGACATCGTGGTGGATGCTGCCCTGGCTGTTAAGTTTGTTGATGGTAAAGGTGTTGCACGCTATCCCATCAACTCTGTGAACGTGTTAAAGGCTCACGGACGTAGTCAGAAAGAGAGTTTCCTCGTCAACGGATATGCACTCAACTGCACCGTCGGATCACAAGGTTTGTCCGCTTGCTTGCCAGCTTTTTTTTGCACCCATTGTTTTTCATAACAATTGTGTTAAGAGCAAAAATCCCATATATTCAGGAATGGTGAAGCGTGTGTCCAACGCCAAGATAGCCTGCCTGGACTTTAGCCTGCAGAAGACCAAGATGAAGCTGGGCGTTCAGGTTGTCATCAATGATCCAGAGAAGCTCGATCAGATCAGACAGAGGTGAGATCAGACTCTTAAGAACGTAAAGAAAGCTGTGATTTTTCCCATTTTCATTGCTGCCACACCATCAGTGGTGTGTGTAGTTATACGCGTGGGATAAAGTAATTTCAGCTCAAAGCCACTCTTAGACACAGATGCTCATGTGCGTCTTGTTTTACCTTTGAGTTGTACATTGTGATGTCATCAGGGTTGGGTGACCAACCTTTTTACATCACAGTACACACAATTTATGTGATTTAGTCTAGAGATGCAACCGAACATGTTCGGCCGAAAATGGCTTGTGATTACGATCAAGCAGCAACCAGAGAAGAGAGAAAGAGACATGTACAAGCGCTTTATTAGTGCCGCAAACATTTTGGCAGTGTCTGTAGAGCATTTTAAAGTGTCAGAGAAAGACACCGCGCAGGACTTGCTGAGCGGTAGTACATTTTCGAATGAAACTCTTTACTGGTCGGTAACTTAACTTGAGATGAAAGCGGTCTGTGTGACAGTTGCCCTGTTGCTCGCGTCATCCTTTGACATCATACAGTGGTCATGTACACACAATTCCATGTACTAAACAACTTGTCAAAGTTTGTTCTGTGCATCCCGGCCACAAATGCACCTTAGAGAAAAGTCAGCTATTGTGGGCGGAGTTTGGAGGAGAGACGTGAACTGATATGGTTGTCAGTCAGCATCAGTCAGAATTGCTTGCATTGGATGTTATTTTTTCATTAAATCATTTTGCAATGTAGCCTTTAATAATCCCAGGGTGTCCGCGGGGTATTAAAAAGGATTAAAAGTTGATTAATACATTTAGAGAAAATGAAGGCCCTTAAAAATATAGAAAAGTTTAAAATGCCATTTTCCAAGTGAATAACCGGAGCGAATGAGACGAGTGGATAAAATCATTGAGTGCACATAAAGACAGAAACGCCTGCTTTAAACATGAGAACTGTTGCAGAGACTCTGTACTGGCCATCTTTCTTACAAAGAAAGCGTCTTTACTGGTGGCTAACTTGTGTACTTCAGACTGGAGCGGGCGGTCTGACGTAGCCCAGCCACTCGCGACATCCTTTGACATCATAATACACAGTGGTCGTGTGCACACAATTCCCTGTACTAGTACACAACTTGTCGAAGTATATTCTTTTATCACGGCCACGAATGCATCTTCTGAGAGAACACAGTCAGCTTTTGTGGGTGGGGTTTGGAGGAGAGACGTGAACAAAAATGGTTGTAAGTCAGAATTGATGGCTCAAATTTTTTTTTTTTTTACTTTGTATTTGTTTATTTGCAGTTATATTGTATTTTATTGAAAAGCAATACAAATTATAAAAAGCACATTTTGACCATTCAGTTTACACATTGGCTAAAAAAAGTAAAGAAGAAATGCAAAAAAAACATGTTCGGTATTTGGCCAAGTGTTTAATTTTTTTTTGTTGGCTTTTTGGAGCATCCCTTATTTAGTCATCTAGTCAGGCCTTTAGAAATGAGCAGTACTTTATTATGGAAATTATCACAAAGTATGTCAGTATTACGTATTATATTATATTAGTTCAATTATTGCTGCCGGTTGACACATCTATGCTGTGGTTTGTACCACCCAGATCATTCTCATTTTATTCTTGTCTCTTGTTTGTAACTTTAGAGAATCAGACATCACTAAAGAGCGCATTCAGAAAATTCTGGCATCCGGTGCGAACGTTGTCCTCTCAACAGGCGGCATTGATGATATGTGTCTGAAGTATTTTGTGGATGCTGGAGCCATGGCAGTAAGAAGAGTGCTGAAGAAGGATCTCAAACGCATCGCCAAAGCAACCGGAGGTACGCTGGCTGCATTTGTTTCTGTCTGCATCTAGCTTATTTGTAGCCAAAGAATCATTTTGATGCTGCTTGAGTCTGTCAATGAGAAGAATCAGCATTGTGAGTTATGGGATTGAATTGATTCAGTGCATGTAGGCATATTCATTTATGTTGTATAAAAGAGTTTAACCTTCAGCTGTGAACACAGAAGTAATGTAGCATTTAGGTTTTGAAATGCGATTTTGTGTTTGCCACCCTACAGCCACTGTTTGCTCATCTCTGTCTAACCTGGAGGGAGAGGAGACATTTGAGGCGTCCATGTTGGGTCAGGCAGAGGAGGTCCTGCAGGAGAGAGTGTGTGATGATGAACTCATCCTTGTCAAAAAGTGAGAGCATCATTCTTATCTTACTCAGATCAATATTTTGAGACTTTTTGTCAATCCTAACTAAAAATATACTTGTAGAGGCATGGTAATATAAAAACGTAATACAATGTTAACAATATAACATAACAAAATGTTGGCTTTCTCCGTTTCTGTTTTACAGCACAAAAGCTCGTACATCTGCCTCTATCGTCTTGCGTGGTGCGAACGATTTCATGTGTGATGAAATGGAGCGTTCTCTGCATGATGCTCTGTGTGTTGTGAAAAGGGTGCTGGAGTCTAAATCTGTGGTACCAGGAGGTGGTGCTGTAGAGGCTGCACTGTCTATTTATCTGGAGAACTATGCTACCAGCATGGTGAGGATTTGGTTTATTTGTATATTTATGAGTAAAACTGAACGTGCGCAAAATAATTCTTATGTACATATTAGTGTGCACATTGTTGGTTATATATTGTAGTAAAAAAAGCGGAATCTTTAAACTATTTGACCATTTGTTGGTCTGCCGTGTTTTTGCAACATGCTCAACATGCAAGCTTATTTAAAACAGGATCTCAAAAGCAAAAAAGTAAGGCTTCTTGTTCTCTTGTCAAGTCTCTGCTGTTGTGTGCAGAGGTTGACTTTTGTTTAAACAATATGAACAGACAAACAGATATGAATTTTGTACTTATATCAGATAAATTATTTGCAGGATAAATGTAGAAAAATAGTGCTTTTCAAAAATTAGGTCCCACTCGGTAAAAATTTTGAAATATATATGCATTTCCTTACAGATGCCATAACTATATTTAGAGTTCAACTAGGGCTTGGCGGAATGACGGAATATTCCGTTACCACGGAATCGTCAGAGATTTTTCTATTCCGCGGAATGTAAATAAGTAGGCGTGGTTAACTCGCCGCTCTGTAAATTGGGCGCTATTCTTAAAAAAACAAATGAATTAATCCACCCGTATCAAACCTTCTTTTGACCTTCTTTCAGTCTGAAGTTTAGTGATCCGCTCCAGTCCGGCGCTTTTCTCACTCACAGTGCTCGTGCAGGGATTTGCGGCAGCATATAAAAAAGCTCATTCTCAACACGTATTTTAGAAGTCAGGTTGTTTTGTAAATCTGTTAATTGTTTTAATAAACTTTAACTTCAGGCGAGCCAAGATGAAACGCGCGATGATGCTCGCCGCGTGAGCGCTTTGATGTGACGCGCTTCTAACTCCAGTTTTGGGAGACACGTGAGGAGTCACCAGAGACTCGCAGTGCAAAAACAAGCACAAGAATAAACAAACCTAATGACAGAGTCGCAACAGACTAAAATCGCTCATCTAATAGAGAGGGAAGAGCGATAAAGACCTACAGTAGCCTACAGACCCCATTAACACCAGTTTATAGCACCAGTCATATACTGTACTCCCATTGTTTGTGCATATTCATACTTCATTGTTATACATGTTGTCTTTCTTCCTACTGTATACATATGATATAGCCGGAAGATGAATATAAATAATACATCTGATTATCAGAACCTAATTCGATATCATTCAGAACCTACATTTTAACTATGGTGAGCATTTAAATGAACTGTAATAAATAAATTAGTTAAATCAATCTAAAAATGAGGTATAAAATATAGAATTATAATGGGAGATTGTTTCATTAAATATATAATTACCGTGAAATAAAAATACTCATTCCGTGAAATTGATTTTTGGCCATTCCGTCCACCTCTAAGTTCAACCCCTAAAAATGTACCTCTAATGACATAGGGCCTTTCGAAAGTCCAATAAAATAATTCCTTGTACTGATGAAAATATGGAAGCATAATATTTTTTTCTTCATTTAATCTGGGGATAAGAATAACATTAGTTTTAATGGCGATATGCACTGTGTTTCTTCCATGTAATTTGTCTTTTTTGGCTGTACTGTCAAGCTGAAAATGCACTTTTCTCACTTGTGTATGATACTTTGATTCAATGCAACGTTTCTGTTAACATCATGTAATTTACAAATCAGTTACCTCACCTGTAAACACTGCACATCAGTGTAATGCAGTGTATTGGTGCTAGAGATCCACCAGAGGGTGTTGTTTATCTATAAACCCGATTTAAACATAAAAACTGTTAAAGTGTATACCTTCATATGAATAGTTATGTTTTCTTAAGTGTCAGATCATTTAACTTTTTACTTTTGAATCTCCTCCCATTATAATTGCTGACATGCCCGTTTCATGGCATGTACAGTTATACGCGTGGGAGACAGTAAGAGTTTTGAGAGATGACGGAGCAGATAAACAGCTCTGTTGACAGCTGCATCCATTCTGCTCAGAACAAACATATCTGATTTCTCTTTGTATATGTGCACTGCAGCAGAAACTATTTTAATTTCCAAATATATCAGCTGCTTTAATATTACAGTTTTGAGTACAGTTTCCATTGGTTGTCTCGTGAAATTGTGAGCAAACAAATAAGTTTTTCTTTGTGTTTGGCTGCAGGGCTCCCGTGAGCAGCTGGCTATTGCTGAGTTTGCTCGCTCTATGCTCGTCATTCCTAAAACGCTGGCAGTGAATGCTGCACAAGACTCCACCGACCTGGTGGCCAAACTCCGAGCCTTCCACAATGAGGCTCAAGTCAACCCTGAACGCAAGAACCTCAAATGGTAAGTGTGTTACAGTTTTCCAAATCATGGAAATATGAGTTCAGACTGATGAAAAACATGCAATCGCACAAAATATGTTAGAGCGAAAATAATATATGGTCGTGGTTTATATTAATTTAGTTATTTTGAATGGGTGGTGTTTTATAGTTTAAAGCGATTAGTTCTTATCGTGATCTGGAAGCACTGTGGGTCAAAGACTTTAAGACGTGTTTGTTACGTTTTCCCTAGGATCGGATTGGACCTGGTCAATGGAAAGCCACGAGATAACAAACAGGCGGGTGTGTATGAACCCACGATGGTTAAAACGAAAAGTCTGAAGTTCGCCACCGAGGCAGCGATCACCATCCTTCGAATCGATGACCTTATCAAGCTCTTCCCTGATCAGAAAGAAGGCGGGCCCTCCTACCAGGACGCCATCCAATCAGGCTCGCTGGAAGGATAAAATAATTTGCATTGAATCTGGGGTCATTTTGCTCAGCTTTGTATTTATGTCTGAATCCAACTGATGGGCTCTTAGTGTAGACCGTGCACTTTGTTTACTTTTTGCTTATATGGTAACATCTTAGGTTTTCTCCATTTCAACCATAATAAAGGGGAGTCTGTGGATATGTGTTCGCTTTTTGGCTTCACCTTTTATTGTGTATAAGATGCCTTTTTGTACTTGCATGGTATATTCTTCGCTCCCACAGTCAAACGAATATTTCTTCTCATGAAAGAGATTATGTTAAGGTTTTTAGCAACACAACACATTTAAACTAAAAGTGCTTATAGCAGAAGTGAAAGTCACGACTTGTTCTTTATCGGAAACAGAAGCTCTGATTTGCAATGAAAGAGTGTTGAGAAAATGTTGACCAAACTTTTATTTTTGGGTTCAATGTTTCTTAGCCAAGTACGATTTTGAATAAGTCGAGCTGCTTTTTTCGCTTCCGTAGTTAATTGAATTACTGTGAACTTTGCTGGAGATTTGAACATAAACATGCCAATATTCTCAAATTTAGCCATTTTAAACACATAAATACTACAGCGTCAAATTCCTTGCAAACATTCTACTACAGATGCTTTGTATGTGCAATGTCACATTTTTGGCCCCAAACAGCACCCGTTTCTGAGGACCTGTTAATATGTTACCTGTTATAAATATAATTACACCAGTTTACAGCGGCTGGCATCTCCATGTATCCAGTTGCATATCTGGGCATATTTTGCAGGTGTTATCTTGACTGCCACATTAAAGTCTTGCTGTGTACCATTAACATCCACCCACTGGTGTCCAGAAAACACACCAATAACCTTTCTCCTCCACTTTCTTTTTCCTCCCCGTTTACCGTTGGGCTCTTGGAGCCGTATGTACACTCCAGCTCCACTAGATCCCTTTTGAGCATCACAATACTGGTACAGTAGATCGTTGGATTCCTCTAAGACTGAACAGAAACGGTAGACCACCTTCCCTGACTGATCGTTATCAAAACCAGAGAAGTGAATTCTTGCAGCTGGGATGTCTTTGACTACAGGAACGATGCCTAATTCCATGTATCTTTTCTTCTGGGGTCTTTTCAGCTCCAGTAAGGCGTAATCATAGTTAGCTGAGAGTTCATTTCCATCTCTTTTCATCCAGCCAGTTGGCACTTGTGTTAGTTTGACACGCGTCCACCGGAACGATGGCTGCCTGGAGTCTGTCTCTGTTAATTTGGACTGATCTGAATCAGAATTACGTCTGATACGGTTCTTTCTCCGGTGTTCCTTGTCTTTTTTAACTACTTGTCTTTCAGTGGCTACATCTTTTTCCGTATTTTTCACTTGACTATCCTTTATTCTCTGTCCTCTCCTCCTGTTCCCTTGCTGCCGACCTCTCTTGCGTTTGGAGCAAAGCTTCATGATACCCACTCGGAGTCTCCTGCTTCCTTTTAGATAGCCTCGTCCGTCGTGAACACAGTGAGCCGCGGTCAGAACGTGTCTTGGGGAAACCAGGATTCCCGAGCAGCCGGTGGAGAGCTTCACGGAGGCAGAAAACGGGTAGTTGGTGGTAAAATATTTATCTGTGATCACAAAGCGCCCATCTATGCCATACACCTGACGTTTCCTGCGCTTGAGGTGTCCCGGCTTGCAGACAACAGACGTGTTTTTTAAATCGGTGACCCCATTCAGTTTGATTTTGGTGAAGGTGCGTGTTCCATTCTCGTAGACTGTTTCGTATGAGAGCAATCGTTCCAGCTCGGAAGGCCTCAGTTTTGGCAGGTTTCTTTGGCACTCGATCCCACACATCACTCCCGGCTTACTGAAGTCATTGGCAATGAATTCTGGGCTTTGAAGCCTCATTGTGATCTGGTCCTGGATCGTTGGGATCTTCATCAGCAGCAAATGGCAGTCTTCTTTATTTTTTGTGGTAAAATCACCAGTATACACCAGAGATACTACCACAGCCAATGTATTTAGACCGAAAAAGAGAGGCCGAGGGTATGCCATTTTGCTGCTTTACCTGAGGGAAGGAAAATAAGAGATCTGGAGTTACCAGGCTCCTAATATAATCCTGGTATGGTCCTTATTCAAGGTAGATGCCATAATTGAATATAAGGCAGTGAGTGATAAGTGTGTTGTCAATTGTACTGTCCTTCTATTTTCAGGCCTGCTAACATATATTCTGGTTAGATATAATCATAGTTTATTACATTATTATTCTTTTTTCTTTCATTTTTCTGTTATTAAATTAACAGGTCAATATATATAGTAGACCATTCTTTTTTTAATTGTAATTTTCATCTGGAGATTTTTGGAGGGGCCCAAGAAAAATCTGAGGGGGTAAATTTCCCACTAGCCCCCCCCCAAACCCGCCTCTTTACTACTATTTTATTAACTTAACCTGAAATCACTAGAAAACGCAACTTTTTTATAAAGTGGTGGTTTCGTATGAATTTGAAATTGTAAATAGTACAAAACATATGATTGTTAGAAAAAGCAAGAATGAAGCCCTTCCCCTAAATTTAATGTCACTGGAACGAAAGCAGGTCTTGTTTACAAATGACATGTACAATATATTTCATACCGTTTGAATTAGACATGTTAAATGGTTACAAATTAGATTTTGCTAAAGGTCGCATCCTATTTTTGTATCTTTTCCAAATCAACATGTCCACTGCAATTTTAAGAAGACGTTTTTTAGTGTCTACATTTAACAATGCACACCATGTAACTGCAGCCCATTGAATTATACACTTGTCCTTCAGAGCCTCATAGTGAAGTACAACACCTTTACAGCACAACACATATTTTCACAAGTGTTTTGGATTGACATAACAGCACTCACGTTTTAACTGAAATTGTAACTATGCCTCTGGAGGGGAAAGCATTTAGGGTTAATGTATAGAAGCTATTGTGTTATTGGTATGAGAATGTGTTCTTATGCAGTTTTGTTACATAAAATCCAAGAGTAACGGGACTGAAATTAAAGTCTGGAGAGTAGCCTGAATAATGATAAGGGCACAAATTTCCTGAGCAAAGATGTAAGAAAAACTTCTGAATTAGTCGGTAAATAAACTTGTTTAAAAGTAAGGAAAGATAATTGGTTGTGGTGTATCAAAGATAGGCAGCACATTATAGTGAATACTTAACATTGTAAAAATAAATGTTATTATGTATGTATTGATAAATGTAAGTGAATAACAATGCAAAACGAAAAACAATTGTGTGTTTTGTATTGGTCTATTTTAACAATATAGTGTTTACAATGTACTGCGAGAAAGCCAGAATAGCAAACTAGTTCAATTATTTCGTTATTATGGATAGAAATGATTATTCATTGGATATTCACAAAAACGAATGCAGTGGGTTGATAGTACTATAAAAAATTGTAATGAAAAAATGTAAATAAAAAATGTAACTCATTATTGGTTTATCTCTGGAGAAAGAAGTACATAACACAGCGATGAAGTATCAAAATTATATATTTTGCAGTGTTTAATATGCAGTGTGTAAATAATTTAGTATAAAACAAACTGTCACTGTCTCCCCCTAACTGGCAATTTTATCTCTGCCTGTTTCAAATTTGCTCCACATTAATGTATGTAAACACTCACCTTCAAAGTTCATGAATCCAATGACAGCTGAATAAAGTTTACCCGGACTGACACTTTTTACTAGATTGATGACATTTATCCATGTGTCTTGAGCTGTGAGAGATCTGTGGATGTGTTGAGGGACTGCGCAAGCTGTTCTGTGATGCTGGAGTCTGTCGAAATGGGCGGAACAACCAGCGAGTCATTCAATGTGTTTATTTCTACTGTGACACAAGGTGATAGGCTTTTTAAATAGAGTTTAAGCAGGTAGTTCCTGACATGAACTAAGCCTTACAAAAGTGACCATAAAACACACTTGAAAAAGGTTTCTTAAAGTTAGCACAAGGTTCTTTGTTGGACAGTATGGTCCCATAAAGAACCCTTAACATCCACGACTTTCTGTTGCACAAAGGGTTCTGACAGTATGATCGACATGGCTAGCAACAGCCACTTCATTCTTTTCCATGAATATGTTCTGGAAAGATTTGATTAATTACCGTTTTGATGATAGTATAATATGTTTTGATTTGATTATCGCTATGGCATCCATGATGGCTATAAATTGTAGACTGTGCTAACAGTGATTTATCTAGTAGATTACAATGTAGCTTTCAACAGCAATATTCCATTTAATATTTTTTTTCACAACCCAAAATGGAACTGAATCTCTGGTGTTAAAGCAGTTCTGTGACTGGCAGGAACTTGTATCAAAACATTTGTTTCGTTGAATTTGTGACATTTAGTGGACATGAAGGACTTTTATACAGCCTGAAGAGAGAGAAGATTGCTTCCTGTTTTTAGCTCAACCTGTTGAAAGGCTGGATTGAGACTGTCAGGAGAAATCTTTAAAAAGACATTTAAAAGTGCTTTCCCAACAGCCTTGCAAACAGAGTGTGTAGTGATAGACTCGCTCGAGAGCTCAGCACGTGTGAAACCCGATCGTTTTGGCACGGTAGCGTGAATGGCCTCCATATTAACTGCACAACATAAACAGGTTTCGCAGATGCATTCAGACGCATTCACACACTCATGCCTTTCATATCTGTGTGAGTAACCGCAATGCCATAGATCAGTAATTCTCATAATAAACACTAATGAAATAAAGAGGCACCCTCACTAGGCTACAACATAAATAGTGATGTTTTGGTCTGTGATAGATTAGGTCTCATGAGCTTAACAAGTTTGCAGGCTAAGTGGATCTGTTCTTGTTTTGGTTTAGACAGCTAGTTTATAAATAGAAGGTAAATGACTCGCACAGAAGAACACGGTCAGATTTTATTGGGAACTGATTTACTCAGGAAAAGATTGAGCAGAGTTTGGAGTGGCGAACTATGAGACTATTCCTCTCTAAAAACACTACCACCGCCTGTTGGGTTAAACTTTACTTTTGTGATTTGAGCCAAATTGGAGGCTTTTGGGAACGCTATGTATTACTTTCTACGACTTAGATTTTACCTTAGGTTTAATATCTTATAACAACTATATACAATTTTATGAGAGTTTAAAAGTACCCTTTGTTACTTTACTTAAAGCCGATAAATACAAATATATCACACTTCAAAGCCATTTGGAGAATTTGTATTTCACTTTACAATAAGCATTAAAAGATAACTCACTGATGTAATAAGATACAATTCAATGTCAAGATTATGAGAGTTATTTATGTCAAAATGGAGGCAAGATGACATAATAGTGACATTTACTTAACAACTGACCAGAAAATGTGAGCAAAATATTATTTGATAAAATTCTTTGGCCTAGGCCCCGTCCGTAGCTTGCATCTAGAGGGTCGCAGATTCTCGCCTGGGATTTATGGACATCTATACTATGTGGAATTCATCAAAAATCACCATATTTAGAAAGGTAGGTAAACAAATTTTACTGTAACTGTTATTTACTTGGCATTATGTTGATTACGCCTACGCTCTCGGACTAGCAGGCTCAGGAAGAGCTTCTTCCCCGAGGCCGTGACCCTTCTGAACGCCACACCACCAATCTAACCGGCACCTGCTTTATTACTGCACTGGTCAAAGTACTTTACATACATGTATTTGCACTACTCATATTTTGCACAGACTGCACACTGTTCTAGCCATTGCACGGTAAACTGTCTAAGGTGTTACTGTACAAAGCACAGTAAACTATTCTATAAAAATATCATTGCACTACTGTTATTTTGCATAGAATACATTTTAACAATACTTTTGCACACTCATCCAACTGTATTTATTAGCACTGTTCTCACTTTGCTGCTGTTCATAATGTGTATATATAATCCTACATTGCTCTGTTCATAATGTATATACAATCCCTACAATGCATTCCTATTTATATTCTGTATATACTCTGCTCAATACTGTATAAAGCAACTCCACTGTACATTCTGTAAATCATAACTTCACTTACTCTGCACTTGCAAGTATATAAAACACTATATTCTTGCACTTCTGGTTAGGTGCTAAGTACATTTCATTAGCTCTGTACTTGTACTCTGCATAATGACAATAAAGTTGAATCTAATCTAATCGAATTATGCCTGCATTTTAATGCCATAAGAATAGACATATAATGCCTTATGAATGCAGGCTTCATAAAAGTGTTAAGAATTTTTCTATCCAAGTTATTGGATGAACGATTACAAAAATAATTTTTTTCATGCACGGAAATAGTTCTCAATAAAACCTGAAACTGTTTAGGTTTATCTTATTTTATCAATGTTTATGTCCGTTTCATGTTGAAGTCATGATTAAAATGTGTGTGCTAAAACTGACTTGCCCTCCTTAGCTTTTGTTTTTAAAATGCCACATTAAAATTACACAACAACTAATTTTGAATAAATTTAAACTGTGGAGTTATAACTCCACCAATGAAAGTCAGTCATATGTTTGATCAGTTGTCTTTTTTACAAATCTATTTCTAGTCTTTTGTCATCTGTTTGAGCATTTTAATACAGCTGCAGTACATTTCACAGGTGCGTTCTTGTGTATTCCTACATGCATTGTGAATGTTTATCAGAAATGTATTAAATTATGAAGGGATCAGATCTGCAGAAGAAACCGCCCCAATGCTTCATGGAACTCATCAGCCAGGAAAAACAAAATCCAGTCCACTTGAAATTCAGTATTTAGACAAAAACCAAAAGAATAACAAATGGATTGTTTATAAATACTATGAATTCTTTCTTTCTTACACACCGATTTCAAGTCGTAGCTAACTAAAAAGTCAATCCCATGTACACGTGAGTATCTGCACAAATACGGCAGATTTTCTCCAAAGACACGCTCACAACAACAAAGTTGACTTTATTTCACTGCAACAGAATGCTAGTCATATAAACAGGTAAACACACGCATATGAAAACATTTGTAGAAATAATGATAAACAAGATTTGTTCAGACAGTGTAATGGATATGTATTTACTCTGCCAAAGTATTGACCTAAGAGGCATACACACATGGCAGTTTCCATCAAAAATGCAATCAGACTTCATTCATTTTCAATGATAGTCTGTCATTTTTAGCTACGTTGGTGATGTGATGTGGTTATTTCAAGTCAAGTCATGAAAAATGTATTTGCTTTTTACAATTTGCATTGTACCAAAGCAGATGTAAGAAAATCAAACAAACAACACACAAGGATACAACCTTAAAAAACATCAGTCAATTTACATAAGCATTTACATATACATCTTTATTCATACATAATATACTCACAAATACAGTCATTGTATATTATGTAATATAATAGAGTATGACTCTCATGGTATAATTGTAAGTCTTACAAAAGATGAGCAAGAGATATTTCAGATTTATTATTAACAAGTAAAAACAATTTGCAAAATATAACAGATTGCACAATTAGCATTCTTGGGAAAAACAGTTAGATGTCTATATGATTTTAGGGTTGCACTTTATTTCACACTTCGTGTACTTAGAGTGTACTTGCAGTGTACTTACCTAAGAAAGCACTTGGTAGTAAAAGGTAACCACATGGTATAAGTTTAGGTTTAGGGGTAGGTTCAGGGTTATTACAGTTATTATATTTACTGTAATAAGTACACAGTATGTACATGGGAAACAGGACTGTAAAATAAAGTACAGATTTAAGTCTGACTAATACGTTAAAGGCGATATTCAGGTATAAAGCCCTAAACCTGATATTAGCAGGATCCTGACGAGCAAGCTAATTCTAGCAAACAGTGGCAAGAAACCCAAACTCCAATGATGTATATAAATGGAGAAACCAGACCAGGAGAGCCAGTTTTCCACTGCCTTGTAAACACAACACTGCATTTTGACAGGCTAAACTTATATCAGCTGAGTAAGCTATAGATAAAACAACCAATCTCAAGAACGGGCAAATAGAAAATAATAAAAAGATATAAACAGTAATTATTTTAAAGTCTAAATCCAATTACTTGTTGTGGTGAGGACTTGTCTGGCCATAGTCTTATCCTTTCAGACCCACAATGAGAGTAGAATAGCATTCTATACTATTCTATGTAACAAGTACATGGTTTCTAGTGATGTGGACTAACGGTAAATTATCCAGCCATAGATATATGCAATATATCAAGGCCCACTATGTCATTATGACAATGACAGAACAAAAGAGTAGCTGTCAATACGGACATGAATCATTCTAAGAATAAACCTGTCTATCTAGGGCCAGATTTAATAACATCTTGCACCAGCACAAATGCCTCTTTTGCGTAAAAAAAAAAGATTTACTAAACACACTTGAGCTCTGAGCTTAACCTCCTGTGTAAATTGCAACACAGAGTGGGGGAGTGATGCCGAAAGAGAAAATTATGTGGTGCTAACATGTACTTGTAATAACAATTGAAAGGACTGGATGATCAGGCTCCCCAGCACATTTAAGGCTTCCTGACATCTCATCAACATGGTCAACTTGTTAAAAAATGAGTTTGAACGTATGACGTAATATTTCTGTACTATACACTCCCTCAGCACTCCAAATTGTTTTGGAAAGTTTGGAAAGATCAGACCCAAATAGCGCAAATGGAGGCTCTGTTGAAGTGTTTTGATATTATTTTGGGTGCTGGGTCATATCCATACCTGCCAACACTGCCGTTTTGGAGTTTCCCGTAACGCCAACCGGACAGAAGATCCGCGATCGTGGGTCTCAAATGCTGACAGGTACGGTCATCTATCATTATACACAACACAACTATATATACATAAACTATATGCAAAGCCTTATCATCATTTCCCGGAAAATAAATCCATAATCTTTAGTAAAATCACAGGCTTAACTTATCCTTTGCGGATGCGCCCCCCAAAATACAGATGTGGGGAGGTGATTTCTAAATCACACGAGGTCCCCAGATAATTCTTATCCCGTGCAAATAGGGCTTGAGTTACATTTATCATAATGAACATAACAAAGAGAGAAAGAACAACCGATGAAACTATACCCGTCTGTATTAACAAAACAAGTGCGCTACGTTTTTTGTTTTATCTATGCCACACATGACATACAATTCTCAGCACCTCAGACCTCGGTACACACTGAAGTCACCAGACTTCTCTCCAGCCACCCCACCACCTGTCCCCTTGACCCAATCCCCTCCTATCTCCTTCTGACCATATCCAGCACACTCAGACCTGCACTCACACACATCATCAACACCTCCCTGCTCACCGGCACTTTTCCATCCACATTTAAACAGGGCCAGGTCACGCACCTACTTAAGAAATCCACATTGGACCCCTCTACTGCCGACGGTTAAAGACTTGTCTCTCTCCTCCCATTTATTGCAAAAACACTTGAAAGGGCAGTTTTCAACCAGGTGTCTTCCTACCTATCCCAGAATAAACTACTGGATGACAAGCAGTCTGGCTTCTAAACAAACCACTCCTCTGAGACTGCACTGCTATCGGTCACAGAAGCAAGGCAGAATCTAAATACTCGGTCCTGATTCTGCTAGACCTATCTGCAGCGTTTGACACTGTCAATCATCAGATACTGCTAGCAACCCTGTCATCTCTAGGAATCTCAGGCACTCCTCTCCGCTGGTTCAAATCCTTCCTCTCCGGGTAGATCCTTCAGGGTGTCATGGAGGGGCTCACTGTCCACTGCTCACCACATGATCACTGGGTTCCTCAGGGATTGGTGTTTGGACCGCTGCTTTTTTCCATCTACACGACATCATTGGGACCCATCATACGGGCCCACGGCTTCTCGTATCACTGTTATGCTGCAACACCCAGATCTACATCTCGGTTCTCCCTGACGACACCACTGTAGCACCTCGCACAGTGGTATCGGAAATACCACAATCAATTCCAAAACAGCCAGGAACCTCAGAGTCAAATTTGATGAACAGCTGTCCTTCTGTGATCAGATTGCAAAGACAACACGGTCATGCCGATATGCCTTATTTAACATTAGAAAGGTTAGACCCTATCTCACTGAACATGCGGCACAACTCCTTGTCCAGGTCCTGGTAATCTCAAGGTTGGACTAATTCAATGCTCTCCTTGCTGGTCTTCCTGCAAAGGCTATCAAACCTCTCCATCTGGTTCAGAACGCAGCAGCACGGCTCGTCTTCCAACACCCCAAAAGGGCTCATGTGACACCTCTCTCCACTGGCTACCGGTTGAAGCCCGTATCAGATACAAGACACTTATGCTTGCCTAAAGGACTATCACTGGATCCACACCGGCATACTTTCACACCCTCCTATGCTCCTACACCCCATCAAGAACCCTGCGTTCAGCAAACCAGCGGCATCTTGAATTGCCTTCTCATACAGGCAGTAAATTGCTTTCCCACTCATTCACCTTCATAACTCCTTCCTGGTGGAACATTCTTCCTATCTCAGTCCGGTCAACCACATCTCTCAAAACATTAAAAAAACTACTTAAAACCCATCTCTTCTGTGAATACGTAAAAAATACAGGTTTTGGTCTAGCTTTTGTTAAAACTAGTAACTTTGTACTAGCAACTATTGTATTATTGCTCCTGTATGACAATGCTTATTGGTCCCTGAACTCTCAAGTCGCTTTGGATAAAAGCATCTGCTAAATGACTAAATGTAAATGTCTGAATGTAAAGCTATTGAAATATTGAAATGTCTTACCTGTTCTGCTCAGAAGAAATAATGCCATGTCTGTATCCGTTTTCTATCCTTTCAGATCACAGAGTTCACGCCACCTTTGAAATGCTTTGACAATAAAGAAATTCAATTCAATTCAATGAATATTGACATTGTACACAAGATACAACGAAATTGCAGAGCTTCTGCATAAGGTGCGTGGTACATAAAACACACAAAAAAAGAAAACTAAAAGGACATATACATTATACAAAGTGATGTACAATAAATATATTTAACCTAAGATAAAAAGGCTTGAATATATAAATAAATAATAACTCACAGCTTGTCAAAATGATTATTGCACTAATATGAGGTAGACTTCTGGCTCAGAATAAAACTATTTGGAATGAGAATATAAAGGCTTTGCTTAGAAGTGAAAATATTTCACTGAACTATAATGCTGAACTGCACTGAAGGAATAAAAATATAGAAAAACATTACACTGAGAATGGAGATTGCACAGAAATATGACACACATAATACAAATATTGTACTGAGTAAGATGTCAGTGCATGAAGTGTTCAGTGCATATGTGTGTTCAATGTGATTATAGCTCTGGGGAAAAAGCTGTCCTTGAGTCTATTGGTCCATGATTTGATGCATCTGTAGCGCCCGCCAATGGGGAAGCAGTTTAGACAGGTGGAAACCAGGGTGAAAGTGGTCTATTCCAATGTTCTGAGCTCTGCTGAGGCAGCGGGAGTTGTAAAGATCCTTCAAAGAAGGAAGAGGGCAGCCAATGATCCTCTGCGCAATGTTGATAATCCGCTGTATTCCCTTTCTCTCTGCCTCAGTACAGCTGCAATACCATACTGTAATACAGTATGTCAGCAGGCTCTCCACTGCAGAGCGATAGAAGGTCTCCAGCAGCTTTTCCTTTAGGTTGTTCTTTTTTAACACTCTCAGGAAGTGAGTGCGCTGCTGTGCCTTCTTGATGATTGTTATGGTGTTGTCTGTCCATTTGAGGTCTGCTGAAATAATTGTGCCGAGGAATTTGAACGTCTAAACCCTCTCAACGCAGTCTCCATTGAGGTAGAGGGGAGGGGGGCCTGCCCTATGCCTTCTAAAATCAAGCATGATTTCCTTTGTTTTGATGGTGTTAAGTGTCAGGTTGTTGGCTGAACACCACTCTGACAATCTTAGGATCTCATTTCTATAGGCAGCCTCATCCGTATAGAGAGAGGCAGTCTTGAGTATAAAGAGAGTACAGGATTGGGCTCAGCTCGCACCCTTGAGGGGAGCCAGTGCTGAGCGTGCGGGTGGAGGAGAGATGGGGACCGAGTTTAACAGTCTGAGGGCGGTCAGTCAGGAAGTTCCTGATCCAAGAGCAAGTACAGGGGGAAGCCCAGATCTGTGAGTTTGCTGAAGAGGATGTCCGGTATGATGGTATTGAAGGCTGAGCTATAATCGATAAAGGGCATCCTCACATAACTCTCCTTATGTTCCAGATGGCTCAGCGCACTGTGGAGAGCTATGGCTATTGCATCCTCAGTCGATCTGTTAGCTCTGTAGGCAAATTGATGTTCGTCGAAGGAGGAGGGGAGGCAGATTTTCAGGTGGTGTAGCACCAGCCTCTCGCACTTCATGATGATCGGTGTGAGGGCGATAGGTTGAGGCTATCCATGGATGATTTCTTTGGTATGCGGATAATTGTGGAAGATTTCAAGCAGGATGGAATTGAGGCTTGTGTCAGGGAGAGGTTAAAGAGGTTTGCGAGGACTACTGAGAGACGGTCAGCACATCCCTTGCGCATCTTCCCTGGAATACCGTCAGGGCCAGCAGCTTTCCGTGTGTTCACTGTACTGAGCCCCCACCTCACTTCATGCTCCTGGACAGTGAGTGGGGGGGTACCAGGGTCTGGTGAAGGCTGATGTGGTGTGGTTCTTTGCTGCTGTGGTGTATCAAAACAAGCAAAGAGGCAGTTAAGTTCCTCTGCCAGTGGAGCCGAGCTGTTCCCAGCTGCACAGCTGCTGTCTCTGAAGTTTGTCAGGTGCTGTAATCCCTGCCATACCTGTCATGA
This sequence comes from Triplophysa siluroides, assembly GCA_006030095.1. Taxonomy (NCBI): domain Eukaryota; kingdom Metazoa; phylum Chordata; class Actinopteri; order Cypriniformes; family Nemacheilidae; genus Triplophysa; species Triplophysa siluroides. The sequence continues at coordinate 218,650 of VCII01000613.1, read as the reverse complement.
TTTGCCATCTGTGAAGTAATCTTCTACCTTCTTTTTGTAGTCCCTCTCTGCATCCTTAACTCCTCAATTCCGGTTGGCTCTGGCATCATTGTAAAGAGCTATATCACCTGACCTGAAGGCAGCTTTCTGGTCTTTAAGGTGCTTGTGGACTTGGCTGGTCATGCAAGGCTTCTGGTTGGGAAAAACCTGGATTAATTTATTCACTGTGACGTTGTCCATACAGTACTTGATGTAGGCCAAAACTGCCTCCGTGTGAAGACTTCCCAGTCAGTATGTGTAAAACAATCCTTGAGCTGAGAGAGTGCATTTTCGGGCAATGTAGAAACAGTCTTTATTGTTCTTCTTATGAGGAAAATATATGCTGGAGTAAGAAGCAGAGAGAGGTGGTCTGACTGGCCTAGGTGAGGGAGAGGAATAGCTCTATATGCATGTTTAATGTTAGTATACACACGGTCCAGTCGCGATTTCTTTAAGACTGCAAGGGAAGCTCAGCTTCCCCTATAATTGTCAAAAAATGAATGGTCAAATATATGTACTATTATGTTAACATTTTATTGACTAAAAATGCGTTAAACACGTTCATCTCGAACGAAAACAATTTCGTTCAGAATCAGCTACTTAGGTCGGCTGACTCGATTTCCTTCTGATTCATTCCCGTAGCGTACAGTGCATTACTCTGTTGAAGCCCAGCGTCCATTGACTTCAATGGGGCTGCTTTAAACAGTTTTTTTCAGTGCTTAAGAAACAAGACGGTCATTGGATAATGCTGCGATTATGTCCCGCCCACGGACGCTCAGCGTCTCTGGGATGAATGGAGGAGTGGGCTGGCCCGGACTCCGAGCGTCTGCGTGATGATTGGAGGGTCTGTCATCTCTTTTTAATCCACTTTTATGTCCTAAAACGCTCGTTTTTTGGGGTCGACAGCTTATAAAAACGTATTTCTTGTTTTTTTTAGCTTGTTTGCTATACACATTGTCACATATCAGCTTTTAGACATTGTTTTTTTTTTTGTTATAAATCAAAATGACAAGGAGGCGGCAGCTTCTCGCAATGCAAAGAGACGGTTGGTGTGGGCGTGGTCTTCAGATTATGACGCGTATCACTCTGTGTCTCCATTTCCAACTCAGTCCCATCGCGGATTTTGCATGTGTAGTCGAAAGACAAACTGCTGCAACCTTCGTATATTTCACACAATTTCACACCACATTCATTGTTTCAGTTTAACATAATTCCCACATTTCCTCCCGTTGAGTTAAATATATATATTAGATAATTTTCTTGAAAAGGAACGTAGGGCAGAATTTACATATAAATAAATGGACAATTTTTATGATTTAGGCCGAAAATGAGCGTCCCCTCTTTAAAAGATCAGCAGCCGCCACTGACACGGTCGAGTGTGTTATACCCTCTGGTCGGGCATTTAACAGGCTTGAAGAAATGTGGAAGCACTGTTTTCAAATCTGCCTGGTTAAAATCTTTAGCTATAGTGTGTACTCCGTGGGGATGAGCGTGCAGCTCTTAATTTATGCCATCTAGCAAAAGAGCGAGATCTTTGCTAACAATAGCGTCGGGTGGTATGTATACAGCGGTGACAATCACTACTGTTAGCTCTCGCGGTAAAAAGAACTGTCTGCATTTAACAGTCATGAATTTCAGGTCCGGAGAGCAGTGGCTATCTATGATTATACTGTTGTTTGACCAGTCATTGTGCACATATATACACACACCACCCCCTCTGCTCTTACCAGAGTCATTGTTCCTATCCCAGCGATGTAAAGTGTGACTCGCTAGCTGCACTGCCGTGTCGGGGATCCTTGGGTGAAGCCGGGTCTCCGAGACTATCATAATGAAGCATTCGCGGATGAAGTGGTTCCCGGCGATAAAGCTCTAGTTCGTCCATTTTGTGAGCCATGGATCTTGCATTGGTAAGAAACATACTTGGTAGAGGAGGCTTATGTGGTTGTTTTCTGAGTCTCGCCAGCAGGCCGGCATGGCAGCCCCACTTTTGTTTCCTTTGCCCGACGCTGTCTACGTCGTCTGCCAGGGCCGACAACAATCCACGGAGATCCCAGATTCCGGTGGTCTGGTGATGTCCTTCGGGATATTGGGTGTGCGATAAAAGTCATGTGGGACTATGATCTTGTGTTGAAATCCGATGTCTAATAAGTCCTGGCGGCTGTAATTATGCTTCACAGAAGCAACAGTAGCAATGAACGAAAAACACACAAGAAAACAAACAAAAGTGCACCAAAGGCAGGAACAAAAGATGCAGTCTATCTAAAAGCATATGCTCACTCAGACCTGCCTGAAATGCCTCGTGTAACCACACCCCGGCAAATGTACATCACTTCGTAACATGATTTGACTAAGACTGCCCGAATCTAAACGCAAGTAAAGTAATTGTAAATCTCATTGTATCGTCACTGCCGCAGCCATGTCGCGGAGACACCATGTTTCATTGCGAAAAGAAAGACTACTTTTGCCCTGCCTAAAGATGAGACAACTAAAAACGAATGGTTACATTTCATTTACAACACTGTTCCAGAAAAGTACAATCCGAGCGTTCAAGTTTGTGCAGCGCATTATGTAAGTATACGCAAGTATATTTTCTTTGTAAAAGACTTTGTTACGGACTAACGCAGGTTGAGTTTGCCGTGTGTTTGTGATCTGCAAATGCAGACATGCGCGCAACGGGAAAGTCATAATAATATGTCATAATGTTCCAACTAGAGGCAACAAATGTGTTTATAATGGGGTTAATTGTCTTTGTTGAGTCACGACGAGACGTGGCGTAACACTGGTTGATCAAGAAGGCTTAAAGCGCTCGCGTTATTTATTATATTACCATTCCCTGCTGTAATGCGAGCTTGTTTCTATTTTACACAAACTCTGTATGATGTATATGCTTGTTTGTTTATAGTCTATATAACGTTGTATATAAAAGGTAAAACAGATAGCTATATATAGGTTTTTAATAAAACCTTACCAATCCATTACATCCTGCTCATGTTGCGCTTCAAAGTTGATGTATCAGCTTAATCATCTTCATTTTCCGGATCAGATTCGGGCTCGAATTGATATAAGGAAGTAACGATGACATTTTATCAACTGTCAGTACAATTGCTTTGGAACCTGATGTTCCGAATATGGTAAAAAGCATTACATTTCCGTCAAACAGTTGAAGTATTTGACCAATCACTACGCACTGGTGAATTGGCGAATCACAGCACACCTCGCTTTTCAGAGCGATGAGCTTTGTAAAAAAACGGCACGTTTCAGAGAGGCGGGGCAAAGAGGAGATACAAACATGCACGGTATGTGGAAAATACTGTGTTTTTTTAACCTTAAATCGTGTATACACATTGCATTACATCTAAAACAAACGATAATATTCGTTTGACCCCTTTAATTATTGTTTTCACACTAGTCCTTTCACATTCCCTTTTTCTTTGTAAACGCTCATCAGTTAGTACTTTCTTGGTTTTCACAACTGATGAATCCCCAGATTTCAGCGGTGCTTGGTGTTTAATTAGGTATGATGACAAAATTTTCAAACATCCCTAAGCTCAAAATGGATCACATGACTAGACAGAGCTGAACATTCCCTTTACAACGACACCTGAATTGTGAAAATCAGTTGAGGATTGCGAAAGTTATGATATTTATAATACCGAGGAATATAGTAAAATAGTTAACATTAACTACAATAGAAGTCGTGTGACCGAAAACGCTTATTATTCACACATTTTTGCTTGTAACTTCCTTATTTTATCAGATATTTGCATGAAATTTGAATAGAAGGTAGAATTGTGTTCTTTCAAATGAAAAAGTGCAAAAAAAGATCTAAATAATATTATGCTTGTTCACTTTGTCATATCCACATTTCAATTGCCCAGGCCTACTGTCATATCAAGTGTTCTTAACCTATTAATTTAGACAGAGTTACAGGCTAGTCCTCAGTAATCTAACTCGAAGTGATGTAAACTGTTACAATTTTGACAAGCATGTCAGAAAAACCATGATATACATATTAAACTACATAGCATCAGTAATAATTTAAAGAAAAACACCGTCAGAATGAGTTGAATACAGACGATGTTTTTTTTTTTAGAACGACGCCTGCAGTACATTCGCTAATCTACCCGCCACAAATGTTACTACCCAATTTCCGCGATTTAGTTAAACTTTCTCCTCGATGGATTTCGATGGAATTTCGTCAGTAACAAGATAAAAGCTATGTATTTAGGTCCACCTATCTTTCAGAAGTGTCCAAAGCTTAGATGAAGCCCACTGACCGGTTGAACGCAACGCAAATTTTCTGAAAACCGCGGTGACCTGAAATCACATTAGGGCTGAAATCCCGAAGTGTCCAACGCTTCAGGGGCTTGCACTCGATGTAGTTACCGTCGTATTCAGGAAAAAACATACTCCCACCAGGCGGCCAGGAGAAGATATTGAATGACATACACATATTAGTACCACGCGGTTTGGAACACATTTTTGAGTCAGAATGTTCGCCGCGTGTGGTTGCTATGTCATCATACCTAGTTTAATAGTAAAAGTACTAAACATCACCACAAATAATACTAAACGTTTTCAAGAAAATGTTCTGTGTAATGCTACCAATCACCCGCAGCATTCACACGTGGGCTAGCAGCCGGATCCTCTTCATTCTGTTCGCGAATGTGATGAAATAACGCATTGACGAAACACACCAAACGAGGATTTCCTGAGAAACACTTCCCGACAGGGAAAATTACAAACCATTTTCAGCAAGGGTAATGACACAGTTTTAAACGCCGTTATTTCACGTACTTGCTCAATAATTGGTATTAGTTCATATTTTTTTTTTTTTACTTAAGGCTGCCACTTTAAAACAGAATAGCGGTAACTGAAATAGTAGTGCAAAAACAAGTCATTAACTTTTTTATCAGAACGTAAAATAATCTACAATATAAATAATATTATTTTCTTAAAAACTTAATCATAAAATATTTCGTAAATGTAGGATATACATGTAGCTTAAACAAATAAATAACTACACCACTTAAAAGAGAAATATAAATGGAAATAATTATGCCTACTTTTCATCTCCCTGACAGCGAGCCCACTCTCATAAATTGCGTATAAGTAACACACGCTGTGCAATATCGTGTGATACGTACGCCAAAGTTCGATTTTGCGTGCATACAATACGCCTATTTTTGCATGCATATGATACGCCAATTTAGCGTGTGTGCATATTAATCATCAATTTGTCTCATTAACCTGTCCCCTAACCCAAACCCTAAACCTAATGATAGCGTGCGTGCATATTATAACCCATAACCCAAACCCTAAACCTAACAGTATTATTTTAATTATTTCAGTGTTTCCTCTTCATGTACGTTTCAAAATGGCTGCTCTGCTCTCCCCCCAGGTGCATGCAAACATTGGCGTATCATATCCATGCAAAATTACACGATAATGCAACAGCGTGTTATTTATACGCAATTCATGAGACCGGGTTGTGGCTGATAGCACACATACATCTAGTAGACATCTATTTGATGTTTGCATTTTCATCTGCAAGACATCTGGCAGATGCTGTTTGCTCATCTGCCCTACATCTCTGAGATGTCTGCTGTCAGATGTCTAGAAGACGGCTGTGAGATGTGTATGATTTCGAATGGATGTACAACAGCTCTTTCTAAGATGTTTAGCAGATGTTCTTACACAGCAGATGTTTTCCAGATCTCCAGATCTTTAGCAGACATTTTACAGATGCACCTGTGCTATCTGGGTAATAACGGTCAGAACGCAAACAACATAAAGCCAATTAAAGCCTAATATATGAACGAATGAATAAAAAACAAACCGAAATACTGCAACAATAAAAACACCTATATCTAACTCGCGTCATTGTTTTTACTTCGATGTTAGTTTTATGTGAGATATAGGCTACGGTGGGACATCCTTAAATTCTTATTGTGCCATTTTGTGCTTTTTGCGTTCATATTCAGGGCTCTTCCGCATTTCTGTATAGCCTACGCTTTATTACAAAGATGTAGGCTATACTAATTTTAGTCATCTGGACGGAAGATTAAGCAACAATAAGCGTTTTAGCAGAGTACACCGGCCCCCTACCCCTTTGTATGGCGTGTTTTACCCAAACTTTGCTTTAGGGTGGGCGACGGGTTCAATAATTTTGTCTCTCGACTGAAAAATTATATAATACAACTATCCTACTCTGATGCAACTACCTAGTACTTAGAAAATGTAAATGAAGGAACAGGGGTAAGTACTGTTTCAAAAGAATTCAATTAAAGAATAAAGTAACTATAAACCAGCAATAAAATATTAAATAAAAGATTTGGTTCTTGTCAAGAAATTAGTTCAGCAAAACATGACTATAAATTCACAGTATAAAGAATAGTAAACAGTGAAAATACCCGAATGGATATACAAGTTACAACCGTACACCCATACTGAGTGAACTACCTGGTATACGCGTGCACAATCGTGAAGCACTGAAATAGTACACTTTACATGCACTAATATTAACAGGCGATTTCAGACATGTTAACAACACTGTATTACCTTCAAACGGAAGAAGTAAATGATAACACCTACACAATAACCTCAATAATTAAGCAAGTGGGCCCACTCACACACTCAACCGTACTCACACAACCCCCGATGCAGGCCCGTGTCGTTGCTGGAGTGCGTAGAGGCCTGTGAAACTTAAATTGGCCGCTTCGCTCCAGTGAGCAGATAAACGTAGAAACACAGTACCTAGGCTCTTTAATCCAAAGCACCAGTATAATCGCCTATAATCACTTCTTCCAGTATGGGTGTACTCATTCCCCCGGGAGTGCAATTTTTCTCTCCCTGATGTGCTATGACTAACACGGTACAACAGATTATTCTGAATCTTCAATTTAGAACATTGTTTTTTGCAGAAGAAATGGAAGCATTGGAACTTTTCCTGGAGGTAAGCATTCTCCCTGACTCTACTTCCCGCTTTACTTCACCAATTATAGGATCTTCCTCTTGGGCTTTTCTCAAATCTACAGTCGTGGCCAAAAGTTTTGAGAATTACATAAATATTGGAAATTGGCAAAAGTTGCTGCTTAAGTTTTTGTAAAAGCAATTTGCATATACTCCAGAATGTTATGAAGAGTGATCAGATGAATTGCATAGTCCTTCTTTGCCATGAAAATTAACTTAATCCCAAAAAAACCTTTCCACTGCATTTCATTGCTGTCATTAAAGGACCTGCTGAGATCATTTCAGTAATCATCTTGTTAACTCAGGTGAGAATGTTGACAAGCACAAGGCTGGAGATCATTATGTCAGGCTGATTGGGTTAGAATGGCAGACTTGACATGTTAAAAGGAGGGTGATGCTTGAAATCATTGTTCTTCCATTGTTAACCATGGTGACCTGCAAAGAAACGCGTGCAGCCATCATTGCGTTGCATAAAAATGGCTTCACAGGCAAGGATATTGTGGCTACTAAGATTGCACCTAAATCAACAATTTATAGGTTCATCAAGAACTTCAAGGAAAGAGGTTCAATTCTTGTAAAGAAGGCTTCAGGGCGTCCAAAAGTCCAGCAAGCCCAGGATCGTCTCCTAAAGAGGATTCAGCTGCGGGATCGGAGTGCCACCAGAGCTTGCTCAGGAATGGCAGCAGGCAGGTGTGAGCGCATCTGCACGCACAGTGAGGCGAAGACTTTTGGAAGATGGCCTGGTGTCAAGAAGGGCAGCAAAGAAGCCACTTCTCTCCCAAAAAAAACATCAGGGACAGATTGATCTTCTGCAGAAAGTATAGTGAATGGACTGCTGAGGACCGGGGCAAAGTCATATTCTCCGATGAAGCCCCTTTCCGATTGTTTTGGGCATCTGGGAAAAGGCTTGTCCGGAGAAGAAAAGGTGAGCGCTACCATCAGTCCTGTGTCGTGCCAACAGTAAAGCATCCTAACACCATTCATGTGTGGGGTTGCTTCTCATCCAAGGGAGTGGGCTCACTCACAATTCTGCCCAAAAACACAGCCATGAATAAAGAATGGTACCAAAACCCTCCAACAGCAACTTCTTCAACAATCCAACAACAGTTTGGTGAACAATGCATTTTCCAGCACGATGGCGCACCGTGCCATAAGGCAAAAGTGATAACTAAGTGGCTCGGGGACCAGAATGTTGAAATTTTGGGTCCATGGCCTGGAAACTCCCCAGATCTTAATCCCATTGAGAACTTGTGGTCAATCCTCAAGAGGCGGGTGGACAAACAAAAACCCACTAATTCTGACAAACTCCAAGAAGTTATTATGAAAGAATGGGTTGCTATCAGTCAGGATTTGGCCCAGAAGTTGATTGAGAGCATGCCCAGTCGAATTGCAGAGGTCCTGAAAAAGAAGGGCCAACACTGCAAATACTGACTCTTTGCATAAATGTCATGTAATTGTCGATAAAAGCCTTTGAAACGTATGAAGTGCTTGTAATTATATTTCAGTACATCACAGAAACAACTGAAACAAAGATCTAAAAGCAGTTTAGCAGCAAACTTTTTGAAAACAAATATTTATGTAATTCTCAAAACTTTTGGCCACGACTGTATAGTACTTAGTTGTTCCATTGGACTTAGACTCAGCACAGTAGGTGCATTTAATGACTTATTATGTGAGCATATAGACTAACAATTATTTTATAATTCATGCCATGTGCTTTCTCGTGTGTGGTCTATGGCTCCCCCCTCTCGTTAGCTTCCCTTCAGTGTTTCATTACCCACACCTGCCAAATGTTAATTATCCTTTGTTAGTCTCCCCTTTAAAAAGCCATCGTTTCTGCTGTCTTGTGCTAGTTCGTTTTGTTCCATGTCCTGTTGTCTGTTTTCTACGTAGCCTCGTGATATCGCACAGTCAAGGAAGTTTTGTGTTAGTTTAATTGAAGTCTTGTGAAGTGTGGTATTTAGTCTTTGTTAGTTTTATGTGTAGTTAGTTTAGTTCCTGTGTGCCACATATTGGAAAACATTGTGACAGAACCAAAGAAGGAACCAAAATCAAATGAAGAAAAACTAAAAGTGGCCTCTGTACATCTTGGGTTGATTAATTTTGCCATGTGTGTCAAAGACTTTTCTAGATTCACTTTTTTCATATTTTATGTTTCATGAAACTATTTGGTTTATTATATAAACATAGCATTTTCTTCCGCTACCCACAACCCTAATGACCTGCTACCCTCTGTGTGTCATGACACCATAAATCAAATGTATGAATCAACTCGCTTCCACACTAACACACTCAGCTCATGGCTTCCTGAGCTTACTATCTTTCTCTGATTTATGCTTGTTCATGTCTCATATTTCTGTACATGTCCTTAGAGGGTGCCTATGTATGTTTGTTTTTGCATGTGGTTTCAGCATGATGTTCTGTTCCAAAATGCTTCAAAGGCATGTATCACCTCCTGATGTAAAAGCTGCTCCAAAAACTAAATAGCAACATTATGCTTCTGAGAGACTTTACATTGTGTTTACATGGACAGTCTTACTCCGATTATGCTTCGAGTTCGCCTTTTCATTCAGTCTTAACAGATAATGGTAAATAAACTTGTCTTGTTGTCCTCGAAGGGGATTCAAGCTCCAATGTTAAACCCCCATTCCCCCCCAAACAAACTGTATGGTACATCGACATCTAGCGGTTGAGCTTGGTATTGCAGTCTAAAGTTTAGCCAAGTGACTTTGTTCTTGGTTTCTTTTGCTTGTTACCAGAAATAATCTACAGGAACTGTTTTGTTTGTGAATGTGTACCGGAAGTTAAATTGATGCTTACGTTCAATATCATTTTAGTCATTTAGCGTCTGCTAAATTACTAAATGTAAATGCAATATGTGAATGTTCCTTATCAAATTGGTTGAGATCCAATTTTGTGAGTGCCAATAAAGCAATAGAATAGGATTGTAAGCCAATATCTCCATGCAATCGATCAGAGCATCTTAACACACATTCTGTATATCAGTAATTTTTATGAGGAGCTCATGTTTATATGGGCTGCAAATGACAATTACAAGTGATGTGTCACCTACTAAAACAAATCTTCTGTTCTGACCCCAAACGTACGGCCACTCAAAAACCATCCAATAAGTTTACATAACAAGAATAAGATAAATAAAAGTAATAAAACAATATAAAAATAATACAAGTTTGAATTATTAAATGCAGAAAATGTACATTTGATTCAGTTTTTAGCCTTGCTGTAGCTCAGTGGTTAGAGCATGGCGTTATCAATGCCAAGGTCATGGGTTTGAGCCCAGGGATTGCACATAATCAGAAAAAAATATAGTATAATGCAATGTAAGTTGCTTTGGACAAAATTTTTGGTATGGACCCTTTTGCTTTAATGGACATACTGTACTTGTATATTTTGCAGACATGGACTGGAAATTTCTGAACAACCTAAAAGGAATTATCACAACACATTTTTGTAGAACAACAAAGATATGCAGCAAGTGATATTCATCTAAATCAGAGCAGTCATATACATGATTTAGACAAACTGCTATTATTTTTCTGTGGAACTGACTATAGCCTCGGTATATTCTTTACAGACATGAATTCCTCAGTCAAGAAGAATATCCATATGCTTTTCCATTTATGCAAGGATGGTTCAATGTTTTGTTTTGTCATCATTTATTATAATGTGGTAATGAATTATCCCATGTGCATAGGTTTCAGCACAGCCAGGCTATCACTTAGATTATTTCTTTCTGTCAACAACAGAACCCATTGAATAACAGTCATTAGCGCACCTAGTAATAAATTCTCTGGATTTAAAAAAATAATACTAAGGAGATAAAGGATAATTAAAAGAGATTAAAAAACAATCATATATAAGTACATGCTATTAAAAATATATTTGAATGACCAGTTATGTTAATGCATTTTCAAATATATATTTACACTGATCTAACAAACGCCAACAAAGCGCCTCTACGTCGCAGTTACGTATAGCGTCACGTGACGCGAATGAAATCGAAAGTAAAACTTGATCTGGCTGGTCAGAGGTCTCACAAGACAGGTCAATTCGAATCACGTCTGCGGTGAAAATAACATACAGTAAGTTACCGAATTTAAGAGAAACCTTTTGAAAATGATCGACTTCCAATATTGTAAAGAGCACGTGAGGAAATTGATAGCACACGCGTACATCTGGCTGACATCTATTCAGAGGCGGACAGAGTACACAGCTTCATTACTTGAGTAAAAGTACAGATACCCCTTGCTAAATTTTACTCAAGTAGAAGTAAAAGTACTACAGTCAGATGTCTACTTAAGTAAAAGTACTGAAGTACATGTTTTTAAAAGTACTTGAGTATCACGAGTACAAGAGTACATTTTCTAAATATTGCATTACTACTGCCACGCTGCTTACATTTATGTACAGAAACGTCCTATATGGAGTTATGAAAAATGTTTAATGTTAATACCTTGGAGAATGTAAAATGAATTTAAAGTAAAATCAAGTAATTTTCATCTTTTTACCATGTTGCTTTATTTAACATTTCTCACTTGCCAACAAGGCAATAGCACAATGGCAACGCTCTGACAAACCTCTGCTAGAGTTTTAATGGATTTTTGCACCCACATTTGAACCTGACCGTGCATACACACAGCATACTCAAGAACATCAAAGCAAATGCTCAGCTTACATTAATGTGTAATATCAGTGGTGGCGTTTCATCAAAACCTAGGGTATGGCGAAATTTCCTCAGACCATACAAAAACGAACCACAACGAAACCAAATGATACCACATATATATAACCACAAAACTTAAAGTAGTAAAAAATAACCCACAGCCAGATGTTGTCATAACCACCACCAACGACTATGTTAATCGACTATGAGACTAAAATATAAACCAACCATTGATCAGATTCAGCAAACAAGATTAAATATAAAACATGTCTTACCTTGTCGCAGGATTGTTTAGCCTTGATTCTTTTCATTTTAAGATAATCCTGGCATAGCTAGTGGCAAATCCCAAAATCGCGCAAAAATACATAAACAATAAACTGCGACTGCGCTACAATGTCTTTCCGTACAATATATTTTAATTTTTCACAAATAGCGTTTTACATTATAAATGAAATACAATAACAATAGTGTAAATTATTCGATTTATTAAAATTATTAAATGGATGCCAACTAATTGGGAAAATAAAGACCTCCCCACTAGGCTACCCCTAACCTCACCATACACTTGATTCCAAAACCACTGTTAGCCATTTTGTAAGCAGTTTCTTTATTTTATTGAAAATAAATGCCTGTATATGATCTAAAATGTGGAAAATGCAGATGTAGCAAGGTTCATTAAAAGAAAGGAAGGAGGCGGGAACCGGCAGACATTTAAACCATTTAATCAAATCATAACAAAGTAAATAAACAGCCGGCAGCCCCTCACGGACGACTGCCAGCAACACAAACATAAATACAAATACAAACATGTTCGGGCCCGGTCCTCTCTCCGTGACGGTCCGGTCGCTCGTTCTCTTATGTGCTCCCGATCTCCTACGTGATTCGAGACCAGTTGTACGCACAGCTGGCGCTCTTTAACAATTACTCACCGGTCTCGAACCACGGTCTCGCCCCGCCTACTCCACTACAGCAGACAAACGAGTTCAGCCAAAAAGAGCTTCGAACCAACATTACGATGACGTCAGGTCAAAACTACATATCATCGGTCATACCGACTACGTCAATGAAGCTACTGGTGACTAAACAGTGTTTATACATTCTCAAATACACATGCTTCTTACGCCTATGCTACATGTACACATCAGTGTAAAGTAGTTTAATTATCTTTAATGAGTCTCATTATGCACACTTTGTTTCAACAATTTTTTCTGAACGCTAGGGTAAGTCAAAAAAAAGATTTTGAAATATGTTATATTTAGCATTCTATATGACGCTATTGGCTATGCTTACCCTTACCTTTATTCTTTATTCATATAAAAATACCCCAAATCGCATGAAAATAACACACAAAACACATATTCTTCAGTCGTGCATTTATTAGCTTCTTGTTTTGGTGAAGAAATGTCACTTTCGCTTTATCACGGATGTCCAGAATGAGGAAGCGTACACAGGACGTGTCATGCAGACGAGGTCACGTGAGATGATTGACAGCTGTACAGCAAATGATAGAGCTCTGAGGTCTGGGTGATTGATTGCTGAAAGGCTGTCGCAATAAGTGGCGCCTGCACAATCCAATCACGTTTGAGAGGGAAAAAAACAAATTGATGGTTTCCGAGATTTTTCTTTTTAGAAGTAATGGGTAATTACGGTTATGGATAGAAATGTAGCGGAGTAAAGAGTACAATATTTGCCTCTCAAATGTACTTGAGTAAAGTCATGAGTACTCCCCAAAAATGATACTCAAGTAAAGTACAGATCCCTCAAAATTGTACTTAAGTACTGTACTCGAGTAAATGTACTCCGTTACTATCCGGCTCTGCATCTATTTGATGTCATAATTTTAATCTGCAAATCTGGCAGATGCTGTTTGTATGGGATTCATTCTGTGCCAATAAAAATGAACGCAAACTTAAAAAAAAGAAACAATACAAATATACAACAAGAGGGCTCTGCACTGCAGAGCAAGCCGGTGGCTTGCTCTTTCGTGCTCGGGCCCTAATGAGAAAGAAAAAAATCACTTTGATAATGAAAACAATAAACTCAATTGCAAAAATGTGACAATATTTACAAATAAACGACAATTTTCTAAGTTTCGTTTTTGCAAATAATAGTATTGAATTTACTTTTAGATTTTTCATTCTTATTTTATTAGTATATTAGCAGGGTTGCCAACGTTCACGCACTTAAAAGTGGGTCACGTTTCCAGGCTCTATCACGCCGTAACAACAAGCCAACATCGAGTAGATACAGCTAGCTAGCCATATTCACATGCATCTTTACGTGGGTTTAGAGGCCGTCAAGACAGTAGTCTAAAGTTTATAATTACAATGATATCAGGAAAACAAGATGCCCAGTGAGTTTTTAGGAGATATACAATAAAGTGTTATGCATCCAGTTCATATTTATAATCGTGGTGGCATTTTATGTATTGTTTCTATCTTTAAATGTTTGTTTATATTTTATGACGTCTCTATTCTGCTTTTCTTTAACCTGTTGTATGTAGGTGTGTAAATACATAATGAAATAGTTGTTTGCAAGTGGCAGACTAAATTAATAAAACATTCTAAAGGCCTCTAATTGCCTCTAATTTAAAGTTGTAATCTCTGTACTGTAACTATGCAGCAATGTTTTCATTTAGGACAACCCAATAAGCTGTAACGTGTCTTTATTGGACGTTATAAAATGCAAGTTGTTCGTTCATTTTTAAGAAAATTATCTTAATAGTCCATATAATAATACCTGACAAAAAAGTAAAGACAGAATTGACTTCGCTGTATTTTTCACTGACAAAACATCATCCATCAGCAAACAATTCTCGGTACCTCAGACCTCGGGAAACACCTCCCACACTCCAACAATCGAACTCTCCTCTTTCACCCCACTTACGGACACTGAAGTCACCAGGCTTCTCTCCAGCCACTCCACCACCTGTCCCCTTGACCCTATCCCCTCCGATCTTCTTCAGGCCATATCCAGCACACTCACACCTGCACTCACACACATCATCAACACCTCCCTTCTCACCGGCACTTTTCCATCAACATTCAAACAGGCCCAGGTTACGCCCCTACTGAAGAAACCAACATTGGACCCTTCTACTCCCGACAGTTACAGACCTGTCTCTCTCCTCCCATTTATAGCAAAAACACTTGAAAGGGCAGCTTTCCACCAGGTGTCTTCCTACCTATTCCAGAACAAAACTACTGGATGACAAGCAGTCTGGCTTCAAAACAAACCACTCCACTGAGACGGCACTGCTATCAGTCACAGAAGCACTGCGGCTAGCCATGGCGGAATCTAAATCCTCGGTCCTGATTCTGCTAGACCTATCTGCAGCGTTTGATACTGTTAATCACCGGATACTGCTAGCAACCCTGTCATCGCTAGGAATCTCAGGCTCTCCCCTCCGCTGGTTCAAATCCTACCTCTCCGACAGATCCTTCAGGGTGTCATGGAGGGGCTCGCTGTCCACTGCTCACCACATGATCAATGGGGTCCCTCAGGGGTCGGTGCTTGGACCGCTGCTTTTTTCCATCTACACGACATCCTTGGGACCCATCATACAGGCACATGGCTTCTCGTATCACTGTTATGCCGACGACACCCAGATCTACATCTCGTTTCACCCAGACGACACCACTGTAGCAGCTCACATTACAGCCTGCCTCGAGGACATCTCAGCTTGGATGAAAGGGCATCACCTCCAGCTGAACCCTGCCAAGACAGAACTACTCGTGTTTCCGGCACACCCTACGGTCCAACACGATCTCAACATCCATCTTGGCAATACCACAATCACCCATTCCAAAACAGCCAGGAACCTCGGAGTCATATTTGATGAACAGCTGTCCTTCAATGATCACATTGCAAAGACAACACGGTCATGCCGATATGCCTTATTCAACATTAGAAAGGTCAGACCCTATCTCACTGAGCATGCGGCACAACTCCTTGTCCAGGCCCTGGTAATCTCAAGGTTGGACTACTGCAATGCTCTCCTTGCTGGTCTTCCTGAAAAGGCTATCAAACCACTTCAGCTGGTTCAGAACGTAGCAGCACACCTCGTCTTCCAACAGCCCAAAAGGGCTCACGTGACTCCCCTTTTCATCAGATTCAAGTCACTAATGCTTGCCTACAGGACTATCACTGGATCTGCACCGGCTTACTTCCACACTCTCCTGCACTCCTACACCCCATCAAGATCCCTGCGTTCAGCAAACCAGCGGCGTCTTGTATTGCCTTCCCATAAGGGCAGTAAATCGCTCTCCCGCTCATTCTCATTCACAACTCCTTCCTGGTGGAACATTCTTCCTAACTCGGTCCGTTCAACCACATCTCTCACAACATTTAAAAAACTACTTAAAACCCATCTCTTCTGTGAATACTTGACAGACAAATAAAAAAAAAAACAGGCAGTGGTCTAGCTTTTGTTGAAACCAGTAACTTTGTATTGGCACTTAATGTATTATGGCTCCTGTATGACATATCGCTTATTGCTCCTAAACTCTTTGTAAGTCGCTTTGGATAAAAGCATCTGCTAAATGTCTAAATGTAAATGTAAATTGCTACTGTACACTAATACAACTTTTAGCGATTTTCTTTATTATCTGAATTACATTCATTTACTTAAGGGCGAGGAGGACGATGATGAGAAAGAAGCTTGGATCCACACCGCACATGACTTACCAACTTCAAATACCAATTACTAATATACTACCTAAATAAGAAAGTTGTTTTTAAGTACAAACAATAATGATAACAGCATGCAGATTGTTCTCTAAAATTCGTTGCACTGCACTGTCTTCAGTATCGACTTCCTTGTAAGGGAGCTGTCAATCCAAATCTCACTAACCAATGAGAGTAAAGTGGCCATAAATCCCGCCCACACATTTTTTGCCAGAAAGGCAAAAGCGTAAACAAAAACTCGGAAAGCGCAAATGAAAAATCTAGCAGCGAATTCAAAACTATTGTTTGCAAAAACGAAACTTAGAAAATTGCAGTTTATTTGAAAATATTGTCACATTTTTTAAATTGAGTTTATTGTTTTCATTATCAAAGTTTTTTTTTCTTTCTTATTGTATATATATATATTTTTTTTAAGTTTGCGTTCATTTTTATTGGCACTAAAGGAATCCCATACTGTTTGCTCATCTACCCTACATCTCTGAGACGTCTGCTGTCAGATGTCATAAAGACCTCTAGATGACGTCTGTAAGATGTGTATGCATTAGAATGAATGAACAACAGCTTTTTCTAAGATGTTTAGCAGATGTTTTTACATGGCAGATTTTTTCCAGATCTTTAGCAGACATCTTACATATGTACCTGTGCTATCTTGGACACATATTTTTATTATTATTATTATTATGTGTGTGGATTGTAAAAACCTTATCGCTAGAGTTTATTTCTTGTTGTTATGTTTGTAACGGCAACGTTTAAACTGAAAGGGGCTAACAACAATCGTCTACACATTTGCCACAAATACGTAACATACTTCATTTTTGGAGTAAACCTTTGTCAGTATTTATAATTCATTCTTGTAAATGCAAGTGTAAATTTGAAAGTAAATAAGCAGCGCGGCTTCGTCATCTTGGCTGCAGTTGTTTTTCCATTCATATATCCATAGGGATTTCCATATAGTCAGAGTTAATTAGGGCGGGGGTTGAAAAAATAAAAAAATAGATTTATCGTTTTTTATAAATGCGGTTTCGATAGATTCTCAAAAAGCTGTGAATCGATTTTTTCTTTCATACTTCCGCAAGCACTAAACATTCATTAAAGGCGCAGTTTTTGTCTTTACAGTGGCCACTAGCGTTGTATTATAGATTTGCAACGAATCACTGTCCAAACACGACGGTGGCCACCATAGTACAAAAAGATGTCGTTCTGATGTTGAAGCAGGGAAGAGATCATGCGGGCATAAGGAAAACTGTAGAAAGAGCGATGTCATATTTATTACATAAAATAAAAGGTCTGTGGATTTTAAGAATAAAAAGAAGGAAAAAAGTCATGCAGGAGCTTGGACCTGCGTTAATATTATAATGTCTTTCCAGAAGAGACGCCTTAGGACCCGCGGTACTAAGGCTTTTGGCAGAGATACTAATGCAATATCGCTCTTGTGTATGGAGTGTATGTAATGTTCTTATATCTTCATGGCTGTGATTAGGCCAGAGGCAATCACAGCCATGCAGATATAAGAACACTACATGCACGACTACGAGAGCGATATTGCATTTATACATCAGTTCGACGGCACACGTGTGTAGATAAACCAGAAACAACGTCGGAGTGTCTTTAAACCCCTCCGGGTTTAAAGGAAATGATGAACTACTTTCTTTGGCCACGAATCCAAGGCCAGCATAACAGTTGAACCTCCGCTACTAAGTCCAAACAATCACTTGTTTTAAATTTGCGCTGTGCTTAAAATTGTGAAATTTAAAAGAAGAGACCTCTAAAGTGCAACTCAACGAGAATGTGTTAATCCCATTTCTATTATCTTGATCGAGACCCTCGCGTCCTGCGCTGTAATGTGTTTAAACAATGAGTGCAGAGCGCTTTGAATAAATTGCTAGAGACACCGCCATCACTGACAACGTTCCAATTATCATGGTGTGTGTACTCCACCTAGTGGCCATTTTCCAGTATTGAAGTTTGCGCAGTGTTGCGATTTAGATTTAGGAGAGGAAACGCGCGTTGTAGAGTTGTTTGTTTTAGAATTAAACATCACCTTTACATAAAAGACAGTGGTGCATATGATTGCCTCTCTTTACAGCTAATTTTGTTTGTTGTAATATAAAATAACCTGACCCTGTTTGATCAAGGTATGCTACTGTTCTGTTTCAATATAGGCCTACCCAAGTGTACCCAAAAATAAAGTTAAATATACAGGTTTGTGGCTCTTCATTTCTTTTTTAATTCACCATTGTAATTTGATGTTTACTGATCTTTTTAGAAATGTCTATAGGATTTGTATTAAATCTATAATAATTGACTCGAATCGGGAATCGAATCTGGAATCGAATCGAATCGAGAGCTTGTGAATCGGAACATTAGAATCGATACCCAGCCCTAAGACACAAACCAATTAGTTCTAACAAAACATGTTTTAGGCCAACAGTTAAACCTGACATCAACTATGCTACAAACATAAATAATATTGTTTTCTATACAATTTATTTTCTTTGCATACTTTATATTTTCTTCGTAAGTAAAAAAAAAAGTATAACGAAGAAGGAGTTTAATGGAATGGGACATGATGGCACGGGCTCTGTCTCATGCGTTGCTTTACTCTGATATTAACAGGATGTTTAGTCATTATTTAAGACATTCTGTCAGTGCTAGTGGTTAAATAACACATTTTGTTTTACACAAAAATACAAATATAAACATCATGTAACTGTGTGTGTTTTATCTAAGGAGTACTACATTACAGGATCATTTCTGGCCTCCATAATGAGTCTTTCCAGTGAAGAGAACCTTACAACAGAAGTCTTAGGGTAAGAATTATGTAACCTGTCATAAAACTTGTATCTTTTAGCGTCCTTTAAAAGAAACAGTTAGTGAATGCTAGTTTATTTCTTTTTTAGTCCAGACCAGGATTCACATGATCCAAGCTGTGAGTCCATAAAGAATGAACAATCATTGGACTTGTCAATCTTAAAAGTCTCTCCTTGGTAAACATGATTACACGCTTTAATAGTTCAGTTCTCTTGCCTGTATTTACCTTGATGTAAATGTGTCTTGAGGGAACAACACAAAGTGTAAAATCAATCTAATTCTTGTGTGGTAGGAATATGATCTTTTACTATACGATCTCAGATACATTTTAGGTCTTGTGTTACCCGCAGCAAAATCCTCATGCTCGCTCTTGCTTGAAACAATGGCAGTATGTACTGTATGACGTTAAAACACAATAAAAAAAAAAGATTGATAGTAGAGGTTTAACTATCGTTACACTATTGTGAAAAATATTGCGATATTGCATATCGGTATCAATATTTTCGCACAGCCCTAAGACATTTGGTGTGTGTAATATTGTCCAGCAGCACAACAATTATTGTGTTTACTGTTGTGAATCTGTTTTTTATTTACTATATATGGAGATGGATATATGTGAAGATAAGTGTCGGGGTGTAACTTACAAAACTAGTGAAGCTAAGTTACTACTATCACATTAGTGTGACATTAGTTTCTAAATCAGCTTTTGTAATAGGAAGCTGCATTTTCCAGCACGTAAAAGTGTATTTTGACAAAACCTTAACATTACTCTAATGAAATATATTTAAAACGTTAATATTTATTTTTAGTACATTATATCGACGGAGCCTTTTTAATTCTGATGTTCCTTATTATGTTCTGTAAATTACAGCTTGTGGTGATGTTCAAGGTAGCTTTAATGTAGTTTGCTACTTTTTGTCAGTAGTTCGTAGTGTAGCTAACTGTATTTATACTAAATACTTATGAATAGTTTGTAGCAGACGACAAGTTTGAAAGTTGCTTAACACAGTAGTTGTCATTTCAGAAGAAGAAGACCTTTTAAATTAAACGTTCTGGGAAATGTCATTGTCTTCATTCATTCTTCTAGTTCTTTCAGTAGCTAGTCAATGCATGAACTATTATAATGTATACCTCATATGCACTGCAAGCTGCGTTGGATAAAAGTTCTCGCGTAATGAACAAATGTAAATTATGTAACAATTTAATAATTGTTGTTTCATTTCATAGTTCAACTGAAGAGAGATCATCTCCAACAGTATTTAGTTGTGTGTCTGTGAAAAGCAGCAAGTCTATCGCTCAACCCATTAATTTTAAAGGTGGAGACTCTTTTGCCGAACAGAGGTGAGAACACTCTTGTTTTAGGACATCAGTCAATTATTTCAGTTTGAGTTGAACAGTGTTTTAAGTTTAAGTGATAAATACAGTTGGTTCTCCATGAGAAAGAGAGAAATAAGTTTAAATCCTGGTCTAGGTTTTTTATTGACAGCATGTTTTTATTAACCACAGTGACGAACAGACTCCATCAAATTTCTCCCAAAGAAAAAAGAATGTGGAGACTGTTTTCAAGGTTTGTATGTAAGCAGAGCCACGAGCAGTTTTTTAGCCACACTTAAAATAGTGTGAATGTCAATGCATTTAATAATCAGCACAATGACAATTTTTTTTTTATAATTTTGAATCAGGTAGACATTTAAAGTGAATGTCTAAATATTTAGCACAAACAAATATTTGTTGTTGTTGTTGTTGAAATATAGGAGGTTGAGCACCAAATCATCTCTCTGATAAAGGAAGAGTTAGAGAGTTTTAAGAGACTTCTTATCCCAGATTACCCATCATTCTCTGATAAAGAGCAGGAAGAGGAGAATGAATGTGAGAGAAGAGTCAGAGATGGACTCTTAAAACTCACACTCCACATTCTGAAGAAGATGAACCAGACAGACCTCGCAGACATACTAATGAACAGTAAGATTCATGTGATTTTTACCATAGCCTATAGTTAACAGTAGGTGAAACTGCTGATTCTGACAGTTGTTTTATTTTAATTTCTCGTTTTCTATATCTACAACAGAACAGTCTGTATTATATCAACACAAACATAAATCTAGACTAAAAAGGAAATTTCAAAACATTAACGAAGGGATATCGAATCAAAGGAGCTCAACACTATTGAATGAGATCTTCACAGAGCTGTACATCACAGAAGGAGATGGTGGTCTAGTGGGTTAAACCACTGAACTGGTAAATCAAAAGGTTGCTGGTTCGATCCCAGCAGCCACCACCAGTGTATCCTTGAGCAAGACACTTTACTCCACGTTGCTCCAGGGGGATTGTCCCTGTAATAAGTGCACTGTAAGTCGCTTTGGATAAAAGCGTCTGCCAAATGCCTAAATGTAAATGTAAATGTAGAAGGAGGGCGTGGAGAGGTCAATGATGAACATGAGGTGAGACAGATTCAGAAGACTTCGTCTAGAAGATCCGAGGCACAGGAAAGACAGATCAAATGCAATGACATCTTTAAAGCCTTACCTGGACAAGATAAAACCATCAGAAGTGTGCTGACGAAAGGAGTCGCTGGAATTGGAAAAACAGTCTCTGTGCAGAAGTTCATTCTGGACTGGGCTGAAGGAAAAGCAAATCAGGACATTCACTTCACATTTCCACTTCCATTCAGAGAGCTGAATCTGATCAAGCATAAAAATATATCAGTCTGATGAATCTTCTTCATCAGTTCTTCACAGAGACAAAAGAACTGAAATCAACAGACTTTAATGATTCTAAAGTTGTGTTTATCTTCGATGGTCTGGACGAATATCAAGTTAATTTAGATTTCTCAAACAATCCCAGCTTGTTTGATGTGAAAGAATCAGCCTCGGTGGATGTGCTGCTGACCAACCTCATCAAGGGCAGTCTGCTTCCTTCTGCTCTGATCTGGATCACATCTCGAACAGCGGCAGCCAATCAGATTCCTCCTGAATTTGTTGATCAGGTGACAGAGGTACGAGGGTTCAATGACTCTCATAAGGACGAGTATTTCAGGAAGAGGATAAACGATAAGAGTCTGTCTGACAGAATCATTACACACATGAAATCATCCAGAAGTCTGTACATCATGTGCCACATACCGGTCTTCTGCTGGATTTCAGCCACCGTTCTAGAGGGAATGTTGAGTGAAGCAGAGACTGCAGAGATCCCCAAGACTCTCACTCAAATGTTCATACACTTCCTGATGTTTCAGATGCAACGAAGGAGTGAGAAATACCACGGAAAATATGAAATTGATCCTAACCAGACTAGAGAGATCGTGTTCTCGCTGGGAAAACTGGCTTTTCAACAGCTGGAGAAAGGGAACCTGATCTTCAACGAGGAGGATCTGAGAGAGTGTGGCATTGATGTGAGAGAAGCATCGGTGTATTCAGGAGTTTGTACTCAGATCTTTAGACAGGAGTTTGGACTGAACCTCCGGAAGGATTACAGCTTTGTGCATCTGAGCTTACAGGAGTTTTTCGCCGCTTCATTCAAGTTTCTGTTTGTTTGTCAAGACAAAGAAAGCCAGTCAGATATATCAGCTTTTCTCAAGAGTGAAGTGGACAGGGCGTTACAGAGCGACAATGGAGATCGGGACCTTTTCTTGCGTTTTCTTCTGGGTCTTTCCCAAGAATGTAGTCAGGATCTTCTGCGATGCTTACTGACACAAACAGTATGCAGCGTTGACACGCCAGAAATAGTCAAGTACATTAAACAGAAGATCAGGGAGAATCCCTCTCCAGAGAAATCCATCAATCTCTTCCACTGTCTGAATGAACTGAATGAACATTCTCTAGTGCAAGAAATCCAAACATACCTGAGCAGAACGCATGACAAACAACAATCTATTGTTACATTGACTCCATCTCAATGGTCGGCTCTTGTGTTTGTGCTCCTGAACTCAGAAGAGGAGCTGGATGAGTTCAAGCTGTGTAAATATGATCCATCAGAAAAATGTCTTCTGAAGCTGCTGCCAGTGGTCAAAGCATCTAGAAAAGCTATGTATGTATTTGATTTTTTTATGAATTACTTAAATGATGTGCTTAGCTGTGCAAAATGTAATGCTGTCATGGTGTAATTGAATTATTTTAATGCAAGGAACCTAAACATAAAAAATATGAGATTTATTCATGAATTCTGTGAGATGATATGTTTGTGTTTATGGTTATTGTTCTGACACTATTGTTTTTTCTAGTCTGAGTAATTGTAATCTCAAAGAGACGAGCTGTTCAGCTTTGGCCTCTGTTCTCAAGTCAAACACCTCAAATCTGAGAGAACTGAACTTGAGTCACAATAATCTACAAAATTCAGGAGTGAAGCTGCTCTCTGCTGGACTGGAGAATCCAAATTGTAAACTAGAGAGATTACAGTAGGTTTTGTCATATTTCATTTACGCTTAACATGTTTACATAATTCATTTTCAGTTATTTTTCATTAATCATATATGGCAAAAACTTGAATTTCAACATTAATTACTGTATTTTAGAAGTAATAAATGCTAAAAGTATTTTCAGTGACTTTTCCTACACTGGTTTGGCTCAGGAGTTTTATGCAACCCCATAAAGTATGCAAAATGGCAATGGCAAACAGCTTTTGAAATGTGTACTCATTGGACCAAAAACAGACAAGACACAAAGAGGGTCCTGTCTTTGAGGAACATTGTTCTAAAAGTGCTAAATATGTTAGCCGATTAGCGACACTTGCCCCATCATTAATAAATGCTTAACAACTATTTTACTGAGTTTTAGCTCATGTAATACATTTAACAATGTTAACAAATACAACCTTATTGTTAAGTGTCACCCTTTTGCATCTCTTTCTAGATTGTCCAACTGCAGCATTACAAACAAAGGCTATATAGATCTGGCTTTATCTCTGAAGTCAAACCCCTCGTACTTAAAAGAGCTGAATCTGAGTGATAATAAACCCACAGACAAAGGAGTGCAGCATCTCTCTGATCTACTAAAGGACCCACATTGTACACTGGAGATACTAGGGTGAGTCTAACCAACACTTTTGTGGCTTTTATGCCATTTATTAAATAGTTAAGGAAATTTTACTTAATTTATTCAGGAATATTCCACAAAAAACAATCCTTAAAAATTACTCAAAAATAATGTGTGTAATATTGTTACCATCATTTTTTTAAGTAAATAGCATGTAAAAAATGTTTACAGTGTAGTGAAATAATTGTTAACTATGGGAATCAGAAATTTCTATTCATATTCATACAACATTAAAGGTCACTGTCAATATTTAACATCAGCAATATTGGGTGTGGTTGCTTGTGTATGCATTTTTGTGAAATAAGGGTACAAGTTATACTATACATTTCACAACTGCAGTTTTAAAGTTATCTTAAAGATCAAGCCAGATGCTTTTCAGTAAAATTATTTCGCCGGCTTGTTTGTGTCCAGGTTGTCAAACTGTAGCCTCTCAGAGCAAGATTGTTCTGCTTTAGCTTCAGCTCTAAAATCAAACCCGTCACACCTGAAAGAACTGAATTTGAATTGGAATAGACCTGGAGATTCAAGAAAGCTGCTTTCTGCACTGCTGAAGGATCCACGATGTAAACTGGAGAAACTACTGTAAGTCTAACTGTGACACTGTCTGTGACTTTTATCAATCATGTTTTATTCACTGTGTGATGTTTTATTAAATTATGTTGTCCATGTATATTTCAATTATATTTCCGCTATATTCATTCTGCCACATCGAAAATCCTCCCCACCACGGCTACAGCTTTTGACTGATGCTGTGTTTCCCATTCGCTGTTTTATATTCTTCTTTAGGCACAGCATTTTAGATTCACAGTCAACACATGCAGGCAGGGCTGGATTAAGAACACCTTGGGCCCTGGGGCTATAGCAAACCCAAGGGCCCCATTCATTTTATTGCCACGCCACGGTGTGAATTTAATTTTATATTTATTTCTTATATTTACTTTTCTAAATATTTCATATTCATTTATTTTACAAGTAGTACTTATATTTAATTTCTATTTTATATAAGCACAAGTTTGCATACTAAACTTTCCAGGCTAATTAAAAAACATTAACATTAACTCGATATTTATTACTTATATTTACTTTTCTAATTATTTTATCTAATTACATTTATTATAGCCGTTCAACAGTATAATTGAGATCTATCATGTCTAACAGTAGGACATATACAGAAATTGAATGTTCGCATAAAGTTCTCAAACACTTTACAGTCTTTAATGCTAAATTCTAAATAAAATACAGAAGAATTTTCATTAAAGCTACAAAACACATTGAATTCCTCTTTTCTTTTGTTCTCTGGTTAACATTATAGTGACAGGAGTCACAGCAGCAGGTCTAAGAATGTTGCCCCTTTAAGAGCTGCCGCATTGCGTTTTGCCGGATCCCACAGATAGAAGCTGTCTATCTAATCTGAACTCGTCAAAGCTACTGTTTCAAATCGCGCTTAAGTGATTTAAAAAGCCTTTACATGAATAAGAGCGTGACTATATAATGTAACGCTAGATAAAGTATGACAAAACAAATGCATTCTGCGTTAATTGCGTTAAATATTTTTCCTTAAAAAAAAGTTAATTGCATGCTTCAACACGTTAACATTGAATGCCCTACTCATTTTCTATTATTGTAGAAAATGACCTTATATTTCATTTCTATTTTCCATAAGCACAAGTTTGCAAAGCCTACTAAACTTTTTAGGCTATTAATTTTTTTTTAATTAACTCCATGATATGAACTTCAAACAAACAGGTTTCCAAAATTGCAAAAACAGTTCCTTAATGAGTATTTTACAGTTAATACTTGAAATAGGGTCTTAACGTTAAAAAGTTATTTAAAAATGTCGTTCTTGTCCCACTGATGACCGCAAACGAGACTTTATGTTACTATGTAAACCAGCCCTTATGTTAATACGGCCCTGCATGCAGGGCGTGTGGCAAGTCTAACTTACAAACTCTTTCACTGGATTTAACAAGTTTTCCAACCTATTTAGTGACTTTTGTTCAGAAAAAACTTATAGCGATAAACCTAGTAAATAAGAATGGCTTTATCGAGCAATATGTTATATTGAAATACAGAATGTTAAGAGTTTAGAAGTGAAACAGCTCTAAAGTTGCAACTCAAATTCGATGTGATTGTCACAAATATGTTAATTAGCTCGTCACGTCATTCAGCATCACAGTTCCTCAAAATCCTGAGGAAACACAGGTTCCGGACTGTTGTAATGCTTGAGTATAATGTATCATGACTCTCTGCAGGTTGTCCTGCTGTAGTATTAAAGAGGAAGGTTGTGCCGCTCTGGCTTCAGCTCTGAGATCAAACCCATCACACCTGGAGACTCGGGAGTGAAGCTGCTCTATGATCTGCTGGAGGATCCACTGTGCAAACTAGAAAAACTACTGTTAGATTATTTTACTCAACTTTGATATGTGTTAATCAGGTGCTGTAGCGATTCCTCTTACATCATGTTTTTTTTCTCTAGGCTGTATAACTCTAGTGTAGGAGAAGAAGGTTGTGTTGGTCTGGTCTCAGCTCTGATATCAAACCCCTCACACCTTAAAGAACTCAATCTAAGTGAGAATAAACCTGGAGATTCAGGAGGAAAGCTGCTGTCTGCTCTGATTCAGGATCCACACTGTAAAATTGAAATACTTAAGTGAGTTAATCATTAAATGTAAATTTAAATAAACTTTTAGTTTGTCAATGTGAATAGTGATTTATTTACATTTTAATAGAAAATAGATTTTGGATGAATAAATGTATTAATGAGATTTTTCTATTTATTTGATCTATAAGTGGTACTAATGGTCTTCCATAATGTGGGTTGTGAAAATCTTACAATTCACAGTATAAATTATACAAATTATATTTACATACACTTGACCTGTTTTTCTTTGCAGGTTGTCTAACTGTAGTATTGGAGAAGAAGGTTGTGCTGCTTTGGCTTCGGCTCTCAAATCAAACCCCTCACACCTGAGAGAACTCAATATAAACTGGAATAAACCGGGAGACTCCGCTGAAAATGTGCTCTCTGATCTACTGAAGGATCCACTCTGTAAATTGACGAAATTAGAGTAAGTCACTGATTTCAAATCCGTTCAGTTTTGACACACTCCCCATTCACACGTGCAGTGATTCACAGTGAACTGTCATTTTAATGGAAGTGTGACGGCTGTCACTAGAGCGGTCGTATTGAGCATAGCACATTCCCAGTAATAGCAATAAAAGCCATTTTTTAGTCTTTGTCTCAGCCCAGAAAAGAGGTATTTTCCCATTTTACATGTCATAGGTATTGTTGAAATCTCACTTCATAGATGCAGCTTTTGCACTCATGGTAACCATCATCCTGGATGCATCAATGACCACGTTTACATGGACAACAATAATCTGACATTACCATGTTTAAAACAATACTCTGATGAACCATGTAAACAGAGATTTTTATTAGCTTCATCCGTCTAAACTCATAATCGTAGTAAACACAAATTGAATTAAAACGGGTGGAGTTTTATTCTATTTTAGTCGCATTATCGAAGTGCGGTATAGACATGTAGACACCTTAATCGCACTATAGCCAGCACGTAGGAACTTTCGTGGCACTGTGCGACAGGTTACAACCCGAATTCCGAAAAAGTTGGGAAGTTTTTTAAATTTGGATAAAATGAAACTAAAGGAATTTCAAATCACATGAGCCAATATTTTATTATTGTTTTATTAAATTTAATGCCTGCTACAGGTCTACAAAAAGTAGGCACGGGGCAACAAATGGCTAAAAAAGCAAGCAGTTTTTAAAAGATTCAGCTGGGAGAACATCTTGTGACTAATTAAGTTAATTGATATCAGTTCTGTAACATGATTAGCTATAAAAGGGATGTCTTAGAGAAGCAGAGTCTCTCAGAAGTTAAGATGGGCAGAGGCTCTCCAATCTGTGATAGACTGCGTAAAAAGATTGTGGAAGACTTTTAAAAGATGTTCCTCGACGTCAAATTGCAAAGGCTTTGCAAATCTCATCATCTACAGTGCATAACATCATCAAAAGATTCAGAGAAACTGGAGAAATCTCTGTGCGTAAGGCCGGAGACCTTTATTGGATGCCCGTGGTCTTCAGGCCCTCAGACGACACTGCATCACTCATAGGCGTGATTGTGTCAATGACACTACTAAATGGGCCCAGGAATACTTCCAGAATCCACTGTCGGTAAACACAATCTACCGTGCCATCAGCAGATGCCAACTAAAGCTCTATCATGCAAAAAGGAAGCCATATGTGAACATGGAAGCGCTGTCATGTCCTGTGGGCCAAGGCTCATTTAAAATGGACTATTTCACTATTTCATTCAACGATAAATGCGTCAAAGACGACCACAAACTCTTCAGCAGCTGGAAACCTATATAAGGCAAGAATGGGACCAAATTCCAACACCAAAACTCCAGCAACTCATAGCCTCAATGCCCAGACGTCTTCAAACTGTTTTGAAAAGAAAAGGAGATGCTACACCATGATAAACATGCCCCCGTCCCAACTATTTTGAGACCTGAAGCAGGCATTCAATTTTAAATGAGCTAATTTAGTGGATAAAAGTGTACAATTTCTCAGTTGAATCATTTGCTATGTCATCTATGTTCTATTGTGAATACAATATTGGCTCATGGGATTTGAAATTCCTTTAGTTTTAATTTTATTCAAATATAAAAAACATCCCAACTTTTCCGGAATTCGGGTTGTATTAGCTTACTCAGAATAAGGCAAATAATTTGATTACTGATGTCCATGTAAACGCGGTCAGTGATCATTTGCATTTTGCTGCAGATAAACCAAAGATAATGCGTTGTTTCTTGTTCATCTTCAATATGATGCACCATACACTGATGTGACATCAATAAAAGGAATCTATCTCCAGAATTGAAACGCTTAGTGGAAAGAATATGCTTTTATATAAGATTAGAATGACAATTTGGTACTAGTGATGTTTCACTAGACGGAGAAACACACGCTAGCAATACAGCGACTGCCAATTGCAGAAAATTAATCATGGTAAGTGTGAATGGGGCTGCACTGATGCTTTTGATGTATTAATATACGTTTTATGTTTTTTTAACAGCATGAACACACCCTACAAATCACCTCATATGAGACTCAAACAAGGAGGACAATGATAAGTGCATTATACAGGATGTTTGTGTGTTGTTGTGTGGCATATTTATTTGTCGTGTGGAAGCAATTATTGATTAAATATGATATACAGAAAACAAACCAGGAGACATGGCACAAAATCATTTTGTTACTGTTCTTGTTGTTTTGTTTTGTTCTGGCCTTACTCAATGATGAATAAACTTGCATTTTATCCGTGGGTCACATGCGTTCCAAACCGTAGAGTACGATCCGTACAGATCACGGATCATCTGCAATTCATTTCACCACTATACCGCAGGGGAGAGGGAGAGGAAACGCGCGTTTTAGAGTTGTTTTTTCCTTAGGGATGGGAAAAATCCCCAGTATTACCAATAAATAAAACAGTACTGGAAAACAAAAGCTTGTAGTAATTTACAATCCACACACCAGAACAGAGCTGCATTTTTATGGACACAAAATATATATTTTAATAAATACTAACAAATAATTTACAGTTACACAATAATAAAAGTAATCAATGCAATATAAAACCCGGGTATGGTTTTATCGCAAGACTTAACATATCTGACACAAAATGTTAACTGTAAATCCAGGTTTTGGTTATTAACTTCCAGTTGTTTCTGTAAATCAAAGTGTCTTGTTTGCTTCGCTTTTCTCTTGTTCATCTGTCTGAATAAATAAGTATATCTATAAAGACAGCCGCCATTTCATGTTAAATATATTAATAAAGTAAATTTGGCAGCATTCAATCTGAACACGCTGCTGTGACTTCCGCATACAGGGCCGTTATGTTCATGCCCCCCCCCCCTAAAGTAACAGTGCATTGTTTGTGGTTACAATACTGTAACTATTAATTGACAAGAAAAAACGTAAAAGTTTACCAAAGAAACATATGTTGTTTCTATTTTTGTTGAAAAGCACAATAGATTGATTTGTTTTGAATCAATATAAGTAAAAACATATCACAGTATGGAGAATTCTACAAAATTCTTTATTTACATATAAATATTGTATAGTTCTGCAGGAGACATACAGCATTAAGTTGTTATTAACAACTATTAAATACGTAATAAGTAACCAATTGTTACTTACTTTAAACATCAGTATGATCTTATCTAATGATTAGTTAATCTTTTTTCCTTATTAGTTATCAGTAATGACTACAGTGTTAGTGCAGCACTAACCATTTGTTCTGCATTAGTTCCTGCATACCTATTAAGTATGAAACAGTATTATAAAGTGTTACCAAGTTACATATGCATTATTTAGTGTAAGGATTTCGACGATATGATATGAAGAAAGAGATAGCATATTAGAGACACGAAATTGATACGAGAGGATAATTGATTAATACGAAATTGATACAAGATGTCCGTTGTTGTTTAGTTCACCAAACGAAAAATTAGATTTCGGCCCGATTTTTCATGTTTCGTTTGCTGTTTAAAAAACGGATTGTGGACTCAATATGGCATTCGTACATGTGGGCGGCACTGTAACGCCCCTTTCACTCGATTGGTCAAATCGCTCACCATTCTGTAAGGCCTCATTTAGTTCATTTTAAGGAAATGTTACAATTTCCAACAGTAAAATGATGTTAATAGTGATGTGTTTGAACTCCAGAGCAATTGCATATCATCGTGTCCACTTATTAGCCAATATTTTATTTTTTGCCAATATATTATGGGTTGTATAAAATATAGTTGTGGTCTAATGGTTAGAGTGCCAGATTTAAAACTCAAAGGTTGCAAATTCGATTCCAAGGCTTCATTAGGGTGACCACCAGTGGGATCACCATGGCATATTTTAACATATTTAAATTCTTATTATAAATAAATAGATAAAAAACTTAGACTTAAAGTTTTTCATACTGACTGTATTCCTTAAAAATATCTTTCTGATCTGCAGCCTCCTCCTACAGTTAAGTATTGAAAGGCCTTTCTCCAAATTACAATTAGCCTTTAAGCAAACACAGTCAAAAAGAAAAAAAAAGTGTATATATATATATATATATATATATATATATATATATATACCCTACATGATATGTTGGACATGTGACTGGGCCTAACATTTTGGACCTCTACCTCTGTCACAGCAGACCTTCATCATCTGCTGCAAATTAATTATCATATATAGTGTAGTGTACTGAAAAGCATTACACAATTTTTTCCTAAATTATGACCAATGTGGTAGTTTCTAGAATTAAAAGAGTCTCCATTAATATGACTACATCAGCAACTGTTGCAAATCAAGTCAGTTTTCAGAAAACCAAGTAAAGGTAGATTTTTTTTAAGGATCATACAGAGAAGAAACAAAAAGAGGTATCAATTCGATTCAATTTCGATTTATGATTCGATTCAATATCGATAAGGTAACAGTACTTAATTTTTGTTTTAAGTTTTGCAGACATGTTTTTTTATTGGTAACTGAAACCCTCCTACACAGCTACATTAATAAAACACATGAACATGAACAGTAGAGGCCACACAATTATGTTTTGAATGATTTTTCTTATTTTGAATTACCAAACAAGAAACAATTACTAATTAATAAACAGTTAAGTTCATGAACAACTTGAAACATGTTTATTTGATTTTGTTTTAAATCAGGGGTGGGCAATCCTGGTCCTGGAGGGCTCAGCTCTGCAGAATTGAGCTCCAACACACCTGCCTTGAAGTTTTTAGTAATCCTGAAGAGCTTGATTAGGGTTTGAGCCAAACTCTGCAGAGCTGCGGCCCTCCAGACCAGGTTTTCTCAAATGGATCAACACAAGTGATGGTGCCATCTTTAGGACAAGAGGCGAAATACGGATAATATTCATTGAAGTAAAGCACTTGATTTCCTGAATCGATATTAGCTTAATCTCAAACATTTTCCAAATTATAGTGATAATTGATACATTCTCACAGCCAGATAAAGCAGTTGTTTTATACTGGAGATAAAGAGTCAATGCCTTAACAGAGAACTAGAACAAAATAACTTTGTTAATCACATACACACACATACATATACCATTTACTCAGATCACAATCATTATTGGGCAGAAAAATATTGATTGAATTATTTATTATTGGAAGATTATACTGATGAATAATGCATTTTTATAAGAGCTACACAAAAGGATATAACTGAAGCTAGGTGGAGCTAAGCAATCCACACCTTCATGTTTTTTGTAGACAGTTTGCACTAATTTCTCCTTTTTAGCAATCTCTAAATTTTCGCAATCTTTATTAAAGAATGATTTTTTAAGTTCAGCAAAATTCATAAACTTGTACTATAAAATTGTTGCTGTTTAAAGAAATTGATTTGTTATAAATTGTCTTCATTTTGTTTTTAGTAGCAGAGTCCCTGCATGAGGCTTCTTCTCTGCAGACTCTCAAGCTTCAGATTGAGGAGCTAAGGAGTCATCCCATGGCCTGGAAAACATATCCAGGCAAATTGAGGAGATTGTCTCCACCATACAGGGAGTAGCACAAAGGGCAAATTTGGTTACAGTCCTAAAATACACTTGTCTGATTTGCAGAGGCACACAAAACATTGCATCTCAAAATGTGCTAACCAAAACTCTCTAAACTAGAAGGAAGAAATGTGATGCGAAAACAACGTTGTGGATATTGCTCATCTAAAATCATGTTTGAGCTATTCAATGATGCTGTACATTTTTGCTTGCAAGTGTGTGGCCCTTGCTTCATAGGGTCTTTAAGTAACTGCTCATTTTTAAAGATGATAATTGATGACAGCTGACTTGCTGTTTTCAAAAACAGTTATCTTGTATGACCAAATTAACTGTTTTTCAGAAGAAAAGGAAAAACATATTGTAAATGATTAAATACTGTGTTGTCAAAGTTGACAACTAAAACCTACTGACAAACATAAAGGGTGACTAATAATAATGATTTATGGCAAAATTAATAAAATGGAGATTTGAGGTTTTGAAAGGACAGTGACAATGTGTTCATCTGCATGCAAGGTTTGCATGCAACAGTGGATGGAGAACTCAAGACAATGTTCAAAATGTTGAGTGGAAGATATTGTAATTACTGAAGTTGCAGGCCTTTCCAGTGTTCTTGAAATAACCAAGAGCTTTAGTTCTGTATAAAAAAAGTTATAAATATTTCCACATCCTGCATTTTTTCAGGTTCATGCAGGGTGCAAATGTAAACATTTGTTAGTAAAAAATGTCTTTTTTTTATTTGAAACACATTCAAACTGACAGTGTGGGCTTGTTGTCAGCATGGAGCTGTTTCAAGTGCTCTTATAATGATGTTTTATTAACAAAGTTCAGGAGGAACCTAAGCATATAATCAGCCCGCCAGTCTATCATCAGCAATCAAATATAGCTTGAGCATGTGACCTCATCACAACCATCTCGGCTGGTACAACATCAGCATTCACAGCATTTACCCTATCAGCTCAAGCAAGCTCCATCATAAATAGACAAGCAGTCTTACCTGATACTTCTCGCAAGTTCTACATCGACCAGTTCGATAACATGACTGAGACTCCCGTCATCACCGACGCTTTAAATGCTCTCAACCCTTCAGCGCTGCCACGCGCTTCCCAGCTCTCCAGCTCCGAGTCGGATTCCGCAGCCGAGTCCCAAGCTTCGACACGGGACCGCCAGCCCCGCCGATCTGCTCGGCATGCAGCTAAGAAAAGGGGCTCATCTTCGCATCCCTTCGACAAGGACTCCACCTCCTTCACCGGCGTCGTCATACGCCTCAGCGCTCCATACGATACCCGCCCTCCACAAATATATTTGACGGCGCCGCTAGCGCGAGCTTCACTCAGCTAGCTGCTAAAACAGCCGGCATTCCATCCCTCCTCTCTCTGCAGCAGCCACGCCCTCACTTTTCATTGGCCATGGCAACAGCTATACCAGCACCTTCCACTGTGCCAGCGCTGGAACCACCACCTGTCTCCAGCAGCATTAGTGCACAGATCTTGGCAGGCGCGGACACAGACCTTTATTATCTCCTCTCACCTCTATCACCTCCATCAAGCGAGCGGCAGATCACATACGGCGATCTCTCTTTCACTTTAAAAAACGCATCACCCCATCACTTCCGCACGCTGTAATTTCCAGAATTCACTGTAGCTTTCTCCCGCTACAGAGAAGTCATATGTTCCGTGTTCCCTCATAGGAGGCGCAAGCTAAACGATTACCTAGCCATCATGGCAGAGCTCGCTCTCTCCTATGGGGGTACACACTTATACACGTACCACAAGCTTTTCACCGCCAAATGTGCCTTTCGCGTAGCTCAGTGGAACCAGTGCCCTTACTGGGGAGCACTGGACACTGAGCTGCATAGTAGAGTGTTTTGGGCATACGCAACATCTCATGCGCAGTCTGCCGCTCAGTGGTTCACAACACCAGCGACTGCCCACTAGTCACTCCCTCTCTTCCCTCATGCCCATCTCTGCCTCGCCAGTCCACAAATTGCCCGGCACATCCAAAATCCCGCGCGCATGAAGTGTGCAATAGTTTCAACCAGGGAAGATGCACCAGACAGAGCTGACGCTTCCTACATGTATGCAGCTTCTTCTGCGGTGCCCACGCTCGCATAGTTTACCCAGCCATGCAATCCTCAAATAAAAACATCAGAAAGTACCTCTCGACTCCTGTGAATATTTCTCGTTTGTCATTTGAATTGTCTTCGCACCCCGACATCCAGTTCACTGATTATCTCTTGAACGGCCTCTCGAGCGGCTTCGACCCAGGAGTAATCAGTCTCCCTTCGCACAACTTAATATGCCCCAACCTCCAGTCTGCGATCGCCGAACCAGAGGTAGTCGATCTCCTCTTAAAAAATATGATTTTTTTTAGCTGATTGACGCTGAATTTATTTTCGGGCCCTTTCTCCCGTTTCACTGCATTTTGCATCAGCCCCATTGGCATAGCTACAAGAAAATTTTCAGGTAAAACAACTTTAATATTCAACCTCTCGTCACCACACGGCTCTTCCTTTCCGAGCATTAACAGCCTCATTCCACTCGAAGATTTTTCCCTGTACTATCACGACATCGACCAAGCCATCACCCTGATTAAAAAGGCCGGTCGAGGCGCTTGGTTAGCTAAAGTCGACAATAACCTCAGCGTTCAAAGTCATGCCCATCCACCCAGACTACTGGCATCTATTCGGCATACGCTGGCGCGACAACTTTTACTTTTTAGTTCGCCTAACTTTTGGCTGCAGAAGCAGCCCTAAAATTTTCGACATATTGTCAGAGGCAATCTGCTGGATTCTCTCTAACAATTATGCAATCCCCTACCTCATCCACTTACTGGACGATTTTCTCATCATCTAACCACCCGACTTCGTGCCAGCCGCGCATCTCGCCGCAGTACAACAAGTATTCGAGAAGTTCAGCATTCCCCTCGCCCCAGACAAAACATCAGGACCAAGCACATCCATCGATTTTCTTGGCATCAAGTTAGACTCGCTTAAATTCCAGGCTTCTCTGCCAAAGGAAAAAAATCGACAGAACGATTCTGATCGCTTCCTCTCTAATATCCGTCCCCGCTACTCAAAACGCGAGCAAATTTTGCGATGCACATTGTCCCGCAAGGACGCCCGTTTGTTTCGCACCTTCTCTCCCTCGCGTCCTCCGCCCACGCCCTCGAGGACACAGTCTACCTATCCAGCTCTTTCGGAGACGAGCTAAGCTTATGGATAAAATTCTTCGGTCAATGGAACGGCTTGTCATTCTTCTACAGTGACATGGTCTACTCTCCCGTCGACATCCGCCTGTTCACAGACTCCGCCATTTCCGTAGGTTTCGGAGGTTTTTACCAAGGTCGTTGGTTTGCGTCCACTTGGCCCCCCCAGCTCTTGGAACTTCCACAGGCTCTCGCATCGTCAGCCCTTTTTGAGCTATACCCATTGGTCGTCGCAGCATCACTATGGGGAAAAGAGTGGACAGCTTCCAGCATCGTCGTGCACATTGCATCAACAAAGGTTGCTCTCACTCCCCCGCCATAATGCCGTTCCTCAGACACCTCATATGGACCTCAGCATGTGACCAGTTTATCATAATAGCCAAACACATTCCGGGATCAAAAAAACAGATTGCTGACGCGATTTCTCGTTTCGCCTTCCAGAAGTTCAGGATGCTGGCGCCCGAAGCGGACCCGATGCCAACACCTGTAGCACCCTATTCGGAGTTGATCTTCCCGTAAACAACCAACTGCAAACTCTCCTCGATGCCTCTCTCAATTCCATTACCCAGGCCGTTTCCCCTAGGACCCTGCAATCATATCTTACGGTGTGGAGAAGCTTCAGATCGTTTCACCAGGCTTTCAGCATTCCCTTCCCAGATTTTTCCTCCCATCACCTCCTACATCTCTTTCCTCAACACAGCAAAAAAGCCTTCAGGCCAGCATTATCAGAGGTCACTTGAGCGGAATCCAGTTCTTCCATAAATTAATCTTCAACTCTCCATCAACAGCCATAACTAGCTCCCAAACATCCATGATCATCACCACACTCTTCTGGTTTCAAAAGCACCTCAAAGCCATCCTGCTACAATCCGGCATCCCAGCAGTCAACTTTTCCAGTCACTCCTTCCGCATTCCGCCCAAAGGGCCTCTCTCAGCCGCAAATGCAAGCACTCGGCCGCTAGTCACCGGAAGCTTTCAGAAGCTACATCCGAACAGACCTCTCACTCATCAGGTAAGCCCATCAAATCCTCATTTCCCGTATCGTCTATTCAACTCCTCAGTCACCCAGCACAAGATAAAACCTCAACCACTTCAGCTGTATATTCCCCAGCAGGACACCCAACCAGCGGAGCAATCACCTCAGCAATCACCAGCGCTTCAACGTGAAGACATGTTGCTCCAGACCGCTTCCGCAGGGGCCAGCACTCGCATCGTGCACTATGCAGTGACAGACTCTATAGTTGAAGTCAGCATCACCATAGAAATAATTACGAAGAGGCCAGCGATTCCACCTTGACAAAGAAATCACCATCACGAAGCCAGCATCGCCGCAACAACCGCCCCGGCTGGGGATCGTGCTTCCTCCCGTGCTCTGCCGCAGCAGTCACAATCACTATCCAATCCCTTCCAATCACCACCCTGAAGCCAGTATCGCCGCAGCGACTGCCCCCGCAGGGGCCCGCGCTTCCTCCTGTGCTCTGCCGCAGCAGTCACGATCACTATCCAATCCCTTCCAATCACCACCCTGAAGCCAGTATCGCCGCAGCGACCGCCCCCGCAGGGGCCCGCGCTTCCTCCCGTGCTCTGCCGCAGTAGACACTTCTCAACATGAAGCCAGCATAAACAGCAACCGCCTCCACAGAGGCCCTTGCTGCCAACTCAAACGTACAAGCCAACATCGCAGCAGCGACCGCCTCTACGGAGGCAAGTACTCCCATCAATCATCCCAGCAGAGGCCCGTATGTCCATCACGCATTCTACTACAGCGGAAGTCTCCTTCAGTCGCCCCCTTACAGCCACAGTTTTTCCACCGGGTACACCTAAGTAGCCCAGCATGTTTCAGATGGTTCTGACATCCCCATCATCACAACCTCTAAAAGCAATGCTCCACGCCGCATTTCAGAAATCAACATCTCACCGAGCCACCAAGCACCCTCATTTCACCGTCTGAGCCACTCCCCCAGTCTCTACCCCAGTTTCCATCTCATCAACCACATTCCCGAAGGGCCCTCATCCTCTCGTCTCCACCTGCTTCTGTTTGTTCAGGCCAGCGCAGCAGCGACTGCCCCCGCAGGGGCCAGTGCTTCCAACTCGGGCCCTGTAGCATCAGACGCAACTCGCCATGAAGCCAGCATCGCAGCAGCGATCGCCCCCGCAGGGGCCCATGCTTCCAACTTGTGCCCTGCAGCAGCAGACGCCACAAAGTCAGTTTCGCAGGAGCGATCGCCCGTGCTTCCAACTCGTGCTCTGCAGCAGCAGACACCACTCGCCATGAAGCCAGTATCGCAGCAACCGCCCCGAGAGCCCGTGCTTCCAACTAGTACTCCGCAGCAGCAGACACCGTCCGCCATGAAGCCAGCATCGCAGCAGCGATCGCCCCGAAGGGGCCCATGCATTCAATCCCCATCTGAAGCCCATCACAGCAGCGATGGTGCAATCGGCAGCCAATGCACAGCGCCCTGCCAGCTCTGAAGCCACATCGCAGCAGCCCCAGAGGGGCCCTCATCCTTTCGGCACTTGGGCCGGCACCTCCGTACACCTAGCAGGGCATTTTTGGGGGGTCATGCGTACTCCGGCACTGTCAAGCTTTATCTGCATTTGGGGGGTGTGTTCTGGGCTCGAGCCGGTTCCGAGCTCGGCGCACTTGCCCTAACCAGGGTAGAGTGCTTCGGGTTCGGATAGACCCGGTGAGCTCAGAGCCCACTCCTAGCACAGCACGCCAAATACGCATAACCTTCATATCCATGCTTAACCAATTCATCCTACAACCTAGCTGCTTATCTGCGAGGGTGAACTCGTGAACGCCACTTTTGTGAATTTGGCATTGGCAAAAATCTAAAACAAATCAGGTCACATTTCATTTGGTTACATGTGATAAATAAATATTGTGAGAATAAAATTTAGTTTTTGCAGATAACATTTTGTAGTTTACTAACTGACATACACATCTGCATGAAGGCTCCTAACAGTGCTGATTCATTGATGGTTCTTATGTGTGATCTTTGTTCTCATACAGATTTGGCATATTCATGGCAGTACAGATTCAATTTATACACATATTTGTTTTTACTTTATATGGAGAGGATAAGTAGATTAAAAGATACTGCCAACCCCTCTGGACAGCATTAAGTATTTTGGTCGTCATTGTTCAGATAAGGCAAGTCAATGGAAGACAACGCAAGACAGACCATTCTATAAATCTCAGCACAATTTGCTAAAGCATTACAACTCTCTAATAAGGTTCAATAAAAGGAAGGAAGGAGGCGGGAACCGGCAAACATTTAAACATTTAATTAAAGAATAACAAAGTAAATAAACAGCCGGCAGCCCCTCACGGACGACTGCCGGCAACACAAACATAAATCAACTTAACATGTGTCCGGGCCCGGTCCTCTCTCTTCGACGGTCCGGTCGCTCGTTCTCTTATGCTCCTGATCTCCTCCGTGATACGAGACCGGTGAATATACAGCTGACACTCATTAACACTCACTCACCGGCCTCGACTCACGGTCCTGCCCCGCCTACTCCACTACAAACTCTGAGGATAATGATTGAACAAATGAGAACAAACTTTATGTTGGCTTCACAAAACCTGGCCTGAGGAGTTTAAAATAAGTTGAAAGGTTTTAGGTTAATTAAACATTTTCTAACATGAGGTTAGACACTGATTATGTGATCCCCCTTTTTGAAAACCGGGCTTAATATGTTGTTAGTTTGAATAAGCACAATGTCTAATGTACAAATGAACTGTACCCTAGAGACTACAAT
Source organism: Triplophysa siluroides (assembly GCA_006030095.1). NCBI lineage: Eukaryota > Metazoa > Chordata > Actinopteri > Cypriniformes > Nemacheilidae > Triplophysa > Triplophysa siluroides. Next base: position 178,892 of record VCII01000613.1, on the reverse strand, counting down.
GTATTTGTTTGGGAATAATGGAAAAAAACAGTGGATTAATACAGAAAAAGCCTTAATTTGTTATTCAATTAAACCACAATAAAAGCATGAAAACAATAATGGATTTATGTGATATGGAGCCACATTTTTGTTAACAATAAACATTCAAATAAGTAAAAACTGCAGGTCCAACTTGCATCAGACTTTGAACCTGAGCTAGCGGATAAAGAGAGCGCATATTTAACGCACACACCTGAGGGAAACGATTCAACCGACTTTCTATTGCGAGAAGTTGCCTCCTTTCCATTTCTGACTCATAACAAAAAACAGAACAATGACTAAAAACTGCTGTGTGACAGGGTGTACAGCAAACAAGCTAACAAACACAGAAAGAGAAAGTCCAGTGTGCGCGTCCCTCTTTACCTAGCGGGTCTAAGATATGCGGGTCTGTCTGGTGGTTCCAGTAAACATATTTTAAAGTGCAAACACTTGTCAGTATCGCATTCGTACAGACTCTTATTCTGCCGGGCAGAATTAATGCCGTACAGAATGGTGAGCGATTTGACCAATCGGTTGAAAGGGGCGATACAGCGCCGACCACGTGTTCGAATGCCATATTCAGTCCAAAATCAGTTTTTTAAACGGCAAACGAAAAATGATTTTGATTGGTGAACTAAACGAAAAATAAAAAACTAGTAATTCTTCAGTTTCCGTTAATTAAGTACAAATAGGATATCAAATGAATAAAACGTACACGGACTCGTGTATCATCGGATCATTTGATTATTCCATTCAATATATCAAACGGAAAAAGAAAAAAAAAAACAGTCGATATTTTGTTTTTCCGTTTTTCTTCTTATTTCAGCTTGAAACTGGAAATCCAATAAATAAATAAATCAAAACGAAATAACGTCCCTAATGACACGGTCATTTCCCACGGCCTTCTGCACGTGGATGCGAAATGTACAGCCGTTTACCGGGATCGGCTCTCACTAAATCCTTGGTGTTTCGAATCTGACGTCATCACGCAACCCTGTTAGACAAGTTAAACAATTTTAGGTAGTTTATATGTTTAGAGTCAGGTTAGGGTAGGGTGTGGGTAAGGGTGAAGTACCGGGATCAAGTCAATGCGAACTTGCGAAGCTCGAAATGGACGCATTTGCATATGCTTCGTTTGTACTTTTCACTCCCACTTCAAAGAGTCACACTGAGAGAGGAGGACATGACGATGGAAAATATCTTATAAATTGTATATAGAACAATGGCTAACGTTCACATACAATGCTTTCCAGAGCAAATATATGATGTGATCCACCGTAACCTCACTCAACCAAGTTAATTAGGTTCCCCCAGCAAAAACTACAGTTCTGCTATAGAGTAATTCATAAAATTGTTCAGTTTGTGTTGAAACTGTGAGGTTTTTATGTAGTCATTTGCACTATTACATTACATCAGTTTTAGCTAAAGTTAACTGCCAAATGATTGCAGTCATATGCCTATCTAGGGAATCATTTCCTTAATGCAGATTTTGCTTGCATTAGGCTACTGTTTTAGGTAACATGCCAGAGCCTGTACCTCACGGACCATAATTGTCATGGTTCTGCCCCATCTTGTCTTGCTTTTCTTGATCCAGTGGCAGAATCATGACAGAACCTCTTGTTTCATGTGGAGAGAGGCAATTTGGCACTGATGGCCTAACGTTCTCGTCTTTGTCCCTGCCCTCTCGTTTCCTCATTATTGATCGTTAATGATTTCATGCCCTGCACCTGTTCCCCTCTTGATTTGGTTCCCTTTATAATGTCCCTGTGTCTTCTGTCTTGTGCTGTCATTTGTAGTTTATGTCACATGTCAACTTTATTCTTGTTTTAGTGTAGTTAGTCTTAGTCCTCTCTTGTCATCTTATTATAGTCCCTGTTTTGTTGTGTTACCCCTCGTGGGTTTTTGTTTTGTATTTTTAATAAATGTCTTGTTAACCCCTTACCCCATGTCTGCAGTGTCTTTCACTCCTTGTGCAAGGTGTCAATGGTCAAACTGTCAAGTCAGCAGTCTTCCCCATCATTGTGTAGCCTACAGAACTAGACTGAGAGACCATTTAAAGGCCTTTGCAGATGTTTTGAGTTAATTAGCTGATTAGAGTGTGGCACCAGGTGTCTTAAATATTGAAACTTTTCACAATATTCCAATTTTCTCAGATACTTAATATGGGGGTTTCATTAGTTGTCAGTTATAATCATCAAAATGAAAAGAAATAAACACTTGAAATATATCAGTCTGTGTGGAATGAATGTATACATTATACAAGTTTCACTTTTTGAATGGAATTAGTTAAATCAATCTTTTTGATGATGTTATAATTATATGACCTGCACCTGTATATTATAAAAAGAAAATTAAAAGAACATTAAGTTATAGTGTGTAGAAACTATAACAATATGTGAATGAAAGAACAAATGTACTTTAATCATTGTAAAAAAAACGACATTTCAGTGACACCCTTTCACAAACAAATGTACATTTTGCATGCACATAATAAAACAGTCGATTAAAATGTGTTATTTACTTAACATAACTAACAGGTTGTTGTCACATATTTTAACTACTTAAATACTTGAAATACTTATTTTACTTTTATACATTGATTATTCAACAGTCACTAGTAACAAATGAAATATGGTGCACAGATGCACATGCTTTCAGTTTGCCTCGGTCTCCTCCCCAAAATAACCATATATGGATCTTAAAACCTCAATTTTTATGATCTCACTGCATATATGATCAGAAAACCCTCACACAGACCCCGAAAACTAATTTTCTCTGTACATTGGCAATGTTGTGGGGCCTTTATAAACAAGTCCATCGATGTATCTTAATAATGTGCACACGCACTCAACAAACCCACATGTCTAAAGAGCAATAGTATTTTTTATAATGTTGGGAAGAGCACAGAAGGAATTAGCATAAGGATACTGTCTGACTGTCCACCCTCTTTTAACATAGGCCTAATGGTGTCTAAAACGGACGCGAGAAGAGTACTTTCCATTCATGTTCTGGGCATGGATGGCCGTCCATTGAGATGATTTGTGAGTGTCATAAGACTTCCATCTGTAGCAGAAGTGCAGACTACATCTCCCATTATTCCACACCACGGTCATCACACTGTCATCAAGCTATGCTTGTTATTGTTTACCGACCTATCACACTGTCATCAAGCTATGCTTGTTATTGTTTACTGACCTATGGTGATAAATGCAGCACAGAGAAATGGAGGAATCAGCATAAATCCTAAATCCGGCAAACAGTGGTTCTGTGAATGTGGAGTGAAATGTGTGCAAGTGTGTGAGTTTGTCAGAGATGCTGTAGAAGGACAAAGTGCCGGCCGGACAGTCCAGATAAACTCCTACCCTGTTTTTCGGGGTTGAAGGAGCATCTATATCAGTGCTGTTTTTATTGTGCCAAACAGTGAAAGTGTCATCAGTGCAGTCAATGCTCCAGGAATTTTCATTAAATCCAAACCTACAGTCATCACCTCCTCCTTTTCTGTTGATTCCTTTATGTGTCACAGATATAACAGCTCCTTTCCACCCGCTCCATTCAGCCTCCCAGTAACAGCGATCAGACAGACTCTCTCTACACACAACCTGAGGCCAGTAATCAAATCTCTCTGGATGATCAAAATTTGACTCCTGCTCCTTTCCCAAACGTGTGACCTTTCTGTTCTCCTCAGACAGACATAGATGATTGTTTACTGTGTTTGGATCCAGTGTGAGATCACAGGCATCTGCGCACAAAACAGAGATAGTAACACAAAAATTATATTTTGTTTTTTTTGTTCGATTGTGTGTGTGTGTGTGTGTGTGTGTACCCACTTAATTATAATTTGATAAAAATGTATACACAAAATTGAGCAAGCCTGACAGATTCAAGCTAACTTTACCTTTGAGGATGTCTTCATGACTTCAAACACTGTTAAAATGTAGTAAACAAACTAAGGTCTGGGAACAATGGATGTTCCCTTTCGATAGTTCACTCGTACTGCGTAGCAGGACGCTATGGGGAAAACAAATTTTTCTCCGATGACTGAAGCTTTACAATAACGCAGTGAATACTGCACAGCCATTGGTGCGTGCAAAGTAAAACTTTGCGCCAATGGAAGCGATGCTGCACGGACCTATGGCGATGAAAACCGCCAGAAGGGGCGGGGCTTATGGCTATATAAGCAGACACATCGCCGTAGTGTCTTCAGATCTCTTCTCCTTCAGTGACACATCTACCTCGCTACCGGACTGATAGCTTCGCCGTCAGGAAAAGCACTGCAGCGGATTGGACCTCTCTGCTCAGCGAGTTCGCTTGCCTTTAGCAGCGCCGGTCTTCTTCCCTGCCGCTATCCGGCAAAGCTCTAAAGCAGCAAATTTCCAGAGCAAATTTCCTGCGGCGTTGTTGCAAATGCCGCACCGTCCCTGTCACTCGTGTGGGGTTCGCCTTCACTTCGCTAACGGTCACGGCGAGTGCGCCTCATGCTTGAGAGTTTCCCACACTCAAGACGCACTCAGAGAGACTGAATGCCCTCATTGCGAGAGCATGAGTCTCTACTCTCTGCGCTCGCGGATAGCTTTCTTTTCAAAGAGCGATTTCGCTCCTCGATCCCTCCTGCTTCAAACCCCAGCGGGGACGAAGCAGCGGGGTAGAGAAACTAAGTGCTCGGGGAGGAGCGGGCTCACATCCCCTCGGCATGCCTCGCTCTCTCCACAGAGAGATATTTCGCTGGTTTGCTTCTCCCAGCCTGACCAGCGTCCATCGGCATCTGCCGGTGACATGGTCTCATTTGGCAGAAGCAAATTCGAGGAAGACGACACTATTTCGTTAGCGGCTTCAGACGGGGAGGAGCTGTCGGGCTCAGCTTTCGACCCCGCCCACCTGCCGTCTGTAGAGCACAGCGAACCCGCGCCGGGTGTGGATTCCGAGCTTTTTCGGGTCCTCCGTAAGGCTGTGGAAGAGCTGGGCTTGGAGTGGTCCTCTCCGGAGGAACCCACTCGCAGCCGCCTGGACGAATGGTTCCTGCCGGGGCGCCGCCCAGCCCCTCGTCAGCGGACTTCACCGTTCTTTCCAGAAGTTCACGACGAACTCACCAGGTCATGTCGCGCTCCCTACTCGGCCCGCCTACGACTCTCTTCCTCCTCAGCTCTCACCTCGATTGACGGCGCAGAGGAAAAAGGCTATGAGAAGCTGCCTCCCCTGGATGAGTCGGAGGCCGCACATCTGTGTCTGCCATTGGTTGGACGGCGAAAGCAGCTCATCCCTCCAAGCCGTGCAAAACCACATCGGCCCTTGCTGGACGCGCTTTTTCGTCCGCCGGCCAAGCGGATTCAGCACTGCATTCAATGGCAGTGCTCCAGGTATACGAGGCCAAACTTCTCCAGGGGAGGGACGAGTCTGGCACTGACATCGCGCCCTTCAAAGAGCTGCGGAGGGCCAGCCTCGTGGTACTCGAGCATCATCTGTGGCTGACACTCAGGGAGATCAAGAAGGCTGACAAGATCCCCTTCCTTGATCCTCCGATTTCCGCCACCGACCTCTTTGGACCAGCAGTGGAGGGTTTCGGGGACGTTTTTGCAGGCCATGAAACACTTCCTGCCAAAGAGACCTCGCCCCAAACCAGCGCCTGTGAAGGCTGCGCCCCCCGCTGCTCAGAAGGCTACCGGAAGCGAGACTCGTCAACGCTCTCGCTCGGGGAGACGCTTCCCCCACCCTCAGTGCCAGGGACCCTGGCCAAAGATCACGCTGGACCCTCCGCCTCAGGCACCATCCTGAGACCTATGTGAGGAAGTTACTGTGTCTCGCTGTCGCTGGACCTCCTCTAAAGAAAGCTTTTGTGTGTGCCCAAGCACCCCGTTCTGTTCCGGGTGCCGGCAAAAATATGTTTACTTTCATTGTTGCAAATGCTGTGTCTGTTCTCATGCCTGCACAACCCACCGCTGTTCTAACGGATACTTTAATAAAACACAAACATTGTCAGAAAAAGAGCAACCTTCCTCTTCCACTCTCCATGGGAGTCAAGCCCCCAAGAGGCGGCATACCTCCCCAATGCATTCAACCCCTTGCCCTATGGGCCGAGGCCTGGCAGGTCATCCCGGGGTATCGGATTGGGTTATGAGCATAATATCTCGGGGATATTCTCTCCAGTTCGCTCGCAGGCTCCCACGGTTCCGTGGTGGGGTCATTCCCACCCGGGTTCAGAGTGCGAATTCACACGTTCTGCACACGGAGTTGAGGAACTTACTGGACAAAGGAGATATAGAACCGGTTCCTCCAGATCAAACCGAGTCGGGCTTCTACAGCCGCTACATCCTCGTACCCAAAAAGGATGGCGGTCTCCGCCCCATCCTCGATCTCAGACATCTGAACCACGCTCTTATGAAACGCCGCTTCAGAATGATTACACTGAAACAGATCCTCTCGCAAATATGCCCAGGGGACTGGGGTTTTTCTCCCTGGATCTGAAAGACGCGTACTTTCACATTCAGATAGCCCCCCATCACAGATGATCCTTGAGATTTGCCTACGAAGGGGTTGCATATCAATACATGGTCCTTCCATTCGGGCTCTCTCTAGCTCCTCGCACCTTCACGAAGTGCATGGACGCGGCTCTATCCGCTCTCAGGCAGACGGGAATCCGCATTCTGAACTACCTCGACGACTGGCTGGTTCTAGCACAGTCAGAGGAAGAGCTTAGGGCCCACAGGTTCATCCTCCTCAGCCATCTCGAATGCCTGGGACTCAGTATCAACCATGCCAAGAGCGCTCTCTCCCCCAGCCAACGAATATCGTTCCTGGGGGCGGTTTTTGATTCAATCCTTATGACGGCCAGAATCGCGCCAGACCGTGCTTTGGCTATTCAGCAGCTGGCGGGCTCCGTTACACAGGAAGCGTCACACTCCCTCAAAGCGTTTCAGAAGATATCTATAACCTCAAGTGGTCTGTCTTCTCCGCCTGGTGCTCTATGTGCAGAATACTGTGACATATCACTAATTCTGTCCCTCCTGCAGGAGCTGATGGATAAGGGCCGGTCCCCTTCCACGCTCAAGGTTTATGTGGCAGCAATTGCAGCTTCTCATGCCCCTATAGAGAGGGCCGAGGAGTTGGAAAGAACTACTTGGTCGTTCGGTTTTTGAAGGGTTCCAGGCAGCTACGCCCTCCTCGCCCCCTCACCGTTTCCATATGGGGTCTGCACATGTTGTTGAGAGCTCTCAAGGGTCCTTCCTTCGAGCCTCTGCAGTCCGTGGACCTTCGTCCCCTAAAACTTAAAACCGCTCTGCTTCTAGCATTAGCATCGGTAAAACGTGTGGGCGATCTGCAGGCGCTCTCTGTGAGCCCCTCCTGTCTTGAATTTGGGCCTAATGACTCTTAAGTAGCCCTCAAACCGAGACATGGTTACGTGCCTAAGGTGCTCCCTACTCCCTTTAGAGCACAGGTCTGAGCACATTTAGAGCACATTTACACTTTCTGCTTTCCCCTCCTCCAAGCAGGACCCAGAGCTGAATCTGCTCTGTCCTGTCAGAGCGCCTAAGATTTACATTGAGCGTTCCGCCCCCTTTAGGAAGTCGGAACAGCTCTTTGTCTGCTTCGGTGACCGCACCATAGGGTCTCCCGTCTCGAAGCATAGACTATCTTAGTGGATAGTTAAGGCTATTGCGCTAGCATATTCTTCCTTGGGCCTTCAATGCCCTACGGGAGTCAGAGCCCATTCCACAAGAGGTGTCGCCTCTTCCTGGGCATGGTCTAGCGGAGTCTCCATAGCGGATATTTGTGCGGCGGCCTGCTGGGCATCGCCTTCCACATTTACCAGATTCTACAATCTGGACCTTCCGGCCTTACACGTCCGGGTTCTTTCTGCCTAAGACTACACCGCCATGCCGTGGTTGCTCTCAACCACACCGGCACCTAGCATTCTCTTGGGACGATTAACCGGATTAGGCCACCTATTAGCTTGGGTTTTCCGTCTTACGCAGGTTCCATGCCTCATATCTATCCTCGAGCCACGGCTTCGGGATTTATGTTGTTTTTCGTTCAACTTGTAGCACGGCGGGATTATATTGGTTCCCCATAGCGTCCTGCTACGCAGTACGAGTGAAGTATCTAAAGGGAACGTACTTGGTTACTTACGTAACCTCGGTTCTCTGAGATACGGGAACGAGTACTGCGTTCCTTGGCGTGCTTACAAGCTACATATGGTCGTCGCTTCAGTCGAAGTAACCTGAAGACACTACGGCGATGTGTCTGCTTATATAGCCATAAGCCCCGCCCCTTCTGGCGTGCTCCATCGCCATAGGTCCGTGCAGCTTCGCTTCCTTTGGGGCAAAGTTTTACTTTGCACGCACCAATGGCCGTGCAGTATTCACTGCGTTATTGTAAAGCTTCAGTCATTGGAGAAAAAGGAGTTTCCCCATAGCGTCCTGCTATGCAGTACTCGTTCCCTTATCTCAGGGAACCAAGGTTACGTAAGTAACCGAGTACGTTTTAAATGGCCAATGATCACTCAAGAGGCCATATGACTGGTTAAGCAACCAATCATGCTTCATTTGGGGACTGTTAGGGACATGGAAACCTCCCCACAGTAACAGACCGGTGTTCATTTATGAACGTCTCTAAAGTTAATAACAACTTTTATGACCTGAATCTAGCACACCTTTCCAAATTCTGTGTTTAGTAGATTATTATGAATTTTTATTGTAACTGATATAAACATAACAATATACTTCTTCGATCACACGGCGTTGTGTTATTTCTTGGATATCATTTAGAATTCAACCAATCGGGCGACGACTTCAAATCTGCTGAAGTGTTTCAGTTAAAGGTGGGGTGGTTGATTTGGAAAGGTGCTAATTTTCGCCAGCAAGCACGGGAATTATAATCCCACCCTCTATGCGATTCGCCGTCCAAAGCCACGCCTCCTCCAAACACATGAATGTATTTTGTAAATCCATGTGACGAATTACAAACTTAATCCATTAAATTCTTCTCAAAGCATGTACATACCTGTCCAAAAGAAAGGGAGCAACCATTGTATCGTCTTTCAGACCCTTTGCCTGCCAGAGCTGTCTCCATCGTGTAAAAGTCAAGATGAACTAATGTTAATTCGAGTTTTTCCTCTCTCATGATCCAGACATTTTATTGTAACTGCTTTTTCAAAAACTGACTTTCGTTTTGTAGATTTACATTTACATTTACATTTAGTCATTTGGCAGACGCTTTTATCCAAAGCGACTTACAGATGGGGTAAACAATGGAAGCAATTCGGACAACGCAAGTACAACAAAAAGCATAAGTGCAATCAATAAAACTGGCCTCACAGAGCCTACCACAGTATACAGTGCTAAGTTATTTTTTATTTTTTTTATAAATAAAGTAGAAAAGAGATAGAAGTCAGAACTGATCGGTAAGGTGTTGACGGAAGAGATGTGTTTTCAGACGATTCTTAAAGATGGCTACAGAATCTGCAGATCTTGTTGCCGCGGGCAGATGGACTTGTAGGCCAGGAGGAGGGATTTGAATTTGATGCGAGCCGCAATAGGGAGCCAATGTAACTTTATGAAGAGAGGAGTGACATGTGCTCTCTTCGGTTCATTGAAGACCACTCTTGCCGCTGCATTCTGGATCATCTGTAGAGGTTTGGTTGTGCAAGCAGGGAGTCCAGCCATTAGCGCATTGCAGTAGTTCAGTCTGGACAGAACAAGGGCCTGGACTAAGACTTGCGTAGCATGCTCTGATAGGAACGGTCTAATTTTTCTAATATTGTAGAGGATGAATCTACAGGACCGGGCGGTGCTGGCAACCTGATCTGTGAAGTTAAGCTGATCATCGATCACCACTCCCAGGTTTCTGGCCTTTCTGGAGGGAGTGATGGTTGATGAGCCCAGTTGAATAGAGAAGTTGTGATGAGTCTTTGTGTCAGCCGGGATTACAAGCAGTTCTGTTTTTGCAAGGTTCAGCTGCAGGTGATGGTCCTTCATCCAGAACGAGATGTCGGCTAGGCATGCTGAAATGCGTGCAGAAACGGTCGGATCGTCTGGCTGAAAAGACAGGTGGAGTTGTGTATCATCCGCGTAGCAGTGACAGGAAAAGCCATGTTTCCGAATGACAGAGCCTAGGGATGTCATGTATACAGAAAATAGCAACGGACCAAGCACTGAGCCCTGAGGCACCCATGTGTCAAGATGTTGGGACTCGGAGACCTCACCTCTCCACGATACTCTAAATGACCTACCTGAGAGGTAAGACCTGAACCATTCTACGACCACTCCAGAGACACCCATAGCCTTGAGGGTCGACAGGAGGATGTGATGGTTGACTGTGTCAAAGGCAGCAGATAGATCCAGCAGGATAAGAACTGATGAATTTGAGGTAGCTCTTTCCAGTCTCAGTGCTTCAATGACAGAGAGCAGCGCTGTCTCAGTGGAATGACCGCTCTTGAAACCAGACTGGTTGCTGTCCAGGAGGTTGTTCTGGGTGAGATAGGATGAGAGCTGGTTACATACAACATGTTCAAGAGTTTTAGCAATGAATTGGAGGAGAGATACCGGTCTGTAGTTTTCTAACAGTGCAGGATTAAGAGTGGGTTTCTTCAGTAGTGGTGTAATACGATCCTCTTTGAAGAGTGTGGGAAATGTACCAGTGGTAAGAGACGAGTATTTACTTATTGTCAGTTCCGCAGGAATTTTGATTGTTGCCCATTGACCGCCATTTTCCCTACATTGACACAGTGGACGTGAGCGCGCTGCGGCACTGATGACGTATGATGTCTGCATGAACAGGGTGCGCAGTGGTATACAAAATACGTTGGCTGAAAATGTACACATGAGCAGTCACATCGTTCAGCCAGAACGTTTTGATTGGGCAAAAGTTTTTTGGTTCTACTCCTTTAACAGACTAAATATAATTATACAAATATTATTTGACCACTATTCTTCTTGATTGCTATCAGGATGTTAAGAGATTTCCAACCAACATGATAAAAAAAAAAATTCTGGATAGGATCACACACCATGCCTTTAAGTGTACCATATGCTTCAGATGTGTGAGTGCACTTACACTTGTGTAGTCCGGCTCTAATCCTGACCTCTCCAACATGATCCACACTGTAAAAACAAAGTCACATTCTGCTTATACTGAATTAAGCACCAACAAATAATATTTAAAGTATTAAAAGGATATGGTGCCTGTGAAACTCCTAAAAAGTAATTTTTTTTACAGAACAATAAAGTATTTAAATAAAAATGCAGTAAGCACAGTTCTAAGCACAATCTAAGAACAGCGCTTGAACAATTGCCGCAAATTTTTTTACATAAATTCCGAGCGCACATTAAAAACACAAGCGCAATCTAAGAACAGCGCTTGAACAATGCCGCAAAAATACCAGTACGATGACGAAAGCAAACCTTAATTTATTTAAATTTAGTGAAGGGGAAACTCCTACAAATATAATGTAATTTACAAAAACAACAGTGTCCACACATTTTCAGTGGATATATGATCTTATGACATGCTTACATACACAAATAGACATGCTGTTTCAAAATGAGAATTTTAGGCATCCTTATACCATTGCTTGTTTATTTTGGGAGGAGGCTTATTTTATCCTCAAGAAAGATGACGAGCACATGAAGCTTTAAATGCACATACTTATCAGTGCATGACATTTGAAAACATAGAAAAGCAGGTATTTTAATATCATGCACCATGTCGGCCTTTATATTAATTAAGAAACGAGTCCGAAGCAAGGACGGGTGGGACAACATTATCCTGCATCCCTTACAAATAAGTGTAAATGACAGTCATTTTCCTCAATAACAGCTTGTTCTGTGTGTCACGCGTCATTACTCCATTACTTACAGTCATTTCATTTCATCTTCACTGCACATTTACATTCAGTTTTCAATCAAGTGTTTACATGTCCCATTAACCAGATAACAATACTGTATAAGCCACCCATTACAATCAAGATTGGCCATTTGTATTCCGATTGAAGCGTTTACATACGAAGTATTTTAATCCGGATTGGACTTTTAAACTGCTATGCTGATGATACCCAACTTTACATTTCCTCAAAACTGGGTGATGCTGCCCAGTTTTAAAAGCTAACCGACTGTGTTAATGACGTCAATCACGAAAAACTGGATGGCCAACAACTTTCTCCTAAACTTGGCTCCAAAACTTCGGAAAAGCCTCCCCAGCCAGGTTCGGGATTCAGACACACTTAATCAGTTTAAAACTAGACTAAAAACTCTCCTCTTTAATAAAGCTTTCACCTAACTCACTGATAACACTGTTAAGTCGCTGTAAGCAGTCTATGCCACAATATAGTGACTGTGTCGAAACCGAACACACATATATCCATCATAATGTGTCACTTTCTTACACTTTATGCTAATATCAGTTTTTAGCTTTTCTTGTCCCGTCCTCGGGTTCCCCGGTCATCAGTCCAAGCTCCGGTTCTGGCCGGATGCTCTCTCCAGTTCAGCCAAACGCTTGTGATGATGGGAAGTCCACCTAATGGTAACTGTAGCCACAACCTAGTATCCCGAGGACACCAGAAGTGGTCAGTCCAAGCTCAGGTTTTGGCCTGATGCTCTTCCCAGTCCAGTAAGATGCTCGTGATGATGGGCAATTCACCTGATGACAACTACAGCCACAACCTAAAGTCATCCAGAACCACAATAATATTGGAAAGACCTAAATATCTCTTTTTTTCTATTCTCATATTCTTTCCTCTTTTCACTAACCAGCCCGGCAAACTTTTTCCGATGAATCTCACAGTTTACAGTAGTTCTCTCTGTCGTTGCAGCAGTGCTTTTTTAATATAACAGAGAAGAGCTGGCTCTCCCGGTTGAGTCTGGCCTCTTGCAAGTTTTTTTTCTACACTCTTATACACATCTCACATAACATCAACACATCACATTTCTTGACTCCGTTACTCACTGGGAGACAGCTTATTTAGTTTAATTAATTAATATAAACAACTTGTGTTGAATAACACACATGCACGTTAACATATTTGAACAAATATATTCTTTCCGCACGTTTTGGTATTATTGCAAATTGTTCTGGTATACTGTGATTTTAGGCTCCAGTCCTGATAACAATATTTAAAATAATAATATACCTAAATTAAATATACTTCGATTGAATAGTTTATAGTTCTGACAATCCATTGACATCAGTGTACATTGCATAGAGAACATAAGCAGGGCTGAGCCTTGTCAGTACCTGGATGGGAGACCTCCTGGGAAAGCTAGGTTGCTGCTGGAAGAAGTTTGTGAGGCCAGCAGGGGGCGCTCACCCTGTGGTGCGTGTGGGTCCTAATGCCCCAGTAGTGATGGGTACACTATACTGAGCTAATACCGTATACTCTCCTAAACTTTTCCCATTGTATTAGTTTCATTCGATTTTTCATTATGATGTCTTTAAAGCTGCTTTGCAACAATGAAAATTGTGAAAAGCACTATATAAATTAATATATATAAAACTATATTACATAAATTGATTTCAATTGAATTGATATAACCAGAATACAGTGGTCCATGTAAATGCAGTAAATTACACATATCCATATTAACAGAATTTATCTTTACATTATGTTTTAATGCCATGCATACCATATACCTGATATAATCAAGTTTGCATTGTTTGTCATCCAGAAGATCAGAGAGAAGCTTCATTCCTGAATCTCCTGGGTGATTGTAGCTGAGATCCAGTTCTCTCAGATGTGAGGGGTTTGATCTCAGAGCTGAAGCCAGAGCAGCACAACCTTCTTCTGTCACCATACAGCCAGATAACCTGAAGAGACACCCCCCAACATGCAATGATAAACTGGTATCTGCTGAAGCACCTAGGTGGTCAAGACGAGAACATATTTGAGCAAATATTTGTTCCTAAATACCTCAATATCTCCAGTTGACAGTTTGGACTCTTCAGTCCAGCTAAGAGGAGTTTTACTCCTAAATCAAGCAGGTCATTGTTACTCAGGTCCAGCTCTCTAAGTGAGGAGTCTGGTGATTCTAGAGCAGATGCCAAGCCCTCGCATGATCGCTCAGTGAGATTACAGTAGGTTAATCTAAACAGAACAACAAAAACCTAAAATGATTTACTTTGTGACAACCTGGTGACAGCAACATACAGCATATGAGCCACTGTTTTTCAACCACAGCTAATTGCTCCAGATAATTTGCTCTAAATAATAGAGTGGTCCTTTAAAACTCGTTGTAGCGAGGAAGGCGGGGCGAGAGCCGTCAGACAAAGGGGCGGGGCTGGTGGCGTGAGTGATGATGGATATCAGCTGTGCGCACACCGGCCCCGCATTACGACGGAGGAGAACGGAAGCATAAAAGGACGAGCTGGCAGAACATTCGACGAGAGAGGACCGGGCCCGGACATTTGTTAAGTTTAGATTTATATTTATGTTTGTGTTGCCGGCAGTCGACCGTGAGGTGGCTGCCGGCATTTTACTTCCGTGTTTTTGTTTGTTTATTTTATTAAAACTTTATTTAAATGTTCGCCGGTTCCCGCCTCCTTCCTTCCCTACATTGAACTGTGTTACATTGGTGCCGAAACCCGGGAGGAAGGAGAGACATGCTGTCGGAGAGCCCTCGCTGCTGAGGGGCATCGCGGTGCTGAGGAGTTCGGGCAGCGCGGACGAGGGAAGTTCGCTGACGCTGCCCGAGGCCGTGGTGCTGGAACGAGATGAATCGGCTGGGATGGAGAGCTCGCTGCCGTGCTCCTGGGTCAAGGTGGGGTGGCTGCCATCCAGGAGGGAGCGGGTGAGTCGTTGCCTTCGGCCAGAGCCTGCTGCCGTCCGCCGTGAAGGGGAGGAGCAGGAAACGGGAGACTCACTGGCTGCCCTCAGCTGGAGGAGCCGTCGCCGGCCGCCAGGGGGCGGAGGAGGATCGAGGCGTCCACCGGGCATCCAGTACCACCGCATGGCACCGCGAGGAAGAGCCCTTCGGCTGGCTGAGGACCGAGCGGCAGCATGTCGGGGAACCGGACCAGATTCTTTTTTCCTCTCTCCCCTCTCTCGTCCCTGTCGCTCCTGGTGCTTCCGTCTCCGTTCTCTCGTCTCATCGGTGCATACCCCCAGGGGCTGCGGACGCCGAGACTGGCTCCCCAGGGGGAGTAAGCACAGTCTCGGTGGTACCCCCCGGCCTGTGAAGGGCGATGGGGGTATGTAGCGTGGAAGGCGGGGCGAGAGCCGTCAGACAAAGGGGCGGGGCTGGTGGCGTGAGTGATGATGGATATCAGCTGTGCGCACACCGGCCCCGCATTACGACGGAGGAGAACGGAAGCATAAAAGGACGAGCTGGCAGAACATTCGACAAGAGAGGACCGGGCCCGGACATTTGTTAAGTTTAGATTTATATTTATGTTTGTGTTGCCGGCAGTCGACCGTGAGGTGGCTGCCGGCATTTTACTTCCGTGTTTTTGTTTGTTTATTTTATTAAAACTTTATTTAAATGTTCGCCGGTTCCCGCCTCCTTCCTTCCCTACATTGAACTGTGTTACACTCGTATTTACAAGCTGCAATGACACTCTTTTCATTAACTTTTTCTCAGCTCTGATCTATAGACCAGTGGTCTTCAACTACTTTTCTTTGAGGGAAAGATTCCAAAAGTATAAATCGAATGCGGGCCAGTTTTTTTTGAGCATATCCTTATTTCTTCTATTATTTTGTATTTCTGTTATTTACTGCATTTTGTTACTTTTATGCTGTTTGTTGCTGTTACTAATAGGTCATATATTAAAACATGCACACAAATATTGAATAAAGTATGTTGCATATTCATGAAATTTAAATAAAAAGGATATTGTTTTTTTAGATGTAGCCTTTTTAATATTCCTGAATGTGTTAGTTTACCCAAAATAAAATTGATGTTAATTTACTCACCCCCAGTCAAACCAAGATGTAGGTGGCATTGTTTTTTCATGACCACAACACAACAGTTTTTTCAACAGGAAAGTTATTCCTGCCCTTTGTGACGTTAAATTAACGTCCTATAAAGTGAGCATAAAGCAGCGATTGCATAATCTGTGCAAGAAACTGAATGCTATTGAGTTCCTATCGCATCTTCGGGTGAATCGCATTCATGTGCCCCAAGCACTAAGAAGGGCAAATCCTTTGTAGTGCGAGTTCTGGAGGGAAATGGAGTGCTGTTTCTCGTAAATATATGAATGCAGTAATAAAAACAACACAGTTCCCCTGTCGGTCTCTCGACGTTGTGTCGAACCGACAAAAGGGGTTCGCCCTTGAGAACCAATCAACTTCGACTAGACTAGAAAAGGCGAATGAAATTGGCGAATTAAATTTGCATGCCGGACTCCGCCCCCGGATATCCGGGAATAAAAGGGAGACGGCGTGCTGCATTCATTCACCATTAGTTCTGAGGAGCCTGAGAGCCTCTCACGACTGCTGCAGCGGGCGGCACGTGTTGTGGCTTAAGGGACACAATGTCTCGTTCCCTCCATCAGGGAACTGAGGTTACATCCGTAACCAAGACGTTCCCTTTCTGTCGGTCTCTCGACGTTGTGTCGAACCAACAGATGGTGTTACTATGGAAAACATCCGTAACCAAGACGTTTTCCCTCATCAAGACAACCGTTCACGTGTTGTAAGTTACCCTTAATGCAGTCACTTTCAAAGGCACAAGACACGTTTTGGACCACGACCTATGGCCTGCGCAAACCGACTGCCTGTGGCTGTTGATTGCCAGGAACAACATGGTAAATAACATTAAGTCCTTGGACAGACCGATCAGACCGCTTCATAAGACTTCAGTACATCGTTATGAGTCACAGGGAATTTCTTTTGTATTGGTCATTGTCAGGTGACGTCACACTCGCGAGAATCTAAGTGCATTATGGGTATCGCCGTCAGTTGTAAGGTAATAACACCGAGATGTTCTGTATTCTTCATTTCATTTCGCTTCATTTCAGAGAAAAAAAATTAAATTCTTGTCGTGTTATATGTTGTAATACTTGGACACATGATAGAAACAGGAAAGATTTTTTAGGTTTCCCACTTGTAAAAATATGTAATAACACATTCTGTTATGTATTTTAACCCAGTGTTGCTTAAGTATAGAGTATGTCCAATGGAATTTTCATAAATGTGTTTTTGATTGTTATCAGTATTACCTGACAGCAAAATCATTTTCAGAAAATGTTGAACAAACAGGGTAAGGTTTATTGGTAACGTTAGAGACTCAAATTATGTATATATTGCATACTATTGTGTGTAAATCAATGGTAGACAAAACAGTATATATAATTAAGTATAAGTATAAGTAAATGTACATTTTTATAGCGTAAAGAAGATAGTAATATCCAAAAATAAGGTTGGAGGCAGCAATGCCAGGGCACTCGACTATTTTGTGGCCAGGTAGTATGGATCTGTGTTGTTAATGAATGACAAATTATATAAATTACGGTACCTGACATCTTTGGTGTGATTATTTCGTTACTGTGTGTACTTGGTTTCCTTATGTTTCTCCAATATGACTGTAATACGGTTCAATGTAGGGAAGGAAGGAGGCGGGAACCGGTGAACATTCAAATAAGTTTTAATAAAATAAACAAACAAACATCAGGAAGTAAAATGCTTATGTTTTCCACACAAACATAAACATAAACTTAACGTGTGTCCGGGCCCGGTCCTCTCTCGTTGACTATGCTGTCAGCTCGACCTTTTATGCTTCCGTTCTCCTCCGTCGTAATGCGGAGCCGGTGAGTGCACAGCTGATATCCATCATCACTCACGCCCCCGGCCCCGCCTCTTTGTCCGACGGCTCTCGTCCCGCCTTCCTCGCTACAATGACGTTTAATTGGTCTTTACTGTACCACTCCGTATACTTTCAGTTAACTGCTCAACAGGGCTGGCGCCAAGAGGGCATGACACAGTTTTAAATTAATGTAATACATACTGAAAATAATTTATAAAAAGTTTTAACGTTTAAAGAATTTTAAACAAAGTGGAAATAAAAATGGTAGCCTATGTGTTTATTCGGAAAAAAAAGATGAATCTAGTCCGGTTGTTGTGATGATGCGTCATTATGCAGCGTATTAATGTTTCTATACATGTGGAGGGAAGCCCCTAGCAATTAGCAAAGTTTCAGACGCTCGATGCTTCACAAACGGAATGCTCAGTTGGTACAGCTTTGGAAAAGGAAAATTTACAACTGAATGGAAGGACACAGTTTAAAAGTGGTTTAATGTCGCACGCGGCGCCTTCAGCTTTTTTAAAAGGTACGTGTGTTTCATTTACTTTTAGCAAGCCTTGGTGTGAATGAGCATTATATCACAGCATAGGTTATAATTGTCAACCTGTTGTTTTTGTTGTGACTGTGTGTGGTAATATTGTTTAATTTGTGTAATTCTTGTCCTCCTGTACGGAAAATAGCATCCTGCATGAGTGTGCCCTAGTTACATTGTGTGTGGTAGTTTTAACTTTTTCGTATTAATGATTTTGATTGTGTTCCCCCCCACTGGGAGCCACTTGCCCTCCGGTTAGTCGTGGTCTGGCGCCGACTCTTCTGCTCAATGCATCGATACCTCCAAAACGTGACTGACAAAGACCGATTAAATGAAGCAGCGTTTTGGACTTTCAAAGATGTGACGTCTCAGGACGTGCATTTCTTAAAGCATACCGTTTTTCTCAAAGTGTCTCCACTTATGTTAACTTACTCAAGTCTTACTCAAGTTAAGGTGGGCCAGATCAAGATGATTGGCTGGCCGCCAGTCGACTAGCCCTGCTATAGACATTCTCTTTGTGTAAGCGCTGATGTGTTTGTCTGCCGTGATCTTCAGTCTTTCAGTCATTATTATTATCGGTTTTTTTTTTCAGCCCACCTGATAGTGGATGTATACTTTGCTGCAAAAGAGATGGTGCAGCCCTGGTTTTCTCATTAAGGATCATGCCAAATTAGATTCATAATATTGACCGGTTAAGGTTGCAGTTATGGCCTTACATGATCGTCAACCACTTGTTCCTGTTTTATTTTACTTTGAAAAATTCTATCAGGTATTTGATTTTTAATGTAGATGAAGTTTTCTGGTTGCAAACTAGATGTCTCCAGTGGATTGCTTCTAATCTAAAATGATTTTTTTGTAATTTCCTCTACATCAGCTCATTTACTATGCGAGATACCTCAGGGGTCAATTCTAGGACCCTTATCATTTTTTCTGCATATGCTTTGCTGGACACGATCTTTGAATTATATGACATGTCTTATTGTTATTCAGACAAAACACATTTTATTTCAGTGTGCTTGGACAAAATACATTTGGGAAACAAATATTAAACTGGGAATGCCCCAAATTGCTTTATTTAGTCATTGACTGTAAACAATCTTCTTCAGTTAAAAGAGACCAAAACTGAAGTTTTAATTCAACTCCTTCTTAAGGAATAGTTCATTACTCACCCTCATGTCTTCTTAGTGGTATATGATGTGCTTTTCCCTCAGATGGACACAATTTGAGAAATTTAGAAAAAACTCTTCGAACTTGTTTTGAATCTCCAAAAAGTTAAAGGGGTCAAACGACACGGTTGATACGAATATTATCGTTTGTTTTAGATGTAATACAATGTGTATACACGATTTAAGGTTAAAAACGCAGCATTTTCACATACCGTGCATGTTTGTATCTCCTCTTTGCCCCGCCTCTCTGAAACGCGCTGACTTTTTACAAAGCTCATCGCTCTGAAAAGCGAGGTGTGCTATGACTGGCCAATTCACCAGTGCGTAGTGATTGGTCGAATACTGCAACCGATTGACGGAAATGTAACGCCTTTTACCATATTCGGAACATCAGGTTCCAAAGCAATTGTACTGACAGTTGATAAAATGTCATCGGCACTTCCTTATATCAATTTGAGCCAGAATCTGACCCGGAAAATTTGAATGATTAAGCCGATACATCAACTTTGCCAGCGCGACTCGAGCAGGATGTAAAGGATTGGTAAGGTTTTATTAAAAACCTGTGTTAAATAGTTTGAAACTATAGCTTAAGTAACTACAGCTGTTGTACCTTTTATATACGACGTTACAAAGAGTATAAACAAACAACCATATACATCATACAGAGTTTGTGTGAGATTTCTACAAGCTCGCATTACAGCAGGGAATGGTAACCTAATGTTGTGTTCAGACCAAACGCGAATGGCGCAAATGAATCGCGCTATTCGCGTGTAGTTGGACGATTGAACAATTTGAGTTTACTCGCTTAATTCGTGCGTCAGATTCGCTTCATTCGCGCGTCAGATTCGCTTCATTCGCGCGTCAAATTATCGTCATGGGAGGGGCTTCTGGCAGGCGGCTCCAGTGTCATTTCGAAATGGCGGACATGGATTTTGTTGAGATGGTAGCTGCGCTATATGTATATATTTATATAGGTATGATGACATAGCAACCACTCGCGGCGAACATTCAGACTCAAAAATGTGTTCCAAACCGTGTGGTACTAAAATGTGTATGTCATTCAATATCTTCTCCTGGCCGCCTGGTGGGAGTATGTTTTTCCTGAATACGACGGTAACTACATCGAGGGCAAGCCCCTGAAGTGTTGGACACTTCGGGATTTTCAGCCCTAATGTGATTTCAGGTCACCGCGGCTTTCAAAAAATGTGCGTTGCGTTCAACCGGTCGGTGGGCTTCATCTAAGCTTTGGACACTTCTGAAAGATAGGTGGACCTAAATACATAGCTTTTATCTTGTTACTGACGAAATTCCATCGAAATCCATCGAGGAGAAAGTATTTAACTAAATCGCGGAAAATGGGTAGTAACATTTGTGGCGGGTAGATTAGCGAATGTACTGCAGGCGTCGTTCTAAAAAAAAACATTGTCTGTATTCAACTCATTCTGACGGTGTTTTTCTTGAAATTATTACTGATGCTATGTAGTTTAATATGTATATCATGGTTTTTCTGACATGCTTGTCAAAATTGTAACATAGTTTACATCACTTCGAGTTAGATAACTGAGGACTAGCCTGTAACTCTGTCTAAATTAATAGGCTAAGAACAGTTGATATGACAGTAGGCCTGAGCAATTGAAATGTGGATATGACAAAGTGAACAAGCATAATATTATTTAGATCTTTTTTTGCACTTTTTCATTTGAAAGAACTAACAAAATTCTACCTTCTATTCAAATTTCATGCAAATATCTGATAAAATAAGGAAGTTACAAGCAAAAATGTGTGAATAATAAGCATTTTCGGTCACACGACTTCTATTGTAGTTAATGTTAACTATTTTACTATATTCCTCAGTATTATAAACAGGGCCATGCAGAGACCTTTAAAGGGGAAGGTGCTCAAAGTAAAAAAGGGGCACATGGAACAAGGCTGTGCTCAAAACATCAGAATTCCTTGCTGATACATGTATCAATATGGATGCTTCCGCGTTGATACAGCAGCAAATGTCATGATGCACTTTTGAAAAAGAAACAGAAAAGACCATTCTAATGTTAAAAGTATAAAAATATTTTATTTGCACCTGTTAATAAGTATTGGAGTAGAATCTGAAGTGAATTAAGTTGTCCAAACCTTAAAGAGATAGTTCACCCAAAAATGAAAATTCTGTCATCACTTACTCACCCTTAGATTATTCCAAACCTGTATCAATGTTATTGTTCTGTTGAACACATATTTGGAAGAATGTCAGTAACCAAACACATCTCATCCCCATTTACTGCCATAGTAGGGAAAATAAATAGTATTGGAGTCAATGGGGGATAAGATCTGTTTGGTTACTGACATTCTTCCTTTGTGGTTAGCAGGACAAAGAAATGTATACAGGTTTGAAACAATCTGAGGGTGAGTAAATGATGATGTCATTTTTATTTTTGGGTGAACTGTCCCTTTAAGGTTTCCTCTCTGATGTACAGAACAATAGCTGTTTTGTCATATTAAAAATTAAATTCTGTTCTAACCCTCTTCTGAATCTATTCATTTTTTTTAAATGATAATGATGATAAGAAAAACAACACTGATGAGTATAATTCGGAGGAAGAGAAAATCAGAATAAGCCTGTTTAACCGGTATTTTGATAACTGTTTTGAAGGCACTCTACCGTAAATACTGTAATAATAATACTTCCAAAGTATTAACAGTTTTAGTCAAATAACATAAAGACCAGACCCCTCGACACCCGTGAAACGTCTGAACGTGAGGGGGCGTTCCAGATGAGGTGGTCAGGTGAAAATTCATCACGGGGGTAATTTAATGTATGGTTAAATTATTATTTATTAATTTCTCTAATAGTTAGATTGGGCAGGCGTTCACAAAAGGGCCTTTAATGACAAAATAATAATTTTTTTCCTCACGAAAGGGCACTTTCGCCATTAAGGGGCCAAAAAGGCAGGTGCTCAAGCACCCTCAGCCCCCTCCCGTCTGCACGTGCCTGATTATAAATATCATAACTTTCGCAATCCTCAACTGATTTTCACAATTCAGGTGTCGTCGTAAAGGGAATTTTCAGCTCTGTCTAGTCATGTGATCCATTTTGAGCTTAGGGGTGTTTGAGAATTTTGTCATCATACCTAATATATAGCTCAAATTGAGTAAAGAGCGTTTTTACAACTTACCAGATTCTCTGACCTCCTCGCTCACTTTCTAACATGCAAGATCCTTTTTATTCCTGTTCCTATAAAAGTAAGAAAAATAATCATACAGCTCCGGGTGTCCACAAACAGCAACGATCAATTTGTCCTCCATTTTGTCCTTCAGTTTCGGATTTCTGCCTCCGCTCGCTACGTCGTCTAATCGCCTCACTACTAGAGCAAGCTCCTGATTGGTTAACGCGGCGCGAATTTTCGCCAAAGTTCAGATTTTTCAACTCGATTCGCGTCACTCGCACAATTCGCGCCATACGCGCCGCCTCATTCGCGCAATTCGCGTCATTCGCGCCGCCTCATTCGCGCGATTCGCACTGCAAGTAGGTCTATCGCGTCTTTGCATTGACTTAACATGTAAATCACTCGCGCTTGACTCGCCATTCGCGTTTGGTCTGAACACAACATTATAATTAACGCGAGCGCTTTGAGCCTTCTTGATCAACCAGTGTTACGCCACGTCTAGTCGCGACTCAACAAAGACAATTAACCCCATTATAAACACGACATATAAACATCACGGCCTCTAGTTGTTACATTATTGCTGATTATTCAGACTTATGTTGTCTTATTTCACGTTTAAAACACTCAACAAACTCAACCCGCGTTAGTCCGCAGTAAAGTGTTTAACAATGAAAATACACTTACGGGCTGTGAATCTGAAGTGCCACACTGTCACCGCAAAGTTTTAATGGTTGGAATGGCACCACTTTTTAACCAAAGCTTTAGTGCATAGCCAGTCTTAATCTCTCTTCTACATGGTGAAGCAATCGTCGGTGAAATGCGCTGCACAAACTTGAACATTCGGATTGTACTTTTCTGTAATAAAATGTAACCATTAGTTTTTAGTTGTCTCATCTTTTGGCAGGGCGAACAAAGAGGCTTTCTTCGTCGAACACAGCGGCTGCGGCGGTGACGATGCAATGAGATTTACAAGTACCCCCACTTTACTTGCGTTCAGATTTGGGCGGTCAGTCAAATCATGTTGCGAAGTGACGTACATTCGCCGGGGTGTGGTTACACTAGGCGTTTCAGGCAGGTCTGGGTGGGCATTTGCTTTTAGATAGAATGTATTTTTTGTTCTGACACTTACATTTTTTGCAATTTTACGTGTCTCATACATGCATGGGTAATTTATAACACACCAAAGACACAGAAAAACACGTATTCGCTCCATATGACCCCTTTAATTTATCCATCATAAAAGTCATCCACAGGACTCCACGGTGTTAATAAATACTTTGAAGTGAAACAAAATATTTTGATTGTATTTAACCATAAAAAGGTTGCTTTAGACTTTGGACATATTTAATTTCATAGGCATTTTTAGAACGAAAGAGATTTGAAGGTGAAATGTGTGAAGGTGGCATACCGCTATTACACACATACATTTCTCATCTATAAATGTTACCTGGACTGGTAGATCTCTATGTCCTGGAGGAATTTTAGACCCATCACGAATTTTAAATAGAGTCCAGTGATTCCCAATCCTAGTCCTCGGGGCACCCCTCCCGGAGTGTTTTAGATTTCTCCCTATATGAAACACCTGATTCAATTTATCAGCTTGTTAGTGTTTTAATTTGGGAGACATTTCTAATATTCTGGGGAAGGCTGATGTGTTGAATCCAGTGTTTTATATGGGGATACTTCTAAAACATGCTGGGAGGGGTGACCAAAGGACTAGAATTGGGAAACACTAAAATAAACACCAAATTAATTTTTCATTTTAAAATATACCTTAGTGTTTCTAGTTGACAGTGTGGACTTTCCAGTCCAGAAAAAAGCAGCATAATTCCTATATCCTGCAGGTCATTGTTACTCAGATCCAGCTCTCTCAGGGGGCACTTTGGTAATTGCAGAACAGAGGCAACACTTTCAAAACTTTTAACAGTGAGATCACAGCCTGCAAGTCTGTAAAAGATGTAAACACAAAATAAGAATTTTGGTGAGATGATTTCTGTGTTTGTTACTTAATTAAATCAATGAAATATAGTTATGCGTAACTGTACAACTTGCATTTGCTTTCTTTTTTTCTTTTTTTCTTTTTTTTGCAATAATGTTTTCATAGTTTTGGACACATTATGAAAGTGGAAATTTTGATTACTTTCATTTCAATATAAATAAACATTCAATTTCTGCATAATCTTAAATAAACAATTGTATTTCCCATGGCTATGGAACAGGTCTATAGAAATAGTAATAGTAATAACAATGTTTGCTTTTCATTTCCCTCATGTCGTGTATGCTAAAATTCAAATGGAACTGTATTGAAATACATCAATACTCACAGAGCTTTTCTGCAGTTTATCACAGCTGGTATCAGTCTCAATTTGCCTTCCTGGGTTGTGTTGTATTTGTTGAGGTCCAGCTCATCCAGCACCTCTTCTGACATCTGAAGCATATAGGCTATTGCTGAGCAGTGGGAAGCAGAGAGTTTATTTTTTGAGTGTTTGTCTGATTTCAGAAACTCCTCAATCTCTCTGTAGATGGACTGTTCGTTCATTTCAAGCAGACAGAGAAACAGGTTGATGGATCTTTCAGCTGTTAAACTTTCATTAGATATAATTTTGCATTTAATGTACTGTGCAGTGTTCCTGATGGTCTCTGATGTGTTCACTGTGTGTGTCAGTAGATCCTGTAAGAGTCTCTGATTTGAACCCAGTGAGATGCCCAGCAAGAATCGTAGGAAAAGATCCAGATGTCCATTTTCATTCTCCAGGGTATCATTAATTACTGCTTCTAATATTTCAGAGAGAGAGATTTTCTCATGTCTATACAACTCTGCTTCCAAAAACACATAGAAAGCAGCCAAAAACTCCTGAAAGCTGAGATGTATGAAGCAGTAGATTTTCCTCTGAAAAATGACAGATTCCTCCTTAAAGATCTCAGTGCAGATGCCAGAATACAGTGAAGCTTCAGAAATATCTATGCCACACTGTCTCGTATCCTCCTCATAGAACATCACATTGCCCTTCATCAGCTGTTTGGAGGCCAGTTCAGCCAGTTTTACAATCACTTCTCTGTTGGACTGCAGGAGTTTCTCTGGATCTCCCTCTGAATCATACTTCTGATTCTTCATATTGATCTGAATCAGTAAGAAGTGGATGTACATTTCAGTCAATGTTTTAGGGATCTCTGCAGTGTTGTCTTGATTCAGGATGTTCTGAAGCACAGTAGATGAGATCCAACAGAAGACTGGTATGTGACACATGATGTGGAGGCTTTTCAATCTTTTAATGTGTGACATGATTCTGTCGGCTTGATGCTCGTCGCTGATTCTCTTCCTGAAATATTCCTCCTTCTGAGCGTCATTAAATCCCTGGATTTCTGTCACACGTGTGATGTATTTAGAAGGAATCTGATTGGCTGCTGCTGGTCTGGATGTGATCCAGATGTGAGCAGAGGGAAGCAGATCTCCTCTGATCAGGTTCGATAATATCACCCCTACTGATGAAGACTTTTTCATGTCAGAAACTTTTTCAATATCTGTAAAATTCAGTGTAATTCTGCTTTCATCCAGTCCATCAAAGATAAAAACAATTTTACACTTGTTATACATATTTAGATCCTGAAGTTCAGGATGAAAGTTAAGCAGAAGTGTGTGAAGACTGTACTGCTCATCTTTAATCAAGTTTATCTGACGGAATGGAAGCACAAACATGAAATCTACATCCTGATTGTATTTTCCTTCAGCCCAGTCAAGAATGAACTTCTGAACAGAGACTGTTTTTCCAATTCCAGCGATGCCTTGAGTAAGAACAGTCTTCATTTTTGCATTCTCTTTACATGCTAGTTCAGGTAAATGTTTAAAAATGTCGTTGTAGTTTATTTGAGTTTCTTGTAGGTGTTGTTTAAATGTTTGGGTAGTTCTCTCCATCTTTAAAACCTCATGCTCTTCATTCACAACTTCTCTAACTCCATCTATGATGTAGAGTTGTGTGTAAATCTTATTCACAAAGGTTTTGCTTTCTTGTAGTTTGATTCCCTCAAATAAAGTCTCATACTTGTTCTTCATCTTGAATTTGTGAATGTCTTTTACTCTCCGTAGCACATCATCAACTGTTTGGAGAGAATCATGCTGGAGGCATTCAGTATTCTCCAGCAATGTGGGTGTCTGCAAGTTTGAATCTGTTTCATGCTTCCCCGTGTGGCTTTGACAACTGGAGTTGGTTAAATATGAATCTTTCCAATCTCTGCAAAGACAGTAACATAAAACAAGACATAGCAACCACACAAAGATAAAGAGATTCGATGGGATTTTATTCCTTCACATATAACACATATATTTTTAAAGACATTTCAAAATAAAACAAATTAAAATACTTACAAAATACTTATAATACTAATACTAATACTTATAAAAATTACTTTGAGGAATAGGTAATCCAAAAATAAAAATGATCTCATAATTTTCATTTTCTCATGCCCTCCCTTGTCAATGTTAGGTTTACCTTAAATGCTTTCTATTATGCGCCATTTTGTTTTCATTGATTACATTTATTATTACTATTTTTTTTATTTTGAAACATCTGAAACTATAGAGCTCCAGAGAGAGATCCATGGATCTCAGTTAATATCCATCGAGGCGTTTTTAGCAGCGTTCATATTTTGCATATACTTGTATAAGACCGGATGGAAAACGCACGCCAAAGTGGCATCTGCCGTTGCTAAGCAAACAAAAATGTAGAGGAAACACTGTTTAGTATTTGCTGTCTCAATGTGTGTGTAGGCCAGCTCACCTTACTATTTGCGAGAGCACCATGTATCGCCTACATACACTTTTCCAGTAAATCATAATGATTTAGGTTCCTACTGGCAGCGTTGGTTTGGTTTCACAATTAGCTTGATTCTATCGAACCCTGGTACGCTTGCGTTCATCTTACGCTATCACAAACGTGCACCCCGCATGATAGTAAACAGAACAAGGGTCAAATTGCGTTTTTATTCGCTTGGTGCTATTATGCACAGCAGAATAAACAACACTTAGTCTTACTGTATGATTGTTGCATGCAGACAGTTTTCTGATGCTTGCAAACAGACTAATTTCAGGAAACCATATATTACCATTCATTTGCCGCTCTGATTTGACTTGGAACGAGCGAACAATGCATGCTACCTCTCGCTCGAATACAAGGTAAATTACCAGTATCCTGGTGCGCACTTGAGGTCTCATGAAAGCTTTCAAATAAACAACTTTTCCTGCGAACCGTGCCCCGTTTAGAACTTAACTGCAAGTGTGAACGGCATCTGAAAGCCAACTAAGGAGGGTACTTCAAACAAAGAGCAGCCTAGTGCCACTTAATTTTAATGGCAATGCCCATCAATGAATATGCACGGCTGTTCATGTGCGCAGTTTAAATGGAACATTGGTTTCAATATTTTTTTACCCATATTTTACATTTTAACAAAAAGTTGTCTGTGAGTAAACATTGATTAGCGGACTCCCTACTGTTCCACCCTGGACCCCCTGTTGAAGACCCATGTTTTAAAAATCAAGCAAGCGAGTGAGTCTAGCTTCCATCAGCCGATCACATCAGGTGCAGCTAATCAAAGTTAACTACTAGTCATGCAACACACACTAAACTGTGTCCTTTGCATTTCTTTACTCCTTATCAACTGCTTAATCGTGCTGCACTAAAAACCCACCTCCATCCCCATCACCTCCATCTCTGCCTGTATCTGTCAGATCATTTAATTTAATCCTGTTATGCATCATGAACTGTTCTGGTTCCCTTGGTGGGGGGGACATGTATTGCTGCGCTCCCGCTATCTCCATGCAAGGCTGCATGGCGGAGAGTTTGCCCAGAACAGTTCCCTTTCTGTCGGTCTCTCGACGTTGTGTCGAAAATGACAGATGGGGTTCGCCCTTGAGAACCTATCAGCTCTGACTACTTTAGAAAAGGCCAATGAAAATTGGCGAATGAAA
Source organism: Triplophysa siluroides (assembly GCA_006030095.1). Taxonomy (NCBI): domain Eukaryota; kingdom Metazoa; phylum Chordata; class Actinopteri; order Cypriniformes; family Nemacheilidae; genus Triplophysa; species Triplophysa siluroides. The sequence continues at coordinate 150,333 of VCII01000613.1, read as the reverse complement.
TTTGCATGCCGGGCTCCGCCCCCGGATGTCCGGTATAAAAGGAAGCCGGCGTGCTTCATTCACTCACCGTTTGTTCTTCAGAGCCATCGCTCATGATTACAAGCAACAAGTATTCGTACTTTAAATTGCCGGTTCTACGACGTGTGCAGCGGATTGTCCCTTCTTCCTGCAGCGACCTTCCCCTGGGCGTTTCGGCGGTTCCAGTAGGTGTTCGAGATCTTTCCAAAAGGCCCTTTTCAGAGCTGGGCTATTTCTCCAGCGGCATGTCCCGCTGTTCTCTTGGCGTCCAGCACGCCGAGGCAGCTTTCATTGACACATCTTGCCCGCACTGCGAGCGGATGGTCATTCAGACGTTGCGGTCACGGGTGGCTGTCTTCCTACGGGAAACAGCAACCACTTCGCTTGCTACCCAACTCACGATGACGGGGGCTAACACCCTGCTGTCCGCGAAGGCTAGCAGCGTTGGTGATGTGGGGATTTCTGCAAGCGTAAACCCATCAGTTAAACGCTCACGGTCCGCTTGCTCCCCGTTTCGCTCGTCCGGATCCTCAGTCATGCACTCGGAAACGATGCGTGACGACGATGAGATGTCGTTCGCAGCATCGGAGGGAGACTTGCTGGCATCCGACCCTGAAGATTCCGAGTTCCCCCCAAGGGGGGTCGAGCTCAGGAGGAAGCAGACGTGGAGATGTCAGCCATGCTTACCCGGGCATCCGCGAGTATTGGGTTGCAGTGCGCACCGCCGCCTCCTCCCCAACGCTCGCGGCTGGATACGTGGTTCCTGGGGTCGGAGCGCGGTGCCAAACCGCGCCCACCCCCGGTGCCATTCTTCCCGGAAGTGCATGAGGAGCTGTGTAAGACTTGGAGCGCTCCACTCACGGCTCGCTCCAGTCAAACCAGCTCCAGCTCCCTTACTTCCCTCGATGGTGGGGCAGCCAGAGGCTACGTCGATAACCCCCAGGTGGAACGTGCGCTTGCGGTGCACCTATGCCCGCAGACGGCTGCCACCTGGAGGAATCGGCCACGCCTACCGTCCAAAGCAGCGCCGCGACTCAGCCGCCCAGAGACCTCCGAGATCTCGTGCGACGTCTGTTTCCCAGCATCCTGTAACCCCTTCGACTTCGCTGCCGATTCCTGTGCCCCCAGTACAGGTTGCACCCCGGAAGAGGAGGTCGAAGGGGAAACCTCCACCCCGTCAGCAACCTTCTCGCAAGAAGTGACCCTGACGGGAAGACCCCGGGGAAGACACCATCGGGCCCAACCTTCACAGCCACTCTCTGATCGGTCGGTACGGGGCGGTTCCTGCCTCGTCACCAAAGCCGGGCCTGGCGCCCACTTACTCACAAAGAGAGTTTTTTTGTTATTCCCGGGTGTTCATTGCAGCCGATCTCACACTCCACTGGACTTTGTTCGGCAACCCGACCTCACGCCTTGGCGAAGCGTGAGGTCGTACACACGACAACCTCCACCACTCTCAACCGACAGTGCGTGCAGTTGTTCCGCCAGGCAGGTAAGCCTTCCCTCCGGGGTCCGCCCCCGCGAGATGTGGTCAAACTCCGCCGTCGCTTGGTCCCCTTGTCACAGTCCCTGGGAGCTTGGCAAAGCTGCCCACACTGTCTCGGTGGCCAATGGGGATGGTCCGTCTTGGCTATTTGATCCAGTTCGCCGGAAACCCTCCCAAGTTTCGGGGCATCTCCTCCACCTCTGCCAGAGGCAGGGACGCCTCCGTACTTCGGGCAGAGGTCGCCACCCTTCTGGCGAATCAGGCATCGAGTTCGTCCCTCAAGCCGAGATGTTCAGCGGGGCTACCGTACTTCATCGTTCCCAAGAAAGACGACGGGGCGCGCCCCTCTGCATACCCTGAACTAGCACCTTCACAAGCTGCCGTTCAGGACGCTCACGCAGAGGCGCATCCCGACATCCATCGGGTGTCAGGATTGGTTCGTGGCAATCGACCTGAAGGACGCTTACTTTCATGTCTCGATCTCTCCTTGTCACCGACCGTTCCTTCGGTTCGCGTTCGAGGGACGGGCATATCAGTACAGAGTCCTCCCTTTCGGTCTGTCCCTGTCTCCACGGTCTTCGCGAAGATCGTGGAAGCCGCCCTTTTTCCCTCGGGAAAAAGGTGTGCGGGTACTGAACTATCTCGACGACTGGCCTACCTTGGCGCACTCGCGAGATCTGTTGTGTACACAAGGGACCTTGTGCTCCAGCATCTCGATCGATTGGGATCACAGGTCAACTGAGAAAAGAGCATGCTCTCCCCGGTGCAGAGCATCCTCTTTCTCGGCATGGAACTCAACTCTGTCACCGTGTCGGCACAACTGTCCGCAGTTTGCGCCCAGTCATTGTTGAACTGCCTGGAACTCTCCAGACAGCCCTGAAACTGTTTTCTAAGGCTCCTGAGAAACATGGCGTCCTTGGCGGGGGTAACACCCCTCGGGTTGATGCTCATGAGACCGCTCCAACACTGGCTTCAGAGTCGAGTTCAGAGGAGAGCGTGGCACACCGGCAGCAGGCGCATGGTGATGACGCCCTTCTGCTGACGCACCCCAACCCCCTGGTCTTCATGACCTTTCCCCGGACTGGGGTCCCTCTTGGGCAGGTCACGAGGCACGTTGTGGTAACGACGGTCGCCTCCCTGCAGGGGTGGGATGGAGTGTGCAACAGGCACGCAGTAGCGGGACGCTGGACGGGCCCCCGCCTGCGCTGGCATGGCTATTGCCTAGAGTTGTTGACTGTGCTACTCGTGCTTGCCTCGTGGAGAGTGGCGACTCCACCCCCCGCGCAGTCCAGCTCTTTGGATGCTGTTCGGACAGGCCCAGGTTAACCTGTTCGCCTCCCGTAACACCACCCATTGCTCGCTTGGTACTCCCTGTCCCAGGCCCCCCTCGACACTGCCCTTGCACACAGCTGACCACGGGACAAGCGGAAGTACACCTTCCCCCCAGTGAGCCTCCTTGCACAGACACTGTGCAAGGTTAGGGAAGAGGAGTACCAAGTGTTATTGGTTGCGCCACATAGGCCCAACCGCACTTGGTTTTCAGAGCTGATGCTCTGGACAACGACTCCCCCCTGGCCCATTCCCCTGACGGAGAACCTGCTCTCTCAGGGGAAGGGCACGTTCTGGCATCCCAGACCAGACCTCTGGAACCTCCATGTGTGGTCTCTAGACGGGACGAGGAGATCCTGAGTAGGCTACCCCCCTCTGTATTGGAGACCATCACTCAGGCTAGGGCCCCATCTACTAGGCGGTTATACGCCTATAGATGGTGCCTCTTCTCGTCCTGGTGTCTCTCTAAACGAGAAGACCCACGGAGGTGCTTGATCGGGATTGTGTTGTCCTTCTTACAAAGAGACTGGAGACTAACATCTCCCCCTCCACACTGAAGGTGTATGTAGCCGCTATTGCCACTTGTCACCACTCAGCTGATGGAAAGTCTTTAGGGCAGCACGACCTGGTCACCAGGTTCCTAAGGGGCGTGAGAAGGCGGATTCCGCCTCGTCTCCGCTCCACACCCTCTTGGGACCTTAATGTGGTCCTGGTGGCCTTTGTCTGTTTTGGAGGACAGCAGTGGGGAGAGCTGTCCCCAAACAGAGACTGGCGCACTGGATCGTGGATATACCGATCACAGGTTCTCCCGGGCCCATTGGTAGTGATGGCTCGCTTCACACGGGATATAGCCACCTCCTGGGCATAGGGAGGTGCCTCTCTGGCAGACATTTGTAGAGCTTCGGGTTGGGCTACGCCCAAACACCTTCACAAGGTCTTACAACCTTCGCGTAAATCCGGTGTCAGCCCACGTTCTACGTGGCAACATGTAGGACTGGCATCCGGGGGGGCGTATGCCTGTGAAAGCACCACCCCATCCTCCAGCAGGTTGGGTCAGTGTGCTTTCTACCTCTCTTATTACCCAACCTCTTGGTTAAGAACAGGTATCCCATCCACCTCCCTTCTTACCCAACCTCTTGGCTAAGAACAGGTATTCCATCCATCACCAAGCAAGCACCTCCTGGGGGTCGGCTGGGCAGAGCAGCCTTACCCCTTAGGCCGGGAGAACATATGAGCTATCTCAGATACCTAGTGCTAACCGGACCTAGTGCTACTGGAAGTCTGTAACACCCCCTGCCGTGGGCTGTTCCGTCTGATGTATCCTCATGAAATGGTTCCCACTCCTGGTAACCCATGACCCCCCCAGGTGGACCTTCACCTCGCGGCTAACTACTCAGTCCGCACGTTCCATGCGATCTCCCCTAAGGGCGAGACCATATCTATATCCACTGTATTCCTCTCCCCGGGTAGGAAGTGGTCTCTGCAGCGCATCCCTAATTATGGAAGTTGCGCTTACCCAGTGGTACCCGATCCGGACGGCCTCTCACCCGTGAAAGGTAGCTGGTCAGGGCCTACCCATCTTCCCTCAAGAAGCTCTGGGTTTCGCAAAGTTTCGCAAAAAGCCTCGAGTTGACACGCCCAGGCCTGTTACCTTCGCTTCGCTAGACAGTGTGACGCGATAGGCGTTGTGGCGTTTCCCAGAGGGAACCCCATCTGTCGTCTTCGACACAACGCCGAGAGACCGACAGAAAGGGAACGAGACGTTGTGTCCCTTATGCCACAACGCATATCGCCCTCTGCAGCAGTCGTGAGAGGCTCTCAGGCTCTTCAGAACAAACGGTGAGTGAATGAAGCACGCCGGCTTCCTTTTATACGGGACATCCGGGGGCAGAGCCCGGCATGCAAATTTAATTCGCTAATTTTCTTTGGCCTTTTCTAAAGTAGTCAGAGCTGATAGGTTCTCAAGGGCGAACCCCATCTGTCGTATTCGTTTTATTCCGCAAACCTTAAATATATGCTATTGTTAAATATTTGATGATTGTGGTCCTAACAGAACTATTGGTAAGCATATATCACATTTATCAATGTGATTATACAAAATCTTAAAATCTTCAAATATCCAGAATATCCTAATATAAATTTTTTGAAGCATCTAGCTAAAACTAACATTTTTGTTGAACTTGCTTTTAATTGTCCAAAACACAAATCATTCCAAACAAACATGACAATATAACAAATGTAAAATATTGCCTTTATAAAAATTAAAATGAACAATATGCAAAACAGCAGCATACAGTCGTATCTAGGGCAGGCGGCTGACATTAGGAAAAATGCATTTTTTTTTTAAACGCATCCAAATGCTTATTCATTTGCGAGTCTTACTCATCTTGTTTCCTTTCTGTCGGTCTCTCAATGTTTTTGTTTTTGTTTGTTGTCGATGTTTGACTTGAGAACCTATACTTTTCTGACTAGATTTTAAAATGCCAATGAAATTGGCAAAATAAATTTGCATGCCGGACTCCGCCACGGATATCCGGGTATAAAAGGGAGGCGGCGTCCTGCATTCATTCACCTTTTGATGACAACACTCAAATTGCTGGATTCTTACGACGTGGTGCAGCGGATTGACACTCGTCAGTGACTTCCCCTGGGCGTCTCGGAAGTTCCAGAGGTGTTTAATTTCTAAAAGAGCTAATTTCTCCTGCGTGGCATGTCCCGCTGTTCTCGTGGGTGCAACACTCTTTTAGAGGAGGGTGGACACGTATCCATTCGTGGATACGTCCTGCCCGCACTGCGGGCGGATGACGATCCAGACATTGCGGTCACGGGTGGCTGTGTACTTATGGACCCAGCCGCTACCTCGTCTGCTTCCCGTCTCGTGATAGCAGCGGCTTCGGCCCTGCCATCCGCCACGGCGTGCAGCGAGGGCGATATGGGGATTACCGTGAGCGATAATCCGCCAGCCACAGGCTCGCAGACCATTTGCGCCCCGTCTCGCTCCTCCGAGCCCATCCCTCTGGCCGAGATGTTCAGCGGGTTTTACGGCATACGGGTCTCAAAATTGCCCGTGGCCACTGGCAGTGAGGGCACACTCCACCCAGAGTGTAGCCTCCTCGTGGGCACTAGCTCAGGGCGCTTCTATGGCAGACATCTGCAGAGCTGCGAGGTTTTACAGCCTCCGCGTGGAACCAGTGTCAACCCGAGTCTTGCATGGTACCAATAGGTAAGACCGGCGACCGGTAGGGCGTACGCTTGCGAAAGCACCTTCCCCCCTCCTAGGAGGGTCAGCGTGCTATTTCCGCCTCCCTTCTTCCCCCACTGGGTAAAGAATAGGCATTCCATCCATCACTGCCTCCTTAGGCCGGGTATCATCTGAGTTATCTAGTGCGTAGCTCTTACCGGACCTAGTGCTACAGACGAAGTGACCCCCCAGCAGGGTGGTTCCATCTGATGTAGCCTCATGATTGGTTCCCACCCTGGCAACCCATGACCTTTCCTGGGTGGACCTCCACCTTGCGGTACTCCCTTCAGTCCGCACATTCCTCCCATGAGTTCTCTCCTACTGGCGAGACCATGTTGGTGTCTTCACTAAACTCCTCACTACGGTAGGAAGTGGTCGCTGAAGCGCATTTCCTCGGTGAGGAAATAATGCTTCCCCATTGGCCCCTACGGTGCCGGGCGGCTTCTCGCTGTTAGAGAAACAAGGCCTTCGCCTGTGACAACCGGTGGCAGGAGCTTCCCTTCTTTCCAAAGCTCTGGCACCCCCTTACCTCTCCACTGGATGGTTACAATTTTGCGCTCACATCTGACACGCCCAGGCCAGTCAGTGTCACATCGCTAGAGGTTGTGACCCGGCACAGCGGCGTGGTGTTTTCCATAGGAACCCCATCTGTCGGTTCGACACAACGTTGAGAGACCGACAGAAAGGGTACGTCTTGGTTACGGATGTAACCTCTGTTCCCTGATGGAGGGAACGAGACGTTATGTCCTTCATGCCACAACGCTTGCCACCCACTGCAGCAGTCGAGAGATGCTCTCAGGCTCCTCAGCCCAAAGGTGAATGAATGCTGCACGCCGTTTCCCTTTTATACCCGAATATCCGGGGCTGAGTCCGGCATGCAATTTTCTTGCGAGGGTAAATAACATTCTTGTTGTTTGAATAAGTACAGCGTTTTCTTTTCGCAAGAAACATTATGTCTAAAATATTTTACATATTTTTTGGCGCAAAGTATTACACACTTTGGCGTAATACTGGGTTGTATATAACACAGTAAGAAAGCACCCTAAAATGAAAGATACCAAGGCAAAAATTACCCTTAGCTAGCTTTTGGCTCAAATTTATTTAGTTATGCATTTACACCAGAGCATTTTTTTGTGCACAAGTGATGTTGATTTTATAAGAGTTAAATATGTTAGCCTATATTTTAGACACAATATTGTATGTTTTCTAAGTACTGTATATACATTTTGATTGATGTGAATGTTTGGAATAATATACTCTTTTATGAAAGAATCTGCAATAAGAGTTTCTGATTAGTTAAACATGGTTTACTTACATGTGGTCTGAGGTCGCCACTTCATTATCAAGATTAGGAGGCTGCCAAAGGGAATCATTACTCTTCATGGAAACACAGCTAAATACTGGAGATGCTGCTCTTCTCTCTCTGTCCCTGGTCAGATCATCAGCAAAGACATACAAAAACTTTCAGGTTCTATTTAGCACATGATGTGCTTAAATACTTAATTAAAAATGATTTTCTTGTTTCCAGTAAGGCTAATCTAACCTGGTGTGAAGTGTCTCTGTTCCATCACTGAATGCAGGGGGATCAGGCATTGAGTGCCTATTTTTCATAGACACACAGCTGGTCTCTAAACATGGTGGACTGCAGTAAACATCCTCCACCTCATCCTCATATAGGCTCATTTTACAGACAGAGACCAAGACTGTAAATACGATAAACATTTATAAGGAAACATTAATGTGCAAGAACGAATAGCATTTAAATCAAACATAAAGAAGGTTATGTTTCTTACTAAATACTCTTTTAAAAACAGCACAAAAAGTTTTCCGTTTTTTTTCTATAGTTCTTTTTGGAGTTGTCACTGCTGCTATTAGCTATATGAGAACACTGCATATATACATTTTTAAAAACATTTTCCTTTTACGGCATATATAAAAAACTCCACACGTCTGTAATGCCATTAAAATAAAAATGATTTAAAAAATCTTAATTTAACAAAAACCTGATCAGGAAACGTTGACAATATTGGAACAATCCGTGTCAGTGATTGTTGAGAGTAGCTTATAAGATTTAGTTTAAAGTCAAGTTTCGTAAAGGACTAAAGAAAATCTGTCAAACGTAACAAACACATTAGTATAAATATAAAAAAAACTTACCCTGAGATTTGATGTCATTTCAGAATAAGCTTTTAACACTCTAGGATGGCTTCCACGGGTGGAATTCAAAAAAATGTTTTTGTTCAGTTGAGCAATGAGTAATTTACTCCACCCACAAATCTACCACTAGAAGATTTGCCGCAAATATGTTAGGATCTGGGAAAACCCTTCATGGTGAAGTTTTATTACAGGTTTTGATACCTTATGAAAGCTGGTTTTAAGCCCTATCCAAATTTATTTTGCATGTAACATAAGTTATGGTTATCTGAAGTCAGCTGATCGCTATGATTTTCAGGAACTGAACGTTGAAAATGAAAACAAAAGAACAATCACAAGTAAAAGTATCACAACTAAAAGTCACTGCAAAAGATACAAAATGGTCAATTTGACCCCAATTACAAACAATACTTGAACATTAAGTGGCGGTTTCCCAGACAGGGCTTAAACCCAGTCGCAGACTAGAGGCGTCTTAAATGAAATCAACTTACACTGACACATCTTAAAATATATCAGTGCGATTGTTTTGTCTCAAGATACACATCAGTAATGATTTTGGGAAAGTATGTTTTTTAACACAATTAAAATATCCTAATTTAACTAAGGCCTGGTAACTAAAGCAGGCATTACATTTTAAATGAGCTAATTTAGTGGATAAAAGTGTAACATTTCTCAGTTAAACATTTGCTATGTTGTCTATGTTCTATTGTGAATAAAATATTGGCTCATGTGATTTGAAATTACTTTATTTTTCATTTTATTCAAATGTAAAAAACGTCCCAACTTTTCTGGAATTCTGGTTGTAATATGTTTTTATTGTTTTCACAGCAGGTATCCACACCCTGTTCTTAACACCAGTGTGTGTGTGTTTTCATAAAGCAGGTTCTGACAGGTTTTGTATGATAGTATTACTTTTAACATTTAAGCATCACGCAGACATTTGGAAAGCAACTTGCAAAACTAAGAAAAAGGTGCAAGGCGTAGGTGGACCCGTTTCCTGGAACTCCCTAACTTAGGTTTCACTGGGCACAGATGCCTTAGGCTGCAGCTCATTGTCTACTTAGACTTGAGGAGTATCAAGCTGATCATTGCAGCGTTCTGGTCTAATCATACTTGTTCAAAACTTCACAGGTCACTGCATATTAAAGTGAGGATTTTCTCAATTACTGAGCATTTTCAAACCAGGACAGGGGTTTTCAATCTCTGACTCTGATTTTTTTAAATCAAGGATTAGAAATCAAGTGGAGGAAATGGGCTTCTGCCAAATTTTTGTTTGATGGTTAAAATATTTCATTTTGGAAACGCCCAATAATTGAGAAATGCCGCTTCTGTGTTCTCGAAGAGTACTTTGCTGATTCCCCTGATAAAAGACCTGATGAAGCACAACTCCAGAGCTCCATGTATCTGGCATCTCTACACTCTTAAAGGTGCTTAAACATAATTTTTTGTACCTCTCAAGAAAACTAATAATCCTAAATTTCCTCAATGAATTATTTTTGTACCTCCAATTATTTGTTTTAAGTCAGTACAACTTCTATTCCAAAAAGTTGAGTGAACAAGAAAAAGCAAGGGGAGATTAGTATTAAGATTTTTTTGTTGTTGTGGAGGCTTAATTTGTTTTACAGTGAGCAAACCAGTCAAGCGATTAGACACAACTGCATGGCGACAGCACATAGAAATCAACCCATACACATTCTGACTCAGTCACAATCTCAAATAAAGAAATAACTTTCTTACATTACTGCTGGCCTGCATGCAAAACTATGTGTCTGTGTTGACACTGACGAAGTTCTGCATGAGAGCATTAAAGTGATACATCACCCAAAAATGAAAATTCTGTCATAATTCACTCACCTTCGAGTTGTTCCAAATGTGTATAAATGTCTTTGTTCTGATGAAGACAGAGAAAGATATTTGGGAAGATGCTTATAACCAAACAGATCTCAACCCCCATCGACTCCTATAGTAGGAAAAAATACTTTATCTTTTTTTTTTGTTCTGTTAAACACAAAAGAAGACATTTTGAAGAATGTAGGACACCAAACAATTCTGGGGCACTTTTGACTACCATTTTTTTTCAGACTATGGGAGTTTCCCTTGACGGTCAGTAAAAGAGACTGAAATTCGTTTGTGCCATTTGGACAATAAGAGCTCATGACACCTTTGCTAACAAATGCCCTGACGTCATGAGACAGTTGTGTTGTCATTGTGGCTTATCTTTTACAGTAAAATCAATGGATATTAGTAAGTATTAGTATTAGTTGGTTGCAATTTGTAACCTTTTAGCTGTCAATGATTCTCCATTAACATCAAAAATGCTAAAAAAGCACAAATATGACACATGAGTATTATAAAACGTTTCAGGTACGAATTTAACCTCTAGTCTCTTGTCCCTATAATGAACATCACAAGTGCTGAATCTTTTCACAAGGTACATCGGCAGACTATGCACATACAGTATAAATCTAAGCACATTAAAGAGGTGAAAGACATAATGCAAATGTTACACTTTTGCCTGTTGATACCCTGTAATACTGGTCACATCAAGGCATACACTCGAAAAAAGGTTCTTTAGATTATTAAAAGGTAAGAAAGAGATGGTTCTTAAAGAACCTTTTACTGAATGGTTATTTTACTGAACCAAGTGGTTCTTTTATGGCACCACTTTTAAATCATTAGTTGTGACAACAAAGTGAAGTTTACCTAATGAACAACATAATAAAATATTTTTTGTTGGCTGAACATAAATAAAGAATATAAATTGATTATTTAAAAATAAATAAATATATTTTTCTTTTACTATAACTTTAGGCTGCTTGTTTTCTGCCTCAAACAGACCAAAACTTTGATCAAATAACTGTTTGAACAGTTTGATTTGAGTGTAATTATACCGGTTTTGGCGTTGAACACACATTTACATTACATTTACATTTAGTCATTTAGCACACGCTTATATTCAAAGCGACTTACAAAGAGTTTAGTGAGCAGTATGCGATATGTCATACAGGAGCCATAATAAAGTAGGTGCCAATACAAAGTTACTGGTTTCAACAAAAGCTATACAACTTTTTTTCACATTCACAGATGGGATGTTTTTTTTTTTTATGTTGTGAGAGATGTGGTTGACCGGACCGAAGAATGTTCCACCAGGAAGGAGTTGTGAATGAGAATGAGCAGGAAATCGATTTACTGCCCATATGGGAAGGCAATACAAGACGCCGCTCGTTTGCTGAACGTAGGGATCTTGATGGGGTGTAGGAGTGCAGGAGAGTGTGGAAGTAAGCCGGTGCAGATCCAGTGATAGTCCTGTAGGCAAGCATTAGTGACTTGAATCTGATGAAAAGGGGAGTCACGTGAGCCCTTTTGGGCTGTTGGAAGACGAGGTGTGCTGCTACGTTCTGAACCAGCTGAAGTGGTTTGATAGCCTTTTCAGGAAGACCAGCAAGGAGAGCATTGCAGTAGTCCAACCTTGAGATTACCAGGGTCTGGACAAGGAGTTTTGCCGCATGCTCAGTGAGATAGGGTCTGACCTTTCTAATGTTGAATAAGGCGTATCGGCATGACCATGACCGTGTTGTCTTTGCAATGTGATCATTGAAGGACAGCTGTTCATCAAATATGACTCTGAGGTTCCCGGCTGTTTTGGAATGAGTGATAGTGGTATTGCCAAGATGGATGTTGAGATCGTGTTGGACCGTAGGGTGTGCCGGAAACACGAGTAGTTCTGTCTTTGCAGGGTTCAGCTGGAGGTGATGCCCTTTCATCCAAGCTGAGATGTCCTCGAGGCAGGCTGTAATGCGAGCTGCTACAGTGGTATCGTCTGGGTGAAACGAGATGTAGATCTGGGTGTCTTCAGCATAACAGTGATACGAGAAGCCATGTGCTAGTATGATGGGTCCCAAGGATGTCGTGTAGATGGAAAAAAGCAGCGCTTCAAGCACCGACCCCTGAGGGACCCCAGTGATCATGTGGTGAGCAGTGGACAGCGAGCCCCTCCATGACACCCTGAAGGATCTGTCGGAGAGGTTAGGATTTGAACCAGCGGAGGGGAGAGCCTGAGATTCCTAGCGATGACAGGGTTGCTAGCAGTATCTGGTGATTGACAGTGTCAAACGCTGCAGATAGGTCTAGCAGAATCAGGACCGAGGATTTAGATTCCGCCATGGCTAGCCGCAGTGCTTCTGTGACCGATAGCAGTGCTGTCTCAGTGGAGTGGTTTGTTTTGAAGCCAGACTGCTTGTCATCCAGTAGTTTTCATCTGGAATAGGTAGGAAGACACCTGGTTGAAAGCTGCCCTTTCAAGTGTTTTTGCAATAAATGGGAGGAGAGAGACAGGTCTGTAACTGTCGGGAGTAGAAGGGTCCAATGTTGGTTTCTTCAGTAGGAGCGTGACCTGGGCCTGTTTGAATGTGGATGGAAAAGTGCCGGTGAGCAGGGAGGTGTTGATGATTTGTGTGAGTGCAGGTGTGAGTGTGCTGGATATGGCCTGAAGGAGATCGGAGGGGATAGGGTCAAGGGGACAGGTGGTGGGGTGGCTGGAGAGAAGCCTGGTGACTTCAGTGTCCGTAAGTGGGGTGAAAGAGGAGAGTTCGATGGTTGGAGTGTGGGAGGTGTTTACCGAGGTCTGACGTACCAAGAATTGTTTGCTGATGGATGATGTTTTGTCAGTAAAAAATACAGCGAAGTCTTCCGCAGTCAATGATGAAGTGGGCGGGGGAGGATTGGGGCAAAGAAGAGAGTTAAATGTCTTGAAAAGCTGTCGAGTGGTAGGTGCATTGCTTACCTTGGTGGTATATAAAGACATTTTAGCTGTGGTAGAAAGAGGAGAGTAGTGACTGGTAGTCGCCTAGGTCAGCAAGATTCTTGGTCTTGCGCCATTTCCTTTCAGCAGCCCTGAGTGTACTCCGTTGTTCACGGATGATGTCAGGCAGCCAGGGGCAGGAGGGAGTGGCATGAGCCGGTCTGGAGGACAGAGGACAAAGGTTATCTAGACAGGATGTAAGTGTTGAGCATAAGGTGTCCATGGCAGTGTCGGCATCTAGAGATGCAAAGTTGGAGGGAAGAGAGGATGTCACTCTAGCAGAGAGTGTGCTAGGGGAGATAGAGCGAAGGTTCCGTCTAAAGTGAACGGGTGGTGGTGTTGGTGTAGTGCATGTAGGAAGGAGCATATTGAAAGTCTGAATGACTTGAATGGGCTACGGATCAAACAGCGATCAACTAGCTCGGTGCTTTTAAGTGCAAACTTATAATGTCAAGCCGTAACAAGCGGCAAACGGCAATTTCAATTCAGTACAAACGCAACAAAAACGCTAACAACTTAGCAATCAGTCAACGAATCATTAAATAATCAAGCTCAAACAATCAGTCAACGAATGATTAAATAAACAAGCTCAAATAATCTTAACTTACAACAGGCAACAGTCCAGTTCAACAGTTAAAACCAACAGAAATAGCAGACTCACGCACTACAGCAGTGAGTCTATTGCGATAGTTTGCTGTCTCAATATTTTTGCACAGCCATACCAGGTTTGGTACTGCATGCTAATGTAAGCTAAAGCAAGTAACAAATATTAGGCCTATGTCAAAGCATGATGTGTACAAGGCGTCAAGAACTAAACGAAGGTGAGAGGATCTTACCATCGTCCGTAACGGGCGTTGGCTTTCTATCTCTAGCGACAAGATAGACTTGCACTGGGGAGTGCTACTCCCTCGGCTGAAGAAGCGCGCTATGGAGACCACATCCTAAGCAGGGGAGATAATCATGTGAAGATGACAGCATGTTCTCACCAGTGGGGAGAGCTCATTGGAGAATGGTGTGCAGGGCCCACAATTAAGGGGTGCACAACAGGAGAGGTGGAGGATCCACCGGGGGGAGGTCAATGGTTCAACAACAGGGGAACTGTAGAGTGAGCAAACGTCATGCAGGACTACCCAAGGCAGGGGACTCACCACGTATGGAACACTAGCACAGGTAAGGAGTTCACCTGCAGAGGGATAACTCTACAGCAACTGGGCTTGGTGAAGGGGCCGCTCCGCCCCTTTACCAAGGGTGCTTAGTGTAATGGATGAAATGCATATATACTTGCACAGAACCTGTGCAATGATGCTCACTGGGGGGAAGGCAGTACTTCCTCTTGTCCCGTGGCCAGCTGTGGCTAAGGCATCGAGGGGGGCCTCGGTTCAGGGAGTACCAAAAGGTGCAATGGGTTGTGCAGTGAGGCAAACAGGTCCACCTGTGCCTGCCCAAACTGCTCCAAATGAGCTGGACTGCACGAGGATGGAGTCGCCACTCACGGCAAATCATGACCTGATGAGAGAGCGCGTCGGCTGTCTGGTTCAGGTTGCCCAGGATGTGTGTGGTGATTGATATATGCCACGGCAGTGGTGCTGTTGGAACGAATCAGCACGTGCTTGTCCTGAATGAGGGACTGGAACCTCTTCAGGGCAAGCCCAACGACCCGACTTTGCATGCCAGTTTCACACAGCACCCCAACTGTGCAAGGAGGGGTCCATTGTGACTAAGACGCGCCTTGAGACCTGCTGAGTGGAAATCCAGTCCGCAGGAAGGTCATGGAGGACCAAGGGTCTAGGGTGCGGTAACTGTGAGGCGTGATAGGAATAGGCCTGGTGTCTGTTTGCCAAGCTCTCCAAGTAACCCGATTCTGCAGCCAGTGCTAAAGGGGTCATATGTGCATCAACCTGAGCGTGAAAACGACTGCCGAGGATGCCATGTGTCCCAGGAACATCTGAAATAGTGAAGGACCACTGGTTGCTGCGGAGGCCCAAACGGTCTAGGTGCCGGAGCACACATCCACATCTTTGTGAGCTCCTCATGAGCCTCCCGGAAGAATGACATCGGAGCTGAACGCAGCATGGCAATGCGCTCAGCACCCATATACCACAAATCCAGCCGCGAGCATGTAGGGAAAGGCTTGTGGCTGTCCAGGCAAGCATGGCTGACATCTCCGTGTCCTCTCCAACCTGGGCTCGACCACCATCGTCTGGCTCCAATACCAGCAAATCACTCTCCGATGCTGCGACAGACAGCTCATCCTCATCACGCACCCGGTGCATGGAAGAAGCCGCCTCGTGAGGATAGGTAAGGGTTGACGTCCATGGGAACCCCCACATCAACCTCACCACTCGCCGAGGCGGACGGCTGCGCTGAAGCAGCAGACGCCGCCGAACGGGAAGCTGAAGAGGTCGTGGCTGTATCCAGGCAGAATACAGCCATCCGTGACCATAACACCTTTATAGCCATCACAGTGTGGGCAGGAGGTTTCCACAAATGCCATCTCAACATGCCGGATGCCCAGGTATGTGATACAGACGTCCTGCCCATCCCGATCCAGGAAGAGCCGGCCGCATCCTCGAGCACAGCGGCAAGACATGTCGAAAGACAGCACGGTATGGAGAGAAATATATTGCTCTTTTAAACACCTCAGCTTCTGCTGAAACACCCATTGGAAAGTAAGGGGATGGATCCGCTGCCCGCGTCGTAAGTCTAGCAGTCTTTAGTGATTAATATCCGCTTGGCATTTAAGGTGAATGAATGGAGCATGCCATCTTCCTTTTATACCCGTATGTACGGGGCGGAGACTGGCATGCTGTAGCCATTCAGCAACTTCATTGGCCTTTTCAAGTTCAAGTCAGAGATGAAAGGTTCTCAATTTCAAACCCCATTCTGTCGACACAATGTAGAGAGACTGACATAAAGAGAACTGTGCAAAAAGGGGAAGTGCTTACTAACACAGATTTAGACAGATTTGTGAACCATATTTGAGAGAAATAGGCCTTTTGTGTACATAGAAAAAGTCTTAGATCTTTGAGTTCAGCTCATGAAAAATGGGGGCAAAAACAAAAGTGTTGCGTTTATAATTTTGTTCAGTGGATAATTTAGAGATGTTATTACCACCAAATTGTTATAGCGGAATATTGCAGATAAGTCACCCTGTAGAAGATGTGTGTATTCCTTAAAAGTAATCTTTGACACACCGGACAAGAGGACTAGGCAATGCTCAACGTACTTGAGTATCTGAAATTTACAGCCTGGATCCTCCAGTAGATCAGAGAGCAGCTTCATTCCTGAATCTCCTGGGTGATTATATCTTAGATCCAGTTCTCTTAGATGTAAAGGGTTTGATCTCAGAGCTGAAGCCAGAGCAATACAACCTTCCTCTGTCACCATACAGCCAGATAACCTGAAGAGACACCACAATGAATAAAATGTATTGTACTACATTAAAATACTGAAGAAGATGACTCATGGAAGACTGATGGGAGACTTGTGGGGGACTGTTGGGAGCATAGATGCCCACTTATGTTTCTACTGGGGGTGTTTAAACACACAAGCACCTTTTATCTCTAGAGGTAGGCCTACATTTGTACTGAAACCTGAAAACATACGGCAAGAACCATAGCAATGACTAACTACTGTATAATGTATATAAAGTTGCTATAGCAAAGCTGTGCAGAAAGAATGTCCACCATCAGAACATTAATGCATGTTCTGAACAGAACAAGAACATTTTTTAAGTTCACACAGTGATTAACTAATGAATGTGATGATTAAATCTGCCCAGTGCGAGATGCAAATCAAATTTCAATGCATAAAATCAAATTAGACGATGTAGTACTATATATGATTATTGTGGTTATGAGGGTAAAGATTGAGATTGAGGATTGAGAGTGCATTGTGCGCTCTAAACGCTGTTGGTCTGACACGCATGCACTGCACATGTAGAGTAAATATGTGTAACAGATTCGTGATTTTTGTAATGAACGCCTAATTTGGCAGTAAAAATGTCCTGACAAGGACGATACCTATCCAGTCTAAACAAATTAAAATAATAGTACACTAATAATAGTGCAGGCGCTAGTTAATTACGTTCATGCAAGACCAAAGAACAATGTTTTTGGCTGTTTTCACTATGACGATCGCGTTGGCTAAGCTTCAGACACAACCTCTATCAAGCGATGATGCTGACGTCCCGTGTGAATGGGCCTGAGACCCGTGGATCCCGCGCTATATTTTTGGACCGACAATTAACTCCCACCCGCAGCAAAGATAAGGCCGCCTACCAAACCCCAAGCAGCCCTCTATTTTGCAGTGTATTGTATCAGTGTAACATATTTGTCATGAAAAATCTAAAAACCTCAGTTTCTCCAGCATATGGTGTCCACTGATCACTTCTGAATCCTGCAAATCATTGTTACTCAGGTCCAGCTCTATCAGCGGGGAGTTTGATGATTGTAGAGCTGAAGCCAAAATTTCATAGCACTCCTCAGGCAGATTACAACCTGCAAGTCTACAGTGTAACAGATGACATGATTAAGATGATCAGGACACTAAATCTGATCAAACAATGCTCAGTACTATAACATACAATAACAAGAATCATACAGAACTAATTTTGTCTTTAGGTTTGTGCTCTTTTCTGACTGTCAAAAACTAAAATCATCTCAAGCCGTTCAATAAGACGTTCAAACAGTCTTAAAATGTTATTTTAAGGTTCCTTTAAACTACAGTAAATCCCACTGAACTCCATTGGAAAGAATTAGATTAAATATTGGATATTAAGTATTTTATCGATGTTATTGTGCTTATTGATTACATTGGACTTTTTTAAAACATTTTGTTTGTTAACTAGGTTCTGGATGAAATTACTTAAGCTTGAGCAAAAGCAAAGAGGTCTTAAACATCTAGAATACTCACAAAGCATTTCTGCAGTTTTTCACAGCTGGTATCAGTCTCTATTTGCCTTCATGTGTTGTGTTGTATTTGTTGAGGTCTAGCACATCCAGCAACATCTGAAGCATGTATGCTATTGCTGAACAGTGGGAACCAGAGAGTTTTTCTGATGGAAGAACCTCTTGAATCTCTCTGTACAGACACTGATCCTTTAATTCAAGCAGACAAAGAAGCAGATGGATGGACCTGCCGGGAAAGAGATCACGTCCGTCCTTGATTTTGTCTTTAATGTACTGCATTGTTTTCTTGATGTTCTCTGAGGTGTTCTCTGTGTGTGGCAGTAGATCCTGTATGAGTCTCTGATTTGACTCCAGTGAGATGCCCAGCAAGAATCGAATCAAAAGGTCCAGATGTCCATTTGCACTACCCATGGATTGCAAAACTGGTAATTTTAGTAACTCACAAAGAGATCTTTCATCAGACCTATACCACTCATATCTATAACCAAGAAACAGCTGCAGTGATTCTGTGTTTTTGGAGACATGGGGAAAAAACACATAGAAAGCAGCCAGAAACTCCTGAAAGGTGAAATGTATGAAGCAGTAGATTTTCCTATGATGAATCGCAGATTCTACCTTGAAGATATCTGTGCAGATGCCAGAATACAGCGAAGCATCAGCGATATCTATGCCACACTCTCTTAAGTCCTCCTCATAGAACATCACATTGCCCTTCATCAGCTGTTTGAAAGCCAATTCCGCCAGTTGCACAATCACTTCTCTGTTGGACTGCAGGAGTTTCTCTGGATCTCTCTCTGGATCATACTTCTGATTTTTCATATTGATCTGAATCAGCAGGAAGTGGATGTACATTTCTGTCAATGTTTTAGGGATCTCTGCAGTGTGGTCTTGATTCAGGATGTTCTGAAGCACAGTAGATGAGATCCAACAGAAGACTGGTATGTGACACATGATGTGGAGGCTTCTTGCTCTTCTAATGTGTGACATGATTCTGTCGGCTTGATGCTCGCCACTGATTCTCTTCCTGAAATATTCCCCCTTCTGAGCGTCATTGAATCCCTTGATTTCTGTCAGACGTGTGATATATTTAGATGGAATCTGATTGGCTGCTGCTGGCCTGGAGGTGATCCAGATGTGAGCAGAGGGAAGCAGATCTCCTTTAAGGAGAGACAGTACATGTCAGATGTGCTTTTACAGGTTTTGAATGATCCGTTTCATCACTGCACAGACAACAACAGACAGAAAAAAGCAATGAAGAAAATACTTTGAAGAACTAAATAAAATACAGATAAAATACATGTTAATGTAAGGTACACCTAGGAGGGCATGAGGGTAAATAAATGATGGGGTAAACTTAATTTATGGGTGAAGTATTCCTTCAAATTATTTAATTTGATTATGGATGCCAGGAATTTAATTGGCACCACCTTTAGGATCAGAGACAAATTGACAGTCTGGCCAAATGAGCAAGTGATCGAGCCATCCACATTTATCCTATATGCCCCATCACACTTTGCACAAACTATGGGACTAATTTCCAGTTCGATGTAAAATAAAAAAGATTCTGCAGTGTTTAGTCATTCATTTACGGCTAAATGTAAACTCATACATTAACATAATGGAATACTAGGATTATGACTTTTAAAATTTGCCGTCAAACATCCTAACACACAAATATGTGGATTAAGAAAGCCATTTTTAGTTTTTGGACTTCGGTATTTTTTTAATCCTGCGTATATGGACCTGCCCTATTAGTTCTAAATGAGTGTATCCTGCAAAAGACCTTTCAGAATAAATTACACTGTAATTATGCAGTTTATTATGGTAATAATCGCTACGTTTTTACACACATGTGGTCTAAGGTCACCGCTCCATTACTAAGATTAGGAGGCTGGCAAATGGAATCATTACTCTTCATGGATACACAGCTAAATACGGGAGATGCTGCTCTTCCTTTACCATTCCTGTTCCTATCAAATAAATAATTCAGACTTTCTTTAACATGTAAAAAATTGTGATGTAAAAGCAACTTTTTTATTAAGGCTATAGAAATCAAACCTTGTGTCAAATGTCTCTGTTCCATTACTGAATGTAGGGGGATCAGGCATTGAGTGCCTACTCTTCATATACACAGAGCTGGCCTCCGCCTCTCTCTTATCCTCATAAAGGCTAATTTTACAGACTGAATTCAAGACTATATGTGAGAAAAACAACATGAATTAAAAAACGATAATACATTCTTTTTACAGAATACAGGCAGAACCCAGGCGCAGACAGAGTGGAGTGAACAGAAAGCTTTATTATAACAAAAACTGAAACAAAAACCCACGATGGGAAAAAATGCTCACAAAAACAATACTTAAAACAAACACCTCCCGCAGGGGAGGGACAAAAACAGAGCAAATTTTTTTAGCAAATTTGCTAATGGCACAATATAAAAAAAATCTGTAAAATTCAGTAAAAAAGTGATAAAAGATCAGTGAGGTCACAAGCGTCAAATATCAAGGAAATAAACTACATGTTTTTTTGTAACATAAGATTGTCAGCTATATCTGTTCCTTTATTCCGAAAAATGAATCTACACCCAGAGACAGTGAAAAAGAGACTTGCAACACACTTTGTGTCATGGATCTGCCTTCATGTCATGCCTGTTCCTGGTCTTGAGGCGGATTCATGACGAAGCCTTATGTTTTATGTGAGAGGGAGATGTTGACCCTATCGGCCTTCAATACTCCCTCTCCGGTCTGTGTCTTTGTTCCCGCCATCTTGTTCCTCGTTAACCTTCCCTGAGTGTCTCATTACCTACACCTGCCCCTTATTAATTATCCTGTGTTTGTTCCCCTTTAAAACATCCTCGTGTTCATTGTCCTGTGCTCGTTCGTTGCATGTGTTTGTATATCCCTCGTGTTTTGCTTGTGTTCCTCTTGCCTTACCTTAAAATTATCCTGTGGATTACCTTGCCTTGTTGTGGACGTTGTGTCGTGGTTTTAGTTTAGTTTTTGCCCCATCGTGGGAAGTCTTTTGTTTGTTTATTAAAGAGACTTTTTTGTGCTACCCTGTACTGCTGCCTG
Source organism: Triplophysa siluroides (assembly GCA_006030095.1). Lineage (NCBI taxonomy): Eukaryota > Metazoa > Chordata > Actinopteri > Cypriniformes > Nemacheilidae > Triplophysa > Triplophysa siluroides. The sequence continues at coordinate 129,323 of VCII01000613.1, read as the reverse complement.
TGCTTGGGTTCTTCCTTATGTAAATCATAACAGAACGAACGAGCCAGAACAGAACCCAGCGGCAGCATGGACACTGACCGGTCTAGCCTGGCCCGTCTCCTCTGCAGCCTTCGCCAGGGAAGTGAGACTGTGGATGGGGTAGACGGGAATCCTGGGGGTCCTCGTCCGAGGCTTCCAAATCCCGGAGCAGCCGGCGTCCAGTCCGGTGCAGCCGGCGTCCAGTCCAGTGTCCAGTCCGGTGTCCAGTCCGGTGCAGCCGGTGTCCAGTCCGATACAGCCGGTGTCCAGTCCGGTCCAGCCGGTATCCAGTCCAGTGACCAGTCCAGTATCCAGTCCGGTGCAGCCGGTGTCCAGTCCAGTGTCCAGTCCGGTGCAGCCGGTGTCCAGTCCGGTGTCCTGTCCGATGTGTCAGCCGGCACTCCAGCCGGTGACTCAGCCGGCACTCCAGCCGGTTCCAGCCGGTGCTTCAGCCGGCAGTCCAGCCGGTGCTTCAGCCGGCAGTCCAGCCGGTGCTACAGCCGGCAGTCCAGCCAGCAGTCCAGCCGGTGCTACAGCCGGCAGTCCAGCCGGCCTTCCGAGCGGTGTCAAGCCCTGTCCAGCCGGCCTTCCCACCGGCCGTCCAGACCATGTTCAGTCCGGCATTCCAGCCGGGGTCCTTTCAGGCATTCCAGCCGGGGTCCTTTCCCGCATTCCAGCCGGGGTCCGTTCCGGCATTCCAGCCGGGGACAAGGACATTTCCCCCCAGGACTTACCCCGTCAAGCCCCCCGGGGCTCCGCACTCTCGTGCGCCCCCACGGGCTAAGACTACCCCACCCAGCCCCACCCCTTTTGGACATCTCCCCATGTACTCTGGTTTGCCCCCTCCCTTGTTTATTATTTTTATTGTCTCACCCCAACCCATTTATTGTTTTTGCCTGTCTGCCCTTAGTTCTGTTTTTCATGATTTGTTTGATCTTGTCTGTTACCTAGTCGGTCTTGTCTTGTTATTCTTCCCCTTGGTGAACACCTGGGGGTGTTCATTAAAGGGGGGGCTTCTGTCATGGATCTGCCTTCATGTCATGCCTGTTCCTGGTCTTGAGGCGGATTCATGACGAAGCCTTATGTTTCATGTGAGAGGGAGATGTTGACCCTATCGGCCTTCAATACTCCCTCTCCGGTCCTGAGACCTGAGAGCCTCTCACGACTGCCGCAGCGGGCGGCAAGCGTTGTGGCAAGAAGGACACAACGTCTCGTTCCCTCCATCAGGGAACTGAGGTTACATCCTTAACCAAGACGTTCCCTTACTCTCGGTCTCTCGACATTGTGTCGAACCAACAGCTAGGGTTCCTATGGAAAACGCCACGGCGCTGTGCCGCTCACAATCTCTAGCGAAGTGATGGTGACTGTCCTGGGCGTGTCAGACGTGAGCGCTATCGCGAAATTCGTAACCTTCCAGTGTATAGTTAGGGGGTCACAGATATTTTGGAAAGGTGGGAAGCCCCTACCATCGGCCCTCACGGTCGGCAGCCTTGTTTCTCTAACAGCGAGAAGCTATTAGAGTACCGTAAGGCCACTGGGTAAGCGCTATCCTCAGAGGGGGAACGCGCTACAGAGACCACTTCCTGCCGTCGGAAGGAGTTTAGTAGAGACACCAACATGGTCACACCCTCAGGGGAGAACTCATGGGCGAATGTGCGGACTGGAGTAGTTACCCGCAAGGTGGATGTCCACCTAGGAAAGGTCATGGGTTGCCAAGGTGGGAACCAATCATGAGGATACATCAGACGGAACCAACCGATTGGGGGGTTACAAACCCAGGGCCCGCACGGTCACCTTGGTCGCCCATGAGCGAGGTCTGTGGCGGTGCGGAGTTCCTGCATAAGCGTTGGGTCTCTCGTGGAGCTCTCTCAATGCCCCGGCCTGGACCTGCAGGATGGCTATAGCGTGGAGAGAGGGGGCAGCTTGGCCCTCAGCAGTGTAAACTCATGACACCAGAGATGCCGAAAACCTACGTGCTTTGGATGGGAGTCTAGGTCGAGCCCCCCAGGTGGCAGCCGTCTGCGGTGAACCGAGACAGCACGTTCCACCTGGGGGACATCGATGTATCCTCTAGCTGCCCCACCATCGAGGAAAGAAAGGATGACGGAACAAGTTTGACACGTATGCTCTGAAAAGGGGGAGTTTCCAGGTCTTACTGAGTTCCTCATGCACTTCTGGGAGATACGGCACTGGGGGCAGGCACGGCTTTGATGGTGGCACCATGTATCGGTGCCACCATGTATCCGGCCGCGAGCACTGGGAGAGGCAGTGCGGTGCACTGCAACCCAATGCTCGCGGCGGCCCTGGAAAGCATGACTGACATTTTGACATCCGCCTCTTCCTGAGCTCGACCCCCCGAAGGAGGGAGCTGCAAGGAATCATCGGAGTCAGATGCCAGTAAGTCACCCCCCGATGCTGCAAGGGACATCTCATCATCATCACACACCGTTTCCGATACATGGTTGAGGAACAAGACGGTGGGACGTCTCCTGGGGAACGGTCAGACGAGACGAGGTGCGAACGGTCCGCGAGCCAGTGGCTGACGGATGTATGCTCACAATAATCCTCATATCACCCTCGCCGTAGCGGATGGCGGGGCCGTAGCCACTGCTGTCACGGAACGGGAAGCAGACGAGGTGGTGACTGAGTCCCGGAACGTCTGAATCGTGAACCGCCCGCAGTGCGGGCAGAACTTATCCACAACGGCTGCCCCAGCGTGCTGGAAGCCCAACACTTGAGGCAGCCATTGTGTCCGTCCCCCCTCCTCGATGAGTGTAATGCACCCATGAGAATAGCGGGACATGCCACGCTGGAGAAACTTGCTCTTTTAGAGAAAAAACTCAAACACTTCTGGAACTGCCGAGACGCCCAGGGAAAGTCGCCACAGGAAGGGACAGTCTGCTGCACTACGTTGTTAGAATCCTGCAGTGTAGTAGAAGAACTCTTAGAGTTTGTAGTCTTGAAGTCATCAGCGAAGGCTCCAAAGAACAAAAGGTTGAATGAATGCAGCACGCCATCTCCCTTTTATACCCGGATATCCAGGGGCGGAGTCCGGCATCCAAATTTCATTCACATTACATTTACATTTAGTCATTTAGCAGACGCTTTTCTCCAAAGCGACTTACAGATTTCAGGGAGCAATACGCGATATGTCATACAGGAGCGATAATACAATAGGTGCTAAGTTACTAGTTTCAACAAAAGGTAGACCAATACCTGTTAGGAGAAAGAGAGAGTTCTTTTTTTCCTCTCATTTTTCTGTCAAGTATTCACATGTTTTGTAAGTATGTGAATGTTGTGAGAGATGTGGTTGACCGGACTGAGTTAGGAAGAATGTTCCACCAGGAAGGAGTTGTGAAGAAGAATGTGTGGGAAAGCGATTCACTGCCCTTATGAGAAGGCAATGCAAGACGCCGCTGGTTTGATGAACGCAGGGTTCTTGATGGGGTGTAGGAGGGTGTGAAAGGTATATCATGTTTTTTTTTAATACTGATTATACAGCACTTTTACTTCAGGAACGCATGCACAAAGCCACCAGATAGAAATCCTACAACCTTTAGCAAAAAAAACTAACGGCTAATGCTAACACGCTGGCTTTAGCGGAATGCAGGAGAGGAGTCCAGATGGGAGTTTTCATCTGCAAGACATCTGCAATCCATAATTTCGTCATAGAGACCTGCTATCAGATGTTATATAGACATCTAGAAGATGTCTGTAAAATGTTTATGATTTAGAATGAATGTAAAACTGCTCTTTCTAAGATGTTTTAGCAGATGTTTTTACACAGCAGATGTTTTCCAGATCTTTAGCACATGTCTTACAGACATACGCGTGCTGGTCGACCTGATTTTGCCAAGTGGTCGATGTCCTCAGGACCAGGCACGTGCAGAGGGGGGGGCGGAGGGTGCTTGAGCTCCTGCCTTTTTGGCCCTTAATGGCGAAAGTGCCCTTTCGTCGAGGCAAAAAAAAAACATGTTTTTGTAATTAAAGGCCCTTTTTTGAAGGCCTGCCCAAACTAACTATTAGTAAAATTAATTAATAATAATTTAACCCTACATAAAATGACACCCGTGATGACCTTTCACCTGACTACCTCATCTGGAACGCCCCCTCACGTTCAGACGCCTTCAGTAGTTTAGCGCGTTTTCCAGGTTACAAACCATTCGCGGCTGTCGCTTTCAGCGGAGCGGTGTGCTTATCTACTTATTATTGTTATTATTATAAGTAGTAGTAGTATTTTACAAGAACACCGAGAAGAGAGCATGCACGGTGTTTGTGTGTGTAGTCTGACCTGAACTGAAGTGACGTTAGCTGAGCAGCTAATGTTACATCTACACACAGCAAAAACAAAGGTGCATGTTCACTTCTTGAATCGATCTTTGCTGTTTGGGGGAGAAAAGTTTCACGGGCGTCGAGGGGTCTGGTCCTTATGTTATATGACTAAAACTGTTAATACTTTGGAAGTATTATTATTACAGTATTTACGGTAGAGTGCCTTCAAAACAGTTATCAAAATACTGGCTAAACAGGCTTATTCTGATTTTCTCATCCTCCGAATTATGCTCATCAGTTTTGTTTTTCTTATCATCATTGTCATTTAAAAAAAATAATAAATTCAGAAGAGGGTTAGAGCAGAATTATATTTTTAATATGACAAAACTATATTTTCTACAACAGTAAAGACAGCAACTGCAGCAGCAACATCCCCAGCAGCTCCCTCAACATCAGCTGCTTCCTGTAAATTATGTCAGCACACTGTCTTTTATAGCATATTGCCTACAATCTTACAATACAATATGTCATGATACAGTAGACACGTTTATTTTGAATAGTGACCATGTCTTGGAGAGTTTACTATAACAGCTGTTGTTCTGTACATCAGAGAGGAAACCTTAAAGGGACAGTTCACCCAAAAATAAAAATGAAATCATCATTTACTTACCCTCAGATTGTTTCAAACCTGTATACATTTCTTTGTTCTGCTAATCACAAAGGACGAATGCCAGTAACCAAACAGATCGTATCCCCCATTCACTCCCATACTATTTATTTTCCCTATGGCAGTATATCGGGGATGAGATCGGTTTGGTTACTGACATTCTTCCAAATATGTGTTCAACAGAACAAAAACATTTATACAGGTTTGGAATAATCTGAGGGTGAGTAAGTGATGACAGAATTTTTTGGGTGACTATCCCTTTAAGGTTTGGACAACTTAATTCACTTCAGTTTCTAATCCAAGACTTATTAACAGGTGCAAATAAAATATTTTTATACTTTTAAACATTAGAATGGTCTTTTCTGTTTCTTTTTCAAAACTGCATCATGACATTTGCTGCTGTATCAATACAGAAGCATCCATATTGATACAGGTATCAGCAAGGAATTCATCACGATATACAGTATTGATGTTTTGAGCACAGCCCTATTTAAATAGGGCAGGTGCTCAAAGTATAAAAGGGGCACATGGAACAAGGATTTAGATTAGATTAGATTCAACTTTATTGTCATTACACACTGTACTTGTATATGTGTAATGACAATAAAGTTGAATCTAATCTAATCTAATCTAAATCCTTGTTCCATGTGCCCCTTTTATACTTTGAGCACCTGCCCCTTTAAAGGTCTCTGCGCGGCCCTGCTAAGGACAACATATTTTGTTGACCTAAGGACAACATTTTTATAAATAAAACCTTAACCCACACCAAACCCTAACCATAACTTACCTCTAAAATCAGAGGGAAATGATAAGTGAAAAACAATGGTCTAGAAGTACCTAATCCTGGTTGGAAGATCAAATTTAAAATAAACTTATTTCTGAAATCTGATTGGTAAAAACAGGAGAGCCTGCACATGCTAGCTTGTTCGATAACGCTTTAGATTACGGCCCGCAATGTAACGCGTAATTCAACAGAATTTACAGCTTAGCTAACTGTAACAAGGATGTACCTCTACAGTACATATCTGTAGATAAAAGGGAACAATAAATATACTCAGTCCGATCACAACATTCACATACTCACACAACATGTGAATTATTGACAGACAAATGTGGAAAAAAACTAACCCTCTCTCTTTCTCTGAACAGGTATTGTTCTGGCTTTTATGGAAACTAGTAACTTGTTATAGCACCTATTGTATTATTGCTCCTGTCTGACATATCGCTTTATTGCTGCTTGAACTCTTTGTAAATCACTTTGGAAAAAAGCGTCTGATAAGTGGTTAAATGTAAATGTATATTTGATTTGCTGGCATGAGTCACAGCTGACATTGACCGTATGCAATACACTTTCATCAGGTAAGGAGCATATATGGTAAAATCATAAATAAAGCACAGCAGAAACCCATAATTAACTTATTTTTCTAGTGATCTATTAGTAATATCCATCATGTGGTGTAATACTAAAACTACCCATAGTTAAAAAATACCCCAGTAGCATGTTTAACGGTGCATATTACTTTCTCCCAGTCATAAAATTATTGTCGGGAATAGTCGTGCATACAACATAATATTAAAATAGGTAACCCTTAGCTTCAAAATACTTGCTGTTTAACTATTTTTACATTTTTCATATTTTCACTCATTCACCAAACTTTACAATCCATTTACCTACAGATATATACTGTGAAGTAACATCATTGTTACAATTAGTTATGCTGTAAATTCTGCAAATTCAATTACGTGGTACATTGCAGGCCGTAATCTAAAGCATTACCCATTGTTCTTCATGCTGCGTTCAAGACAACTCGGATTTTGGGTATTGCCGACCTCAATCCCCGAAGTAAATGTCTTGAACAGCAAACAAAGTCGGTTATCCGACCTCTGAGCTCGTGGCAGATCGATCAACCCCGACTTCAGTTGTAGACTCGTCATTTGACATCACGGACACGATGGCGACTAGCCCTTGGCAACCCTATGTAAACCGTAAACAAACTTTCAACTATTTTTACAACACGGAATATGTATGAACATGAACGTTAATATATCCAGAAACCATTTATGAACAAATGCCTACGTTTGAATAGCAACCATATAACGATAACATAGACTGCTGTTACGTTCATTCTGTGTCTCATAATGAAATCACGTGGTAAACATGCGAATATGACGTGTGGTTGACTGGAACGTATTGAAGTCGGAAGTCAAAGGCTGTGTCCGAAATCGCCCCCTATACTGTCATTCACTATTCACTATATGGCGAAAAATCTTTCACCTTTGATATGTAAGCTAGTTTTTTTAAAACTTTTAGACTGAAGAATAAGAAACATTTAGCTTAGTATTATCTCGGAACCTCGTGTGACTTAGAAATTATGTCTCCACATCTGTCGCACATAAGTGAAGCCCGTGATTTTACTAAACTTTACGGACTTATTTTCCGGATATGATGGCAAGACTTTGTGTATAGTTTGTACATATGTAGTTGTATGGTGTGTATAACGATTTGACTGTACCTGTCAGCATTTGAGACCCGAAATCGCATTCTGGGGATTCCCATCTGTCTGTTGGCGATCGCGTTATGGGAGTCTCGTGGGAGAAATAACAAAACGGGAAACGCCCCGCCAAAAAGACAGTGATGGCAGGTATGGATATGACCCAGCACCCAAAATACTATCAAAACACATGAACACAGCCTCGATTATTCGCGTACGGTGGATATAACCTTGAAAAAGGTGCCCGCCAAATCACAGAGATACCGATTCGCACAAGACCTCTGTAATTTGCGGGGGAATGTTTACTTTACAAATTACAGACATGGGCGATTCCCACGGGATAGCGATCACAGACAACCTCCGCACCGATTACAAATGACTAGAGGTCCCCTGGTAATACTAATCCCGTGTGCATGGGGCTATAGAGTAAATTAGATTAGTTTAAGTAGATTGTGTTCCCTGCCTATCTAGCCGTTTAAATATAATGAGCGTTTTCAAAAGTTCTGCTTAGTTTCAAGATGTTTATTGAGTTGGCTCTTGCGATTTCAGGTAGCATAGAAGGCTTTCTGGTAAAGGAACATATATAAAGCATCAAGGCTCAATGGTTTTTGTATTGCATTGGAAAGATTTTGTGAATGAGACTCCCTGACAAAGCCATGGGAGTGGCGCAGCTCATGCTTTCAACGGCTCTGACTACACCTTAATCACTTTTAACAGAAAACACAAAAAAATGTTTTCCTCTTTTTAAGCGATATATGGGCATCTTTAACTAGAGGTCTAATTTGTATTCTCTTGGACTTCCTTCTTGATTGTTAATATATTCCATTTATGTTATAAAAAACAGCTGCTGGCAGGCCACTATCAATGCATTGGCCAGTTATTGTTTTAGATTATATATTATTATTACATTTCAATTACAGTTTTTAAATTGTACACTTAAACGCAAATTAAAATTGATCATGTCTTTTCTTCTCTTATGATTCTGTCAAATGCAGGCTATTTAGAGTAATAGCATTTTTGATTAGATGAAATTGTCATACACATGTTTTAAAATGTCCTGTAAAAGACTGGGAAAAAAATCAATGATATAATCTAAAACAATATATTTAAAATGAACACATTACATACCTACATACGCTATGAGATAAGATACCCTTGTATATTTGTGTTGTACTTCCTTAAAATGCCACAAATTCAACTGAAATTTGAGTAAGTTAGTAGTTTCGTTTTACATTCGTGGGAGTGAGAGAAAGAGAGGGAGAGAAAGAGAAGAACAGAGAGTTTGCGGAAAAACTGCCCGAGCAGTTTGAGTGTCTACACACCCATACAGACACTGACTGCAGTTGTGAGTGTCGCAAGGTTAGGTTGGGGTCGCAAGATGATTTTCAGAATTAATTTTTATTTAGGAATAGTGTAGGCCTATTCTATCAATAAATGTAAAATATATATATATATATTAGTTAGGTTAAAAATAAAACCATGTAAATAAAACGCTATCAGCCTTTGGAATTTCCTCCCCCTCGATCGACCCCTGAGGTGATTACGTCACATTAGTGACTGCATTAGGTTAGGTGCAGCAAGTCAATTTACAGCAACAAGTTAACATTCCCATATGGGCACCCAGATTATTTTTCATGCTTTAAATTTAGGATATTTTTATTTGTCGAAATTAAACTTTGGTTAATATCGACCAAAGACAACGCAGGGAAGCCAGCGGAGGAGGGCAAAGAAGCGCTGCAGTCAGAAAGGCCATCGTCCTTGGGTACGAAAAGAGGCGGGCGTTTGCAGAAAGAGGACATCCATCAGTACTCGAATCAGTTTGATCAAATTTGACCATCGGTAGTAGTTCATGGTTTATGTATAACAACAAGTAATATAATGAGTAAATAGCCTACGTAATATCCTACTTATGTTACTGTGTTCGTTCGTGTTATCATTATGCGCGTGTTTGGATAGACCTAGTAAATGCAAGTGCCCAGTTGCGCACAATGTTTCTATAATTACCCACCTCCGAGTATAGTCGAGTCCCTGGCACTGTTATTTTGAGGGTCTCGGGCTGAAAAGTTTGGAAAAGTATGGGAGCATGCATGTACAGTAAGGATAAACAAAAGAAAATGTTATGATCTTTTGTGTCAATGCTATTTGTTGCCGCTCTCATTCTTTTGCAGCTTCCGTTATAATTAGCTGCGGGCAGGGATTTTTCCCTAGATTGCCATTCTTTATAAGAATTAAGTGTACTATTGCTAAATGACTGCCCAAATTTTGCTTATAAGTGACTTAAATCCTTTGTGATGCTTAGATTTCATTGAGATTCATTGATGTTATAAAGATGCGTATAAGAGTGATTTTATCAAAGGCCGCATGTCAGGACCAGTGCTCACATTAGTTTTTGTGACATTGCACGTAATTCAAGATGGACTAGAATCAGATGTGTCTGTGCTTTACTTCATTAAAGTTATACACAATTTTGATGCCTTGAAGTGTGCAACAAAGTTGAAACTATAGCATGATTCTGGCATCGACAATGTGACAATGATCGTAATAATTTTAGCCAGCACATTTAAAAGAACACTATCGACTGGTGCCCCAGAACTGTCCGTTGCTAACATTCTTCCAAATATCTTTCTTTGTTTTCAACTAAACACAAAAACTGTATACAGGTTTGGAACTGCTTGAGGATGAGTAATTCATGACAGAATTCTAATTTTTGAAAGAGTATGTCTTTAAGAGCGATTCAGAAACAACCTTAGACCAACTCTGAGATAGGAAAAGACTTTGGCCTTGTCTAAATACCCCCACTTTCAGCCTTGGCCACTCATGTACATGACAGGAAATATGAGCGCAAGTCTGTCCCATGACTTAAAAATGCCAAAGTGCAGTGTGTTGGGGTCCAGGGTAAGCACGTGTCATTTGTCTGTTTTGTTAAGTGTTAGTATGAATGCCCAGCACATGGAGGCTGGCTGACAGCTCCATGTGCTCACTGCCCTCGTCTAATTATCTCCCTCCAGCCGCTACTCATTCTCCCCTCATTAGTTTAGTGCTATCACCTGGTGTTAATCAGTCTTACCTCTATATAGTCACCTCACTCCTCAATGTTCCCCGTGCATTTGTGGAAATTAGTCACCTAGGACCCAACTCCCAGCAGCGAGTCTAGTTTTTGCTCTAATTAGTCACCCTCTTGATTCAGTTTTTGCCGTGGCTTGTCATGTTGAGTGGATGAATGTTTTTTCTACTAGAGACTAAATGCTGGAGTTGCCCTACGCTGCTTCCTGGTTATATCTGGTTTTGGATAATGTATGTAAAATAAAATGGCTGTGGTTAGTTTAAGCTGAAGGACCAACCCTGCATGTTTTTTAATATTTTTAGTTAGAAGGACAATATTGGTTTTAATGGGAACAAGAATGATCCCTGTGGGTTTCTGCAGGTAATAATGTGTTGGGCTCTGTTATCTGTAGGGCGGAAACCAATATAACAAATAAAACATACTGGAAAAAGGGCCGAAACACACTACACAAAGACATTTTAAAACGATTAGTTGAAACTATTAGAATTGTTTTGCGCAGGAGGTATAAACTGTAACAAGACACAACTGCATGCACACTATGATTGAAAATGAAATTTAAGAGTGATACGCTTAGGTTAAAAGACTTAGTTTGGCATTTTTATGGGTCGTTGGTTGGGTTAATCACCTAGTAGTGCTGATAAAAGAGTGTCACTCCAACTTACTGAGCTAAAATCTCTAATGGCAGATTTATGACTGAAGCAGACAATAAGAGAACTGGACGTTTTAGTTTTTACCTGAAGTGCTGATACAGTGGCCAGCTCGAAATGCATTTTCAAGTCCACATTGAATTTTGCAACACCCAACGCTTAATGCTAATGCACTTAGCGAAAATGATATTTGAATTAGAATTTTTGCTACAGTTTTGCTTGACTATCTTAAATATAATTAATCCGGGGAATGCATTTTCATTTTAATTTTGCAACTTAAAGAGCGTTAAAAATATCAATTTAAATAACATATTAAAACTAGTGTAGGAACTGACAAATGTAATTGATATAACTTAATTTTTCATTTTGCACTTAATGTTGCACATATGTTATTTAAAATGTATATTTAGATACACAATTGCATTGTGATTTTACATACTGCATTGCCATTTTGCGTATTGCATTTCAAATTGAAAATAGCTACCAATATTCTTCCATAGCATGTGTTGCCATTAGTTTATTTGTGGATGTGGGCTTTTAATGAATCGCTTGACGCAAAAGATGGTCACTTGTCGCCACCTGCAGGCGTGCCTATGTAGCTTCTCTCGTGCTAGCAGGTTTAAAAGAGATGGTATAACTAAAAATCAAAATCATGTCTTAACTCACCTTCAAGTTGTTTTAAACCGGCATACACTTACATAAAATATATTGTAACCAAACACACTGAAAAACACTTTCTTACATGTATTTCTGTTAAGCTCTAGCCTAACTTAATAATTTTACAGAATGTCCTACAGAAAAGATGAACGAAAAATGTATGTCACATTTATAAAAAATATTCAAGTTAAGAACAGAATAACTTTTACATATTAAAATTGTTTGTTTAACAAACATAAATTGTGTAACTTGAACAAATTATGAGTAAACATATCTTTAATATGTGCAACCAATGCACATTTTTTAATGTAAATCCGATGTAAAAATTAAGCGCAGCTTTGGGTAGGAAAAATAACTGTTTGGTTTAACATTCTTAAAAATTGCATCTTTTGTGTTCCCCAGAACAAAAAAATACAGTTTTGAAAACCTGAGGTGGAGTGACAGAAATGATGACAGCATTTTCATTTTGGGTGAACTGTGCCTTCAAATAAATATGAATAAACTATTTACATATATTAATAGTTAAAGGTTTATTCTTACAAAGTGCTTACAGAATGGCTACAGATTATTATTGAATCATCCAGCATGCTCTAAATCCCACATCAATGCATTATATGGACATCCTTTAACTAAACGGTTGGGTAAAAGTTCGACCCAACCTTGGGTTAAAACAAAAATAGTAACAGTAATATCGGACAACTCTCAAAATACTTATTTTATTGTATTATATTTGTAATAGAGTACAGTATTGCTTTATGAAAGCATATTCTTGGTTCTTGTCTTTTCTGTTTAATTTGCTTTTAGGCTCAATGTTTGTGAAATACAAGGGTGTCTTTTCCGTTTTTGCAGACGACACCCAAATGTAACTGCTTTTGAAACATAATGACAAGAAAGGTTTTACTTGCTCATCTGGCCATTATCAGATCTTAGATAATTTCTCATTTTCAGAGCTAAAAAGTCAGAAGTTTTTGTTTCGGTGGCCACTGTGGTTAAAAGAAAACAAAAAGTAATCTTGGGAATTTGAGATCTCAACTTACAAATGAGAGAGCATTAACATTTTGTCCATGAGCTATAAACTTCTTCCAAAAGCTGACTTTCGTGCAGAACACAAAATAATATATTTGGAAGAACATTGGAAACCAAACAACACTGGCTGCCATTGACTTTCATTGCATGGAAAACCTCAGACTTAGACATTTCCCTAAATATCTTCTTTTGATCAATATATTAGCACAGTATTTGTATTTAATTTTTTTACTGTATTTCTGACGTCTATTTTCTGTCAGATCTCTTAAGCTTAGCCTATTAAATCATTGTGACTTGCTGGTTCAAAAAACCCTGTTCTTTCCAAGGTCAATACTGACGTTGAGATGTCATCATGCAGTGAATGGGACAGTCTCTCTCGGTGATGTGGCTGTCTCCATCAGCCTGAATTTCTTTACAGAAGCTGAGACAAATGAGTATCTTCAAGCATGGGATCATGGTGGTGCTGATATTCAATCACAAGCCTGCCATGGATGAGAAGATGTCCCTAAGGTGTCATGTCAATCGATGAACCTGGATCCCTGACAGTACTGAGAAAAAGTCAGATATTACCTGCGTTAAAAGGTACACTGTTAGACTTTTCATTGCATTTTTTGGCGGTAACTCACTGGCAGCACTATTGCCAGTGACTTACTGTAAGTGGTACTTTACAGTAATATGACTTTACTGAAACTTTTTACAGTATAATAGCCATACTGAAATATCTTTGTACAGTATAATATTCTTACCACAATTTGGCTTCACAGTATAATAACCTTACAGTAATTTTACTGTAATTATAACTTGCTAAATAGTATTGTAAAATGCATTCCTTCATAATTTTACAATTGTTTGTATTTCATATGTTAGGAACGACTCAGGAGTCAAGTGCAGGTTAGTTGGTGGTTTGTCTTGACAAGACAAGACAAGACAAGACAAGACAAGACAAGACAACCTTCGGTAATAGAACCAAAACGGACTGACACAGGACAAGAGAAACACAGGGTATATAAGGGAAAACCAACAGAGAGATTTATTCAGTACATTATGATTATTAGTTACATTCATTAATAATGGCTTTTTTAACAATGTGATACAGCAGTGCCTGATAGCAACTGATAAAATCATAACAATAAAACAGTATCTTTAAAAATAATCAAACAATAAGTCAAACACTGTAAATACAGCCAATATTATGGTTCAAAATATATTATTATATAACAAAACACTCAGGTATAATATTAATGAGTCTACAGGCACAAAGCTTACAAGACCCATCTAAGGCTTGTCTATGTTCTGGTGCTGAACTGGCACTGGTACATTGTTAGACGGATGATCTGAAGAGAAACAAAAAAGAAAATGTGTGTGATTGGTCATGGATTTTCTCTCATTTAAACCAAAATCCAATGGATATATTCTTTATATCCATAATTTCCTATAAAATAGCATGTGCATTAAATTACTCACCTCTGTACCATCACCTGCATAGTGCATGCTGATACTCCAGATTAACACACGACAAAGGCATACAGGTGGAAAGCTTCATAAAAGACCTAGCCCTCAGTGCTGACCATCCTGTAGGTTGGAGACATCAAAATACACCATAAAATAAACATCAGCAAATTTACGCCATTTCATAGAATATCTCAACATACTCTCACAATATAGAACTTTTCATACCTAGCATAATAACTTGTGGTCTGTGTTGTCACCTCAGACATATTGGTGGATGTTGGCTGCAAACTTAAAACGTAAAGCCTTTCAGACATTGCAAGTAACCTAATTTATATTAAAGAGAAACAGAATAAATTAAATAAAGATTAGATACCTTTACTTAAAGGATCCTTCATCAACAGAAGAATGGCAATGATGGGGACCAGGTAGTTGTACATTCCACTGCTTTCACAGTCCATTTGACAGAGTAGGACTTTGATGTCTTTGTTCCATTTAAGGCATTTCTGTTTTTAAAAACAAAACAAATGGGCAGAGTAAAATTACTTGGTTGACGTCCCTCAACTGCAATATCAAATACATGCAGTCCTAGCTCTTAATATTTATTTTAGTTGTGCTTTACATTTAAACAAAGTAAAATGACGAAGATATTAAAAAGTAATTATATCGCATAGTAAGCAGCTAAGACATCACAGCCATGCAGCGGTGAAGTTTAGAAGCACTTGCCGATGTGATGAGGCAATGGGCGGGTACATGAGTGCTGTTTAGCGCCGGGTCTCCGAATTCGTACGTGCCAATTTTTAAAAAGACGCTATCTTTATTAACTGACTGCATATTTGAACTTTAAAAACACGCATTCTCGATTCAAATCTCTTAAAGCTACATTTTATAACAAAATAACAGTGATATTATAAACTTTATGCAATTTTACTGCTCTGCTGCGCAGTGCGTGTGAGGAAATATGTCCTCCATAATACTTAATTGAAAATTAATCTAAGAAACACTGAAAGTATACAGGACTTATTAATTATTATTTCGCTAGGTATTTTACGGAAAAACGTTTTTTTTAGCAGTTCTCACCTTCTGTCAGCCGCTCATCCCTCAGGTGTCGATCTCAGTCAGACGGACCATCGGTCGTGCTCATGCCAGGGTTGCCAGCTCCCCGGTTTTTACACTAAACACGCTTTAATTCGCAGTAGTAGCTACGTTCAAATATGGCTTCAGCTGCATGCGTTCACACTTGACTTCTTTTTTTAAGCTTCCAGAGTTTTTGTACATTATAATCGTATGGAGTAAACCGTGTTTTAAATGCCACCGCCGGCGTCTTTTTCTGCAGCTCCAAGCGCCTTTTTAAGTTGAAAAAAGTTCAACTTTTCTGAAGCAAACGCCCTACGTCAAGCATCTTTTCTGACAGCTGATCAATGACAAGTGAGTAGGGAGACCTGTCATTTCATAACAACATGCGAGGAAGGTGATTGGTCGAGGAGGATCCTTCTCTAAAATATAAAATGGCGGCTGAAGCGATGCTGCGAACATATTTTGTATTAAAGTTTCTTTTTCACTTTTAATTCACTTTCGATTGCATTTCTAGCGAGAAATTAGTACTGTACTTTTAAAATATGTGGTTGGTTTTTGCACAGACGGTCTCTATAATTCAAATAGACTTCTGTTACTCTGCCTATATTAATCCTGTGCGCTGCGCTGCCTTCATGCACAAATGCTGCCAACTTTTCTTTTTACTAAAGCGCTCTTGTCAACTTTTTCTTGTTAAAATAGATGTCAAGTGTGTTCATGGTCTTTCTGTTTAAAAAAAAAACTGCCAGGGCATTGCACATTCCTATGGATAAATGTATAGGATATGCAATAAGTCGCTTTGGATAAAAACGTTTGCCAAATGCATAAATGTAAATGTAAAAGGTTATAGTATTTTGTGGTAACTAGCTGTAAAAACTACAGCAACGTCTAAGTAGTCTTGGAGCACTGCCTGTGTACTTTTGACTGAATTATTTTTCCCTATTGTGCAACAAACTTCTTATACTTTACAATAAAATGTGTTTTGTATCTAGTTAAAAATGAACATTTAAACATGAACATAAGGAAATGTGATTTTCATATTTAAAATGAAAACGAAAAGAAACAGGTATGCCATATTCCGTTTTATTGTAAAAGTAAAATGAAGGTACAGGGGATGCATATATTGGATTTGAACTTTTTTGAAATAACTGATATTTAAGAAACAGCTGATAAGTGTCACAAACAAATGTGAATTACAATTATTATTTAAAGGGTGGTAAAATGTCTGTAAAATAATAACACTTACAACTGCACTAGCGTTTTATAAATTCCAAATAATTTACTTTCCTCGGTGTCATGACAGAATAACAACATGTCATACTGTAAAAGGCATTTCCCCCTGTAGTGGAGTAGGCGGGGCGAGACCGTGGTTCGAGACCGGTGAGTAATTGTGAATAAGCGCCAGCTGTGCGCACACCGGGCTCGAATCACGTAGGAGATTGGGAGCATATAAAAGGAACGAGCGACCGGACCGTCGATGAGAGAGGACCGGGCCCGAACTTGTGTTGTTTTATGTTTGTGTTGCCGGCAGTCGTCCGCGAGGGGCTGTTAACTTACTTTGTTATTATTTTATTAAATGTTTAAATGTCTGCCGGTTCCCGCCTCCTTCCTTCCTTCCTTTTAATGAACCTTTGCTACAGTGGTGCCGAAACCCGGGAGGAAGGAGAGACATGCTGTCGGAGAGTCCTCGCGCCGAGTGGCCTCGCGGTGCCGGAGAGTTCGGGCAGCGCGGACAGAGGCGTCCGCCAGTGGCTGCCCGAAGCGGTGGCTCTGGGGAAACGGAAGTGCACAGTGCGGCCACCGTCAAAGCTTCGGTGGAACGGCGACCTTTGCTGCCGCGCCTCTGGGTCGAGGTGGGGTGGCTTTCGTCCAGCGGGAGCGGGGGAGTTGCCGCCGTCCGCCAGAGGCCGGAGCCTGCGTCGTCCCCCGAGGGGGAGGAGCAGGGGGCGGGAGTGCCGAGTGCGGCCACCCTGCCAGAGGCCGGAGCCTGCGTCCGTCCGCCCAAGGGGGGAGCAGGGGACGGGGAACCCGCCCCGACTCCAGATGAAGGAGGAGCCACCGCCGGCCGCCAGGGGGCGGACGGTCGAGCCGTTCACCGAAGCCCCAGGGCCACCGCAAGGCCGCGAAGGGAGGTACTCCGGCTGGTTGAGGACCGAGCGGCAGCATGTCAGGGAACCGGACTATAATTTTTTTTTTCTCCTCTCTCCCCTCTCTCTTTCCGGTCGCTCCGAGGGCTCCCGTCTCCGTTGTCTCGTCTCGTCGCTGCATACCCCCACCCCGGCCCCCCCCGAGGGAGGGGGAGGGAGCATGCACAGTCGCGGGGGTACCCCCCGGCCTGTGGGGTGATGGGGGTATGTAGTGGAGTAGGCGGGGCGAGACCGTGGTTCGAGACCGGTGAGTAATTGTGAATAAGCGCCAGCTGTGCGCACACCGGGCTCGAATCACGTAGGAGATTGGGAGCATATAAAAGGAACGAGCGACCGGACCGTCGATGAGAGAGGACCGGGCCCGAACTTGTGTTGTTTTATGTTTGTGTTGCCGGCAGTCGTCCGCGAGGGGCTGCCGGCTGTTAACTTACTTTGTTATTATTTTATTAAATGTTTAAATGTCTGCCGGTTCCCGCCTCCTTCCTTCCTTCCTTTTAATGAACCTTTGCTACACCCCCATTTTAGTACAACTATGATTTTGTATATGTAAACAAAAACATGCATAAAAAGACTGAAATACTCACAAAACATAACGACAGCTGCTTGGATGAGTAAGAGCTATTTATTTAGGCCTACCTTCTGTAATTTATTATCAAGCAATTTAGCAAAAACACAGATTTGTCTGATAAAATTAGATTTAGTTTTTAAGGGCTTATGATCACAAATTCACAATTTGAAACCATTGCATTATACACCTTGCAATCTTCTTCCTGTTTAAAAGAAATGACGTATGTGTGTGGTTAACGCTGATTGGTCAACTAAGTTGGTGAAGAAAGAGCACCTTTGACCATTGAAAAACCTTTCGACACGCCCATTTCTTCGACCTGCAGAAACCCCTACTAGACATGCATTGACGCTGCGACATTGGGCCAACAGCGTCACAGTACTGTGGAGGACGAGACTGCACAATAAACACACAGAGCAGCTGCAGATTGTTTGGATGGATGGAAAGCACAACAACGTTTACATTTTTTTAAGATTTCAGTGGCTTAGGATCCACTTCTATCATAAAAATGTTTAGTCTCCAATTAATGTAATATCCATAGTAAGTAATATAAAATAATTAAAAGCTTGCTGAGATTTTTCTAAATAACATTAAGCCTTTTCTAATCATGTGCATGATTTTGAAATGGGTGTTCCCATAGCAGGGTCCAAAAACCAAGCTTTGGACTATTCTTATTCTCATAAAACATCAAAATGATCAGACAGAATTTTTGGGGGTTCCTCTGGATACTGTCTTGTACAAGAGAGATTCTCAAGGAACCAGATTTTTTACCAGAAGTTTACAGATCTTATAAGAACCATTTTTTATAATTTGTATTCATTCAATAACCCACAAAGCACTTTGAGGTCCCAGTGTAGTGAAAAGGTGACTTCAGAACAGAATATGGGGTTATTCAAGAATCTTATAAATTCCTGGAAGAACCACAAAGAATATAGATGGTTCCACCATAACCCTATTATGAGAAAAGGAGCTTTGAAGCACTTAAAATACAGTTTCAGGTTCTTTGAGTACACAACAGGATATTTGAGGTACCTTTTATTTTTACAGTGTGTGCTGCAACTTAAACTCCTTACTAGAAGGATTTTGCAGCTCTGGATCTCTAAAGAGTAAACCAAGTCCAACCAAGTCTCAAGTGCTATCACTGAAAGAGCTTTAACTTACACAGGCATGTTTCAGAAATAATGTAAACACCTGTAACATTTAAAATATATACTGTATATTCTGAGAAGGTTCAAAGGCTGTATTAAATGTAAACGGTGGTCTAACGCCTTATATTGAAGCCTTATATATAATCTCCTTGATTTCTCATATTATGCCTAATATTATCCATATTATTTTGCACAACCCCTGTACATACCTGGTCTGCCCAGTAATCTTTTAAAAATGTTGAGTGAATTAGGATCTTTCTGAGGCCATTTTCATCTCTGAAGGTACTCTGCATGCTCTTGTGGAAGAAAATTCTCTTGACACACCTGATTTATACCTCAGGTTACCTCATACCTACAATTTAATATCCTCAGGTGTCAGACTCCAGTCTGTGCCTTTGGATATTCTTTGTTTACTGCTGGGAGTATCTCAAAACCAATCAAAGATAAACTGATCTCACAAAAGATTACAAAAGTATAAATAAGATAGATAAATGGGCAGGGATAACACGATACTATAATAAATAAACGTTCCTTTTAGGCCTTTAAGCGTCCTCTTATCTGTCAAGGTCTTTGCACATACACTCCGAAAGTTTCGTATGCATTTTTTCGTATTTGGCGATCGTTTGCATGGTGTCTCTGAATTGTCAAAACGCCTATTAAAATGATTGCTACCGATGTGAAAAAAGCAGAAAATCAAACTTATTTATAATGTGCTCAAATTTCAGACGCAAATTTAGAACTTAATGTGCAATAGCCTTTACTAAGCAAGAAACAACTTTTTCTAAAATTTATTTTCTCAGTTAATTACTTAAAATTTAAATTGAACAAATTTACAAAAGTAAAACTTGACTTACTCCTGCCACCTTTTGTCACTGTCTCTCTTAAAATTGAGACTGAATTTTAGTTTGAACACGCATCTGACCTACAACACCAACCAGCCAGTCACATGAACATGAAATTCGTTCAAAGAGGACTTTTTTGTGAACTAAAGTTTATACAAAAGTTTCTTATAAGACATAATTAAATAAAATAAACATATATCTATTTATAAAAGCATGTAATCTATAGTTATTGTCATCAGATCACTTACAGGTGCTGACATCACAAAGGATAGGTCACACAGTTCATACTCATAGATCTGTGTTCATAGGTCACTCGCCTACAACTCCTTATGCGTTGAACTTGGTGTAAAAGTGGCGTTATATCAAACTAGTGTTTCTTATCAGTTAATTGGTTACTAATCCTGATAGCTTAATTTCAGTTGTAAAAACATAATCTGCTGCAAAGAACTTTCCAAAAATGTATCTAAATCTTAATGGTTTTATTCTACTAATGATATATAAGCACAAGGGCACCCTAAAGAGATCAACACAGAAACAATAAATCTACACCCTAGCAAAGAGTTAGCTTTCCTAATGTTTTTGTTCAGTTACAAGGTTGTAAACTCAAACCATGAAAAAAATATTATATTACAAAGTAAAGAAACTATTAAAGGCACAGTTTGTAAAATCCGCCGCTTGAGGGTGCACATTCAAAACAGATGTTAAAAACGACTACAATGGCGTAGCTTGATGCTGTGAAGGAGCATGCAAAAATCAATCAGACGTGAAGGAGAAATCATGTTACTGGATGATGTAACGTAATAAAGTTTTATAAATGTTGCGTTTGATATGATTTTTATTTCATTATAATGAATTAGACGCATTCTACGTAATTCATAAAATTAGTTTATTACTATTTAGTCAGACGGTCTAAAAACGATTACTGCTTGTTCAGTAAATATATACGTGACACTTTGTCTACAAGACTCTGTTGTCATAGTATCTGGCATTACCCTCAGTTTCTGCTTTTACTACTGTAGAAACTGTGTTATTAGGGAGATGCAAGATCTGGAGAAAGCGTAACTGCTTACACGAATCATGTGAGGCACCTCAGCCAATCATATAACAGTATCTAGTCTACTTTCCTGCATTTCACTGAAGGTTGCAGGCAGGGCCAGCTCGTGGGGTTGTGGGGCCCTAGGCGAGACCATTTAAACGGGCCACACTGGTATTAAAGTAAAAAAATACTTTAGTATTTACTTCTAAAGAGTAGTAGGCTATAGGATATTCATATAGAATAAGTACTATAGGTTTAAGTACTGGTATTATCAATTATCCTCTTACTAAATCCTTGTGGATTTTTTAATTTACCGTTTCTGTGATTCGTATGGAGGCCATTTGATTGTTAGCTTTCCTGTAGCTCAGTGGTAAGAGCGTTGCGTTACAACGTAAGGTTGTGGGTTCGATCCCAGGGGATTGCAAATACCTATGTAAAATGTATAGGATAAAGCAATGTAAGTCGCTCAATCACCCCCTCGCCCCCTCAATCACACCATCTTGATCCATTGGTCGGCATTTTTAGGAACGCCCACAAAAACGTCAGATCCGTTTTTGCCGTGAGGGAATACACTCCATTAGAATCAACAAGTGTAAACCTTGTTAGGCGCTTGATCTTAGCTCTTTTGTAATGACTACGGTTGCTTTTTGCTTGGTGCAGTGTCAAAAAGTTGCTATGTTGTGTTCTGGATGTCTAATAAGTTAAAAACCCTGATCTGAAGTTTTATATAAGGTGAAAAAAAACGACCGGTGTAGACTAATCCCGTTCCCCTACACCGCAACCTAGTGGACTTTCTAAAACATTTAACGTGAAAAACACTTATTTATTCATTGATTCTTTGATTTGGTTATTGTACCCTGAGTTTGGGATAGTTTGTGTGACTGATTATTATCTTACACTCTTTCACAGGATTAGTTTCATAGTTATAATCAAGAACGCTGAATCATTAATGATTTAAAGTGGCCAATGTAAAATATTAATCTTCTCTTAATTGCAATACTGAACTGTTATTTCATTAAAATAACTCTTATACTTCTGTCTTTCCCATAGACGTCCATTATAATGAAACAGCTTTGTTTCATTGCAACTTGAGCATGTACTGCTCACACGATTGAACAAAATTTGCATATTCATGTATACTAAATGATGCAAGGGTGTAAAGTTACATTCAAGTAATTTTAAGCCATATGGAAGTTATTATCACAGGAAAAAAACTTCTACATATGCAATTTTAATGCTAAAAGATGAGTTTATGTGATGCAATTTTGAATGCAGTGGGACTTTAAAGTCTGTGTAAAGAGAATTCTGAGAATTGTTTTTTAAAAATTGTAATGTGTTTCAGCTATACATTTATAACACTTATAAAGACTCTGAAGTATATACTACTGAATTGTGGAGTTAAACCGTTAAACAGTTTTTCATAGGGGTGTAACGATACACTCAGCTCACGATTTGATACATATCTCGATGCTGGGTTCACGATACGATACACATCTCGATATTTGAACAAAATAAAAAAAATGAAACTGAAATTCAAATTACATGTATTTTCAAAATATTAACAATTAAGTGACTTTTTGTTGCACATACAACTTAATAAAGAATTTGAACATTTTAGGGTTTAACTGAAATTAGATTTCTATAATCTCACTAGAGTTATAGGAGTCATCCTTGTCGGACCCTCCTGCATCCAGGCATCGGATCTCTCACGTCCGTGGATGGGGGCATTCACAAGTTGGACATTATCTGGATTATTGACTGTGTCCATTCAATAAAGCTTACTTTTTCCCGCACTTGGGTCTCTCTCGTGTTCTGTCATGACAGAATGGTCAGACCAGATTCATGACCCAGCAGGACAAGATCCGCTGCGGGCGGCGCTGCAGCAACAGGGGATTCTGTTGGGACAGCAGGTGTCCCGCCTCACTGCCGCCTCTCAGGAGATGGATTTATTGCAGGGACAGGTGGTGACATTACAGCGCGAGGTTTCCGATCTTGTACGAGGTACCGTGCACGCTGGAGGGGTCAACCACTCGCCATCGCGTGGAACCACGAATGATCTAGAACCACATGCCAACAGTCCTCCTCTCTATGACGGGGATCCCAACTCCTGTCGAGCGTTTCTCTCTCAGTGCTCCCTTGTCTTCGCGCTCTAGCCCCGCCGGTATGCCACATGAGGAGGCTCGGATTGCCTTTGTTCTCACCTTGCTGACCGGGAGGGCTCGCCAGTGGGGAGTTGCGGTCTGGGAGTCCCAGGACCCCTGTTGTCGTTCGTTCCGGGAGTTTCGCGAGGAGATACCGGACTGTTTGACAGATCGGCTCATGGTGATGAGGCAGCCGCTCAACTCTCCCGCATTGTCCAGGGGAGAGCCTCCATTACGGACTATGCCATCCGTTTTAAGACCTTGGCGGCGGCACGCGAGTGGAACGCTGGGGCACTACGGGCGCGATTCCTTGATGGTCTCAATCATTCCATTGCCGATGAGATCGCCGCGCTTGGTCCGCCCAGGGATCTGGAGGACCTCATCAGTCTGTGTCTGAGGGTTGAAGGCCGGCGAAGGTTGTAATGCTCGCCGCCGGAGACGCACTTCTCCTCCTACCTGGGGACGCCGGGAAACCAGCCAGGAAACATACGGGGAGGTCGGATTTGCCACCCAGGAAGCCAGAGCTCACCCATCGTCCGTCTCCGGACCCTGAGCACATGCAGATCGGTCGTTCTCGCCTCACGCCTGCCCAAAAGCAACAACGACACGTGGACGGCCTCTGCTTCTACTGTGGGAAGGCGGGGTACGTCGTAACGCACTGCCAGGTAAAAGCCAACGCCCATCCGCAGAATGGAGAGTCCGGGTGGGCGCCATGAATAAACCCTCTCCATCCCCAGGCTCCATGCTGCCGTTCCGCCTCACCTTCGGCCACACTACCCATATGGGAAGAGCCCTTATTGACTCCGGGGCTGAAGGGAACTTTTTAGATGCGGCCACTGCCCAAAGGTGTGGGATATCCCCACCTTTCCCCTCTATCCACCCATCTCAGCCGTGACGCTGGCGGGACTTCCACATTTCACCGTAATCCACACTACTCCTCACATAAGCCTCTTTCTGTCGGGAAATCATTGTGAGAAGATGAAGTTGTACATCCTCGATTCCCTCACAACCCCATTGGTATTAGGGCATCCGTGGTTGTCACAGCATAATCCTCACATTGATTGGGTAAACACTTCTGTTTTAGCGTGGAGCCCTGCTTGTCATGTGTCTTGTCTTGGTCCTGCTCCCTCTCCTGTTTCTGTGTCTCCTGTGTTGCAGGTGGATGTCGCCGACTTGACCGGGGTCCCGGAGGAATACCATGATCTGCGAACCGTGTTCTGCAAGTCCCATGCCACGTCTCTTCCACCACACCGACCATACGACTGCGCCATTGACCTACTCCCAGGCACTTCTCCGCCCCAGGGGCCCCACATGGCCAGTTCTCGACTCTGCAGCGGTTCCTGGGGTTCGCCAACTTCTACAGGTGTTTTATCCGGGGCTTCGACCAAGTGGCCGCACCGCTCACTGCATTAACCTCCACTAAGATCCCATTCGCCTGGAATTCCCTCGCTCAGGTAGCCTTTGATAAACTCAAGTTCCGATTTGAGCTCCTGTGCTCTGTTTTCCAGACCCGGATCGCCAGTTAATTGTCGAGGTCGATGCATTCGATGTTGGAGTAGGCGCAGTCTTGTCCCAGCGTGCCAGTCATGATGGGAAGGTGCACCCCTGTGCTTTCTTCTCCCATCGCCTCAGCCCCGCAGAACAGAATTATGATATCGGTAACAGAGAGCTGCTGGCGGTTCGGCTAGCGTGGGAGAGTGGCGCCACTGGTTGGAAGGAGCGAAGCAGCCCTTCTTGGTCTGGACGGACCATAAGAATCTGGAACATGCCCACAGGTCTACTCCATCCCCTCCCCATTCCCTCCCTATTCCCTCCATGGTCACACATAGCCCTGGACTTTGTCACTGGCCTTCCCCTGTCAAGAGGATACACTGGAATCCTTATGGTGGTGGACCGATTTTCCAAGGCGGCCCACTTCATCCCTCTCCCCAAGCTTCCGTCCGCCCGGGAGATGGCTCAACTGATGGTAGACCACGTCTTCCGACTACACGGTCTTCCGGTCGACGCCGTGTCCGATAGGGGTCCTCAGTTCACCTCTCAGTTTTGGAAGGAGTTCTGTCGACAGATCGGGGCCTCAGCGAATCTGTCCTCAGGTTTTCACGCTCAGACCAATGGGCAATGTGAGCGAGCCAACCAGGATCTCGGACGGAGACTCCGCTGTCTGACATCCATCAACCCCAGTTCTTGGAGCCAACAGCTCTCGTGGGTGGAATACGCTCACAACTCTCTACCCGCCTCAGCCACAGGTATGTCCCCATTTGAATGTTCCCTTGGTTATCAACCCCCTCTGTTTCCTTACCAGGAACTCAATGCTGCGGTTCCCTCAGCTCTGGCGTTCGTCCGGCGGTGCCACCGGACCAGGACGAGGGCCAGAGAGGTTTTGGCCCAAACCACCCTGAGGACCAAGTCAGCGGCTGACCGCCACCGGATCTCTCCTCCTACCTACGTGTGCGGTCAACGGGTATGGCTCTCTACTAAGGACCTGCCTCTCCGGGCGCCTTCTCGTAAGCTGGCGCCCAGGTTCATAGGGCCGTTCCGGATCGCCAAGGTGGTAGCCGTACGGCTCAAGCTTCCCCCGACTCTCTTGGTCGAGTTCACCCTGTATTCCATGTATCCAGGGTTAAACCCGTGATTGCCTCCCATCTCAACCCAGCCAGTTCCCGACCCACCCCCCCCTCGGCTGGTGGACGGTATTCCGAAATACACCGTCAGGAAGTTGCTTGATGTCCGCCGTCGTGGTAGGGGTCTTCAGTACCTAGTGGACTGGGAGGGTTATAGCGCAGAAGAGAGGATGGATTCGCTCGCGAGATGTCTTGGACCGGTCGTTGATCATGGATTTCCACCGGAGACGAGGTGAGCCCCCTCCCTAAGCACCTAGGGGCACCGGAGGGGGGGGGTACTGTCACGACCCTGGTCGGGTTGGGGTATTATCTGCACATGGGTGTTTTTGTCATTGTCGAGCACGGGGTTAGCTGCCGGCTGATCGCGTGCTCAGTGTCTACGTCATTCACCCCGCCCCCGTGTCTCCGTAGGGTTTCCCCCGCACAGGATATTTTCCACTCCGCACCCACCATCCTGTTGACACTTCACTCATTAGAGCTTTCTCGTAATTAAACCCCACACCTGCCAACCATTTCTCCTCGTTATGTTTTCCCTTTATATTCCCTCAGTGTTACTCGTCCGTTGTCTGACCGTTGCATAACCTGCCTGTTCAGACTGCCCTAGGTGTAGCTGCGGCTCATCTAATGAAGTCTTTTCTTGCCTGTCTAGCCTGTCTAGTACTTAGGCGTGTCACAAGTTTCTCGCAAAGTTTATTATCACCTTACCTCATCTTCCTCGTCGACAGCTGTTGCCCGATGGCGTCTCTCGCTGTGGTCTTATCTTCTCTGGTATCTCCCCCAGCTCACGTTGGCGCTCCGGAGGGCAATCACTCCTTTCCCACGACATCATCTCACCGGAGTTATAGGAGTCATCCTCGCCGGACCCTCCTGCATCCGGGCATCGGATCTCTCACGTCCGTGGACAGGGGCATTCACAAGTTGGACATTATCTGGATTACTGACTGTGTCCATTCAATAAAGCTTACTTTTTCCCGCACTTGGTCCCCTCTCGTGTTCTGTCATGACAAGATCAGTGTAAATTTTGACAGCAAATTTTTATTTAGTTTAAGTCATAGTCTTTTGACTAAAATTCGACTTAGTTTTTTAGTCATCCTCATTTATCATAGTCTAGTTTATAGTCATATTTTAGTCAACAAAATCTACATTACATTGGTCTACTAAAATCTATCTGGATTAACTAATTTAATTGGTGTAATTAAATGTTCCATACACAGATTTAACTGTTTTGACATAATTTACTTTACCTTAGAATTAAATTAAACCAGGTCATTACCTTTCTTTTTCATAAAAATTCAGCAACTACTGGATATGCATTGTCGCAACACAGAGAATATTAGACCATGAACGACGTGTACCAGTTCATTCAGTCTCATTTTGACTCAATTGACTCGTTCGTTCAGTGAAGGGCGTATTCATTCAGTACGTTCAACCAATGAAATGCTCCGATAGAGCTTACACTCAAACACAATTGGGTAATGTCTGTGCTTGAGACAGTAATGAATGGGAAATTGACAAATTACATAAACTGTATTACATTTCTTCAATCATGCAAATCACATACTTTTTTTTTAAGCATGTCATTCGATGTTTTAATATACAGTATGGCTCACTTCATCACTTCTCTGATCGGAACAGGGCTGGTGTCTTTTGGCTTAACGTTACTTTATGTTGAATATCACAATATGCAGCAGCTCACGTTAGCGGATAAAATAACATTGTCATATGAAAACGTTTGTGCTTGACTTTGTAATGAGTTTTGTGGTGACTCGCCTGCAGTCACGCTTGAAGTTTGCTGTGTTTGACTTTGAAGGAAAGTAAGACGATCTTTAAAGCACATGAAGTCACAGATTTTGTCTTGTTCCTCCTCTTCTCCCAGACACTTCTCTCTCTAACGCCTATGTGAGATAAACACACGTCTCAACGAATAGAATAGAATTCAACATCATATCGTAAAATATCCTCATCTCTCTACGATGCTCATCGAAAAAATTTTGCATCGCGAAACATTGAAATACGAAGTATTGTTACACCCCTAGTTTTTCACCAAATCTGTGTTTAGGATTTATTTTGGGCGGGGCTAAAACGGTGGCTCGATGATGCAATAGAGCATCCGAGCATGCATGGCCACTCCCTAACACTAGAGTACCTTAGCATGAGTGGTCTGCTCAATCACGAGTTATGGGTTGCCAACTCTCACGCACACACTTTCAGGCTCTCTCACTCTTTCACTCTACCCAACTAAATAAGTCTCAAGCCAAATAACAAGCGAACGGTAAAGTAGTTGCGAATGGACGGAGGGGAATAACAAAGCAAACAGGGAACTGAAGGAGGGGCATCACTGCGCGTGATTGCGATACGCTTCAGGGATTCTCTATTGATGATGTTTGAGTTCAAATGATCCCGTAAAACTCTTCACATATTTTTATGATTCTTCCCCGTCATGTTTGTCTTGATCTAGTGGCAGGATCATGACAGAGCCTCGTGTTTTATGTGGAGAGAGGCATTATGGCCCTTATTGGTCTTCTATACACTCTCTCCGGTCTCTCTGTTCCCGCCCTCTCGTCTCCTTATCATTGCTCGTTAATGATTTTATGCCCTGCACCTGTTTCCCTCTTGATTTGTTCCCTTATTTAATACCCCTGTGTTTTCTGTCTTGTGCTGGTTCATTTTGAATTGTTTGGTCCTTGTCACCTGTCTTGTTTTGTATTGCTTTAGTTAATCTAGTCTAGTTATTTGTAAATTATGTCAAGTGTTATCTTTAGTCTTGTCTAGTGTAGTTAGTCTTTGTTCCTATTTATCTGTCATGTTTATATCTTTGTTTTATTTAATTATTATCTCTTTCCCCGCCAGCCTTTTTAGTTGCCAGCCTACGCCAGCGTTTTTTAACATTTTCACCAAACTTGAATGGCTCGCAGTACATTTTCTGTAAAGAATATATGGACAAACAATGTGTCCAATGAAAGAACAGAGTCTCTGCTTTTAAACAAAAGAAACCGTATTCTTCTATCTTCATTTGTTCTTTTTTAAACACTCCTTAGATATGGGTAGGTTTCTTCAAAAATGCATCACTTTGATTAAACCGCTGAGATAATTTAGGTTTTTTGTCAAAGATTCTGCCCAGATTACACTCAGAACAATCCAGTGGCGGCTGCTGATCTTTTAAAGAGGGGAAGCTCATTTTCCGCCTAAATCATAAAAATTGTCCATTTATTTATATGTAAATTCTGCCCTACGTTCCTTTTCAAGAAAATGCTCTGTAACCCTGTCGTACCAGCTAGGCGTCTTTTCCAGTGACTTGACCAGTGTCCTCTCAATGGCCAGCAGCTATTTTCATGCCTTTTATATGCCCTGTCAAAGTTTGACAGATCTCCAAACCCCAATTTTGACCAAACAACACATCCATGAGATGGTTTCATCAAGAGACATGGCCAGCAGTACATTTTCTTTTTCACAGCACTTCCAGTCAGCCAGCTAACTTTGTCATACCAGGAGAGCTGAAAAGACCTGTTACTTTTCCCTATCTTTTGCACTAAATCAATCTTAGGTGTTGATCTGCCCTGCTGTTTAATTCTAAGTTTCTCCTCGTAAGGAAGACTTTCTAATGGCTTTGCCAAAATCAGGTCGACAATATTAGCACTGTCTGCCATCGTGTGCAGTTTGCTAGCTGGCTAGTTCAGACTATATGAATTAATGAACAAACAATCTAATATATATATATATATTTAACTCAACGGGAGGAAATGTGGGAATTATGTTAAACTGAAACAATGAATGTGGTGTGAAATTGTGTGAAATATACGATGAAGGTTGCAGCAGTTTGTCTTTCGACTACACATGCAAAATCCGCGATGGGACTGAGTTGGAAATGGAGACACAGAGTGATACGCGGCATAATCTGAAGACCACGCCCACACCAACCGTCTCTTTGCATTGCGAGAAGCTGCCGCCTCCTTGTCATTTATGATTTATAACAAAAAAAAAAAATGTCTAAAAGCTGATATGTGACAATGTGTATAGCAAACAAGCTAAAAAAACCCCAAGAAATACGTTTTTATAAGCTGTCGACCCCAAAAAACGAGCGTTTTAGGACATAAAAGTGGATTAAAAAGAGATGACAGACCCTCCAATCATGACGCAGACGCTCGGAGTCCGGGCCAGCCCACTCCTCCATTCATCCCAGAGACGCTGAGCGTCCGTGGGCGGGACATAATCGCAGCATTATCCAATGACCGTCTTGTTTCTAAGCACTGAAAAAAACAGTTTAAAGCAGCCCCATTGAAGTCAATGGACGCTGGGCTTCAACAGAGTAATGCACTGTACGCTACGGGAATGAATGAGAAGGAAATCGAGTCAGCCGACCTAAGTAGCTGATTCTGAACGAAATTGTTTTCGTTCGAGATGAACGTGTTTAACGCATTTTTAGTCAATAAAATGTTAACATAATAGTACATATATTTGACCATTCATTTTTTGATAATTATAGGGGAAGCTGAGCTTCCCTTGCAGTCTTAAAGAAATCGCGACTGGAACAATCATTTAAAACCAATACGAAATATACGTTCTAGGTTCTGGGGTTCTTTGCTTTTTCCTAAAGGTGTGTAACAGCGCCACCTGCTGTACAACAGTACAAACACTGATTGCCGTAATAACTCGTCTCTGGCGGTGAAAGAGTTAAAGTCTTATGTTAACCCCTTACCCGCTGTCTGCACCTGGGTCCTCTGTTCCTTGTCTCACCACATACCGTGACACATATACTGGGGACTCAGACTGAGAGACCTGAGTGGGCGTGCGCTGAAGCTCAAATTAAAAAAACTTAAATATCTATGGCTCCAAATGCTGATCAAATGAGTTGATGGGATTGGTTCAGTGGCGATCCGTGACTCCTCTTCAAGGGAAGCAGCAATGCAAAGCTCGGCAAAACATGTATTTAGCCCGTCATGTGTGTGGCGCGTCATGTCAAAATACGTGCCTGCTGCAGACGCGTCGAAAGGGTTTTTAATAATAGAGACACTCGTGTTTGCTAGATTCTCGCTTAGTCTCATGTTTATTCAGAGTTGTGTCTTCTGAACATGAGCGTCTCATTTATCATAAAACCTTTCAACATGTCTGCAGCAGGCACGTATGTGAAAACTGGGTGAGTATGTAAAGAGTCCTGATGATGGGGTGATCGTTGGCAGGTGAGGGTGATTGCCGACTTGGGACAGGTGAGGGAGTGCAGAGGATGCTGGGAGAATCCAGAGTCCATGGGGAAAAATGGGAGGGAGCTGGGGGAGCCAGGGATGGTGGCCACCGTGGCCATCATGGTGGAGCTGGGGGAGTCCGGGATGGTGGCCAACGTGGCGCTGGGGTCTGACTCGGTGGTGACGCTGGCAGCAATGGAAGTGGGCGTGGAGGAGGATGCAGTCATCCACAACTGGACAAACTGGACAACTGCTGCAAGGAGGTGCTTCCCGTGACCGGTCCTCAGTGTCTTTTCCAAGGAGGTATGGCCGGCCGCTGCAGCATGTGTATGGTGCCAGGGTGCCCACGCAGTCACGGCCAATGCCACAATGGCCGCTGTGGTGGACTCTCTAAAGGAAGGCTCGGAACACTTGGAAGGTCTGCAAGGCTCTGAACGCTTGTAAGGCTCGGAACTCTTGTAAGGTCTGGAAGGCTCTGAACGCTTGTAAGGCTCGGAACACTTGGAAGGTCTGGAAGGCTCTGAACAATAGTCAGAATTTGAGCCTCCGTTTTGTCCAGTAGAGAAAAAATTTGGTTCATGAATAGGTCCAAGGATGCTGCCTTGGCGTGTAATGTGAAGGCAAGTGTGACTGAAAATGTTCGTAAGTGACCATATTGAGAAGCAAGACTTTAGCACCTGTATCCAGAAGCAGGGGAATACAAGAGTCAGCTATATTGACAGCGCATGTGTAAATGCGAATAATAATGGTAGGGCTTCCCGCTTTAGCATGTGGGTTTTGGTGTGTAGGAACTTGAGCTGGAGCAGACTGACACCATCTTGCAAAGTGGTTCAAATTTTGACAGCATCGACATGTTTGTCCCCGTGCAGGACAGTCAAAGGTGTCAGGTCTCGGGTCTGAGCACTTGGTGGTTTGTTTATTGTTGATCACTTGGTGTGTCATACTAACCACCATGTGCTCAGTGTTTTCGCCTGTAACCCCGCCCCCTTGTTTCGCTGTCACTGATCGTTAGTGTTTCACTCTGTTCACCTGGTGCCACTCTGGGTCCTCTCTCTCCCCCTGGTTTGGATTTGGATTTGGATTCAATTTATTGTCATTACACATATAACAAGTACAGTGTAACGAAATGGTGTAACGAAATGGTTTCCCACTATGACTCTGATTTTCTTCCCTACTTTATCCTGGTTCGTTTTCAGTCCTGTGTCGGTTCGTTTACATTGTTCAGTCAGTTTCTCTCTGGCTGTCTGTTCTGGGGTACCTTTCTAAACCACTCTCTGTGTCCAGGCTCCGGCTGTTTTTGTGCTTGCACGGTGCCTCTTTTTGCACACCCGCAGTTCCAATCTACCCACGCTGCGGAAATCGTCGTGATGGAGGTTGACCGCCTGGGAGTGAAAGCGGACGACCTCTGGGAAGAGTCTTCCAGCAACTCATCTCGTCTGTCTTGCTGAGTATCTCTGTCCTGTCTTGCTGAGTATCCTGTCTTGCTGAGTATCCTGTCTTGCTGAGTATCCTGTCTTGTTGAGTATCCTGTCTTGTTGAGTATCCTGTCTTGTTGAGTATCCTGTCTTGTTGAGTATCCTGTCTGTTGAGTATCCTGTCTTGTTGAGTATCCTGTCTTGTTGAGTATCCTGTTGAGTATCCGTCTTGTTGTTGAGTATCCTGTCCTCCTGTCCTGTCTTGTTGAGTATCCTGTCTTGTTGAGTATCCTGTCTTGTTGAGTATCCTGTCTGGCTAGACATCCTGCCTTGCTGAATATCCTGTCTGGCTGAAGTTACCTTCTTGCTGGATTTATCAAACTAACCTGTCTAGTGGAATTACGTCAAGGCGACCAACCCTGTTTAAGAACTACGAAGCGTTCTCCCCTGGAGAATGGACACCTGGCTTTCACCCATTGTGGATTACGGTTGCGTTCACACTCGACGGACTTTTTCGAGGCTTGGACCTCTGGGATCAGTGTGCCTGCCCTTCACATTGTCGGTGTTGTTGAGAATCAGTACGAACTCTCTCAGACTCTTTGCATGGACACTTACCTACCCTGGGATTCTTCACCGGAATATACTTCCACTGTTTTGACATAAGAATCTGATTCATTATTACCTTGTGACAGTTTTCATTCCCCCTGGTCTTTATGGCCGAGCGCTCGAGCCCTTTCCCCTTTTTTGGTTTCCTTGTTTCGTCAGCTCCTCACTGAGGGCTTTTCTGTTGGACTATTTTGGCCATTGGTGCCATTTAATAAAGGCTCTATTAAAACCTGCACTTGACTCTGAAGAATTTGTGACACAAAGGCACATGATGAGTGTCTAGTGGGGCCACAATTCGCACATCGATGCTGAACTTGTGAACGTGCATATTGTACATCAGCACTGGAAGATAAATCTGCCTCTCCCCATGGACTTGTGTGCATTCTTGTATCACGCCCCCACTGCTTCCACTTGATTCATGTAATGTTACTGTGTTAAATTTAGCAGCGCACTGTGCTGCAGACTCGATTTGTGAGGCGAGAATTACTGCTTTATCCAAAGTGAGGTCATCATCCTCTAATAACAGCCACTCCTGAACGAGTGTATTGTTTGTTTTTTCAATTAACTGATCTCGTATCATCTCGTCCGATAAAGTACCAAAACAGCACGGTTTTGCCAGACCCCTTAAATCAGCAACATATTGAGCAATCGACTCACCACTCGTTTCAGCAGAAGACTCTGCTTTTTCTCAAAGTGGCGATCCAACAATGTCATCGCAGCAGCGTAATTATCCGTGTCTCCGAGCGTGTGAAAGACACGCTGTCCTTCGGCGCCAAGACAGCGAAGAAGTATGGCCATTGTTTCAAAGGACGTTTTCCATTGTTCCCATGGGACCGTAGGCTCGCCAGGATGGGGAAAAAATGGGCTCTGGGGAGATAACGATAGCATGGGGACATCATCAGCCATCCTCGTCGCCAATTGTTCTGTCTGAAAAGACGACTCGGTTGAATTTTTCCTTTCTTCTTTATTCAACAAAAGCAACAACAACTTTTTTATTTCCTCAACTGTGTTTCTTCCGTTACAGCGTCAACGTCACTTCGTAATTAACATAACTCTTAAAGTGACCAACGTGCATCGTTTTTTTATTACATAACAACCAAATAACTTTACTCAAACATCGGATTATTAGTCATGCAACACTCTGTACACTTTAAAGGCTCAGGAGGCTCTGAACACTTGGAAGGCTCGGAAGGCTCTGACACTTGGAAGGCTCGGCAGACTTGGAATGCACTGCACACTTGGAAGGGTCACTTGAACCCATACAGAAATAAATCATGAATTTAATGTTTGTAATACAGGTTCCACATAAAAACGTTTAAAACCCAACCCCCCCTTCCCCCAACACACAAACACTGATTTGAGTTAATATTTTACAGAATGAAGAGCATGTTCACAATAATCAGCCAACTGACAGATAACTCTATATCAGTGTGTGTTTATTACAAGTAGCTGCTCAAATCAACCCATAATCAGTAGAGTTATTGTTTCAATGTTTTAAAATGTTTCAATGCACTGATACTTCTATGCTGATGTATTTCTTGCTATATTTACTATAGTAAATTAAAAAAGTTGTACATTCTATAGTACATTTAAAGTACATTTAAACATTTAAAGTATCTAACCTGAGGAAATATTTTGTCCTCGGGTGAGTTTTATTGTCCCGTGACCAGAGCCTGTGGAAAATGTTTTGCTCTTATCTTGAATCAAAGGTTCAATTCATTTGGAGTAGCTCAAAGACAAGTTTGGATAAAGAATAGTCTACATCAAATATGTGACCCTGGACCAGAAAACCAGTCATAAGTAGCACGGGTATATCTGTAGCAATAACCAACAACACATTGTGTGGGTCAAATATTTCTTTTAGGCCAAATATTGTTAAGATATTAAGTAAAGATCATGTTACATGAAGATATTTTATTCCTACTGTAAAATAAATGAAAACTTCACCTACAAACATTGCTCTCTACTGCCTGCTCAACTTTGCCATAATTTCAGCTTTCGGGCTCATCTACTCTCCACAACGTCATTACAGCGGTAAGCCAATAGAGAGCGTTGAAACAAACCTGCTTCTTCTCAGAAACAGCCTGCTACAGCGCCTCTGATGGACAACTTTAACAGATGATTTTTTGCACCCTCAGATTCTGGATTTCGTATCATTTTACTTCCAAGCGATATGGGAGTGAGTGGGTGTCGACTTTTTGAAGCTCCAAAAAGTGCATCCATCGATCAAAGAACTGCTCGACACGGCTCTGTGGTCATAACAAAGGTCTTCTGAAGCGAATCAATGCATTTGTTTAAGATAAATATCCATATTGATATCGATATTAACGATAATATCTAACATCTGTTATCCCCAAATAACGCAGGTGTGTCGTAAGTTCCTGTGATGAATACTGCATGTTCCATTTTCAGCCAATATGACACCACCTCCTCTGGACGGGAGCTTTCGACACCGTCGAATTTGCTAGAAAATCAAGCCTCTCGTTCGCCTTTAAGACCACGGAGCCTTGAGGGTGAGTAAAACATGGGGGCATTTTGGTTTGCTAGTGAACTATCCCTTTGAGCTTTCAAAGTATAAAACCAGTCAATTGAATATATTTAACTAATATCTTAGTTCTGAGGACCTACAGCACTTATTTTTTTGTCGCCCTTATTTCACGCACTTTTTGGAGCTTCACAAAGTCGACACCCACTCACTCCAATATCGCTTGGAAGTAAAATGATACGTAGTATTATTACTCCGACTGCATTTTTCTTCAAGAAAACCATATTCAGTTAGGATGCCTTAAGGGGGAGTAAAACATGGGGGCATTTTGGTTTGCTAGTGAACTATCCCTTTGAGCTTTCAAAGTATAAAAACAGTCAGTTGAATATATTTAACTAATATCTTAGTTCTGAGGACCTACAGCACTAATTTTTTTGTTGCCCTTATTTCACGCACAATTCAAATCATCAGCTTGTTTCCAGGACCGTGGACTGGACTGGATGTGTCAAATGGGGTGAATACAAACTTCGGCCCTGTCAGTCCCCAGGACCGGAGGCCTATTGCACAAAGCAAGATGAACCAATTTTGGGTTGACAAAACATGACAAACCCAACCTGGTTTAGATCAAGTTCAGATGTTGCACGACGCTTGGTAAAAACGTTCTATGTCAACTCAGGTTTGATTCAGAGTTTGTGAGGCGCGTGCATCTAAAAGTGTGACATGTGCGGGGAACACCCAATCACACGGAACACAGAAAGCCTCATCAGTTTTATTGACTTCCCGCGAGTTTCTGCGCAATTCACTTTTCTGTTGAATATGAAGGAGTCATGAAAGAAATCCCATGAATTAAAACCCATTTACCAGGCAGGAATAAACACTGCTGCAGTCAAAGTTTGAGAAGACAATTACTGACTATAACAATGCAAATGAATCAACTGCATTTCAATATTTTTTATAGGTTTAACAAATAGGTCAAATGGAAACATGTATGCTTCATTACTTTAAAATAAATTATATACTGAAGCTTTTTAATTATATGTACAGTATATTCATTTAAATGCTTTGTTTATTAATTTATTAATATTTGTGACCCTGGACAACAAAAACAGTCTTTTGTATACATACATAAATAAGCTTTCCGTTGATGTATGATTTGTTAGGACTGCACAATATTTGGCCGAGGTACAACTATTTAACACTCTGTAATCTAAGGGTGCAAAATAATTACAATACTGAGAATATCGCCTTTAAAATTGTCCAAATGAAGTCATCAAAATAGACAAAATATCTTCATGGAACATGATCTTTACTTAATATCCTAATGATTTTTGACACACATAATGATTTTTGGCTATTGCCCAAAAAATTCCAGTGCTAATGTTTTCTGGTTCAGGGTCACATTTATCAACTCATGTTATAATTATGTGAGATAACATGAGTTATACAGCATTATAATATAATTATAAAAGAAAAAATATAGCCTAATAAACAATTAGCAGCAAAAGATTTCCCTCTTACACCTTATTACTTGAAACTTTTTTTAATTCGGGGTAAGATGTAAGGGGAGTGGATTCACTGCTTCAGATATATGTCACTTTGCTCAGAGCTGATTAGTCGAGTTTTGGTTTGCGATCTCTAA
The DNA here is from genome assembly GCA_006030095.1 of Triplophysa siluroides. Classification (NCBI taxonomy): domain Eukaryota; kingdom Metazoa; phylum Chordata; class Actinopteri; order Cypriniformes; family Nemacheilidae; genus Triplophysa; species Triplophysa siluroides. The sequence continues at coordinate 92,132 of VCII01000613.1, read as the reverse complement.
CTAAAACCTGCTCCGGAGCAGGATAGCCATGTAATTTAAGTTTTAGCTTCAAATAATCACCCTTCTTGAGCTCGTAAACTCAGAGTATGCTCAAAGTAAACACAAACTCACCTGGGAAAACCGAAACTGGCTTTGTGCAATAGGACTCCGGATTCTAGAAAGTGTGACATAGTTTCAGAAGAAATAGACAAAAGTTTAATACAATTTCAAGCAGCCTCTCACCATATTGAAATATGCAATATGGAAAGAGATGCACTGTAAGAAACTAAGATTAAGGGAAAACAAACACCGATTTGAACAAATAATACTGCATAAATAAAATGATGAATTATCTCATCACTATGGCTGCATGATGTAATATAAACCACATAGAAATCAGCACTACTGAAAGATTATGACCCGAATTATGCTTCAACTTTAGTGAGCAACAAGGTCATCATGTGTACTGAGTTATCTTTTTGTGACTAAGAACTGAGGCGGTATGTGTGTTTTATTTTAAGGTCAATGGCTCTCTGCTGGAAAATCCTGTTTTACACAATTATCCATCGAATCATGTCAATGTCATTTGAAGTTATAGGTCATCTTGTTAGGTTAAGTAAGTACAACGTCCTCTAAATAGAGAAGACATTTACATGTTTTATTTTTTAATTATGCAATTGACATAGAATTCAAAGGCTAGTAAAATGCTGCTTGTCCAAAGAGTAAATGTAGTTGTAATTCTCAGATATTGCACTTTACTTTCCTGGTATGATTACACAGTTGTACTTGGCACTATAGTGTATTGAACATAAACACAGTTTCCCATACTTTGCGTTTTTTGGACACGAACAAAAACTAAGGTTGTTTTAATATCAGATATGAGGTCTGCATGCCACCATGACTGAAGGACATTAAAGGTCCAGTGTATGACATTTATCGACATCTAGTGGTGAGGTAAAAATGGCTCAGTCCACCCCTCCCCTTTGAAGCACAGTGGCTGACACGGAACTAAGATGTCTTCACATTTCCACTACTTTGCTGAAGGAGATCTGTTTAGGGCTACTGTAGAAACAACATGGTGAATTCAATGCAAGGGGACCAGCGGTGTATATGTAGATAGAAATAGCTCATTCTAAGGTAATAAAACATAGGCTAACTCTTCATTATGTAAGGTCTTTATACACCTCTGACAAATAGCAAATAGCACTTCCCTGAGCACAACTTTCCATCCCTCGGTCTAAGCTATGAGCAGTTACCCATTGATTCTGGTGTGGATGTATATGTATCATATTAAGACTGAATGAAGGCATAAAACAGCAGCTGAGAGAAGATGCCAAAGTGTGTCAGTGTGAAGTTACAACCTTGTTTCACGACACTTTAAATTAAAAAGCAGCTCTATGTAGGATTGGCCTCTTTGTTGCCATCTCAGTTTGTAATTGCTACTGCAGGAGATTTGCAGAGGTATTCTCTTTACGTGAGTTGTGATTCGTGCACTGCTCAACTGCGCAGATGAGTCTGATGTTTTGAGTCGTGGCCTTTGACAGTGCACCAGTGAGAATCTTCACTGTACATCAGTAGCGCATAATACACACAGATAACATGGCAGATGATATAACACGAAACGAATAAGAACATAAATAGACCCAAATAGCGCAAATGGAGGCTGTATTAAAGTGTTTTGATATTATTTCGGGTGCTGGGTCAGTTCCAAACCTGTTTTGGCCGGGAGTCTCCAGTTTTGATATCTCTCATGGAAATTCCTGTAATGTGAACCGGACAGAAGGTCCCCGAACACGGGTCTTAAATGCTGACAAGTACGGTCATAAATTATTGTACATCATACAACTATATATACTATATGCGAAGCCTTGCCATCATATCCGGGATATACTGTAAGTCCGTAAATTTGAGTAAAATCACAGGCTTCACTTATCCGTGCTAATTCGCGCCACATGAAATACAGATGTGGGGAGGTCATTTCTAAATCACACAAGGTCCCCAAATAATACTAATCCCGTGCGAATAGGGCTTACATTACATTTATCAAAATGAATATAAAGAGAGAAAGAACAACCGATTAAACTGTACCCGTCTATATTAACAAAACAAGGGAGATACGTTTTTTGTGTTATCTATTGAAATATTGAAATGTCTTACATGTTCAGAAGAAATAAAGTCATGCGTGCATCCATTTTAAATCTTTTCAGATCACAGATAATTCACGCCAGCTTTGAAATGCCTTACCAATATTAATTTTTGTTTTGTTAATATTAAATCTTGTTTTTCACAACTGATGAATCCCCAGATGTCAAAGCTGCTTGCCGTTTAAAAGTAAAAGTACTTAACGCCGCCATAAATAATACTAAAAGTTATATAAAATCCTACCCAACAGTTGTGAGTACACGTTACATATCGCCTGTCACTTGCAGCATCCAAGTGTTGGCTAGCAGCCGGATCCTCTTCGTTTTGTGTACGAATGTGACGAAATGACGCATAGACGAAAGACACCAAATAAGGATCTCCGGGAAAGACAACCCGACCGGGCAAATTACAAACCTTTATTACAAGCTTTCCCGTGGTGAATCCCGCAAGGGTAGTGACACAGTTTTAAACACTGTTCTTTCATTTACTTGCTCAATAATTGGTTTTAGCTAATTTTTACTCAAAATAACTGACGGACTGCCACTTTCAAATGACACAGCTATAACGAATATTATCGTTTGTTTTAGATGTAATGCAATGTGTATACACGATTTAAGGTTAAAACAACGCTGTATTTTCCACATACCGATCATGCTTGTATCTCCTCTTTGCCCCGCCTCTCTGAAACGCGCTGATTTTTTACAAAGCTCATCGCTCTGAAAAGCGAGGTGTGCTATGATTGGCCAATTCACCAGTACGTAGTGATTGGTCAAATACTGCAACCGTTTGACGGAAATGTAACGCTTATTACCAAATTTCGGAACATCAGGTTCCAAAGCAATGGTACTGACAGTTGATAAAATGTCATTGGTACTTCCTTATATCAATCGAGCCAGAATCTGATACGGAAAATTAAGATGATCCAGCCGATACATCAACTTTGCCAGCGCGACAATAGCAGTATGTAAAGGATTGGTAAGGTTTTATTAAAAACCTATGATAAATAGTTAAAAACTTTAGCTAACTGTTTTACCTTTTATATATGACGTTCTAAAGACTATAAACAAACAACCGTATACATCACAGAGTTAGTGTGAGATAGAAACAAGCTCGCAATTACAGCAATGAATGGTAATGTTGTAATGGTAATGGTAACAACCAGGCAAATGGAAGTCAGAGACCAAACGCCACAGGAATAAGTATGAAAGCTTTATTTCATTAAAACCAGAAAACACACTCATATACGACACATTTCCCCCCTTTAGTCAAGTCTTGCTTAAATCTCCCAGCCGCCAGATCCCCAAAGACAGGAGACACGAAGCTCGATCTCGCACTGGGTCAGGCAATAATCCAGGTTTCGGTGGCACCAGCACAGTGAATGCAGGAGCTCTAGTAGTCTCTTAGATCTCGCACGTTGTCAGACAATAATTCAGGTTTCCAATGTACCAGCACAGTGAACGCAGCCTGTAGTCCAGATGCATAGGCTGAATGTCATCCGGTGATCCTCAAGACCACACCGTTGTCAGATCGCTAGTAGTCGGGAGCTCTCCTAACCAACAAAGCAGGCCCTCACTAGCTAGCTCTATTAACCCCCCACTATCTAGCTACCTGTCTTCACCGCCGGAGACAATAATCATCCCGAGCGGCCGTTTAATGTGTTCCCCTACACTCGAGCTCCCGAACCACACAAGTAGCATGTCCAACAGCCTTTTTATCAGACCTTTAAACCGCATCACCTGTGCACTTCAATTACCTTAGTCCCCACCCCTCATTATCTGCAAGACAACTCCACCCAACAGGGAAGACTCGTCCCTGAGTCAAAGGGCAAATTCATAATCCGACAATCAGGCAGGTAACTTCTTAGCCCGGGGCATCCTTCCTCCAACAAATCCATGATCTGTCACAGATGTACCACCAAAAGACACATCTGTCTCCAGCCTAGGAGTCGTCCACAGAACAGAAGCCCCCGATGAATTTACCTGCACCCTCAGATTAGGGTGCGCACCGGAGCCTCCCGGCACCTCTGAAGACCCCACTCCCTCATCAGACAGCGCCGAATCCGGATGCGGAACAAGTCCTTCTGCCTGGTCAGGAGGCAATGCAGAATCCGTAGACAGCGCAGGGCCACCCAGTAACTCTAATCCAAGGAGCTGAACTGGCTTTTCCACTGGATCAGCGCCCAGTCGGGAAGCAGCTCCAGGTCTGGAGACATCTCCGGGTCAGACAACAGCTCAGGATCGAACGGCAGCCCCCTCTCCTCACTTCCACCAGTCGTTCGACACCCTTTTTCTCTCTGCCACTCCGGTACCCCTGTAAATGAGTTAGAAACATATGGCTTGAGGCGAATAAAATGTACAACCCGCTAGGTGCCCTTTTCTTGAGGCGCTATCCTATACAGAACCTCCGTTACACGCTCCAGGACAACAAATGGCCCCACAAAACGTCTCTGTAACTTCGGGCACACCCCTCGTTTACGCGCTGTATTTTTCACCCACACCAGCTCTCCTTCTGCATAGCACTGATGAGAAACTTTCAGATCAAAACACTGTTTCTGACGTCCTGAAGCCTTCTTTTGGTGAAATTTTACAGCCTTCGCTACCGTAGACAAACTCTCCGCTACTTTCACCACATAGTCATTCACTGAATTGAAGCGTTCCATTTCACCCACTCCCAGCACAACATCAACTGGTAAAACAATCTCTCTCCCAAAAAGAACCTTATTTGGTGAGAACCCAGTCGTAGCGTGTGCACTGCTCCACTGATCACATATGGCAACAGCATATCCCAATTCTGCTGATTATTTTCTATAAACAAGGACAACATAAAAAGCAGAGTACGGTTAAACTGCTCGATCATACCATTTGACTGCGGGTGATAAGATGTAGTTCTTGTCTTATACATCTGCAACAACCTGCACAACTCTGTAAATAACGTGGACTCAAAGTTTCGCCCTTGATCGGAATGGATACTACGGGGGACCCCAAACTTACACACTCACTCCCGCACCAATACTGTAGCTATTGTCACTGCTTCTTGATTCGGCATGGCAAACGCTTCGGTCCACTTGGAGAAGTAATCCCCGATCACCACAATGTACTTATTCTTTTCCCCAGTCAAAGGTAAGGGTCCCAAAATATCAATTGCTACACGTTTAAAGGGCCGCGAAGCAACTGTATATTGCAAAGGGGCACGACGATTTGGCCCATACACTTTCCGAGAAGCACACTCTGTACACTTCCTACACCACTTCCTCACATCCCCAAACCAGACGGGCCAATAAATCCGATCTCTCACCTTTCCCTGTAACTTTTGCACACCCAAATGGCCACCGGTTATAGAATTGTGTAGCATCTTCAGCACATTTGGAACCATTCCTTCCGGAAGGACCACCTGAACCTTTGATGCCGCATCCGTATTTCAAAACCCTGTTGGTCCCAAACAGGTAAAAATCCCTTCACACCCGCACAGTTCTGTGCTTCCACACCCCTCCTCCCCCTTCAATCGTAACTGCCCAACCACCTGCAATATCGCATCCTTCCTCTGTGCAATAACCAATTCATCATCGGTCTCCCTCTCTTCAGATGGAGCCACTTCACGCACAGCCCGAACAGAGGCGCTTCCCAGACCACAGTCTTGATCACTTCCCCACTTAACATCAAACTGGGGCAGCCATTAAAGTGCATCTGCATTAGCATATTTCTTTCCCGGACGATGCTGTAACAGTCATTCATTTACCTTTTGTTCTTCAGAGCCTTCGCTCATGACTGCGAACAGAACGAATTCCATGAATTCTTCTTCTACATTGCCGAATCTACAACGTAGAGCAGTGGATCGTCCCTACCTGCAGCGACCTTCCCCTGGTCGTCTCGGCGGTTCCGGAGGTGTTAGAGATTTTTTCTAAAAAGGTCCTTTACAGGACTGAACATTCTCCAGCGCGGCATGTCCCGCTGTTCTCTTGGGTGCGGCACCCTCATCGAGGAGGGGGATGGACACGATCGCTGCATTAGGTGTCTGGGCGTCCAGCAAGTGAAGCAGCGTTCGTTGACACATCTTGCCCACACTGCGGGCAGATTGTCATTCAGAAGTTGCGGTCACGGGTGGCTGTCTTTTTACGGGAACCAGCCACCATTTCGTCTGCTACCCGGGCGTGACATCTGTGGCTACGGCCCCGATTTCTTGATGCACCCATCTCGCAGGGTGGGTTGTTGGTAATACCGTCGAGGACTGCGCTCAGCAGTTTTTGACGTTGAAGCAGACAGTGGCAATTAGCCACATTTTTTCACACCGCGACTCGGCCGCCAAGAGGCCTCCGAGATCCCACGTGACGTCTGCTTCCCGGCAACCCAGGACCCCTTCGACATCGGCTCCGGTTCCTGTGCCCCCACAGGCGGCACCCCGGAAGTCGAGGTCGAGGGGGAAACCTCCACCCCGTCAGCAACCTTCTCGCGAGAAGGGACACTGACGGGAAGACCCCAGGGAGAACAACATCGGGCCCGACCTTCACAGCCACGGCTCTGATCGGTCGGTACGGGACGGCTCCTGCCTCGTCGCCAAAGCCGGGCCCTTTTCAGGGCCTGGTGCCCACTTACTCGCAGAGTTTTTCCGTTCTCCCAGGGTGTACTTGCAGTCGATCGCACACTCCACTGGATTGTGCCCGGCAACCCGACCTCATGCCCTGGCGAGGCGTTGGGTCGCACACACACGACAGCTGCCACCACTCTCAAACCGACAGTGCGTGCAGCGGTCCCGCCAGGCAGGTAAAAAGGCGGAGCCAACCTTCCCTCCGGGGACCCCCCGCGACAGACGGTTAGCTCCGCCAGCCGACGAACCACCCACCGTGGGAATGATGAAGCAGACCGTCCCCTTGGTCACCCTAACACAGTCCCTGGGAGCTCGAGAGCTGCCCACACTGTCTCGCTGGCTAATGAGGGCGGTCCGTCTTGGTTACTCGATCCAGTTTGCCAGAGACTCTCCCAAGTTTCGGGGCATCATCTCTCCCTCTGTCAGAGGCAGGGACGCCTCCGTACTTCGGGTAGAGGTCACCACCCTTCTGGCAAAACAGGCATCGAGTTCGTCCCTCAAAACCAAGATGTTCAGTGGGTCACGACCCGCACTTCATCGTTCCCAAGAAAGACGGTGTGTTGCGCCCCATAGTTCTGCGTACCCTGAACAAAGCACCTTCACAAAGCTGCTGTTCAGGGTGCTCACGCAGAGGCGCATCCTGACATCTATCAGGTGTCAGGATTGGTTCGTGGCAATCGACCTGAAGGACGCTTACTTTCATGTCTCGATCCCCCTCGACACCGGCCGTTCCTACGGTTCGCGTTCGAGGGGCGGGCATATCAGTACAGAGTCCTCCCTTTCGGTCTGTCCCTGTCTCCACGGGTCTTCACGCAGATCGTGGAAGCCGCCCTTTCTGCCCTTCGGGAAAAAGGTGTGCGGGTACTAAACTATCTCGACGACTGGCTTATCTTGGCACACTCGCGAGATCTGTTGTGTACACAGAGGGACCTGGTGCTCTGGCATCTAGATCGATTGGGATTTCAGGTCAACCGAGAAAAGAGCAAACTCTCCCCAGTGCAGAGCATCCTCTTTCTCGGTATGGAACTAAACTCTGTCAACATGACGGCGCAGCTGTCCGCAGCACGTGCCCAGTCAGTGTTGAACTGCCTGGAACACTTCAGGCAGTCGGCGGTCCCCCTGAAACAATTTCAGAGGCTCCTGGGCACATGGTGTCCTCCGCGGGGGTAATACCCCTCGGATTGATGCACATGAGACCGCTCCAACACTGGCTACAGAGTCGAGTTCCGAGGACAGCGTGGCACACCGGCAGCAGGCGCATGGTGATGAGGCCCTGCTGCCGACGCACCATAACCCCTTGGTCTTCCATGACCTTCCTCCGAGCGGGGGTTCCCCTCGGGCAGGTTACCAGGCACGTCGTGGTGACGATGGACGCCTCGCTGCAGGGGTGGGGTGCAGTGTGCAACGGGCACGCAGTAGCGGGGCGCTGGACGGGCCCCCGTCTGCGCTGGCATATCAATTGCCTAGAGTTGTGGGCTGTCCTGCTTGCGCTGAGAAGGCTACGGCCTCTAGTGCGGGGCCAGCACATGCTGGTCCGCCTGGACAGCACGACAGCCGTAGCGTACATCAATCGCTAGGGTGGCGTACGCTCACGACTTGCCCGACGTCTCCTCCTGTGGAGTTAGCAGGTGATCCGCTCCCTGCGGGCCACACATATACCAGGCGAACTGAACCAGACACCCGACGCGCTCTCTCGTCAGTATACGCCTTGCGGAGAGTGGCGACTCCACCCCCGGTCCAGCTCATTTGGGTGCTGTTCGGACAGGCACAGATAGACCTCTTTGCCTCCCGCGACACCACCCATTGTCCGCTTTGGTACTCCCTAACCGAGGCCCCCCTCGGCACGGATGCCCTGGCGCACAGCTGACCGCGGGACAGGCGGAAGCACACCTTCCCCCCCCAGGAGCCTCCTTGCACAGACACTGTACAAGGTCAGGGAAGAGGAGCAAGCGTTATTGGTTACACCGCACTGGTCTAACCACACTTGGCTTCAGAGTTGATGCTCTGGACAGCGACTCCCCCTGAACCATTCCCCTGACAGAGGACCTGCTCTCTCAGGGGAAGGACACGTTCTGGCATCCCAGATCAGACCTCTGGAACACCCATGTCTGGTCTCTGGACGGGACGAGAAGATCCTCAGATGGCTACTCCCCCTCTACGGCAGAGACCATCACCCAGGCTAGGGCCCCATCTACTAGGCAGTTACACGCCTCTAGACGGCGCCTCTTCTCGTCCTGGTGTCTCTCTCAACCAGAAAGACCCACTGAGGTGCTCGATCAGGATTGTGTTGTCCTTCTTACGAGACTGGAGACTAACATCTCACCTCCACACTGAAAGTGTATGTAGTCGCTATCGCCACTCATCACGACTCAGTTGATGGAAAATTTCTAGGGCAACACGACCTGGTCACCAGGTTCCTAAGGTGCGCGAGAGGGCGGAATCCGCCTCATCTCCGCTCCATACCCTCTTGGGACCCTAACGTGGGTCCAAGAGCCCTCGGAGGTTCCGATCTTCCTCACCTGAGTAAGACGGCCCCCCTGTTGGCGCTCGCTTCCTTCAAGAGGGTAGGGGACCTCCAAGCATTCTCTGTGTCCCCAGATTGCCTTGAATTCGGCCCTGGTAACTCTCGCGTTATCCTGAGACCCAGGCCCGGATACGTGCCCAAAGTTTCCACTACTCCCTTTCGGGACCAAGTGGTGAACTTGCAGGCGCTCCCCATCGGGGAGGAAGACCCAACCCCATCCGTGTTGTGTCCTGGACCGCACGCAGAGCTTCAGTAGCTCTGACCAGCTCCTTGTCTGTATTGGAGGAGAGCAGAAGGGGAAGGCTGTCTCCAAGCAGAGGCTGGCGCACTGGGTCGTGGATGCCGTTACGACGGCATTCCGATCTCAGATTCTCTCATGCCCGCTGAGGGCTTACTCCACACGGGGTATAGCCACCTCCTGGGCACTGGCCAGAAGCGCCTCTCTAGCAGACATCTGTAGAGCTGCGGGTTGGGCTACGCCCAAACACCTTCGCAAGGGTTAACAACCTTCGTGTAAACCCGGTGTCAGCCCACGTCCTGCGTGGCGACATGTAGGACTGGCATCCGGGGGGCGTATGCCGGGAAAGCACCTTCCCACCCTCCAAGAGGTTGGGTCAGTGTGCTATCTACCTTTCTTCTTACCCAAACACATGGCTAAGAAACTGCTACCTCACCAACCTTCCTTCTTACCCAGACACTGGTTAAGAATAGGCATTCCATCCATCACTAAGCAAGCACCCCCTGGGGGTTGGCTGGGCAGAGCAGCCTTCCCCCTTAGGCCGGGACACCATATGACCTATCACAGATAGCTCTAACCGGACCTAGTGCTATCGGACGCAGTAACACCCCCCCCCCGTGGGCTGTTCCGTCTGATATACCCTCATGGCAACGGTTCCCACACATGGTAACCCATGAGCTTATCCAGGGGGGCCTCCACCTCACGGTTAACTACCCAGTCCGCACGTTCCATGCGTTCTCCTCCAAGGACGAGACCATACCTATATCCACCATTTCCTCCCCGCTGGTAGGAGGTGGCCTCTGCAGCGCTTCTCTGATTAAGAGTTGCGCTCACTCGGTGTAAGCCCGAGCCGGACGGCCTCTCGCCAGTAGAGAGCTAAGGCCCCGTCCGTGAAAGGTTACCGGTCAGGGCTGTACCCATCTTTCTCCAAGAAAGCTCTGGGACCACCACACTGGAAGGTTACAGTTTCACGAAAGCTTCGTGCTGACACAACCAAAACACAACCAAACTGACACAACCAAAAGCTTCACATCACACCCACCTAGTTTGGCGGCAAGATAGACCCCAGTATAGCTCTGGAACGGTGAGGCCATTTGAAAAAAAAGTTCCCGAGTTGGGGCAGGCATTTGGCCTAACGTGCCTGCCCCCTCCCGTTTCCCGATAAATAAGGACACTCCCTCCTCAAATGCCGGCTACACCCGCATTCCCAACACCCACCCACTAACGGCTGAGCCGGTCTACTTCCGCTCATCGTCGTTACCAACGACTCGTCGCTGTTCTTCTGCAGGGGTGCATTTTTAACTGGCTGTGGAGCAATTTCCAACCATTGCTGTACAGATTTTTGTAGCGTTTGCACTTCATTCCGAAGTGCATCTACGACCCCGGTCAGCACATCTACCTTAATCTCTGCTTCAGAGACTTGCAAACCCCGCACTTTAATCGGGATGAACCGTACATTGTTCTAACCCCTGAATAAGCTCGAATTCTATGGCAATATTAATCGCTTCCTCTAACGTAAGGGGTTTAAAGCTATGGAGCCGCATGCGAGTTTCTCGATTCCTTACATGTGTAATAAAATTGTCCCGCCGGGTATGCTTTAATCCCCAACCTTCGAAGCGCATTGCCAAATTCACGCACTGTTTCATTCGGCTGCCGTTTACGTGACAAAAAACTTACTCAATTCCATTCTGCGGTTTCACATGGTTCACAACATTTGCCCAACGCATCTTTTAATAACACATAACTACGCTTGGCCTCTAAGGGGAGGCCACTATAAATATCTCGAGCACGACCCGCCAATAAAAGCGCCATAAATTTTAGCTTCATCCCATCATTTCAATTATTCACCACAGCTGCCATCTCAAACTGCTCTCTTTTAATCAGACCACTCCCGCCCCATGCCTGTGAAAGTCTCTGGCATAAACATAGGGCGTGAAAAAGCTCTGACTGCTGATGCAGCTGTGGCTTCCGACAAAGGTACAGTCACCGAGATGGCAACATTCGACGGACCTGCTTACACCTCCTTGTGTCCCTCTCTGCCCTCCATTGCCTGTCATCTTATTGTTACAAAAAAAAGGATCCCACTGCTGCCACCAGTGTAACAACCAGGCAAATGGAAGTCAGAGACCAAACACCACAGGAATAAGTATGAAAGCTTTATTTCATTAAAACCAGAAAACGCACTCATATACGGCACATTACCCCCCTTTAGTCAAGGCTTGCTTAAATCTCCCAGCCGCCAGATCCCCGAAGACAGAGACACAGAGCTCGATCTCTCACTGGGTCAGGCAATAATCCAGGTTTCGGTGGCACCAGCACAGTGAATGCAGGAGCTCTAGTAGTCTCTTAGATCTCGCACATTGTCAAGCAATAATCCAGGTTTCCAATGTACCAGCACAGTGAACGCAGCCTGTAGTTCAGATGCATAGGCTGAATGTCATCCGGTGATCCACAAGACCACACCGTTGTCAGATCTCGCTAGTAATCAGGACCTCTCCTAACCAACAAAGCAGGCCCTCACTAGCTAGCTACCTGTCTTCACCGCCGGAGACACTAATCATCCCGAGCACCCGTTTAGTGTGTCCCTCACACTCGAGCTCCCGAACCACACAAGTAGCATGTCCAACAGCCTTTTTTTCAGCCCTTTAAACCGCATCACCTGTGCACTTCAATTACCTTAGTCCCAACCCCCTCATTAACTGCAGGACAACTCCACCCTACTCCCTTACATCACAGTAACATAATAAATAATGCGGGCGCTTTGAGCCTTCTTGATCCACCAGTGTTACGCCACATCTCGTTGCGACTCATCAAAGAAAATTAATCCCATTATAAACACGACATTAGTTGCCTTAAGTTGGAACATCATTACTGATTATTAGGACTTATGTTGTCTTATTTTACGTTGCGCGCGTGTCTGCATTTGCAGATCACATACACACGACAAACTCAACCCACGTTAGTCCGTAGCAAAGTCTTTTACAATGTAAATGTACTTACGGGCTGTGAATCTGAAGCGCCAGACTGTCATCGCAAAGTTTTAATGGTTGGAATGGCCCCACTTTTTAACCAAACCTTTCGTGCATAGCCGGTCTTAAATTCTCTCCTACATTCGTGAAGCAATCATTGGTGAAATGCGCTGCACAAACTTGAACGTTCGGATTGTACTTTTCTGGAATAGTGTTGTACATAAAATGTAACCATTCGCTTTTAGTCGTCTCATTTTTTGGCATTGCAAACGAAGAGTCTTTCTTTTCACAACAAAACACAGCGTCTCCGCGACATGGCTGCGGTGGTGACGATACAATGACATTTACAAATACACCCACTTTATTTGCGTTTAGATTTGGGCGGTCTTAATCAAATCATGTTACGAAGTGACGTACATTCGCCGGGGTGTAATTACACGAGGCGTTTCAGGCAGGTCTGGGTGAGGCTTTGCTTTTAGATAGAATGCATCTTTTGTTTCGACACTTAAATTTTAGCAATTTTACGTGTCTAATTCTCAACTCAACTTTATTTTTATAGCGCTTTTTACAATTTTCATTGTTACAAAGCAGCTGTACATGAGACATTTTGACTACAAGTAAACAACTAAAGTCATATACCTGTAAAAACTAGAAAAAGGTGAGAACACAAAAGACAGACATACAAACGCTCCACACACACAATATACACACACACTACACACATCGACATAGACGCACACACACACACACACTCATAGTGAAAGCACACATTTAAGATAAAGGAGAGAGAAACACAGGTCAAATATTGAACGGACAATAAATTCCTATATGCAATATTAATTATGTAAAACTTCTGAATTCTAAAGCAGCCCCCCCGGCCAGGCAAGTAGTGCAAAACAGTATGCAAACGGTGGCGAGGAACCCAAAACTCAAATCGAGAAAAAAAACCTCAGGAGAACCCAGGCCCAACCAGGGGATTCCAGTTCCCCTCTGGCAAAAGCTGCTGCCTCTGCACAAGCTCGACAGTGCTTGCACAACTAGGCTAAATAAAAAATAAAAAAACGTACTAATAAGGTAAATTATAGATTTAATATTATCATTAACAATCTAATAGCATTTAAAATTTTGTAGTGAAATTGTGTCAAGTCGCCGCGTCCTTTATCCAGCTTTATCATCTCAGCACTTGTCAGGTGACCGCTTCCCATTCTCCACTCTACCATCAGGTCTGGGCATGAAATGCATCCTGCTGTAACCTTGGAACAATGAGACAAGACTGGCTGAGAGTAGGGTACTGTTCTATACTCTTTGATGCAACAGGTACATCAGTTGTTATTGGATGTGTTCCTGGTTCCGGTTGATCTAAATAAAGCAACCTAAACCCCATGAGGATTTATATATTAAAGTGTAGTGTATGCAAGATTAAAAAGATGCGTCTTTAGTCTAGATTTAAACTGACAGAGTGTGTCTGCCTCCCGGACGGTGCAGGGAAGACTATTCCAAAGTTTAGGCACTAGATGAGAAAAGGATCTACCACCTGCACTTGATTTTGAAATTCTAGGCATTACCAACTGACAGGATGCCTGAGAGCGTAATGCACGTGGAGGACTGTAATACAATAGAAGTTCGCTCAAATACTGCAGAGCTAAGGCATGTAGGGCTTTATAGGTAATAAGCAAGATCTTCAAGTTAAAGCGATGCTTTGTAGGTAACCAGTGCAATGTTGAACCGGGCTAATATGCTCATACTTTTTTGTACGTGTAAGAACTCGAGCTGCCGCATTTTGAACCAGTTGGAGTTTTTGTAATAGGCCTGCAGGGCAACCACTTAAAAGTGCATTACAGTAATCTAGTCTTGATGTCATGAATGCATGAATTAATTTCTCTGCATCTGACAGTGACAGTATATGGCGTAGTTTAGATATATTCTTAAAATGGAAAAAGGCAATTTTACAGGGTTTGGCAACATGGCTCTCAAATGATAGATTACTATCGAATAAAACGCCAAGATTCTTAGCTGACGATGAGGGTTTTATGGAGCATTCGTCGATAGTTAAGCAGTATTATTGGTTGTTACGTATTGCGGTTTTCGGTCCAATAAGTAATACTTCTGTTTTGTCAGAGTTCAGTAATAAAAAATTGTTACTCATCCAGTCTTTTAAATCGACTATGCATTCCATTATTCGATGGAACTGCTGTGTTTCATGAGGCTTCAAGGAAGTATAAAGTTGAGTATCATCAGCATAACAGTGAAAGCTAATTCCGTGTTGCCATATTATATCGCCCAGAGGTAGCATGTATAATGCGAAGAGCAGAGGCCCTAAGACTGAGCCCTCTGGTACACCGTACTGGACTTGTTATTTGCGTGATTAGTTCATAAAATCATCACTGTTATGCTGATAATCAGAATCTGAAACCGCTGACGACTTATCTTTTGTTAATTTAGCCACTGTGGTAAATTAAAACCTTGGGTTGTGCTGGTTTTCTTCTATTAGTGATGAAAAGTAAAAAGTAATGGCAATCCTGTATTTTCGAGTACTATCCTTCCATGCGGTACGAAATACCTCTAATATAGTTTTCTTAAAGTTGCGCTCCATTTTCCGGGTCGCTTTCTTTATAGCCTGAGTATGTTCATTATACCATGGTGTTGGGCTGACATGTTTAACCTTCTTTAAACGCAGATGAGCCACTGTGTCAAATACATGCATGGGTAACTTATAACAGACCAAATACATATAAAAACACGTAATCGCGCCATATGACCCCTTTAAGAGACGATCCATGCAATCGCTGAACAGTGTCAGACTGAATCCTCAGAATCTTGAAGTGATCGAGTCAGAGAGTGCGGTTGACTCTGCTCACGGCGCTAGTAAATACATACTGTAAGGACTAGACAATTATAAATTAAATACAATACAGAGGTACAGTCCTGACCAAAAAGCCATGTCCTACTTTGGGAAAGGCACGTCTTCAGTTTATATTCAAAAATATTTAAGATGTACACTTATTTTTTTGCTTTTTATTATCAAATATATTTAAGATGTTGTGGAAATATACTGGTGGAAATATACTGGTGGAAATATACTGGTGGAAATTCACTGGTGGATATGTATTATAAATGTTATGACTAACTGTCGCTTGTCCTTGCATGATAACTACTGCTTGTCCTTGCATGAGAATTTTTACCCCCCGTAGCTGTTTTGGTTGCGGAAACAGTTCTTCCTGTTCATCCCTATATGGAATTGTTATGTTACACTTGTTTTGTCTGCAATATATGCCACGTACACCGTTTCTAACCTATTGTATAAATAGAGAGACTGCCCCTCTATTCATTGAGCATTCAGCAATAAACCATCTGTTAATTCACTTGGCTTCTTGTTTTGACTGCTCCGGAGCTCCGCGGGACTTCTTCTCTCATCTATCCTGACGATCGCACAACACCGACAGAGTAGCACATTTCTTACAGTTCTTGGTGACCCCGACGTGATTTCTCCGATCAGGTAAGACATGAGTTAGTTTGACTACCTGATTGGTGAAATCTGTTGTGTGTTTTGAGTTTTTGATGACCGCGACGTGGTTTTTCCGATCGGGTAAGACATGAGTTGGTTTGATTACCTGATTGGTGAAATCTGTCGTGTGTTTTGAGCAGGGGGTTCGAGTCCTCCTGCAACCGTTGAGCGAGGGGTTTGAGTCCCCCCGCAAGAGACATCCTCCCACGGTAGAGTGAGGAGGAGAGCGCGCTTTACACATTTATACACATTAGTTGAGAAACAATTCATTTTAAATCGCTGGATTCTTGAGAAGGTTCCGCACAAATGGGGGGATCATATCCAAAACCCCAAATGGGGGAGTCGCCATTAGATTGGATGGTTCGCTGTAATCAGGCTTTCTACGCCAATCCATGGGTAGATAATTTAGCTGGTTGGACTGAGGGAATCGAGCGATGTCCTACGTTTCCACGGACGGGGAGTTTTGAGCCCTACCATTTGGCCAGTGCTTTTCGAATGATTTATAAAGGGGCTAGGGATCCCGGTTGGGATTATCAGTACATGAAAGATGGTTATAGAGCATGGGTAGAAATGAAGAAAGTTTGGGATAATGGACAGGGTATTAGCACACCGGGAAAACTCCTTAAAATGATACCTAAACCACCTAAAGGCAAAGAGGCAGTTAAAATGGAGGCAGAGGCAACGGCGAAATTACAAAAAACAATTACGCACATGGCCCGCTAGCCTCGGGTCTTCTGCCTGATCTCGACCTGACTGTTGTCCAGTCTTTCGCGACCCCCAGTGATTTGTCTTTTTGGTCCTCATTCGCTGCTGTACAAGATAACTCCGGTCTCTGGTCTGATCGCGACCAACGCATTTGCATTCCTGAATCGGCCTTACCGTTCCTCGTCCGCGAGTTTCACGGTGTTACACATCGCGGTCGAAGAGGGATACTCGATAGCATGCGCCCAATACTCTGCGCAAATAACTTGCCTAAAATAGTGGACAAATTCTCTAAATGGGTAGAGGCGTTCCCGTGTGCTAAAGAAAATGCAAAAACCGTCATAAAACATTTAACACAGGACATAATACCCCGCTATGGTATTCCTTTAAGCATAGATTCGGATAAAGGAACGCCGTTCACGGCTAAGGTCACACAAGATCTGGCAAAGGAATTAAATCTGACGTGGCGTATGCACATCCCCTATCATCCTCAGTCCTCAGCCTTTGTGGAACGTGCCAATCGTACAATCAAAGGGAAGTTACGAAAAGCAATGCAGGCTTCAGGAGCTAGAAATTGGCTTGGTGTTCTTCCCATCGTACTGGCCGATTTAAGAATGATGCCACAACCAAATTTGGACGGTCTGTCCCCATATGAGGTTGTATGGGGCGTCCGTTTCCAATACCATGGCGACATGGAATGACTATGGTGGGGGGTAATGAAATGGTAGAGCACATGTCGGAGTATTCTGCAGGCCTAATACGCACTTTAACTACATACTGGGAGAAGGTGAACAAAACACACCCAGAGATACCTTCAGATAATACACACCCATTTGAAGTTGGGCAAAAGGTCTTGGTAAAAAAGCTAAAAGCCCCTGGTAATATGCTGGTAGAGGCACTGTACGATGGGCCTGCAGAAGTGCTGGCTATAACTCGTACCTCTGTATTAACTGATCTTTTTCCACAGTGGATACACGCTACGCGCCTCAAGAATCTTAAATAATCTGTATGAATATGATCTAATACTTTTTGTTTTGCAGAAAATGCTCCAACTAATTCTCCTCTCCTGCCTCGTAGCTGCATGCGCTACGGGGGTGAGAGGTGCCGAAGTGCATGCTAACACATTCTGGCAGTATGCAAACTGGACTGCCCGACAGTCAACCAATGATTCTTGTGTTGTCTGCCAGGAGATGTTCACTTCAGCGGTCACGGTTTCGTTAGGTGCCCTCCCATATGCCCCTTGTAATCACACTGTGTATTGTAATTTGTATGAGAATAACGAATTGGTGTGGGGACCTGTGTGTGCTGACCCTGTTCAGGGACCATCATATTGTCCAAATAATGATCAGCGAGCAAATAGCTCGGCCCGACATAAGGTCACTGATGTAAAAATTATGATTGTGATCCCTAAAGGGTATGTATTTCCTTTTTGTTTTAATGGAACAAGGGGAGCGAAGGTACCAGGCATAACTGCTAACCATTGTAAACATATAATCTCCACAGGACAGCCCTTGGCCCATTGCCCCCGATTTATCTCCGGGTCTTGTCAACGCAATACCACAGCCTGTCAAGAGTCCGGGGGTAATTTCAATTTTCATCACAACGTTTCCCTATGTTTTACCTCAAATAACCCCTCCTGTACTAGCACTGATACGTCATGTGATCTACCCTGGCCCGCGGATGGGGCCCGGCTGGACGACTGGTACTGGTATTGTGGAGGAGAGAGTGTCAATAACACTTTCCGAAAGAACTGGACTGGACTCTGTGCACCCGTACAACTCAAACATCGTGTCACTCTTATGCATTTGAGACATCGGTCGGCTCGGCTCCGACGTAATGCGTGGACCGACAGTGCAGTGCCGGAGGAGCACCAGCTACGATCGCACTGGTCCAGGTTTTGGGAATCTATGGTTCCAGCGTACGGCACTGCCGATCTGATGAGCCAACAGAACATTTTACATTACAGACTTGCCTCCTTCACAAACAGTACCACAGCCGCGATGCACGGGGTAAAGAAAGAACTGAATGCACTACGACAGGTGGCCATGCAAAACCGACTGGCCCTGGATATGTTGTTGGCCGAAAAAGGTGGTGTGTGTGCAGTAGTAGGGGATCAATGTTGCACATATGTGCCGGCAGAGGACGAGGGTGATGGGTCAATAGCTGTGGCTGTGAAAACCATAAATGACGTTTCAGTCAGTTTAAGGGAAGATGAGTTACGTGATAAAACAAAGAATTGGAATTGGGGACTCTTGTCCAGCCTGTTTGGGTTATTCGCTCCCTATGTTTCCATGTTAGTACCGGTACTTATTATTTTTTTCTTTTTATGTTTGTTTGGTCCTTGCCTTATGAGATGTGTAATGACTCGTGTTTATTCTATGGTGCATGTCCTTACTCATCCCCCTACCTATCAACCTTTGTCTAATAAAGATAATGATGAGGTGTACGTGAATATGAAGATATG
This sequence comes from Triplophysa siluroides, assembly GCA_006030095.1. NCBI lineage: Eukaryota > Metazoa > Chordata > Actinopteri > Cypriniformes > Nemacheilidae > Triplophysa > Triplophysa siluroides. The sequence goes on along the minus strand of VCII01000613.1, from coordinate 73,028 downwards.
AAAACTAGTTATGATGATGTGGATTAAAATTATTATGCTTTAATTTAAAGCATAAAAGAGGGGATTGTGGAAATATACTGGTGGAAATATACTGATGGAAATTCACTGGTGGATATGTATTATAAATGTTATGACTAACTGTCGCTTGTCCTTGCATGATAACTATTGCTTGTCCTTGCATGAGAGTTTTTACCCCCCGTAGCTGTTCTGGTTGCGGAAACAGTTCTTCCTGTTTGTTTTGTCTGCAATATATGCCACGTACACCGTTTCTAACCTATTGTATAGAGAGACTGCCCCTCTATTCATTGAGCATTCAGCAATAAACCATCTGTTAATTCACTTGGCTTCTTGTTTTGACTGCTCCGGAGCTCCGCGGGACTTCTTCTCATCTATCCAGACGATCGCACAACACAGACAGAGTAGCACATTTCTTACAGATGTATTAAAGATTTTGTTTCCGTGTTACAAAAAACAAACAAACACATGTGCAAAGCTGTCCTTGAGTTACCTGTGCTCTTGCTACCTGAGACTATTTATGAAAGTACAATTTTGACCTGTTAGAATCACCCATAAAAAGGAAAGGCCAAAACAGCACATACTTTGGATGTCTCTCTTATCTTAATTAAAACTTGTGACAGTTTGACTCGTTTATCCCTCACAAAGTAATGTATGTGTCACAGAGACAAATAAAAAAAATATAGAAACAGAGATACAAAGAGTTACAAAATATATAAGTATTCAGTGATAATGATTAATTCAAAGGACAAGTGCTCTTCATGCCCGATGCATGAATCACGATAGCCTCCCAGATGGGCGGGGAATTTTCCAAATGGTGTTGTTGTGAGATGCGTTTATTATCTCATCTACTTTGGTATGGCAGAAGTGAACAGCTCACTTCTCAAACCCAATGAACTCAAGGAATGTGCCAATTAAACTTCTATCTGAATAATTTTAGTGTGGAGTCAAAAATAAACAACAACAATTATGTTTAATATTTAACTAGTCAGAATAGGACTTATTTTCATATGACATTTTTATTCAATGTCATAAAGATAAAATAATCAGTTCAGGAGAGAGAGAGAGAGAGAGAGAGAGAGAGAGAGAAGCTCAAACCTAGCTGCAAGATATATCAACATCTTTGTTCTTTTTCTGTTTAAATTGAGATGTGTATATATAGATACTCATATACTTTTATTAAATTTGATCTTAATCTGTATTTGTGCATGTTTATATTTAATTTTTCTGTGCTTTGGCAATGTAAAAATTTGTTTTATCATTCCAATAAAGCTTCTTTGAATCTTGAATCTTGAGAGAGAGAGAGAGAGAGAGAGAGAGGGTAAACTTTTTTATAAAGTCTTTCTAAATATTTTATAAAACAAATTGGCAAAAAACTACATTTAATGAAATACAAGAATAAATTCACAATAATGAATTGTATGGCTGTAATGTTTTTATTTATTTATTATATCTATAACTTAATAAGCGTGCTGTCATTATTTTTTTATATTAAGGGACATGTTCTTTGGTCAAAGCACTTCCAACAGGGATTGTTTAATAGTTTAATGTCACATACTGTATCATGATAACATAACAATTATAAGGTCCAGTGTTTTTAATCAGGAACATTTCATATATTTGATAGTGTGCTATTTTTATTGCATATGATGAACCATTGATTGCCTAACCCTGATTATTACTCATATCAAGAAAATTCAGATATGTACATTATAACACTTTTTATTATTTTATTTATTTATCTATCTATTTATTCTCCCTTTATGTTATATTAATTTACATTAAAATTGCACTCAATTCTATATATATATATTTTATAGATCACTTTCTTGTACTCTTTTTTTAAAATAATTTCTTATACAATTAGTAAAACAAATAAATGCTAAAAAATTACTTTTCCTTTCTATCCATCTATTTATGATGTAATTGGAACACTTCTTATTTAAAATGCCCAAACTTAACAATTCACCCTTTTTGGTTATTTATTGTTTGATTGCTATAAACTATACGAGTTCTCTTAAATAACGACAGTCTGTTCAATAAATAATAACACAGTTACAAGTCCTTTGTTTAATTTATTTTCTGTAGCCTACCAGCATCAACGATACATGTTATGTGTCTAAAGTTCTGTTGTGAAATGAAACAGGGCATGGGTTAGAGAGCTATGTGCATGAATATACCCTTTATCTTTAGATACACATTGCATTATAGAGTGTAGAGTGGTGTTAGGTTTGGTTGAACACACACTTTGGTGGTCTTTCGAACTGCAGCTCTTTTTATCAACAGGGGGTAGACTTTTATTTGCCCTGAATGGTACATTTTGGTGTTGGAATAGAAACTTTTAAGAAAATTCATCATTCTAGTTTGTAAAAACTATTTAATTGTCAACTTCTTTACCATGTGTATTGATGCATCATCAAACCTTGAGATGTTGTGAATTATGAAATTATAGCAGTGTGATTGATGTGATAATTAGACTACAATTTTCTGAGAAAGGCCAACGTCGGACTTTAGATCAGTGACACGCGCAGGACTCCCCTCCTGCAGGTGTATATAAGCCACCTGTCCCAACTCTACAGGTAGATCCACACTGGATTCACGATAAACGTCTAACAGACACTCCAAGGAAAGGTAGGAAATCCAACAGAAAGGAAAACATACATGACATTAATTTACCAATAAATGAAGAGTTTGGTTCCAAAATGAGATAACTCTGTTTGTTAAAAAATTAAAATCTCATGTTTTATGATATGTTATTATGTTTTTATCGTGTTAATTCGTTGTATTATTATGGCTTAAATCAAAACAAACCAACTGCAGTTTGATTGATAGTCATTGGAATGAACAATGAAAAACATGATTAAAAAGAAAATTTAAAACGTATTTATCTCACTTTGGAACCAAACTCTTCAAATGGACCTCGGCTGTTTCACTTTGTTGATGTGTAGTGATATCGTCTTTATAGTGATGTGGGTGTATTTTACAGATAACAGGTTTTTAAGGTGTAGTGTAGCTCAAGAAGAGACATTGGTCTTGATGTATTTTAATATAGATGTGCCCATTGCTGGGGAGTGAAGAGTCACGAGTGTTGGGGAGTGAACAGATTTATATATTTGATTTAAATATTGCATAACCTCGCGGAGGGAATTGCAGCATATAGTATAAATGGTCTCCATGACAGATGAAACAAATTGTTTTTGAGTAAATACTTAAAATAAAATAAGTACGTAAAGAAGTACTTGCGAGTATAAGTATAAGTACTTATATGTAGTGTAATTATATAAAAATAAATAAAAGACTAAATGAAAGAAAAAAAGAATACAGTTTCTCAGAACTTGTAACAGACACATATATCATTTTACACGTGTTTTCTAAGGAAAGAAATGAAAAAGATGTCACTTTTACACATACTTTTGTTGCGTTGTTTTAACTGCTCAACTGAAACTTTTGTTCAAAATTAAACACTTAACAAAGAAAATTAATGCGCAGAATTCGATGAAAGTGATGCATTTCGTCTTTTTGTGTTTATACAACGGAAGGTGATGGCCCCTCTCTGTGAGAAGGCAGGTCGACCCGTCACACTGCAGCCGGAAATCGGTACGCGTCTCCTAGAAATCCACGTCCACGTACTTCCCTTTTCCCGCTTTCCCTGCTTTCTTTCTCACTCCGACACGCGCCTTTACTCCCACAGACGCCAAAGATGCCGCCGAACCGCCTTCTCACAGCCCCGTCTCTCTGGCTGAAAAAGAACCTGCAGAAGAGGAAGAGGACCCGTGGGATCTGCCCGAGCTCCAGGACAACGGGGTGAAATGGTCAGGTAAGAAAAGACCGTAAATGCGCTGCGGACAGACACGAGGCGAGCGCAGCACGCGCTTCATGGCTCCGATGTTCTCCTTGCAGATCTGGACACGAGGGGGAAAGTTCTCCGGGTTCTGACGTCCACTTTAAAGATCGTTCTTCTGCTTGGCTTCCTCTACATGTTCGTCTGTTCTCTGGACGTCCTAAGCTCCTCTTTTCAACTGGTAGGAGGTAACGTTAAGTTAACAATAAACTTTTTTACCCTTTGTACAACTTTCGATGGATTTCTCTTTTGGACGATTTTTGTTTCGTGTGGCCTATTTATTTTGTACTTCTATCGTTAGAAATGTTGAACCGTAGTATTTTAGTTTTGACTCAGAAGTAATGTTACATATAGGTATGCGCTATATTAACCAACAACACCCCAGCAGCCAGACTTGCAATGGCCCGCGCAGCTATTTCAGTCATGCTAGACCAAGTCTTAACAACGTGAATAGGGGTTGACAGATATCTTTAAGATAGTTTGCTATGGTCACAATTAAACAACAAAAGTTGAACTAACAATGATTTCTGACATTAATTGTGCGGTAAATGTCATTACGTAAGCTGAAATTACGTTAAAAAAACGTAACGGTTGGCAAGCGCTTCGCCACTATATTTATAGATCAACTCCGACAGACAACCGTCAGTATTTGCTGATTGTTTTTTTTACAGGAAGGCGTAACTTATTAGCGTTGCCCTTTCCCTAAAACCCTGCTTTCCGATCAGCATACTATACGTCTAGTAATAGTAATCGAAGGTAGAATTAGTATGTCCCAAATCATAGTATGTTGAAAATAGTATTATAAAAATTCGAAGTGCAGAATGATGCACACTGTGACGGCTGATATTACCCACAACTCACCACGAGTAGGCGGAGTTTAGTGACGCTCCACTGCATTAATAAATTATATAACTGATGCCTCACTAAATTAACAAATGTAGTTATACAGTAAACAGAAACAATGAATGAATAGATACCTTAATAGAAAGAAGAGCTGTATTCAGATGTGTGTGACCGTTATTGGCCACAATATTGTCTAGGCAACAACGGCCACTTCCGCTTCCTGTTGGTATGTCCCATTTTTGGGGATCTATTGTCCCATACACTTACACCTACTATTCCAACACAAAAACAGTACCTATTATTAGGGCTAGTATAAGTAGGCGAATTGGATCGCAGGGGTAGTAATTCACAGCATTGTCTTTGATTCAGGTCTCGGGACGTTAGTTTGTCCTAATGGTGATATTTGTACACTACTACGCAGAGCCTACTTATGCAAAATTGATTTATATGTAGATTATTAAAAATACATAATTACTTGTATAAAAACACACATAGTCACATAAATATGCACAAAAACGTATAAAATATTCTTTCTTTACTCTTCAAGAAAACATAATAAATTTAAGAAACATGCATTTCTGTGGGGTCTCATGGCCGAACACCCATAGAGCTGATGCTAGAGTATGTTCTGTTATAAAACCATCCTACTTTATTGTATTGTAGACTTTAGAATTATACTGTAGAACAATCCTATAACAAATGGAAAAAGTTTTGTAGGGTAAAGTGTACTTCAAACAAATGGCACCATTTCAAAGCATGTCCCAGTTTTACAGGGTTAATGTGTAATAGACGCTTCTTATCTTTGAACAGAAATGTATAATTCATTTGTGCTGTGGACAAAAGTGGCATAGCCTAGTGTTTTTGTAATTGTACACAGGAAAGGCCGCTGGTGATATCTTCAAAGACAACGCAATACTGTCTAACCCTGTGGCTGGACTGGTCATTGGAGTTCTGGTCACTGTTCTGGTTCAGAGCTCAAGCACCTCCTCCTCCATTGTGGTCAGCATGGTTTCATCTGGACGTGAGTTTCTCTGTCTTCATGCTCATACAGATATCTTCTTCCTTGTAATAAATCTTTCATAAAAGGCAGAACAATAGCACAAAGCAATAAACTGCAAAACTGCTGTCGTTACTTGAAATTTTAGTTATGCTGAGGATAATTTAACATAGTCAGTTTTGATTTTGTCATAGTAAATAATATGTTCACAATCAAACCAATCACTGTATATTAGAACAACATATACGATTTTGACTAAGCATTTTAATGAGTATGAACTCACAATCAACTCCAAATCATACAATGAAAAAAGTTTTAAATATTAAGAGTTATTTCTCATTGTGAGTTCCAGTGTTGGAGGTAAGGTCCGCAGTGCCAATCATCATGGGTGCTAATATCGGGACTTCTGTGACAAACACCATCGTAGCTGTGATGCAAGCGGGAGATCGCAATGAATTCCGCAGGTAATGCCAACTGAGGTAATAGTTGCTTAATACACAAACAATTAATTGGTTTCATAACAAAACAAGAAATAACAAAAAATGGAAAAAGTCTGTTTTCCAAGGCTGAAAATATCAGGGAAACTCGAAAAAGCTTTTTTCAGAAATTTCTCTGAATTTTGATATTTTTAAAGTAAATGCAATGTATTGGACACATTTGTACAGGAACAAATATAAATCCTTTAGATCCGTTAATTTAAAAGACTGGTTTGTGATATGCAATTGGACTTCTGCCCAATAATCTAAGTATAATTATTTCTCTGTGATAACTACAAAATTCATTTGTCAAAAATAGTCACAGGAAATTGTAGTAATACAGCACTTTGTCAACCACTCTAAATTTACTTGCTGATGAAGAAAATTGTAATGTCTGAGACCTCACAAAAACAATACAAATGACAAAATGAAGTGGGGGAAAAAATAGAAAACTAATAGTAATATTGTCCACTTATGTGAGTGCAGATTTGCTTTATCAAAGTTTCTAAACACACATTATGTTTCAAAGCTTTTCTAATTATTTGTGTACAGTGTGAAAGTGTATATTTTGTTTGCTGTGATGCTTTGTTTTTAACATAAATTAAATGTCTGTCTCAGGGCGTTTGCTGGTGCCACTGTCCATGACTTCTTTAACTGGCTGTCTGTGTTGGTGCTGTTGCCTCTTGAGGTGGCCTCAGGCTTCCTCTACAAACTTACCAAACTTATCATCGACTCCTTTAATATCCAGACTGGTGCAGATGCTCCAGATCTGCTGAAGGTTATTACCGAACCCCTCACCAAGAACATCATTGAGGTGAGATCAACATCAGCAGACCTGAGGTGTAAATAGCCACCGACAGACACGTTTTAAAAATGCAAAGGCAGCATGTATACAAGGGTAATATATTAATTGTAAACATAATCAGATGCTCACTGTATTACACAGTTGAATGTAGTGTATGAATTGTTTTAAATTGAAATCTGACCGTTTTGTAAACTCTTGTGTTTCAGCTGGACAGCTCTGTTATCAGTGGAATCGCAACTGGAGACCCTGCCGCCCAAAATAAAAGTCTGATTAAGATCTGGTGTAAAACTCAGAAAGTCACGGTGAGAAACATTAAGATGGGTTACTAAGTTTGCCTTCAGTCACCCGAGACTGATAAATCATGACGAAATTATTACCGTGTCAAATGGCTAATGAAATTTTATAATAAATATAGATGGGCAAGTATTTCATTTGAATTCCTGCTATATCTTGTTAATAGATAACCGCTACGTTAGATTTATAGCTTTATTCCAAAACCTAGGGAAAAGTGAGAAAAAAAATAAAAACCGGATTTTTTTTTGCTCAGAAGTGACTGTAGGGTAGCTGAGGGTTGACCATAGTTTAACTATCATAAATGATGATTTTTTTTTTGTGTAGTAAAAATAGGTTATTAAACTGGTAGTTTAAACCTAGCTTTGGTCCAGAAGATCGAACCCAGTCCAGAAAATTGCTAATATTTGATCCAACAATGGGTTAAACCAACCCAGCATTTTGGGTTGAAACAACCCAGCACAGGTTAATTTAGAAACACAACGGGTTCGTCCCTTTTTGATTTAATGCTAGAAAATAACCCAGCATTTTAAAGTGTAAATAATATACACCCATAGTTATATTGGCAATGCAATGCTCCACAAAGCAATGAAACTTTAGCGAAAGGAAGAGCACAATTCTGTTTATCTTACATTTATGCATTAGGCACACTCTTTTACCCAAAGCGACTCAAGTTCAGTTTATACTCGAGCGTAGGTCCTACGCCGTAGCCTATGCAGAGCCGTGCACCCTACCGCGTCGCCTGATGCGCACCTCTCCAAAAATGTAGCAATGCGTCAACTCAACGCGGACCCTACGCAAGTGCTGGGATTGGTCTGTTTGAACCCCTCCCTCAGGTCAAAAAAACTCTGCGATAGTCATGTTTACTCAAACACGTTTCCGAATTAATTATCGAAGTAAAATATTTGTGCTTTTGTATTAAACATCTCAAATCTGCAAAAAAAAGTGACTATTTACGTGCCCGCTATCACTGCTAATGCTTCTCAAGCGAGCTGCTTCTTCTTCTACTCTTGTCTTGATTATACAAGCAACACGCGCATGGACACTGACGCCGAGTGGTCATTGCCTGTCGATGCGGACAACAATGTAGAAGTATAAATGAAAACCGACACGTAGGCTACGGTGTAGAGGCTACGGCATAGGTCCTACGCTCAAGTATAAACTTCGCTTTAAATTGCATTATACTATACATATGTTTCCAAGTATGTGGAATCCCTGACCATGCTCTAACCACTGAGCTAAAGGAACGCTTATCTATTGAAACAGTCTTCATGTCAACGTTTTGATGCTTTAAAATGTTTCATACGTAGACAGGTGTAGGTTTTTGAATACAGCCATATAAGCTGCTCCTAGTATAACGATCAAACATAGTTTCTGGCCTTGTCTCCTAACACACAACGTGACATGTTAAAAATGACCATTTGTAATGATAAATCCATTCGCTTATTGCCGACACAGCTGATACTGGAAATAACATTGAAAAGATACATTTTCTTAAATGTCACGTTGTAGACACATTGTGTAAAGCAATGTGAAATATGTTTGATATACATTGCTTCTGAGCTTCATGTTCTTTCTCTCTTGTGCTTGACAGTGTGTTTTATTTATAGAACCTTGTGAACATTACAGTCCCTGGAATTGCAAACTGTACTCCTGATGCCTTATGCTGGTTGGAGAACAACCAAACCTGGACTGAACAAAACCAAACAGAAACCTTCAACTTAAAAAAATGTGAGTGCATCAGCTTTGATTCGATTCTTTGCAGGAACTGAGACAGGAACCTCCTAGATCAACAGAAGCTTATTATTAATCCATCCCCCCTTCTTTCTTACATACTTCACTTATTTAAACTCCAAGCCATCGACCGTGATTCACTTCAAGAACAATCACTTCTTTGAGTGCTCAGAGCCATCTTAGCTTTACCTTTCCCCCTTCACCTCCTCCACCCACTCTGTTTTCAATGGGGCCTTTCTTCTTTAACAGCCTTGGGCATCTGAAGCCGTCGCACCTGAACAAAGAGGCTCAGCCATTCTGCAAGGAGGGCTTTTGCTATGGGGTCAAATTTAGTCGAGTAAAATCAATGAGGATTTCAGCTCCGGAGTACTTAGACCCAATGTTGGAATTCCAGTCTTGCTTCAAAGGAATTGTCAGAGTAATTTTCATTCCCAACTCCATCAGCCATGAAAGAGTATCGGATCTTTAGACAGCACCATGCATCCTTGACTACTAGAGAACGACCTTTCAGGCTTTAAGATATTTTGTTTACATCTGATACGGAGTATTAAACGATGTCAAAGATTTTGTGAGCTTTGCTTTTCAGTAAGGTTTGTGATGTTCTCTCTCCTCAGGTGCTCATATATTTGTGCACGCTAATCTCCCGGACCTGGCGGTGGGTTTGATTTTGTTGGCTCTGTCGTTGCTGGCTCTGTGTACCTGTCTCATTCTCATCGTCAAACTGCTGAACTCCATGCTGAAGGGTCAGGTGGCCATCGTCATCAAAAATGTGCTCAACACAGGTGAGTCAACACAACACCGTCAATAATCATTTATGATAAGATAATGCACACCGCTAACATTGAACATTCACACCTTCGTTTTTGAAGTTAAAGTAAAACGCTTATCTGAGTCATCCTTTTCAAGGAAATGAAGAAAAAAGACATGTTAAGCAAATATTTCGAGTAGCAATTGCCGACCCACACAGATTTCGGGCTTATCACATTCCTGTGGCTGTGATGTTTGAAAGCGTGTTAGCGTGTATCCTGTCATATGATAGTCAGCACAGGTAACGCAGTCCTGCTGTCTGATGAGCTGAACAGGAACATTATTTCATTCTGAATATTTCTGAGTGCCACAGGTGTGTGTGTATGCACACGTTCTGTTGGTTTCAGAATACTCAGGTACATTCTTATTCTTCATGTCTAACTATAAATATTTTACTAAGGGTTTGAGAATTTTACATGCAGCTATTACTTTATACTAACAATAGTTCTGTAACGTTGACTAGTTTTGCAGTTCCACCAAGTAACCTTTTCCCCTAATAAAGATTATAATTACTTATTATGTACTGCGATGCACCGATATATATATATATATTATACAGTTGTGTTCAAAATTATTCAACCCCCACTGAAATTGATTGTTTTGGTCGGTTTGACATTGATTATGATCATTCAGTCATCCTGCTTACAATTAAATCAAAGAGGCACGTGTAGGTCAGACAAATATAACATAACATTTATAATGAAATAACCACAAATGTCTTTTCTGAGCTCACATCATTATCAGTTTTATTCAACCCCCAAGTGACATTCAATCTTAGTACTTAGTACAACATCCTTTTACAGTTATAACAGCTTTTAAACGTGAAGCATAGCTTGACACAAGTGTCTTGCAGCGATCTACGGGTATCTTCGCCCATTCATCATGGGCAAAAGCCTCCAGTTCAGTCACATTCTTAGGCTGGCGCACTGCAACTGCTTTCTTTAAGTCCCACCAGAGGTTCTCAATCGGATTTAAGTCTGGTGACTGCGATGGCCACTTCAAAATGTTCCGAACTTTAATCTGCAACCATGCTCTAGTGGACTTGGAGGTATGCTTGGGATCATTGTCCTGTTGAAAGGTCCAACGTCTTCCAAGCCTCAGGTTTGTGACGGACTGCATCACATTGTCATCCAATATCTCCTGGTACTGAAGAGAATTCATGGTACCTTGCACACGCTGAAGCTTCCCAGTACCTGCAGAAGCAAAACAGCCCCAAAGCATGATTGACCCCCCGCCATGCTTCACAGTAGGCAAGGTGTTCTTTTCTTCATAGGCCTTGTTCTTCCTCCTCCAAACATAGCGTTGATCCATGGGCCCAAACAGTTCTAATTTTGTTTCATCAGTCCACAACACTATCCCAAAACTTCTGTGGTTTGTCCACATGACTTTTGGCATACTGCAGTCGACTCTTCTTATTCTTTGGGGACAGCAAGGGGGTGCGCCTGGGAGTTCTGGCATGGAGGCCTTCATTACGCAGGGCGCCGTATTGTCTGAGCAGAAACTTCAGTACCCACATCTGACAAATCTTTTCTCAGTTCCTCAGCAGTCACACGGGGACTTTTCTCCACTCTACGCTTCAGGTAGCGCACAGCAGTCGAAGTCAGCATCTTCTTTCTGCCACGACCAGGTAGCGTTTCAACAGTGCCCTTTGCCTTGAATTTGCGAATGATGCTTCCTATGGTGTCTCTTGGTATGTTTAACATCTTTGCAATCTTCTTATAGCCATTGCCCTTCCTGTGAAGAGTAATCACCTGTTCTCTTGTCTTCCTGGACCATTCTCTTGACCTCACCATGTTTGTAACCACACCAGTAAATGTCTAGAAGGAGCTGAGTATCACAGTCATTTTAAAGCTGCCTAATTGGTGCTTATTAGGCTTTATTGCTGCTCCCTGATATCCACAGGTGTTTTCAATACCTGATTGAAAACACTTCATTGAACCTCTGTTCTTCAGAGTGGTAGTCTTTAAGGGGTTGAATAATTATGTCAATGAAGAATTCACAAAAGAAACATTTACTACTGTATTACAAAACTAATTGATGTCATTTTAGTTGCATATGGTTCTTTAAGAAGTCCTTGTAGGATTTCATTCTGAATACAATTACAAATGTACACTAAATTCCCTAAAACCATTTACAGCATTGGGGGTTGAATAATTTTGAACACAACTGTATATATATATATATGACTACTATATATTATATATAGGCCAGTAATCGGTATTGGTCGATAACAGCAATTCTTTTACAGCAATTTTAAGCTGTCGGCCGATAGTTTACAAACAGCCGATGATCAGGGCCGATATATCCTGTCAATCAAAGGAGGACAGGAAAATGCAATGAAGTTGCATATGTATATAAAAATGTTAAGAAACATCACCAGTTTGATGTTCAATATGAATAGTCTTATTATATATATATATTAATAACATTCAGAAAGTTAAGAAATATGAAGTTAATCTTCAGCACTCTGAATAATTTGTAATCAGTGGATCTTTACTATATACTGCATGTAATGTCAACACTTTGAATTGTTAAATTAAATTATAAAATCAAAGTAAGGCATGTTTACGTAAGAAATGCGTAGGGAATGAGCTATTTTTGTTCAAGTTCATATAAAAATATATGTAACGACAAGTGTAATGTTTATAGCTTGTTGCCGGTAATGTTTAAACATTAAATTAGGTCCATCTGTGTAGACTAAAAAAAAAAGGTACAGATTTAAGAAGCGGTTGCTGCATAGCAGTGAAGGCAATGTGCTTTTATGTAGACATTCAAGCATTTCATACAGTGGTTTTCATTGTGACTCATTGAATCAGTCAGTTGTTAAACCGAGTGCTGCTGCGTGCAATTTGCAACCAATTTGACCTGTTCATTCAAAAGAATCATCATGATTCACACATGCCTAGGTTAGTCTGAAGTTACGAAGCATTATTTGTTTTTATGAAATGTAGTAAAGATGCCATTAAAATGTAGTTTAATGCATGAGAATACTGTCCACCACTGTTTTTGAGACGCAGTTATTAATGAGTAATGCATTACTTTTTGTACGGTTTAATAAAGGTGTAATTTAAATACAATATTACAATTTATTCAGTTGGAAATTATTATATTTTTTTAAAGAAACTTAACACTACTTGTAACATAAAGGTTGCATAAGTGTCATATGTTTATCTGTGTTTGTGATGTCGGTTGTATATCACTGTATTTTATTTTGACATATAAGCACACGAGCATTTACGCTGATACAGTTTAAAAACCTTATTAATTTGATTGGGCAGATTTCCCCTTCCCCTTCGGCTGGTTGACCGGTTACCTCGCCATCATTGTTGGAGCAGGAATGACCTTCATTGTTCAGAGCAGCTCTGTCTTCACCTCTGCCATCACTCCACTTGTCGGTCAGTTCAGAAGCCGTTGACCTTCATACCTCGAGATAGCTGTGGTGTTACCATTGTTATCAACTACAGATTTGTTTGAAGACTTCGCTGCAAACCGATTAAATACTTATAGGTTACACATTAGGTTTTATTTTAGTTAGTTGCTGTTTTAGACTTTGTCATTAGCAAAGTGAAAATCTAAAATAACAAACCCAAATCAATGATAGCATGCTTCATGAAATGAACATATGCAGTATTTTTTTTTTTCTGGTCTCTTCAGGTATTGGTGTTATTAGCATTGAAAGGGCTTATCCACTTACACTGGGCTCCAATATTGGCACAACAACCACAGCTATTCTAGCTGCTATGGCCAGTCCAGGAGAGACACTGGCTAACTCACTACAGGTTTGTTAATGATCTCACGTTATTCTATCAAAACAATCTCAGAAAATCTTAGTCAATATAACACCTTGTCTACACCAGACTTTAAAGTTATAATTGGTTCTAATGCGTTCTATTGTCTCTTGTTGCATCAGGTGTAGACTCGGTGTAAGGTTGAGTAAATTAATTTTCATCTCGTATATTTGGATCACAGTTCATGTCATCTGTATTTTTTCCAGATTTCTCTCTGCCATTTCATCTTCAATATCTGTGGTATTTTACTGTGGTACCCCATTCCCATCACACGCATCCCTATCCGATTGGCCAAAGCTCTGGGCAACCACACGGCCAAGTACCGCTGGTTCGCTGCCCTGTACCTCTTCTTGTGCTTCTTCCTCTTCCCGCTATCGGTCCTCGGCCTCTCCATCGCAGGGTGGCAGGTCTTGGTGGGCGTAGGGGTGCCCGTGTTAGTCCTGCTGGTCTTTGTGATTGTGGTGAACATCATGCAGAGCCGCTGCCCGCGTTTCCTGCCCTCATGCCTCCGCAGCTGGGACTTCCTGCCCAAACCGCTTCATTCCTTTAAACCCTGGGACAGACAGGTCACGCTGGCCATGACCTTCTGCAGAACTCGCTGCTGCTGCTGCTGCAAGTGTTGCAATGATGAAGAAAAAGACGAGATGAAAGGGGACAAAAGTTTAGAGGTGTATGACAATCCTGCACTCACTATAGAAGACGAGGGGAAAGTGTTTGCAACCAGTTTGTAATGTTTAAATGGACAATTGTTATTAATTTAATTGGGTAATATTTTGTAACGTCTTCTAATGATTGCACTTTATGAGTTGTTGCAGGCTGGCTACAGTAGAACCATTCCTACTTTACAACATGAGTTGCGCAAGATGTGATTCTGCGGATTATTGAATTATAAAGTGAAGCTGCTTGTCACTTTGTTCGGTTCTAATTATCCTGCATTCACGTCGTGTCAGAATTATTTTATGAGGTACTTATTTCATTTTTATGTTGACAACAGAAAAATAATTTGGTGCTACAATTTATTAAATGTAATAGCTCTTGAAAAAACACGGTTCCTTTTAATAACATCACAATAGTTAAGTGTTTATAAAATTGAACATGATTAGGGTAAGGCAACTTGTACTATTTATGTTCGACAGCGATGTTTATCAATCAGAAATGGATCATTATGATGTGAAGTGAGTGCAGTATACGTGTAAACATTCCATTGTTTTTTCAGTGTTAGTGACTTATAGACTTTAATGTTTGCCGCTAAGCAAACTCATGAAAAATGCAATCCCTTAATAGTAATGTTGCAAAATGTGTTGTATCTTATGTGTTAACTATTTAAAGATGTTTTTGTTTTTAGATATTTGTAAATATAAAAATTTAGAATTTTTAAAGGTCTGGTTGTATGCTTTTTGGACATTTCAATGAACTGTTTGTCTCAGCAAAGACATCGATATTAAGTCTAGTTTCTTGACTAGCCTTGTGTCTCCATCAGGAAATATCAGATCTTGGACTAATATTCAAAGCTGTCAACACATTTGTCTGCGTTTTAAATCATACCCAATATAGTGCACTATTTGAGAGTATTTTGTAGTGTATATTATCGAGGGCTCTCATTCAAGCATATTATCCTCATGTCATTTCAAACTTGAAGATATTTTGAAAAATGTTGGTACACTGTAAAAAATGACACAGATATTAACTTTTTTTTAAATTTTAATTATGGTAACAATATTACACAAAATATTTTTAAAGGGGTTGTGCAACGGTGTTTCATGCATTCTGACTCCTTAACAATGTTAAATGTGCTCTCTTCCCATGGTCAACTAGTCAAAAACACGAATTGGATGTATTACGTAGTATTTCTGTGCTTGATACACTCCCCAAGATTTAATATGTTTCGGAAAGTTGTTTTCTAACATGAGAAACAAACTTTTCTTAGTCCATTATTGGGCAACTCCTGGAAAAGCTGTAAGGCGAAAGAAATAACACACCCACGTGTCAACCAACGAGCGATGGGAAGACCCACTTATCATCAAGATTGGCTGTGCTGTGGGCCTGCAGCGGCACAAAGAGTACAGATACCAAGAGGCGAATATATAACTCAATAGAACGTTCCATTACAACAACACAACCCTGCGATTTCCTCCATTTTCGGGTGAAATCGACTCTGCTTTTTGCTGTTGTGATGGAAAATCAGCTGCTTTGTTAAAAAAAAAAAACATCAGAGCTGAAATTCAACCTGAATGATGATAATACATGATGACAAAAGCCTTGGCCCGCTAGAAACCATGTCGGTTATAAAGCATTTTCACCCTAAAATGGTGGCCGTGCTGTTTCCCCAAAATCACCAGAATTTCGCCTCTTCGTCTCTATACTCTTTGGCTGTGTATTGTTGAGGTGTGTTTGTTTGTCCACAGCGTTTCAGTGAAGGGTGTTATATAAACTGTAGATGAAACAATGGATTTGGAGGTCGTTTGAAACCGATAGATGCTGCGGTCCCAGCGCTAAAAGGTGCCGGACATGAACAGCACGCGGTAAGTGAAACTGAGTCATATCTTTATGTTTTGTTGGCAATGGATGCGCATGTGCTTAAGTTCCACCCTCCCCCCGCATGCGTCATATATATTTTCGGAAATAATCGTACAGCTGTATCTGTCTTTTATAAATGTGATCAAACTAAAGACTCTACGGATATCTGAAGGGTACGATACTATTATGTAAATACTCAAGATTAAGATGAGATATGCAGAAACTGTCTTGGAGTTATGGCCACTTAAAGTATAGGCCTACTTTAAAGCTTTTAACACATTAACGCAAATTTTATTTTTAACGCAATATTCCATGAATAAGTAATGTAAAAGTAACTAACTTATTTAAGCAAATGTCACATGATAAGCTTAAAAAAATCAAGAAGAAATTATAATTTGAGCATTGGAGTTTACTTCTTGATCTTTTTTTAACTTCAGTTTATCATGTATTATTGTTTACAATATATTTGATGTACAAGTAAGCTGAGAGTTGTCTCACAGTACTGGCATTAGCACCATTACTGTTCACTGAGCAAAAAACACATCATGAGCTCTCCCATAACCTAAGCACAAGCACCATTCTTCTAAACAATAACCACGAAACTCAAAAATACAAACAGAATCTCTTCTAAATCGTTAAGAAAACTGAACAATAAAGACTATCAAGTCTTTCATTTTATTGTAAAGCACATAAAATAGCACTTTTTCACAAAAATGACTATCCTAATGCTGTCTCAAGCAAAACATGCTGGAAACTCTTATTCTTTTAGTTAATTTCACTAACTGAGCAGTGAATTGAATGTTGCCCCAACACAATATAATTAGTAAAGTAGTAAGTAAAGATCTTTGAACATGATACAATTATTTTTAATTCACCCAAATATTTTTTGCATTTAGAATTCCGAGATACTTTCTATAGTTTAAACTTAAATTTTGCTAACACAATTGTATTAAGTAAAGTTTACTCAATTAATTTCTTGAAATCTACTATGACACAGAATTATTTTTTACCGAACAACTTTGCCCCCCATTGAAACAATGTCAATGTATTCAAGTGAGTTGTAGAAAGTATTTTTTTTGTTAAATGTATACCATGCCTTTTCCCAATAAAATGTACACATACGATGTACACATCTGCACAAAACACTTTATTTGCTTTTTAAGAGAACCATAAACCAAACCATTATTTAGAGGTAGATACAATTATTAGGAATATTATCATATTTCACACTTGTATTTTGTACATTTTGTTGTGTTATTACCTGATACATCTGCAATCACATACTGTGACAGTGCTCTATTAGAATAAAATCTCTTGATTTATAATTCCAATAGTATCTGGCTGCAGAACACTTGCACTCTCAGACTTGCACTCTCAGACACCTTCGCTTCCTGTGCAACTGACGTCACTTGCAGTCGACACCTGCACTCATAGCAAAGTCTAGGTGGTAAACAGTGTTATGGATGTGACATTTTATTGACTTGTAAATTCTCAGAGAATGTCTTTATTATCAATATATTGAATCATCTGTTTATATTTTACTAAACCCCTGATGATAGAGTCCAGACATCAGTCTATGCACGAGCTTTCCAATGAAAAAAAATTGTTATGGATGTGTGACAAAAACAAGTTTTTGAGAGAAAACATGGATCCTAAACAGAAAATGTATTTAAATAAATTAAAGCTTATGCAAATATTTTTCCAGAGTTTTTTTTTTAAATGCGTCAATTTACAATCTACTCATTTTCATTACCAGGTGTCACTGTGAGGACCAAAATTGAGATCCCATGGTCACAAAAGCTTATAAATTGTACAGAGAATTATATATTTTTTAAATCTAAAAATGCTAGTTTTCTATGATCTTTAGGTTTAGGGGTTGGTTTAGGGGATAAAATATACAGTTTGTACAGTATACAACTGATTACGCCTATGGACTGACCCCACGGAGATAATAAAACGTGTGTCTTCTGTGTTTTCACCATTTTCTTGTGTTTACACTTATAGTCAATATGTCTCATGTACAGCTGCTTTGTAACAATGAAAGTTGTAAAAAACGCTATATAAATAAAGTTGTATTTGTTAAATATATGTAGTTATATTTAAACTTACGGCAGTGACCGCAAGACGTTCTCGTTTTGAAAATGGAAAATGCCGTCAATCGCAAGCAGTCCATGAAGAGTGTAGGTGTCAAATGCAAGTGACGTCACTTGCACAGGAAGCAAAGGTGTCTGCAGGTGTTCTGCAGCCAGACCCTTCTCGATAATAGCCCCTTTTCACATGACGTCACGCATCTTCTGTTCTGCCACAAAGCAGTGTATTGATACTTCCGCTAGCGCCTCAGAGAATGGACTTTACCAAATCCCTTGCACAGCTGCCACAAATAAGGCGAGATGATGTACAACATCTTGCAGACAAATGTTCACTTACGACAAGACCAAAGCTAGATAAAGGATACAAATTCTCCATTGAACAGTACCTGTTTGATTATGAAGTTAAGTGTTTTGTTTTCTTTTTGTGTTAGCGAAGGTGCTAGGATAAGTACTTGAATACGTGTTCTGTCAGTTTTTTTTTCACAGTTGTTAAATTCCAGCGCGATGGAAAAACTGAAGTTCTTCTTCTTGTTTGTTGCAAGACGGATGTTATGAAAGGCACGTCATTGTGAAAAGGGTATATTCAGTATATACTTGGGTGTATTATGCATACTTTCTGTATATACTAAATATGTATTGTCATGTGACTTGTATGCTTGTCGACCAATGACATACTAACATCAACTGTGAAAATAATTTACTTGTGTTGTTAAATGTGCGGTGTGTAATTTTTAGGAGTATATAGACAGAATCACAGAAATGCAATATTATATACAGTAACTGTGTTCAGAGGTGTATAAAGTCCTTACATAATCGAGCATTATGTTT
This sequence comes from Triplophysa siluroides, assembly GCA_006030095.1. Classification (NCBI taxonomy): domain Eukaryota; kingdom Metazoa; phylum Chordata; class Actinopteri; order Cypriniformes; family Nemacheilidae; genus Triplophysa; species Triplophysa siluroides. The sequence continues at coordinate 53,996 of VCII01000613.1, read as the reverse complement.
TTTTATTACCTTTGAATGAGCTATTTCTATCTATCTCTGTGATGGAGACACACTGTTATTTAAGACAGTGTAGGTCTTAAATAAATAAATCCATATTTAGGTAATCATGTCCTTTCACCCACAGCCTTAGAAAAGGTATTTTTAACTTTCCTAATGACGTATAGTTTGTTACAGTCCATCAAGTGAATTTATTTATAAGGGCTGTCTATAAAATCATCAGAATGCATGACATGGCATGATATGCAAAAAAATTGAATAAACCGCCCCACATTTTAAAACAAAGTGAAGCTTATGGACTTTACAATCAACATTGTCATACTGTTCTGTGTATTCGAAAAAAAAAAAACATGTTTTTCTCAAGACCCAATTCCTGAACACAGTAACAGTGCTGTCAGAACATACTATCATGTGATTATCAGGATAAGTGATAACACACCAGATATCAAATCAGCTACTCCATAATTAAAGCTGTTGTCTCTTCACTTTAATGTTTCTTCTACATTCATGAAGCCAGAAAAACCTTCATGTATTAAAATAATGTTCAGGAAAAAATCTGAACTGCCCCTACAAATAATGAAGAGTTTCTTGTATTTGATACTTTGGTATTTATTTGGCTAGCAAAGCACAGTTGGTCAACTGTCCACCAATCATTCAGATATGCCCATTACTAAATTTCAGTTCTTTATGCCCCCCAGTGGGCTAAAGCTGTATTGCAAAGGGATACATAAAGAAGATTCAAAATAATCAATAAAAACATACATTTCACTACAGAACTATTTGTGAACTGTATGGGGTGGTTTTTGCACAAGTTCACCTTCCAGAATACAAACATGCACATATAGGAATGGGTGCCATTTTGCTGAATGAAACATGACAAAATAAAACGTTATTTTTCATCTAACGATGCATGTTTTACCATTTAAAATGTGTAATGATCTATCTCAGAAAACTCTTTTATTTTTACATAGTTTTCAAATGGAAGATGGGTGAATTTTTGTAACAGGGGCCCGTTTCAATAAGGAAGTTCAACCAATACCGAGTTAAAATCTGAACTCTGAGTTGATTTACTCAGAGAATCGCTACTCTGAGTTTTCAGTTTCAGAACAGCTGATTTGAGTTAGTTCAATCAACCCTGAGTAGATTCACTCTAGGTTACGCGCGTGCACCATGGCTATGAAAAGCCATCATCAATTGAGCGAAGATAGCACGATTCACCATGGCAACGGCACGTGACAAACAGCGCTCTGTTTATTTCTCGCCAATGGAATTGGAGGTACTGTTACAAGCGTACGGTGAATATGAGCACATATTTAGAAAAAAGAGCAACACAGCCGCAGCAGCAAAGGAAAGAGCGTTGGCGTGGGAGAAAATTGCTTCACGTGTTAATGCGTAAGTTTAAATGTCAATCACTTTTAAATTCATTTTGTTGAAACTGTCAAAATTTCAACAAAATGAATTTAAAAGTATATTCTATATATATATATATATATATATATATATTTGTATACACACACAAACATCTACTTTTTTTCATATAGGTGCAATCCTTCTGCAATTAAAAGAACTTGGCAGCAGCTGAAAATGAAATATAAAAACATCATTCAGTCAGGTGAGTTTAAAGAAATAAAATGCTCTTACTAGTATAGGATGCCTGACTGGGATATGTTTGATATATTACTTAAACAAGCCTTAAAAGTTATGAGGAGAACCGAGCACTATGGTATTCTAAATACTGTCTGTAAAACAGCTATGCACTGGATTTGATAGTCCTTGAAACCACAACCAATGAAAGTAATCAACAGTTGTAATGGCCTACCAGAGAAAATTCTCTCTGCATATCTTAATTAGAGTAATGACAATAATTTGACTATTAATGTCTACTCAGCCAATAGAAAGAGGGCAGAGGCACGTAAAACGGGAGGAGGACCTGCACCACCACCTCTGACGGATGCAGAGGAGATGGCCTTGAGCCTCAACACTGGACGACCAGTGGCTGAGGGAATTCCAGGAGGGAGTTCATCAGAACCTGTTTCTCCCCAGGATACAAGTGCTTATATAATATGTAAGAGGCCTGACTATCTTGGTTTGTACAGGCTCTTATAGTTACCATAATTTCACTTTGGCCTTTTTCTTTGTCTCAGCAGATTCTGATGGTAAGCTTGGCCTTGTGGAACCTCTTGTCACAACAGAACCCCAGGCAGTTGTAAGTGGCCTAACCCATGCTGAAAAATTTCAGGGCATTCTTAAAAAGTGAATACTACACAAAATGCACATCTTCACAGGATGAAGAAACCTTGTCCGCTGACACAGAGAGGCCTACAGAGGTAATGTTCATGTGATGTATCTCCAAATCACACACTCCGTAGTAGACCTCTAGAGTGCTAGTTGGTATATTTGCACGAACTGACATGCTTCTCATTTTTTGAACAGAGCATGGCAGAACAGGAGGAGGGTCCATCAAATTCTGACACCCAAATTAACGCAGTTCAGTAAATGTCATTGTTTGAATCTGCAGAATTTTTTCGAACTTCAACATCTAACCTCAGTCTTGTGTTTTTCAGTTGCCAGTTAAGGAGCTATATAAGCTCCATCTCATAAAACAATTACAAAGACGGATAAAGAACTTGTGTACTTGGACCGTCAGATTCTAAAAACATTTGGAAATTGAGCTCCTTAGGCACAAACTAGAGGTGGGTGTACAAATAATGGAACAGTCTTATAACCTTATAGGGAATTTAACTGTTGCTTTTGTATTTGTAGGAAATAAAGAAGACAAAATGAATTGTGAATAAATTGAGTTTATTTAACAGTCCTGTGTTGGTGTGGTTCATTAGTTTCCAAAGACATTACGGCATATGAGGTCTCTGACCACCCTTCCATCCTGGAAATCCCCAGGGTGTATGAGGTCTGCTTCAGGATCTTGAATTGTAGGGCAGGGTGTTGCTCCCCTCTAATAATGGCAATATTATGAAGAACAACACATGCCACAATAATGTCACAAGCCCTTTCAGGGGTCACCCTGAGGTGGCGCAGGCACTGGAAACGTGATTTCAACAGGCCTATGGTCATCTCCACCCGGGCTCGTGTCCTGTTGTGTGCCATATTGAAGTGCTGCTGGGGGCCTGGCTCAGGTTCTGGGTAAGGGGTTATGAGTGTAGGTTGGCATGGGTAACCCCTATCACCCAGCAGAAAGCCATCCATCTCTCCTGTAAGGTCACATTGGTTTAGTGCTTTTCCACAGACAGACATGACCATGTGTTCAGTGCATACATTTACTTACCTTGGCCCATTCTGTTGCTCAGAGATGACTCACGATATATCCGTGAATCATGAACCGAGCCTGGCCACTTAGCCTCCACATTTGTAATTATGTGTGCAGCATCACATATGATCTTTACAGTGACAAAAAAAGACATTAGTGTTACTGTACTTGGAAAAAGGCTTTGAGATTAGGAAACATTAGGCCATGTCAGTGTACCTGCACATTAATGCTGTGGATGGACTTCCGATTGACATAATCTGCCTCATTTTGTGAAGGAGCGATGATGGGTATATGGGTGCCATCTATGCACCCAATCACATTGGGAAATCCTAAAGGGGATTTTAATTATTAGCTTACCTCCAGGGGTGGCAGCAAGACGTTATTAGCAGCACAACATTTATTTGATCAGCCTCATTTTAAAAGATGTAGACCATTCACCTGCAATCATGTGAAACTCCTCTTTGATGGCTCTCACAGGTTTGTGGCCAGGAAACTTAACAAAAATGTGCAAAAGGTGCTTGAGAGCGAGGCACACTTTTCTTACCGCTCTGCATACAGTTGCCTTGCTAACGTGTTCCGCATCCCCGGTGTTATAAAGAAAGCTACCATTAGCAAAGAAACGTAAAGCCATACACAAAATCTGCTCAGATGTAAGAGCACGGCCACGACGAGTGAGGTTTGTGATGTAAGGATGAAGCAGAGTGTGTATATATGTTATGGACTGTAAAGAAAATCGGTATCGCTCAAATAAAAAATCCTCAGGATATGATAAAACATCCAAACGGGGCCTCACAATTCTCTCTCGACGTAAATGTAACTCTCTGCGAATTAATGCAGCTTCCTCATCTACGGGTTCATGAATAAACGGACATGCCATTTTAAGTTCTGTGTAACTTTATTGAGCGCGATTAGGAACATGAATGAACAAACAAATGCCGTATGTAATTTCAACACCGCTCGCGCTTCGAAATGGGGGTGGAGATTGTAACAAACCCTGGGTTTGTGGAATAAAACCTGCTCCCGACCAGGTTAGGTTCACGGAGTATGTTACTCTGGTTACTCACTTGGAGTAGAAGATACCTCGATTTCTGAAATGGGCTTGACTTACCCCGCGGTCGCGGGTTTGACATACCTCGCGTTCTGAAACCAAAAACCCTGAGTATTCCGTTTTCTGGGGTTGACTAACTCTGAGTTTGCACTTACCCTGCTTTCTGAAACGGGCCCCAGGACTACACTATTAAAAATAAAGGTGCTTCACGGTGCCATAAAAAAAATGTTTTTGTCTAAATGGTTCCATAAAGAACCTTTGAGATTCTTCAGATTAAAAAAAGGTAAAACAACTGAAACCCTTTAAGCACTTTTATTTTTAGAAGTGGGAATGTAACTGGACTTTTTAGCATAAAATTAACAAAAACTTGAAATAAAGCCACATGGCGAGCATGCTAATAGCATGACGATGTTGAGCAAATTGTTATAATTTTGTGTCCCTTTTTTTAAAGAAATAACTTCCCATAAATAATTCAGGTACAGGACGGTATGTTGAGATTGACCCTCTCCAGTTAGCTAAAATATCATAAAAGATAAGAAAATTATCAAATGAACTTGTGTTTTTTCACCTGGCCCTCAGAAGACCAAGATGATGAAACGTTCTGCACTAAATTCAGATTTGCTTAATTGGACTAGGTGTTAAAATCCCACTATTTCAGCACAGTTTAACTGCCCAATAGGACATTTCCCACACCTTACGCATGACAGGGGGAGCAGTCAAGAATATAAACAGAGGAAAGGAGGTCCGAGGTTTCACTGGGTTCGTCGGGTAGGCATCCTCTGTGTTTGGGGGATACAGTATATGATTACGGAAAAACATTGCATATTTATTTACTTTTCCTTGCTCTTGTCCGATCCCACTTGCATCTTATCCGTTATCCAGGGTGAAAGATGCCTTTTGGTAAGGTGCTGCTGATAATGCCCTTTGTATGGATCCCAACAATGCAACACATCGTCCGTTGTGTACCTAAGTCTCATTGGGTGTTTCAGACTTTTATCACAAGTCACCCTCAGCCAAGGGAGGCCCACTGCAGGCTGATCAGACCTGGGTGTGTGTTACATTGTTACATGGTAATTTGCAGTCCACATTGTGTCCTTCCATTTCAACGACAGCCAGTGGCTGCTTCTCTCAGCAAGTGTCAAGTTCTTTGACTATCATCCGTTGGGTGTGTCCTCTGATCCCCACTTCCTTAAGCAGCCTTTTAGTGGAATTGAAAACAAAGCCCCTGCAGCCCACTTCCACCGGAAACACTTTCGCTGTCCAGCCCCGATCTTCAGCCTCAGCTACTAAGTTGGCATTCCGGAGATTCTTTCTTTCAAACTCTTCAACAATGGCCACCTCCCAAGGTACAGTCAACTCAACTATGATGACTTTCCTACTGGAGCTGGACCACAGAACCATATCCGGCCACAGGTTGGTCGCTGCGATTTCCGAGGGGAAAGTAAGTATGTGGTTTAAATCAATTCACATTTTCCAATCCCTGGCTATACTCGACATACCTGAATCTGGGGATATGGGCTTGGCCCCTCCCGGATGAAGGGTTGCCTTTTTACCAAGTTAGCCTGGGCGTCTTGTGGAACGTTTTCACATTTCCAGAGGTGAGGATGTGTTAGGGTAACAGGACTACGTATAATAACATGGCAACATGTATACAAATGTGTAATATAGCTGAAATATAGATTGCTATAATGATAGAGAGTGGGGACATATGCTATTTTTTCAGTCTTCTAAGCAGTTTTATTAATTTTTGTTGGCTTTTGCTTAATGTGCAGGGCACTTTGCTTAGTAATAAAATTAATTTTTAAGTTAATATTTAATGTATGCATTGTATGCATATAATGGCCTGGGGACAGAAATGTCAGATTAACCCAAATTTGCTCTTGGTCGATGAAAAACAATGTAACTTTTTTACTTGAGTTTCACATGGGACTATGATTGAACCAGCTCAAGGTAAGTCTAGTGACATTAATAAATTGTCATTATAATTTTTGGTCTTATAGATGATTTACATTTTATTCTTCAACTGAATATTAGTGCATCATTTTTTCTTTTTACCTTGCAGAACAAAAACATGCAAATACTTTAAGAAGAATTTGTTTTAAATGTAGCTTGTTTTTTCATTGTCAATTTCAAGATCAAATTTTGAATAAAGTAACCCTTATACATCCTGCACGTTTCAATATCAAAAGATCGTAAACTTCTTTGTAAAGTATAGATTCATTTTCATACACACCATTTAAATAAGCCACATAAAATGCAGATCAGATAAATCCAACTCAGGCAAGGTATAGCCTACTATGCATTTAGTATACGTCCTTTTGTCCATACATGCTATTTCTTTCTGACGGGTCAAGCATATGTATTTCATTAGACCAATTACATCCCGAAGACAATTTTTTTTACAGTTACCGTCGCTTATTTATCTTCATAAAATTCAAAACACGTAGCACTAAATATAACAGTCTGATTCTGAGTTAATAATTTATAGATAGAATGCAGATGTACATACTATGGAAGATTTTCTGTAATGTAGGTTATTATATAATTATTATTTTTTTTCTTTACTTCTGTACTGCTTTTAACATCCCTACTGTTTTTTTTTTTGAGTGTTTTCTGTACAGGTGCTTTGCAGCAGTGCAAAACTGAAAAGTGCTATAGAAATAAACTTGTATTGAATTTGAATATTGGAACATGAAATGCTGTCAAACTGTCAATTCAAAAGACCCAAAATCAACAGGTGATATAATGTATTATGAGGATGGTGTTTTAAGGTAAAGGTAATTATAGCAGAAAATGAATTATTTCTCAGATTACTAACAACTGTGAAGTTCCTTGTGTGATTCTTTAATACCTTCAGAAGTTAAGTAGCATTAAGTTCCAAATCACAAAATGTGTTTCTTAGCACATCTCTCTCATGTTTATCATTGTCTGGCTGAGGGCATGTGTCGCAGAACTGTGGTGCCCTCTTGTGGTTCATGAAAGATACAGCACTGAGCCGATTGAAACTAAAGCGTTTCTCCACCAGAGGCGTCAGCAAACTTCCACAAAGAGCCTCAAGGTTACTTAAATATATTTAAAACAACACAAACATTAAACATAAATAAATGGAATAAGCAAAAACAACTTCAAATCGTTTCTCAATGTTTGATTATTTTAATAAAATGTATAGATTATATATGTAAGATAAAATACAAAACGTCTGTATTTTCAAAAGACTTCTGGACCAGTGTGTACATCTTGCAAAGTGGTCTATAACACCCCCTCTTGTGATAATATCACTAAAACTACCCCAATTCTCTATACACTCCATTGGCTTCCAGTTTCGTTCCGAGTTGATTTTAAATTGTATTATTTGTTTTTAATGCTCTTAATGTCCTCACCCCACTTTATTTGACTGAGATGCTGGCTCTTCGTTCGCCAAATAGGGCCTTGAGGGTCAACAAATCAACTTTTTGCTGAAAGTCCTGAGGACAAGTTATAAACATTGGGGTGATCGTGCCTCTTCCGTGGCTGGCCCCTGAGTCTGGAACAAGCTTCCCCTGATATGTGCACCATTACTGACCTGGACCTTCTTAAAACTAGGCTTAAAACTTATATATTGGGACTGGCTTTAAATACCTAGTGATGGTGTGATGTTTCTGTTTGCATTTTATTGATTTCCAGTCTATATATTTTGTTGTATTTTTATACTTTTGTCTATATTGTTTTGTTTTGCTCTTATTGGAAAGCAATTTGAGTGTTGTAAAGGGCCTTATTTATAAATGTTGATTGATTGAATATTAAATTGAAGATGTAACTCAAGAAAGTCATCTAAAGTGTACTGGCTTGACAAGCAGACGCGGCAAGGAAACATTTCCTAGTGAACCAGACAACAGAAGAACCCATCCCTTTTGCATATTTATTTACAGCCTCACATCACAGAAATTATGTTAGCCTACTTACTTTAAATCATTGTGGCATCATCAGACATCTCTAATCAAGCCACATTTACTAAGAGCAGGCAGAAACCTTTGTTTTTGTGCTAAAATACAACTGAATGAAGTGCAGGAGAAAGTGCGACATGAGAGAGATGAAAAATCAATATATCGCCTGAAGGAACTACAGCATATGGGCCATTCTACGGAATTTGTGCAAACTGCTGTCCCCCATAAAAAAAACGCATTTAAAAAGCATTGAAGTATTAAAGATCCCTCTATAATCTATTGAAACTAATATTTATATTGTCAGTAAGCTTAATATATATAAAATTACCATTTATTTGGTACTTTCAATTGGGAGATGGGTGTCTCAAACCCCTACTTTTCAACTTATTAAAATTATATTTAGTTTTTGTTCCATTTTTGGTTTTATATATTTTTGATGTTTTAAAAAAAGTGATGTTCAACATTCTTTTAATTTGATATTTTATTTTTATATGATTCAACTTTACCTAAAAAGTGTCCCGGATTTGTATTTAACTACCGAAACAGTGTATGTTTTAGTCCATTTTTTAGCCACACCCCTATGTCTTGAAATGGAGGCTGACACGGAAACACAGGAACGGAGGACACAATCGCAGACAGTGGCAAGGGGTTAAAGTAAATGTGATCCATTCAAAAAAGTAGATCAAATGAAAAATATGTAGAATTACTTTATTTTGTGACAATAATTTTGTTCCTAATCAAATATGAGTTTGTCATAATAAATTAGACAAAAAATACTCCCCCTCCATTGAACCGATTGGTAACGCCCAACCAATGAGTCGCACTTTCACCAATACAACGCGAGTGGTGTTTGAATGGGAGAGCACACGGGTAACTTAACGTACGCCAAAAATGAAGAGAAGCGCTGCACAGCGGACTATATTTAACTGCTGGTCAGAGAGGGATGCAAACAAAAATAAAGCATGTACTGAGAATGAGGTATGAGAATATTGTGTAATAATAGCTAAGTACAAACCATATATGTTAGCTAGCTAATCCATTGCAATGTATTTAGCTATAACTATCAGTATAACAAGTTACCAAAGCAGCCATCTGTTTTGCTAGTTCATTTTTCAATAGTGTCTGTAATTATCAATGACAAAAGTATTCACATTGATGTTTGTTTTCTTCCTAAAATAATCTGACTTTTGAACGAATTGGATGAATGAATAATTTAAGTGGCTCACTCATTAAAACAGTGAATCGCTGCCGCCTACTGGCGCTTTCAATACTTCAATACTTAAAAAAATTAAAATGCATTAAGGTGGAATGTAAAAACTTTAAAATAAATGTCTAAATGTTGTCTCTTTCATATTTGTTCATGTTGAATTTGTAATCAGTTAAAGCATATAGATAGATAGATAGATAGATAGATAGATAGATAGATAGATAGATAGATAGATAGATAGATAGATAGATAGATAGATAGATAGATAGATCCAATAACAATACACATTCAAAATAAAAATAAAATAACAGGCAGCATACAACCCCAGATAGCACACGTACGTCTGCAAGATGTCTGTTAAAGATCACTTAATCTGGAAAGCATCTGCTGTTTACTAACATCTGATAGACATCTAAAAGATGTCAGTTTAACATACATTCTAAATCATTACATCTTAAAGACATCTTCTAACAGGAAACGTCCTATAGACGTATTGCAGATGAGCAAACACTCTAAAAAATACGTCTTCCAGATGTAAACACACACATCAAATAGACGTCTCTGTGATGTTCGTGTGCTATCTGGGACGTTCAACCCCCCCAATGTTCAAACCAAATCTACGCCCTTGGGTTTTCTATCAGATATTTAGGGTCAGATGTGTGTCTGCTATATGTCCTTGCTGGGTATGTGCAACATTAGTTATTTGTATTAACATAACATTTTAAATAAAATTAAATATTGTGATATACCAAAACATTACCATCGCTACTGAAAATGTGTGTGTCACGACCAAAACATGGGATGTTTTGTCAAAAATAAAGTATATTAAACAATCAACTAAAATGTTATGATAGTGGTTGGTTCAATATAAGCTAATGAATCCTCAACTTTGAAACCACTATGATCAATTACAGTATATGCGTTTTACAAAGCAAGATTGGATTCAAATTACAAAAAATCTCATAAATTACACTTTAAATATTGTTAAAGTTATTACTGTTATTGATTTACATGTGAATTTTTTTTTTTAAATAGCAAAAATTATAAAATCCTTCTTATTAAAATATATATTATTGTGTTTCTGTAGTGACAAAATTTGGGGAGAGAAAAATATTTCAAAACTTTCTGAAATTACTATATGAAAATTAACTGCACAATTACTAGAAATGTGTACCTTTGGTATTATACAATTTGCATCCTTAATGTTTTTTTCAAGATGTTTCCAACTCTGATTTTGCACCATTTCTGTAGAATGGCCTAAATAGACTGTTTAACCCTTTTGTGGTGTTTAGGTCTGTGGGACCCGTGTTGTCTACATAAAATGTCTAATATAAACATCTGTAAACAATTTTGAAGTGTATTGATTTAAATCAGTTGTTCTCAAAACATTTTTTTATTGTTACACCGTGTCTACGACGTGTACAAATTTTGTCCACGGTGCGGCGCGACAATCCCATTAGAACAAGCCATGCGTCTGTTATAGACACGGTATTAGGCCCCCTTTGTGTAGGGTGCTTTACTATTTGGCTCACCCAAATAAAATTTGAATGAGAGCAAAAACATATATACGATTATACAATTTCTATATTTCATAAAATGCCACAAAAACTGTGAATGAATGAATGAATGAGGCATTTATGTTGCGCTTTATTGTACATTGCTGTACACCCAAAGCCCTGTGGCCCCCCTGGATCAATGTCGGGGCCCCTCGGGGGCCACGGCCCCTAGTTTGAGAACCACATATTTAAATAATGCTGAGTAATGCTTTGGGTCCACTAGACCTGTGAACATTGGCAAAAAAACACCATACAAGTGTTCAAGTCTATTCAATCGTCTTTAACAATAATGTAATGTCAATCTGGGGTAATTTTTTTATCAAATGCTGAACAATTTCGTTGGTTATAATTATGGGTTAATTAATCAGCATGTAATGCAGAAACAGATTGACAGCCATGGGTTGTCACCATTATTTAAAACAACATTGCAATTTGCCTCTGTGCTCATTAGGAAAGACCATGACTCTTTAAATACATTTCTTCGTTTTTTTCTCCTTCTTGTGAAGTGTGTAACATATGTCCCATCTTACAGAAAACATTTGTCCTCCTTTCACAGCAGATGGGAAATGAGCATAGTGGAGATCACACAAACACAAACTCCTGTCGCCATGACGATTAAATCTGCTGTTTCCTGCAGTGACCGGCTGATGTGTTCTGCCCGACTCCTTTCACCATATCGCTGTTGTGTGTGTTGCTGATGTGCGCTGGAATCCAGCTGACTGCTGTGTGTCTCCCGTGGGGGATCACGCTGGATCTCTGATGACTGGTTGGTTGAATGAGACATGGCAGAGTAACATGCTGTGAAAGGAAATTAACAAATTGTAAACAAAAAATCGTAAGTAAATGATTTATTGAAATAGAAAACACTGATCATTAACACATAAAATTGCTATTAAACACAGATTTCACATGAAAAGAAGTCAGCCGATCATGAACGAGGTGATTACACCATTACTCAACAGTTTAGGGCAGTGGTTCTCAGACTGGGGGCCCCCAAGATGGATCCAGAGGGGCCACAGATTTTGTGGCATTTTAGGAAATACAGAAATTTAACGTGAAATGTATGCAATCAACTATCAGAAAAATAAGACCACCAACCAAAATAATTGATGTTACAGTTTGTATAACTGAATATGTTTTGTTTTAAAGTTCTAAGTTTAAGATTAGAAATCTTTATTTGGGGGGCCGCAAAGCGATGCACTCTGTACAAAAGCGGCCTAACAACAAACTGCTTAAGAACCACTGGTTTAGGGTACTTTATTCATATGTTTGTCACATTTAAGAAAAATTGTAAGCTCTTCAAAATGAAACAACCAGACTAAATGTGTGAAATGATGTAATCTGATTTATGGTCACAGTAGATGAGGTGAATGTTTTTTTTTACCCAGAAGACATTGTAAGAGTGTGGTAAACACAAAAACTGTGAGAATGGCGATGGTCCCACAGGCCAGCGGCAGCTGAATGGAGCTGTGAGTGAAGTCTCCCCACGCTCGCATCACTTCCACCCTCCACAGGACTAAAGAACATGGAGTCACGGCATCGTCCCGCTCTTCTAATTCCCGACATCTACAGGTGAAACAGACACAAAGTTAAAGACCAAACAGCACAGACCTCTGTAAGATGATGCAGTAAGTCTTTTTTTTTACTTGGGTAAAGCAACTTCAGCACGCACAAACATATACAGTACACATGTACACATACACTGCTTTGCATTATTCACTGAAGATGTTTTGCATTATTCAGAGCAAACACAGAGCTTAAGGTTCTTTTCCAAGCAGCAAACAAACTAACAAGCAAATGATCTAGAAGATGCAGCACTGTACACACAGACCTGGACAAGAGCTTCATAACCAAAGCGTGGCTGCTTCTGTCTTCTACAGAGATTTCCATTTGATCCAGAATGTTCTTCGGAACATCATGGCCCTCTTCAATCAACATGACCAGATTAAACAGACCCTGATTCAAACAGAAATGACCTTGTGAATAACATATGAAATAGAAACTCTTTTTATTTAGCTAACATTAGCTTGCTCAACTGGAAAAATTAAATAAATCAGGTTATTCAACATGTTTCTGTTTATATAAAGACATTTTATAACTACTGATTTTACACTTTTGTTTATGTCATAGTAACCTATGAAGACTTTTTTGTCTTATAACATTTGAACTTCAATGATATTAAACTGTTTGAAAAAAGATAGCAATCTTCATTTCATAAGCTTTGTGAAACACAACTAGATTTTTTGTGAAGTCAGTTAATATATTTTAAGTACAAACGACTAAAGACAATTTAATTTAACTAAGTCCCAGTGAATAAAAACATAACAATTCCTATTTTTTATATGGAATATTGCAGTGTTTATTATAAATAGCTCATCAATGTGGCAAATCTGAAAATGCACTTCGGCCTTCTAGTGGCAATACATCTCTGATGACATCAGTTAGACGGTTTAGACAGGGCGTCTGTTAACTCCTTCTCTCAAACTTTAAGTCTGCTACCAGTTTCCTTTCAAAATGCAATGCCTGTTTTTTAGACGGATTTAGTGGCAACAACATAAACAAATATTATATGGCCCAAACTTAAATTTGGTAGACCTCTACATATTTTGTATATTAAATACAAAATAAATGATTCTAATCAAACACAGACCAGAAGTTAACCTTGGGCCAGACACATGTGTCCAATAGGGTGAGAAATTGAGAAAATGTCTGTTGGTTTTCAATTGTCACATTAAGAAACATGTTCATTAACCCGAAACACACATGAGACGCTTGTTTGTGACATTGATTATTTAACTGTTTAAAAGCGTTGTGTCAAAAGCAGCAGCCGGTGCACACCAGTGTTCAACGATACATACTCATACAAATGCAACTATTTTTTTAAAGCCTGACTTTTATCCAATGAATGAGAAGACGGCAGTGGTTTTAGTCGTCAAGAGGCTGAGACTGTCAGTAGATCGGGTGGTGATCCTATGTCGACTTGCTGCATAAAAACTCACTAAAACATCGTAAGCTGCGTGGCTTTGAAACTGTGTTTAGCCTATAGGTTGTGGTTAGTGTATTTAAATAAATTAAACTAATGAATGCAACTAATGAAATGCATTATTATACATTATGCATTATGCTTATTAATTATTTAATGAAAATGCATTATTATGCATTATGCTTATTCATTATTTGTTTGTTTTTTATTCTTTTAGTTTTTTCTTTTTGAGAAGATCTTCAAAGTTTACAACATGATGAGCTGTGCTCAAAATATAACCGTAAATTGTTAAATTTACATCATAAAAATTATGTATTATAAAATGTTATCTATGCCTTCATTACGTGGACTAAATAGCTCATTATTTTTACTAGCTAAAAGGTAGAAAAAATATATATAAAATTTTTTAATTCCGTTATTATATACCAGTTTTACGCTACTTTTCAGTGGTGTCCCACATTGTCCCATACAAACGGATTACCTGTCCCACATTTGGTTTGTTGGGTGGTGGTAACCCTAGTGCAGTGGTTCTCAACTCTGGCCCGCGAGATCCGTTTTCCTGCTGAGTTTAAACCCCAACTCTGATATAAAACACCTGAACAAGCTAATCAGCGTCTTTAGGAATAGATGCGTTCAACTTAATGCGGCGCTGCGCAACTCTATTAACGTGTGATATTTAAGTACCGCGACAGCGATTCAAGTGCTGATTCCTCCGTACGCATTTGAATCGTTCTCGCGGTACTTTAATGCGATATGCCAAACAATCTGCGCAGCGCCGCATTGAGTTGAGCGCGTCTGTTCCTGAAGACGCTGATTAGCTTCATCAGGTGTTTTATCAGAGTTGGGACTAAACTCTACAGGAAAACGGATCTCGCGGGCCAGAGTTGAGAACCACTGCCCTAGTGTATGACATAACCATCTTTAGATCCAATCAATTCGCAATGGAGAACAGAAACCATGCCCACTATTTTTCTCATGAGATATTCCGTTTCACTTCGAAATGCACCAGAATACAGATGTAATGAGCGTAATTGTTGGTTCATGGGGACTTTTAAAGCAGCTTTTGAAATGTTCAATTTGTAAGGAACATGTGCGGTGTTTCCCATCCCATGTGCTACCCCTTTAGTGAGGTGTGTGTACCTCAGGACTGCCGTGCACCGCTGCTACCCCATACATGTTCATGGCCTTCGTCATATCAGCCATATCAATGTAATAATCTCCCATCCTCAACAAACCTGTGTGGAGAAACATAGCTATTATATATTTCTATTGTTTAAATTACACAATAGGTTATTAGAATAAAAATTTCAGTGAAAGTTATTATTATGTATACCATAGACACAAAGAAAGGTAATCTTAAAAGGAGTTAACATGGTCAACGTCACAAATTTACTTGACCTACACAAAATTTGATTATTGACCTACATTCTTGTTTGTTTTGATAATGATGTTTCCAATTTAAAAATGAAAAAGAACCAAATAAAAGAAAGCCACCACAGAAATGAATAGATGAATGCTATATTGTCAATGCAGTATTTATAAGACTCACCAGATTCCTGAGGGATGTAATTGTGTGTTGAGTAATTGTAATATCTCCACTGACAGGCCGAACTGTGATTTAACACCTATATGAATGATTTAAAATCATGAACACAAATTGAAACTGTCTGAAACTGTTGGGCTGAAATGAAAGATGTTCACCTCACACAGATGAGCGGCATTGTGCTGTGCCACACCGAGACCTGTTTCAGCTAACATGGCATATTTCACCAACGCTTCATCCCTTTGACCGACGACACACAGTCAAGGCACAGGAATAGTGTTAAAGAAATAAAGACATACAAATCAAGTCAAAAAGCACTTAAGTCAAGTAACAATGTTTTGATGTTTGAACAATGTAACAATGTAACAATGTTCAAGTAACTTCTGTTGTTGTTTTTCTCACCATGATCCTCTTTGATACATTTGGAGAGCTTCTTTAACCATGATGCCCAAGTGTCCATTTAACTCACTGACTCGCTTCAGTAGCCTAAACAAACAAGAAAGTCACAAATAAAACACGAGAAACATAAACCATCCATTAGATAAAGAAAAACTGAGAATTATGTGAAAATGTCATCAGATGTGTAGATGATCAAATAAGATGGGGACATACAGAACGGCTTTTTCTTGATCTCTGTTCACTCCTCGTATGGTTCCAGTGGAGAAAAATGCTGCAGACTCCAGAGCTCCTTCCACGTGACCCAACTGAGCCGCACGCAGAAAATACTGCATCGCTGCTGTCTGAAAAAAAAACACTGCACTTAATAAAACATTTATTTTTTGTGATTATTGTTGGTTAAATTACTTAAGTTGCTATTTATTACTATTTACATCATTGTTGTATTTAAATAATTACACTGTTGAAAATAAATAATTGACCACATATACAATAGAAATTAATCTTTTTAGACCTTAAAAAAGTCTGTCAATATTTACATAAATGATAATCACCTCTAGAAAGCTGTAAACATAACATAAATTATATATATAATATATATATGTATAGTGACCGATTGACAGATCATGTTCAATGTAAGACAGAAAGTTATAAGTGTTTGGAACACCATGAGGTTGAAAAAAAAAATTGTTGTTTCGTTCGCTGACCTCATTCTTGTGTGGGTTATCAGGGTTTTCACCATTCAGATGGTAGATGCCCAAATTAAAGATCCCATCACGACTGCCATTCTGAGCCGCCAGCTCAAAATATCGCATTGCACGTCTTTTGTCCTTTTTGATTGTACTGTAGTACCACCCGAGTCCGTTCAGAGCTTCTGCAAAACCCTGAGAGAACCAGACACACTCACTACTAAATCTTTGACATTTCTATACACACGCAGAAGAACATGCTCACGTATAAGCTCACCTTGTCTGCAGCTTTCTCCAAGAGCTCAAGGCCAAGCGTTTGGTTCTTACGTAGCCCTGTTCCCTGTTACAGCACAAACCAAAACATTATTTTATAATGTGAAGAGATGTTAAAAATCTAGAGATGCTAAATTTCTAGATTTTTCTAATCTCATACCAGCTGCTTTTCATACAAAACAAGCATGTAGGCGTGTAATGCAAATGCTGAAAAAAATATCACTCTGCAGATTTCCATGCCGACTCTGATTACCTTCAGAAGGAGAATGGCGTAGTCGTACATGGCTGTGGGATCGGCCATCTGCAGGGCGCTCCTGGCGTACCACATCACCGCTGCTCGGATGTCTTTTTCCACCCCGTTACTGCCCCAAATAAGAATCTTGGCCAGAGATTTCTACAACACAACAGCCCACATAATAGAGCTCAATGGTGGTCAATGTTCTTTGGTTATCATTGCTCTTCAAAATTACTCTGTTGTTCTCTGCAGAAGAATGAAAGTCATACAGGGTTTGAATAAAACGCGGGTTGATAAATGATGATATAATTTTTTAGGTGAACTATCCAATTAAATGCTTCTCTCGTAAAAATCTATTTTGTCCTTAGTTCAGCCCAGTGGTGAATTTTCATCAAATTTCAGTTGACACAATCTGACAGAATTAAACCATTTCCGACTTCTTATCAACCACAAAACACAACCCTGAAAACAAGCCACGACTCCCCAGCCACATGATCTGAAAGATAATGTGAATAAAGGTGAAAGTAATAAATACCTGTGAATCTACATCTCCTCTCTCAGCCTTGTATTTCAAAAACTGCACAACATCACCCGATTCACCCGTTTGAGTCTGGAGCTCCTCAGCGTTGTTTAAATGAACATGTTCTGTGATTGTTTGCTACAGAGAATACATACATTCAGACAAAACGTTATGTCATTTCAAACCAGATTTTACTGTCACTACATTCATTTTTTCTGCATTTTACTCAATTATACATAATTTCAAAAACAAAGACATATAATTACAGCGTCTGACTGTATGACTTTCTTTCTTCTGCAGAACACAAAAGATGATATTTAAAAAAAACATTGGTAATCAAACAACATTGACCCCTATTGACTTACAAACCACTGAAACATTTCTCAAAATGTCTTGTTTTGTGCTCCACAGTGGAAAGAGTCACATACCGGATTTGAATGACATGAGAGTAAATAAATCATGACAGAATCCCTTTTAGTCTTTAAAAAGAATTTGAGCTGTAGTCCCTACAAACTGAAAATTAATGAAATGACCTTTGTTAATATTCTTCCATATATTTTGTGCCCCACAGAAAGTAAGTCATATAAGTTAGGAACAACATGAGCGTGAATAAATATTGACAAAATGTGTATTTTATATAGACGGTTTTGGCAGCAACAACATAAACAAATGTTGGCCCAACTTAACTTGAATGTTTCAATTCAGAAATTGAAAACATGCTTATCATAAAAATGTGTTTTGTATGAAATGCATGTTTATATAAATGAATCAATCGTTTACACAAGTAATTTTTGTTCAATAATTATCTAATATTGACATTATTTAAAAAAATACTAAAACTTCCTTAAACAGATGTAAAATTTAATATAAATGAATAGATTGTGATTGTCTGCATATGAATGTGGACTCCCTCACCCCGGAGTCATGCAATTGATCAAGATCGATGCTGGTCTGTCTGCCTATGTTGGCATAGTACCCGTTGGCTGTATTTTGGTCTTTAGGGAATCCATCGAGACCCTGCATGTGCTTGTATCCCAAATGCATGAGCGAGAGGCGGTCATCAGAGACCCCACCTATCAGACTATAAACATGGCCCTGAGAAAGAAAGAAATCAACAGTTTTACATCAAACCTCAGTTTTACCTCAGCATGATAGAATCTGTATGTGAGAGGGTTTCAGTTGTGGAGTTTCTGGGATGTTAAGTTGTTCACTGATTTATTTTAAAGCACCGATACTTTAAAAAAATTGCAATTAAAAAACATTGTTCTCTTTCATGTATGTAGATAATAGATACATGTATATAGATAACTTTTTATGTAATGTAAAATGTGTGTAACATTCCAACTGGGTATTGGATAACACAGACAAAGGACAAAACCAAAATCAACTTTCAAATCATGTTAACTTTAAGTTTCCTGCAGTGTTCAGATGTTTGTTGTTCATACCTGCTCCAGGTCCACAGGGATGCCCAGGCCAGCCAGATGTATGGTGGCAAGCAGAAGAGAGGAGTGGTGGTTACCCCAGCAGGATGACATCTCGAGTAACTCTATAACACCAGACATGAGCTCTTGGTCTTCTGCTTTAGATATTATCTTCAACATATCCTTGAAAATCACCCAGCTCAGAGCCTTCAAATGTTTATTGCTGTTCGGTGGACCTATGGGGGGACAAAAAGACCCACTGGGTTATTCTTACCATGAAGGACCACAGGCATCCTTATCTTTTAAGACTTACAAAAATGACACCGCAAGAGCATTGGGCACCTGTTAAGATTCGCTGGTTGTTCGTCAGAAGCCTCAGGGTGCTGTTGAATCTTGTCTGCTGGTCCCAAGACCAATTCCGTGTGCATTCTCTACGACCAAACAACTTCTTCATATCCACATAATAAGACTCACAAACCCCTGATCAACAAAAAATACAAATTCTTTCAAAGAACAAATCAGTCGATAGTTTTATTTCCAACTCAGTATTTTGCCATTCACTTAAAATAAGTGGAAGATTTAGGCACGTCACCACATATTATATCAAACAGCAAACAAATGAGACTGCAAATGAGATTTAAGAGCTATGATGGATGAATAGATTGTCTTATGAAAAACTGCTTAAATTTCAGTGTGGGCCTCACACAAGGCTATTACACGATTTCAGAAGAGATTGAAAATATAGAGAACAACTACAGATGCTTTCTTGAGTCTGCTGCTGCTTCTCAGATGTAATCTCTCATTTAATTAAATTTAAATTGATTTATATAGCAACTCTCACAATTTGCATTGTTGCAAAGCAGCTGTCCAGAACACACATTGTAGATCAATTGCAAATCTCTGATAATATGTAAATTGGTGATAGTATCTTCATATAAAATGCCAGCAGGATTATTAATCTCTCAAGTCTAGCCTTTAAAATGTTACAAGTAGACATCTCAAAGCACAAAGTCCCGAACTGTGCTCAGATTTGCCAAAATACAAAAGTCTGCACTAAAAAAATCTTCCCAATCATTTCTCATTATATTCTCCTAAGAACAGATCTTTGCTATTCTCATTTTTACTATAGCTATACTGTCCACATACATCAATGCTAGTATTTGTTTCTATACATTTACACTCTTGGCAGACGCTTTCATCCAAAGCAGTTAACAGAGTTAATATACACATTTAAGATGCACATTTTCAACAGGATGGGTGTTCAGTGCGATTTAAACCGACAACCTAACACAACACATTATTTCAGCCACAGAACGACTATTTATGTTTATTTATGATCTCAGAATCTATAAAACTACAGTAAAAAGAAACAAATTACACCCTGTCTACACCATATGTGAGTGGTACTGTGCGATGCCAAAAATCCCATGAAGAACAAGGCATCAGTGTGGACAAAATATCTTATTATGATGGTTTCTATTGTCCTTTTTTGCATCGCATCCCGCCGCTCACATGCGATGTAAACGATGTCACTTAATGAAATGTAAACAGAACTTTTGTCTTCTTAGCCAGGGGGTCTGTAAAATATTTTGTCATTAAAATTGTGCTGCAGTGTTATGTAAAAAGAGCCTATTTACATAAAATTCAGTGGCAATTCACTGACTTCTGTAAAATAACCTGGTTTCCAAGTGTACAAATTTTAAGCGCAAACAAAAGAACAAAATAACTTTTGTAATTATAAGGGTTGGACACCTTTGAGGAGTCCCTGGCCCCAAATCACAATCCAGTTCAATAGGTTTATAGTTAAATAAGCAGTACAGTATATCTTTAATAGTGTGTAAGTGCTCGCCTGTAGAGTTGTTGCTGTTCTCTCTCAACGCCTGCAGATAAAGTTCAGTCACATGACTCATTTCATCACAGTATCTGTGGAGTCTGTCCAGCTTCTGTAATGTCTTAACTGGGGTCAGGGGGTTTCGCACCTTGAACAAAAACATTAAAATGTATTATATAGATGACAAGAATAGCTGCTGATGCATGCTACACAAGAGTTATATTGACATTACATACTATAAGACAAAATACACCCCAAAATTTGACGTGCAACATTACAATTTTAAATAAAAAAACATTGATTTTAAGGTTAAATTACAGAATATGAGGGAACGTCTTTCCTTATATTTCCACATCTTTAAAAAGATGTTAATCTTTCTTAAAATATTTTATGTCAACTAATAACCTGCATTTACACCCTCACCGTTTCATTGCCTAAACGATAATATCTTGAGGGTCCAACATAGCCACGAATCCCTGGCATGTAGATGCATCCACCAAACACAAAATGTCCGGATGTGTCATCATATTGAACTGGCTCATGAAAACTATTAAAAAAGCATAACGTTACAGCACCCACTTAGATCTGATTCTACAATGCAAACAAAGTATTAATAAATATAGTAAGGTTTGCACTGTACATCAGTGTTGGGTGAGTAACTCTTTAAAAGTAATGAATTACTAGTTACTAATTAAATATTCATAATTAGATTCCTGTACAAATAACTCTTTCCAAAAAGTATTTAAATTACTTTTTTAATTACTACTACTTAATTACTAAATAACTACATTAATTATTCTTATTAACTGACCAAATGTATACACATGTAAGAAGAATACATTTTAAAATTAAACTTATAATTGTAATGTCGTTTCCACTTTTGAATATATTACAGAGTATTTAGTTCAATTACATCAGAAAAACATAATTAAATTACAGAAAAAATGTAAAATAACAAAATGAGTAATACCATACTTCACTGTTTCAAGGGAAAAGTAATTAAATTACAGTAACTAACTACTTATTAACTAGTTACACCCAACACTGCTGTACATGAAATGTTTCTCATGTAGATGTCTTACTCGTATATATGAGTGGCCACCCGGGTTTTTCCTCCATGTATAATGTTTGTAATTGTGAGTTTTGTCTGAAAAGAGACAAAAATGTAAAAAATTATTCATTTCATCATGCTTTCACTAAGTATGTTTTTATTGTCACTCAAATAAGAAATGCAAATCACATAACCAAAAATAAAAACTGAATTTGACACATGGTTATGATGGTTGAGGTACTTTTGACTCCTGAACGAAGATGTCCAGACAGATCCAGGTGCGGAGAGGTAGAGTTGTGTGTGCTGTAAATGCTTGTTCCCTTCCAGTCACCATTCGCACCTGCATCACTATATTACCTGAGCAAAAATGAAAACCAGACAAAATACTTTCATTATACATGAGGTTTGTTTTTAATATGAGCAACAGCCACATCAATGCCTTACGGGTAACTTTAACTAAAATACACTTGAAGTTCTTAAAGATCATATTTAAATGGTTTTAACACTTTATAGATTACATTGGTCTACCCTTGTCCCAGACCAAGACTTTCCTTCTAAATAGGAACATTTCAACATTAACTTTGTACAATTATAAGCTGGCTTGACATCAAAGTATCGTGAAAGTGATTCAAGTCTGTGCTTTTTGACTGCTGCAATGACTTCACACACACAGGAATGTGATCTGACTGGATTACCTTTGTTTGACAGCATGACAAGTGGGGTCCCATATTTTCTTTGCTTATTAACATGCTTGACAATCCCACACAGCGACTGACCACACCAGCTCAGCAGGTACAGCCACACTGACAGAGTCACACTGCAGTCATGAAAGATTATCCACATATGACCATCAAATTTCTTTCTTTCTTTAAATATAGCTGGTAAAAATTGTTATTAGTTTAAAAAAGCTTATTTATTAGTAAAAATCTATTATTAAAATGTATTAGTTGTTATTTAAAGGTCCAGTATGAAAACTAGAGGTGAGGTTGAAAATTGCATTCAAAGGTTCAGTCCACCCCTCCCCCCTCTCTTTCGAACTACGGAGGCTGAGAGAGGATTAAGATGTTGTTGTGTTTTATT
The DNA here is from genome assembly GCA_006030095.1 of Triplophysa siluroides. NCBI lineage: Eukaryota > Metazoa > Chordata > Actinopteri > Cypriniformes > Nemacheilidae > Triplophysa > Triplophysa siluroides. Next base: position 30,978 of record VCII01000613.1, on the reverse strand, counting down.
TTCTTTGTCGAAGGAGATAACGTATTTATGAAATGCACAGTATGTCCGATTAGAGCTACTGTAGAAACAACATGGTGAATTCCATGCAAGGGGGCCCGTGGAATATATAGATAGAAATAACTCATTCTAAGTTAATAAAAAACATAACACTTCATTATGTTAGGTCTTTATACACCTCTGAAAACATAGTTATATATTTGTTTTCTCTAAAAAGATCCTCCAAAAAATTACACACTGGACCTCTAGGCTAATGTACAATTAATATTGAATATGTACTTGAGAGTGAGTTTGACCTGGGTTGTTTGAGAGTGAGGATGCGTCTCTTTTCCAGATCTCTGTTCTTGAAGGGTGAGAACGTGTGTATGATGCCATAACTCTCACCAGTACTTGCAAATGGAAAAGTAAGAAGATCCACAGTATCTAAAACAGCACAAGTGAACAAATAAAACATACATAATATCTCATTTATTATTGAACTGGATATATTTATAATAGATATGTTATTATGGTTTTAATAATAAATTGTTTAAATAAAAAAATGTTAATGCAGTATTACATTGTTATTTAATTATATTCTGCATATACTGTATACTTTCATTGTGTTCCACTAAAATGGCATAAGTGTTTGGAATGACAATACAAAATATTTATATAGTCTTTTTATTTTGGGTGAACTATTCAATCAAAACCTTTTAGTTATGGGTTAGATTTCTACCTGATTCATGTGGACATTTTTTGACAGCATCTTTGCTGATCTGCCACATCAGCCAGGCCCCCCATGAGACGGATCGCGTCTGTGGACGTGTTGAACGTTCAGAGGCTGGTAGTGTCCTCAAAATCTTCAAAGTCATCAATAGAGACTGGTTATGTCCCTCACCAATGTCCTTTTTACCCAGATGAGCCAACCAGGACCTCAGCATCACATCATGTGCCTCCACTGATTGCCTCATGAAAAAGTCTCTCTGGTACAAAACAGCAGGAGGGAACACCAGAAGAACATTTCTGGATCTGGGTTCTCCAAACTGCTTACGGTTAGTCCACGTCCTTCTGTAGACAATCACTGCGGTCCTTGTTGGGGTGGAAAGAACAATTTCGACCCCAATTTTACAGGCGGCAGAGCACTTATACTGCACTTGTACAGTACTTCTGTCCATCACCCTGTCAGGAACATGTCCAAACTGCACAAAGTCTTCCTGATGAGATCTATCAGCTGCATGTTCCTCACACCAAACCTTCAGAGCGACAGAGATAATATACACTTAACAAAATCTAAAAATATTTGTTCAGCTGGTTGTTCTCTTCAGCTAATGTAAAGATTTAGATCGTTTAACTCTTATATTTCACAAATGTAAAATTGAATTTAAAATAAAAATGATTATCGATCTGCTCTCACATTTTGTACCGGTCTAAAAAAGTACCGGTTCTCGGTACCTATCCCTAAATGTGACTCTAGGTAAAAAAAAAAAATATATCAAATACATAAGTTGTTGACATTGGCTGTAATAGTATGTAAAAGTATGCAAGTAAAAATAGTTTTATAAAAGTTTTAAAAATTCATTTAAAATTCATTTTATTTCCTTTTCACACAGTATAGTATAGAGTACAGTAGTAGCCAACAGAATAGTATGGAGTACAGTAGTAGCCTGTTCTCTTTCAAATAATATTTGCAATAAACACAATCCCTGAAAAAACGAAAACTATCACTAACTGATACTGCATGCTATACTTAAAATGGCAATTGTACTGTTTTTTGGGGGAACCATAATGGTCTCTGGGTCTCTACTTGTGTTTGGTTATGGTGGGATGCTATCTGACCATAACCAATGGTTCATAATGGTATTGCAATGAAGGCCAATTTAGCTTTGTATTAAATCCATCTGATTTTTAGATCAGGGATATATCCTAATAACATGTAGTTTATTTTATATATTATATTTTATATTTTTTCCTAATTTCTATACTAATTTTTTTACAAATGTCACTACTGCTTGAATGTGTTTTCTGAAAAACGAAAATTGTACAAATTAAAGCACTTAAAACGTCTGCATTGAAATAGGTTTTATGGTACGTATATGGTACAAAACTGTGTCACTACGATGAAACCTACTTTCCGTTCGTGAACTTCCAGGCAAATAATCGAATTACACAACAATACAAGACAGCACTATGTGGACCACAAACACGGTGATGTGACATAAATACGATTAAAGCTTTAGTTGAATGTAATGCAGCCGTACGTAAACAGCGTCAAAGTGAAAATAAAACTGTCTTACCGATGCGAGTGTGACAGCGCACATTAAACTCCACACAACTTTCATTTTAACATCTGATTAAATAAACTGGAATAAACGCGATGAAGACGCCAGCGTTTCCAAATCAAAACCAACATGAGCATTACGCTGAAGATTGAATAACTCGCTCTGCGTTACGGCATGTTTTCACTCGAGTTTTGCGCTCTTCCGTGTATGAGAACGACAGGTGTGTGTCAAACACACACCCACTATGCATTAACGCATTAACGTTCCTGTCGCGTTGCTACGCGTAGCAGCACAACCTTTTCTTTTAAAACTGGAGTTGCCCTACGCTGCTTCCTGGTTATATCTGGTTTTGGACAATGTATGTAAAATGAAATGGATTTGGTTAGTTTTTAAGCTGAAGGACCATCCCTGCATTTTTTTAAATATTGTTAATAGTTAGAAGGACAATATTGGTTTTAATGGGAACTAAAATTATCCATGGGTTTCTGCAGGTAATGTGTTGGGCTCTATTATCTGTAGGGTGGAAACCGATATAACAAATTAAATCATGCTGGAATAAGGCCCAAAACTCACTATATAAAGACATTTTGTAAAAATGATTAGTGGAAACTATTAGAATTGTAATGTTTCGCGCAGGAGGTATAAACTGTAACAAGACACAACTGCATGCACACTATGATTGAAAATGAAATTTAAGAGTGAAACGCTTAGGTTAAAAGACTTAGTTTGGCATTTTTATGCGTCGTTGGTTGGGTTAATCACCTAGTAGTGCTGATAAAAGAGTGTCACTCCAACTTCAGAAAACATTTACTGTTGTACTGAGCTAAAATCTCTAATGGCAGATTTATGACTGAAGCAGACAACAAGAGAACTGGACTTTTTAGTTTTTACCTGAAGTGCTGATACAATCATTGTTTGGATTTTCATACTTTTTGAAACAAGAAATCGTGTTTACACAGAAGAGGAGAAACACTTTTTGCAGTGGTCAAAAGAAGATCTGATTAAGGACCTTTATTCAAACGCTTGGTTCTGTGGCCTATTGGAAGATAAATAAAAACGGTGCAACCAATGCCACAAAAAGTTGGATCGACAAACACGGATTAAAATGACTTGCGGTATCATTAGAGTATGAAGGCAAAGGGACAAAGCCAAAAATTAACGCCTTAAGGGTAAAAGGACTGCCTATAGGCTTGAGATTTGTATGACATGTTTTTAAAGTTCATGTTACACTGTACAATAATTGACAGAGTTATTATTTACTGTATATCTCCACAATAACCTATGGCTTTACAAGATGTATGCGGCTTGCAGGAACCCCCTCTGTTTCCTCAATGGACTGCTCCACTCTCACACTCCTTCATGCCCGAAAATACCTCTCATCTTAATGGAGGAGGGATTCATGGAGAGGATTGTTCCTCATGGATGCCTAGGGGGGGCGGTGTGAGTCCCCTAGAGTTTTACATGCCAGTTGCCGAGTACCTAACAGAGAGTCCTTTAAGATTTGGCCAAACCAACCTCAGTTCATCCTCCACAAATCTCCTAACTTTTGACCATCTACGCCCCTCATTACCGTCCGTCTCTCTTCCTACACCGACACCCTGCTCAATCTCTCCGGCCGTCCCTTTGCCCTTCACTCTCTCTCACGGCACTACCACTTTGGGCTTTGCGTTTCAGGGGGGGGTGATCGCTGCAGCCGACACTCGCTCCAGCTGTAAGGGTCTGGTGGCCTGCCCTTCATCCCCGAAGGTTTTACCCATCCATTCTCACCTGGTGGGTACCACATCTGGGACCTCGGCCGACTGTGCCCTCTGGAAGCGCATCCTGGCACGAGAGCTCAGGCTGTATCAGCTTCGATATCGCAGGAGGCTGTCAACAGGGGGTGCTGCCAAACTGCTGTCCCACATGTTGCACCCGTTTAAAGGCACAGAGCTGTGCGTCGCTGCTACCCTGTGTGGATGGGATGGGGATGGAGAAACCAGTGAAGATGAGGTCACAGAGAGATATGCAAATACTCGGGCTACTATGAAGAGGAACACAAAACACTCAAAGAGTAGCAAGCAATTCAAGAATCCAATCAAAAGTAAGCTCTGAAGCAACAACTCAACCAATCACAGGTGATGATCAAAATGCTCTGTCAGTTGCTTCAAGGGCCGCAACTAAAAATCAACCTGTTACCAAACCAGTGAGCTCTTCAAGTGTAGTCCTTTCGAGATTGTCTGGCCCACGTGTTGTTTACGTGTGCAGTGATGGGCTGCGTTTGCAGGGAGAGCTGTTCTCTGTGGGATCTGGATCACCTTACGCATACTCAATCCTCGACAGCAGTGTTTACTGGGGTATGAGTGTAGAAGAGGCAACTCTAGTCGCTAGAGAGGCTGTATACCGTGCCACACACATGGATGCATACTCAGGCAATAACGTTGATCTCTATCATGTTACAGCCAAAGGATGGAGGCGCAGACAGAGGGAAGATCTGAAAGAGGAATATTACAGAGAGAAAGAGAGGGAGAGAAAAGAGGGTAGAAGACAGGAAGACAGAGGAGACTGTGACGGTTAAATGAATTTTGGTTTTGAAAAGATTGTACTTTTTGTGTATTGTAACAAATACATCTTTGTCACCTATTACTCAGTTATTTTGAAAAAGAAATGTAATGTATAAAGCTACTTTTGCAGGCATCAGTTCTGCCCAAGTAACTAAGTTAACCAAGGGGTTCCCAAACTTTTCAGCCTGCGACTCCGAAAAAATAACAGTGCCCAGGACTCAAGACCTCAACTACCCTCGGAGGTGGTTAAAGTATACACACATTGCGCACAACTGCACATATGCACTTATTAGGTCTATGCAAACACGTGCATAATGACAACACAAAAGAACACAGTAACATAACATATTACTTCATAGTTCATAGAGGCTCTTTACTCATTACTTTACCTGTTGTTATACATAAACCATGAAATACTAATTATGGTCAAATGCCGGCCTCTTTTCGTACCTAAGGGGCTATGGCCTTTCTGACCGCAGCTGGCCTCACTGCGTTGTCTTTGGTCGATATTAACTAACGTTTCATTTCGACAAATAAAAATATCCTAAACTTAAAGCCTGAAAAATAATCTGCATGCACATATGGGAATGTTTAACGTATGGGAATGTTTAACCTGGTGCTGTAAATTGAATTGCGGCACCTCACCTAATGCGGTTGCTAATGTGATGTAATCACCTCACAATCGAGGGGGAGGAAATTCCAAAGGCTGATGGATTTTTACTTCTATGGTTTTATTTTTAACTTAACTAATATTTTTATATTTTGTTACACTTATTGATTAAATATGCTATTCCAAATAATAATATAAATCATTTATTTTGATCATTACTGATGAACACCTGCTGATAACAAACACAATCACTGAAGAAATCAGAAACAGAAAAGTCACCCTGATAGTGGTTAGTGTTTCCTTTACTTAGACTCTCATCCGTGAGTTCTTTTAGATCAGCTTTATTAATGCGTTTCTGATGCACATTTATAACAGCCAAACAAAACCTAAATTTCCTCCTCCACTTACTGATGATAAATGATTGGTGACTTTTGCTTGAATCAATTAGACATGAAGAATCAGTGAATGAATCTCAACAATAGTGACAGGCAACAAAAGAAAGCTAAATAAGATAAAAGATAGAACTCTTGTCAACAGTGTTGAGATTCATAAACAAATTCTTGATATCTGAAAGATTTACACGTGACTTTTCAATCTGTAAAAATGTCTTTCTTAAAAGCTATTAGATGGTTACTAGACAGCTGTGGCGTGCAAAAAAATGCCTAAAAAAGGAATAAGAGTCTCCTATATTCAGCACAAGTTTTATGAAGTATTAGCTAAAAGACAAGATAATTTACCTTTGTTCGGGTGTTATAAATGTGCCTCAAAAACATACTATTACAGCTTGTCAGGATTTCCAAGAAGAGAACTCAAGCGCATGCAGCGGTACAAGGATAAGCTAAAACTTTATTAAATACAGAAACAAAAGCCCACAATGGGGAGTAACACAAGAACAGCACAAATATAAACTAGAAACAAAAGACTTTCCACGAGGGGGAAAAAACAAGAGAACAGGATACTTAACTTAAACTCCAAAGGACAAAAACAGGACTAGGACATTTACAAGGCGACACTAGGTAAGTACAACCAACAAGGCAAGGCATGGCAACAAAAAAAACATAGCAAGGCAACAAAGCAAACATAGCAAACGCATGGCAACAAAGCAAAACGAAACTGCAAAGGGACAGCAAACACAAGGGCATTAATAAGGGAACTAAGTCAAGAGGGGAACAGGTGCAGGGCATGAAATAATTAACAATCAATAATGGGGAAACGAGAGGGCGGGAACAATGACGAAACCAAAGAGAGCACATGGCATGCCAAAACTAACAATGCCATGTCTCTCTCCACACCAAACACGTGGGGCTGACATGACCCTGCCACAAGACCAGAAAAGCATGACAAGGAGAGGCAGGATCATGACAACAGCTATCCATTCCATTCCATTTTCTTCCGCTTGTCCGAACTACCTCGGGTCACGGGGAGCCTGCGCCTATCTCAGGAGTCATCGGGCATCAAGGCAGGATACACCCTGGATGGAGTGCCAACCCATCGCAGGGCAACAACAGCTATCCAAAAATCTGAAATCAAGGATAAGAGCCTAAAGGAAACACTAAACACTATTATTGTCACTTTTTATTGTTCATGTTTTCTGCAGTGATTGTGTTTGTTATCAGCAGGTGTTCATCTTTAATGATCAACTATCACTTCATTAATCACCTTAATTTTCTCATTAACTTTGACTTGATTATATTTTAACTCTCTATAAGTGTGGACTCAAATAAACTCCCGGCAGAGTTAATTTAACTCTGGGGTTTTTGCTGTGTACTCTTTACAATCTTTATATCAGTTTATATAATTTGTATGTCTATATAATATATTTATCTAATTTTATTTATGTTTTCCATTTTAATTATTGTTGTGTATTCTTATGTACTTTATAATCTTCAAAAGTGCAGAAAAAGCAAAAGGTTTCTGGTTACTTAAACTGTTTTAAATGTCTTTCTTAATTTTGTAAGGTCACACTAGTGACTACTCTAAAAACAAATCCGTAAAAATAGTGCACAATATACTGAATTAATATGAAATAATTTTCCGATTTCATTTTTACAGTGTTACCTGTATTAAAAAAAATACACAGCATTAAACTACATTTTGCAGGATCTTTTTGAATGGGTAACAACTAGATTTCATCGGATTAAAAAAAAACATTGAAATAATAAAATGTAAAACATTATTACACTTAACTTTACACTAACATTAATCAGGGCAATGAATAAATAATTACTAACTTAACTAATAGTAATTTGGGTTTTTCCTGCAGGTGTTAAGTTTGTAATTGTGAGTTTCGTCTGAAAAGAACAAAAATGTAAAACAATTAGGCCTATTCTTTAAATCAAGTTTGCTTCCATATATTCATTGTCAATCAAATAAGATAAGTTAATCACATAAACATAATATATAAAAACTGAATTTGAATCATCATAATGATGGTTGAAGTACCTTGGACTCCTGAAAGAAGATGTTTAGACAGATTCAGGTGCGGAGAGGTAGAGTTATGTTTGCTGTAAATGCTGGTTCCTTTCCGGTCACCATTCGCACCTCCATCACTATATTACCTAAGCATAAAGAAAACCAGACACAATACTTTCATCGTACATAAAGTTTTTAATATGAGCTGCACTGTAAAAAACTCATTATTTTTCGGTATTTCCGTTAATGCTAAAATGTAATTTAATGCAGTTCAAAATGTAACATACAGGTAAAACAAATGTAAAATATGAATACGGACAATTCCTTCATATAAATACAGAGTATTGTGCCCTATCTTTTTTAGAGTGTATACCTACATCGATATATTGCTGGTAACTTTAACGTAAATAAACTTGAATTTCTTAAAGATCAAATTAAAATGGATTTATCACTTCTTTTTAATTATTTTCAAGTGCCTTTAATGTATTGATTGCGTTGGTCTACCATTGTCCTATAGACCACAACTTTCCATCTTATAAAATTTGAAAATTTCAACATTTTTAAGCTGGCATTGAAATCTAAGTATAGTGAAAGTTGTACTATTTGACTCCTGCAATTACTTCATACACACAGGAATGTTATCTGACTGGCTTAAAGCTGTACTATTTTACTCCTGCAATGACTTCATACACACAGGAATGTGATCTGACTGGTTTACCTTTAGTAGACCTAGGGTTCAATAATTTCTGTTTATTAACATGCTTGACAATCCCAGACAGTGACTGACCACACCAGGTACACACTGCAGTCATTAAAGATTATCCACACATAACCATCACATTTCTTTCTTTCAATAATAAAAAATATATATATAACTGTTTAATATTGTTATTAGCTTAGTAGAAATGTGTTAAAATGTGATAGTTTTTATTTAAGATAATGTATGATGAATATTTAATATGTGAGATTGCATGGGTTCTTTGAGTCTCATCTCCAGATCTCTGTTAAAGGGAGAGAACTTGTGTATGATTCCAAAACTCTCAAAAAAAAAACAGATGCACAAATAAAACATATCATAGAATATTGAACTGGATATATTTATATTGGTATGTTAGTAGGCTAATAAAAAAAAAAAAAAAAAAATTAAGGCCAAAATTAAGGCCTTTTGTAAAAAGTAGTGCGGAATGGCTTGTTAAATTTGAACTATTTATTTGTTTGTTTGTTTATTTATGCACTTCTTTTTTTATATAATTATCCACGCTGTGGAAGAGTTCTTTTCTTGTGTTACTGGTATCAGAAACAGGGCATTGTAGATTTAAGCAAGAAGCGAGAAAGGTGCATTGTAAATGACATTTATAGCTCACTCTTAATTGTTTTTAAAAAAAGGACACGCAGCTTTATTAATCTTGTGTTATTGAGTTAAAACGCTGTTTCGTTGCTTTATTTACAACCGCTGTGTCACGTGGTTAAGTCGCTTATTATGGAACGCGAACGGGGACAATACTCTTAACATGAAACGCGTGAAATTTGGACGCGTCAACACGATCAATTTGTACGCGTAAATACGAACGTTGAGTTCGTGTGATTGCGTCAGACCGTACAACAGCCTATAGCGTTGCTCTGTTTAAGATTATATTTGCATTTGTGATGCGATGCGATGGCACGTTGCTATATAGCCTACGTATATAAACATCAGACGACCATTTTTTGCGTGAGAGATGATGCGCTGTTAGGTAATCAAATACCTATGCAAACGTCACACGTTTGTTCCCGAATGAGATCGTAATTGTGCGTTGGCATGTACGTAGGCAAACGTAGAAGTTCTGAGTGATATGTTGGTTGTGATGTCAGTCCTATGTCATGGGTTGTCATCTCATCTTTCGTCCCAGAATCCCCGTTTTAATATAAACAAAGTGATTAAGATTGGGCGCGAAATATTAATTACATTAAAGGCCGAGAAAACAAACCTCTCAATGGTGTCGCCTTGCGAAAAGTTGTTATCCTCGTCTGTGTTATTATGTTTTAGGCGATTTTTATCAATGCATTAAATCTCGTATTTAATGCTTCAAGTCTTCTCCTCATCGACATTATAGGTCCACTATCGCTATGGATGATGATACCTCAGTTTATGAGTGCAGTTACTGTACCTGTCGTTATATCTAGCCACGCCTAGTGGCTGTATTGTAAACTACACAACCCAGTCTTCATAAGCAGACAGCAAAATCACAAGTGTTGAAATACTTTTGTAAAAAGTAGAGCACATTTAAAAACAACAGCTGTTGGCCAAAGTGCTGTACAAAATGTAACCATATAACAAAATACAAAAAAGTAAACAAAGCACACAGTGACAGAAGTAAGCACAGTGGCATGACTGTAGTGTAATAGTACACTACAGTTATGCCACTGAGCTTACTTATGACCATATGCAACCGTAGATAAATACGTTTTAAGAAGAGACTTAAAAACAGCGTATGTTGGAAGTTCTTATAAAAGGTGGCAAATTGTTCCATAGCTGTGAGCAGCCACTGAAAAGGCACGATCTCCTTTTCGATTTCAAGCCTGTCCTTGAAACAGTCAACTGAAGGCTACTATAGTTGACGTAAGTTCCCGAGGAATTACAGTGGAACGGAATCAGATCTGAGATATATGATGGAGCCATTCCATCCAAACCCTTATAAACAAACAACAATGTTTTAAAATGGATACGATATTTAACTGGGAACCAGTGGAGAGAGATCAACATTGGTGAAATATGTTCCCTTTTACTTGTTCCAGTTAACAGTAGAGCGGCAGCATTTTCAACAAGTTGAAGACTAGACAATAGAGACTGTGAAAAACCCTAGTACAAAACAATACAATAATCTGGATGAGATAAAAGCATGTATTACACACATGTTAAGGATGACTTCATCTTTGCAATATTCTTTAGCTGACAGGGCAATAATAACAAATAATGCAAGACTGATAACTTAATTATTAAGTATACGGCATCATTTATTGCCTTATGTTCTTTTAACCACATCTGAAGCTTTGAAATTTGCCCTGCACATTACATATAGACAGGCCTATGAAGAGATATATAGTATGGTGGTCAAAAGTCATACACCTGATTCTTAATACAGTACAGTGTGACCTGGAAAAACAATGACAGTGTGTGTGGTTTTGTGATAGTTGTTTAAGGGTTTAAATTTGTCCTGTTCCATTAAACTGTTCCCTGGTCTTTTATTTTTCAGCACTTTCTGCATGTTTGACCAATGTCCAGCTGTGACTATACAATGTTAGATTCATCTTTACAGACTGACAACAAGCACTCATATCTTCAGAGGATTTCTCTGAAGATCAGTGTACAAGTTAAATGGCTCATAAACAAAAACTCTTAGACAACAATCAGACAACACAAAAACTATAATTGATTGTCCAGGTACATCAAACAGTATTATAAGAATAAGCAATATGTAAACTTTTGAACGGGGTGATTTTTTATATATTCAGTTATTATTCTGTTTTGTGGAATATATGTGAAATAATTTATTCAGGGCAGTACTAAAATAAAAACAAATCTTTAAAATTACACTTATCTGAATAAATTAAATTTCAAAAGTTTTTAGGAATTTGCAAGGTGTATGTAAACTTTCGACCCCTGTGTATATTCCATATGATATCATAAAAGAAATGAGGACAATGAAAACCACACTCTCTTTTATTTATTGCTATTTTTTAATATCAGAATAAGAAAGAGCTTTATTGCCGAGTATGTATGTTTGCACATACAAGGAATTTGTTTTGGTGACAGGAGCATCCAGTACACAGAAACAGCAACAACAGTACACAGAGACTATAACACAATAGAATACAGTACACAGATGATTAAATAAGGGCCTATGGGTATAAAAAAAAGAAATACAATATAATAAACATAAGATATAGATGAAGACAGTAAAGCTATGTGTGTATGTAAATATGTACAAGTAAAAACTAAGAATCAACTATTGTAATACAAGGTATGTGCTATATACAGCAGAATTAAATATAATTTACATAAAAAGTTACAAAAATAGATAGTGTATTATCTGCATGATATAATTAATATTGCACTCAAGTATTATTGCACAGAGTTATTAATTGCACGGTGGGTATAAAACATTGAACTGTTCAAGAGGTAGATGGCCTGAGGGAACAAGCAGTTTTCGTGTCTGGTTGTTTTGGTGCTCAGTGCTCTGTAGCGCCAACCAGACGGCAGCATTGTGAAGAGATGATGGCTTGGGTGTGAGAGGTCCAGGGGGATTTTCTGAGCCCTCTTCCACACTCTGGATGTATAGAGTTGAGGGTGGGCAGGGGAGCACCAGTGATCTTCTCAGCAGTCCGAATCTTCCTCTGTAGTCTTCTGATGTCTGACTTTGTGGCTGAGCCAAACCAGACAGTGATGGATGTGCAGAGGACAGACTCTATGACTGCTGAGTAAAACTGTTCTTATAGAGTTTGTGGTAGGTTGAACTTCTTCAGCTGATGTAAGAAGTACATCCCCTGATGGGATTTTTTAGCAATAGAGCCAATGTGATTGTCCCACTTCATGTCATGAGAGATGGTGGTGCCCAGAAACCTGAATGACTCCACTGCTGCCACCGTGCTGTTCATGATGCAAGAAGCTGGAAGTTTTTAAGATAATGCCCAGAAAGGTTGTCCTTTTAGGGCTGTTCATCTCTGCTTGAGTCAGTACAAAGGTTTCTTTAATGTCCTTTGGTATTCTAACCACGCCTTCAATTGCTCCCTTATCCACATATGTGCATTTTGGACATAATGGTTACATTAAAGCTTAAATTAAATAAATTTTATTTGATAAATATCTTCTTAAAAATTCTGTATTAAAACGTATATAAGACATAAGTGATGTTATAGGCTGTAATATGTGTGCAGTGACCTTTAAGTTATAAAAACGTAAATATATGTAAGTTATACGCCATACAACACAGGATAGAATATACATATATGTATGGCACAAAAGAAGCAATTAAATAACAGAGATATATAATAAGTGATTTGAATTTATTTATTGACCTCAAATTGTCAGCAGTTCAACTAAAACAGAAAGATTAGTATGTCACGTTTCAAAATAAGAGTCAAAATATTACACGCTCAAAAATGACCTCTTGACACGACAAAAACGTTCGTTTAAACAAAACACGGCCAAAAAGATCTCGTTATGGCGATACAAACGATCGTGTCTTCAAATAACACGCCCAAAAACTTCGCGTTAAGACGAAAGAAACGTTCGCGTTTACACGGAACAAACCCAGATAGCACAATCCATCTGGTTTACGTCTATTTGACGTCTGCATTTACATCTGGAGGACATCTGCAATACATAGTTTGCTCATCTGCAATACGTCTCGGAGACGTCTGAACATCTGTAATACGTCTGCTAAAGATCTGGAGATCTGCTGCGTAAAAACATCTGCTAAACATCTTAGAAAGAGCAGCTTTACATCCATTCTAAATCATAAACGTCTTACAGACACCTTCTAGAGGTCTATATGACGTCTGACAGCAGACATCTCCGAGACGTATTGCAGATGAGCAAACAATGTATTGTAGATGTCTTGCAGATGTAAATGCAGACATCAAATAGACGTAAGCCAGATGTATGTGTGCTATCTGGGAAAAGTCACGTTCAAAATTGTCACGTTGAAGCGTCCAAGTTTCACGCGTTACGCGTTATACATATTGTCCCCGTTCGCGTTCCATAGCGTTTGTTCTCGTGCTGGTTCGCGTGTTATTGGGTGATATTTGAAGGCGTGTCCATCGTTAGCTAAGGTATTTAAACTGTTGCATTCGGCCCAGTTGGGGGAGAAGCAGTTTGTTGTAGCTGAAGAATCAACTGAAGCGCGTAAGTGTATTTAATTCATCTTGTGTTAATTAGTTAAAACGCAGTTTCGTTGCTTTGTTTACAACCGCTGTGTCACGTGGTTAAGTCGCGTTTGTTCTTGTGCTGGTTCGCGTGTTATTGGGTGATATTTGAAGGCGTGTCATGCTGAATTCAATTGCGTGATTCAGACGGGTATTTAAGCGTGATTAACCACCGCGGCAGCGGTCGCGTGAAGACCGAAGAGAGTAACGGCTGCCCTCTCCAATAATTACACTTTCTCCCACAGGCTTATCTACACACGCTACTGCTCCACTTATCACCCCCAGGTCACCCCGCTGCACATGTCGGATCATTTCCTCATCACTCTTGATCTCGACCTAACCTCTCCAGACACTACACATGCTTCCCCACTGGTCACATTCCGGCGCAACCTACAATCACTCTCTCCCTCCCGTCTATCCTCTGCGGTCTCTGCCACGCCCTCTCCCTCTGAACAGCTCTCTCTCTCGGATGCTAACAGCGCCCGGCCCACCTACACTCTTTGCTCCACACTAACCTCCTGCTTAGACAGCTTATGCCCTCTTACATCTAGGCCATCTCGTGCATCCCCTTCTGCCCCCTGGTTATCTGATGTTCTCTGTGAGCATCGTGCCACGCTCAGGTCTGCTGAAAGAAAGTGGCGCAATTCTAAAGAACCTACTGACCTCTCGGTCTATCAGTCTCTCGTTTCTTCCTTCTCTGCTGATGTCTCCTCTGCGAAAACCCTGTACTACCACGCAAAAATAAACAACTCTCCTGACCCTCGTACTCTCTTTAAAACCTTCTCTGCTCTTCTTTGCCCACCTGTCCCCTCACCTCCATCTGACCTAACAGCTGATGATTTTGCAGCTTTCTTTGTAAAGAAAATGACCACCATCAGCAGTCAATTCTCTGCGCCACTGCCTCTTGACCAGCACATCTGGTCTTGACCAGCAGTCTCCCGGTGAGCAAGCCAATACTGCCCTGCTGTGGCGAGGAACCCAAACTCCAATGATTGATTAATGGAGAGAAAAAAAATCTCGGGAGAAACCAGGCTCAGCCGGGAGGGCCAGATCCCCTCTGACGTGTCATAGCTGCACTCAGAGACCCTGACCAAAAGTCACCGAGCAAACATCCACGAGGAAGAGGGAGAGCCCACCGCCCGCGACCCAATTAATCCCACTCGCCGAAACCATGCATGTCCAACCCGGTCTCACTCCACGATCGACACCAGAAAACAAAGGAACAACCAGGGAAAATAGTAATGGCATATTGGAACCTTATTCCACTGCTGTCTGACATCGACCACAAAACAAGACCAAACCAGACCCACACAGCCCCAACTAATAAAATACCACAACCAACGAGCACCCCCCACAAACACCCGCCCAGCAACCTCCAATCAGGGCCACTGAATGCAGCAATAACTTCAAACTGCTGACATGTGATGTAGTTTAGCATTAATACCAAGCATTGTAACTTTTAGCATTAATGTGACAAGTAGTCCGTCTTTGCACTTGGTTGGGGATAGAATGGTTTGAGCTGGGATGGTCAGATGGTCGCCCTTCTATTGGGTGGTAATGGAATTTCATTTACCACCCGACTACCTGCACACTAGATCCCATTCCCACTCATCTCCTCCAGGCCATCTCTCCATCGGTTGTTCCCGCTCTGACCTACATTATCAACTCGTCTCTCACCACTTGTACATTTTCCACACTGTTCAAAGAGGCCCGTATTTCACCACTGCTGAAGAAACCCACTCTTAATCCTGCACTGTTAGAAAACTACAGACTGGTATCTCTCCTCCCATTCATTGCTAAAACTCTTGAACATGTTGTATGTAACCAGCTCTCATCCTTTCTCGCCCAGAACCACCTCCTGGACAGTAACCAGTCTGGTTTCAAGAGCGGTCATTCCACTGAGACTGCGCTGCTCTCTATCATTGAAGCACTGAGACTGGAAAGAGCTGCCTCAAACTCAACTGTTCTTATCCTACGGGATCTATCTGCTGCCTTTGACACCATTAACCATCACATCCTCCTGTCGACCCTCAATGCTATGGGTGTCTCTGGGGTGGTCCTAGAATGGTTCAGGTTTTACGTCTCAGGAGTGGTCATTTAGAGAATCATGGAGAGGCAAGGTCTCTGAGTCCCAACGTCTTGACACAGGGATGCCTCAGGGCTCAGTGCTTGGTCCATTGCTATTTTCTGTATACATGACATCCCTAGGCTCTGTCATTCGGAAACATGGCTTTTCCTATCACTGCTACGCGGATGACACACAACTCCACCTGTCTTTTCAGCCTGACGATCCGACAGTTTCTGCACGCATTTCAGCATGCCTAGCCGACATCTCGCTCTGGATGAAGGACCATCACCTGCAGCTAAACCTTGCAAAAACAGAACTGCTTGTAATACCGTCTGACACAAAGACTCATCACAACTTCTCTGTTCAACTGGGCTCATCAACCATCACGCCTTCCAGAAAGGCCAGAAACCTGGGAGTGGTGATCGATGATCAGCTTAACTTCACAGATCAGGTTGCCAGCACCACCCGGTCCTCTAGATTTATCCTCTACAATATTAGAAAAATTAGACACTTCCTATCAGAGCATGCTACGCAAGTCCTAGTCCAGGCTCTTGTTCTGTCCAGACTGGACTACTGCAATGCGCTAATGGCTGGACTCCCAGCTTGCACAACCAAACCTCTACAGATGATCGAGAATGCAGCGGCAAGAGTGGTCTTTAATGAACCGAAGAGAGCACACGTCACTTCTCTCTTTATACATTTACATTGGCTCCCTATTGTGGCCCGCATCAAATTCAAGTCCCTCCTCCTGGCCTACAAGTCCACCACTGGTTCGGCACCCCCTTATCTTCGTTCGCTAATGCAGACGTATGTACCCGCCAGATATCTGCGCTCTGCAAACAAACAACGTCTTGTGTTGCCATCCCTAAAAGGTAAAAAATCTATCTCACGAACCTTCTCTGGATCGGTTACACTTATGTGGAACGATCTGCCCGAGGCAACAAGATCTGTAGATTCTGTAGCCATCTTTAAGAATTGTCTGAAAATGCATCTCTTCCGTCAACACCTTACCGATCAGTTCTGACTTCTATTTCTTTTCTACTCTTCAAAAAAATAAAATAAAAAAAGAACCTTCCAACTTAGCTCTGTATACTGTTGTAGGCTTTATAAAACCAGTTTTATTGATTGCACTTATGCTTTTTGTTGTACTTATTTTGTCCGAATTGCTTCGATTGTTTACCCCATCTGTAAGTCGCTTTTGATAAAAGTGTCTGCTAAATGACTAAATGTAATGAATTCGAGACACCATAGGAGTGCAAAATGAAAGCTTCGTTTGCAGGCGTAGACTAATAACGTTACCGACTTCGAAAAATGCACGGTCGGAATATGTGACGAATGTGAAACGCGAAACGAGGTTATAATGAAAGCTTCATTTGTTCTTGATATTAAGCCTGTTCTTAAGACAATCCAAATACGACACGGATGCACGTGACGCATGAAGTGTCTGAGCGTTATAAGAACCCGCTTTTAGAGTCAACCTTCGCTTACGGCCATACCACCCTGAACACGCCCGATCTCGTCCGATCTCGGAAGCTAAGCAGGGTCGGGCCTGGTTAGTACTTGGATGGGAGACCGCCTGGGAATACCAGGTGCTTTAAGCTTTTGGTCTGGGCTTTCCTTCCAATTTCAACTACTGCCTCGTACCCTTTTGGTCGGACATCATGCTTTCCGTACGGCGCGTGCCCATTCTCTGCTGGTGTGCCAAATGGGCAGCTCAGCCTGGTCCTTCCTCCGTCCTCCACCAGGGTGCTGCCGGGGACTTTATTTCTTTCAGAAGTAAACGAAGCAGGTGACTTTGCCATGTTACAACAAAAGTGCGTGCTGGTCTCTACTTTGAAGGTAGCACAGGAAGTTGCTTAGGTTCCCCATGCCGCTTGGTCTACCGCACGGCCAGTTTGAATAGCAAGACAGCGCAAACTAGGCCGAACAGGCCGATGTTGATTTCAAGAAGGTTTACTGGTGAATAAAGCCAATGCCGCACACGTACTACGGAATGGCTCGTAATAATTGAACTATTTATTTGTTTGATTCTTTGTATGTTGGTTGTTTATTTTCCCACTTAATCACGTATTTTTTTATTTTTTTTTTCCCGCTGTGGAAAAGTGGGTGTTCATAGGCACTTACGTTGGCCTAAACCTCTTTGGTCGCATTCCCCAGCCAACATTTGTATGTGGGGCCCATTTGGGTATGAAATGGGCTGGAAAATGGGCCCTATGTAGGATTGTCCGCGGGTTCCATAATGGCCCTATGCCAGTTGCCCACATGAATATAGTGAAGGAATGCACTTGCCCCTAGGTGGGTCCCAACTGGGCAACATTCGCAAGACCCATATCGGTACCAGATTTCAGTTTTATGTGGGTACTACATGGGGACAACATGGGCTGGAAATATGGGCTTTACATGGGATTGTCCATGGGTTCCGTGTTGGCCCCTTGTCAATTGCCCATGTAGGTAAAATGCAGGATTTTACTTGCCCCTACATGGGTCCCTACTGGGCAACATGTGCAAGACCCATATCGGTACCAGATTTCAGTTTTATGTGGGTACTACATGGGGACAACATGGGCTGGAAATATGGGCTTTACATGAGATTGTCCATGGGTTCAGTGTTGGCCCCCTGTCAATTGCCCATGTAGTTAATATGCAGGATTTTACTGGGTGTTAGATGGGCCGAACTAGCAATATAGACAAGACCCATATTGTTCCCAGATTTAAGTTCCATGTGGGTAGCACATTGTGACTGGGTTGGAAATGTTGGTTATAAATGAGATGGAGGCTGGCCACTTATCAATGGCCTATGCAGGATTTCACCGGGTGTCAGGTAGGGCCCAAATACAACATAATAAGCAAACCAATACTTTTGAGAGAGGGTACTTAATATAATAATCAATTACACAGTTAAAGATGTAATTAGTAGCTGGTAATTAATTACTTTTTTAAGTAGCACCATGGAGTATAATTGCAAATACAAAATAAATTGCATGAGAGGTATTAATAATAATAACGTGTCCAGAACCACAGTACGGTTCCAGTTGACCAAAACTTTTTTCAATAAATCTGAACAGCAACACCACACAAATAAGTTATATATCAACATGGAAGAAAGCAGTGCAGACTTAAATATTTTCAAACTTCTATTTTATTTAAATAACCAGAATTGTAGCAGGATTGTATGACAGAAAACCCTTTTAGAGCCAGTTTTAGAAAGCTTTAAACACACATTTTTGATTAAATATTTTTTAATATTATTTTGCTGGAATTGAAGAACAAGGAAGAAAAAAAACTATAGAAGAACTATAACAGAAACAAACTCCATTAGAAAACTAAACAGACATTCTTTGGTGCATTCTCGATGCCCTCTGCCCTCCTCTGTCTCTTGCCCCAGTGAACCACTTTGAAAGTGCCTTCTCAGCTTCTTGCTGGTTAACTTTGGATGTCAGGGCGTTGTTCTTAAGAGCATCTGCAAAAACAAATACATTTTTAAGATAAATATATAATGTAACATTACAAATATAGCACATTTGTGCTTGTAGCAATTAGTTTGGTAAACGAAAAAGGCTGCTCACCATTGAGTTTCATAGAAAAGTACTATAGAAGTCAATGGGGACCAGAAACTGTTTGGTTTCCCACATTCTTCCCAAAATAGCTTTTTTTTTGTGTTCAGCACATGAGAGAAATTAACACAGGTTCAAAACAATTGTAGGATAAGTAAATGATTACAGACTTTCATATTTGAGTGAACTAGTCAGTCACACATTATTCATCTTGGAAGAGCCATGATAAATGGTATTATAACTCAGAGTGTAGTCGTCTGAAAGAAGAAAGTCATATACACCCATAAAAATCTTTGAGGGTGAATAAAACAGGGTAATTAAGATTTTTGGATGAACTATCCATTTAAATGACTGAAATAAAAATATAGTTGTGCTAACATGTTTATTTAATTCATTAGAAAATAAGTATTTTATTTAAAATAGGCCTAAATGTGTTTAATAAGGGAAATAATAAGGGAAAAAATCTGAATATATTGGGAACTCCTTCAGTACACTTTTAAATGCTTCCTAGTGTGATAAATGTATTTAATAAACATGGATTGTTTTGAATTACGTATTAAAAAGCTATTATCCCAGTCATATTGTGGTTTTGATGATTTTTTTAATAGTATCAAAATATTGGGTAACACTTTCCTTGAAGCATGTATGTATAATGCATTATAAAAGTAGTTTTAAAGCATTATAATGCACCTTTTAATGCATTGTAATGTCTTATAAATAATTGTTATTACAATTAATGCATTAAGGGGCGGTTTCCCGGACAGGGTTTAAGCCTAGTCCCAGACTAATTTAAATGTTAGAAGTTTCTTGATCGAAAACAACTTGCAATCACACATCTTAAAATAAAAAAGTGTGATGGTTGTGTCTCGAGATGTACACCAGTAATGTCTTTTTGTAAAAATTATGGTTTTAAAAATGACTTAATTATCATAATTAAACTAAGGCCTAGTCCTGGTTTAAACTAATCCCTGTCCGGGAAACTTCCCCTATAACACTTCACATTTAACATTTTTTTATAAATCTTTACAACTACATATAATTCTTTAAAATGTGTGTTGTAATGCATTATAATGCATTTTACCCTTTAATAACCCTTTATAATGCATTATACATACATGCTTCAAGGAAAATGTTACTAAATATTTTTTGTCTAGTGAGCTGAATGTATTGGATCCAAAATGTTAGATGCAAGTTTGGATCCCTGCAAAAAGCAAATATTTGTATTAACACTAACAAGGATAAATAATTACTTTAACAAAAGTATTGTTCATTGTTCGCTTTATGGCAGTTAATACGTAAACTCATCTTGAGTAATTTAACCTTATTGTGAAGAGTTAATTTAAGATCACAGTATGTAATAATAACTTAATATATAATAAGAAAATGTACTTGCCATACACAACGTTGAAAAGACGCAAGTCTTTAAACTTTTTCTTCCCATGTCGGCCAAACAAATTGTACTCCAGTGCCAGTTCATTTGAAAAGATGTACTTCATCATTCTTCTTATTGCGTCGTCTATGCTTGTGCCGCCTACATCTGCCACCATGGCAACCTAAAGATGATAGCCAAAAGTAGATTTTTTTTACATTAATTTAAAGACAACAAGTTACTGGTGTTTTCAATCAGCTAACATTACACAGATCAATTCCTTAAAGCTGTAGGTTGATACCTTGCAATACACATATTATCAAATATTATTTTGTAATCTGCCTACAAACATTTATCAGTTTTCAAAATGGTATACTAACAAAAGGGTCCATAGAATTGTAAAATACAAATATATCTAAATAAGATGATACCACAAAAACCTATTATAAAAAAAGTTGTAGGGTTTTACTTTAGATTAAGATCAGGAGAAGAATAAGGCGTAAATGTAAACTTACAACAGCAGACATGACTATGATCCCCCAGCTTCTGATCAAGGGCCTCAAGGTCAGCCTGGGTTTTCAGAGGTAAGACTACTCCTTCAGGAACTTCTACCACTGATCCGTCTTGCTTTTTTAGCAGGACATTCAACATCTTGCCATGAACATGTTGGGTCTCCTTCACTTCTTCTAAAATTGTTAGAAGTTTAGTGAACATGGCTTCACAAGTGGGGCTTGCACCTTGGGCAGTGGGGCTGGCAATACGTTGGGCTAAAGAGCTGGTTGCATGACTTGCGCCAAGTTGGGGAGTAAAACTGGTAAGTTGTTGGGCCGAGGGACTGGTGCCCTTTTGGGATGCATGACTTGCCACACGTAGAGGAGTAAAACTGTCAACTTGTCGGGCTGAGGGGCTTGTGTACTGTTCTGATGTATAACTTGTGACACGTTGGGCAGGGGGGTCTTGCATGTAGTTGTTTGCTTTCCTCTTTGCTGCCTTAAGGAGTTGGTCTGGTGGAGTGGGAGGAAGTTCGTCCGAAGTGTCAGAATGTTCACTCGATTCTAGCTGGGTGCTTATTTTACTCTGGAGAAGTTTTGCACTTGGCCTAAGTACATTAACAAAGGCGCATGTTACCTATTACTTTCAAATTGTTTCTAAAATGCATTGAAATTGACTTGTTTCACAAACACCTACCTTCTTTTTCTTGAGACAATTTCAGTGTCAGTGAGGTCTGATGAATACTCAGCTTGGTGTAGCTTTACCCTGGCTTGCATAAGTGGCTGTAAATCACAGTAATACATAGTCACCAGATTTAAAAATTCACAAAAGACTTCCCATAACTAAGATGTCAGATCTTACATTCAAATGTCTGTTGTGATTTTCTTTTCCACCTAGCAAGAGCACACCAGATTTAACTAATCAACTGAGTTATGCCTGGTGTGATCCTGCTTGGTTGGAGTGAAAACCCTATAGCTAGAAAGAAAACAAAAGTAAATAACTAAAAAATATGGAGTGTCAAAAACTAATTTAAGAAAATTGTGTCATCATTTACTTACCCTCTTGTCATTTCAAACCTGCTTAGACTTTCTTTCATCTGCAAAACACAAAAGATGATATTTTGAAGAAAACTGGAACACCATTGGCACCCATTCACTTCTCTTGTATGGACACAAAACCAATGCAAGTGAATGGGTATCAGTTCCCAACATTCTTCAAAAATCTTCTTTTATTTTCTGCGGAAGAAAGGAAGTCATACAGGTTTAAAATTACAAGAGGTTAAGTAAATGATGACACAAATTTCATTTCTGGGTGAACTATCAAAGATAGCAGTATTTATTGGACTATTTTAATTAATTGAAGAAAATCAAAAATTACCTGCATTTACCATTACACGGACACTACACAGCATCCAGTTGCTGGCTGGTGGTGTGCCCTCTTTCACTGCCTTTGTTACATTGACCAGCGAGTTTAGTGGCCACCAGCATAATTTTCTGTCTGTGTCCTTGAACCACTCTATTGGAATGATGTCCATTTTCTTGCAGCCATCAGGGTCAACTTCATCCAAACTCCACAACACTGAACGAGGAAGCCCTGCAAAGTTCAATACATTATGTGCTGTGTAGCTGAGGCAAAGCCACAAACTTTTTCTGAAGAGACACAAAAGCAGTGGTTTAGTGAAGTCAGTTACAGGAGCACTGGAAAGCTTGCCAGAAAGTTTTGTTAGCAAACTTATTCCCAGAGCTGTTGAATTGATAGGGAAGTTGAAAAAACATGTCCCTTTCTCAAAAAGTTCATACACCACATGTGTTCCTCCAGTGGAATGCAAAATGTTACGCACAATAACAACTCTTCCTTCAAGTTCAAAACAATTGGAACCAGTGGAGTTTGATACTATTGTGTCTTTGTGCTTATATCTTGTATTGAACATACTGATGCATGGGAAATTCTGTCACATCGGTCCAGATTCATGGGGCTGTGTCAGTTTAACATTTTCTGGCATTTCTTTAGACATGTGAGCAAATAACTGCCTTTCATAAACACGCCTGACAATTTGTTGCACAGGATTTTGTGGTCTTCTCACCAATTTTTTCAACTGCCCCAAATAATTCTCAAATGGAAAACATGAAACCGAATCAAGAGGGCCATAATTTATAGCATCATCTGCTAGGTATAAGACTATGTGCATTGTTAACCATAGAGTTGTTCCATATATCTTTGCAAAGTTGGTAACAAAACATCTTAATAATTTATGGGCATACCCATAGTATTCTCTAAAGCTTGGAGACAAAAGTATTCTCATAGCAGATGACAAAACAAGAAAGTTTTTGTACTGTTGACGGGACAGTCTTTGAAAAAGCACAACAGGCCCTGTATATAATAAAAACTGCCTAAATTCTGTAGCCTTCCATTGTCTGTACTCAGCCAAAGAACGTGGCTTTCTGGAGAAGCTCCGAGGTAAGCTCCGTCTACAACGTTTCAAGTGATCAGAGATAGCAGACAAAGTTGAGGACGAAACCCGACAGTGTAATGGCCCCTTAAACCACAGAGCAATTAATTTGCGTACAATGCCCAAGCAAACTAAATGCATATAATCCAAAGGAAAATTGGAAACCATGCCAATGCCTAAGCCCTGGAGAGGTGATTTAGAGTGATGGTGGTCTTCATCAGACATTTGATCAAACTGAGTGTCTGTCCTTAGACTGGCATCTATGTCAGGAAACACAACTTTACCATCAAGATAAACACCATATTGTGTGCAACGCTCACAAGAACTGTAGCCTCCATGACCTTTGGTACATTTTAAAAAAGCCCTTGCGGGAGTGTCACAGATAAAAGCATCTGGCAGTGGTACATTGTAGTGTTTACCATTAAAAGATATACCACTTGCTGTGACAACTTTTAAATCTTCAACAAAATCATGCATGTAGTCATTTACTGATTCAGGTTTACAGGGACCTGCATAGACACCTATTATAAACACGTTTGGATTTGGCATTTCAACAATTTTACCTAATATAGGCCATAGTTGCATATTAGAGCTCCTAGAAATAGGCAACCCATCAACATTCACACGTACAGTCAATGTGTCTGTTGTCAGTTCACTCTCATTTGTCATTTTCAATTCTGAAAGTATTGCACTTGCAAGCCCAAAATGGTAGTAGCTACCTTGTCCCATTTCTTTCACATTACATTCTTTTAACGACCTAAGAAGAGTCCTTGGATCTTTTGGTAAATCCAGACCTAGATCTGAAAGTATACCCAATAGCTCTGAAAGTGCAGAATGAGACACGTTTCGGTTAGCTGCCCATTCAGCCAGTTTCCTTTTAGGATCATGATTGGGTTTCTCTGTAGGATTATCACAGCAAAAATGTTCATCAGGATCAAAATGATCATCAGGATCACTTGCTTTGTAGAAGTCAACATCTTCAGTACTGACATCAAAATCCAGATTCACAGCTTCATCACTATTGCCATTCAAAGCTTCCCCAAACTCTTGCACTGCCTGGTCTACAGCCTGATCTGCTTGCTCCATATCCTCCATTGCAAGACTGAGTAAATGCTGCTGCACTCTGACTTTGATTTTCCTTCTCCTTGTCCGTGCCCAAGTAATCCATTTAACTACAATACACAGAGAAGACCAGGGGCAGAAACAGAGATATTGTACAGAGTCTTCTCCAAGGCTATTGGAACATTAAAGTCATGAAATAAAATGCACATGAGCTGAACTACATTAAAAAAATAACACTTTTAAAAAACACCAGTCAATTTACAGAAAAAACCTATTGGGACAGCTGACTACAAGGTGTTTTATTACCTAAGTGAGTAGATGTATTGCTCTGAATGGTTTTACACCGTTCCAGCAAAGAATACATCTGCTGTTAAAAAGCCTAATCCAACTAAAATACCAAATAGCTGTCTTAGTGTGAAAAGGTAAACAATTTTAAAGATGAGGAGGAAAATCAAAGGGGATTTATACAAAAATGTGGCATAGCCAATACAACATTTTTGAATAAATACCAAGTAATGTTTAATTTCATATTTTATGGAACGCTTGACACCTCAGACATGCAAGTACATTTCTAATGAGACATGACATGGCCCATCTTATTTTAATATTTGAAGGGAAAAATATTATTTGCAAAATATTCAATTCCAATTACTTACATGGTTTTTAGAAGAACAGCTATTCGGGATCTGAAAAAATCGAGAAAAGTAAATTAGTTAACACTTTTTGTACTTTAGTACTGTGGACACAAAGTATTTTTTTATTGTTTTGTACACAAAATAATTCTACACGTGAAGACGGGGGATGTAAACTCATCCAGGTGAAAAAGGTGACAATGATGCAAGACCCCCCCAAATGCTATAGGCTATATTCAGATGCAAAAAAAGTGCGTCTGACATGTTTTCTTTTAAATACGATTTTTTTATCAGGCTCTTATGTTTAGGTTCAGTCATTTCATTTGAAAGGCAATGAAAAGGTAGTCAGTTCTTAGCATGCTGATTTTCATAAATGTCACTTTATTAATTTCATTGGTATTTAACAAATTTGACTGTCTTTAACTACAAAACCCTCTAAATGCATGAAAGCTTTGTGGCAAAAAAATCCTCTTCTTTGGACAAAAACATAGTAAACAGTTACAAAATCCCTAAAGATGCAACTAATAAAAATAGCATAATAATGCTATAATGTGCATTATTACGAAACTGAATTACGAAATAATAAAACTGAAGCATACTTTAGGGGGCGCTGTAAACCACGTGACAGCCACGTCCAAGTCACAATTGCACGCCGTTTAGAGGATTCTGCCGTGAGGCCGGGAAAACTAAAGTAAATGCACACTGCACAGGTGCTGCACAGTTCGACTACACGTACAATCTAATCTGATTCACGAGTGCACTCAATCTGGGCAGCATTTAAAACATAACCCGCAAACTGGCTAGTGTTTCGACATCGTTACCACAACATCTGGACATGATTCTCATAATTTCATTAACCGCGACCCTGTTCAAAGACTCACAGACGCCCCTCACCCCATTTTCAAAAACTCACGGATAGACGAATTAAAATAATGACCCATTTTGGATCCAAAACGGCGAGGTTACAAGTTGCGTCACAGAACACAACTTTAGTGCTCATAGAAAAGCGGCATTTATTGCTGAAATAATCGAACTACCCTATCGGAGCTAAATGTTCATTTAATCAAATGTTTATCTGCTTTTTGATTAATTAGATTTTCAATTAAACAGCGTGCACAAATAAATGTATCTGGCTAAATAATGCTCATAAGAAATAACGCGATTTTAAACCAGGCGGATTCCAGCAATGAATGTGATTTCATACGAGGGGATGGCAATCACGATCTCAACCGAGGCATATCCCCCACTCCACTTCGAAACGCGATGGCTGACTTGCTAGTCCACTGATTACTCTCATGATATACAGCAGTTTATATTTAAACGTTTAATTTAACTTGTTTTCTCTGCGTCATAGAGAGTTTTGTTAATGTGCACTTTCTTCTTTGCATTGCACAATATTCCATTGACGAATCCAATTAGTTCCGTAATTAACAAATGGATCACTTTCCTCTATCCATTCTATGTAATATTATAGCAGACTGTTTATTAATACAGTTTCACATCATATAACAATAGATGATGTACTCACCTTAGTTGCGGGTCGCTGGCTGCACACGAGGGCTCCTGATTATGCGAGTGATAGAAAATACCGCCAAGTGGTCGCAAAATGGCGCGATAGTGAAATAACCAATGGGGAGGGGGTAAAATGAGACATGTGGTTGTCAAGATAAGAGAAAATTAGGCATAATAAAAGTAAGGAATGGTATTAAACCTGATTTTAGGTTTTCCTATCTATTTAAATGATAACCCTTACGAAAATAACCATAGGTTTTTTTTGTTGTAAAAGTGTAGTAACCATGTTTTTGTGTATTGATTATTGGCAAATCCATGGTTTATAAACTACAATAATAGATTACAAACTCAGACTATATAAATATTACATATGACTAGTTGTAAGAGGCATATGCAGTCGTGGAAAAATATAATTTGAAATAAAAAATTAAACTATTTTCAGTTATTCTGAATTTACTATTTGTGTGTTTGGGTAAAATCATATATATTTTAAAATGGTCGCTGTTGCAAATACTGGTTTAGGGTGTTTAAAAACCCACTGCAGGTAACTGTGTACGAAGATTAGGGTTGAGTTTAGATAATTTACAAATTTAGTTAGAGGGAATTGTTGGTCCAATTGGTTGCCCTTCAAATATTTGTCAGAATAAGTATAGCTTACTTTGCTGTTTTTTCACTATGGCTTCAATAATTGAGGAATTTATTAAAGTTCCATCTGAAATTCACTTAAACGAGTTAACCTAAGACCAGTTTGTTAGAACTTGCAAGTCATTATGAAATTGATTTGTTAAGTCAAGATAAATGTTTAAAATATAAGGTTAAAGAGATTATCAAGATCGAGTTGATTAAATGGGGCATTTTAGAGTATAAACGTCTCTGATGCTCCAGCTTTTGTTGGCACAACGTCTCAAATGTCTCTTTTAACGTTTGACCAACAAAAACAATTGGTGTTGATTGAGGCTGAAACGAAAGTGAAAACGTCAAAAGCATACAGAGATGTCTAAAGTGCAGTTACAACATCATGATTTCAGATGCAAAACCCTCTAAATCAGATGTCAGATGACTTTTCATTTAAATATACAATTTTCATTAAGCTCAGCAATAGGCCTACAAGATATGTCATGCCGTTTTCACATTGCACGCGTAGGAGCACTTTTTTTGGCGCCTGTGTTAAGAGATGAGAGCATTCAAACCGCACGCGTATGCGTTACGTGCTCCTGCTCAAAGCAACAGTTTATGGTCAAAGTGCACATGCCTTGACAGGAAGAAAAACAACACTTTTAAAGCATGTAGGCCTAGTGGTTTCTATTGTCTTTTTACCAGTCACCTATTCAAAATTCCTGTCAGGAAACAATCGTGTTACACCATATTGACTAAACCCAACTCATCATAACCTTCAGAAAAACAGATAAAACTAGATAGACATCATGTTATATGCTTATATTGCGTATGTGTGAGAGAAAAGCAATCGCATTATGCTGTCAATAAACTTTTTCCTAGTAAGAGAACGCTCTATCATCTTGTATCGTATCTTTTAAAACATGAGCTTAAATGCGATGGCTTTGTATTTAACATGTGGATCTGAAAGAGCATGAAACAAGATGGATAAAACAAATAAAAGTTATACAATCTACATGTAAGTAAAATAAGCTTTTTGGTCAGGTTCTGGAAGAGGTTTTGGTCATTAATATATTTAAAATAAGATGATAAGATTTTTGCATTGTGGGCAGCACACTGTATATTTTCGTATGGCAGCTTAATGGAACCATGAACCATGCTATTACAATGTTATTGTTATGTGTGTATATACCCCCATTCAAAACCCATATAGAATACTTAAGTGGGATATATCCTGGGCCTGGCTGATTGTGTTTGACCATGTGAGACTCATTTGGGTTGGCCATAAGAGCCCAATAAATGTTTCCCATTAAGAAACCATATAGGGATCACCTATGTCCTACATTGTCCATTGGGCCCATGTGGGCAGATTATATGAGACTAATCTGTTTGCCCATGTGAGACCCATATGGGTTGTCCATGAGGGTCCAATATGTGTTTTCCCAATCAGAACCCATATAGACATCACCTATGTGAGTCCTAACTTAGGCCCATGTGGGGGCAGCCTATATGGGTCTGATGGTGTTTGCTCATGTGTGACTCATATGGGTTGGCCATGAGATCCCCATATGTGTTTACCCATTCAGAACCCATATACAGGTCAACCATGTGTGTGTCCTTCCTTGGACCCATATGGGTAGCCTATATTGGTCTGATTGTGTTTGCTCATGTGTGACTCATATGGGTTGGCCATGAGGTCCCCATATGTGTTTACCCATTCAGAACTCATATACAGGTCAACCATGTGAGTCCTTCCTTGTGCCCATGTGGGCAGCCTATATGGGACTGATTGTGTTTGCTCATGTGAGACCCATATGGGTTGGCCATGAGGTCCCAATATGTGTTTACCCATTCAGAAGCCATATAAAGATCAACCATGTGAGTCCTATCTTGGGCCCATGTGGGCAGCCTATATGGGTCTGATTGTGTTTGCTCATGTGTGACTCATATGGGTTGGCCATGAGGTCCCCATATGTGTTTACCCATTCAAAACTCATATACAGATCAACCATGTGAGTCCAATCTTGGGCCCATGTGGGCAGCCTATATGGGACTGATTGTGTTTACTCATGTGAGACTCATATGGGTTGGCCATGAGGTCCCCATATGTGTTTACCCATTCAGAACCCATATACAGATCAACCATGTGAGTCCTTCCTTGGGCCCATGTGGGTAGCCTATATGAGACTGATTGTGTTTGCCCATGTGAGAACCATATGGGTTGTCCATGAGGGCCCTACATGTGATACTCATTTGGCACCCATACACTTATTTCCCATAAATGACCCATATGGGACCTATATAGGGAGCCCACTTTTGTTAGCCTATGTGGGACCTATTTACCCTTAACCAAGCGGGCCCCATATAAGATGCCCATATTGGGACCATGCCCACTTGATACCCATGTAGCCCCACTAAAAACCATATGGGGCCCACATATACATGTTGGCTGGGTCTTTACAAGCCGTAACAAACCTTGGTCCTTGACAACGGCCAGCTTACATTTTAAAACCATGTTTGCTTATAATAGGTGTCATATATGTAGATTATGATTTATTACTAGTGAGATACCTCCAGCTAATTTTTCTTCCATGTCTCCTTTCTCTTTCACTCACTTTTTTGTTTGTTACTTGTGTGTGTAGAGGTGTCAGAAACGGAGCTGGTAGATATACAGAGACGCAGCAAGAAAGGTGCATTGCAAATTACATTTATTATTATAGTGAGCTCTCTTAATTGTTTCAAAAAAAGAACACGCAAAAATGTGAACATACAGGAACGTGCGAAAAATGAAATGAATTGTAAAGGAGTTGGATGTAAGATTTTCTTTCAAGACTCCGTCTTTTCTTTAGCGTAAATGCCACGTAATACAACACAGCAAGGAATTGCGGGGCGACTCTTTCTGAGCGAAGTAAATCTTTGAAAAAATGATAATGACCTGAAAGGCGTACTTCTGACTCGGAAAACGAACGGCAAGCCTAAAGAATTCGAGACACCATAGGAGTGCAAAATGAAAGCTTCGTTTGCAGGCGTAGACTAATAACGTTACCGACTTCGAAAAATGCACGGTCGGAATATGTGACGAATGTGAAACGCGAAACGAGGTTATAATGAAAGCTTCATTTGTTCTTGATATTAAGCCTGTTCTTAAGACAATCCAAATACGACACGGATGCACGTGACGCATGAAGTGTCTGAGCGTTATAAGAACCCGCTTTCAGAGTCAACCTTCGCTTACGGCCATACCACCCTGAACACGCCCGATCTCGTCCGATCTCGGAAGCTAAGCAGGGTCGGGCCTGGTTAGTACTTGGATGGGAGACCGCCTGGGAATACCAGGTGCTGTAAGCTTTTGGTCTGGGCTTCCTTCCAATTTCAACTACTGCCTCGTACCCTTTTGGTCGGACATCATGCTTTCCGTACGGCGCGTGCCCATTCTCTGCTGGTGTGCCAAATGGGCAGCTCAGCCTGGTCCTTCCTCCGTACTCCACCAGGGTGCTGCCG